>JAPDNY010000010.1:121837784-123037784 GCA_029375565.1 Gekko gecko | reverse complement strand
TCAGCAGCACCCGGCCCTTGATATCGGTGGGGTGGCCATGTTAGTCTATGGTAGCAAAACCAAACTGAATGGCACCTTGCAGACCGACACTTATTCCAGCATGAGCTTTTGTGAGACACAGCTCACTTTCTTGGATTCAACACCCTTTTCCTGCTCAACTCCTCCCTCTTTCCACCTCCCTTTCTGTGATCTTCTGTAAAAATGAGGCAAATGATTTCCCCTCTTCCCATTGTATCTGAGGAAGTGAGTTGTGTCTCGCAAAAGTTCATACTGGAGTCTTTAAGGTGCCGTGGGAGTCCTGTTTTGCCTTGATTCTGAGACAGGATCTGCTCTGTGTTTGGAAACCGAGTGATGGAGGGCGAAGGGCCTTCCGGGTGGTTGTCACCAATGCTCCCTGTAAGCTGTGGAGTCTTGCGAGCAAAAATTCTACTTTGTGAGCTGCTGGCATTAAAGTTGTGAGCAAGTGATTCAGCTAGTGCGTAAATTAGTTTGCCCTGGTTCACTGCCACAGGAGTGAAACTCTCATTTTATCTAATCTTAGCCATTCCACACACAAAAGAACCTCCTCAGGAAACAATCCATAGACAAAAGAACCTCCTCAGGAAAGCTCCTCCATTAGCAGATTCATAGCCTGGAGATATAAATTACCTGCCTACCATTTTTTTCTGCTCAGAGAGTCCTCCATCTTTCTGTGTTACACCTCTGAGGCTGCCAGTCACAGCTACTGGTGAAATGTCAGGTCCTACAATGCCAAGACCCCACGGCCACACAACCCAGAAAATCTACAGCAACTAACACCAAAGACCCTTGAGTAAATTTAGTAGTCGTGAGATAAGAGGACGGGTTCTCTTACGGATGAAAACTGGTTAAATGCCAGGAAGCAAAGTCTAGGACTCAACGGACGGTTCCCCCAATGGCAGAAAGTAAGCAGTGGGGTCCCACAAGGATTGCTATTGGGGCCGGTACCATTTAATTTGTTCATAAATGATCTGGAACTAGGACTGAGTAGTGTAGTGGCCGGGTTTTCAGATGACACAAATTATCCACGATGGGGAAACCCAAGACTGATCGTAAAGAGCTCAGCGTGTATGTCCATACATCCGTTGGTAAGAAAGAGCCAACCCTTGCCTGTTAACATTACGAGTGAAATTGGCAAAGCCTACCCGGAGTGCAAAAGGGCTTGAAGCTCAACATCAAAAAAACGAAGATCATGGCATCTGGCCCCATCACTCCTTGGCAAACAGAAGGGGAAGTCGTAGAAGTAGTGACAGACGTCACGTTCCTAGGATCCCAGATCACTGCAGATGGTGACTGCAGCCATGAAATTAAAAGACGCCTGCTCCTGGGGAGGAAAGCGATGGCAAACCTAAACAGCATGATAAAAAGCAGAGACATCACCTTGCCAACAAAAGTCCGCATGGCCAAAACACCGGTATTCCCCGTACTAATGTATGGCTGCGAGAGTTGGACTATAAGGAAGGCCGAGCGCCGAAGAATAGATTCTTTTGAACTATGGTGCTGGAGAAGACTCTTGAGAGTCCCTTTGGACTGCAAGGAGGTCAAATCAGTCAATCCTAAAAGAAATCAACCCTGACTGTTCCCTGGAAGGCCAGATCCTGAAGCTGAAGCTCAAATACTTTGGCCACCCAATGAGAAGGGAGCATTCACTGGAGAAGACCCTGATGCTGGGAAAGATTGAAGGTCAAAGAAGAAGGGGACGGCAAAGGATGAGATGGTTAGACAGTGTCATGGATGCAACGAACATGAAGTTGAGCAAACTTCAGCGGACAGCGGAAGACAGGAGGGCCTGGCGTAATCTGGTCCATGGGGTCGCGAAGAGTTGGACTCGACTGTGCGACTGAACAACAACAAAACCCGGATAAATACGAGGCCTGTATCACACAGTGACTGCAGCCATGAAATTGAAAGACGCCTGCTCCTGGGGAGGAAAGCGATGGCAAACCTAGGGTGCGGTCAGACGGTGTGCTGGGAGCAGTTTAAATTGCTCTGGTCCCAATGCGGGTTTCTTTTTTTTAACCCGGAGAATCGCGATCATGCTCACCTTCTTGTTCCGGATTGCTGGACAGCCACATCGCTCCCCGCCGTCCACACGTGGGAGCGTGCATCAGTGGTCTTCCCCGCCCCCCAGTCTGAGCATGCGCACAGGCGGCCATCTGTAGAACTAACATTTTCGCGCGTGCACAGAACAGCGATTTCCACCCTTCCCTTTGAATGAACACTTCCCTTTAAACTTTTACCCCAGAACTGGCCTCCGTGAGATCCGCCGACGCATAAAAAAAATGGCGGACGAAAAGCGGAAGCCTTGGGCTTCCACGGCAGCTTTCCAGTGTGGAGGGGGTTGAAGCGCCCGGAAGTGTCTTGACACCGCAGGAGTGATCAGAAAAGTCAGAAAAGTGCAGCTAGAGCCGGAGAATCAGGAAAACACCACTTGGGGACCTGGTATCAAAATACTCTGGTTTAAAGGGGGTTTGATCGGGAAAGCAACGGCTGGGGACGGTGCACAGATGTTGGGTGTGTGAACGTGCACATAAAATCTGTTACTGAAGCGTGCCGAAAGCAGTTCAAATGGCACGTCTGAACGCAATCCTAGACAGCATAATAAAAAGTAGAGACCTCACCCTGCCAACGAAAGTCCGTATGGTCAAACCAGTAATACTGTATGGCTGCGAGATTTGGACTATAAGGAAGGCCGAGCACTGAAGAATAGATTCTTTTAACATAAGAACATAAGAGAAGCCAATGTTGAATCAGGCCAATGGCCCATCTAGTCCGCTGTCACACAGCGGCCAAAACATACCAGGTGCCATCAGGAGGTCCAGCAGTGGGGCCCGGGCACCAGAAGCCCTCCCACTGCTGCCCGCTCCAGCACCAAGAATAGAGTGCATCACCTGCCCCAGACTGAGAGTTCCCATCTATACCCTGTGGCTAATAGCCACTGGTGGACTTCTGCTCCATATGTTTATCTAATTCCCTCTTGAAACTGTCCATGCTTGCAGCTGCCACCACCTCCTGTGGCAGTGAATGCCATATGTTAATCACTGTTTGGGACTATGGTGCTGGAGAAGACTCTTGAGAGTCCCCAGGACTGTTCCCTGGAAGGCCAGATCCTGAAGCTGAAGCTCAAATACTTTGGCCACCAAGTGAGAAGGGAGCCCTCACTGGAGAAGACCCTGATGCTGGGAAAGACTGAAGGTCAAAGAAGAAGGGGACGGCAAAGGATGAGAGGGTTCGACAGTGTTATTGAGGCAACGAACATGAAACTAAGCAAACTCCGGAGCACGACGGAAGACTGGAGGGCCTGGCGTGATGTGGTCCATGGGGTCGCGAAGAGTCAGACTCGACTGTGAGACTGAATAACAATAAATATCACACGTTCAGCCGTACATGCATTGACTGCAACACAAGAATGACTCAATATGGCCACAAACAACAATCAAGTGTACACTGTACACCAATTGCATGTACGTTCACTGTAACTTGTGAATAGGGCTTAGAACTTGCAGATACTCAATAAAGTGGGTGGGTAGTAGATGGGGACACGCAAAAGGAAAGATTGCTTCGCTTCGAGAGCCATTCTCTCATGGAACTCACTGCCACAAGGTGCAGTGATGTCCACTAACTTATTTAGTCACCAAAATGTTTATACCCTGCATTTCCCCAAGCAGTGCATTGGAAGGCTAGAGAGCCAGCTTGGTGTAGTGTTTAAGAGCGGCAAACTCTAATCTGGAGAACCTAGTCGCATTCCCCACTCCTCCATGTGCAGCCAGCTGGGTAATCTTGGGCCAGTCACAAGTTCTCTCAGAGCTTTAGTTGCTGTAGATTTTCCGGGTTGCGTGGCCATGGTCTTGGCCAAGACCATGGCCACACAACCCAGAAAATCTACAGCAACTAATGAACTCCAGACGTGAAAGCCTTCGACAACATATTCTCTCAGAGCTGTTCTCTCGGGAGCAGTCCTTGAAAGAACTCTCTCAGCCCCACCTCCCTCACAGGGTCTCTATTGTGGGGAGAGGAAGGGAAAGGAGATTGTAAGCCGCTCAGAGACTCTGAGAGAAGGGCGGGGTATAAACCCAATCTCCCCCTCCCCCTTGAAAACACATCAAATACAATTATGCCCTACTCCTCTTAGATAGTTTTGAAAGAGAATGGGACCGTTCCTTGGAGAAGAGTCGGTCCATCAGCAACTGACTAGCCACAATGACAAAATGGAGGCTCCATATTGAGAGGCAGAATCCCATGCTTGGGGGTAGGTGGGGAGGTGCAATGAGAATGCAGAAAAGGCAAAGAAATCACGACACGTGGAAATCGACCATAGCGAGGGATTTCGGGGGGAGGGGGCCTGGGGGGGTGCCCAGTGGCCAACTAAAATCAGGGCTCATTTCCTGCAGGAGCGCACAGGAGCGAAGCTCCGGCAGTGAGGAGCCCAGGGGGCGGGCACATGCAGAAAGCCCCGCCCCTGCTCCCAGCATTCCCCCTCACCTTCCCTAGCCCGCTGGCCGACCCAACGGAGTGCTGCCATGAGCTGGTCCTTGAGCTGTTCTGCCACTGCCTGGGTCATGGCACCCAGCCCGCCCAGACTCTGCCCGTCCTCATGCCAGCCCTGGCACGGTGCCTCTGTAAGGTGGGGCCCCGGCGACTCCTGCGAGGAGCTCTGCCCCGGCCTCCTGCACCTCCTCAGCCACCTCCTGTGCCTCTGCCCTGCCACCGCCCTGGCCCCCTACCTGCTCAAGGCCACGTGCAACCTCTGCGCGGCCCTCCTCGACCTACGGGCAGCCATGCACTTTCCTGCACTTGCCGGCCAGCCAAAAGAGCCCAGTGGCACCTTTAAAACCGAGGTTTATTCAGGTACAAGCTCTCCCTCCTCTGTGAGGGCAGATCTGTGCGTTCCCCCCCATAGCTAGCAATCCAAAACAGTCCAGTGGTGCCTGAGCGGTGGGGTGTTGCCTTCTGACACACTTCCGGTGATCTCGGTGTGTGTGTGACATATGCAAATAAGCGATGCTAATGAGTTATGCTAATGAGCTCCTGCACCTCTCTTTCTGCAAAATGACCCCTGACTGAAACAATGTTAATTAAATTAACTTTGATTTAATTGGTGGGACTCCTTCGGACTCCTAAGGCTGCCCTGTACCCCCCAAGCTCCAGGGGAAGGCGGGGTCATGCCCAGCGGCCGTAGCTTCCCTCCACCCCACTTGGCAAGGACAGAGCGTCTGGATACCCCCCCCTCCCAAGAAGCCCCAGTTCCTTTTCCCACAGCAAGGCACAAGGGGCAGCCTGACGTCCACCCTCGGCTCCCTCCCAGGGCTGGGAAAGGTGAGGCGTGCAGCGGCCGGACTGGCCACAGAGCGTGTGGGCTTGTTGGCACAATGGAACGCAGCCAGACGTGCCTGCCAGGGGCAAGAGGAGGAGGTGGCTTGCAAGCCGGAGTTCTGATAAGAGCTGTTCTTTGAAAAAGAGCAGTTTCTGACAAGAGATCTCTCAGCCCCACCTACCTCACAGGGTGTCTGTTGTGGGGAGGGGAAGGGAAAGGAGTTTGTAAGCCACTCTGAGACTCCTTTGGGTAGTGAAGGGCGGGGTATAAATCCAATCTCTTCTTCTTCTTCTTCTCTTCTCTTCTCTTCTCTTCTCTTCTCTTCTCTCTCTCTTCTCTTCTCTTCTCTTCTCTTCTCTTCTCTTCTCTCTTCTCTTCTCTTCTCTTCTCTTCTCTTCTCTTCTCTTCTCTTCTCTTCTCTTCTCCTTGCCTGGCTTGGCTGGGCTTACCTGCTGCTGGCGGGCAGCACAGCGAGCATCTAGTGGAAGCCCGAGATGGAGGCTTCTCCTCGTACCATTCGCACTCGCTACCTGCCCAGGCCACTCTCTGCATCCAGGCCGTTACCTGCCCAGGCTGCTGCTGCTTGTGCTGACCTCATTTTTCCTGCCAACAGGCAATCGGGGTGAGGTGGCCCGGGGGGAGGGGGAGCCATGGCTCAGGGAGGGGCCCATAAAAACCAGTAGGGGGCCAGGCCCCATGGGCCCCATGATAGCTTCGGGCCTGGACCCCAGCAAGGGTCTTTCCAGGCAAGGGAGAAGCAGAGGCGGTTGGCCATTGCCATCCCCTGCAGAGCCTTCCTTGGTGGTCTCCCTTCCAAGTACCGAGTTTTGTATCGATTCTTGGTGCTGGGGGGGGCAGCAGTGGGAGGGCTTCTAGTGTCCTGGCCCCACTGCTGGACCTCCTGATGGCACCTGGTGTTCTTGGCCACTGTGTGACACAGAGTGTTGGACTGGATGGGCCACTGGCCTGATTCAACATTGGTTTCTCTTATGTTCTTATGTCTGGGGCAAGTGATGCTCTGTGTTTTTGGTGCTTGGGGGGGCAACAGTGGGAGGGCTTCTAGTGTCCTGGCCCCACTGCTGGACCTCCTGAGGGCCCCTGGTATTTTTGACCACTGTGTGACACAGAGTGTTGGACTGGATGGGCCGTTGGCTTGATCCAGCATTGGCTTCTCTTATGTTCTTATATGGAACAGAGGTTCATCGGTGGCTCTTAGCCACAAGGTCTAGATAGGGACTCTCAGTCTGGGGCAGGTGATGCACTCAATTCTTGGGGCTGGGTGGGGCAGCAGTGGGAGGGCTTCTAGTGTCCTGGCCCCACTGCTGGACCTCCTGGTGGTACCTGGTATCTTTGGCCACTGTGTGACACAGAGTGTTGGACTGGATGGGCCATTGGCCTGATTCAACACTGGCTTCTGTGATGTTCTTATGACCCTGCTTAGCTTCTCAGATCTGACGAGAGTGGGCTGTCCTGTGCCTCTTTCCCTCTCAGCCAGCCAGTCAATCTTTATTGGCATAAAACAATACCTTAAAAGAAGGTTACTATAAGAAAATATACGTATAAGACCACACATATAAAACCAAGTATTTTGCAAACTACATAGTACTGCATAATGTTCCATAAAACAATTTGTTACAGAGTGTTGCTCATTTTGATAGTTTTTCCTGACGTAGCTTTATAGCTGACTGTAAAAACATGGCTACCTTCACTGATATTGCAATAGCGGAGTCATTTAGAAGATGGTGCACTTTTAAAGCATCGGGAAGGTCCGTTGTGTTGGCTAAAATAGGGTTTAAATATCTAAAACGTATATCTACATAAAACTGACAGTGCAAACAGATATGTGGAACTGTCTGAATGCATCCAGAGTTACAATGGCAAAGTCTAGATGCATATGCTATTTTATTGTATCTACCATGCAAGATTGCTGATGGTAGTGCATGGAATCTTGCTGGTGAAAAGGCTCTGAGCTGTTGTATATCAGATAAGTATGGGGCCATTCAGCCTACCATGAGGGGAATCTCAAAGTTCAGAGGGGAATAAGATTTGTTGGCTAAGCTATATAGCCTTGGTGTTTCCCTCTCAATCCATGTATAGTGTGCACTTAATATTTCTTTGTGCGTTAATGGATCTCGTGTTCCATTCAGAGTGTGTGCGTCTGAACAGGTGACTGAAACTGCACATTGACTCAGATAGCGGTCCCCACTTTCGTTGGTAAAGTGAACTCTCATTGGCACTTTCGGACAAGCAGTTGTTATATGTTCATCCCCTGCAACGTGTGAACAGGTCTACTGAGAGGCTGTTTTCTCCAGCAGGCTCCACACTGGGTCCAGCTGTGCCTTAATGTCCATCAGGAACATCTTCTAATGTCTGCCGTCTACCTGCCGAGCTCAGTGCACCAAGGACGACAGAAGGTGTTCCTTGATGGCAGAACAGCCTGCATTTCTGTGGTAGAATTATAAGTGAGATGGGGCAATTCTGTACAGCAGCCTGAATTGGCCTTGGCCTCTGTTTGGTTCTCTCCCACAAGGCTTTGCAGCGGGCTCTTCAGCCGGACAATGACCTTCTACTCTACTCTAAAAGAACTTTTTACATTTCTGAGTTCTCGCCTTGAAGCCAAAACATCTAGATGATGATGAAGAAGAAGAGATTGTATTTATACCCCACCCTTCACTACCCAAAGGAGTCTCAGAGTGGCTTACAATCCCCTTTCCCTTCACCTCCCCAAAGCAGACACCTTGTGAGGTAGGTGAGGCTGAGAGAGCTCTTTCAAGGATTGCTCATGGGAGAACAGCTCTGAAAGAACTGTGATTGACCGTAGGCCACACCAGCAGCTGCATGTGGAGGAGCGGGGAATCAAACCTGGTTCTCCCAGATTACAGTCTGCACTACTAACCAGTACACCAAACTGGTGTAGATATGTGGCTTCAAGCTCCTGCCTTGACGGGTGTGTGTGTGTGTTTTAACCTAGTAGTACAATGACTCCAGTCAAGAGTCTTCTGGTCAGAAAAGAAAGGAGTCTGGGTTTCTTCAGGACCATCCAATTTCTCGATTGACAGCTAATCTGGGTTATCAGAAAGCAGGATGTGTGTGTGGAATGTCCACTAGGAGCTCCATTTCACCCTATGGAGGCCAGTCCCCATAGGGCATAATGGAGAATTGATCTATGGGTATCTGGGGCTCTGGGGGAACTGTTGTTTTAGGTGGAGGCACCAAATTTTCAGCATAGCTGTTGGTGCCTCTCCTGAAAAACACCACCAAGTTTCAAAAAGTTTGGACCAGAGGGGGTCCTATTCTATGAGCCCCCCAAAAGGTGCCTCCATCCTCCATTATTTCCAATGGAGGGAAGGCATTTAAAAGGAACACAGTCCCTTTAAATAGGATGGCCAGAACTCTCTTTGGAGTTCAATCATGCATCTTTCCTCCCCTCTCCCGGAGGCTCCTGGGAAGTCCCCTGCCAGCTTCTCAGCCTCAGTTGGCAACCCTAGCTCTACCACTTCTGAAACAGTATCTCAAAATGTTCCTCGATACAAATATATTCCCCGCAGGGCTGATGCCCTAAACACAGCCCAACAATGGTTCCCCTTGGCTAGGGATGCCAGCCTCCAGGTGAGACCTGGGGATCCCCTGGAATTACAGCTCATCTCCAGACTACAGAGATCAGTTCTCTTGGAGAACACGGTGGCTTTGGAGGGTGGACTCTGTGGCATAAAAGGAAGTCCTTCTTCACCCAAAGACTGATTAGCACATGGAATTCACTGCCCCAGGAGGTGGTGGCAGCTACAAGCACGGATGGCTTCAAGAGGGAATTGGATAAACATCTGGAGCAGAGGTCCATCAGTGGCTAAGAGCCACAAGGTATAGATAGGGACTCTCGGTCTGGGGCAAGTGATGCTTTGCCTTCTTGGTGCTTGGGGGGCAACAGTGGGAGGGCTTCTAGTGGCCTGGACCGACTGGTGGACCTCCTGATGTCCCCTGGTATATTTTGGCCACTGTGTGACAGAGTGTCTGACTGGATGGGCCATTGGCCTGATCCAGCGTTGGCTTCTCTTATGTTCTTATGAAGGGACTGGATAAACATCTGGAGCAGAGGTCCATCAGTGGCTATTAGCCACAAGGTATAGAGAGGAACTCTCAGTCTGGGGCAAGTAATGCTCTGTATTCTTGGTGCTTGGGGGGGCAACAGTGGGAGGGCTTCTAGTGCCCTGGCCCCACTGCTGGACCTCCTGGTGGCCCCTGGTATTACTGGCCACTGTGTGACACAGAGCGTTGGACTGGATGGGCCCTTGGCCTGATCCAACACTGGCTTCTCTTATGTTCTTATATGAACTCTCAGTCTGGGGCAAGGAATGCTCTGTATTCTTGGTGCTTGGGGGGGGCAACAGTGGGAGGGCTTCTAGTGCCCTGGCCCCACTGCTGGACCTCCTGGTGGCCCCTGGTATTTCTGGCCACTGTGTGACACAGAGCGTTGGACTGGATGGGCCCTTGGCCTGATCCAACACTGGCTTCTCTTATGTTCTTATATGAACTCTCAGTCTGGGGCAAGGAATGCTCTGTATTCTTGGTGCTTGGGGTGGGTGTAAACAGTGGGAGAGCTTCTGGTGTCTTGGCCCCGCTGCTGGACCTCCTGAGGGCACCTGGTATTTTTGGCCACTGTGTGACACAGAGTGTTGGACTGGATGGGCCATTGGCCTGATGCAACATTTGGCTTCTCTTATGCTCTTATGTTATGTTTTTATGTTAACTGACATTATGACTCAATAAGTACCGAAGGTGGGGTTGCCAGCCTCCAGGTGGGGCCTGGGGATCTCCCACTTTTACAACTCATCTCCAGCTAACAGTGATCAGCTCCCCTGGAGAAAATGGCTGCTTTGGTGGGTGGACTCTACGGCATCGTCCCATGCTGAGGCCCCTCCCCTCCTCAGGCCCCGCCCTCTCCTGGATCCAACCCCAAAGTCTCCAGGCATTTTCAAACCCAGACATGGCAACCCTAGCTGAAGGTAAAATAAGAGACTGAAAATTCAGTTTTCTCCCAGGCCGTCCCCCAGGCCAGACCCTGAAACTATATTAAATATAATTTCTAATTGCTTTATTTGTTGTTGTTGTTGTTGTTCAGTCGCACAGTCGAGTCCGACTCTTTGCGACCCCATGGACCAGATCACGCCAGGCCCTCCTGTCTTCCGCTGTCCGCTGAAGTCTGCTCAATTTCATGTTCGTTGCATCGATGACACTGTCTAACCATCTCACCCTTTGCCGTCCCCTTCTTCTTTGACCTTCAATCTTTCCCAGCATCAGGGTCTTCTCCAATGAATGCTCCCTTCTCAATTGGTGGCCAAAGTATTTGAGCTTCAGCTTCAGGATCTGGCCTTCCAGGGAGCAATCAGGGTTGATTTCTTTTAGGATTGAATGATTTGATCTCCTGGCAATATCAGCAAAAAAAAAACCCCAACACCCCTCTGTGGTACCCCGTCCCCCCAGAGCCCTAAGTGTGTGCTTATTTTGCTTAATGGTTAATCCAGGGCTCACTCCCTGCATGAAGAAGAAGAAGAAGAGGAAGAGGAGGAAGAAGAAGAGGAGGAGGAGGAGTTTGGATTTATACCCCGCCTTTCCCTACCCAAAGGAGTCTCAGAGCGGCTTACAAACCTCCTTTCCCTTCCCCTCCCCACAACAGACACCCTGTGAAGTAGGTGGGGCTGAGAGAGCTCTCTGGAGGACTGTGCAAACTGCTAAATCTAAATTCTGCCTCGAGTCTGCACAGGGGAATAGCAGTGGGTCACAAACGGGGTCTCCCCTTATAGCAGTGGCAAGGTGATACTCACCTCTGTGGTGGCGCCGATCTGTGGGGGGGAAAGAGAGAACAAAGACATCGGTTAGTGGGCTGGATTCGCAGCTCGATTTTCTGGCAAAAATCTTCCCGAAATATCAATGTTTCTGGATTAGTTGCTGTAGATTTTCTGGGTTGTGTGGCCATGGTCTTGCAGTTGTGGACAAGTTTACATCGCATTCAGACAAGAATAAAAGAACATGAAAGACACGGCAGACCGGGCCAACCTGAAAAATCAGCCATGGCTGAACATAGCTTAACCCAAACAGGGCACAGCATCTTATTCCAAGACACTGAAAGGCTGGACAACACATCCAATTACCATGTCAGATGACACAGGGAAGCCATTGAAATTCATAAGCATAAACACAATTTCAACAGGAAAGAAGAGAGTTTAAAAATAAATAGGGCATCGTCTCCTGTCCTGAAAAACACAAAAGGCTCTACAGCTGACAATAGCACTACAGATAAGATTAGCGTTCCAATAGCCATTCCACACACAAAAGAAACTTCTCAGGAAAGAGAAGAAGAAGAGATTGGATTTATATCCCGCCCTTCACTGCCCAAAGGTGTCTCAGAGCGGCTTACAAACTCCTTTCCCTTCCCCTCCCCACCACAGAGACCCTGTGAGTTAGGTGGGGCTGAGAGAGCTCTGACAGAAACTGTGCAAGAACAGCTGTGCCAGAACGATGGCTTGCCCAAGGTCATCCAGCAGCTGCGAGTGGA
Source organism: Gekko gecko (assembly GCA_029375565.1). Lineage (NCBI taxonomy): Eukaryota > Metazoa > Chordata > Lepidosauria > Squamata > Gekkonidae > Gekko > Gekko gecko. The sequence continues at coordinate 123,025,902 of JAPDNY010000010.1, read as the reverse complement.
GGCGTGGGGAATCAAACCTGGTTCTCCCAGATTAGAGTCCACGCATTTAACCATGACACCAAACTGGCTCTCAAGGAGAGGGAAAGGCTTCTTCTTGAGATGCTAATTTTCTATGTTCGGGGCATTCAAATGTGAGCACTCTCCCCCCTCCGACTGAGTACCCGACAGAGCGCAAAAGTCATGCCCGTTGGCTTGAATGCCGAATCTTTCCCATGGTTCTACGGGGGAGCTGAACAGGTGGGGCTATTCTTCTCAGGGATTTGCTTAATGGACATAAAATGAGCGATAATTTGGCAAATGGCCTCATTTTCTCCCGGGGACAGACGTCGCAACGGCGGCTTTGATTTTAATTCCCCCCCCTCTCTCTAAGGGGGAGGAAGAAGAAAAAAGAAAAAAAGAACGGGGAACTAACAACCCAAGATGAAAGTCGAGTTATTGTTCGGGGTTCTGGTTTAGGTGAGAGCCATTTTCGCCTCGCCCCAAATCCCCGGACCCCCTGGGGGCCCTGCGCGGAAAGGGCCTTTATGCCTCGGTGTGATTTCTCAGTCGGGAATGGCGCTATTACAGAATAGACAGGTAAAGCTAAGCCTAGTCTCCGAGGAGCCATTTTTAGCTCGCCGTTTTATTGGTACCTTTCTCTCCTGCTTGCACACGTGCTACTTTTTCATTTTAATAACAGCCGTGACCATAAAAAAAAAGCACCCTTGGACTGAGCCGTGTTTTGATGTTCACTCGGAAAGGGTTCTGTTCCCCCCGCCTTTGTCTCCCTCTCCCTCCCTTGGAAAGGAGAAGAGCAGAAAAGAATCAAGTTAAACAGGTCGCAAAAAAAAAGAAAACAGAGAAGGAAAAAAAGAAAAAGAAAGTTCCCGAAGGCCTTTAATCAAAAGAGATCGTGATTAAAGGCCCCGTTTGGGACCTTTTATCTCTCTTGCTCCTGACACAGGCCTCCTCTGGTATCGCTCTGTGAACCCTAGCAATGGCAGTGGAAGAGACTTGCAATGCCGTGCCACAGAACCGCCATGGCGATAGAAAGGCGCCGTAATCGGGAAAGGACCCTCTTCGGTTTGGCCGTGCCGCCATCGCTGTGGCTGAGCGTCACAAACAATCAGTTGGAGGACATCGCTGCATTCATGTTCGGCATTTGCTCCTCGTTCGCCAGGAAGGCCTGCTACGACTTGCTGCCAAGGGCAAGCGGCATCCCACGCTTCGAGTTCAGAGAACTGCAAACATTTTTTGTTTTTTAAATATGTGCATGCGTGCGTGTGAGAAAGTGCGTGTGCACTTGGAGGCCATGGCGACCTCTGGTGACTGACCCCCCTTCTGTGATGTGTCCGTGTATCTTTAAGTAGATGGCTTTCCATTATACTGGGACTAGGGAGCAAAGCCCGTTGTGGTGGAAGACAACGGGCCCTAGAAAGGAAGGGAGGGAGGTGGAAGGGAGAGAGGGTTGGAGAAAGGAAGGAAGGAAGGAAGGGAGGGAGGGAGGGAGGGAGGGAGGGAGGGAGGAAGGAAGGAAGGAAGGAAGGAATAGGGGGAAGAGTGAAAGAAAGGAGAGAGGAAGAAAGGAAAAGGGGGAAAGGAAGGGAAGAGGGACAGAAAAGGGCTTCTCTGGGCCCAGAGAAGGCCTTTTCTGTCCCCCACACACCCCTGGGCCTTCTATGGGGGCAGTAGGCAATGTGTGGGGGGAAAGGGCTTCTCTGGGCCTACTGCTCCCATAGAAGGCCCAGGGGATGGTGTGTGGGGGACGGAAAATGGCTTCTCTGGGCCTAGTGCCCCCATAGAAGGCCCAGGGGATGGCGTGTGGGGGGCGGAAAAGGCCTTCTCTGGGACTAGCGCCCCATAGAAGGCCCAGGGGATGGCGTGTGGGGGATGGAAAAGGCCTTCTCTGGGCCTAGTGCCCCATAGAAGGCCCAGGCGATGGCGTGTGGGGGCGGAAAAGGCCTTCTCTGGGACTAGCGCCCCATAGAAGGCCCAGGGGATGGCGTGTGGGGGATGGAAAAGGCCTTCTCTGGGACTAGTGCCCCATAGAAGGCCCAGGGGATGGCGTGTGGGGGCGGAAAAGGCCTTCTCTGGGACTAGCGCCCCATAGAAGGCCCAGGGGATGGCGTGTGGGGGATGGAAAAGGCCTTCTCTGGGCCTAGTGCCCCATAGAAGGCCCAGGCGATGGCATGTGGGGGGCGGAAAAGGCCTTCTCTGGGCCTACTGCCCCCATAGAAGGCCCAGGGGATGGCGTGTGGGGGACGGAAAAGGCCTTCTCTGGGCCTACTGCCCCCATAGAAGGCCCAGGGGATGGCGTGTGGGGGACGGAAAATGGCTTCTCTGGGCCTAGTGCCCCCATAGAAGGCCCAGGGGATGGCGTGTGGGGGACGGAAAAGGCCTTCTCTGGGCCTACTGCCCCCATAGAAGGCCCAGGGGATGGCGTGTGGGGGACGGAAAAGGCCTTCTCTGGGCCTAGTGCCCCCATAGAAGGCCCAGGGGATGGCGTGTGGGGGACGGAAAAGGCCTTCTCTGGGCCTACTGCCCCCATAGAAGGCCCAGGGGATGGCGTGTGGGGGACGGAAAATGGCTTCTCTGGGCCTACTGCCCCCATAGAAGGCCCAGGGGATGGTGTGAGGGGGCAGAAAAGGGCTTCTCTCACTTGACTCAGCCTTGAGGGCCTGTCCCTGCGCTCACACTCCAGACAGTCCTCTCCTGTCGGAGGACTGGAGCAGACTGAGCTGAAAACACTGACCGGGGCTGACGTGGGCGGGACTTTGCGAAGCAGCCAGTCAGCCCTGGCCAGTGTCTTCTGTCTGCCAGTTCTTGAGCCAAATCAATTATGGCAAGCATAGAATCTTGTGGAACCAAAATTCAAATATATATAAGGACAGGATGTATTTAACGTGATAGAATGGGAGGGTTAGTGGACTCTCAGGTGGTGTGATGTTGTTCTTCATTCTCCATTCATGGTGTCTCCTTCTGCCAAATAAAGCTGTTCCATAAACAAGAAGAGAGAAGAAGAAGAAGAAGAAGAAGAAGAAGAAGAAGAAGAAGAAGAGGAGATTGGATTTATACCCCGCCCTTCACTGCCCAAAGGCATCTCAGAGCAGCTTACAAACTCCTTTCCCCTCCCCTCCCCACAACAGACACCCTGGGAGGCAGGTGGGGCTGAAAGAGCTCTTGACAGAAACTGCTCTTTTTCAAGGACAGCTCTTATCAGAACTACGGCTTGCCCAAGGTCATCCAGCCAGGTGCAAGTGGAGGAGTGGGGGAATCAAACCCGGTTCTCCCAGATAAGAGTCCGCGCACTTAACCACTACACCAAACTGGCTCTCTGGGTGTTGTTGTTCAACAGGCAAATTGTTCCACAGACAAGGCATATCGCCCCAGAACATTGCATGGTGTTAGCAGTGGGATACGAACCCACACCTGGAGGATATTCAGAGAGGTGGCAGAATAAAGCCTGCCCCCGCCTCCTGGCCTTGGTATTCCTTGGAGGTCTCCCATCCAAGTACTTACCAGAGTCGACCCTGCTTGGCTTCCAAGATCTGATGAGATTGGGCTTGCCGGGAGCTACCCAGGTCAGGGCGAGAATTGCAAACTTTAATGAACTGTCCGGCTGCCTCCGATCAGAGATCGACCTGGTACAGCCTCACTGTTAGGGGAGTTTTCAAAACCATCGTATGACCCCCTCCCCCTCCTTCCTGAGTTCTACCTGGGAGAGAAAAATATTCACTCAAGGCTTTCCACTAACAAAGCAGGCAGGTTTATGAAGAATGATCATTCTGTTTGTCGGAGTGCCCAAGGCTCACTAAGAAGCTGGCATACTGAACAATGTTCAAAGTTCTTCCTTCATAATAGAAGAAGAGATTGGATTTATACCCCGCCCTTCGCTCGGAGCGGCTCACAATCTCCTTTCCCTCCCCCTCCCCACAACAGAGACACCCTGTGAGGCAGGTAGGGCTGAGAGAACTCTCTAATGGTTTGGTGTCGTGGTTAAGTGCGCGGACTCTAGTCTTGGAGAACTGGGTTTGATTCCCCACTCCCCCACTTGCACCTGGCTGGATGACCTTGGGCAAGCCGTAGTTCTGATAAGAGCTGTCCTTGAAAAAGAGCTGTTTCTGTCAGAGCTCTCTCAGCCCCACCTGCTTCACAGGGTGTCTGTTGTGGGGAGGGGAAGGGAAGGGAGTTTGTAAGCCACTTTGAGACTCCGTTGGGTAGTGAAGGGTGGGGTATAAATCCAATCTCTTCTTCTTCTTCTACCTCACAGGGTGTCTGTTGTGGGGAGGGGAAGGGAAAGGAGTTTGTAAGCCGCTCTGAGATACCTTTGGGTAGTAAAGGGTGGGGTATAAATCCAATCTCTTCTCTTCTTCTTCTACTTCACAGGGTTTCTATTGTGGGGAGGGGAAGGGAGTTTGTAAGACGCTCTGAGACACCTTTGGGTGGTGAAGGGCGGGGTATAAATCCAATCCCTCCTCCTCCTCCTCCTCCTCCTCCTCCTCCTCCTTCTTCTCTTGAGCTCCAAATCATGCTCCAAATCGGCCATTTTCTCCAGGACAACTGTAGTCTGGAGATGAACTGTCATTCCAGGGGACCTCCAGGTCCCATCAGCAGACTGGCGTCCCCTAACAGTGTAAATACGGCTCAGGTCCAATCTTCTCACTTCTCACTGTGGATGTTAGAAAGGATGGAGGCAAACAAGAAAGGCGAAAACACACCGTGGGACTGTAACGCACTGGGTTCAGACGCGTGATTTCATCTCATAGTTTCTTTTCAGTTCAACTCAAAGGCAACAGAGCAGACCCGGTGGCCTGCGTCTATCCCAGTTGGAAACCCCCCCCCCCACCCTCACCCCACACCCGTGATAGGTTATTTACAGTGCCCCCACTTTCCCATAGGTTCCTGCTTGGATCCTGCCTGACCAATAGGTCCGTTCTAGGATCCGCGCTGGCTATTGTTTAGGTATGCGAAGGTTTGCCCATTCGCATGGCCACGTGCTAAGGTGACCGCCTGCGCGGTCCTCAGTTGGTACATAACAGGGACAGAGCGGGAGAGAATTTGCCAAGGAAGGGGTTAACTGAGTCAGCTCCAGCCATCTAGCCCAGGGGTGTCAAACTCATTTGTTACGAGGGCTGGATCTGGCATAAATGTCATAGAATCATAGAATGTTAGAGCCGAGGAAAACCCACATGGGCAAACTGGAGAGGCAGCATTGCAGCACTGGGCAGATGCACTCACGATGCTTGACGGCCATAGACGAGGTTGCATCAGTTGCTCACGGGCTGCATAAGAGCCCTGGATGGGCCGGATCCACCCGCCCCCCCCGGGTCTTACGTTTGACACCTCTGATCTAGCCACTATCCCTCCCTCGTTCCACCGTAGGCAATCCAGATGGAGGCCGCTTGCACATTTCTCCTTATACCTTGGCAATGAAAAGGTCTGGAGATTTTTTTTTAATGAATGCTGGGAATTTGAAGCATGGAATAATGACACAGGGTGTTTCCCCCCAGATGCTTGAGGGACGGACGGCCCAGCATGAGAAATAACAGGCCCTCATCTTTGCGCTGTATTCGACGGAAATTATACTTTTTCTTCTGCTTCGTACTCAGAGCGATCAGATCTTTAACAGTCAGGCAATTTGTGCATTTTTTATTATTATTGCTGTTGTTGTTATTGTTATTGTTTGTGTTGTTATTGTTTTTATTGTTGTTGTTATTATTATTGTTATTATTATTGTTGTTGTCATTATCATTATTATCATTATTATCATTATTATTATTTCAATTTATATCCCACCCTCCCCGCGAGCAGGCTCAGGGCAGCTTACACAATTGGTACAAAACCAATAAATCGCATAAAAGCACATTAAAACAATTAAATACAATTTATCGTAAAAACATAGGTGCTGGTAATCTTCCATTCGTCAATTAAGATGGCGTACTGTAGATGTTGCTTCCAGACAGTCCAGCTCGTAGTCGTCTTAGCTCGAGCAGTAGCAGGGATATTTTGGGCCGGAACGCACAGGAACGGAGTTCCGGCTGGCTTCTGAGTTGGCCACACCCAGCAGGAACTCATTAGCATAACAGGCCACGCATAACAGCAGAAACTTATTAGGGCTGGCTACATTCTGGGGTGTGTGGCCTAACATGCAAAGGAGTTCCTGCTGCAAAAAAAGCCCTGGGTTTCGACAACAAACAAGGTAAACAGAATGAGAAGCAAAAGGAGGGTGTGGCTGGATGACCACACTTCTGGTGACACAGGGGTGTGGCCTATTATGCTAATGAGTTTCTCTGTTGGGTGTGGCCTATTGTGCTAATGAGTTCCTGCTGGGCTTTTTCTACAAAAAACCCCTGGGCAGTAGTATGGCCGGATATTGAGTCCAGGGCTGGGCTCGTTGATGGTAGTGGTCAAGGCAGCTCCCAGTTGAAAGCCTGGTGGAAGAGCTCCGTCTTGCAGGCCCTGCGGAACTGTACAAGCTCCCACAGCACCCTGATCGCTTCTGGGAGCTCATATGCACAATATATATAGGAAGGCAATAACTCTTTCCGACACAAATTTTCTCTGACACGGATCGCCCCGCCCTTGAGACCACCTGTTCTTGTATGAAGCTCCACCCTTTCCTCTGAGATCTGCCAGTGCGACCTTGCTAAGAACTTTGTGTCATGTGAGGCCAAACGGACAGTGGCTCCCCCCGGTTTTATAGGCCCAGCCCCCCTCCGAGCCTATCCTTTCTCTTTCGCTGGCTTCTTTTCAGAGAGAGAAATTGCAGGTAATTGTGTTGATGCAAGGCAAAATCCAAACCCTCAAGCTGTGTGTAATGCCTTTCATTAAGACCGGCCCGAAATAGCACAAAACACAACGCAAGCCTTTGAATTCTCCAAAACTCTTCGGACCCCCTTCCTTTTTCATTTTTTTAAAACTTCCGACTTGCCGAAGAGTACTGGGGGATTTGACGCCCTGCACACGATGCCCTGTTCTTTTGGAAGTACCGTATTTTCTCCAAAGGAAGATGACCCTGAATGTAAGACAATGCACCCAACGTCAAGGCAGCACGGTGTAGTGGTGGTTAAAGTGTCGGACTGGGATCTGGGAGACTCAGGTTCGAATCCCTGCTTGTGCCAGTAAAATTGCTGGGTGATCTTGGGCCAGTAAAATAAAACAACAACAACAACAATAAAAACCCTCTCTAAAATGTTATACCCAGATTTTTATTATTGGACAAAACTGTAACTTATATGCAAATTTAAGATGACCTCCCTTTTGATTGCGTCTTTGGAAAAGCCAGTGGCAGCTGACAGAACGATAGTGAGAGGGAGGCGGTTGAAAACAGCAGCTACGCAGTTAGCTGAAGAGGGCATCTGGGGTGCTGAGAGCATGTCTGGCAGAGAGAAGCTGTGGAGAAGGGCAGCCTAAAGCTGACTGAAAAAAAAAACACATCAGTTCGTAACACAAGATCCCAGATGCCGGAACAGGGAAAAAAATCAGAGGTTCAGTTGAAAAGAAACATTGTAAACCCTGACCTGCCTTTTTTCAATGTTATGTTCAAGCCATACATAAAAATTTAACTCCTTGTTTGTTTCACCCTGTGGACTGGTTGTTTATGGTCTCAGGGAAAGACGCGCACACACATACACAAAATAAAATCTCAGCCTACATATGTTTTAGAATATGAATAAATAGTGCCTGCATGTCAATGGAACAATGTTTAAAGCCCCCAACCCCACTAGCTCTGCAGGAGTGTGGGGCAATTATCAAAAGGGGCCGAGTAGATGTGTGATGGCCACACCTAAATGTACCTGAGGGAGAGAGGTGGTGGAGTGTGGTAGGCCTCCCGCGTGAGATGGTCTTGCACTTGAGTAGTCTTGCACTTGAGTAGTGATACTTTTATTTCCCCAAATTTGGGGGACTCTTCCCTTGTTTAAGCCGCTCGTTTTAATGTTTCTGTTTTAACGATATCCATTAGGTTGTTTCAGATTTGTCTGAACTGATGGGAGTATATTATGGGCTTTAATGTTTTAATTTATAACCTGCTTTGAGAGCTTTTTAAAAAAAATTTACCCTTGGAACCGAAATGTGAAAATGGAAAACTAAGTTCATGGGAAACTAAGTAAAGGTACAGAGCTAATTCTTTCCCAAAGTTAGCCGAACTGTACTACTACAGGGCCCAGCTGTGCCCTTAACCCCTGGAGGAGGATATTTTGAACCCCACTTTCATACCAAGGACAGTGTCCAGAAGACCCCACATTCAGCCCACCAGAGAAAGTATATTTGAACATCAGAAGAGCCCTGCTGGACCAGACCAATAGTCCATCTAGTTCTGCATCCTGTCTCACAGAGTGGCCAACCAGTTCCTCTGGACAGCCAGCAACAGGGCAGAGAGGCCTTCATAAGAACTTAAGACGAGCCCTGCTGGATCAAGACCAGGGGTCCTTCTAGTTCACCATCCTGTCTCACACAATGGCCAACCTAGGCTTGCCAAGCCCCCGCTGGGGGCGGGTAAATTCCCACCTGGGAGGCCCATTACCTGCCGGCGGTGGATCGGGCCCCGGGGGGAACTCCACCCACTGACAGAGGGCGTCCCCAGCGTGATGATGTCACATCTGGGTGACATCATCACGCCGACCACGTTGTGGGGGGACACTCTGTGAATTGAGGGAAAACTCTATGGTTTTCCCTCAAGTCATGGTGCCCGCGCCCCCAATGTGGGAGACATGATGACATCACTTTTTCGTGCTGGGGGGAAGCAGTGGGAGGGCTTCTAGTGTCCTGGCCCCACTGCTGGACCTCCTGATGGCACCTGGTATTTTTGGCCACTGTGTGACAGAGTGTTGGACTGGATGGGCCACTGGCCTGATCCAACGTTGGCTTCTCTCTTATGTTCTTATGTTCTTATGTTATGTTCACTTCCGGTCGCATGGGGAGGCACATGGCGGGTGCACGGGGGGCCAGGAATCCGCCCACTTTGCAGGTAAGTCGACTTGGCAAACCTAGGCCAACCTCTGGACAGCCAACAAGAGGGCAGAGAGGCCGAGGCCTTCCCCTGATGTTGCCTCCTGACTCTGGGATTCAGAGGCTTAGTTCCCCTCAGTCGCGATAGCTGGTCGCCATTGATAGACTTCTCCTCCATGAATCTATCCAATCGCCTTTGGATGCTGTTTATCCCCCTGGCACTGAATCCCACATTTTAATCTCTCTCTGTTTAAAGTGGTGTTTCTTTTTGTCTGTCCTGAACCTACTGCCCGTCAGCTCTGTTAGATGCCCTCGAGTTCTAGTATTTGGGGAGAGTGTAACATAGCTGCAAAAATAGGACCGTTGTGACCCTGGCGTTGAGAAGTGCCCTCAAGTCATAGGCAACTTACAACGACCCAAAAGGTTTTCGAGGCAAAGGACAAACAGGTGGTTTGCTCTTGCCTCCCTCTGTGTAGCAGCCCTGGTCTTCCTCGGTGGTCTCCCATCCCAGTCTGAACCAAGGCCAACCCTGTTTAGCTCTTTTGGAACACTCTGTCTGAGGCAGGGATGCTCCATATTCTTGGTGCTTGGAGGGTTCTTGGAGTGGCTTTTGGAGTCCTGGCCCCGCTGGTGGACCTCCTGATGGCACCTGAATTTTGGCCACTGTGTGGCACAAAACATTGGACTGGATGGGCCGCTAGCCTCATCTGGCATGGTTTCTCTTATGTTCTTATGTCTGGGACAGTGATGCTCTGTTTTCTTGGTGCTGGGGGGGGTGTTGAAAGTGGGAGGGCTTCTGGAGTTCTGGCTCCAGTGGTGGATCTCCTGATGGCACCTGGGTTTTAGCCACCGAGTGTTGGACTGGATGGGCCATTGGCCTGATCCAACATGGCTTCTCTGTCTTCTTGGTGCTTGGAAGGGGGGTGACAGTGGGAGGGGCTTCTGGAATTCTGGCCCCGCTGGTGGACCTCCTGATGGTACCTGGGTTTTGGCCACTGTGTGACACAGAGTGTTGGACTGGATGGGCCATTGGCCTGACCCAGCATGGCTTCTCTGTCTTCTTGGTGCTTGGGGGGACAACAATGGGAGGGCTTCTGGAATTCTGGCCCCGCTGGTGGACTTCCTGATGGCCCCTGGGGTTTGGCCACTGTGTGACACAGAGTGTTGGACTGGATGGGCCATTGGCCTGATCCAACATGGCTTCTCTTATTTTATTCTGTGGCTGTGCCCATCTCTTTCCGACAGAATTCCAAAGATGCCTGCATGCCCCCAAAAGTTGGGGACCTGGGGACTAGATGGTCTGTAAGGCCTCTTCCTATTCTATGAACTGTGGGCTTGTTTGATTCTTAGGGGTGGATGGGCGTTGCCCCTGACTGACTGTGGGAAATCTTAACTCCACCATCTCCTCTGGCTTCGGAGATTTCAAGGATGCGGAATCACCATCTCCGGTCTCTCCTGCTCTCCCGCGGGACCTGCAGCAACCTGCCCTCTCCATCCCGTGCAGATGTATCCACCTCGATGCCCAGATGATCCAGCACTTTTGGCGTATGCCGGGCGCCACCGCAAATGTCCGATTCCCATCAAGAATACCGATTGCGAAGATTATAGACTCTGCCAACATGACATCAAGATAATGGGGGCAGCTGATAGTTCTGGGGTATCGCCTGTCACTTAAACATTCCGCTGCATTTTCCTTCTGTCATTTCTGCCGTGTTAATGGCTCTCCGGCGATTGGCTGGATCGCGTGACCCCGGGAATGTGCCGTGGCGTTTAATGGAAGGCTTTGTTTTAATAGAATCTAAATGACATCTCTCTGGTTAAGACGAGGAAGGAATTAGACAGGAGAAAAGAGGAACCTGCAACACGCCTTAGACGTGTTTTTCCGAGCCCTCTCGAGAGGGAAGGTGACCTCGGTTTGCGAAGGCGCTTTGCTTCTGAAGATGAGGTACTATTACAGTTGATGTTTCTCGGGACACGGATAGGCGTCAAAAGTTGTTTGCATGCTTTCCCCCCAAATCCCTTCTGCACGTCTGCCCAAAAACTAAATGTACTTTCTGCGTCGAGTGGAAGCCAGGCGTTCTGGTTTGCTGTATCGTCGTGAACTGTGTTCTTCCAAGTCCGCTGAAGAAAGTTCTTATCGGCCGCCATATTGACTTGGCTGGTTGTTTGGATGGTGATCTGACCCCAGCCATGGGTGCTAGCCAATGTTCCCTCTAAGCTGCGGAGTCTTGTAAGCAAAAATTCTACGATGTGGCTACTGCATAAATTAGTTTGCTCTGGACCCGTCCTTCCTGAGCTAAGACAAAAATGTGTGCGCTGGAGGCTAAAAAATTGTAAGCTAGCTCACACTAACTCAGCTTAGAGGGAACACTGGTGCTGGCCCACGCTACCCTGATCCTATCAGATCTCAGAAGAGCGGAGGACTCTAGTCCGGTTCTCCACATGAAAACCCGGTTCTCCACATGAAAGCCAGCTAGGTGACCTCGAGTCAGTCACAAGTTCCCTCAGAGCTGTTCTATCGAGAGCAGTCCTTGAACGGGTACCTGACAAATGGGAATGGATTAAAAAATGATTTCTATGATTGAAATGGACAAGCTGACAAGAAAACTTCATGGAAGAGAAGACGAAGAATTCTTAGCAGATTGGAAAGACTTTAAAGACTACTTAGAATCCAACTGGGATGTGAAAAATAGACTGCTCTGTTCTGATAGTTATTAATAAGAGAAGTGTTGTAAGGAAAGGGACTGTAATAGAAAGGTTACCTAATGGGGATAAATAGAAAAGGAAAATATTGAAATTTATGATTTGAATGTTGAAAACGAATTGAACGTAAGAGAATATTGATAGAAATGTTAATGGGGGCGGAGCATCGTTGGAAGCCGGGGGGGGATAAATTTTTTTAGAAAAGGATATATTAAGAATTGGTTGTCGAATATGGAACATGCTATTATATCCTGTTAATATATATATATATATATATATTTTAAAAAGAGCAGTCCTTGAAAGAGCTCTCTCAGCCCCACCTGCCTCATATTCCCTCATGTGGGGCTCATATTCCCTTCTGGTGGGATGTGTGAAATCACCTCCAGAAACACGCAAGCATTTTGTTCTGCATTTATTTATTTGTATTCCACTTTTTTTCCTCACTGAGATTCGAAGCTTCAAGAGGGGATTAAATAAACATCTGGAGCAGAGGCCCATGAATGGCTGTTAGCTACAAGATATATAGATGGAATGCTCTGTCTGGGGCAGTGATGCTCTGTATCCTTGGTACTTGGGTGCTTGGGGGGCCACAGTAGTAGGGTTTCTAGAGTTCTGGCCCCACTGGTGGATCTTCTGAAGACTCCTGGATTTTGGCCACTGGGTGACAGAATGTTGGACAGGATGGGACATTGGCCTGATCCAACATGGCTTCTCTTATGTTCTTATATCTGGGGCAAGTGACGCTCTGTCTTCTTGGTGCTTAGGTGGGGCACAGCGGGAGGGCTTCTGGGGTTCTGGCCCTACTGGTGGACCTCCTGATGGCCCCTGGGTTTTGGCCACTGTGTGACACAGAGAGTTGGACTGGATGGGCCACTGGCCTGATCCAACATGGCTTCTCTTTCATTCTTATGTCTGGGGCAAGTGATGCTCTGTCTTCTTGGTGCTTGGGGGGCAAGAGTGGGAGGGCTTCTGGAGTTCTGGCCCTGCTGGTGGATCTCCTGATGGCCCCTGGGTTTTGGCCACTGTGTGACACAGAGAGTTGGTCTGGATGGGCCACTGGCCTGATCCAACATGGCTTCTCTGATGTTCTTATGAAGAAGCTTAGAATGTTATTCTCCCGTCCTCCATTTTCCCTCAGCAACAATCCTGTGAGGTAGACCAGGTTGACAGTTTGTGATGGGCCCAAGGTCACCCAACAAACTTCCATGACAGAAGAGGGGATTTGAACCTCCGTCAGCCCGGGTCCTAGTCCACCACTGTACCATAATGTACCACAATGTACCACACTGGCTCACATGACATTTCATGCCCTTCAAAATGCCTCAGATGTTTCACAGAGGGGAAAAAAATATATCCAAACTGGCTTTGGGATGAACTCCAGTGACAACTCCCAATGTTCCCTCTAAGCTGTGGAGTCTTGTGAGCAAAAATTCTGCTTTGTAAGCTACTGGCATTAAAGTTGTGAGTGAGCGATTTGGCTGCTGTATAAATGAGTTTGCTCTGGAGCCCTCCTTCCTGAGCCAAGAAAAATCTGTGAGGCAGAGTCTAAAAAAACTGTGAGCTAGCTCACACTAACTCAGCTTAGGGGGAACACTGACTCTGACCTCTGTGAGAAAAACCTCTGTGAGAAATTCCGTTCAGTTTTCCAGCAGGCCTCCCTTGAAATTCCACAGACGTTTCGCTTGAGACCGAGCCCTCAAATTTGCGTTGAATTTGCATAGAGGTGAATTGTATCTCACAGTTGAACCCCATCGGTGGGTCAGGGACTGTATGTTTTTTTCCAGCGGGAGCAGAACTGCGATGAGCAAAGGGGAAAGAGAATTAAAATGGAAGCTCGAAAAGAGAGAACTGAGGGAGAGAGTCCAGTGGCATCCTTTAAGGCCAACAAATTTTATTCAACGAATAAGGTTTTGTGTGTGCACGTGCCGTTCTTCAGATACGTTGAAAGTGTGCCTGCACATGGAAGCTTATACCATGAATAGAACTTTGTGGGCCTTAAAGGTGCCCAACTGGACTTCAGACCAACATGGCTGCCGGTAAGACACAGGGAGGGGGAAACAAACCTGACCCAAAAAACTGGAATCAAGAACCACAAGGGTAAGAAAGAAGTCTAATAGACAATATCGAGGTAACATGTTCTCGAAGGCTTTCATGGCCGGAGTTCATTCGTTGCTGTAGATTTTCCGGGTTGTGTGGTCTTGGCATTGTAGGACCTGACTCTTCACCAGCAGCTGTGACTGGCACCCTCAGAGGTATAACACAGAAAGACGGAGTACTCTCCGGGTCAAGGTGAGCAAAAAAATTACCTGCCTACCATTTTTCTGCTCACCTTGACACAGAGAGTACTCCATCTGTCTGTGTTATACCTCTGAGGATGCCAGTCACAGCTGCTGGCGAAACATCAGCTCCTACAATGCCCAGACCACAGCCACACAACCCGGAAAATCTACAGCAACTGATATTGAGGTACACGTAACTTTAATACATATTACAATAAGATAACCTTTACCTGGTCCAATATTTACTCATTGGTTATCCTATTGTAATATGTATTAAAGTTACGTGTACCTCCCAATAGGGCGGAAAGGCATCAGGCCGTGTGTCTTGGCCCTTGTGTTTAGGCCACTTGAACTTTTCAACGAGGCTTTCATTGGGCCCTGATGAATTTTTAACTGTCTTCCTAATAAATACATGTATTTTTGTATATTATAAGTTTCAACTAGGTTTTTAATATTGCCCCCTTAGTAGAAGAGAAGAAGAAGAAGAGATTGGATTTATACCCCGCCCTTCACTGCCCAAAGGCGTCTCAGGGCGGCTTACAAACTCCTTTCCCTTCCCCTCCCCACAACAGGCACCCTGTGAGGTAGGCGGGGCTGAGAGAACTTCTGACAGAAACTGTCCTTGAGAGAACAGCTGTGCCAGAGCTTGTGACTGACCCAAGGTCACATCAGCAGGTGCAAGTGGAGGAGTGGGGAATCAAACCCGGTTCTCCCAGATTAGAGTCCGTGCACTTAACCACTACACCAAACTGGCTCTCCAGAAGAAGAAGAAGAAGAAGAAGAAGAAGAGGAGGAGGAGGAGGAGGAGGAGGAGGAGGAGACTGGATTTATACCCCGCCCTTCCCTAGGAGTCTCAGAGCGGTTTACAAACTCCTCTCCCTTCCCCTCCCCACAACAGGCACCCTGTGAGGTAGGTGGGGCTGAGAGAACTTCTGACAGAAACTGTCCTTGAGAGAACAGCTGTGCCAGAGCTTGTGACTGACCCAAGGTCACATCAGCAGGTGCAAGTGGAGGAGTGGGGGAATCAAACCCGGTTCTCCCAGATTAGAGTCCGCGCACTTAACCACTACACCAAACTGGCTCTAGTAGACTTCTTTCTTACCAACATCTATCTTGAGGGGGAGAGAGAGAGCGTTGAGGAAATTATACGCTCCACCGAAGATGAGGGAAAAGCTAGAAGAGAGAGGGAATTGAGAACAAAAGGTAACCCACTGAAGCATCCGTCTGTGCTTAAAAAGAGGGGCATGAGGTGAGGTTGAGACCAGGGAGTCTTCAATTCAGCAAAATGCTTTCCAAATGGGATTCCGCGAGCTGAATGAGCGGGCGAGTGCGTAACGGATATTCCCAGATGCTTCCTGACCCCCGTAGGTAATGTGGAAGTCGACTCTTCCCCCCCACCTTTCATCGCATTAGGAGGGAATTGCTTTTCCAACGTTATTGTAAGGGGCATTGTCGATTTCTCATTTCGAAAGCTGTTCTCTTCCAGCAGTTTCGTCTGAGAGAAAATACCAGCCAGATTGGGGCTCTTCAGCTTGGAGAAACGACGGCTGAGAGGTGACATGATCGAGGTTTATAAGATTATGAATGGGATTGAGCAGGTTGAGAAAGAAGTCCTTTTCTCCCTTTCTCACAATACAAGAACTCGTGGGCACTCTATGAAATCGCTGAGCAGTCGGGTTAGAACAACTAAAAGGAAGTCCTTCTTCACCCAAAGAGTGATTAACACATGGAATTCACTGCCACAGGAGGTGGCGGCGGCTACAAGCATGGACAGTTTCAAGAGGGAATGAGATAAACATCTGGAGCAGAAGTCCATCGGTGGCTATTAGCCACAGGGTATAGTTGGGAGCTCTCGGTCTGGGGCAGGTGATGCACTCTATTCTTGGTGCTGGGGGCGGTCAACAGTGGGAGGGCTTCTAGTGTCCTGGCCCCACTGCTGGACCTCCTGATGGCACCTGGTATTTTTGGCCGCTGTGTGACAGAGTGTTGGACTGGATGGGCCATTGGCCTGATTCAACATTGGCTTCTCTTATGTTCTTATGTTCTTATTTGGAAAATCAAGGGTAGGGGGAGAGATTGGAGTCCCTCCCTCAATGTCTTTTGGCCAAACATGAGGAAGAACTTCCTGACAGTTAGCGGTTCCACGGTGGAACAGGCCTCCTCGGGAGGTGGTGGACTCTCCTTCTATGGAAGTTTTCAAACAGAAGCTAGATGGCCATCTGACGGCAATGCGGATTCTGCGGACATAGGCAGATTGTGAGAGGGAGGGCACACCCAGAGAACAGCCCCAACTTATATACAGTTTGGAACTGGCTAAACCACATCCTTAGAACAGTAAGGTCCAATCATAAGTAAGTGCTCAGGACCAATAGGGTTTGTTCCTGCCAAAAGTCTTAGTCTTCTCTGAAAATGATCTAGATAGGCTGGAACAGTGGGCTGAGACAAATAAAACGAATTTCAATAGAGATAAGTGCAAAGTCCTACACTTAGGTACAAAAAATCTAAGGCACAGACTTGGCTTGACAGCAGCCCATGTGAAAAGGATCTAGGTGTTCTGGCTGATCACAAGCTCAACATGAGCCTGTAGTGCAATGTGGCTGTGAAGAAAGCGAATGCAATCTTAGGATGCATTAGCAGAAGCATTGTGTCCAGATCACGGGAGGTGGTAGTCCCGCTCTATTCTGCTATGGTCAGGCCTCCCCTGGAGTCCTGTGTCCAGTTTTGGGCACCACACTTGAGGAAGGATGTCGACAAGCTCGAATGTGTCCAGAAGACGGTGACCAGGATGGTGAGAAGGTTGGAATCCAAGTCGTACGAGGAAAGGCTGAAAAAGTTGGGTATGTTTAGCCTGGGAAAGAGAAGGCTTGGAGGGGACATGATGGCAGTCTTCAAATATCTGAAGGGCTGTCCTGTAGAAGATGGAGCAGATCTCTTCTCTCTTGCTCCGGATTGCAAGACTAGATCTAATGGGTGGAAATGACAAGGGAGTCGTTACCGGCTAAATATCAGGAGAAACTTCCTAACTGTGCGAGTGGTTGAGCAGTGGAACAGACTGCCTCGGGAGGTGGTGGATGCTCCTTCCCTGGACGTTTTCAAGGGGAGGCTGGACAACCATCTTTCAGGTATGTTGTAGGTATGTAGGTACGTAGAGCTATCTTTCGGCTGTGCTCCTGTAGAGTGCAGAGGGTTGGACTAGATGACCTGCAAGGTCCCTTCCAACTCTAACATTCTATGATTCTCTGATTGGTCCATTGCATGATGGCAGCCAATCAGGCTGTTGATTTGCAGATATTCAGACTGAAGCTCAGACTCATTCTATAATTCAGGCTGTCCATACAGCACAATACATAACAATGGGGGAGAAAGGAAGGAAGGAAGGAAGGAAGGAAGGAAGGAAGGAAGGAAGGAAGGAAGGAAGGAGGGAGGGAGGGAGGGAGAGAAGGAGGAAGGAAGGAAGGAAGGAAGGAAGGAAGGAAGGAAGGAAGGAAGGAAGGAAGGAAGGAAGGAAGGAAGGAAGGAAGGAAGGAAGGAAGGAAGAAAGAAAGAAAGAAAGAAAGAAAGAAAGAAAGAAAGAAAGAAAGAAAGAAAGAAAGAAAGAAAGAAAGAAAGAAAGAAAGAAAGAAAGAAAGAAAGAAAGAAAGAGCTGGACATGTATTTTCTGTTGCCACAAACATGGGAAAAGACAAAAAATAAAAGGGGAAAAAACACACATTTAAAATGTAAAGCAACTGAAAAAGAGACCAAAACATTTATCCACCTCCCCAGGTTCTGCTCAAATCAGCTGCCTGAGGAGACGGTTGGCTGTTGACAATTCTGTGAATGCTTTTTAAGGCTTGAGAACACCGAAATCCTCAGCCTGCGTGTTTCCCCTCCTCTTGGTCTCTTTCGCCCGGTGATGTATCCTCTCGTCGTTTGCGATCGTTATTCTTTATTGCAACTTTTAATCATTGTTTTAATAAGAACACGGCAATCGAGCGGCTTCGATGAAGACGGAGATTTCTGTCGCCTCGTGGTGACAACAGAAATTGTGATGGAGTTTTGAGGTTCAATTTATCTCTGAAGCTTTTTGGATGGAGCGACTGTAAGCATCAGTGATCCACCCCTCTCCTTGGGCCTAAATTCTGGCAATCCAGATGGGGGGAGTGGAAGCTAATCCCAAAGTAATCGTTTTTAACTCAGAATACATTGGTCCTTTCCGCACTAGACCTTAAATCCTGGTTCAACCCTGTCCCCGAACTTACATTCTACACTATACGCGAGTCCCCCCCTGTAATTATCTCGGGGTACTTTTTGTTTCCACATTACATTGAGGTCACCCCGGTTTCGCCCCCCACTTGTCCTGGGATAAACGGATGGTGTTATAACCAGGGATGAATGCAAGGTATTGTGTCGTGAGTTGAACTCTGATAAAACCAGGGGTTAGATCCAAGTGCGGAGAGGACCATTGTCTCCTGTAAGGAGCAGAAGAGCATAAAAGCGAGGGTCTCGAATGGCAGGGTTATGGGTAGGGTTGCCAGCTCTGGGTTGGGAAATACCTGGAGATTTTGGGGATGGAGTCTGGGGAGGTCAGGGTTTGGGGAAGGGGCGAGACCTCTGTGGGTTATAATGCCATAGAGGCCACTCTCCGGAGCAGCCATTTCCACCAGAGCCAGTTTGGTGTAGTGATTAAGTGCGTGGACTCTAATCTGGGAGAACTGGGTTTGATTCCCCGCTCCTCCACTTGCACCTGGCTGGATGACCTTGGGCAAGCCACAGTTCTCTCAGAGCTGTCCTTGAAAAAGAGCCGTTTCTGTCAGAGGTCTCTCAGCCCCACCTACCCCCCAGGGTGTCTGTTGTGGGGAAGGGAAAGGAGTTTGTAAGCTGCTCTGAGACTCCGATTGAAGGGCAGTGTATAAATCCAATCTCCTCGTCCTCCTCCTCCTCCACCACCACCACCACCACTACTACTGGTAGCACTAACCAAGTACTAACCAGAGCTGGGCTTCTGAGATCTGAGAAGGTCTTGCTAGCCTGGGGCGCACAGAGCAGCACAGTTACCTGCAGTGTGACGCGGCTGTGAAGAAAGCGAATGCAATCTTAGGACAATGCATTAACAGAAGCCTTGTGTCCAGATCACGGGAGGCGGTCGTTCCACTCTATTCTGCTACGGTCAGGCCTCCCCTGGAGTACCAAGCCAGACTGGGAATGCCCGAGGCCAGCCCTCTGTCTACTATGCAACCGTACATCTCGACTTCCATTCCGGTTAGGCAGCTGAAACCGCTGATCTGACAAACAAGCATGAATCTCAGACCCAGCTGTGAAGTCGTGGCACCCTCTCTCGATCTCCGAGTCCTTTCCCAGGATGGATTTATCTGCTTACCTGCTGAAATGCCCATCATCTCCCTTTCATGCCTACAGCGACAATATGTATTTCCCCCCCACACACCGGTGATAACTTTATAATCCCGCAGAAGTGCTTTGAAGCTTACAACTTAATCAACAACAACATTGCCGGCATGGAATCCTCAGCAGGCCTGGTGTATTATTCGCCGCCTTCACGTGAGCGCCGGGTTTCTGCCACCCCCCCCTTTGCCTCTCCCCTTGGGTTTTTTTGTCTTCAACTTACAGATCCCCGCTAAGCTTCAAAGTTGAAGGATCCCGCTTCTCGCGTCCTTATCTACAAGGTGAAAGACGAGAGAAATTCTCGTCTGCTTTGGGCGAGATAAGTCACGTCGGCCTCCCTTTTCTTTTCGGAGGCTGTGCGGTACCGTTTATCAATTAATTACTGGATCGCTGGCACACTCATTAATCCCCCCCCCACGCACATACACTGTCTTTCATTTCAGAAAGGTCCGCTTCGCCTCCATTTTCTAACTGCTGTCGTCTTAGATTCCTGCGGTGGGGGGATGGTTTTTTTTTTAAAAAAAGTTAAGTGGATAACAGGGGTCTAAACATAAGAACATAGGAGAAGCCAATGCTGGATCAGGCCAATGGCCCATCCAGTCCAACACTCTGTCACACAGTGCACCAAAAATACCAGGTGCCCTCAGGAGGTCCAGCAGTGGGGCCAGGACACTAGAAGCCCTCCCACTGTTGACCCCCACCCCAAGCACCAAGAATACAGAGCATCACTTGCCCCAGAGTCCCTAGCTTTAAAAAGGTAAAGGTAAAGGTTCCCTTGCACAAAAGCCAGTCGAGTCCGACTCTAGGGCTACGGTGCTCATATCCGTTTCAAAGCTGAAGAGCCAGCACTGTCCAAAGACGTTTCCATGGTCATGTGGTCAGCACGACTAAACACCAAGGCGCACGGAACATTCTTACCTTCCCAGCGAAGTGGTACCTATTTATCTATTTGCAATTTCTTGCTTTCGAACTGCTAGGTTGGCAGGAGCTGGAACTAGAGACGGGAGCTCACTCCGTCGTGCGGCCACTCGGGTCTCGAACTGCTGAACTACTGATCTTCCACAGCCTGCAGTTCAGCGTCTTAACCACTTGAGCCACCACAGCTCCCTTCCCTAGCTATACCTTGTGGCTAATAGCCACCGATGGACCTCTGCTCCAGATGCTTACCTAATTCCCTCTTGAAGATGCCCATGTTTGTAGCTGCCACCACCTCCTGTGCCAGTTAATCACTTTTTGGGTGAAGAAGGACTCCCTTTTATCCCTTCTAACCTGACCGCCTAGCAACTTCATTGAGTGCCCACGAGTTCTTGTATTGTGCGAAAGGGACCTCTTTCTCAACCTGCTCAATCCCATGCATAACCTTAGAAACCTCGATCATGTCACCCCTCAGCTGTCGTTTCTCCAAGCTAAAGAGCCCCAAGCGCTCTAACCTTTCTTCACAGGGAAAGTGTTCCAACCCTTTGATCATTCTAGTTGCCCTTCTCTGCACTTTTCCGGATGCTATAATATCCTTTTTGAGGCGAGGACGCCATACCGGTGATTCCCTTTAGGGTGGCCATAGCTAAGTGGCACTGGAGGGAGAGGCAGAAGTTGAAAAGAGTGGTGGTCAGGAAGGGATTCTCCCGCCCTGGTTATCCCTGACCCCCCTGACCCCCCACCCCACTTGGTAGGCTGGCGGAGGGAAAATTCACAAAAAGTCTCTGGTGGTGCGACGGCAACATGTCCAGGCCAAACCCAGAAATGATGTCACGCTGCTCTAGGATTTGGCAGAAACTCTATGGCATGATGTCACTTTTGTTTTTTGGCCTCACAATTTCTGCTGATCCTAGAGCGGCGTGACATCCTTTCCGTGTTCGGCCCGCACCCCTTTTGGGTTTTGCAGCTTGGCCGTGGTTCTGAGAGGTTAACACCGGGGTTTTGCGTTTTAAAATTTTTAGAATTTTTCACGGAGGCAATCCATGTTCTGTGTGGAAAAAAGCTGATCTGTTAATTGCGCGGCGTAAGCTCATTTGCCTGATTTCCCTCTTATTCTGCATCATTTACTTCGCTTGTCCCTGCTGTGCGGAGGGCTAAAGGACACACCAGCTCCCTTTCAGCCACTGGAAATCTGATTCCGTTGCCGTTTGGGGGTCTGACAACAGATGTTGCCAATCATTTCACAGCCAAAGGACTAGAAACATGATTTTTGGTGTTTACATGTCGGGTTTTTTTTAAATCCTATCTAATCCAGCATCCTGTTTCCAACAGTGGACAGCCAAACGCATCCAGGAAGGCCTCAAGCAGAGTATAAAGACCATGCTGCCTCTGAACATGGAGGTTCCATTTATCATGGTTAATAGGCATTGATAAAACTGTTATAGGAAAAAGCCTTCTAGGGCAGGGGTGTCGAACTCATTTGTTGTGAGGGACGGGTCTGACATAAATGAGACCTTGCCGGGCCGGGCCATGTGTGTGTCATAAAATCTAACGCCAGGTAGCGGAGATATAAACTTTATAAAGGACACAAACACAAAGCGTTGGGGTTTTTTAACTTAAAATAAAAAACATGCCTAAAACGTTAGCACTCTTGCGATATTTTGTTTATTTAACAGTGCCTCATCACTGACACCTCTTGCTCTGAATTATTGTGTCAAAATGTCTGTGCTGTCGCCATCTTGAATATGCTGTTCAGGTGTGTATCTGTCAGCTGCAAAACTATGATGACGCTGCAGCAGAACTGGAAGAAGAAGCAGAAGACAGCCAGTTCCACTCCGGGCCTGGTAGAAACCAGTTTAGAACAGATAAAAGGAAGTCCTTCTTCACCCAAAGAGTGATGAACACATGGAATTCACTGCCACAGGAGGTGGTGGCGGCTACAAGCATGGACGGCTTCAAGAGGGAATTAGATAAACATCTGGAGCAGAAGTCCATCAGTGGCTATTAGCCACAGGGTATAGATGGGAACTCTCAGTCTGGGGCAGGTGATGCACTCTATTCTTGGTGCTGGGGGGGCAGCAGTGGGAGGGGCTTCTAGTGTCCTGGCCCCACTGCCGGACCTCCTGATGGCACCTGGTATATTTTGGCCGCTGTGTGACAAGAGTGTTGGGACTAGATGGGCCATTGGCCTGATTCAACATTGGCTTCTCTTATGTTCTTATGTTCTTATGTTCTTATGTTCTTATGTAACCCTTCAGGGGCCTCATCTGGCCCCTGGGCCGCATATTTGGCACCCCTGTTCTAGAAGTTCTAGACGTAGGTTCCATTGAATGCTCACAGATCGAGAACTGGGTTTGAGACTGTGAACCCACACCTAGGGATGTGCGTGAACCGCATCTTTGCAGTTTGGTTCGTGCTCAGCCACGAACCAATACACTGGTTCGCAAACCGAATTGGTTCATATCGGTTCGTGAGCCGTTTCGAGTTTAAACCGCTGCTTTAAGAACATAAGAGAAGCCCATGTTGAATCAGGCCAATGGCCCATCTAGTCCAACACTCTGTCACACAGCGGCCAAAATATACCAGGGGCCATCAGGAGGTCCAGCAGTGGGGCCAGGACACTAGAAGCCCCCTCCCACTGTTGACCCCCAAGCAACAAGAAGACAGAGCATCCCTTGCCCCAGACTGAGAGTTCCCATCTATGTTGTTGTTCAGTCGCACAGTCGAGTCCGACTCTTTGCGACCCCATGGACCAGGTCACGCCAGGCCCTCCTGTCTTCCGCTGTCCGCTGAAGTTTGCTCAATTTCATGTTCGTTGCATCGATGACACTGTCTAACCATCTCATCCTTGGCTGTCCCCTTCTTCTTTGACCTTCAATCTTTCCCAGAATCAGGGTCTTCTCCAGTGAATGCTCCCTTCTCATTTGGTGGCCAAAGTATTTGAGCTGTGGCTAATAGCCACTGATGGACTTCTGCTCCAGATGTTTATCTAATTCCCTCTTGAAACTGTCCATGCTTGTAGCTGCCACCACCTCCTGTGGCAGTGAGTTCCACGTGTTAATCACTCTTTGGGTGAAGAAGTATTTCCTTTTATCTGTTCTAACCCGACTGCTCAGCCATTTCATGGAGTGCCCACGAGTTCTTGTCTTTTGAGAAAGGGAGAAAAGTCCTTCTTTCCCAACCTGCTCAATCCCATTCATAATCTTATAAACCTCGATCATGTCACCCCTTTCTGCTTTCTGCCCCCCTTGGCTTTCCGCAGGAACCATTTAAACCAAACATCTGAGCTGGTTTTTTTTTTTGTGACGGGCAGAAAGCAGGGGTTTTGCTTTCGGCTCCTCACGAGTCGCCACGAACCGCACCAAAATTTGTGAAAGTGAGTGGCCGTTCTTCAGTTCGGGAACATTGCCTCGTGAGGCACGAATCGTCCAAAATTCGTGACAAACTCTAGTTCGTCAGCTGGGTTGTGCCCATCCCTACCCACACCTCCACTCATGTGTGTTCATTCTCTCCTTACAGAACCTCTAAAAAAGGCTAGACCAGAGTTTTCCAGGGCAGGACTTGGTGGAATGCAAAGGAAGAACCAGAGATATGGCTGCCCTGGAGGAAAGGTGAAAGGAAAATGTGTCAGGCAAAGAGATAGGTTTTCTAAAGACTTTCCCAGATGCTCTGTGTTTTCTGAGCCAAGCACCTTTTCTCCACTTCTGGCTTTTTGAATGCGAGGGGGTTTCTGGATGCCAACACATACCTGAGGCAGTAAATATGTAGCCACATTAGGTAAAGGTAAAGGTTTCCCTTGCTCAAAAGCCAGTCGATTCCGACTCTAGGGTTGCGGTGCTCATCTCCGTTTCAAAGCCGAAGAGCCAGCGCTGTCCGAAGACGTTTCCGTGGTCATGGGGCCGGCATGACTAAACACCAAGGCGCACGGAACGCTGTTACCTTCCCACCGAAGTGGTACCTATTTATCTACTTGCAATTTCTTGCTTTCGAACTGCTAGGTTGGCAGGAGCTGGAACTAGAGACGGGAGCTCACTCCGTCATGCGGCGCTCTCGGGTCTCGAACTGCTGAACGACTGACCTTCCACAGCCTGCAGTTCAGCGTCTTAACCACTTGAGCCACCACAGCTCCGTAGCCACATTAGAATGTGTTAATCTCTGCCTCACGGGCCAGTTTGGTGTAGTGGTTAAGTGTGCAGACTCTAATCTGGGGGAACCAGGTTTGATTCCCCACTTTTCCACCTGCAGCTGCTGGATGACTTTGGGCAAGCCATAGTTCTCTCAGAGCTGTTCTCTCAAGGACACTTCTGTCAGAGCTCTCTCTCAGCCCCGCCTACCTCACAGGGTGTCCGTTGTGGGGAGGGGAAGGGAAAGGAGTTTGTAAGCCGCTCTGAGACTCCAAGTGAAGAGCAGGGTATAAATCTAATCTCCTCCTCCTCCACGATGTTTGGGTAATTGCATTAATGCATAATCCAGTTGTGCCTGAGGAATTGATGGGGAGCCAGCCAGAAGCATTTGGAAGGCAGGTGAATTGGGGGAAGGACCAGGAAAATGATGGTGTCACTGACGCTCTAGGAAATTCCCCTAACATCTATGGTAAAAACCATAGAGATTTGGAAAGTTCCTAGAGTGTCACTGATACCATGACATCACTTCTGGGTGGAACACAGAAGTGACGTTAAGCAGCTGCAGGAATAGCCAGAAATCAGTCAGTTCCTAGAGGTACCCAACATTACTTTTGAGTTTTCCTGGAAGTGATGTAACGGCACAAGTGACGTTGTGTGGTTCTCCATGTTGTTGCCCCCCAAGCTCCCACCAGTTACCAGGCACGGCCTGGGACCTCTATTCATTTTTTTAAATTCCTTTTTATTGTTATTTTCCAAGCACAAGAGACAATGACAGGTTTTATAAATTGAAAGGAAATCATTACATTAAATATTTTTTTCTTTAAATTTTTACAGGCAGTCCAAACCCATTGTTTTTTGGTGAATCACGGTCACCTGAACCTTAATATTTCTTTTACTATGGGGGCTTGGAAAGATTATTACTCCATCTACTTTCTTCTCGAGGTTTTCTCCCCCCTTCGTAGCTTTAAACACTGTCGCTTCGCATATCTTCTAACGTTTAGACTATTGTGAACCATTAAACTGAAACGAGTATGTTGAAATATCTGTTCAGCTTACATCTAGTTTGTCTGTATAAGCTACAAGCAAAGTAAGCTGGTGTTCAAGTTACGCTTTATCTTGTCTCTTGGAAAAGTTCTCAAGGAGAGCTCCCCCTCCTCGGGGTTTGTGTTCACCGAATGAGTCTCTGCCGTCTCCCACAATTCTTGCTCTCGCGGACATGCTACGGGCTCTCCCATTGGGAGGATTTTGGGGGAAATCCCTGGAAACCTAGCATCACCACCATTCTTGAAGCTCCTTATATATATTTAAGTCTGTCGAAATAATCAAAGTGATGATCATTTCTCCAGTAACTCTGTTCACGATGCTGTGACATCACTCATCCAGAAGTGATGTCACGGCATCGTGTCATGCCATTCCGTAGACTGAAGGCTGGGGCCGCAGGGCAGCGGTTGTGGCAAGACTAGGGGTAGCGCCGTGATCCTTGCTTTGAGAATCAAATGTCAGCGGTACACAACAGCGTCCCTGTAGCCATCTTTGAAACATTGTTTTCCTGAACTTGCATGTCACATGACCCCCAAAGGGCCAATCTCGCTCCACTGCCTGCTGTGTCCTCCTGCATCCCCTCACACTGGGTAACTTGGGGCTGCACACACTGGGTAACTTGGCCGTGGCTCAGTGGTATAAAGTCTGCTTGGCATTCAGGAAGTCCCAGGTTCAATCCCTGGCTTCTCCAGTTAAAAAGGAGCAGGCAGGAGGTGATGGGAAAGACCTCAGCCTGAGATCCTGGAGAGCTGTAAAGAGGGGCTGTGGCTCAGTGGTAGAGCATCTGCTTGGAATGCAGGAAGTCCCAGGTTCAATCCCCGGCATCTCCAGTTAAAAAGGACAGGGCAGGAGGTGATGGGAAAGACCTCAGCCTGAGACCCTGGAGAGCTGTAAAGAGGGGCTGTGGCTCAGTGGCAGAGCAACTGCTTGGCATGCAGAAGGTCCTGGGTTCAATCCCCGGCATCTCCAGTTAAAGGACCAGGCAGGAGGTGATGCGAAAGACCTCTGCCTGAGACCCTGGAGAGCTGTAAAGAGGGGCTGTGGCTCAGTGGCTGAGCATCTGCTTGGAATGCAGAAGGTCCCTGGTTCAATCCCCAGCTTCTCCAGTTAAACAGAACCAGGCAGGAGATGATGGTGAAAGACCTCTGCTTGAGACCACGGAGAGCTGTAAAGAGGGGTTGTGGCTCAGTGATGGAGCATCTGCTTGGCATGCAGAAGGTCCCAGGTTCAATCGCCGGCATCTCCAGTTAAATAAGGACCAGGCAGGAGAAGATGGGAAAGACCTCAGTCCGAGACCTCGGAAAGCCACTGCCTGTCTGAGTGGACAAGACGGACTGTGGTGAATCAAAGGTCTGACTCTGTATAAGGCTGCTTCTTACGCACATACGTTCCCAGGGTTTATGGGGCTGGATCTCAGTTGGCTTCTCAATCACCTTCCTCCTAGGCTTGCTCAACCAGATCATATGGGCCTGCAGTGTGATGTGGCTGTGAAGAAAGCGAATGCAATCTTAGGATGCATTAGCAGAAGCCTTGTGTCCAGATCACGGGAGATGGTAGTCCCGCTGTATTCTGCTCTGGTCAGGCCTCACCTGGAGTGACCTGTGTCCAGTTTTGGGCACCACATTTTCGGAAGGATGTTGACAAACTCGAGCGGGTCCAGAGGAGGGCGACCAGGATGGTGAGAGGGCTGGAGTCCAAGTCTTATGAGGAAAGGCTGAGGGAGTTGGGTATGTTTAGCCTGGGAAAGAGAAGGTTTAGAGGGGACATGATGGCAGTCTTCAAGTATTTGAAGGGCTGTCATGTAGAAGATGGAGCGGATCTATTCTCTCTTGCTCCGGATTGCAAGACTAGATCTAATGGGTGGAAATTACAAGGGAGTCATTTCTGGCTTAATATCAGGAGAAACTTCTTGACTGTAAGAGTGGTTGAGCAGTGGAACAGTCTGCCTCGGGAGGTGGTGGATGCTCCTTCGCTGGATGTTTTCAAGAGGAGACTGGACAACCATCTTTTGGGTATGTTGTAGGTATGTAGGGGTTTCGGCTGTGTTCCTGCAGAGTGCAGGGGGTTGGACTAGATGACCTGCAAGGTCCCTTCCAACTCTAACATTCTATGATTCTATGATTCTATGACCATGGCCTTGGCTTTGCTATGGACACTGGTCTACCTTCCCCTCCCCAGGCCAATCGAACCTCTTCCAGCATCTCGGACTGGACCCTGGCAAAGACCTCCGGGCAGGACTATAGGGTCAAGACTGAAAAACAGGGCTGAGGTCCCCTCCCCGGACAGATCACGAGCCCCTCAGAGACCAAGCCCGTAGTATTTGAGGAGACCAGCGAGGAACGGGCATTAGGGGTTGATTTATTCCGCTGCAGCGGGAGACCACAAAGCTTCTGGCCATCTCAGATTCTCAAATTAGGGATTGTACGCTGCCAAGACCTCACATTAGCTCTGGGGGGAGCGGGGGGGGCCCTGTATTTCATTGTGAGAGACCAGCCAGAGGTGGGAAGGCCAGGGAAGACTTATGAAAAAGCCCGGGAGCGCATTGCATTTTCTCATTAAAAAGTGTTATTCATGGTATTCCGCAGGGGCCGCGGCCACTCTTTCAGGAGAGACCGCTTGACTTATGCTTTGCGTCTGCCGCTTTGGCATTCAGCCTTGATGTAACGGCAGCCCGGGGAGAGGAACGGGCTAACCTTTATTTTCAAGTGGTTAGTGGCGGAAGGGGGGGGGAGGCCCTGGAACGACAATAGGCGCCATTTTAAAGAGTTCGCCGAAACCTCCAAGGAGACCCTGGAATCGGGGCGGGGGGGGGATGCAGCTTTCTTCGTGGCGGTCCTCTAATCTCCCAGTTTCTGAAGACAGCTCTTCTTTGGGGGAAACACATTTATTTGCCTAAATATGGGTCGAGGGATTACGCAAGCTATGCTCTGTTATATCCGGCAAGGCAGGATATAAATGGAAAGTAAATAAAATAAATAAAATTATATAGATAAATGCCGCGTGCATTATTAGGGTTTTTTTTGCTGGATTTTCGTGAACACGTTTGCAGTTTGAGGATCCCGGTTTCTGACTAAGGGTGGGCAATGCCAGGAGGTTGGGGGCAATGTTCCCTCTAAGCTGAGGAGTCTTGTGAGCGAAATTTCCACTTTGTGAGCTACCGGCATTAAAGTTGTGAGTGAGGGGTTTGGCTGCTGCATAACTTAGTTTGCTCGGGAGCTAACCTTCCCCACTTAGGGAGATAGAGACTTTGGAACATATGTTCTTTAAATGCCCACACTATGAAGTGGCACATAGAGAGAATATCAAGTAGCCAGGTTTCGTAAGGTGATACTTAAGTCACGGAAATTGTCTAGCGGTTCGTTGTAAGTCTAACTTTTATGCTAGTCTTGGATGCATTTTACTTGGAAGCGTTTTATTTTATAGTTTTTATATTTAAAACTTTTATATTAGTTTTTAGACTTTCTGGAATGCTTTGGTGTAGTGGTTTGGTGTAGTGGTTAAGTGCGCGGACTCTGATCTGGGAGAACCGGGTTTGATTCCCCCACTCCTCCATTTGCAGCTGCTGGATGACCTTGGGCAAGCCATAGTCCTGATAAGAGCTGTTCTTGAAAAAGAGCGGTTACTGTCAAGAGCTCTCGCAGCCCCGCCTCCCTCACAGGGTGTCTGTTGTGGGGAGGGGGAGGGAAAGGAGTCTGTAAGCCTCTCTGAGACTCCTTCGAGTAGTGAAGGGTGGGGTATAAATCCAACCTCCTCCTCTTCTTCTACCTCACAAGGTGTCTGTTGTGGGGAGGGGGAGGGAAGGGAGTTTGTAAGCCGCTCTGAGACTCCTTCGGGTAGTGAAGGGGGGTATAAATCCAATCTCTTCCTCTTCTTCTCTTCTTTATCTGTAATACATACATACATACATACATACATACATACATACATACATATCTATCTATCTATCTATCTATCTATCTATCTATCTATCTATCTATCCACACACACATACACACACATCTGTAAGCATATCTGGTCTAAGGACTGTGATAGAAATAAACTGAAACTGAGCCATCCTTCCTGAGCTAAGACAAAAATGTGTGAGCCAGAGGCTTAAAAACTATGAGCTAGCTCACACTGACTCAGCTTAGAGGGATCACTGGTTCGGGTGTGGAGCCTGGAGAGGGTGGGTTTGAGGGGGCGGAGAGGTGTCAGGAGGCTTATACACCATAGAATCTACCCTCCAAAGCAGCCATTATCTCCAGAGAAACTGATTTCTGGCGGTTGGCGATCAGTTGTAATTCCAGGGGATCTCCAGGCCAAGCCTGGAGGTTGGCCACCCCATGAAGTCTGACCTTAGTTACATATTTATTACACCCACCCTCCACAAAGTCCTGGGAAAGACTGGAGGAATGGTATAGCTCCTTTCTTCTTGCAGACTTTGAATCTGAAACCTCGGGCGGAATTGCCGATTCTGTGCCAACCGGCAGAGTCTACCGAGGTAGTGTTGATTTAGAGATATGTATTCGTTTGGTTCAAAACAGTTCAAAACAGTTCAAAACAGTGCCATCGATGCAACGAACATGAAATTGAGCAAACTTCAGCGGGCAGCGGAAGACAGGAGGGCCTGGCGTAATCTGGTCCATGGGGTCGCGAAGAGTCGGACTCGACTGTGCGACTGAACAACAACAAATTCGTTTGGGGTTTTTTTTAGGGGCTGTAGTGGCTCAAGTGGTTAAGACACTGAGACCGGAAGGTCGGCAGTTCAGCAGTTCGAGACCTGAGTGCCGCATGACGGAGTGAGCTCCCGTCTCTGGCCCCAGCTCCTACCAGCCTAGCAGTTCGAAAGCAAGAAATTGCAAGTAGATAAACAGGTACCACTTCAGTGGGAAGGTAAACAGCGTTCCGTGCGCCTCGGCATCTAGTCATGCCGGCCACCTGCCCACGGAGAAGTCTTTGGACAGCGCCGGCTCTTCGGCTTGGAAACCGAGATGAGCACCGGCACCCTAGAATCGCATTCGACTGGCTTTCGAGCAAGGCAAACCTTTACCTTTACCTATTTATTTTTTTATAAATCTTAACGAAAGTATGTGTGTTGTGTGTGTGTGTATACTTATTTAAATTATAATTGTTAAAACTAATACCCGTTTTTGCTAAAAACCTTACTTTTGCTTTTTTTTTTTTTAAAAAATAAAGTTTCTAGTCCTTATAATCATATAGATGTGCTTGAAGATATACAGCCCTGCTCAGTAAATCCAGATGAGCTGCTAGATCAGTTTTCCAGAGGTAAAGTTCGTGGGGGATTTGGTACCTCTTTATGCCAACCCATGACCAGAAAGTGTTACCTAAACAGTTCAAAACTGCAGACTGGATTATGCAAAGGAAAGGAAGATCTGCAAACTGGTTTAGCTCGCTCGATGATATAGGGTTGTCAGCTCTGGGTGGGGAAATAAGAACATAACATAAGAACATAAGAGAAGCCAATGTTGAATCAGGCCAATGGCCTATCTAGTCCAACACTCTGTCACACAGTGGCCAAAAAGACCAGGTACTATCAGGAGGTCCAGCAGTGGGGCCAGGACACTAGAAGCCCTCCCACTGCTGCCCCCTCCAAGCACCAAGAATAGAGTGCATCACCTGCCCCAGACTGAGAGTTCCCATCTATACCCTGTGGCTAATAGCCACCGATGGACTTCTGCTCCATATGTTGATCTAATTCCCTCTTGAAACTGTCCATGCTTGCAGCTGCCACCACCTCCTGTGGCAGTGAGTTCCATATGTTAATCACTCTTTGGGTGAAGAAGTATTTCCTTTTATCTGTTCTAACCCGACTGCTCAGCAATTTCATGGAGTGCCCACGAGTTCTTGTATTGTGAGAAAGGGAGAAAAGGACTTCTTTCTCAACCTGCTCAATCCCATTCATAATCTTATAAACCTCGATCGTGTCACCCCTCAGCCGTCGTTTCTCCGAGCTGAAGAGCCCCAAGCGTTTTAACCTTTCTTCATAGGGAAGGTGTTCCAACCCTTTGTCTTTGTGTCCTTAATAAAGTTTATGTCTCTACTACCCGGCATTGCATTTTATGGCACACACCTGGCCCGGCCCAACAAGGTCTCATTTATGTGAGATCCGGCCCTCATAACATGCATTTGATACCCCTGACCTAGAGATTTGGGGGGTGGAGCCTGGGGAGGGCGGGGTTTGGGAAGGGGAGGGGCCTCGGCATCATATGATGACACGGAATCCACCCTTCAAACCAGCCATTTTCTCCAGGGGAAAACTGATATCTATAGTATGGAGATTGTAATAGTGTAATAGCGGCAGATCTCCAGGCTGCGGGTGTAAGTCGGCAAGCATACTGATGAACGCAGGGCACGGAATTTGGACTGCCGAGCACAGAACACAGATAGACACACTCCTGCCTGTGCCTTTCTTGATCCGTGCTTGTGTTCGGATTTTTTATTTTAGTGTCGTCATTTTGTTTATCTAAAGCATTTCTTAGCCAGCTTTCTTCCGTCCAGAACTCAAGGCAGCTCACGGTACATATGGATGTCTTAAGTGCCGTCAAGTCGCCTCCAACTTAACGGTGACCCTGTGACCTACTGACCTCCGAAATGTCTATCCTAAACGGCCTGGCTCAGGTCTTGCAAAACCGAAGTCCATGGCTTCCTCAATGGAGTCAATCCTTCTCCTGCTGTGTCTTCTGAGAGCCAGTTTGAGGTAGTGGTTAAGTGCGCGGACTCTAATCTGGTAGAACCGGGTTTGATTCCCCCACTCCTCCACTTGCAGCTGCTGGATGACCTTGGGCAAGCCATAGTTCTGTCAGAGCTGTCCTTGAAAGGGCAGTTCTTGAAAGAGCTCTCTCAGCCCCACCTACCTCCCAGGGTGCCTGTTGTGGGGAGGGGAAGGGAAAGGAGTTTGCAAGCCGCTCTGAGACTCTGGGTGAAGGGCGGGGTATAAATCCAATCTCCTCCTCCTCCTCCTCCTCCTCCTTCTTCTACCATTACTGTCTTTTCCCATCAATTCTTGTCTTCTTAACAATATAGATCAAATCCATAAAGTAAAATACATGAAATCCATTAAACCCCCCACAAAATTTAAAACCACAGTTTTAGGACTGTTAGTAAATTAATCAAACATGCTCCTAAATAAAACCGTCTTCAGCTGCCTCCTGAAGATCAGAAGTGAGGGGGGCCAGGCGCACCTCCCAGAGAAGGTTGTTCCATAATCGTGGGACTGCCACCGAAAGGCCCTCTTTCGTGTTCCCACCAAATGAGCTTCGTTAGCCAATGGGAAGGTCGGGAGGAGGGCTTCTCCCTACAATCTTAGCTCCCAGGCAGGAATGCATTGGAAAAGATGGTCCTTCAGATACCCTGGTCCTAAGCCAGGTAGGGCATTAATATAACTATTTGGTATTTATTACCTAAATAAGTGGATGTCAAGGATGTCGTTACCAGCTAAATATCAGGAGAAACCGTAAGAGTGGTTGAGCAGTGGAACACTCTGCCTCGGGAGGTGGTGGATGCTCCATCCCTGGACGTTTTCAAGTGGAGGCTGGATGACCATCTTTCGGGTATGTTTTAGGTATGTAGGTATGTAGGGCTCTCTTTCGGCTATGCTCCTGCAGAGTGCAGGGGGTTGGACTAGATGACCTCCAAGGTCCCTTCCAACTCTAACATTCTATGATTCTATGACTGCGCCAATGGCCCATCCAGTCCAACGCTCTGTGGCACACCATGGCCAAAAATACCAGGTGCCGTCAGGAGGTCCACCAGTGGGGCCAGGACACTAGAAGACCTCCCTCTGTTGCCCTCCCCAAGCACCAAGAATACAGAGAAGCCCGGTTGAATCAGGCCAGTCCAACACTCTGTGTCACACAGTGGTCAAAACCCAGGGGCCATCAGGAAGTCCACCAGCATGGCCAGAACTCCAAAAGCCCTCCCACCGTTGCCCCCTCCCCAAGGACCAAGTAGAGAGAGAAGCCAATGTTGGATCAGGCCAAAGGACCATCCAGTCCAACACTCTGTGTCACACAGTGGTCAAAACCCAGGGACCATCAGGAGGTCCACCAGCGGGGCCAGAACTCCAAAAGGTCTCCCACTGTTGCCCCCCCCAAGCACCAAGAATACAGAGCATCCCTTGCCCTAGACCGAGAGTTCCTTTCTATACCTTGTGACTAATAGCCACTGATGGACCTTTGCTCCATATGCTTGTCTAATTCAATCTTGAAGCTGTCCATGCTTGTAGCCGCCACCACCTCCAGTGGCAGGGAATTCCATGTGTGAAGAAGGACTTCCTTTTATCCGCTCTAACCCGACTGCTCAGCAATTTCATGGAGTTCCCACGAGTTCCTGTAATGTGAGAAAGGGAGAAAGGGATTTCTTTCTCTACCTGCTCCATCCCACGCATAATCTTGTAAACCTCGATCATGTCACCCCTCAGCTGTCGTTTCTCCAAGCTAAGGAACCCCAAACGCTTCAACCTTTCTTCATAGGGAAAGTAGGACCTGAGTGGGAAGAAGAGAGTGGAAACTATACAGTCCTTCAGTGTTACACACACGAGAATAAGACTGGGCTTCCAAACAGCTTGCATCCAAGTATTCTGGTTTAAGCAGTTTGTGGACCTGGCTTCCTTTCTCATTGTGGTCCTGTAATCACTTTCTGCTGTAGTGGCTCAAGTGGTTAAGATGCTGAACCGCAGACCGGAAGGTCAGTAGTTCAGCAGTTTGAGACCCGAGTGCCGCAGGACGGAGTGAGCTCCCGTCTCTGGCCCCAGCTCCTTCCAGCCTAGCAGTTCGAAAGCAAGAAATTGCAAGTCGATAAACAGGTACCGCTTTGGTGGGAAGGCAACAGCGTTCCGTGTGTCTTGGCGTCTAGTCGCGTCGGCCACATGACCACGGAAACGTCTTTGGACAGCGCTGGCTCTTCAGCTTGGAAACGGAGACGAGCGCCACATCCCTAGAGTCGGATCTGGCTGGCTTTCAAGCAAGGGGAAAACCTTTACCTTTACCTAATCACTTTCTTAAAAGTCATCCCGCAGACATCAACGGGCCTGCTCCAGAGTAAGTGCTTGGAAGGCTTATAGCACGTGGATGAGAAAATCAAATGCAAAGCTTTTTATTGTCTCTGCCTCCCCCTTTCCCGCTTTCTCCTTCTTCTTCTTCTGGCCTTCCACAAAGCAAATTACTTTGATTTTCCTAATGTATGATTAGGCGTCCAAAGGCTGCCGGCACGGGGGCAATCTATAAATAATAACCCGGTATTTTTATTATTATTACTATTGAGTGGCAGCTGCAGGAAGATAAATAGGCCGGTGCCAGGGCCGTGGTGTCTTTGCGTGGGATGATAGACCGTGTTTAGTTTTCGTTTTGACAACGCGCTTATTGGCAATCCGAGGAGCGCCGTCTCGTTCTGCGCACGGTGCAGTTTTGAAGTCGGCAAAGGTAAAAGGAAAGCAGCGAGAAGGAGCGGGGACTCGGCGAGGGTTGCCAATCTCCAGGTGGGGCCCGGGGAATCTCCTGCCGTCAGAACTGATCTCCAGGAGACGGACATCCATTCCCCTGTAGGAAAGCCCTGCCCTCCACAGGCTCCGCTCCCCAAAATCTCCAAGTATTTCCCAAACCAGAATTAGCAACCCTAGACTCGGCCTAGATCGTCTCTCGCCTCTTTCCCCAGGACTCTAAATACGGGGACCACAATGGCCCCACCCACCCACCCACCTGCTAGTTAAATGCATTCGATCCAGACCGGAGGAGCCTTGCCAATTGGTCAGAGAGAGCAAATGAGCTGTAGGGGGTCAGAGCACTGGCCCACAAGCTTGGAGCCAGTTCGGTGTGGTGGCGAGGAGCGCGGACTCTAATCCGGGAGGATCGGGTTTGATTCCCCACTCCTCCACATGCAGCTGTTGATGTGACCTCGGGTCAATCACAAGTTCTCTCAGAGCTGTTCTCTCAGGAGCAGTGTGCAAAAGAGCTCTCTCAGCCCCACGTGCCTCACGGGGCGTCTGTTGTGGGGAGGGGAAGGGGAAGGAGTTTGTAAGCCGCTCTGAGACTCCTTTGGGTAGTGAAGGGCGGGGAGTAGAAATCCATTCTCTCCTTCTCCTTCTCCTAGATGGGCCAAGATTGGATTGATACAGTCCTTACAGGATTAAGAATTCTACTCCTCAAGGCAGAAGCATTGAGATACCCAGGTTATGTTCAGGGTTCAAGGGCGCAATCATTATTAGCCGAAAATCCTGCAAACAGAACGTGCTTTGTTAAAAAACGGTTTGTGCTTTTTGGAGTATATTGCAAACACGAATGACAACATTAGCGCCCTACCTACTCAGTATGTTGATTTTGTATTTTATTAATTTATTTATCGACTGTATTGTTACCTATTTTTTTTTTATGGCGTTAACCGGTTTTAAAAGTGAACTATACTGTTGAACAACTTTCCTTGGGGCACTGTTTGTATCATTTAAAATTTAAAAATAAAGTTTTTTTAATATATATATATATATATACAGGGCTATTTTGGGGCAGGAACGCACAGGAATGGCGTTCCGGATGGCTCCCGAGTTGGCCACACCCAGCAGGAACTCATTAGCATAATAGGCCACATCCAACAGCAGAAACGCATTAGGATTGGCCATATTAGGGGTGTGTGGCCTAACATGCAAAGGAGTTCCTGCTCCAAAAAAAGCCCTGGGGTTTGACAACAAACAAAGTGAACAGAATAAGCAGCAAACGGTGGGAGTGGCTGGATGACCACACTTCTGGTGACACGGGGGTGTGGCCTAATATGCTAATGAGCTGTGCTGTCAGGGGTGTGGCCTAATATGCTAATGAGTTCCTGCTGGGCTTTTTCTACAAAAAAAGCCATATATATAAACTTTCCCTTCAAACGGTTGAGGGGAAAGCAGGCGCATCATGCTCACCTGTCCTGCAAGCCACACGTTTGTGGCTTGTGGGGCAAGAGTGGGTGGACCCCGCTTGAAGAGAGTTGGCTGGCATCTGAGGGGGGCAAAATCCAGGGGGTCCCCTGCCCCCACCTGGGGACAGGCATCCTTATGGGTGGCTTTGGGCTAAGAACGGCCTCGCGGCCTAGCCTGCCTCTCAGGATTGTGGTGAGTAGAAAAATGGAAGCAAGAGAGCTAAGTATACTGTGTACAGTTCTGGTACTGTATACAGTTCTGGTCACCACGTCTCAAAAAGGATATTATAGCATTGGGAAAAGTGCAGAGAAGGGCAACTAGAATGATAAAAGGGTTGAAACACCTTCTCTATGAAGAAAGGTTAAAACGCTTGGGGCTCTTTAGCTTGGAGAAACGACGGCTGAGGGGTGACATGATCGAGGTTTATAAGATTAGGCATGGGATAGAGCAGGTTGAGAAAGAAGTACTTTTCTCCCTTTCTCACAATACAAGAACTCGTGGGCACTCCATGAAATTGCTGAGCAGTCGGGTTTGAATAGATAAAAGGAAGTACTTCTTCACCCAACGAGTGATTAACAGATGGAATTCACTGCCACAGGAGGTGGTGGCAGCTACAAGCATGGACAGTTTCAAGAGGGAATTAGATAAACATATGGAGCAGAGGTCCATCAGTGGCTATTAGCCACAGGGTATAGATGGGAACTCTCAGTCTGGGGCAGGTGATGCACTCTATTCTTGGTGCTGGGGGGCAGCAGTGGGAGGGCTTCTAGTGTCCTGGCCCCACTGCTGGACCTCCTGATGGCCCCTGGTATATTTTGGCCGCTGTGTGACAGAGTGTTGGACTAGATGGGCCATTGGCCTGATTCAACATTGGCTTCTCTTATGTTCTTATGTTCTTAAGTATGTGGTTCTGGAGCCTCTTGGGAAAATGGCACAATAAAAACTTAAGACGGATGTCTGGACATGGGAAGAGTCCTGCAAGATCAAACCTGTGGTCCATCCAGACTTTTCTTCTCCCGGTAGACAGTGGGATGCCTCCTCAGTTGAAGAAGAAGAAGAAGAGATTGGATTTATACCCTGCCCTTCTCTACAGAAAGGAGTCTCAGAGCAGTTTACAAACTCCTTTCCCTTCCCCTCCCCACAACAGACACCCTGGGAGGCAGGTGGAACTGAGAGAACTCTGACAGAAATTGCTCTTTTTTCAAGAACAGCTCTTATCAGAACTATGGTTTGCCCAAGGTCATCCACCCAGGTGCAAGTGGAGGAGTGGGGAATCAAACCCGGTTTTCCCAGATTAGAGTCCGCACACTTAACCACAACACCAAACTGGCTCTTAACCCCTACACCAAACTGGCTCCCATTGCTGACCCTCAGCTGCTTTATTCAAAGGCACACTCCCCCAGACCCTGGAGGTTCTATCTGGTAGGGTTGCCATCCTCCAGGTGGTGGCTGGAGATCTCCTGGAATTATAACTGATCTCCAGGCTATGGAGATCTGCTCCCCTGGAGGAAATGGCAGCTTTGGAAGGTGGACTCTGGGGCATTATCCCCTATTGAAGCCTCTCCCATCCTTCAACCGCGCCGTCCCTAGGCTGTCCCCACTATATCCCCAGGAATTCGCCAGGCCAGAGTTGGCAACCCTACTGTGTATCATGGCAGTTGAAAGACCTACCCTACTTAAATGTGTCTGTTGGCTGTTATCTTGATCTGTCCACGTCCCCCTTTGTTTTAAGCCCTGGGAAGGGAAAAAAAATCATAGAATCATAGAATGTTAGAGTTGGAAGGGACCTTACAGGTCATCTAGTCCAACCCCCTGCACTCTGCAGGAGCGTAGCCAAAAGATAGCTCTACATACCTACAACATACCCAAAAGATGGTTGTTCAACGAAGGAACATCCACTACCTCCCGAGGCAGACTGTTCCACTGCTCAACCACTCTTACAGTTAGGAAGTTCCTCCTGATATTTAGCCGGTATCGACTCCCTCGTAATTTCCACCCATTAGATCTAGTCTTGCAATCCGGAGCAAGAGAGAAGAGATCTGCTCCATCTTCTACATGACAGCCCTTCAAATACTTGAAGACTGCCATCGTGTCCCCTCTAAGTCTTCTCTTTCCCTGGCTAAACATACCCAACTCTTTCAGCCTTTCCTCATAAGACCTGGATTCCAACCCTCTCACCATCCTGGTCGCCCTCTTCTGGACACGCTCCAGCTTGTCGACATCCTTCCTAAAGTGTGGTGCCCAAAACTGGACACAGGACTCCAGGTGAGGCCTGACCATAGCAGAATAGAGCGGAACTACCACCACCCGTGATCTGGACACAAGGCTTCTGTTAATGCATCCTAAGATTGCATCAGCTTTCTTCGCAGCCACATCGCACTGCAGGCTCACGTTGAGCTTGTGATCAACCAGAACACCCAGATCCCTTTCACATGTGCTGCTGTCAAGCCAAGTCCCTCCCATTCTGTATCTGTGCCTTTGATTTTTTTGTACCTTAGTATAGGACTTTGCACTTATCTCTATTGAAATTCATTTTATTTGTCTCAGCCCACCTGAAATATATCAGGTGCAATGCTTCCTCTAAGCGGTGGAGTCATGATGGCTCAGTCTGGGTTGCGTTACATCCCAGGCCGCAGTACCGCCTCCCCACCAGCTGGATTGGTGGCGCCCAAGAGCAGTGCTGATCAGGCCCAAGTTTTTAAGACTTCCCGTCATCACATTAGAATAATGAGGCTGTATTATAAGCCTGGCAATATTCTACACCCGGATAGCCATAATGTGAACCTGACTTGCAAAAAAAATAATAATAACGGAGTCTGCCGTCTCACAAAGTGAGCTCTTGGGGCAGTTTCCCCCCTAATTACCAATCAGCCTCGAGAGCAGAAATACCCATCAATCACACCAACCTGGGGAGATCAGATTTCAGGCGGGAGGGAAGGAATTGGCCTCCGTGTCTCCCATACCGATGGGAGGGAGTCTGTCGACGTGCGAGTTTTTATTTCTGTAAACGCTGCCGGTGATTTATTAGCCGGCTACCCACCTACCGCCTTTTCATTGTCCAATATTTCAAAGGCGATGACAGGAGAGAAGCCAGGTGGTCTTCTCCCTCCGCAGTAGGTACTTACGCAAGGGGCACCTGTCTGGTACGCTGTTCTGGCGGCGCCTGAAGTCTCTTCTTATCCAAATGGAGCGGCCTGATTACCTACCAATGAGAAGGCCCCTTTGAAGAGTCGGACAAGGATTCTCGGGCTTACATTCATCTTCCAAACCGGGGTTAAGAGGACGTGGTTTGAGCAGACAGAGACATTCTCAGCTAACCAGCTGGCCTGATGACATCTGTGTGCTTTCCCTGTTTTGGTGCGTGGGCTCTTGCGTCCGCACACTCCACAAAGATAAATAGCAATGCGCGCTTTACAGACCCGAGCGGTCCCGCAGACGACTAATCCATCTTCCTTGAATGGATGAAGCTGCCTTCTACTGAATCGGTCCATCAAGAGGACTACTGTCACCACACCTCGAAAAGGATATTATAGCATTGGGAAGACTGCAGAAAAGGGCAATTAGAATGATAAAAGGGTTGTAAGCTGAGTCAGTGTGAGCTAGCTCAAGTTTTTTAGCCCCTGGCTCACACATTTTTCTCTTAGCTCAGGAAGGCCGGTTCCAGAGCAAAGTATTTTATACAGCAGCCAAATCGCTCGCTCGCAACTTTAATGCCAGTAGCTCACAAAGAAGAATTTTTGCTCACAAAACTCCATAGCTTAGAGGGAGCATTGGGTTGGAACACTTTCCCTATGAAGAAAAGTTAAAGCGCTTGGGGCTCTTTAGCTCTGAGAAGTGACGGCTGAGGGCGAGGGGTGACATGAGTGAGGTTTACAAGGTTGGGTTAGAACAGATAAAAGGAAGTACTTCTTCACCCAATGAGTGATTAACGCATGGAATTCCCTGTCACAGGAGGTGGTGGCAGCTGC
The DNA here is from genome assembly GCA_029375565.1 of Gekko gecko. NCBI lineage: Eukaryota > Metazoa > Chordata > Lepidosauria > Squamata > Gekkonidae > Gekko > Gekko gecko. The sequence goes on along the minus strand of JAPDNY010000010.1, from coordinate 122,985,671 downwards.
AAGCAGGGACAGCTTCAAGAGGGGATTAGATAAGCATACAGAGCAGAGGTCCATCAGTGGCTATGAGCCACAAGGTATAGACAGGAACTCTCAGTCTGGGGCAAGGGATGCTCTGTATTCTTGGTGCTTGCGGGGGCAACAGTGGGAGGGCTTCTAGTGTCCTGGCACCACTGGTGGACCTCCTGATGGCACCTGGTATTTTTGGTCACTGTGTGACACAGAGTGTTGGACTAGATGGGCCGTTGGCCTGATCCAACATTGGCTTCTCTTATGTTCTTATAGCTAGGAACTCTCAGTCTGGGGCAAGTGATGCTGTGTATTCTTGGTGCTTGGGGGGGGGTCAACAGTGGAAGGGCTTCTAGTGTCCTGGCCCCACTGCTGGACCTCCTGATGGCACCTGGTATTTTTGGCCACTATGTGACAGAGTGGGCCTGATCCAACATTGGCTCCTCATATGTTCTCTTATGTACTCAGTCTGGCAGGAGCTCTCCAGAGTCTCAGACTGAAGTTTTTCACGTCGCCTCCTGTCTGGTCCATTTTAACTCGAGGTGCCGGGGATTGAACCAGGGACCTTCTCCATGCCAAGCAGAAGATCTTCCAATTAGCCACGGCCTGCCACTGTCTCGGCTGTTCACATGAAGGTACCTTATACTGAATCAGACCCTTGAGCTACCAAGAGCAGTCTGTCTGCTCAGACTGGCAGCAGACAGTTTGGGGTAGTGAGAGCCACTTTGGTGTAGTGGTTAAGAGCGCAAGCTCTAATCTGGGAGAACCGGGTTTGATTCCCTGGTCCTCCACATGCAGCTGCTGGTGTGACCTTGGGTCAGTCACAAGTTCTCTCAGAGCTGTTCTCTCAAGAGCAGTCCTCGAAAGAGCTCTCTCAGCCCCGCCTACCTCACAGGGTGTCTGTTTGTGGGGAGGGGAAGGGAAAGGAGTTTGTAAGCCACTCTGAGACTCCTTCAAGTAGTGAAGGGTGGGGTATAAATCCAATCTCCTCCACCTCCTCCTTCTCCTCTCCAAGGTTTCAGGCTGTAGTCTTCTCACTCCACCTACTGCCAAATCCTTTTAACAGGAGGTGCTGGGGACCGAACCTTGAACATCACCTCCTCCCTGGTCCTTTTTAACTGGAGATGCCAGGGACCAAACCTGGGACCTTCTGCATGCCAAGCAGAGGCTCTACCCCTGAGCCACAGCCCCTCTTTACAGCTCTTCAGGGTCTCGGGCTGAGGTCTTTCCCATCACCTCCTGCCTGGCCCTTTCTTAACTGGAGATGCCGGGGATTGAACTTGGGACCTTCTGCTTTCTGAGCAGCTGCTCTTCCACTGAGCCACAGCCCCTCTTTACAGCTCTCCAGGGTCTCAGGCAGAGGTCTTCCAGATCACCTCCTACCTGGTCTTTTTTTAACTGGAGATGCCGGGGATTGAACCTGGGACCTTCTGCATGCCAAGCGGTTGCTCTTCCACTCAGCCACAGCCCCTCTTTACAGCTCTCCAGGGTCTCAGGCAGAGAGGTCTTTCCCATCACCTCCTGCCTGGTCCTTTTTAACTGGAGATGCCGGGGACTGAACCTGGGACCTTCTCCATGCCAAGCAGATGCTCTACCACTGAGCCATGGCCCCTCCCTAACCTTTCTGACGGCTGAAAACTCCCTGCTCAAATGTTGACCATCTCCTCCTCAATGGGGAAAGCAGACAAGCTGCTGTTCTGCCAGCCCATAAACGATATCAAAAAGGGCTGGATTGGAACATCCAGCCGATGCTAGAACAAGTGAATTGTATATTAAGACTGAAATAAACATATAACTTAGATAAACAATATTTGCATTGTGTCAGTTGCTGTAAAGGTACAATGCATTCACAAGCTTAAATACTATAAATAAAACAAAACTTGTACACGGTATTTCAAGAGAAATTGTACTTGTACACGGTAACACTTCAAGGAGTTGTCAGGTTCACAACATGAAGCTCACAGGTCCACGGGGAGCCGGTAAGCGGAATCCCATTTCTGTGTGCCTTTCATCAGGTCTTACAATCTCAATCTTTTTGTGAATCGATTCTTTTTTTTTTAGAAGTGTAGTATAAGGGCAAGAGGAGCTGCGGTGACTCAAGTGGTTAAGACGCTGAACTGCAGGCTGTGGAAGGTCAGTAGTTCAGCAGTTTGAGACCTGGGTGCCACATGACGGAGTGAGCTCCCGTCTCTGGTCCCAGCTCCTGCCAACCTAGCAGTTCGAAAGCAAGAAATTGCAAGTAGATAAATAGGCACCACTTCAGTGGGAAGGTAACAGCATTCCGTGCACCTTGGTGTTTAGTCATGCCAGCCACATGACCACGGAAACGTCTTCGGACAGCGCTGGCTCTTTGAAATGGAGATGAGCACCGCAACCCTAGAGTCGGATTTACCTTTATAAGGGCAAGACCAGCTCCGTATTTGTCAAGACTTAGAACACATAGTTGGAAGAGGGAATCGTCAGCGGAGTTTCAAAACGTGGTGGCAGCCTACAGAAATTCACAGGGAAAAGTAGGATTTGGAGGAAGAGACTGCTTTCAAGACCCATCAAGCAACTTTGCAGTGTTCTTACAGGAGCTCCTTGGCCATCCTTTATGGACCGGCTGCCGACATTGCCAAGGCTGAGCCAGTTAGGTGTGGTGGCTAAGAGTGCAGACTCTAATCTGGGAGAACCGGGTTTGATTTCCCCACTCCTCCACTTGCAGCTGCCGGATGACGTTGGGTCAGTTACAAGTTCTGTCAGAGCTCTCCTTGAAAAAGAGCAGTTTCTGTCAGAGCTCTCTCAGCCTCACCTACCTCACAGGGTGTCTGCTGTGGGGAGGGGGAGGGAAAAGAGTTTGTAACTGTAGTGGTAGGTGACCACTACACCAAACGTTGGTGGTAGATAAACCACTACACTACACCAAACGGAGACTCCGAGTGAAGGGCAGGGTATAAATCCAATCTCCTCCTCCTCCTCCTCTTATTCTGATTCTGTAACTAAAATCTCAAATGCCACATTGTGCATAGAATTGGAATCAGGATTCTATCATCAGGGAACTCAACATTGCTGGGCTTGTCTCTGTTGATGGACACTAGTGTTGAAGCAGAGTGTCCAACCTCTGGGTGGGGCCTGGAGAATTCCTGGAATTACAGCTGATCTCCAGACTAGAGAGACCAGTTCCCCTGGAGAAAATGGCTGCTTTGGAGGGTGGACTCTATGGTATTATTATTATTATTATTGTTGTTGTTGTTGTTGTTGTTGTTGTTGTTGTTATTGTTATTGTTATTATTATTATTATTAGTTGCTGTAGATTTTCTGGGTTGTGTAGCTGTGGCTGGCATCCTCAGAGGTATAACACTATACCTCTGAGGATGCCAGTCACAGGTACTGGCGAAACGTCAGGTCCTACAATGCCAAGACCATGGCCACACAACCCGGAAAATCTACAGCAAATAATGAACTCTGGCCGTGAAAACCTTCGACAACTTCTTCTTCTTCTTCTTCTTCTTCTTCTTCTTCTTCTTCTTCTTCTTCTTCTTCTTCTTCTTCTTCTTCTTCTTCTTCTTCTTCTTCTTCTTCTTCTTCTTCTTCTTCTTCTTCTTCTTCTTCTTCTTCTTCCTCTATTTGGTTAATATAGCAGAGTGTCAGACTCGGGCCCTTGATTTGTGGTTACTGATCGTTGCAACACTATTGATCGTTGTGCTTTCGCTTTTGTATCCCTGCCCGCTTGGCACATCTGACTTTACTCGCTGCCCCTTATCACCTAGCCCTCGCTGACATGACATTGCTAAGGGGGGGGGGAGTGCGTGTGAGACTGATTGTCTGTAGGCATAAGGATGCGCTGATTGTGACTCTTCTCCACGCAGCCCCCAGGAAGTTCTCAGGTTTTTGCATGGGAGTTGACCTTGGGCGAGATAAGACTTTGGAAAGATGGGTTGTATAACTGTCATGACCTGTAGCGAGGCTGGTATGAATGACGTATGCTTGAAGGCCAAAGAAGAAGGGGACGGCACAGGATGAGATGGTCAGACAGGGTTCTCGATGCAATGGACATGAAATTAAGCAAAATCCAGAGGATGACGGAAGACAGGAGAGCCTGGCGTGATGTGGTCCATGGGTTCACGAAGAGTCGGACTCAACTGTGCGACTGAACAACAACAAAGAGGTCCCTCCCCATGCCAAATCCTACCTTCCCCAGGTCCCAATCTGGGGTTAGCAGCCCCAGTAGACAGATCGAGGTCTCATAAGAACAGAAGAACATAAGAGAGAAGCCAATGTTGAATCAGGCCAATGGCCCATCTAGTCCAAAACTCTGTCACACAGCGGCCAAAATATACCAGGTGCCATCAGGAGGTCCAGCAGTGGGGCCAGGGCACCAGAAGCCCTCCCACTGCTGCCCCCTCCAGCACCAAGAATAGAGTACATCACCTGCCCCAGACTGAGAGTTCCCATCTATACCCTGTGGCTAATAGCCACTGGTGGACTTCTGCTCCATATGTTTCTCCAATTCCCTCTTGAAACTGTCCATGCTTGTAGCTGCCACCACCTCCTGTGGCAGTGAATTCCACATGTTAATCACTCTTTGGGTGAAGAAGGACTTCCTTTTATCTGTTCTCACCCGACTGCTCAGCAATTTCATGGAGTGCCCACGAGTTCTTGTACTGTAAGAAAGGGAGAAAAGTACTTCTTTCTCAACCTGCTCAATCCCATTGATAATCTTATAAACCTCAATCATGTCACCCCTCAGCCATCGTTTCTCCAAGCTGAAGAGCCCCAAGCGTTTTAACCTTTCTTCACAGGGAAGGTGTTCCAACCCTTTTATCATTCTAGTTGCCCTTCTCTGCACGCATTTTGCCTTGTTGAGGTTGCTCCTCACCATCGGTGGTAGGTTAAACGGCGGAGACAGAAATGCATGCTCAGCGTCTGCTAAGACGGGGGCCCGGCCGTAATACCAGCGAGAATTTCTCCTAAGCTCTTCCCATCTCAACCTGTCTAGACAAAATAATAATAATAATCGGACTTGAGTTGCTACGTTCTCCTCCATTTCACGCAAATGATATTCATTTGCGTTTTAATGTCTCTTTTGAATAACTTGCAGGGCGGCTCTATAATCTGGGGGAGAGGAGAGATGCCGGATGCGTACGGGGGGTGGGGGGGACGGACGGGGACGATGGCACCAAACATGCAATTGGGCGTAATCTCTCCTCACTCGGGGAAACAACAACGACGACATCTTTCTTGGTCTATTTAGTAAAAATACAGCAACGGTATCGCCACGGAGCTCGGGAACAATATAGATGCAAATAACAACAGCATTTTGCAAGCTTCCGGGGAGTGGGGATATTACAGTTTGTCGATCGCTTGGTACGAAATCCACTCTCTGAGCAAGAAGTGGACCTTGGGTGTTCCAAATATGTTGATTGGCTTCTATGTGCAGCACTGCAGTTTGGCTGCTTCTCCCAGTGGGGAGGCCGATTGGGGTCGGCGTTTGAGCATGGTGTTTTTGACCATCGGAAAGGTTAGGGAAGGGGCCGTGGCTCACCGGCAGAGCATCTGCTTGGCATGCAGAAGGTCCCAGGTTCGGTCCCTGGCACCTCCAGTTTAAAAAGGACCAGGTAGTAGGCAGTGTTCCCTCTAAGCTGAGTTGGTGTGAGCTGGCCCGCAGTTTTTTAGCCTCCGGCTCACACATTTTTGACTTAGCTTGGGAAGGATGTGGCTCCAGAGCAGACTAACCTATGCAGGAGCCAAATGGCTCAGTCACAACTTTAATGCCAGTAGCTCACAAAGTAGAATTTTTGCTTGCAGGACTCCACGGCTTAGAGGCAGGGCCAGCTCACCTGCTAGGCCAACTAGGCATTCGCCTAGAGTGCCGGACCCTGGATGGGGCAGTGGGCCCTGGATAGGGGCGCCGAATTTTGCCTCCCCTCCCACTAAAAGCCCGCACTGATCTGGAGAGACCTGCTGGGCCTGTCCCTCCTCCCAGGGCGCTCCCCTTGGCCACTTTCCACCTCGGGAACAGGACGAGGTTGCAGCGGGGGGAAGGCAAGGTAAGCGTGCCTGTTAAGTATGGAACTCAACAACGCTTCTGATTTCAGCAAGTGATTTCAGCTTTATTTGTAACAGCAGCACCAACTCAGAACACACCATCAAAACGCCCACAAAACAGTGGAGCACACCTCCTTCTTTTAAACTCTCCCATAAGAATATAAGAGAAACCAATGTTGAATCAGGCCAATGGCCCATCCAGTCCAACATTCTGTCACACAGCGGCCAAAATATACAAGGTGCCATCAGGAGGTCCAGCAGTGGGGCCAGGACACCAGAAGCCCCCTCCCACTGCTGCCCCCTCCAGCACCAAGGATAGAGGGCATCACCCGCCCCAGACCGAGAATTCCCATCCACACCCTGCGGCTAATAGCCACTGATGGACCTCTGCTCCATATGTTCATCTAATTCCCTCTTGAAACTGTCCATGCTTGTAGCTGCCACCACCTCCTGTGGCAGTGAATTCCATATGTTAATCACTCTTTGGGTGAAGAAGGACTTCCTTTTATCTGTTCTAACCCGACTGCTCAGCAATTTCATGGAGTGCCCAGGAGTTCTTGTATTGTGAGAAAGGGAGAAAAGGACTTCTTTCTCAACCTGCTCAATCCCATTCATAATCTTATAAACCTCGATCATGTCACCTCCCGGGCTGTCAAAGCCACACCCATTGTCAGATAAGAACCAATAACAACGCAGGGATAAAGGCCAATCAGGACCGTTCCCTCTCTGATACATTCTCACATAGTGATTGGGTATTTACAAAGGTTTCGCAGAAACCGACCAATGGTAATGCGACATCTGAGGAGCCACATTCAGACTCAAGCTTTACATGTGAAAAGATAGCAGCAATCCACATTCAATACATAACAGTGCCTTTCTGCTGGCCGGCCGGTGTGCGCGAGCCCCGGCCTGGCTCCTCGCCCACCTACCTCCTTCCAGCCTCCCTACCTCTCCTTCATTCACACAATCCTCTCCTCCCTCCTCCTCCCCTCCCGGTGTGCAAACCTGAGGCCACGGCGGTACAGTGCTTGCTTTCTGCCAGCACCTGACCCAAAGAGGCACATGGGTGTTGGTGTACATGTGTGTGCATGCCGGGGCCCCCTCACCCTGCTTTCAAGAGGGAGCGGAGGCTTGGCTCTGGGCGTCCAGAAACCAGGTCAGAGGAGACGAGGGCACCCCTGGACTCCCAGATTTGCTCTGTCCCTTGGACGAATCTGCCATGGCCCTTGTCCCATGATCCTCTGCTGCGTTCACTGCTGTGAGATTCTCTGTGACACACAAAACACGGCAGGGGCTCCCCATCAATGCTGTGGAGTCTTGTGAGCAAAAATTCTACTTTGTGGGCTCCTGGCATTAAAGTTGTGAGCGAGCGATTGGGCTGCTGCAGAAATCAGTTGGCTCTGGAGCCATCCCTTCCTGAGCGAAGGCAGAAGTGTGTGAGCCGGAGGCTAAAAAACTGTGAGCTCGCTCACACTAACTCAGCTTAGAACATAAGACCATAAGAGAAGCCAATGTTGAATCAGGCCAATGGCCCATCTAGTCCAACACTCTGTCACACAACGGCCCAAATATACCAGGGGCCATCAGGAGAGGTCCAGCAGTGGGGCCAGGACACTAGAAGCCCTCCCACTGCTGCCCCCTCCAGCACCAAGAACAGAGTGCATCACCTGCCCCAGACGGAGAGTTCCCATCTATACCCTGTGGCTAATAGCCACTGATGGACTTCTGCTCCATGTGTTTATCTAATTCTCTCTTGAATCTGTCCATGCTTGTAGCTGCCACCACCTCCTGTGGCAGTGAATTCCATATGTTAATCACACTTTGGGTGAAGAAGGACTTCCTTTTATCTGTTCTAACCCGACTGCTCAGCCATTTCATGGAGTGCCCACGAGTTCTTGTATTGTGAGAAAGGGAGAAAAGTACTTCTTTCTCAACCTGCTCAATCCCGTTCATAATCTTATAAACCTCGATCATGTCACCCCTCAGCCGTCATTTCTCCAAGCTAAAGAGCCCCAAGCATTTTAACCTTTCTTCATAGGGAAGGTGTTCCAACCCTTTAGCTTAGAGGGAACACTGCTCCCCATGTTCTGTATGTGCCTCGTTGTACTTCCTCATGGTGTTACATGTGCAGGACATATGTCCAGGGTGGGAAAGATGGGGGTGCAGATAAAGTGGGGGGGGCCCCTGCTGGCAACAGTAGCTGAAACGCCGATTCCACAGTGAAAAATTAATTCCATTCCCTTGCCACCTTCCCGCCTTTCTTAAGCAACCCTTTTATTCTTATTCCTTTATTCCTCATCCCTTTAATTTTATGGCTTCCAAGGAAGCCATAAAAAGCAAAGAGGCACCGTTTAAGAAGTGGAAGGTTTACCCAAATGAGGGGGGAACAGACGGGAGCGCATATTCTGCCAAAAGAGATGAAAGTTAGCAATTAAGGCGAGCAAAAAGAGAATCGGAGGAGCAGATTGCTAAAAAATAGCAAGACAAACAACGAGCAGTTCTTTGCATGTATCAGGAGAGGGAAACGAGCTAAGGAGGCCGTTGGGCTGTTGGAAGGCAGAGGAATGAAGGGATTGCTGAGGGAAGACAGGGAGATGGCAGAGAAACTGACTGAATTTCTTGGGGGCAATTTTCTCTGTGGGAAATGTGGGGCATACCCAGTCTGGAGCCACTGTTTTCAAGAAGAAGAAGAAGAAGAAGAAGAAGAAGAAGAAGAAGAAGAAGAAGAAGAAGAAGAAGAAGAAGAAGAAGAAGAAGAAGAAGAGATTGGATTTATACCCCGCCCTTCACTGCCCAAAGGCGTCTCAGAGTGGCTTACAAACTCCTTTCCCTTCCCCTCCCCACAACAGACACCCTGTGAGGTAGGTGGGGCTGAGAGAACTCTAACACAAACTGCCCTTGAGAGAACAGCTGTGCCAGAGCTTGTGACTACCCAAGGTCACACCAGCAGCTGCGAGTGGAGGAGTGGGGAATCAAACCCGGTTCTCCCAGATAAGAGTCCGCGCACTTAACCACTACACCAAACTGGCTCTCAAGGAGAATGTCTCAAGAACTGGGGGGGGGGGGGGCTGGAGACTAGAAGAAGGAGGAGAAATTGGATTTATATCCCACCCCTCACTACCCAAAGGAGTCTCAGAGCGGCTCACAATCTCCTTTTCCTCCCCCTCCCCACAGCAGACACCCTGTGAGGTAGGTGGGGCTGAGAGAGAGCTCTTTCGAGGACTGCTCTTGAGAGAACACCTCTGAAAGAACCAGTGACTGACCCAAGGTCACCCAGCTGAATTCATGTGGAGGAATAGGGAATCAAACCTGGTCCTCCCAGATTAGAGTCCACGCTCCTAACCAGTACCCCAGACTGGCTCTGACTAGTAGATGCGACACTGATTTTTTTAAAAAAATAGCCACAGGGGAGCCAGGGAGTTACCGAACAGTCTCACAGCTGTTCCAAGTCAGAACTATTATTATTATTAAGAATGTAGAACAAGAAAATCTGCTGAGGGAAATCAGCATGGCTTCTACAAAGGGAAGTCCCGCCTCACCAGCCTTTTGGAGTTTTCTGAAAAAGTGAGCAAGCGTGTAAACAATGGTCACCTGGGAGATGTTATATGCTTGGGCTTTCAAAAGGCTTTTGGCAAAGTACCTCACCAAAGACTCCTGAGTGAAATTAACAATCAAGACATACAGTGAGGCTGAGTTCAGACTGGCAGTTTGAAGCGGGAGGGAGTCGTGGCAAAAAAGCCCCGGAACAAACTGTTCCGGGTTTTCCCAGTCACACTGCGCCGACTGATGCGGGAGCATACCGGGAGGAGGCATGAGGGAGCATTCACACTGTTGACCCGAAGGTGCGGCTTTCTGTTTTGTTAATCTGGAGATATGTGCTTATGCTCATGAGCTCATATGCACACTTGCACACAAGCAAAAACTGCGGATTTTAGCATTCACACTTTGTTGGTGCAGGATATACGCGGGATAGACACGCTTCCCAGGGTTTGATACCACTTTTACCAGGTATCTTTTAAACTCGGGAGGGAAGTGTTACAAGACGGGTTGAGTATGGCTGGGGAATGCTGGACAGATGTGCCTACGTGAACGGCCCCTTTAATTCGGTTGTGAAACGTTGCTGAAACGCGCCTCTCTCGGGGCAAACTGCCCATCAGCCTGAGAGACGACAAACTAGTTAAACCATAGAAACCAGAGAATGAATGGACAGTTCTTGCAATGGAGGTGAGTAGTTAGATCCCACAAGGCCCAGGATTGGGACCTGTACTATTTAGAGAAGAATAAGAAGAAGAGGAAGAAATTGGATTTATACCCCACCCTTCCCTCAGAGTCTCAGAGCAGCTGACAAACTCCTTTCCCTTCCCTTCCCTTCCCTTCCCTTCCCCACCCCACAACAGGCACCCTGTGAGACAGGTGGGGCCGAGAGAGCTCTGAGAGAACTTGTAACTGACCCAAGATCACCCTGCTGGCTTCATGCTGAGGAGTGGGGAATCACCCAGTTCTCCCAGATTAGAGTCCATGCTCTTCACCACTACACCAATTCATAAATGATCTGGAATTAGGGACTGGGCAGTATAGTAGCCAAGTTTGTGGGTGATACCAAAATATTCAGGTTGGTGAGAACCAGGAGTTCCAGGAGCATCTCTCTAAGTTTGGCTAGTGGGCATCAGCTTGCCAAATCAAGTTCAATGTCGGTAAGTGGAAGGTGATGTGCACGAGAACAATACCAAGAAAACCCTAACTTTCAATAGAACACATATGGAGTCTGAACTGGCTGAGACTGAGAGGAAAGAGATCTGGGTAGTGTTAGTGTGTGGCTGGTGAAAATAAAACAGCCAATATTATAATACCCTTGCATAGATCAATGGCGCAGCCTCCTCTGGAAATACTGTGCACAATTCTGGTCACTGTCTCTCAAACTGGATATTACAGAGCTGGGAAAAGTGCGGAAGAGGGCAACCAAGATTATTATGGTGTTGGCCAAACTCTTCTGCAAAGAAAGGGTGGAAAGTCTAGGACTCCTCAGGCTTCACCACAAAATCTCCAGCAATCTCCCAACCTGGAGATGGCAACCCTAGTCAGGTCTGGCCTCCATAAATCTTCTCTCAGAGGTCGAAATAGGGCTGGAAAGGGCCCACCTTGTCCCCCTGCCTTTTAGTGACAGAACCAAGCTTGGAATACTATGGTTGCCTAGCAACCGCCACTGAGGGACTCTGTTGCTTAAAGCTACAGGCACTCCTTTGATCATTTTTTGGATTTTTAAAGCTACCCAGTATTTTTTTTTTTAGACTTCACATTTTTCTGCACACCTAGGGCCCTTTCCAGGTGTGCAGCTTGCCTGTTCGCAGCTCCAGTTGCCGAATTTAAGCATCCAAAAATATCCCGACTTCGCTATTAGAACATAAGATGTATCAGTTAGAGAACGTGAATAAAGAGTATAATGTTCCTCACTCATAATACTAGAACTTGAGGGCACCCAGTGAGCCAGCTTTGGCGGGGAGGGCGGGGTATAAATTAAATAAAAAAATAAAAAAATAGGGCAGTAGGTTCAGGACAGACCAAAGGACTTATATACTCAATGAATAATTAAACTCTGGAATTCAGTTCCAGCGGATGTTGTGATAGCCACTGACACAGAAGACTTTAAAGGGAGAGGAGGTTCACCAATGCCTATTAGCCATGGTGAACAAAAAGAACCTCCATATTCAGAAGCAGTAAACCTTCGAGTACCAGCACTAGGAGGCAACTTCAGGAGAAGTCCTTTGGGGCTCTATACTGTGTTCATTGGTCATCCAGGGCACTAGTTGGCCACTGTGGAAGAAGATGATGGACTAGAGGTACCACTGGGCTCTTCAGATTGGTGGGAGGCCTTTCGATGGCAGCCCACTTTAATGGAGTCGCTACATCATTTCTGGGGAAAACCTGGAAGTAGGGTTGCCAGACCCCATTGGAGGCAGGGGTTCCCCACGAACAGGCCCTACTGCCCCACCACCAATCAGCTGGTTGATATGGGGAAACTTGCCCCCCCCCCAAAGGAAGATCCATCTGCCATGCAGCGACGTGTCTGCTTCACTGCCCAAATGACCTGGAAGTGATGTCATCACATCCAGGTCATCAGGGTGACACTCTGGTATCCGGGCGAAAACTCTATGGTAGAAGCCAAATTCACCATAGAGTTTCTGCCCAAATACCACAGCCTTGCCCGCAACGTCCCAGAAGTGATGACATGATTGAGGTTTATAAGATTATGAATGGGATTGAGCAGGCTGAGAAAGAAGTACTTTTCTCCCTTTCTCACAATACAAGAACTTGTGGGCACTCCATGAAATTGCTGAGCGGTCGGGTTAGAACAGGTAAAAGGAAGTCCTTCACCCAAAGAGTGATTAACACATGGAATTCACTGCCACAGGAAGGGGCGGCGGCTACGAGCATGGACAGTTTCAAGAGGGAATTAGATAAACATATGGAGCAGAAGTCCATCAGTGGCTATTAGCCACAAGGTATAGATGGGAATTCTCAGTCTGGGGCAGGTGATGCACTCTATTCTTGGTGCTGGAGGGGGCAGTAGTGGGAGGGCTGCTAGTGTCCTGGCCCCACTGCTGGACCTCCTGATGGCACCTGGTATATTTTGGCCGCTGTGTGACAGAGTGTTGGACTAGATGGGCCATTGGCCTGATCCAACATTGGCTTCTCTTATGTTCTTATGTCACGTGGTCAGTGACGAAGACACGTCGCTGCACAGTGGATGGGCCTCCCTGCTGCTTCCAGTAATTCCCCCCCATCCCTGCTGGTACTTCTGATGTCCTTCTGAAATATGGAGACTGGTGACCGCAATGAAGGAGTGACGTTTTCTTCCCACCATTTCGGCTTGCTTGACGACTGGCCCAGTCCGTCTCAGCCTTGCTGACTTCCCGGGACTGTTGTGAACATAAAATGGGGAAAGGAGAGCTCTGTCCACTGATCTGAGCCCTTTGGAGGACTTTTGTTGTTCTTGTTCAGTCGCATAGTCGAGTCCGACTCTTCGTGACCCCATGGACCACATCACGCCAGGCCCTCCTGTCCAGGGGCGGATTAAGGCTCCCTGGCACCCTGAGCACTGACCCATCTTGGTGCGCCCCCCTCCTTTCCACACTGACCCCCGTCCATTTCAGCTGTTGACCCGTCTGACCAGATATACAAACATTTCTTCATACGATAACACAAAATACTGTACAAACTAAGCTAAGCTTTGGCTTCATAAAGTTCTACAGAAATGCAATACAGCATCTGTTTTAATATTTCACGAGTTACATGTATCAAAGTTCCAATATCCTTGACCTGAAAGGCATTTTTCTACATTTCATCTTCGCGAAATCACTGATAACATCCTCGGAATTAATACTTCTCAGAATGTCGGCTTCAATTGTTAATACACACAGTGAGTCGAGTCTTTCTTTTCACCCTTCCCCCCAACTTTGTGGTGCCCCCTTGGCCCTGGTGCCCTAAGGCACATGCTTAGCCTGCTTAATAGTTCATCTGCCACTGACACCTCCTCTTTTCTGGTGCTACAGACCCGTTTTGCATCATATTTGCATTGAATTCCGAAACAAAGAGGAAGAAATCGAGTACAGGACAGATCCAAGCTAAGAAGAAGTCCACCGGTCAGGGAGAGAGTCTGATCTCCCCTAATCAGTCTGTCCTGGATAAAATTGGGAACGTGGTACGATTTCCAAGGATTTCATCTCCTCGTACCCAAAGGAGTTGCAGGCTAAATTTGCAGATGACACGAAGTTGTTCAGGGTGGTGAAAACCAGGGACGATTGTGAGGCACTCCAAAGGGATCTGTCGAGGATGGGTGAGTGGGCGTCTACATGGCAAATGGGGTTCAATGTGGCCAAGTGCAAAGTGATGCACATTGGAGCCAAAAATCCTAAATATAAATACACGTTGATGGGGTCTGAACTGGCAGAGACCGACCAAGAGAGAGATCTGGGAGTCGTAGTAGATAACTCAATGAAAATGTCTAGACATTGTGTAGCTGCAATAAAGAAGGCCAATGCTATGCTGGGGATTATTAGGAAGGGAATTGAAAACAAATCAGCCAGTATCATCATGCCCCTGTATAAATCATTGGAGCGACCTCATTTGGAATACTGTGTACAGTTCTGGTCGCCACATCTCAAAAAGGATATTATAGCATTGGAAAAAGTGCAAAGAAGGGCAACTAGAATGATAAAAGGGTTGGAACACCTTCCCTATGAAGAAAGGTTAAAACGCTTGGGGCTCTTTAGCTTGGAGAAACGACGGCTGAGGGGTGACATGATCGAGGTTTATAAGATTATGAATGGGATTGAGCAGGTTGAGAAAGAAGTCCTTTTCTCCCTTTCTCACAATACAAGAACTCCTGGGCACTCCATGAAATTGTTGAGCAGTCGGGTTAGAACAGATAAGAGGAAGTCCTTCTTCACCCAAAGAGTGATTAACATATGGAATTCACTGCCACAGGAGGTGGTGGCAGCTGCAAGCAAGGACAGTTTCAAGAGGGAATTAGAGAAACATATGGAGCAGAAGTCCATCAGTGGCTATTAGCCACAGGGTATAGATGGGAACTCTCAGTCTGGGACAGGTGATGCACTCTATTCTTGGTGCTGGAGGGGGCAGCAGTGGGAGGGCTTCTAGTGTCCTGGCCCCACATGGTATATTTTGGCTGCTGTGTGACAGAGTGTTGGACTAGATGGGCCATTGGCCTGATCCAGCATTGGCTTCTCTTATGTTCTCTTATGTTCTTATGAGAGATTGACGACATCCCTCCTCCTCACCTGGAACCCCCCCCCCATCATCCTAAAGTGGAAGGGGATTCTTGTTGTTATTCAGTCACACAGTTGAGTCCGACCCTTCGCGACCCCATGGACCAGATCACGCCAGGCCCTCCTGTCTTCCGCCGTCCTCTGGAGTTTGCTTAATTTCATGTTCGTTGCGTCGCTAACACTGTCCGACCATCTCATCCTTTGCCGTCCCCTTCTTCTTTGACCTTCAGTCTTTCCCAGCATCAGGGTCTTCTTCTCCAGGGAGGGCTCCCTTCTCATGTGGTGGCCAAAGTATTTGAGCTTCAGCTTCAGTCTCTGGCCTTCCAGGGAACAGTCAGGGTTGATTTCTTTTAGGATTGACTGATTCGATCTCCTTGCAGTCCAAGGGGCTCTCAAGAGTCTTCTCCAGCACCATAACTCAAAAGCATCTATTCTTCGGTGCCCGTCCTTCCTTATGGTCCAACTCTTGCAGCCATACAGTACTACTGGGAATATCATTGCTTTGACCATGCGGACTTTGGAGGGCAGGGAAGATCAAAATATGGCTGACTGACGGTCTGCTAGTGAACATGTGAGGTAATAAAGCGGAGGCGTGCGGGAGATCCCTTTTCATGCCCTTCTTTCCGTTTCAGATCTGGTGAGGGAGGATACCACTTGGTGGCCAAGACTGCATCTGCTCTTACAGGACGTGAATTGTATTTGCGAGTATCTTCTAAACAGAGCAATATATAGCCGGGGTGACTCCCAATTCCTCATCTCTGATGTTTCGACTTGAAAAATCCTTCTATCGATTTCATGCTTCCCTTGAGCGAACTGAATCCGCACGTCTTTATTTTGGGGCCGGTTCCTGTTTCCCCGCAACCGTTTTTCTTGCTAAGTGCATACGTTTTTAATGTTCTCCTCCCTCCCGCCCACCAATTGTGTAAAAATGCCACAAAAGGAACACCTGAATCTGGAATGACGGCACCTCAAAAAGGATATTGTGGCATTGGAAAAATGCAGAGAAAGGCAACTAGAATGATAAAGGGGTTGGAACACTTTCCCTATGAAGAAAGGTTAAAACACTTGGGGCTCTTTAGCTTGGAGAAACGACGACTGAGGGGTGACATGATCGAGGTTTAGAAGATTATGCATGGGATAGAGCAAGTAGAGAAGGAGGTACTTTTCTCCCTTTCTCACAATACAAGAACTCGTGGGCACTCCATGAAATGGCTGAGCAGTCGGGTTAGAACAGATAAAAGAGGGTACTTCTTCACCCAAAGAGTGATTAACACGTGGAATTCACGGCCACAGGAGGTGGTGGCAGCTACAAGCATGGACAGTTTCAAGAGGGAATTAGATGAACATATGGAGCAGAAGTCCATCAGAGGCTATTAGCTCTCTCTCTCTCTCAGTCTGGGGCAGGTGATGCACTCTATTCTTGGTGCTGGAGGGGGGGGGCAGCAGTGGGAGGGCTTCTAGTGTCCTGGCCCCACTGCTGGACCTCCTGATGGCGACTGGTATTTTTGGCCACTGTGTGACAGAGTGTTGGACGAGATGGGCCATTGGCCTGATTCAACATTGACTTCTCTTCTGTTCTTATGCATGAAAAAAACCAGTTTCTTACCACCATACCGTGCAAAACCAGAAAGAACTGGAAAGGCATTGGAGTGGATGACTCAGCATGCCTGGGAATTGGGGGGGGCGCTACATCACTCTAAAGGTGTACAGGTGTTACCTCCTTGAACAGGATGCCTCTCTTTGTCTTCATCTGGGAGCTGCCCTCTGACCCCCTCCTCTCTCTCTCACTTTGGTGTCGTGGTTTGGTGTCGTGGTTACGTGTGGCGGACTCTAATCTGGGAGAGTCAGGTTGGATTCCACACTCCTCCACTTGCACCTGCTGGATGACCTCGGGCAAGCTGTAGTTCTATCAGAGCTGTTCTTGAAAAAGAGCCATTTCTGTCAGAGCTCTCTCAGCCCCGCCGACCTCCCGGGCAGTGTTCCCTCTAAGCTGAGTCAGTGTGAGCTAGCTCACAGTGTTTTAGCCTCTGGTTCACACATTTTTGTCTTTGCTCAGGAAGGGATGGCAAACTAATTGACACAGTCACCAAATCGCTTGCTCAGAACTTTAACACCAGTAGCTCACAAAGTAGAATTTCTGCTCACCAGACTCCACGGCTTAGAGGGAACACTGCTCACTGGGTGTCTGTTGTGGGGAGGGGAAGGGAAAGGAGTTTGTCAGCCGCTCTGATACTCCTTTGAGTAGTGAAGGGTGGGGTATAAATCCAATCTCCTCCTCCTCCTCTTCTTCTTCTTCTTCCTCCTCCTCCTCCTCTTCCTCCTCCTCTTCTTCCTCCTCCTCCTCCTCTTCTTCTTCCTCTTTTTCTTCTTCTTCCTCTTCCTCCTCCTCTTCTTCTTCCTCCTCCTCTTCTTCTTCCTCCTCCTCTTCTTCTTCTTCCTCCTTCTCCTCCTCTTCTTCTTCTTCCTCTTCTTCCTCCTCCTCCTCCTCTTCCTCCTCCTCCTCTTCTTCTTCTTCCTTTTCTTCTTCTTCTTTCTCCTCTTCCTCCTTCTCTTCTTCTTCTTCTATTACTACTTGGTGTCTGCAAAAAATGTGGCGGCAGCCGTGTTGAGCGATAACCTACTTCCGCCGTCATAGCCACTTCTTAGGTTTTTTTTGTTTTAAATCTATGTTCGGCATGATTGAAAGACCTCGTTTTAATATTTCCATCCATGGGGTTTTAATGCCTCTTGGATAAGCCCTCCCCACCCATGCACGTGGCAGCTCTGTCCCTGTCAGTCATCAGAAGCATATGTTCTCCCCTTCAGCACGGGCCGTGATGGATGGTTGGTGCCATTTCCGAACCTGTCGGCAATTCATTTTGGATAGCAGAAGAGTGACGTGTGGCAAAGGTACGTCGGGCTTGCGGAGTGAGAGCGACTCTCACACACTAGGGGGCACCACGGGTGCTCGTCTTGGGCACATTGGTTGGTGTCATGGAAGAAGAAGAAGAAGAAGAGAAGGAGGAGGAAGAGAAGAAGAAGAGAAGGAGGAGGAGGAGAAGAAGAAGAAGAAGAGAAGAAGAAGAAGAGAAGAAGAAGAAGAGAAGGAGGAGGAGGAGGAGAAGAACTCGTGGGCACTCCATGAAATTGTTGAGCAGTCGGGTTAGAACAGATAAAAGGAAGTCCTTCTTCACCCAAAAAGTGATTAACGCATGGAATTCACTGCCACAGGAGGGGGTGGCGGCTACAAGCATGGACAGTTTCAAGAGGGAATTAGATAAACATATGGAGCAGAAGTCCATCAGTGGCTATTAGCCACGGGGTATAGATGGGAACTCTCAGTCTGGGGCAGGTGATGCACTCTGTTCTTGGTGCTGGAGGGGCAGCAGTGGGAGGGCTTCTAGTGTCCTGGCCCCACTGCTGGACCTCCTGATAGCACATGGTATTTTTGGCCACTGTGTGACAGAGTGTTGGACTAGATGGGCCATTGGCCTGATTCAGCATTGGCTTCTCTTATGTTCTTATGTTCTTAAGAAGAGATTGGATTTATACCCCGCCCTTCACTACCCAAGTGAGTCTCAGAGCGGCTTACAAGCTCCTTTCCCTTCCCCTCCCCACAACAGACACCCTGTGAGGGAGGTGGGGCTGAGAGAGCTCTGACAGAAACTGCTCTTTTTCAAGGACAGCTCTTGTCAGAACTACGGCTTGCCTAAGGTCATCCAGCAGGTGCAAGTGGAGGAGTGGGGAATCAAACCCGGTTCTCCCAGATTAGAATCTGCACACCAAACTTGGCCTTGGCAGCAGCTGCCACCACTGCACAAGGGTCTTCACCACCTGACTGAAGGTAAATTGCAGCAATCAGTTCCGCAGCTAGCTCTGCCTCCCGCGGCAGCCAATTTGTGGACAGCCGTTTTGTGGCTGCGCCCACCACTCAGTGTCAGAGTTCCATATCTGCCCACAGGCTCAAAGGGCTGGGGACCACCATTCCAGATAGTAACCACTTTGTTGTATTTTGCGTCTGGCTGAAATGCCTGTCTTCAAGGACAGCCCCAAGTTGAGTGTGTTACAGCAATCTATCCTTGAGGTTATTGCATCCAGGGATTTTTTGGGTAGAAAAAGCCCAGCAGGAACTCATTAGCACAATAGGCCACACCCAACAGCAGAAATTTATTAGCATAATAGGCCACACCCCTGACAGCAAAGCTCATTAGCATATCAGGCCACACCCCCATGTTACCAGAAGTGTGGTCATCCAGCCACACCCACCTTTTGCTTCTTATTCTGTTGACCTTGTTTGTTGTCAAAACCCAGGGGTTTTTTTTTGGAGCAGGAACTCCTTTGCATGTTAGGCCGCATACCCCTAATGTAGCCAATCCTAATGAGTTTCTGCTGTTGGGTGTGGCCTGTTATGCTAATAAGTTCCTGCTGGGCATGGCCAACTCAGGAGCCAGCCGGAACTCCGCTCCTGTGCGTTCCTGCCCAGAAATAGCCCTGATTAAATCCACGTGGACAGGTGAGCCACGTCTGGAGGAGACGCAAACCTCTGCAGTAGGTCACAGTTGAAAAACAGTGGCTTCCAGCACTGCACCTGTTTCTCAAACAAAACAAACCAGTTCAAACAAAACACTCAAATGCTTAACTGTTATCGGACAAAGATGAGTCAACAGCAAACTATCACTCAGCAAAAGAATAAAACATAGACCATCAGCCTTGCAAACCACCCTAACTTTCCGTCTTAAATAATTATCGTATGGCATTGTGTGTAGAATAGCCAGGAGAACCTAAGATTGTTTGGCAGCCTGAAGTTCTAGCTCTTTTAGTGTTATGCACCACTAGGTGGTGAGCTGGACTTGTTTTTTTTTAAAGGCAAGAGACATTTCAGAGGCCGTTTGCCACTGCTTGCCTCTGTGTCACACCCCTGGTATTCCTTGGAGGTCGCTCATCCAAATACTAGCCAGGGCCAACCCTGCTTCGCTTCTGAGAGCTGATGAGATTGGGCTAGCCTGGGATATCCATCTCAGGTCCGTCTCATTTCATGAAGCTGCCTTATACCGAATCTGACCCTTGGTCCATCAAGGTCCGTATCGTCTACTTCAAGACGTTGTATGGCTCTCTTTCGGCTACGCTCTTGCAGAGTGCAGGGGGCTGGACTAGATGAACTGCAAGGTCCCTTCCAACTCCAACGTTCTATGACTCTAAGAGTCCCCAGCTTTTTTTGAACCCGCGGGCACTTTCGGAATCCTGACACAGCATGGTGGGCGCAGCCGCAAAATGGCTGCCCCAGAGGTAAAAAGGTAAAGGTTCCCTTGCTCGAAAGCCAGTCGAATCCGACTCTAGGGTTGCGGTGCTCATCTCCGTTTCAAAGCCGAAGAGCCGGCGCTGTCCGAAGACGTTTCCGTGGTCATGTGGCCGGCATGACTAAACACCAAGGCGCACGGAACGCTGTTACCTTCCCACCGAAGTGGTACCTATTTATCTACTTGCAATTTCTTGCTTTCGAACTGCTAGGTTGGCAGGAGCTGGAACTAGAGACGGGAGCTCACTCCGTCATGCGGCACCCGGGTCTCGAACTGCTGAACTACTGACCTTCCACAGCCTGCAGTTCAGCGTCTTAACCACTCGAACCACCGCTGCTCCCAACCCCCAGAGGTAGAGGCAGACACAAAACGGCTGCCGCAAGCTTCCCTTCATTCACGCAGAGCAGAGCTTTGTGGCGTAGCGGCGGCTGCTGCCACAGCGACGTTTTCAAAATCTGCACATCCCGTCAGATTTCCAGCGGCCAATCGGAAGCACTGCTGGTCCCGCCCACTCGAAAACACTTGGCATCCGTCAGGAAAAGGGGGTTTGTGGGCACCACGTTGCAGACCCCTAGTTTGCTCGGGCCGGCAGCAGCGGTCCAGGGTCTCTCGCAGAGGTCTTTCACATCACCTTCTACCTGACCCATTTAACTGGAGATGCCAGAGATCGAACCTGGGACCATTTGCGTGCCAGGCCAAGGCTCTGTCTCTGGGACATATCCCCTTCCTCTCACTTGGAGGAAGGGGATGTGGGAAGGGAAAAGACCCCCACCCTGAGCTGCTTCTCTGTTATGTATCAAACCTAAGCCTTTCCTCAAGCTGTACCCAGAACGGGCTGAGCTTCCTTCTCTAAAACAATAGCTCACCTGGATCCAGGAACAAACCGATAGATAAGTGGTGTAATGTAAATAGCCTATCAGAGAGCCAGTTTGGTGTAGTGGTTAAGTGTGTGGACTCTTAGCTTGTTTGATTCCTCACTCCTCCACTTGCACCTGCTGATGTGACCTGGGGTCAGTTACAAGCCCTGGAACAGCTGTTCTTTCAAGAGCAGTTCTCTCAGAGCTCTCTCAGCCTCACCTACCTCCCAGGGTGTCTGTTGTGGGGAGGGGAAGGGAAAGGAGTTTGTAAGCTGCTCTGAGACGCCTTTGGGCAGTGAAGGGCGGGGTATGAATCCAAACTCTTCTTCTTCTTCTTCTATCACTGAACATAAGAACATAAGAAGAGCCAATGTTGAATCAGGCCAATGGCCCATCCAGTCCAACACTCTGTGTCACACAGCGGCCAAAAACACCAGGGGCCATCAGGAGGTCCATCAGTGGGGCCAGGACACCAGAAGCCCTCCCACTGCTGCCCCCTCCAGCACCAAGAATAGAGTGCATCACCTGCCCCAGACTGAGAGTCCCTATCTATACCCAGGGCTCTTTTTGGGCAGGAATGCACAGGAACAGAGTTCCAGCTGGCTCCCGAGTTGGCCACGCCCAGCAGGAACTCATTAGCATAATAGGCCACACCTAACAGCAGAAACTCATTAGGATTGGCTACATTAGGGGTGTGTGGCCTAACATGCAAAGGAGTTCCTGCTACCAAAAAAGTCCTGGGTTTTGACAACAAACAAGGTCAACAGAATAAGAAGCAAAAGGTGGGTGTGGCTGGATGACCACACTTCTGGTGACATGGGGGTGTGGCCTAATATGCTAATGAGCTGTGCTGTTAGGTGTGGCCTATTATGCTAATGAGTTCCTGCTGGGCTTTTTCTACAAAAAAAGCCCTGTCTATACCTTGTGGCTAATAGCCACTGATGGACCTCTGCTCCATATGTTTATCTAATTCCCTCTTGAAGCCATCCATGCTTGTAGCTGCCACCACCTCCTGTGGCAGTGAATTCCATGTGTTAATCCCTCTTTGGGTGAAGAAGGACTTCCTTTTATCTGTTCTAACCCGACTGCTCAGCCATTTCACGGAGTGCCCACGAGTTCTTGTAATGTGAGAAAGGGAGAAAAGTACCTCGTTCTCGACCTGCTCAATCCCACGCATCATCTTATAAACCTCGATCATGTCACCCCTCAGCTGCGGGAGTGTGTGTTTGTTGGGTGCGGTGTTTTGCATGCTTATAGGCAGGGCTCCGGCCCTGCTAGGCTCTGCCTTGTAGTTGAAACTGCTTGAAAAAGAGCCGTTTCTGTCAGAGCTCTCTCAGCCCTGCCTACCTCACAAGGTTGTCTGTTGTGGGGAGGGGAAGGGAAAGGAGTTTGTCAGCCGCTCTGAGACGCTGAGTGAAGGGTGGGGTATAAATCCAATCTCTTCTTCTAGTTTTCTGAAATCACTGAATAAACCTAAGCGGATCCCTGCAATGTGTCTAGAACCCAGTATTTAACGGTCTCTCTTGCATATTGCTCTCTTCCCCAGTTCTGTTTGCTGACTTTTACTTCCAGTGGGGCATCTCAGGGCCAGGCCCCCCAACTTGATCGCAAGGCCCCCTGACTTCCCATCCAGCCCAGGGTGTCACGGCCTTCTCCTCTGGATTAATTTGATTAGCCAGTGCCTCCTAAGAAATTTAAATGCCTCTTGACTTAAGAAATCCTGGCTATAGGCCAGACTTCCAGTCCAGTGTCTGCCACCGAATGTCCGGTTCTGCCATGGGCCTTTGTAGAATCTGCCCTGGGCTGCGACCTCCCTGCTACACTTGAAACAGTGAGTGAGCTCGAGGCCCCTTGCATGTCTTCGTTTCCTGTTTTGGATCATTTAGCTCGCTTGGTCTGGAGGAGGAGGAGGAGGAGGAGGAGGAGGAGGAGGAGGAGGAGGAGGAGGAGGAGGAGGAGGAGGAAGAAGAAGAAGAAGAAGAAGAAGAAGAAGAAGAAGAAGAAGAAGAAGAAGAAGAAGAAGAAGAAGAGGAGGAGGAGGAGGAGGAGGAGGAGGAGGAGGAGGAGGAGGAGGAGGAGGAGGCGGAGGAGGAGGAGGAGGAGGAGATTGGATTTATACATCGCCCTTCACTGCCCAAAGGCTTCTCAGAGCGGCTTACAAACTCCTTCCCCTTCCCCTTCCCCTTCCCCTTCCCACAACAGACACCCTGTGAGGTCGGTGGGGCTGAGAGATCTTCTGACAGAAACTGTCCTTGAGAGAACAGCTGTGCCAGAGCTTGTGACTGACCCAAGGTCACATCAGCAGGTGCAAGTGGAGGAGTGGGGACTCAAACCCGGTTCTCCCAGATTAGAGTCGGTGCACTTAACCGCGACACGAACTGGCTCTCGCAACTGTGCGCCCAACCACATGCAGCCTTGATCCGTGCCCTTCCTGGCTTATTAAAGCTGGCCACGAAGGGTTTCGAGGTGCCCTCAGGGAAATTATCAACATGTCCATCTGTTAAGTATGCAACTCAACACGATTGGCTTTCAGCAAAAGTGATTTCAGCTTTATTGTGAAAGCAAACTCAACTCAACAACACACACACAATACTGGAGCGCAGCTCTCTTTTTAAATGATCCGGGCTGTCAAGGCCACACCCATAAATGTGTTAACATCCAATAAGAAAGCAAAGATAAAGACCAATGAGGTCTATTCCCTCCACAAAGCTATGCACAGTTACGATTGGCTATTTACACAGTTTCATAGAAACCAACCAATGGGAATGCGACAACTTACAATCCCATTTTATGCCTGAAGCTTAACATAGGAATAGATATGACAGGTTCCAGCTTCAGGACATAACACCATCTCTGAGGGGCAGTTCCTGGGAGCACTCAAGGAAGCGTATGCCCACCCTCTCCTGAAAAAACCATCTTTGGATCTAGCTGAATTGGACAACTATTGGCAGGTTTCCAATTTGCCCTATTTGGGCAAATTAATCGGGAGGGCGGTGGTGACATAGTTGCAGGGCTTCTGTATTAGATCCCTTCCAGTCCGGCTTCCTCCCGGGACATGGGACGGAGACGGCATTGGTCGATCTGATGGATGACCTCCGGAGGCACCTGGATCAGGGCGGTGCGGTGGTACTGCTGTTCTTAGATCTGTCGGCCGCGTTTGACACCGTCGACCATCAGCTGCTGACCTACCGCCTCGCTGACATGGGGATCCAGGGACTGGCCTTGCAATGGCTTGCTTCCTTTCTCCAAGGTCGGGGACAAAGGGTGGCACTAGGGGAACCGCAGTCCAGGAGACACCCGCTGGAATGTGGTGTGCCTCAAGGGGCAGTGCTGTCCCCGATGTTATTTAACATCTATATGTGCCCCTTTGCCCAGATTGCCCAGAGGCATGGGCTGGGTTGTCATCAGTACGCTGATGATACCCAGCTCTATCTGATGTTGGACAGCCGGTCGGACTCCAGACCGAAAGATTTGAACCGGGCTCTGCAAGCTGTGGCTGGTTGGCTCAGACTGAGCCGGCTGAAACTGAATCCAGCAAAGATGAAGGTCTTATGCCTGAGTTGGAATGGTTTTGGGGTGGGGTTCCTGCTCCCGACCTTCGGTGGGGCACCATTGGTGCCAGCGGCGGAGGTTAGGAGTTTGGGAGTGCTCCTGGATGCCTCCTTAACACTGGAGGCCCATGTAGCAGCCACTGCAAAGTTGGCCTTTTACCATCTTTGGCTGATTCGCCAGTTGGCTCCCTTCCTCGGCCGTGACGACCTGGCTACAGTGATCCATGCGATGGTCACCTCGGGACTAGACTACTGTAACGCTCTCTACATGGGGCTGCCCTTGTTGCAAATCCAGAAGCTGCAGCTAGTACAGAATGCCGCGGCCAGGCTTGTGATGGGCCTCCCTAAATGGGAGCACATCCGGCCTGTGCTGAAGGCACTGCAATGGCTGCCAATAGCTTACTGAATTCGCTTCAAGGTGCTGGTATTGAACTTTAAAGCCTTATATGGCCAGGGTCCGACATACCTGCGGGACCGCCTTTCCTCATATATACCCCAGAGAGCACTATGGTCAGGAACACAACATCGACTGACCGTTCCTGGCCCCAAGGACGCCAGGCTTGTGGCCACCAGGGCCGGGGCCTTCTTGGTGGCGGCCCCATACTGGTGGAATGAGCTCCCGAAAGAGATCACGGCCCTGTGGGACCTTTTCCAGTTCTGCAGGGCCTGCAAGACGGAGCTCTTCCGCCAGGCTTTCAGTTAGGAGCCGCCAAATTGAAATAATAAATCAATTTTAAAAATTCCAGTGGCCGAGATTTAGAAACCGAACAGGACAGCTGCGGATGAGCCAGTGTGCCCTGTCCCCTTCCTTCGACGGTTATTCATCTTTTCATCAATGATTTTGGTTCTCTGCCGATGGTTTCGTAGATTTGTCTGCATTATATCGCATACGCATTGTGTGTGGCTTCGATATAAATGAAGGTGGCCTTGACACGTACAGCGTCTGTCGTTTCTACACAAGAGGTTGGGTTTCTGTTGATGGAAGGACGGGCGATTTGTGTGGATTTCCCCCTCCTGCTGCCGACCACTGATTCTCCTGTTTTACTGTTTTTTCTGGGGGAGACCTCCTGTCTTCGAGGAGCAGCTCAGCGGGGCAGCGGGAGGGGGGGCAAGGAAGCTGTGCTCCCACCAATAGGTCCAAGACAAAAGCCAGTGGGGGAAAGAAAAATGTTCCCACCAATAGGAACATTTCATAGTGTGCAAGCCACAATGTTCATAAAAATGTATGACAGTGATATCTTGATGTACAGATAATATTGCAAACTGCAATTTTTCCCCAGTGGGGAAATCAGTGGAAGGGACAAAAGTGAAATAAAGAACTCCATATCAAAATGGAGATCTCCTTCCTTCCTCCCTCCCTCCTTCCTTCCTCTTTCCTTCCTTCCTTCTTTCCTCCCTCCCTCCCGCCTTCCTCCTTCCTTCCTCCTTCCTTCCTCCTTCCTTCCTCCTTCCTTCCTCCTTCCTTCCTCCCTCCTTCCTCCCTCCCTCCTTCTTCCCTCCTTCCTCCCTTCCTTTTTCCTTCCTTCCTCCTTCCTTCCTTCATCCCTCCCTCCTTCCTTCCTACTGGGAGAACTGGGTTTGATTTCCCACTCCTCCACGTTCAGCTGCTGGTGTGACTGTGGGCCAGTCACAAGTTCCCTCAGTCAGTCCATTTATTATTGCCGTCATCGACCAGTACGTATCAATTTGAAAGACCATATATAAAAATTTCTGACAGTATCCTAGCTGGTAGGAACCAGCAAAAGAACTCGTAGTAACGTAAAAACTTAAAAGTTATAAACGCTACAAAGGAATTAAGTAGAACGCGGCCTTTTGGCTAAGATCAAGTGTGGTGTAGTTCTCTCAGAGCTGTTCTCTCAAGGGCAGTCCTCGAAAGAGCTCTCTCAGCCCCACCTGCCTCACAGCGTGTCTGTTGTAGGGAGGGGGAGGGAAAGGAGATTGTAAGCCGCTCTGAGACTCTTTTGGGTAGTGAAGAGCGGGGTAGAAATCCAATCTTCTCCTCATCCTAATTCCAGGGATAATTCAAAACCATCCCTACCCGCTACTTTTAGAGCAGGCAAGGGGTATTTTTTTATCTGAAGGTGAGGAAATCAACACAAAGAGACGTGGAGTGGTCTTTATAGCTCTTGAAAGGGTGCATGTTCAGAGGCAAGCATTTATTTCTTTAAAGAGAAATCTTCCCGTGTGTGGATAATCCACTGGAAGTTAAGGATCTCTCGAAACTCCTCCAGTTAGGAGTGTTCATGAACAACTGCCGGCAAATATTGCCGTCCTTCCCCCCCTCCATTTCCCACCAAACCAATTCTCTAATCGTTCTGCCGGTTTGTCTCTGCGCCTCGCCTTGTTCTCTGCTCTGAAAGGTTCCTCACCCGACAGATGTTGGCATTATCCGAAGCTTCAGCTCGAAATTCGTCCTCATCATCCCACCACCTGTTCCCTGCCTCTCCGCTCCAGCCATTTATCTCTGAGACGAAACCTTGTCAAAGGCTCTTTCGGAAGAGACTCCGGCCTTCCGTGGCCATTGAATTCCGATTGACGCTTTGACCTCGGCGGCGGTTTCAGCAAAGAACATGAGCCGAGGCACGCCGGTTGACCTTCCGGGTCTGAATCCATATTGGCTTCCGCGGTTAAAAAGGGGGAGACGGGATCGCCCGAATATTCTGACAGCCACCTTATTCCTTAAGACAGTCCATTAATTTTTTTTTAAAAAAAGAGATATACAGAACAGAAATGTTGACGTCTTTATAAAACACGAACTGTTATATCCTTTGCAAAGGGTTCTTTCCGTCAAGAATAGAAACGTGACTCCTTTTCAGATATCTATAAAGCCAGGCAACGTACAAATGCTGTTTCACAAAGCTTGGACCTGGTAGGGCCAGTTTGGTGTAGCGGTTAAGTGCATGGACTCTAATCTGGGAGAACCGGCTTTGATTCCCCATTCCTCCACTTGCAGCAGCTGGATGACCTTGGGCAAACCACAGTTCTGGAACAGCTGTTCTTGAAAAAGAGCAGTTTCTGTCAGAGCTCTCTCAGCCCCACCAATGTCACAGGGTGTCTGTTGTGGGGAGGGGAAGGGAAAGTAGTTTGTACGCTGCTCTGAGACTCCTTTGGGTAGTGAAGGGCGGGGTATAAATCCAATCTCTTCTCCTTTTTCTTCTTCTAGGGTTGCCAGCCCCCCGCTGGAGGTGGGGGATATCCTGCCCCCTGCTGCCAATCAGTGTGTGTGTGGGACTTACCTGGAACAGAAGGGAGGCCCAGGCTACATCACCGGCAATGTGGCTGAAATACACCGGGTTCGAGACACCTATGGTGATCAACTCATAGTTTATTTCAGTGATTTCAGCTTAGCTCTAAGACAACTCTAGCAGGGCTGGAGCCCTGCTTATATGCATGCAAAACACCCCATCTCCACATGCACCCACTCCCTGTGATAAGCTATTTACAAAACATTACTACTTGATTGGTTTATTCCAGAGTCCTGGTCAGCTATTGTTCTTGCGCTCCAAGCTCAGCCAGTCTCTAGGGTGACTCAGTGAGTGATGATTCAATCCCAATACATAACAGTGGCGATGCTACTTCCGGTGTGTACCAGAAGGGTCATCACCACGTCAGCAATGTAGGGGTGATGCTCTGGTACTGTCAGAAGACAGCCATGATCCTTTCTGTTGCCAAGTACACTGTATTCATTGTATTGCTTCCTGCTTTTACGCTTGTGCATAGTTGGCCAGGTGCAACTGTGGGAGAACTCTTCTCTGCCGCCTGTTATCGGAGGCTTTGGAATAGTTTCTCAGCCTAGGGAAATATTCCAGTCCTACGTGACTAGGCGGTGTGTGGGGGGGGTAGTTCTCCCGGTCATTAAGTAACACCCCGCCGGGAGCTTTCCCGCACACGCGCTAAGAGTTCATTTGCTAGTTCGGCTTTGCATCATACTATAATTGCACTTGGCCTGGCCTAGATGGGCATTCCTGACAATAGTGTTATTACTAGCTCACACTCACTCAGCTTAGAGGGAACACTGAGGGGGAGCATTCAAAGGCCCAGCCTGCAGCCTGGAGTTGCTGTCTCTATGCCCATTCCAACAGGACTTTGCGACACGTCTCCAGGGCAAGGAAGTCTACGGTGAGGAACATCTCCTGGGATCTAGACGCAGGAGAGAACTCTCAGATGACCCTCCAGTTTGAAATGTCGCAACGGAGCTCGGCGAAGGAGTCATTTAGAGTCAATGAATAATGCAAAAACATATGCGTGAGAAACCGGTCTCCCCCTTGCACCCGCCATCCCACAGGACGGTGTAATCCCCGTGTGGGGAAACCCAAGTGAGGACATCACTGAATGCTTCACCTCTGCTGGTCTGACTTGAAATCTGCCATTCTGAACTCATTGTTGGTTCAAATGCCTTGGAAAGCTGAATCTCGGAACCTTTATTTTCCTACCTTTGGGGAGTTCCTAGCATAGAATTATCCCCATGAACATGAATGCCTTTCAACATTATTTCTGTGTCACTTGTACAGGGGAAGCCTACTATGAAAATGTGAGCATACCGTAAAAACGGCAGAGAAGAACAAAATGCATTGGGGACAGCAGCAGTGAGAATTGATGGAACCGAAATGCTCACTACAACGGGAGGAGGAGGAGGAGCAGACCTGTAGCTACAGTGGGACATCTTGGGGCTAGTGCCCCCCCACTTACTGGCAAGGCCCCACAACTCCACATCCAGCCCAGGGCCTGGGGAGATTGGATTTATACTTGACTAGGGAGCAAAGCCCGTCGAGGTGAAAGACAACAGGCCCTAGGAAGGAAGGGAGAGAGGGTGTAAGGGAGAGAGGGTTGGAGGGAGGAAGGAAGGAAGGAAAAAGGAAGGAAGGAAGGAAGGAAGGAAGGAAGGAAGGAAGGAAGGAAGGAAGGAAGGAAGGAAGGAAGGAAGGAAGGGGGAAGGAAGGAAGGAAGGAAGGGGGGAAGAGTGAAAGAAAGGGGAGAGGAAGAAAGGAAAGGGGGGAAAGGAAGGGAAGAGGGGTGGAAAAGGGCTTCTCTGGGCCTACTGCCCCCATAGAAGGCCCAGGGGATGGTGTGAGGGGGCGGAAAAGGGCTTTTCTGGGCCTACTGCCCCCATAGAAGGCCCAGGGGATGGTGGTGGGGGGCGGAAAAGGGCTTTTCTGGGCCTACTGCCCCCATAGAAGAAGAAGAAGAGATTGGATTTATACCCTGCCCTTCACTGCCCAAAGGTGACTCAGAGCGGCTTACAAACTCCTTTTCTTTCCCCTCCCCACAACAGACACCCTGTGAGGTAGGTGGGGCTGAGAGAGCTCTGACAGAAACTGCCCTTGAGGGAACAGCTCTGAGAGAACTGTGACCGGCTCAAGGTCCTACCAGCAGCTGTGCCTGCGCACTTAACCACTACACCAGACTGAAAGAGTCCATGCTCCTAATCCCTACTCCAAACTGAAAGAGTTTTTTTTAAAAAAAAACTTAGCACCCAATACACAAGAGAAATTGCTCCCACGTCCTCCCCGGAAGGGCACCCAAACTGATCCTGCTGCCGTTCCCACGTTGTGTCTGTCGTCCACCACCAAATCAGAGCTGGGCCTCAGACACAAACCGCTTCTGCTCCCTGCCCGGCCTGTCACGCGGCGTTTACTCCGGTTGGGCACAAAGGCGGGATGCCATCCAGGCGGGTTAACAGAGGTGGGCGTGCTGCCAGAACGACTCATTTAAGCGCCTTGTGCCGAGTGTCATAAATTTATTAACGAGGAGGCCGAGCTGACACCTCTCTGACAGGATATAATTCCCTCACCCAAAAGCCTTAACAGCCCTTGACACACACAAAAATTAAGCTAAATTACATTATTTTAAAGGAGCAGATGGGGAACGCGCGGCGTTGATCCGGGGAAAACAAGAGAAGCTACCTTCCCTTCAGTCCATTACCACTGCCGAGGAACAAGAAGGCTCTCTAGCGCCTTCCTTCACAACTCCCAGGCAGAAGAGAAGTGCCCTGCATTCTCCGGCAGTACCTTCCTGCTGGCTGTGTACAGTTCTGGTCACCACATCTCAAAAAGGATATTATAGCATTGGAAAAAGTGCAGAGAAGGGCAACTAGAATGATAAAAGGGATGGAACACCTTCCCTATGAAGAAAGGTTAAAATGCTTGGGGCTCTTTAGCTTGGAGAAACGACGGCTGAGGGGTGACATGATCGAGGTTTATAAGATTATGAATGGGATTGAGCAGGTTGAGAAAGAAGTACTTTTCTCCCTTTCTCACAATACAAGAACTCGTGGGCACTCCATGAAATTGCTGAGCAGTCGGGTAAGGACAGATAAAAGGAAATACTTCTTCACCCAAAGAGTGATTAACAGATGGAATTCACTGCCACAGGAGGTGGTGGCAGCTACAAGCATGGACAGTTTCAAGAGGGAATTAGATAAACATATGGAGCAGAGGTCCATCAGTGGCTATTAGCCACAGGGTATAGATGGGAACTCTCAGTCTGGGGCAGGTGATGCACTCTATTCTTGGTGCTGGAGGGGGCAGCAGTGGGAGGGCTTCTGGTGTCCTGGCCCCACTGCTGGACCTCCTGTTAGCACCTGGTATATTTTGGCTGCTGTGTGACAGAGTGTTGGACTAGATGGGCTATTGGCCTGATTCAACATTGGCTTCTCTTATGTTCTTAAGTTCTTATGTTCTTATGTTCTTATGGCTCTGTCCTTTTGGGGTGCAGTATGGCACAGCTCTTGCTAGGCATCCTCATGGTTTAGGGTTCGGTCTCTGGTGGCTGGGCAGACCCTGGAACGCAGCTGCCAGTAGAGTTGCCAATCACCGGACAGGATAGCAGAAACCTCCCAGTATATGAGAATCAGTAAACACAAACTGGGGAAGTCGCTATCATACGCAAGAGATATATATTAGAATAGTGACCACATCAAGTGTGCAGTTCAGGTCCCAAATCAACCGGAAACCTTATTTTTAAATATTTGGCCTGATGACCTGTCAGATAGGGTACACAAAGAGACCATCGAGGTAATGCTAGATGCTGCAAAGACCACGATTGCGAATAAATGGAAGGACATTGCAGTCCCCTCTACTGAAATGTGGTTCCGTAAATTTTGGAACTTGAGAGTCCCTCGGACTGCAAAGAGATCAAATCAGTCAATCCTAAAAGAAATCAACCCTGACTGTTCCATGGAGGGCCAGATCCTGAAGCTGAAGCTCAAATACTTTGGCCACCAAATGAGAAGGGAGCATTCACTGGAGAAGACCCTGATGCTGGGAAAGATTGAAGGTCAAAGAAGAAGGGGACGGCAAAGGGTGAGATGGTTAGACAGTGTCATCGATGCAACGAACATGAAATTGAGCAAACTTCAGCGGACAGCGGAAGACAGGAGGGCCTGGCGTGATCTGGTCCATGGGGTCGCGAAGAGTCGGACTTGACTGTGCGACTGAACAACAACAACAAACTTTGGAATCACTTCTTAATGGAAGCGGTCACAAACAAACTAGATGTTAATTCCAAAATGTCTCGTCAGGAGGACTGTATCGGAAAGTGGTTCCCCATTATGCAGTCTATGGCCAAGCATGAATTTGTTTCCTCTGAGTGGTCCCAATACTATAAATGGATTTAGAGTGATGTGCTCTTCCCCTTCTTGGCTTTTTATTTTTATTTTACTTTATTGTTTCATGATGTATGTATTGTATTTCATATATGTTTTGAAAATATATATATATATATATTTTAAAAAAGTGTGCAAATAGAAATGCACAAGAGGCAGGACCCGCGATACTCACCGGGGGGGGGGGTATTCCGAAAAGCTCCCAGTCTGCAGAAGCAGCTCTGAAGGTAACCCTTCTCTCCCCACCTCTGGCCCACTGACTCCCCCCACTGCCAATTTTTCCTCCCCCCGCGGGCACTGGCGGCGAGGCCTGAGTGCCTCCCAGCCGCCAGGCCCAACGATCTCCCCCCTTTCTGATTTTCCCTCTCCCCCCCCCGGCACTGGCGGTGAGGCCTGAGCGCCTCCCAGCCACCGGGCCAACATTCTCCCCCCCGCGCTGATTTCCTCTCCCTCCCAGCACCGGCGGCGCGGCCTGAGCGCCTCTCAGCCGCCGGCCTGCCGCAGAGGTCCCAGAGTGTTTCCTGCGCATGCACAGGGAACGCTCATACTTTTTTGGGCATTTAAATATTCCCCGTACAGTTTTTAAAACTTTTTAGATTTTTCTGCACACCTGGGGACTGCCCCACGTGCGCAGGAAAATCTCCCTGCCCCCCAGGTGCCCCCGATGTACGGATTTAGATACCCGCACACAGGGGGCAACTTGGGAATTAGATATATAGATTTATAGAACATCCAGTATTATAGACCAACAGTTTACGGTCCAACAGTGTCAACAGTTTCCCAACGGTTTACAACATCAACAAATTATTTACGAAGAGTCCGGATTCAACTTCGTTTCGATGGCAAACTTCATCAGAAGAATCCTGTTTTGCAGATGAACAGAACCTTCTCTGTATTGCTATGCAGTATACTCTCTGGGACCAGCCCTTCAATAGGCCTGAAAGCTCTTTCTACGTGGGCTAAATCTCTATGAGGAGTTCTTACAGCTGCTACACGCTTCTAGCTGCTTCAAACACATAATGGTTGCTGGTCATCACTTCTGATGAAGCTTCCCGTCGAAACAAAGCTGAAGCCGGACTCTTTGTAAATAATTTGTTGATGCTGTAAACTGTTGGGAAACTGTTGTTGGACTGTAAACTGTTGGTCTATAATATTGGATGTTCTATAAATGTATTTCTGTCTGCACACTTGATACGTTTACTATCCTAATACATATCTCTTGCATATGATAGCGACTTCCTCAGTTTGTGTTTATTGATAATCACCAGACAAGGCCCGGAGACCCCACCCCCAGAATTACAATGCTCTCTGGAAGGAGGAGGAGGAGACTGGATTTACACCCCACCCTTCACTCGGAGTTCCAGAGCAGCTTACAATCTCCTTTCCCTTCCCCTCCCCACAACAGACACCCTGTGAGGTAGGCGGGGTTGAGAGAGCTCTGACAGAAACTGCTCTTTTTCAAGGACAGCTGCACCAGAACTTGTGACTGACCCAAGGTCAGCTGCATGTGGAGGAGTGGGGGGAATCAAACCCGGCTCTCCCAGATCACAGTCCGCGCTCCTAACCACTACACCAAACTGACAGAGATTGGCTCCCCTGGAGAAAATGGGAGGGTGGTCTCTGTGGCATCACATGCCTGCTGAACTCCCCCCCTCCTCAAATTCTGCCCTCCACCCCCAAATCTCCAGGAGTTTCCCAATGCAAAGTTGACAACCCCAGCCGCTAGCCAGAGCAAAGAACAGTGAATGAGATGCATTAGGGGTCTGACCCAATATAAGCCGGCATCTAGAAGAGGAAGAGAAGAGTTTGGATTTATACCCCGCCCTTCACTGCCCAAAGGCGTCTCAGAGCATCTTACAAACTCCCTTCCCTTCCCCTCCCCACAACGTACACCCTGTGAGGTAGAAGAAGAAGAAGAGATTGGATTTCTACCCCGCCCTTCACTGCCCAAAGGCGTCTCAGAGCATCTTACAAACTCCCTTCCCTTCCCCTCCCCACAACGTACACCCTGTGAGGTAGAAGAAGAAGAAGAGATTGGATTTCTACCCCACCCTTCACTGCCCAAGGGAGTCTCAGAGCGGCTTACAAACTCCTTTCCCTTCCCCTCCCCACAACAGACACCCTGTGAGGTAGAAGAAGAAGAAGAGATTGGATTTCTACCCCGCCCTTCACTGCCCAAAGGTGTCTCAGAGCATCTTACAAACTCCCTTCCCTTCCCCTCCCCACAACAGACACCCTGTGAGGTAGAAGAAGAGGAAGAGATTGGATTTCTACCCCGCCCTTCACTGCCCAAAGGCGTCTCAGAGCATCTTACAAACTCCCTTCCCTTCCCCTCCCCACAACGGACACCCTGTGAGGTAGAAGAAGAAGAAGAGATTGGATTTCTACCCCGCCCTTCACTGCCCAAGGGAGTCTCAGAGCGGCTTACAAGCTCCTTTCCCTTCCCCTCCCCACAACAGACACCCTGTGAGGTAGGTGGGGCTGAGAGAACTTCTGACAGAAACTGTCCTTGAGAGAACAGCTGTGCCAGAGCTTGTGATTGACCCAAGGTCACACCAGCAGGTGCAAGTGGAGGAGTGGGGGAATCAAACCCGGTTCTCCCAGATAAGAGTCCGCGCACTTAACCACTACACCAAACTGGCTCTCAATCTAATGTTCAAGAGCATGTCTCCGATGTTACGGTGAAACCACGTGGGCAGTTGATGGAGGGGAACACCTCTGTGCACATGAAATGTGTCATTGGGTTGGCCTCCGTGGCCTTAAAAGGGGGTCAGGGGACCACCGGTGTCTACTGGCCAATAAGAGGGCCATAAGTGGCTACCAGGCATGGTGACAGGGTGGGAGACAGCATGATGTGGTGGGAGGTTTTCAATCCTCACTCTTCTTTGGAAGCCGGCTGGAAGGGTCGGAACCCATCAGGTCTCTTTAAGTACTTGAAGGGCTAGAATCTTGGAGCAAGTGGCAAGCGAAATGGCTAAGAAGAAACTCAAGATGGACACCACTAGAATTAATATACAGCGAAATAAAAGAGAATAAATGGTGGGAATATCTTAAAACTAAAGGGTATTATAGGTTGGAAGACATGTTTAGAGGACGTAACTTAAAACCGGTACACGAGATAGTGGAAGAGGTAGGTAACCAACACTGGTTAAAAATAACAGGCCTATATAGTATGGTTAATAAGATCAAGGAAAAAGAGAAAATATGGATAGAGGAACCGATAGAAGAACTATACAAAGGGATGCAAAAATCAAAACAAGGATTAGCAGGGAAAATCTATAGGAAAATGATATCAAATATAGACACGACAATATCTTACCTACAGAACACTTGGACCAAAGAAGGTCAGGTATCAGAAAACTTGGCAAGCAAAATAATGGAAGGAATAGAGGGAATTAAAGTGATCAAATTTAACGAAATGGAGCATAAATTCTTTACAAAATGGTACAACACACCAGCGCAAATAGCAAACATGATCCCAGGAATGAGCCCCATGTGCTGGCATTGTAAACAGGCTAAAGGATGGTTTTCCCATATGTGGTGGGAATGCCCAGAGGTCAGTGTTTTTTGGACAAAAATATTGCAAATTATAAGGAGAACATGCAAAGTTTCACTGTCCATTAACTTTAATTTAATGTTAATGGGCATAATAGGAAACCCAGTAGTAAGTAAAGAGAACCAAGCTATATTCAAAGCAATGATACTAGCAGGAAAAGCAGTGATTGCTCTGGGTTGGAAGGACAAGAGTAAGTGGACAGTAGAAATCTGGCATAATTATTTGTTTGATTTCATACAGTCAGACATAATTGAGAAACTGAACTGGAAGACCAAATGGGCAGACAGGACTACAGCAATCAGCACGAAATGGAAGACCTACCTGGAGTGGCTACCAACAGAAGGAAGAAAGGACATTCAGTGCAAGATTCGGACCTTGTGCCCGTGGCTGGGAACAAAGGACTAAAGCATTGGAAAAGCAGAGGGGGGAGGAGGGAGGGAGAAGGGATAAAAACCGTTACGAAATGTACGGGATAAAAGATAATATGTAATACTTACCAAAAACTATATAAAAACTATATTAAAAAAAAAAAAAAGTACTTGAAGGGCTATCATTGAGAGGATGGTGCAGAGTTGTTGTCTGTTGCCCCGGAAGGTCGGACCGGAGCCGACGGGCTGCAATTAAATCAGAATGAAATTGCTGAGCGGTCGGGTTAGAGCCGATAAAAGGAAGTCCTTCTTCACCCAAAGAGTGATTAACACCTGGAATTCACTGCCACAGGAGGAGGTGGTGGCTGCAAGCATGGACGGCTTCAAGACGGAATTAGATAAACATCTGGAGCAGATGCCCATCCGTGGCTATTAGCTGCAAGTGATAGATAGGGACTCTCAGTCTAGGGCAAGGGATGCTCTGTATTCTCGGTACTTGGGGGGGAGGCGGCAAGAGTGGGAGGGCTTCTAGTGTCCTGGCCCCACTGCTGGACCTCCTGACGGCACCTGGTGTTTTTGGCCACTGTGTGACCCAGAGTGTTGGACTGGATGGGCCGTTGGCCTGACCCAACACTGGCTTCTCTGATGTTCTTAAGTTCTCTTAAGAGTTTTCAGCTAAACATGAGGAAGGACTTCCTGACAGAGCGGTTCCTCGGTAGAACAGGCTTCCTCAGGAGGTGGTGGGCTCTCCTTCTTGGGAGGTTTTCAGATAGAGGCTATATGGCCATCTGTCAGCAATGTGGATTCTGGGAATTTAGGCAGATTACAAGAAGGGAGGGCAGGAAGTGCTTAGTTCTTGTGGCCCTTCCTTACATGCCCAGGGAAATGCTGATTGCCACTTTGGGGTCAGGATGCAATTTTCTCCAGTCCAGTTTGGACGGAGACCCTTTTGCCATCTTCTGGGCATGGAACAGCAGTCACCGGGTGTGTGTGGGGGGGAGGTATCTGTGAATTTCCTGTCTTGTGTAAGGGGTTGGACTAGATGACCCTGGAGGTCCCTTCCAACTCTATGATTCGGTGATTCGATGATTCAGTGGCCACTCACACACAGTCAGCCTAACCTTCCTCACAGGGTTGTTGTGAGGATAAAATGGAGGAGAGGAGAGCAATCTGGGAGAATTGGGTTTGATTCCTCACGCCTCCACTTGCACCTGCTGATGTGTCCTGGGGTCAGTCACAAGCTCTGGCACAGCTGTCCTTGAAAAAGAGCAGTTTCTGTCAGAGTTCTCTCAGCCCCACCTGCCTCACAGGGTGTCTGTTGTGGGGAGGGGAAGGGAAAGGAGTTTGTAAGCCGCTCTGAGACTCCGAGTGAGGGGCAGGGTATAAATCCAATCTCTTCTTCTTCTGACATCGTATGGCAAAGAGCCCTGACCCACTGGACCCCTATTAACTGCCTGAGCCAATTCCCCCCTTGACGGCGTCGGAAGTACTTTCCAGCATCTGAAGCAGACCAGCAATACCGACGCATGAGATTAGCATTTTATTATTATCTCTGGTTTTAATATAGTATTTTAAAGTTGTATTTATTATCCATCTGTAATTTGGAATTTTATCTGTTGTTGGCTGCCCTGAGCCGAGGAGGGCGGGATAAAAGCTTAATAGTGTAGTGGTTAGGAGCGCGGACTCTAATCTGGGAGAGCCGGGTTTGATTCCCCACTTTTCCACATGCAGCTGCTGGGGTGACCTTGGGTCAGTCACAAGTTTTCCCCAAAGCTGTTCTCTCAAGGGCAGTTCTCGGGAGAGCTCTCTCAGCCCCACTGCCTCCCAGGGTGTCTGTTGTGGGGAGGGGAAGGGAAAGGAGACTGTAAGCCGGTCTGAGACTACTTCGGGCAGTGAAAGGCGGGGTATAAATCCAATCGCATCTCATCATAAATAAATAAATAAATAAATAATCAACATTGGGTCCCCCATTTGGAAGAAAGATGGGGTAAAAATGAAGTAAATGATAAATAAAAATAAACCATATCGGGAGGCAGCGGACCTCTGAATACCAGTGCAAAGAGGCAATATTGGCCTTTGGAGTCTATTCCCAGTTTGTTGGCCCACCCAGCCAACTGGTTGAAAAAGCGTGCCGGGCCAGAGGGACTCCCGGTCCGATCCAGGAGAGCGCCTCTTATGTTCTTATGACTTCGGTCTGGTAGAATGCCGTCAAAATCGCTTCCAGCCCAGCCATCTCCACCACCATCCCATGTGAGCGAAAGCCAAAATAGTTTACAGAGACAGTTTCGAAAAACTGAAGGCGCCAACCAGATGGTAATCGTGGAGGAAAATAAAATAAAGAAGAGAGGAACTCGCATTAAGAAAGAAACCGAGGCACGGAGAGAACGCGGAGGGCTGTAAAACGGAGGAAGAGAAAAACTGATGGACTAATTAATGAGAGAAGAGAACTTAAAATAATGGGTAGGAAACGGAGGGAAATGCTTGCAGTTGGCACTTAAAGTTTGCATTCCGAAATGCAGGCCCCCACCAAAGGATAAATGCAGGAGGTTTTACAAGGTGGGGGGGGAGGGGCGTGCGCTATAGCTGGAAGGAGAGAACAGCTCTGAAGGAACTTATGATTCACCCAAGGTCACACTAGCTGCATGTGGAGGAATGGGAAATCCAACCCAGTTCTCCCAAATCAGAGTCCATGCTCCTAAACCGCTACAACCAACGATCCTTTTCGATAGAACTGACTTCCCCTTTCACACACACAAAAAACTAACAATTCTCCAATATGGGGAGTCAGCGGATTTTGCAAATTCCTTTGTTACGTTCTCCTGTCCACCACACCCGTTTTCCTGCACCAGACCCTTCCGGAAAACATTTTGCATATTTATTTCGGTTTCTCTTTCCACGGAGACTTGATTTGATTCATAAACTTGTTACCAGGCAGAAGTGGGTTTCGGGCACATGACGTTGTTCAGATCTGAATGGCCTTTCACCGGACCAGCCTCTTACAGTCCTGTAAGACCATGACTGGTTTGTGTCTTAAGGAGGGCCCTACACACCACCCTGAAGGGGTTATCTGTCTGGCAAAGGTCCTTTCCGCCCTTGGATCTCACCCCTGGTTTTATCAGAGTTCAACTTGGGACACGATATCTTGCATTCATCCCTGGTTATAACAGCATCCGTTTATCCCGGGGAAAGTGTGGGGCGAAACTGGGGTGACCTCAATATAATGTGGAAACAAAAAATTGTTGTTGTTCAGTCGCACAGTCGAGTCTGACTCTTCGCGACCCCATGGACCACATTACACCAGGCCCTCCTGTCTTCCGCTATCCTCTGAAGTTTGCTCAATTTCATGTTCCTTGCATCGATGACACTGTCCAACCATCTCATCCTTTGCCGTCCCCTCCTTCTTTGACCGTCAATCTTTCCCAGCATCAGGGTCTTCTCCAGTGAATGCTCCCTTCTCATTTGGTGGCCAAAGTATTTGAGCTTCAGCTTCAGTCTCTGGCCTTCCAGGCAACAGTCAAGGTTGATTTCTTTTAGGATTGAATGATTTGATCTCCTTGCAGTCCAAGGGAATTACAGGGGTGAACTTGAGTGTAGTGTAGAATGCAAAAATACCCCAAGATAATTACAGGGGTGATCTCCTTTAGTGTAGAATGTCAGTTCAGGGACAGGGTTGAACCAGGATTTAAGGTCTAGTGCGGAATCGACCTAAGAGAGCTTTGACTCTGAAGCGCATCTCCCCGGACCGAAATCTAGCTGTTCCACTGGAGGCCAGCGCCTCCTGACTCTATCAGATGGTGGAATGTGAGGACCTGGGAGTTTTGGCCAGATTGAGTACCTTTTGAAAGCAGCAGGTACAGGTTAAAACAGGGTTGCCAACCTCCAGCTGGGACCTGGAGGTCTATCAATATTACCACTGAGCTCCAGGTGACAGAGATAAGTTCGTCTGGATAAAATGGCTGCTTTGGAGGGTGGGCTTATTGGGATATTTGGTTAATCTTTGGGAGAACCCAGTTTGATTCCCCACTGCTCCACTCGCAGCTGCTGGTGTGACCTTGGCTCAGTCACAAGTTCTTTCGGAGCTGTCCTCTCAAGGGCAGTTCTAAGGAGAGCTCTCTCAGCCCCACCTACCTCACAGGGTGTCTGTTGTCAGGAGTGGAAGGGAAAGGAGATTCTGAGCCGCTCTGAGACTCTGAGTGAGGGACGGGGTATAGATCCAATCTGTTCTTCAGAGGAGGAGACAAATATCAGATTTTTTTTAAAGAAGAAGAAGAAGAGGAGGAGGAGGAGGAGGAGGAGGAGAAGGAGGAGAATGGATTTATCCCCCGCCCTTCACTACTCAAAGGTGTCTCAGAGCGGCTTACAAACTCCTTTCCCTTCCCCTCCCCACAACAGACCCCCTGTGAGGTAGGTGGGGCTGAGAGAGCTCTTGACAGGAACTGCTCTTTTTCAAGGACAGCTCTTATCGGAACTACAGCTTGCCCAAGGTCATTCAGCCAGGTGCAGGTGGAGGAGCAGGGGAATCAAACCCAGTTCTCCCAGATTAGAGTCCGCGCACTTAACCACTACACCAAAGAAGAAGAGATTGGATTTATACCTCACCCTTCACTACCCAAGGGAGTCTCAGAGCGGCTTACAAACTATTGAGGGGAGGAGGACTCTCTAGCATTTGAGGGGGGAAAACCCTCTATGGTTACCATAGAGTTTCCCCCAAAATGCTAGAGCGTCCCCCTGCAAACTGCCCTGCATGATAACATCACCTTCAAGAGAAAGAGAGGAATCTCCCTGCAGAAACAAAGTAAGGACCCAGGAATCCTACCTGGGGTTGCAAGTAAAGAAATACAGGCCAAGAGTGAGTGCCTGCTGTCTTTCCACCATCAGGGATGGTAAAAACATTTTTTTTTGGGGGGGCAGCGTCCGTTCCAATGTCCCACAGCTTGAATGCAGATTGCCCCCCTCCTTGCAAAAGCAGCTGCTGCTGCTGCTGCTGCTGCTGCTGCTGCTGCTTCTTCTTCTTCTTCTTCTTCTTCTTCTTCTTCTTCTTCTTCTTCTTCTTCTTCTTCTTCTTCTTCTTCTTCTTCTTCTTCTTCTTCTTCTTTTTTGCCGCCAAGTCACAGCCAACTTAAGACATCCCTGTTGGGTTTTCAAGTCCAGAAGCTAACAGAGGAGGTTGGCCATTGCCTGCCTCTGCATAGGACCCCCTGTGCTTCCTTGGTGGTCTCCCTTCCAAATAATAGGCAGGGCTAGCCCTGCTAATCTTCCAAAATCTGGCAAGAAACCCGGACTTCCCCGGCCAGGGCACCGCGGCAACCGGTTTTGCAAAAAACGCCACTCAGAGCTGGTCAGGAATCTTCCATCATCTTCTCCTGATTTGACCCTCAAATCCTCATATATTTACATTTTGATACACATTCCGGGACTGGCTCTCCTTTGCCTTCATCAAAATGCTGTACAACTATATTATTCTTTCCCCCTGACACTCAAGTCAATTGGCTCGGGATCGTTTCCGCCGCAGAATGAGAATATCTATATGCAGGGAGCCAAACGAGGCTGGTTACCCCGATGCTCCATCCATAAAGTAACAGCCCCGTCACAACACCGCAAAATGGGACCGTCAGGCAGGCAGATGTGAGATGCACCAGCAATGAAGTGTTCATATTCAAAAACTTCCTGAATGGTAAACACTGTGAGCCTCCTGAAATTGAAGAAGGAGAAGAAAAGGAGGAGGAGGAAGAAGAAGAGGAGGAGGAGGAGGAGGAGATTGGATTTATACCCCGCCCTTCACTACCCAAAGGAGTCCCAGAGTGGCTTACAATCTCCTTCCCTTCCCCTCCCCACAATAGACACCCTGTGAGGTAGGCGGGGCTGAGAGAGCTCTTTCAAGGACTGCTCGTGAGAGAACAGCTCTGAGAGAACTGTGGCTTGCCCAAGATCCCCCAGCAACTGCATGTGGAGGAGTGGGGAATCAAACCCAGTTCTTCCAGATTAGAGTCTGCACTCCTAACCACTATACTCTAGGAGCAATCTTCAGAAAGGCTCTGGATTAGGGCTGCCAACCTCCAGGTGGGGCCTGGAGAACTCCTGGTATTACAACTTACGTCCAGACAACACAAGGTCAGTTCCTCTAGAGAAAATGGCTTCTTTGGAGGGTGGCCTCTGTGGCATTATACCCTGCTGAGGTCCCTCCTCAAGCCCTCCCCTCCCTAAGCTCCACCCCCCACCAAATCTCCAGATATTTCCCAACCCAGAGATGGCAACCCTACTTGTGCCACAGACAGGGTTACCAGTCTCCAGTGGGTGTTTTGCCAAATTACAACTGGTCTCCGGGTTACAGGGATCACTTCCCCTGGAGGAAATGGCTGCTTTGGAGGTGGTCTCTGTGGCACGATAGCCCACCCAGATCTCTCCCTTCCCTAAACCCCGCCCTCCTCCTGCTCCGCCCCCAAAATCTCCATCTATTTCCCAACATTGAGCTGGTAACCTGTTATGGGGAGAGGAAGGAGAGAAGGTGATTGTAACCTGCTTTGAGACTCTTTAAGCCAGAGGAAAGCATGGTATAACATCCAACTCCTCCTCCTCCTCTTTTCCTTCTCCTTCTTCCTCCTCTTCCCCTCCTCTTCTTCTCCTTTTCCTTTTTCTTCTTCCTCCTCCTCCCCTCCTCCTCCTCTTTTCTCTTCTCCTCCTCCTTCCACCTCTTCCCCTCCTTCTCCTCTTTTCTCTTCTCCTTCTTCCTCCTCCTTCCTCCTCCTCTTCTTCTCCATCTCCTTTTTCTTCCTCCTCTTTTCTCTCCTCCTCCTTCCTCCTCCTCCTCTTCTTCTTCTCCATCTCCTTTTCCTTCCTCTTCCACCTCCTCCTCTTTTCCTTTTCCTTCTTCCTCTTCCTCTTCCCCTGCCCTTCTTCTCCTTTTCCTTTTTCTTCTTCCTCCTCCTCTCCTTCTCCTCCTCCTTTCTTCTCTTCTCCTCCTTTTCCTTTTTCTTCCTCCTCTTTTTCTCCTCCTCCTTCCTCCTCCTCCTCTTCTTCTCCATCTCCTTTTCCTTCCTCTTCCACCCCCTCCTCTTTTCCTTCTCCTTCTCCTTCCTCCTCCTCTTCCCCTCCTCTTCTTCTCTTTCTCCTTTTTCTTCCTCCTCCTCCTTTTTTCTCTTCTCTTCTCCTCCTCCTTCCTCCTCTTCTCCTTCTTTTTCTTCCTCCTCTTTTCTCTTCTCCTTCTTCCTCCTCCTTCCTCCTCCTCCTCTTCTTCTCCTTCTTTTTCTTCCTCTTCCTCCTCCTTCTTCTCTGCATGGAAGACATAGGCCATGCTACTTAACCATGAAACTTCCTCAACAGTTTGTGTTTTATTGTGATCTCAGGGTAGTTAAGACACTGAACTGCAGGCTGTGGAAGGTCAGTAGTTCAGCAGTTCAAGACCCAAGACTGCCGCATGACGGAGTGAGCTCCCGTCTCTAGTTCCAGCTCCTGCTAACCTAGCATTTCGAAAGCAAGAAATTGCAAGTAGATCAATAGGTACCACTTCAGTGGGAAGGTAACAGCGTTCCGTGCACCTTGGTGTTTAGTCATGCCGGCCACATGACCATGGAAACATCTTCGGACAGTGCTGGCTCTTCGGCTTTGAAACGGAGATGAGCACCGCAACCCTAGAGTCGGATTCGACTGGCTTTCGAGCAAGGGAACCTTTGCCTTTACCAGGGTAGGTAATGCCCACCTGGGCAAGGGTGAACAGCAACCTACACGGACATACCAAAGAGTGTTTGGGTGACCAGTGGGTGGTTAGCTACAGTGGATCATCAGTTATGAACACATGGAGAACTGTGCCTGTGCACCAGGAAGGGGATACGGCCCTCCTGCATCAGCAGCTACTTCTATATCCATCTTTGCTCACATGTTTCCCGATCCTCCAAGGCGCTTTGCACCGAGATCCCTGCTTCTCAAAGCGCATCACTCTTGCTGCGTGACACAGACTCAGTGGCTTCTCTTTGGGGAAGTTGAAGCACAAGCAACTGAGAGGGATGGGCTAGGGTTCCCAACTCCAGGTGGGGACCTTCCTGGAGATTTGGGGGTGGAGCCTGGGGAGGGCGGGGTTTGGGGAGGAGGAACTTCAACAGTGTGCAATGCCTTAGAGCAGAGGCGTCAGACTCATTCGCTACGAGGGCCAGATCTGGCATAAATGTCACTTTGTCGGGCCGGGGCCAGGTGTGTGCCATAAAATGTAATGCCGGGTACCAGAGATATAAACTTTATAAAGGGCACAGGCAAACCCAGTTAACGATATTATTATTTTTTTACTCAAAATACAAACAAAAGCAATTGATTCCTTGCCGTGATAGCAATTGATTTCCTGGGGAACCCACAAAAGCATCAATAAACGTGTTTAATCACATGCAAGACTAGGTTTTCCTCAAGGGGTACCACAAAAGGGGGAGTATCTGACATTCCTACACTTACCAGCTGCTTCCGGGCCAGGTAAA
Source organism: Gekko gecko (assembly GCA_029375565.1). Classification (NCBI taxonomy): domain Eukaryota; kingdom Metazoa; phylum Chordata; class Lepidosauria; order Squamata; family Gekkonidae; genus Gekko; species Gekko gecko. Next base: position 122,941,182 of record JAPDNY010000010.1, on the reverse strand, counting down.
AGCCTTGGATGGGCTGGTTCTAGCCTCCGGGCCTTATGTTTTGATACCCTTGCCATAGAATCCACTCATCAAAGCAGCTTTTTGCTCCAGGGGAACTGATTGTCAGTAATGGTTCTGTATTGTTCCACACTGTATCCATTGTTCTGTGTTCCTTATCTCGTCCCTGCTTCTGCGCTTGCGTAGGTATGCTAGCAGTAACGTGGGAGCTTCTTCCCTGCCGCTCGGTCTTATCACGGTGGCCTTGAGTGCAGGCTTTGGGCTATTCTTCTTTGTATGAGAATTTTCCAGTCCTGTGAAGACGAGGGGAGGAAGGAGCCGTCTCCCGCCCATTAAGTAATTCTCCCACCGGGAGTTTCCCGCCCGCGCGCTTGCAGGTCATTTGCTAGTCGCAATTTTGCATCGCACTATAACCATGCTTGAGCCGCTTGCATCGCCATTCCTGACAATAACCTCTACACTGTGGGTTTTAGCACTGTATTCCAATAAAGCCCTTCTTACTCCTAAGAATGCTTGGATCTACTTGCTTTTGAACCTGACACTGATGTACCTAGTCAGCATTCTCTCTGCTAAAGCAAGACCAGGAGCTGCTAAAACACCATAATTCCCAAATTATATAACAGCTTTCCAGACAACATAGATTAGTTCCCCTGGGGAAAATGGCTGCTTTGGAGGGTGGATTCTGTGGCATTGGTGTAGTGGTTTGGTGTAGTGGTTAAGTGTGGCATTGGTGTAGCCAGTCTGGTGTCGTGGTTAAGGGCACGGACTCTGATCTGGGAGAACTGGGTTTGATTCCCCCCTCCTCCACTTGCAGCTGCTGGATGACCTTGGGCAAGCCATAGTTCTCTCAGAGCTGTTCTCTGAAGAGCCGTCCTCGAAAGAGCTCTCTCAGCCCCCACCTACCTCACAAGGGTGCCTGCTGTGGGGAGGGGAAGGGGAAAGGAAATCATAAGCCACTCTGAGACTCTGAGTTAAGGGCGGGTATAAAACCAATCTCTTCTTCTTCTTCTTCATCATCATCATCAACATCAGTTGCCCTGGAGGAAATGGCTGATTTGGAGGGTGGATCGTATGGCCTTACCCCCTGAAGAGGCCCCTTCCCTTCCCAAGCTCCACCCCCAATCTCCAGGGATTTCCCAACACAGAGTTGGCATCCCCATTTCGGATGGGCACTGGGTGTGTGGCATTACCTGCAGGTATCCCTCTTGCAAATCAAGCTGAGAGGACCACGGCATGCCCCTTCTTGTCAGATGGATTTGGGGTGCCTTCTTCTTCTCCTCCTCCTCCTTCTTCTTCCTCTTCCTCTTCTTCTTCTTCTCCTTCCTCTTCCTCTTCTCCTTCTTCTCCTTCTTCTTCTTCTCCTTCTTCTCCTTCTTCTCCTCTTCTCCTTCTTCTTCTTCTCCTTCCTCTTCCTCTTCTCCTTCTCCTTCTTCTCCTTCCTCTTCTCCTTCTTCTCCTTCTTCTTCCTCTTCTTCTTCTCCTTCTCCTTCTTCTTCTCCTCCTCCTTCGTCTTCTTCTTCATCTTCCTCTTCTTCTTCTACAATTGATCTCCAGAAAATAGAGGTTAGTTCCCCTGGAGAAAATGGCTGCTTGGGAGGGTGGACTCTGTGGCATTGTACCCCGCTGCAGTCCTTCCCCTCCTCAAACTCTGCAATCTGCAGGCTCCGTGCCTAAAATCTCCAGGTACAGCCCAACCCAGAGCTGGCAACCCTAGCACTGATGCGAGGCACCTGTCCTTCAAGATCCACTGAGGGTTAGTCCATTGATTAAAATGTTATCAGTTTCTTAAACGAGAGCTGATTAATCAATGAACAGAGTCGTTGACTCGGCTGATATCTCCTGCCGTTTCCAACGCCGGTCCAGAACGGGAGATGAGGGAAGCGACGCGGAAGTAAAGCCAAGATGCTCCGTGTCTCCCCACCCCTCCTTTCCCTCCCTTATGGCTATTTTTGATTCCGGCTCAAACGCTCATCAATATTTAAATGTGCATCTCCAGAGGAGAAAAAATAGAATACGGCCTCTCTCTGTGACAGGGGGGGTCTGCGGTGCTTCTGGGTGTTTAGATCTGCTCAATTAGGTGGAAAATTTGAAATACCCCTGCAGGTCTGTCAGGGAGAATTGGAACGAACAAACCAACCGACCCTGTGTGCGTGAGTCTGAGTGTCTTAGAGAAAGAGGGAAGGGAAGATTCGAATAATCACCAAGAGAGAGCAATGTCAGTTGAATGCTCCGGTTTAAAATGAAAGCCAACAAATAAGCGGCAAAGGATTTTGCACGCATAAAGCGCTTGAGAAAGGGAGGAGATCTTCCGACACCCAGTTGGATTTTAAATGGTTGGCTAAAAGGGGGAAAGAAACCAGAGGGATGTAGGGGAGTATTATGGTTGTTTCCGCATCTGCCTGCCATTCCGGATTTTCTCAGTGTTCGAGTCGAGGCAATTAAAGTCCATGGCAAAACAGCATCCAAATAACCTGGGGCAACAGAAGGCTGAAGCCGGGCTGACGACCGGAGGGAAGTAACGTAAGCCCTTTCTGCACTAGGCCTTAAATCGTGGTTCAACCCTGTCCTCAAACATACATTCTACATTAGCCACGAGTTCACCCCTGTAATCAGGGCTATTTTGGGGGCAGGAACGCACAGGAACGGCGTTCCGGCTGGCTCCCCAGTTGGCCACGCCCAGCAGGAACTCATTAGCATAACAGACCACACCCAACAGCAAAAACTCATTAGGACTGGCTACATGAGGGGTGTGTGGCCTAACATGCCAAGGAGTTCCTGCTACAATAAAAGCCCTGGGTTTTGACAACAAACAAGGTAACCAGAATAAGAAGCAAAAGGTGGGTGTGGCTGGATGACCACACTTCTAGTAACATGGGGGTGTGGCCTAATATGCTAATCAGCTGTACTGTCAGGGGTGTGGCCTAATACGCTAACAAGTTTCTACTGTTGTGTGTGGCCTATTCTGCTAATTAGTTCCTGCTGGGCTTTTTCTACAAAAAAAGCCCTGCCTATAATTATCTTGGGGGTATTTTTACATTCTACACTACACTCGAGTTCACCCCTGTAATTATCTCGGGGTATTTTTTGTTTCTGGATTACATTGAGATCACCCCGGTTTTGCCCCATACTTGTCCCGGGATAAACGGATGCTGTTATAAAACCAGGGATAAATGCCGGGTATTGTGTCCCGAGTAGAACTCTGAATAGACCAAGGATGAGATCCAAGTGTGGAAAGGACCGTAATGCAGGATGTCCTTTATTGGAGTTTGGGGGAAAGGGTAATAATAATAATAATATAATTTGGCATCGTGTGCGGTATAGACAGAAGACCCGAACCTGAGCCTTAAGTTTTAACTCTTTTAGGGTTATGTACCACTAGGTGGTGAGCTAGACTTATTTTTGGGGCTCAGAGAGCTCTGGGAGAACTGGGACTAGCCCAAGGTCACCCAGCTGGCTTCATGTGGAGGAGTGCAAAATCAAACCTGGTTCTCCAGATTAGAGTCTGCCGCTCTTAATCACTACACTAAGATGGCTCGGGGGGGGGTAGTCACAAAGGGAGCCATAGGAGATCCTGAGATCCTGAGAAAAGGAGAGTTCTGAGGGAAAAGGGGAAGTTCTGAGGAGGAAAGGGAGAGAGAAGCCATCGAGGATTACCAGGCTCCCGCCCAGTACACCAGGGTCTCCTGTACCCAGGCTGTGCCCACCCCCACCCCCACTGCTGATCAGCTACCCAGTGGAGGGGACTTACCAGCAGTGGGGCAGGCATAGCCTGGTGTATGAGCAATATTGCCAGTAATGTGGCAACACCACTTCTGGCATGCACAGGAAGTGATGTCATCACATCGCCAGTGACCCTGAGATGCTCTGGCATCACAGTGAACACTCTATGGTAAAAATGGCCTCCACTGTAGAGCTTTGGCCTGAATAACCGCGTGTCCCTGTGTCACTGGTGCCCCGATGACATCACTTCTGGAGCACACAGGAAGTGGTGCTGCCATGTTGCCAGCGACATCGCTGAGACGCCGGGTTAGGTCCCCCCGGCTGACAGTAAGTCCCTTGGCCCCCGCCCACTGGTCACCAGGGGGTAGCTGATAACCCTGAATTCATTAGAAATATATATATATACTAGGGAGCAAAGCCCGTTGTGGTGGAAGACAACAGGCCCTAGAAAGGAAGGGAGGGAGGTGGAAGGGAGAGAGGGTTAGAGGAAGGAAGGAAGGAAGGAAGGAAGGAAGGAAGGAAGGAAGGAAGGAGGGAGGGAGGGAGGGAGGGAGGGAGGGAGGGAGGGAGGGAGGGAGGGAGGAAGGAAGGAAGGAATAGGGGGAAGAGTGAAAGAAAGGAGAGAGGAAGAAAGGAAAAGGGGGAAAGGAAGGGAAGAGGGGCAGAAAAGGGCTTCTCTGGGCCCAGAGAAGGCCTTTCTGTCCCCCACACACCATCCCCTGGGCCTTCTATGGGGGCAGTAGGCAGTGTGTGGGGGAAAGGGCTTCTCTGGGCCTACTACCCCCATAGAAGGCCCAGGGGATGGCATGTGGGGGATGGAAAAGGGCTTCTCTGGGCCTAGTCCCCTCATAGAAGGCCCAGGGGATGGCGTGTGGGGGTCGGAAAAGGGCTTCTCTGGGCCTAGTGCCCCATAGAAGGCCCAGGGGATGGCGTGTGGGGGACGGAAAAGGGCTTCTCTGGGCCTAGCTCCCCATAGAAGGCCCAGGGGATGGCGTGTGGGGGGTGGAAAAGGGCTTCTCTGGGCCTAGTCCCCTCATAGGAGGCCCAGGGGATGGTGTGGGGGGGCGGAAAAGGGCTTCTCTCACTTGCCTCAGCCTTGAGGGCCTGTCCCTGCACTCACACTCCAGATGGTCCTCTCCTGTTAGAGGACTGGAGCAGACTGAGCTGAAAACACTGACCGGGGCTGACGTGGGCGGGACTTTGCGAAGCAGCCAGTCAGCCCTGGCCAGTGTCTTCTGACTGCCAGTTCTTGAGCCGAATCAATTATGGCAAGCATAGAATCTTCTGGAACCAAAACTCAAATATATATAAGGACAAGATATTTTGGTGAAAAGAGGCAAGAGGAAGCCTGGCAGCTACACCCCTTAGCTCCAGAGACCCTTTTATGGCAGCCTTATCCGCCTGAGCTCTTCTTTACGAGGCGCCTTTGTTTCCTCTTCATTGGATCATCGCCTGATGTTTTATTGATTTTTATAGACCGCTCAATTATTTATTTGGCGGTTGGTTTTATTCTGATTTTTATTGCATTTTTTAACATTGTTACGGGAAGCAGCGTCGGGGGAGAAATCTCGCCTTTGAAAGGTGGGGATTATAGGATTCAAATCAATATAACAAATGAGAATGGGGCGGGGGGGGGTAAATTAGGCCTAAATTAGAGATGCGGCTGCATCCAACTTGTTATTCAGTGCCTGGGGCAAGAGGATGTGGACAGACTCCGCAGGAGGTTTACTGTGTGCCCACCCATAGCGGGCAAGCTCCCCGCCCCCCCTTCAACTGTTCGCATTCGATCAATTGAGCAGTGGAGAAATGTGTCTCTGTGTGTTTGTGATATGGTGGACATTGAGGTCACTTCCAGGTGATCCTGGAAATGATGTCACAACATCTGTGCCTCTCCCTCCTGAGGGGTCACTTCCAGGTGATCCCGGAAGTGATGTCACAACATCTGTGCCTCTCCCTCCTGAGGGGTCACTTCCAGGAAATCCCGGAAGTGATATCAGACATCCGTGCCTCTCCCTCCTGAGGGTCATTTCCAGGTGATCCCGGAAGTGATGTCACAACATCTGTGCCTTTCCCTCCTGAGGGGTCACTTCCAGGTGATCCTAGAAGTGATGTCACAACATCTCTGCCCCTCTCTCCTGAATGGTCACTTCCAGGTGATCCCGGAAGTGATGTCACAACATCTGTGCCTCTCCCTCCTGAGGGGTCACTTCCAGGTAGTCCCAGAAATTGTGTCATAACATCTGTGCCTCTCCCTCCTGAGGGTCACTTCCAGGTGATTGTCAGAAAATGCCTTTGATGTTTCTCACTGAATCCATTGTTTTGTGTTCCCTACCCTGCTTTGCGCTTGCGTAGCTATGCAGGCAGAAACGTGGGAGCTTCTTCCCTGCCGCTTTTCCTTATCACGGTGGCCTTGAATGTAGGCTTTGGGCTATTCTTGTTTTACTGAGAATTTTCCAGTCCTGGGAAGGCAAAGGGAGGGGGGGAGTAGTCTCCCGTTCATGAAGTATATCTCCCGCCGGGAGTTCCCGCGCGAGTGCTCAAGTTTCATTTGCTAGGCGCTTTATTGCATCACCCTATAAGTTAGCTTGCATTGCTTCGCCCCCATTCCTGACAATGACCTCCTACTGTGGGTTTTAGCAAGATAATCCAATAAAACCTTTCTTTGTGCAAGAATGACTGGATCTACTTGTTTTTAAACCTGACAGTGATCCTGGAGTAGTTGTCACAATATCTGTGCCTCTCTCTCCTGAATGGTCACTTCCAGGTGATCCCGGAAGTGATGTCACAACATCTGTGCCTCTCCCTCCTGAGGGGTCACTTCCAGGTAGTCCCAGAAATTATGTCACAACATCTTTGCCTCTCTCTCCTGAGGGCCTGGAAGTAATGTTATAATATCTGTGCCTCCTGAGAGGTCACTTCCAGGAAATCCCGGAAGTGATATCTAACATCCGTGCCTCTCCCTCCTGAGGATCACTTCCAGGTGATCCTGGAGTAGATGTCACATCTGTATCTCTTCCTCCTGAATGGTTACTTCCAGGTGATCCTGGAATTGATGTCACAACATCCGTGCCTCTCCCTCCCGAGGGGTCACTTCCAGATGATCCCGGAAGTGATGTCACAACATCTGTGCCTCTCTCTCCTGAAGGGTCACTTCCAGGTGACCCCCCAAAAGTGTTTGAAAAGTGATGATCTGTGCTGCTCCTCTCTTCCCAGGCTCTGTCCCCAAACACCTGGGGTTCACAGGTGTGGGGCTGGCAACCAAACCCTGTAAGGTTTCCTGTCAGTTGAGAAGGCTGTTTGGGACTACGTGCCTCGTGCAGCTGGTCCTCCTGCTCCAACATCAGGTCATTATTTGGGAAGCTCGAATATTCGCTCGTGTCTCTCATACTCTCACACTCTACCTCATGCCGCTTCTTAACTTATTAGTTCTTAGCAGATTACTAAAATATAAAGAGCTAGACCCCCTATTTGAATGGCTGTTAAAATCTAATACAAACGCATAAAATCTTGCAACTAAAAGAGTGGCCGGTCTTGCGATTATCTTCTAATAAGAGAGATAATGTCTCCATAATCTATATTTTTTGCAGCAGAGGAAGAATTAAAAGAATTATTTCCCACTTTGGCTTACATCCTGCTGTGCCTCACTGTTTAAGCTGACAAAAGATCTTTTTATTCAGAAAGGCTCTTTTCGGGATCCCCAAGCTGCTGATTTTTGTTTTAATCTTTGCCATGAAATTGTCTCGTCCTAACCTGGATGGCCCGGACTAGTCCGATCTTGACATATCTTGGAAGCTATGAAGGCTTGGCCCTTGTTAGTAGAATCACAGAATCATAGAATGTTAGACTTGGAAGGGACCTTGCAGGCCATCCAGTCCAACCTCCTGCACTCTGCAGGAGCAGAGCCGAAAGATCACCCTACAACATACCCAAAAGATGGTCATCCAGCCTCCGCTTGAAAACATCCAGCGAAGGAGCATCCACCACCTCCCGAGGCAGACCGTTCCACTGCTCAACTATCCTTACAATTAGGACGTTTCTACTGAACTCGAATTGAGCTGTACCTCCAGAGCAGGCTGAGTGGAAGGAAGAGAAGAAGCTTGCACAGAGACACTGCGGGCAGCCTCTTAGAGGTTAACTCAAAACACACTTTGATGGATTTCATAGAATCATAGAATGCTAGAGCTGGAAGGGACCTTGCAGGTCATCCAGTCCAACTCCCTGCACCCTGCAGGAGCATAGCTGAAAGATGGCCCTGCAACAACATACCTGAAAGATGGTCGCTCAGCCTCCGCTTGAAAATGTCCAGCAAAGGAGCACCCACCACCTCCCGAGGAAGTCTGTTCCACTGCTCAGCCACTCTTACAGTCAGGAAGTTTCTCCTGATATCTAGCCAGTCTTGACTCCCTTGTCATTTCCACCCGTGAGATCTAGTCTTGCAGTCCAGACCAAGAGAGAAGAGATCTGCTCCGTCTTCTACATGACAGCCCTTCAAATACTTGAAGACTGCAATCATGTCCCCTCTAAGCCTTCTCTTTCCCAGGCTGAACATACCCAACTCTTTCAGCCTTTCCTCGTAAGACTTGGATTCCAACCCTCTCACCCTCCTGGTTGCCCTCTTCTGGACACGCGCCAGCTTGTCGACATCCTTCCTAAACTGTGGTGCCCAAAACTGGACACAGGACTCCAGGGGAGGCCTGACCATAGCAGAATAGAGCGGAACGACCACCTCCCGTGATCTGGACGCAATGCTTCTGTTAATGTATCCTAAGATTGCATTCGCTTTCTTCACAGCCACATCACACTGCAGTACTTGGGTGGGAAACCACCAAGGAAGTCCAGGGTTGCTTTGCAGAGGCAGGCGATGGCAAACCGCCAGATTAGTATTGTGGTTAAGAGTGACGGACTCTAATCTAGAGAACCGCATTTGGAGATTATTACACCTCTACTGGATAAGATTGCTGGTCACACAAATAAAGCCAGGTTTGGATATCTCTGATCTGATATTAATCCTGAAGTTGCTTACCAAGTTGCTAGATTTTGTGTGTTGATCGTGAGGATACGGGAACTGTATTGTAACTAGGCTCAAATTTGAGTTCTGCTTATATTATGTATTTTGATTTTTTATCTAAATTTTTTTGTTATAATTTCCATGTATACGGATGGTCTAACGATTGTAATAAATATATATACAGATACAGACACGGAACTGGGTTTGATTCCCCACTTTTCCATATGCAGCCAGCTGGGTGACCTCGGGTCAGTCACAGCTCTCTCAGAGCTTTTCTCTCAAAAACAGTTCTCTCAGAGCTCTCTCAGCCCTACCTACCGCACAGGGTGTCTGCTGTGGGGAGGGGAAGGGAAGGAGATTGTAAGCCACTCTGAGACTCTGAGGGAAGGGCAGGGTACAAATCCAATCTCCTTCTCCTCCTCCCCATCTTCTTCTTCTTCCTCCTCCTCCTCCTCTTCTTCCTCTTCTTCTTTTTCTTCCTCTTCTTCTTCTTCCTCCTCCCCCTCCTCCCCCTCCTCCCCTTCTTCCTCCTCCTCTTCTTCTTCCTCTTCTTCTTCCTCTTCCTCTTCTTCTTCTTCTTCTTCTTCTTCTTCCTCTTCTTCTTCTTCCTCCTCCTCCTCCTCTTCTTCCTCCTCCTCCTCCTCTTCTTCTTCCATCTCTTGCCTCAAGAACCCTGCAGGGTCTCCATAAGTTGTCTTAACTGATCTCCCTGGGCAAATTCATACCCTCTCTCACACACACAGTTCTATTTCATATTGTTTTAATGAATTTTCCTGGGCTTTGTTTATTTACGAAACCCAAATGCCACCTCTCTGGAGAGCCTGCTCAAAGCAGCTTTCGAAGGAAAGTGTGAGAAAATAATAAAACAGGGTAAAATTATTACGGCGATTCGTTAAAAAAAACCTTCGGAAAAGCCCAGGCGATCAAAACTCTTTTATCACATGACTTTCGTACGTTGCTTTGGGTGCTACCACTTGCGAGCATGCCAATATATCATAGAAACAATAAATGATTTGACTCCGTGCCATCCAGATGGTGGATTTTCATGCTCGTGGCTTGTGCCCCTGACATCGATGACCTCATAAACGCATACAGGAAGCCAGCTGCGTCAAATGACGGACTGCCTTTTGCTTTGTGTCGTCCGTTGTCCTCTGGAGGGGACAAGAGGCAGCTGGACCGGAGCGGACATTTTGGTTCTGGGAATCGGGAGCGCTGAAATGATGTTCCCCCTCTCAGAGACGTGCCATCTGGGTTAGCCTCGAACCATCTGCGAATGTAACCTGTCTACCTCAACGTTTCCGGCTTGAGGAGTAGAATCTTTAGCCCTTTTTAAAAGAAGGGGATGTAGGGACTGTATCCGTCCAGTCTTGGGCCCATCCACACTGGCTTCCGATGCGTTTCCGGGCACAATTCAAGGTACTGGTCTTGACTTTCAAAGCCCTGTATCGTTTTGGGTCAACAGACCCGGAGGACCTCCCAAGAACATCAGAGAAGCCTTGTTGAATCAGGACAAGGGCCCATCCACTCCAATATTCTGTGTCACACCATGGCCGAAACTCAGGTGCCAAGAGCTTTCAGTTTTCCTCCCCACCAAGCCTTCACTAGTGGAAAACATGTCAGGGGTAAAGGCAGGGCTTTTTTGGTAGAAAAAGCCGAGCAGGGACTCATTAGCATAACAGGCCACACCCAACAGCAGAAACTCATTAGCATATTAGGCAACACCCCCTGATAGCACAACTCCCTCCCATGATCGGCTTCCTCAGGTGCCCCGTGGCTTGCAGGGCGCATGGGGAACCCGAGAGAAGGAAGGCAGGTTATGGATCGGTTTCCCCAGGTGCCCTGCAGCTGTGGAGTGCTTGAAGAACCTGAGGAGGAGGAGGAGGAAGAAGAAGAAGAAGAAGAAGAAGAAGAAGAAGAAGAAGAAGAAGAAGAAGAAGAAGAAGAAGAAGAAGATTGGATTTATACCCCGCCCTTCACTTTTGAGTCTCAGAGAGGCTTACAAACTCCTTTCCCTTCCCCTCCCCACAACAGACACCCTGGGAGGCAGGTGGGGCTAAGAGAGCTCTGACAGAAACTGCTCTTTTTCAAGAACAGCTGTGCCAGAACTTGTGACTGACCCAAGGTCACATCAGTAGGTGCAAGTGGAGGGGTGGGGAACCAAACCCGGTTCTCCCAGATTAGAGTCCGCGCACTTCACCACTACACCAAACTGCCTTCCCTCCCTGGATCGGCTTGGCTTCCCCAGGCACCCAGTGGCTTCCGTGGCATCTGGGGAACCCGAGGGGGGGGGAGGCTGTAGGCGTGGCCAACTCCGAAGCCAACCGGAACGCCGTTCCTGTGCGTTCCCGCCCCAAAGTAGCCCTGGGTAAGGGCACGTGGCAGCAGAGAAAAGCAGTGAAAAGCACACACGCGCATCCGCTGCTGCTGTTTCCGCTGGCAAAAGTGGTTCAGGAGGGAAACAGAAGAGCCTTCTCCTCCCTTGCACTACTTCCTCACGGTGCTGAAGTCACAATCACTTTTCGACATAAGTTCTCTCAAAGCACATCTGACTGTGAAGCCAGTCACACATCCGTGGCCCGACACGAGTGAGATGTATTGTGTGGTTACACCCTCAGTCAGAGCAGACGAGACGGGATTAGGTGTGCCAATGGTCTAAGGCCCACGAGGAAAGGTTGCAGCAGCTGGGTATGTTTAGCCTGGAGAGGAGATGAGTAAGAGGTGTGAAAAGTACTGAGACTGATGAGTGATTTCAGCTCTCACATACTTTATTAGTTGAAGAACAAGACAAGAGAAGCCGGCTCGCAGGCCGGCTTTTATCCCCAAAAGAACCCACACCCCAACACACACCACACCCCGTGATTCGCTATTTACAGTGATAGAGTTACCTCCTGCTCCTCGATTGGAGGGGAGCTAGGATCCTGCAGTCCATTGTCTTTGGGAGCAAAGCTCAGGCCCTTCGCCTGGCCGCATGGTGGACCGGTTAGAACCAGTCCGAGCACATGGCTGCCCTGAGCCCATGTTCCCAAGTGGATACATTGCATGGTGATATGATAACCATCTTCAAGTACTTCCAAGAGCCAGTTCGGTGTAGTGGTTAAGTGTGCGGACTCTAATCTGGGAGAACCGGGTTTGATTCCCCGCTCCTCCACCTGCAACTGCTGGTGTGACCTTGGGTCAGTCACAAGCTCTGGCACAGCTGTTCTTGGAAAAAAAGAGCAGTTCCTGTCAGAGCTCTCTCAACCCCACCCACCTCACAGGGTTTCTGTTGTGGGGAGGGGAAGGGAAAGGAGTTTGTAAGCCGCTCTGAGACTCCCTTGGGTAGTCAAGGGTGGGGTATAAAGCCAATCTCTTTTCTTCTTCTTCTTCTTCTTCTTCTTCTTCTTCTTCTTCTTCTTTTCTTCTTCTTCTTCTTCTTCTTCTTCTTCTTCTTCTTCTTCTTCTTCTTCTTCTTCTTCTTCTTCTTGATGGGGCAGAGTTGTTTTCTGTTGCCCCAGAAGTGTTGGACCAGAACCAACGGCTTGAAATTAAATCAGAATTGTTTAGGAAGAACTTCCTGATAGTCAGAGCGGTTCCTCAGTGGAACAGGCTTCCTCGGGAGGTGGTGGGGCTCTCCTTCTTGGGAGGTTTTCAAACGGAGGCTAGATGGCCATCTGACAGCAATGCGAATTCTGTGAACTCGGGCAGATCACGAGAAGGGAGGGCAGGAAGGGTTGCACCGGCGCTTAGTTCTCGTGGCCCTTTCTTACACGCCCAGGATAATACCAATCACCACTTAAGAACATAAGAACATAAGAGAAGCCAATGTTGGATCAGGCCAATGGCCCATCTAGTCCAACACTCTGTCACACAGCGGCCAAAAATACCAGGTGCCATCAGGAGGTCCAGCAGTGGGGCCAGGACACCAGAAGCCCTCCCACTGCTGCCCCCCTCCAGCACCACTTCAGGGTCAGGAAGCATTTCCCCCCCCCGGGTCAGTTTGGCTGGAGATCCTGGAGGCTTTTTGCCATCTTCTGGGCATGGAGCAGGGGTCACTGGATGTGTGTGTGTGTGTGGGTATTTGTGAACTTCCTGCATTGTGCAGGGGGTTGGACTAGATGACCTTGGAGGTCCCTTCCAACTCTATGATCCTAAGGCAGGCTCATGTAAAAGCAGAAAGTGCAGTGCAGGGGTCAGCAGTATGGTGCCCGTGAGTTTCATGGCATGCGCAGACACCTTTCCTGGTGCCCGCCAAGGCATTTTAGAAAATGGGCTGGGCCAAGTGGGGCTTTTGCCCAGCCAGGATTCTGATTGGCTATTGGAGACTTGATTGACTGTGCAGATTTTTTTAAAAAAAGAAGTCTCTTCGCTGTGTGATTGAGGGCAAGCCGTGGTTTTGTGGCTAGCTCCCCATCCGTTGGCTGCCATTTTGTGGCCGCCATTTTGTATCTGCGCCCCCCCTCCCCATACTGCGTCAGAATTCCAAAGCTGCCCGTATGCTCAAAAAGACTGGGTGGAAGACCTCACCCAGTGTGTCTGTTTTGTATTAGAAGGATCAACAATCTTTCGCTTTCTTCGTGATGTTTTGATGACCCTGCTTATCCCCCCAGTATCGTCGAAAAGTGGCAGAAATAACGGTGCTGGATAGTTTCCCTGGGTTGGTGCAGGGTTATTTCCCTCCCGCCAGTTTGGTGTGGTGGTTAAGTGCGCGGACTCTAATCTGGGAGAACCGGGTTTGATTCCCCCACTCCTCCACTTGCACCTGCTGGATGACCTTGGGCAAGCCATAGTTCTGGTACAGCTGTTCCTGAAAGAGCAGTTTGTGTTAGAGCTCTCTCAGCCCCGCCTACCTCACAGGGTGTCTGCTGTGGGGAGGGGAAGGGAAAGGAGTTTGTAAGCCGCTCTGAGACTCCAAGTGAAGGCCGGGTATAAATCCAGTCTCCTCCTCCTCCTCCTCCTCCTCCTCCTCCTCTTCTTCTTCTTCTTCTTCTTCTTCTTCTTCTTCTTCTTCTTCTTCTTCTTCTTCTTCTTCTTCTTCTTCTTCTTCTTCTTCTTCTTCTTCTTCTTTCCAGTTTGGTGTAGTGGTTAAGTGTGCTGACTCTAATCTGGGAGAAGTGGGTTTGATTCCCCCACTCCTCCACTTGCACCTGCTGATGTGACCTTGGGTCAGTCACAAGCTCTGGCACAGCTGTCCTTGAAAAAGAACAGTTTCTGTCAGAAGTTCTCTTGACCCCACCTACCTCACAGGGTGTCTGTGGTGGGGAGGGGAAGGGAAAGGAGTCTGTAAGCCTCTCTGAGACTCCTTCGGGTAGTGAAGGGCAGGGTATAAATCCAATCTCTTCTTCTTCTTCTTCTTCTTCTTCTTCTAAAAAGGACACAGAGAAACCTGAAACCATTTCGCTTTCTGGGAGAACCTAAGGGAGGCGAGCGGGGGCCCGTGCCGTCCTTGTTAATTCCGCAGCACGCTCCCTCCTCTGCAGAAATAATCAGCAACTTCTGGAAACGAGTTTACTAGTTAATCAGTCCCAGTGGTTACATTATCTCCTGGGTGCACATTCTCACATGTGTGCGGACCGCGACGCTTTCTTTAAAAAATAGAGGCTCTTTTGGGACGGGCTGATAAGAGATGAAAACAAGCTCAGACAGGGAACAAAAGATTATAGTGCGCACGTATCCTTTGGTGAGATGTGACCGGCTTGCGCGATAGGCAGGGCCCAGGCGGGAGAGGTGAGCGGACTTTCCCAGTTTCCAAGCGGGGCTGTTCACGGCGCCTTTCATTATTTTTTCCCACGAGCACGTCTTCGGCACCGGATGCCTCCGCGGGGCTTCAAGGTGAACCCAGCCCCCGATAGACTAGTATCGGTTACCTTGAGGCTGGATTGTCGCGATGCACTCCGCTTTGGGGCTGACCTCGGAGGCAGTTCAGAAACGGCCGTGAAATTCTACTGCCCGCCTCTCGATGGGCTGGCCTGCCGGGAACGTCGTTGATCTCTTCTCACTCAGGCCGAATCTGCATTCGTCTTTCCCGCCGGCGTCCCCGGGCCTTTTGACTCCGTCTCCAAAAAAGCTGTCCACGTTTGGTGTCGCTTTCACACCTCGACAGTGCTAGCATACTTTCACATGTCCACATATGTTTATCGTCCTTTCGGGGCGGCTCCGCTGTCATTGCACCTCCACGTTGCTTTAAAAGAATCTTCTCCAAACGACATTCAAACAAGCATAGAGAAAGACGGCGTCACAGCAGCACGCAACTGATTTAAAACTTGCAAATGCAGATTCGACCTCAGTCGCACTGGCAGTGGGTTATTTTGCATAGCAGCATGTCCTGAACCTCTTGTAATGAGAGAGCTGCTAGCGCATTGCGAGAGTAAAAGCGAGGAGACCGACAAGGATGATCAGGGGCGGGGCCTGGAGACCAAGCCCTGTGAGGAAAGGCTGAGGGACTTGGAATGGTCAGTCTGGAGAAGAGGAGGCAGAGGGGGGACAGGATTGCTTGCTTTTTTGGTATTTGACGGGCTGTCACTCAGAGGAAGAAGACGAGATTGGATTCATACCCAGCCCTTCACTACCCAAGGGAATCTCAGAGCGGCTTACAAACTCCTTTCCCCTCCCCTCCGCACAACAGACACCCTGGGAGGTCGGTGGGGCTGAGAGAGCTCTGACAGAAACTGCCTCTTTTTCAAGAACAGTTCTGACAGAACTACTGCTTGCCCAAGGTCATCCAGCAGGTGCGAGTGGAGGAGTGGGGGAATCAAACCCGGTTCTCCCAGATTAGAGTCTGCGCACTTAACCACTACACCAAACTGGCTCTCGAGGAGAGCAGGGAGCTGTTCCTGTTGGCAGCAGAGGAGAGGACTCACAAGAATGGGTTTAAATCCAGGGCGGGAAGGTACCAGCTGGATAGTAGGAAAAACTTTTCTTAGAGTCACAGTTGTGCAACAGTGGAATTAGCCGCCAAGGGAGGTGGTGAGGTCCCCCGCCCTGGCAGCCTTTAAGCAGCAGGCTGGACTAGGCTGATCCTGCAGGGGGCTGTACTAGATGGCCTGTATAGACCCTTCCAGCTCTGTGATTCTATGATTCTATTGCTTAGGTTTTCCATCCTTTAAATTGGGGGGGCGTTTACCAGTAGGTTGAGTCTAGCGATATGAGTTCATCGCTAATCTTGGAGAGGAGTGGGGTATCAAACCCGGTTCTCCCAGAAAAGACTCCACACTCCTAACCACTCTTGATTCCCCTCTCCTCCTCTACACGCAGCTGCTGGTGTGACCTTGGGTCAGTCACAAGTTCTCCCAGAACTGTTCTCTCAGGAGCAGTCCTCGAAAGAGCTCTCTCAGCCGCACCTACAGCCCCAGATTGTAAGAACGTAACATAAGAACATAAGAGAAGCCAATGTTGAATCGGGCCAATGGCCCATCTAGTCCAACACTCTGTCACACAGCAGCCAAAATATACCAGGGGCCATCAGGAGGTCCAGCGGTGGGGCCAGGGCACCAGAAGCCCTCCCACTGCTGCCCCCTCCAGCACCAAGAATAGAGTGCATCACCTGCCCCAGACTGAGAATTCCTAGCTATACCCCGTGGCTAATAGCCACTGACGGACTTCTGCTCCATATGTTTATCTAATTCCCTCTTGAAACTGTCCATGCTTGTAGCTGTCACCACTTCCTGTGGCAGTGAATTCCACGTGTTAATCACTCTTTGGGTGAAGAAGTATTTCCTTTTATCTGTTCTAACCCAACTGCTCAGCAATTTCATGGAGCGCCCACAAGTTCTTGTATTGTGAGAAAGGGAGAAAAGGACTTCTTTCTCAACCCGCTCAGTCCCATTCATAATCTTGTAAACCTCGATCATGTCACCCCTCACCTGTCATTTCTCCAAGCTGAAGAGCCCCAAGCGTTTTAACCTTTCTTCATAGGGAAGGTGTGCCAACCCTTTTATCATTCTAGTTGCCCTTCTCTGCACTTTTCCCAGTGCTATAATATCATTTTTGAGATGTGGCGACCATTAAGCCCTCTGGGACTCCTTCAGGTAGTGAAGGGTGGGGTATAAATCCAGTCTTCTTTTTTCTTCTTCTACTCCTCAACCTCCTGCTCCATACTTGAGTTTACCTAGGTGAACCCATAGTTATATTTCATTAATCACTGGCTATGCTGAAGCTGCTGTTGTGTCGGATCAACTAGTTTCCCATGCTGTGCTTGTATGTGAAAAGTATATGTATACTTCATTGTGAATTTAGCCTTGTGTGAGTCTTACCACATCTGATTATAGGACTCTCAGGTCTCTCCGCCCCCCCCCCCCAGCAGTGGAAAAAATGCTGAAAAAAATTACTGCTGTGTCGACAGCATGGTGTCATTCCCGGGGCAGACCCAGAAATGACATCATGCCGTTCTAGGATGCAGCTGACACTCTACGGTAACCATAGAGTTTCTACTTGAATCCTAGAGTGACGTGGTGTCACTTCCAGGTTTACCCCAGAAATGACATCACACTGGGAAGCTGGATGCTGGACTAGAGGGACTTTGGTCTAATATCGAACAGCTTTTCTTCTTCTTCATTACCATCTTCTTTGTCAGAAGACTTATTGGGACCCCTCTCTGGCTTGAGATGGCTCAGATAGTAAAAACAATGCAATGAAATCATAAAAACAAGAACCATAAAGCGATCAGTTTTGAAACAAACGTGGCAACCGCCCACTGGGGCATGAAACAGCACTTGGCAGTCTAAACAGTATCCGTAAAGCTGCATTCCAGCTTGAAGGAGATCATGAAAACAGCATCAGTTGATCATGTCAGCCGAAAACCTTGGGAAAGAAGATAGACGTTTTTGGCCTGAAACTTGAAGGGCAGTAAGGTGAGCCTCACTGCATTTGGATGATGAAGAGAGGAAGAAGAAGAAGAGATTGGATTTATCCCTCGCCCTTCGCTACGCGAAGGAATCTCAGAGCGGCTGACAATCTCCTTCCCCTTCCCCTTCGCACAACAGGAGTCTCAGAGTGGCTTACAATCTCCTTTCCCTTCCTGTCCCCACAATAGACACCCTGTGAGGTAGGTGAGGCTGAGAGAGCTCTGAGAGAACAGCTCATGAGAGGACAGCTCTGAGAGAACTTGTGACTGACCCAAGGTCTCACCAGCAGCTGCATGTGGAGGAGTGGAAAATCAAACCTGGTTCTCCCAGATTAGAGTCCACACACTTAACCACTACACCAAACTGGAAGGTGGACTCTATGGCACAATACCCCGAAGTCCCTCCCCTCTCCAAACCCCACCCCCCTCAGGCTCCGCCTCAAAAAAACCACCAGGTATTTCCCAAGCTGCAACCGATAATCCTATCTCAGCAGTGCTGGGAGTCTCAGGAGACTGGACAAATTGTTCTCCTGCTATGGCGAGAGACCCCGCAAGGCTGTTGTTGGTTCAGCCTACTAAGTACTTCTCCAACTGGCCCCAGCTCTCCAGGAGAGCCAGTTTGGTGTAGTGGTTAAGTGCGCCGACTCTGATTTGGGAAAAGCGGGTTTGATTCCACCACTCCTCCACAAGCAGCTGCTGGTGTGGCCTTGTGTCAGTCACAAGTTCTCTCAGAGCTGTTCTCTCAAGGGCAGTTCTCGGTCAGAGCTCTCTCAGCCCCACCGACCTCACAGGGTGTCTGTCGTGGGGACAGGAAGGGAAAGGAGTTTGTAAGCCGCTCTGAGACTCCTTTGGGTAGTGAAAGGCACGGTATAAATCCGATCTCCTCCTCCTCCTCCATCTGGTCCCAGCTTTCCAGGATCTCCAGCAGGAGCAGGCCCATAGCTATGACGGGGCTTTTGGGGGGCTCTGTCCCCTTTCTTAAAGGCAAAGCCCCACTGGTGGACCTCCTCCATGTGGACTCTAATCTGGGAGAACTGGGCTTGATTCCCCACTCCTCCACTTGCAGCTGCTGGGTGACCTTGGGCAAGCCATAGTTCTGGCAGAGCTGTCCTTGAAAGAGCAGTTCTTGAAAGAGCTCTCTCAGCCCCATCTACCTCACCGGGCGTCTGTTGCGGGGAGGGGAAGGGAAAGGAGTTTGTAAGCTCCTCTGAGACTCCAAGCGAAGGCCAGGGTATAAATCCAATCTCTTCCTCTTCCTCTTCCTCTTCCTCTTCCTCTTCCTCTTCCTCTTCCTCTTCCTCTTCTTCTTCTTCTTCTTCTACTTCTACTTCTTCTTCTTCTTCTGATGGCACCTGGTCTTTTTGGCCACTGTGTGACAGAGTGTTGGACTGGATGGGCCACTGGCCAGATCCGACACTGGCTTCTCTTATGTTCTTATGTTCTTAAGAATTTCTCCCATAAATGCTTTTTTCAATCATCTATAAACATTTTTTTTTAAAGGCATGTGCTCTTTCAAGCAGAGTGGGGTGCTGTAGTTGACTAATTCCTGCACTGAGCAAGGGGGTTGGAGTAGGTGACCTCTAGGACCCCTTCTAACTCCGTATCAAGAAACTGGTCTCTTTTAAGAGAGTTTTTCTGCCAAAGTGTCAGCTTTCTTGACTATAGAAGTCATCACCCCCCACCTGCTGGCTTGTTCTCAGAACTGTTGCTTAGGCTGGCAGAAGTGATTAACTTGCAGCGGCCAGTGAACTGTCATCTCAAGTGGTTGACAGCTCGCAGCTTAGAGATCCATCCTGATAACCGCTTTCTATTGGCTAAATGGCTTTCCTTTCTGCACTGAGAACTTCAGCCCCAGCAGGAAAAAAAATTGCCCCAGAAGCCACCGAATTCTGACAACAGGCCTGCTATGGGCATTATATCCCGCTGAGGTCCCCCATCCCCAAACCCTGACCTCCCTCGGCTCTACCACCCCAAATATCCTTAGGGATGCCAGCCTCCAGGTGGGAACTGGGGATCTCCTGGAATTACAACTCATCTACAGGAGGTGGAATTACAGCTCATCCACAGACTACAGAGATCAGTTCCCCTGGAGAAAATGGCTGCTTTGGAGGCTGGACTCTGTGGCCTTGTACCCCACTGAGGTCCCGGTCTTCCCTAGGGCTGCCAGGTCCCCCATTTGCCCACTCAAGGGCCACCAGCCCAGATCCGGCCAGTGAGGGGAACCCCACCCCCAAAGTGTCTGGATTGGGCTGACGTGCCTGGCACGATGATGCCACCCGTAGGTATCATAGAGCTTTCTATAGTCAAGAGAGCTGAAAACCTCTCTTAAAAGAGACCAGTTTCTTGATACAGAGCTAGAAGGGGTCCTAGAGGTCACCTACTCAAACCACCTTGCTCAGTGCGGGAATTAGTCAACTACAGCACCTCCACTCTGCTTGAAAGAGCAGAAAACTCTATGAAGCATGGATGGCTTCAAGAGGGAATTAGATAACCATCTGGAGCAGAGGTCCTTCAGTGGCTATTAGCCACAAGGTATAGATAGGGACTTTCAGTCTGGGGCAGGTGAGGATCTGTATTCTTGGTGCTGGGGGGGCAGCAGTGGGAGGGCTTCTAGTGCCCTGGCCCCACTGGTGGACCTCCTGATCGCCCCTGGTATTTTTGGCCACTGTGTGACACAGAGTGTTGGACTGGAGGGCCCATTGGCCTGATCCAACACTGGCTTCTCTTATGTTCTCATAGCTAAGAACTCTCGGGCTGGGGCAAGTGATGCTCTGTATTCTTGGTGCTTGGGGGGGGCAAGAGTGGGAGGGTTTCTAGTGTCCTGGCCCCACAGCTGGACCTCCTGATGGCCCCTGGTATTTTTGGCCACTGTGTGACACAGAGTGTTGGACTAGATGGGCCATTGGCCTGATCCAACATTGGCTTCTCTTATGTTCTTATATGGAGCAGAGGTCCATCAGTGGCTATTAGCCACAAGGTATAGATAGGGACTTTCAGTCTGGGGCAGGTGAGGATCTGTATTCTTGGTGCTGGGGGGGCAGCAGTGGGAGGGCTTCTAGTGCCCTGGCCCCACTGGTGGACCTCCTGATCGCCCCTGGTATTTTTGGCCACTGTGTGACACAGAGTATTGGACTGGAGGGGCCATTGACCTGATCCAACATTGGCTTCTCTTATGTTCTTATAGCTAGGAACTCTCGGGCTGGGGCAAGTGATGTGCTGTATTCTTGGTGCTTGGGGGGGCAACAGTGGGAGGGCTTCTAGTGTCCTGGCCCCACTGCTGGACCTCCTGATGGCCCCTGGTATTTTTGGCCACTGTGTGACACAGTGTTGGACTGGATGGGCCATTGGCCTGATCCAACACTGGCTTCTCTTATGTTCTTACGCTCTTATGAATGCTATAGTGTCCCCACCAATTTGCCCAGCGTGATGACCTCATTTCCGGAAAAGTCCCAGAACAGTTAAGAGACCTGGCAACCCTAGTCCTCCCCAGGCTCCATTCCCAGATCTCCAGGAGTTTCTCAACCTGGATTTGATGACCCTACCCACCCACCCCTGCCGGTGGCCCGGGGGGACCTGCCGACCCTATCAGGAATTTCCCAGCCCGGAGCTGAGAACCATAAGGGACCCTGCTTCGAATCCCTCTTTGGGAAGAAGAGCAGGCTATGGATTGGAAACAAACAACCCTTCCTCCTAGCCAACGAGGCCTCTTTGCCCTCTGATTTATACATTCGGGGGTTTGACGCTCGCCCCCGCTTCCTGTTATTGGAAGGAACGGCTCCAAGATCTGTCACCGTCCGAGGTCATTAATCCATATTTTCTCTGGCCCGCGCTTGCATAGAAATCGCGTGGCCTCTTCCCTGTTCCGAGGTGTTTATTTTATGGCGATTCCGTTTGGGCTCCCCTTCTCTGGGCTTGGGTTTCAGTCTCCCAAGACCTTCCTTCCTTCCACGATCCTGGGAACTGCACAGAGCTGGTTTTAATTATGCAGCTCAGCCAGGCCTGGCGAAGGGACCGCAAACTGCCCGCTTTGGGGGAGTTCCACTCACTTTTGTGGGAACTCGGGCTGAGAGTGTTTCTGAAAGGAGAGCTTTCGTTGGGCGCAAGCGTCTTTCAACAGAGGGAAAGTGGTCTGCGTGACTGGCCGAGGTGTTGGGCACAGCTCCGCAGGGCTGCCAATCTCCAGTCAGGACCCAAAGAGCTCCCAGAATCCAAGTGATCTCCAGACGACAGAGAGAAGTTCCCCTGGAGAAAATGGCTGCTTTGGGAGGGGTGGATTCTGTGACATTGTTCCCCACTGAGGTGTCTCAGCCTGCACCAGCAACGTAGCTTTGTCGCCAGTAACACGGTGATGTCACTTCTGGTGTGCGCCAGAAGTGACGTCATCACCCGCCCTGGTCTCGGGAAGATGCTTTGGTATTTCCCAGTGAGCCAGTTTGGTGTTGAGGTTAAGTGTGCGGACGCTAATCTGGGAGAACCGGGTTTGGTTCCCCACTCCTCTACTTGCACCTGGCTGGATGACCTTGGGCAAGCCGTAGTTCTGATAAGAGCTGTTCTTGAAAAAGAGCAGTTCCTGTCAAGAGCTCTCTCAGCCCCACCTACCTCACAGGGTGTCTGCTGTGGGAGGGGGAGGGAAAGGAGATTGTAAGCTGCTCTGAGATACCTTTGGGTGGTGAAGGGCGGGGTATAAATCCAATCTCCTCCTCCTCCTCCTCCTCCTCCTCCTCCTCCTCCTCCTCCTCCTCCTCCTCCTCCTCCTCCTCCTTCTTCTTCTTCTTCTTCTTCTTCTTCTTCTTCTTCTTCTTCTTCTTCTATTTGGGCAACAACTCTATGGTAAAAATGGCTTCCACCGTAGAGCTTTGGCCCAAATACCAGGGCATCTCTATATTGCCAGGATATGTGTTGTTGAGACACTGGTATAGGACTCCCCCACTGCTGGTAAGCCAGCCCCACCAGATGCAAGCCCACTGTCATTTTTTTTTTTTTAGAGATTTGGGGGTGCAGCCCTGAAAGGTAGGTTCAGGGGAGGGCAGGGACTTTGTCATGTATTGGGACTGAATCATCCCTGATCGAATCGCCCCAGAGACTGGCTGAGCTTGGAGCACAATATTGGAAATATTAGAGGAAATTAGATGTATAACTGGACACACTATAAATAAGACCCCAGAATCAATACTCTTAAACCTTAGAAACTAAAATGATTTATCTAAAACGCAAAGAAAAAGAATTGCTTTGTTATTTGCAGCAAAGACGACCGTAGCATCAGAATGGAAACCAGAAAGTAAGCCAACTTTGAACCTACGGCATAAGAAATTATGGAATCTATATTTTTGTTGTTGTTCAGTCACACAGTCGAGTCCGACTCTTCATGGCCCCATGGACCAGATTACACCAGGCCCTCCTGTCTTCTGCTGTCCACTGAAGTTTGCTCAATTTCATGTTTGTTGCATCAGTGACACTGTCTGACCATCTCATCCTTTGCCGTCCCCTTCTTCTTTGACCTTCAATCTTTCCCAGTGTCAGGTTCTTCTCCAGTGAGGGCTCCCTCTCATTTGGTGGCCAAAGTATTTGAGCTTCAGCTTCAGGATCTGGCCTTCCAGGGAACAATCAGGGTTGATTTCTTTGAGGATTGACTGATTTGATCTCCTTGCAGTCCAAGGGACTCTCAAGAGTCTTCTCCAGCACCATAATTCAAAAGAATCTATTCTTCGGTGCTCGGCCTTCCTTATAGTCCAACTCTCGCAGCCATACATTACTACTGGGAATACCATTGCTTGACCGTGCAGACTTTTGTTGGCAGGGTGATGTCTCTGCTTTTTATCATGCTGTTTAGGTTTCCTGCCAACCTAGCAGTTCGAAAGCAAGAAATTGCAAGTAGATAAATAGGTACCACTTCGGTGGGAAGGTAACAGCGTTCCGTGCGCCTTGGTGTTTAGTCATGCCGGCCACATGACCACGGAAACGTCTTCGGACAGCGCTGGCTCTTCGGCTTTGAAACGGAGATGAGCACCGCAACCCTAGAGTCGGATTCGACTGGCTTTCGAGCAAGGGAACCTTTACCTTAGGTTTGCCATTGCTTTCCTCCCAAGGAGCAGGCGTCTTTTAATTTCATGGCTGCAGTCCTGTAATGGAAAAAAATATCCGACATAGTGAAACCAGCAAAAACTAATGGTGAATACAGTGAACTTACCAATATATGACTACCCATTTTATTTTACCTAGTTTCTCATGAAACCAATACCAGGTGTAATGGACACTCTTCATTTGTGGTAACTGTTGAAATTGTGTTAATATTGAGTTAAAGGAGGATAGGATGTTCCCTTTTAAATGATTAAGCTGAGGTATATTTAGACATGTTATGAATGTTCTAATGTAAGTGGTTATATATGTTGTCGAAGGCTTTCACGGCTGGAGTTCATTAGTTGCTGTAGATTTTCCGGGTTGTATGGCCGTGGTCTTGGCATTGTAGGACCTGGCATTTCGCCAGTAGTCTTTTTCAAGACAGGAAACCATGCCCATGAACATAGCTTAACCCAAACTGGACACAGCATTTGGTTCCAAGACACTGAAAGACTGGACAACACTTCCAATTACCATGTCAGATTACACAGGGAAGCATTGAAATTCATAAACATAAATACAATTTCAACAGGAAAGAAGAGAGTTTAAAAGTAAATAGGGCATGGTCTCCTGTCCTGAAAAACACAAAATGCTCTACAGCTGACAATAGCACTACAGATAAGATCAGAGTTTCAACAGCCAATCCACACACAAAAGAACCCCCTCAGGAAACAATCCATAGACAAAAGAACCTCCTCAGGAAAGCTCCTCCATTAGCATGTTCATAGCCTGGAGAACTCCTACAAGAGAATGACTCAGCCCTACCCCACCTTCCAGGGTAGATATAAATTACCCGCCTACCGTTTTTCTGCTCACCTCGACACAGAGAGTACTCCGTCTTTCTGTGTTATACCTCTGAGGATGCCAGTTACAGCTACTGGCGAAACGTCAGGTCCTACAATGCCAAGACCCCACGGCCACACAACCCGGAATATCTACAGCAACTAAAGTAAGTGGTTATGTTGATAAATACTTATCCTGTAAACTGTTGGTCGAATTGAAAATTGAATAAAAGATATATAAAAATGTAATGTATGCTGTGAAAGTGTAATGCACCCATTGAAAACCTATGTTAAGCTTCATTCCTGGACAAGGATTGAAATCCCGCACTTCTGATTGGTTGTCTAGGAATCGCCGTCCAATCCGGACGAACCACAGACTCTTGGGGGGGAACGAACCTTATTGGTTGTTATCCGAGTAATCACATTGGTTACTTTCTGTAAATAGGCGTGGCTACATTAGCCGGGAATGTTTAAAAGGAGCAAAGCTCCACTGTTTGTTCATCATCTGTTAGATCTGTTATTTGCTGTTCTGGTTGACTTTGAGCTGTTGTTGAATAAAGCTGTAAAGGTAAAGGTAAAGGTTCCCTTGCTTGAAAGCCAGTCGAATCCGACTCTAGGGTTGCGGTGCTCATCTCCGTTTCAAAGCCGAAGAGCCAGCGCTGTCCGAAGACATTTCCGTGGTCATGTGGCCGGCATGACTAAACACCAAGGTGCACGGAACGCTGTTAGCTTCCCACCGAAGTGGTACCTATTTATCTACTTGCAATTTCTTGCTTTCGAACTGCTAGGTTGGCAGGAGCTGGAACTAGAGACGGGAGCTCACCCCGTCATGCGGCACTCTCGGGTCTTGAACTGCTGAACTACTGACCTTCCACAGCCTGCAGTTCAGCGTCTTAACCACTTGAGCCACCACAGCTCCTTGAATAAAGCTGAACCACTATCTAAAATCACGTTAAGTGTCATACTTAACAAAAAAAATAGCTGACCAGTACTCTGGAATAAACCAATCAAGTAGTCATGTTATGTAAATAGCCTGTCACTGGGAGTGGGTGTGCGTCTATAATCCCATAGAGTCCACACTCCAAAGCAGCCGTTTCCCCCCAGGGCAACTGGTCTCTGTAGTCTGGAGATTGGTTGTAATTCCGAGGGCTCTCCGGCCCCCACCTGGAGTTTGGCAGCCCTGTTTCCTGGGAAGAGTCCTTCGGCCCTCGAATCCGTCCGCTCCATTTGCCTGCGTTTCCATTTCGAGCAGAGGGGAGAAGGGTCGGCCGTCAAATTCCACTTCGGTGCCGAAAAGTTTTGGCCGCCGCATGAATTCCCGTCGCCCGTTTTACAGAGAGACACGAACAGCCCCCGCGGGTCAAATCTGCATGATGCCGACGATATATTAGTGTGCGCACACATTTCCAGCCGCCACGTTCCAAGACGGGAATTGCAAACGATGGCGGAGGAAGTTCCGAACCACTCCTGATGAATGTAATGGCAACAAAATTATGGTGGATGAGAAAGGCGGGACGCGGGGGGCAAGCGCCGGAGACAGCGGAGGAATCAGTCGTGACTTCCTTCAGACAACTTTGTTTTAGGAAAGACGGGGTGTGTGTGCAAGAATGAGGACCGCAGAGACCACGAAAAGCAATGCATGAGTGATGAGCAGCCCGGTCCCTCTGCTGATGCTCTCCCCCCCCCCCAAAGAAAAGGCTTCTGGGAGGATGAAAGAACTGCGGTAAACTTACCCAAACTGTGGAACACTTATAGAATCAAAGAATCATAGAGTTGGAAGGGACCTCCAGGGTCATCTAACATAAGAACATAAGAACATAAGAGAAGCCAATGTTGAATCAGGCCAATGGCCCATCCAGTCCAACATTCTGTCACACAGCAGCCAAAAATACCACATGTTATCAGGAGGTCCAGCAGTGGGGCCAGGACACTAGAAGCCCTCCCACTGCTGCCCCCTCCAGCACCAAGAATAGAGTGCAGCACCTGCCCCAGACTGAGAGTTCCCATCTATACCCTGTGGCTCATAGCCACTGATGGACTTCTGCTCCAGATGTTTATCTAATTCCCTCTTGAAACTGTCCGTGCTTGTAGCTGCCATCACCTCCTGTGGCAGTGAATTCCATATGTTAATCATCTAGTCTAACCCCCTGCATGATGCAGGAAATTCACAAATACCTCCCCCTCCACATCCACAGTGACCCCTGTCCCATGCCCAGAAGGTGACAAAATACCTCCAGGATCTCCAGCCAAACTGGCCTGGAGAAAAACTGCTTCCTGACCCCAAACTGGCGATCAGCATTTCCCTGGGCATGTAAAAAAGGGCCACGAGAACTAAGCATTGATGCAACCCTTCTTGCCCTCTCTCTCATGAACATCGAATTTCCCAACCTGGAGCCAGCAAATTTAAGGTCCATCAGGCCTCAGTTCCCCAACCCAGACCTGGGAAATCTGAGGTCCATCAGTTCTCAGTTCCCCTACAGTGTTTGCTGGCAAGTCATTGGGCCTCTGACCAAACCAGGCTTCCCAAGAACTTACTGTAATTCAGCCGGGGACAGATACGTCGTGGCAGGACCATTCCGGGGGGGTGGGGAGACGTGGCGCACAATGCCGTCGCCAGGAAGTGACGCCGGGTGACGCTCTGGCAATGGGGCTGGAAACTTGATGGTACCATCGAGTTTCCAGCCCCATTGCCAGAGCGTCACTCGGCGTCACTTCCTGGCAACGGCATCGTGCGGCGTGGGTGTTCCATGATGGAATGTTCCAGCCGGGGACTGTGTCCCCCCCACCGAATTACAATAAGTTCTTGGCAACCCTAGACAAAACCTGAGCATGGTGAACACATGGCGCTTCCTTATGTGCTGAGGGACCCATTGGTCCATTTCGCTGATTGTGAACATTCCGGACAGGCAATGCAAACTCTAGCTGTGAAGATATTGGGGGCCAGCAAAGGGGCCGTGGCTCAGTGGTAGGACATCTGCTTAGCATGCAGAAGGTCCCAGGTTCGATCTCCAGTACCTTCAGTTAAAAAAAAGAGAAAAGAACCAGTCAGTAAGCTTATTTGTCTGATAATCAGGGCTATTTTGGGGCAGGAACGCACAGGAACGGAGTTCCGGCTAGCTCCTGAGTTGGCCACGCCCAGCAGGAACTCATTAGCATAATAGGCCACACCCAACAGCAGAAACTCATTAGGATTGGCTACATGAGGGTTGTGTGGCCTAACATGCAAAGGAGTTCCTGCTCCAAAAAAAGGCCCTGGGGTTTTGACAACAAACAAAGTCAACAGAATAAGAAGCAAAAGGTGGGTGTGGCTGGATGACCACACTTCTGGTAACATGGGGGTGTGGCCTAATATATGAATGAGTTTCTGCTGTTGGGTGTGGCCTATTATGCTAATGACTTCCTGCTGGGCTTTTTCTACAAAAAAAGCCCTGCTGATAATTATTGTAAGGTTAAATACAATATTATAATGGAAGGAAACTTAAGTGGCACTTTGCACATATGCACACAGCATGTCTTCTGCAATAAATCTTCAACATATATGTGTACCCTGTCGAAGGACAAAAGACAAGCCATGACAAAATGCAAAACAGAATGTCAGTCACAAAAGGAGGCTCGACATCGTACAAAACAACTCAAAGAAAAGTTCAGCCCTCGAGGTGGCTTGTCTTCTGTGCTTTTGGCAAGCAATGGTGTTAACAGCAGATGTATTGATATTGTTCTGTGGATGGTATGACTTCCCAGCAGACTAACATGTCTCCCAGGTAAGGTCATGTTTCCAATCTTCATCAGAATCAAGGATAAGCATTTTCATATGGCGCTCCCAGACTATGAACAAGAAGAAGAGATTGGATTGATACCCCGCCCTTCACTGAGAGTCTCAGAGGGTTTATAATCTCCTTTCCCTTCCCTTCCCCACAACAGCCACCCTGTGAGGTAGGCTGAGAGAGCTCTTTCAAGAACTGCCCTTTCAAGGACAGCTCTGACAGAGCTATGGCTTGCCCAAGGTCATCCAGCAGGTGCAAGTGGAGGAGTGGGGGAATCAAGCCCAGTTCTCCCAGATTAGAGTCTGCGCGCTTAACCACTACGCCAAACTGGCTCTCTTAACCACTACACCAAACTGAAAACTCACGCCAGTTCCCACACGTGAGGAGCAAGCTGCTTCAAAAATCAGAAGGCTATTGCAACTGATCTCCAGGTGACAGAGAGTAGTTCACCTGGACCAGGGGTCTTTTTGTAGAAAAACAGCTGCAGGAAGAAAACTTACTTTTTCCCCACCATAGAGAACAATGGAGGGAATAGGGGCAACCTGTTTGGGGGCCCATAGAATTGGACCCCCTGGTCCAATGTTCTTGAAACTTGGTGGGTATCTTGGGGAGAGGCTCCATCAGCTACCCTGTGAGTTTGGAGCCTCTCCCTCAACCCCCTCCCCTCCAGCCCCCAGAATATACCCAATGTTTTCACCATTGACTTCAATGGCCCATAGGATATCATGGAGCTGAAATAGACATTCGGCTGCCTGAAAGACTCTCCGGGACGCCGGCAGGGGGCGGGGCTTGGCTCCTGAGCTCCCGGAGCACAGCTCCGGTGCGCTCCCCCCCAAAAGACCCCTGACCTGGACAAAATGGTCTCTGTGGAAGGTGGACTTTATGGTATTATACCCCATTCAAGTCCCTCCCCTCCCTCAAACCCCACCCTCTTCAGGCTCCACCCCCAAAATCTCTGGGTACTTCCCAACCCGGAGCTGACAACCCTAGCAGTAAGTGATGTGAAAGGCCTCTGCCTGAGACCCCCTGCCAGTCCGAGGAGACAATCTGACTCCGTATAGGCAGCTCGATGTGGGTGTGATCGTGAATTCAGAGTCAGGCCGGCGGTGGGCGGGTGGAGCCGCTGGTTTCCTGCAAAGCTTCAGGCTGCAGGGGGTGGATTCCAGCGCTGAAAATTATTTGTGCAATGGAAAAAAAAAATAAACCTTTGCAAATAGAAAACTGGCTCAGCAGGAAGAGAAGTTCTCTTCCTCCACCCCCACCCCTTGCTGTGCTGTTTGGGAAATATTTTGAACTCGGGCACGCAGCCCTCCTGCCGTTGGAAGTAGTACGATCTATTCTTCCCCTTCGTCATTAAAACGATTCGGCACGGGGCACGGAAATTGGATAGATGGGGCTTCTTCTCTCTTTCCCATAATATTAGAGAAGAAGAGAAGAGATTGGATTTATACCCCGCCCTTCACTGCCCAAAGGCGTCTCAAAGCGGCTTACAAACTCCTTTCCCTTCCCCTCCCCACAACAGACACCCTGTGAGGTAGAAGAAGAAGAAGAGATTGGATTTATACCCCGCCCTTCACTACCCAAAGGTGTCTCAAAGCAGCTTACAAACTCCTTTCCCTTCCCCTCCCCACAACTGACACCTTGTGAGGTAAAAGAAGAAGAAGAGATTGGATTTATACCCCGCCCTTCACTACCCAAAGGTGTCTCAAAGCAGCTTACAAACTCCTTTCCCTTCCCCTCCCCACAACAGACACCCTGTGAGGTAGGCGGGGCTGAGAGAACTCTAATACAAACTGTCCTTGAGAGAACAGCTGTGCCAGAGCTTGTGACTGACCCAAGGTCACACCAGCCGGTGCAAGTGGAGGAGTGGGGGAATCAAACCCGGTTCTCCCAGATTAGAGTCCGCGCACTTAACCACGACACCAAACTGGCTCTTGGGGGGGGGGCACCCGACGAATGTCTGAATATGACCACAGGAAACAGCCTTATACTGCATCAGGATGCAAGACGGAAAGCAGAGGCACAGCGATGTGCATAAACAAGGGAAAAATTCCGGTGCCCAAATTCGACCAACGAAAAACAATAGTTTTGATAGATTTTATAGATATAATATATAGGTTGGGGTCACACGCGCTAGAAAACCAGGGGGCGGAGTGAGGCTATTTCTTTCGGAGGAATTTGACCCACAGTTGCACAATCACACCGCCCTTTGAAGCTGTGGGCACAGTCCGTCAGTTCGTGATCAGACACAACTGCGGGCGAGTCTTTTTGTGTGTGTGTGTCGTTTCCCCCCCTTGCACTTAACCGAGGGATCGATGAATCACACCTCCAAATCGAGGGCTCCCTATGGAGTTTGTGATGATGCGCATACTGCGAAGGGGGGAAAAAACAACGGCACAGAGTCGGGATGGCCTGGTCAGACCATCCCGACGCCATGAGAGGGCACTGGGGCGATCAGACACGGGAAAGTCCGTCCGTGGCCTGTCATAACCCGTTTACTACCAGATTTTCTCTGGGTGTCTTTTAACTCCGCTTCTGTGGCAGAGCAAAACGGGTTGCCAACGGCTGCGGGGCGTTTCCCAGATGTTATTGTCTGATCGCACCCTTTAAATCCACCCGGCATTCGCACCTATGTCAGGTCTAATTGCGCGTGTGATAGCAGCCACACACTTACTCAGAACAAACTTTCCTATGACACAATTAAATGAACAGGTAGAGATTCACTGGTAAAGTCCCCCCCCCCATAAATATCTTTGTAGTAATTATTTCAAAAGAGACCTTAAACTGTAAGGATGTGACGGAGGTTGAATCTGCATTGGTATCTTCTGCTGGCCTGGGGATGCTCCCGCTCCGTCTCAAAAAAAGATGTCCACATCTCTTTCGGAGTTGCTCTCCTACTGTGCTAATTTCTGCTGTCTGCATTATTTTATTGCCCTATGGCTTCGACTCCGTTGTGATTGTGGCGTCTCACCGGCTCAACTGCATCTGGTTACAAAGCACTCTAAGCCCCACCCCCCAGCGCTAATCGGAGGCTTATCTGCTCTGTTTACCTTCTGACAGCACATAGAGGAATGTAAGAAAATTTTCCCTTGATTGGCAAGCAAAGAGTGAATGATTTTGTCTTGTTTTGTGGTTTTTATATTGCCTGAAAAGTTAGAGAAAGATCCCTTCTGCATACATACATACATTCTACAAACTAAACACCCAGTCTTTACATTTTTTTTTTGGCTATTTTGGCTATTTTTGCTTTCTTGTTTAAAACAAAAGTTGGGCGAAACTGAAAGCTAAGAAAATCCTTCTCTTTGAATTTAAAGAGACGTTTATAACTTGTCGGCTTGTTGCCTTAAGTAATTTATTGCATTGTGTAAAATGGGTGCCGGCAAACGCCAGCGTGCTGGAGAAGAGGAGGGGACAATGACAGGATTCCCGGTCAGCAAGCAGGAAAAAAATAGCCGATGGGAAGAATTTCTTATACCACTTTGAAACAAGCATCACTCCGGCATCAAGAAAGACAGCATCAAGACTGCTTTAAAAATGAAGATGCAGACATGAGCGAAGTTTCTGCCAGCCAACTCAACTCAAAGATACTTATGGACAGGGCTTTTTTTATAGAAAAAGCCCAGCAGAAACTCATTAGCGTAATAGGCCACACCGAACAGCAGAAACTCATTAGCATATTAGGCCACACCCCCATGTTACCAGACGTGCGGTCATCCAGCCACATCCACCTTTTCCTTCTTATTCTGTTCACCTTGTTTGTTGTCAAAACCCAGGGCTTTTTTGGTAGCAGGAACTCCTTTGCATGTTAGGCCACACACCCCTCATGTAGCCTTTAACTGGAAATGCCAAAGCTTGAAGAACCCCACCCACATCTCCGACCTTCTCTGGCTCGAAAGATGGTACCGAGTCATTTTCTGTTGCCTCAGAAAGTCGGACCAGAATCAATGGGTTGAAACTGAATCAGAAGAGTTTTCGGCTAAACATGAGGAAGGACTTCCCGACAGTCAAAGTGGTTCCTCGGTAGAACTTAGTTCTCGTGGCCCTTTCTTATATGCCCAAGAAAATGCTGATGGCTTCCTGACCCCAAAGTGGCAATTTCCTTCAGCCAGTTTGGCTGGAGATCATGGAGGGTTCCCCCTGCATCTTCTGGGCATAGAGCAGGGGTCACTGTGGATGTGGTGGGGAGGTATTTGTGAGTTTCCTGCATTGTGTGGAGGGGGTTGGACTAGATGACCCTGGAGGTCCCTTCCAACTCTATGCTTCTATGAAAGGCTGAAGAATCTGGGACCTTTAAATTTAGAAAAGAGATGGCTAAGGGGGGATATGATAAGAGTTCTATAAAATTTATGCACAAGATAGAGTGGACAGAGAGAATGTTTTCTCTCCCTGCCTGAATTCTAGAACTCTAAGGCATCCAACAAAGCTGATGGGTGGAAGATTTCAGATGGACAAAAGGAATTAACTTCTTTACACAACAAGCGATTATCTTGCAGAATTCGCTGCCAGAAGACGTGGTGATGGTCGCAAGCATAGACAGCTTCCAGAGGGGATTAGACAGCTTCGTGGAGGAGAGGTCGATCAGTGGCTACTAGCCATGGTGGGTCTCTGCTCTGTCGTTGACCCTGTGCAGGAAATGGTTGACCACTGTGTGAGACGGGATCTGAACAAGCTGGTCTACCGGGCAGATCCAGCAGAGCTCTCCTCGTGTTCTGATCTAGATTATGCCTGTCTCTTCCCTCTCGTTTGAGATTCAAAATGGCAGCTCAGCCTCAACTGGGGAGACAGGAAACGGAAGCATTAGCATGCCTCCTTCTCAGGGCTGGCCCGAGGTTTTTTTGTGCCCTAGGCGGGGCTACCTTCTGGCGCCACCCTGGGGTGCGCCCAATTACAGGGTTGCCAACCTCCCGCCTCTCTGCCGCCGGGGCTCCTCAGTGCGAGGGAGGGCTCCCCTCCTCCTCTTCCTCCAACCTCTTGCCCACCACCGGGGCAAGCCGGCAAGCCAGGGAAGGGGCGGGGGTTTAAACCCCTGTCCCTTCCCTCTGAGCACCAGCAAGCCAGGGAAAGGGCAGGGGTTTAAACCTCTGTCCCTTCCATCTGCGGGGCGCGCTGGCAAGCCAGGGAAGGGGTGGGGGTGGGGTTGGCGGGGCTTTTGGCGAGGGGCAGTTCTAAACAGTTCATGTGGTTTGGCCCTGACTTGCTATGGAGATTTTTTATTACAGAACAGACGGTGTGGACCAACTCGCTCAATGTAAGAGCCACATAGAATAAACATCAGATGGTTGAGAGCCGCAAGACAGGAACAGATATTACACACATGTTTTTATTTAGAATACGTACATTTGTTTTTTTATTGACATTAAATGAGACGGCCAAGAAGAAAAGCCAAAGGGGTAAAAGCCAATATTGATAATGGTATTTCTTTTCCAGTGATATTTATTTGTTTGCTAATGGTATTCCTTTATCTAAGAGAGAGAGAAAGAGAGGTGGAAAGAAAGAATGAAAGAGGTGGAAAGAAAGAGAGAGAGAGAGAAACAAATAAAGTGGAAGGGGGGAAGGAGGGAAGGAGGGAGGGAAGGAAGGAGGGACGGAAGGAAGGAAGGAGGGAGGGAAGGAAGGAAGGAAGGAAGGAAGGAAGGAAGGAAGGAGGGAGGGAGGGAGGGAGGGAGGGAAGGAAGGAAGGAAGGAAGGAAGGAAGGAAGGGAAGGAAGGAAGCGAAGGAGGGAGGGAAGGAAGGAAGGAAGGAGGGAAGGAAGGAAGGAAGGAGGGAAGGAAGGAGGGAGGGAGGGAGGGAGGGAAGGAAGGAAGGAAGGAAGGAAGGAAGGAAGGAAGGAAGGAAGGAAGGAAGGAAGGAAGGAGGGAGGGAGGGAGGGAAGGAAGGAGGGAGGGAGGGAAGGAAGGAAGGAAGGAAGGAAGGAAGGAAGGAAGGAAGGAAGGAAGGAAGGAAGGAAGGCCAGCCTACCTTCCAGCTAACAGTCAATCCAATTCCTATGCTTCCCCAGCCGCCTTGCCGGGAGCCACACAATATGTGTGAAAGAGCCGCAGTTTGGCCACCCCTGGTATGGACTGAGCCTCATCCGGCCAGCATTTACCTCCTGGACTCAATCCTGCAAACTCTGCTATAACCCCAGGTAGCCATGACCCCAAGACTGCCCTCCAGTTTGTTCCACCAGTGAATGCCATTTGCACGTCTACCAAACTGGGGCGGGCAAGAGTTCCCATTCCCAATT
The DNA here is from genome assembly GCA_029375565.1 of Gekko gecko. Lineage (NCBI taxonomy): Eukaryota > Metazoa > Chordata > Lepidosauria > Squamata > Gekkonidae > Gekko > Gekko gecko. The sequence continues at coordinate 122,906,749 of JAPDNY010000010.1, read as the reverse complement.
CAAGTTTGATCAGCACTTAAACCCCATAGGTGGAACAGGTTTCCTTGGGGTGCGGGTGGGCTCTCCTCCTTGGGAGATTTTCAACCAGATGGCCATCTGACAGCAATGTTGATTCTGAGAACTTAGGCAGATCATGAGAAGGGAGGGCAGGAAGGGTTGCCTCAGGGCTTAGTTCTCATGGCCCTTTCTTACACCCCCAGGGAAATGCTGATCACCACTTTGAGGTCAGGAAGCCATTTCTCTCCAGGCCAATTTGGCTGGAGATCCTGGAGGGTTTTTTGTTGTCTTCTGGGTGTGGAACAGCAGTCACTGAGGGTTTGGAGGGATTTGTGAATATCTTGCGTGTAGGGTTGGTTTAGATGATCCTGGAGGTCCCTTCCAACTCTATGATTGTATGATTTTACAGTGCTTCCCTTAGGAACATAAGAACAGAAGAGAAGTCATGTTCAGTCAGGCCACTGGTCCATCCAGTCCAACGTTTTGTGTCAAACAGTGGCCAAAAGCCATCAGAAGGTCCATCAGCAGGGACAGAACTCCAGAAGCCCTCCTACTGTTGCCACCCAAACATCAAGAATACAGAATATTACTGCCCCAGGTTAAAGCGCTTGGAGTTCTCTAGCTTGGAAAAACGACGACTGAGGGGCGACATGATCGAGGTTTACAAGATTATGCATGGGATACAGCAGGTAGAGAAAGAGGTACTTTTCTCCCTTTCTCACCATACAAGAACTCGTGGGCACTCCATGAAATTGCTGAGCAGTCGGGTTAGAATGGATAAAAGGAAGTCCTTCTTCACCCAAAGAGTGATTAACACATGGAATTCACTGCCACAGGAGGTGGTGGCGGCTACAAGCATGGACGGCTTCAAGAGGGAATTGGATAAACATATGGAGCAGAGGTCCATCAGTGGCTATTAGCCACAAGGTATAGGTAGGAACTCTCAGTCTGGGGCAGGTGATGCTCTGTATTCTTGGTGCTGGGGGTGGGCAATAGTGGGAGGGCTTCCAGTGTCCTGGTCCCACTAGAAGGAATATCTCCTAAAGTCAGCCAAGCTGCCCCTTATCTTTATCTACTTCATATTTCTATACTCCATAGAGCCTTCTCTTTGGCCAGATCCAACGTATTACCTTTGGCCTTATTATCTGGCCGTTTCCAGGATGTGCCCTTCACTGACAGATGTTGTCCATGTACAAACGATCACATTGAAACGATCCCCCATGTCTTGTTTCAGTGCCCCTTTTACCATGCGCTACGTCTGAAATTCTTAAACGCTATTTTGACTCAACTAGAAGAATATTCTGATGGTCTAAAGACTCTTACTCTTCTTGACAATCCAAACCCTGAGATAACAGAAATTATTGCCCAATTTCTTTCTGGTGCCATTTCTATTCGCCCTTTGTTTAATTGATTGGTTCTTTCTTTCTTTCTTTCTTTCTTTCTTTCTTTCTTTCTTTCTTTCTTTCTTTCTTTCTTTCTTTCTTTCTTTCTTTCTTTCTTTCTTCCTTCCTTCCTTCCTTCCTTCCTTCCTTCCTTCCTTCCTTCCTTCCTTCCTTCCTTCCTTCCTTCCTTCCTTCCTTCCTTCCTTCCTTCCTTCCTCCCTCCCTCCCTCCCTCCCTCCCTCCCTCCCTCCCTCCCTCCCTCCCTCCCTTGGGGTATATTTACATGGTAACCCTGTTCATACCTGTTCTTCCTGCAAGTACTATTTTTTCTTTGCTGTAGCTTTTCTTATTATATATGGGTCTGCAAGTGTTACATGCCAATAAAGGTAACTGCATTGAAGACGTCCTGGCCCCACTGCTGGACCTCCTGATGGCACCTGGTATTTTTGGCCACTGTGTGACACAGAGTGTTGGACTGGATGGGCTGTTGGCCTGATCCAACGTTGGCTTCTCTTGTGTTCTTATATGAACTCTCGGTCTGGGGGAAGGGATGCTCTGTAGTCTTGGTGCTGGGGGGGGCAGCAGTGGGAGGGCTTCTAGTGTCCTGGCCCCACTGCTGGACCTCCTGATGGCACCTGGTGTTTTCGGCCACTGTCTGACACAGAGTGTTGGACTGGATGGGCCGTTGGCCTGATCCTACATTGGCTTCTATTCTGTTCTTAGGGCCCAGACCCTTGGTCCATCAAAGTCAGCATGGTCTTCTCAGAGTGGGAGTGGGTCTCCAGGGTCTCCTTTAGAAGTCTTTCACATTACCTGTCACCTAGCAAATTGGCCTCCCCCTCCCCTTTGTTTCCCCCTGACGTTCCCCTTCTTCAGTAGGTTTACGCCATCTTGATTTTATATAACTCATCATATTATATGTATTTTAGTGTATTTTATTGAATTATTTGATATTGGAAAGTTTAATTGTATATTTATAAACTGATGTTACCTGCTTTGAGCCGATCTTCAGGAGAGCGGGCCATTAATTAATTAATTAATTAATGGTCCTTTTAACTGGAGAAGGCAGAGATTGAACCAGGAACCTTCTGTATGTCAAGAAGAGGCTCTTCCACTGAGCCACGGGCCCTCCTCAAACAAAAATGCCTTATAGTGAACTATACCCTGGATCTATCGAGGACTGGTGGCAGGTCTCTATGATTTCAGGTGGAGGTCTTTCCCCATCACCTCCTGCCTGGTCCTTTTAACTGGAGATGCCGGGGACTGAACCTGGGACCTTCTGCCTGCCAAGTGGAGGTTCTTCCACTGAGCTAGTATGGAGATGCTCTATCAAGCTTTCACACTTCCAAGCTATCACATTCAAAGGATGGGGAGCTCACCCACTACCCTTTAGATAGCCCTCTTTAGACAGCCTGGCCAAATAGGCATGGTGTGTTTGCAACTATCAAGCTTTGAGCATTCGGAATAATTGTTTCATTGGTTGGTCAGTTTTACACAATTTCTACCCCACCCATCTGCCCCCATACAGGCCACTGAGGCAGCTTACAAATTAAAGCGCACGTAATAAAAATCACATCTTCAAGATCAGGGCCTGTCCATCCCCCCACCCCTTTTTAAACATCCACCCTGACGGAGAGTTCTGGAGACTTCACACGCTCCCCGACTGTTTCGTGATATTTTGGTTGGTCCAAATAACGGGTATTCGATGGCTTTTGCTTCCGCCCAATGGCAGCTTTTTATTTTTACTGGACACTCTGATGGCGTGTGACTCATTGTTCCCCGTCTCTTTGGATGCCCTCATGGAAACAGTTCTTTTACTCTCAGGGAGACCTCACCAGACCTCTGGGAGATCTCCCTCCCCTCCCCAACTCCACGCCCCCCAGGCCCCAAAATCTCCAGGTATTTTCCAACCCAGAGTTGGCAATCGTAGGGCCACATTTCTCGTCTGGCGTTCCGGTCGCAAACCGCTGAGATGTAGCACTGTTTGGTTCTCAAAATCCACCTTGCGAACGACATTGTTCCAGTTTTAATTTTTATCTTTTTTTTTTTAAAACCCTTCTTATTATTTTCATCCTACAAACGCTACGAACACCAAAACACTAAACGAAAAATTAAGCTATACAGGGATCATACCAAATGATTAGTCGTAGCTTAATCAAAGTTCCCTGTATAATAAGGTTAACGGAATGTAGCCGTTTCTTACATTTTCTATCACTCACTGGTATTTATATGGTTAAATCAGGTAAATACGGCTTAAACAATTTGAACTTTCAAGCTTATAAGATTAAGTTACTTCATTTCTTTCCTCTATGTTTCTTTTTATCAAATTTCCATTGGACTTTCAGAAGCGTGGGGTCTGCGGCCTCTTTTTCAGACAGTTTTAATTTTTTTTTTAATACTTTTTATCCAACTGCACCATTCCAGATGTAAAACAAAAGCATTATGCCCGAAGGGAGTCTATATATCCATTTACGATGTGAAAATGAGCTTTGGATAATCTTTCAGAGCACTTATTTTGGTTGTGAGAAAGAAAAACGAGGTATCAAATTATGGAAAAATAGGGGGCTTTTGCCAGCTGACGTCAAAAATACAGCAAACTGGGGGAAATCCAGGCTGAAGTCTCTGAGGCTGGGTTCAGACTGGCAATTTGAAGCGGGAGGGAGTCGTGGCAAAAAAGACCCGGAACAAACTGTTCTGGGTTTTCCCGGTCACACTGCGCGGACTGATGTGGGAGCATCCCGGGAGGAGGCATGAGGGAGTGCTCAGACTGCTGGCCCTGTATTTCCCATAGGAAACCATGGAGGTAGACGTGGACTCTGCAGTCCCCTTTGAAAATAATAGGGCTAGGCTTGGTCTCCATATAAACAACAGGAAAAAACGTTTCTAGACCTGGCCTCTGCTGTCCCCTTTGAAAATAATAGGGCAAGACCTGGACTCCAGTTTGGTGTAGTGGTTAAGTGCGCGGACTCTTATCTGGGAGAACCGGGTTTGATTCCCCACTCCTCCACTTACACCTGCTGGTGTGACCTTGGGTCAGTCACAAGCTCTGGCACAGCTGTTCTCTCAAGGACAGTTTCTGTCAGAAGTTCTCTCAGCCCCCACCGACCTCACAGGGTGTCTGTTGTCGGGAGGGGAAGGGAAAGGAGTTTGTAAGCCGCTCTGAGACGCCTTTGGGCAGTGAAGGGCAGGGTATAAATCCAACCTCTTCTTCTTCTCTTCTTCTAAATGGCTTTTTCCTGGTAATTTGGCTATGTGCGCATGTCAGCATAAGCACATCAGGGCAATTTGGGGAGGATCCCGTTGCACTAGTACCGCATTGGGCAGTAGAGCGGCGCACATCCAATCATATCGCTGCTGCCTCTCCAGGGCAATCAAGTGCCCCTTATGCGCGGAAACACCCTGTGGACATTATTACCGCGGGTTGTTCCCGGCTTCTTGGGTTAGTGTTCACACTTCCCAGAAGCGGAATGAAGCGGGATAAACGCGCTCTCCAGGATTTGCTACCACTTTCACCAGTTATCTTTTAAACCCAGGAGCGAAGCGGAACACAACGGGTTGACTACGGGTGGGGAACGCCAGACAGATGTGCCTGTGTGAACGGCCCCGTTAATCCGCTTGTGAAACGTTGCTCACACGCGGCTATAGCGGGGCAAACTGCCAGTCTGAACTCGGCCTGAAAGATTTTACCAATTGGCTGCGAGAGTGTAAACTGTTGGCAGAGTAATTAACACAGCAACGGTGCACAAGCTGATTAAAGAGTAGATTAAGGTTTCTTTAGGAACTAAGATACTTGATAGGAAAGAGGAGAGACAGAGACAGGTCCCTAACGGCATCTCTAGCTGAGAGAGAGGGTAAGACAGAGCGTGGCACTTCTGGGAAATTGTCCTTATGAGTAGCAATCTGGGGACAGACAAGGAATGACACTTAACGGGGGAGAACGTGCCGCCAACCTCACTGTCCTGTTCAACGCTCCCTCTAAGCTGTGGGGCCTTGTGAGCAGAAATTCTACTTTGTGAGCTACTGGCATGAAAGTCGTGAGCGAACATAAGAACATAAGAGAGAAGCCAATGTTGAATCAGGCCAATGGCCCCTCCAGTCCAACACTCTGTCACACAGCGGCCAAAAATACCAGGTGCCATCAGGAGGTCCAGCAGTGGGGCCAGGACATAGAAGCCCTCCCACCGCTGCCCCCTCCAGCACCAAGAATAGAGTGCATCACCTGCCCCAGACTGAGAGTTCCCATCTATACCTTGTAGCTCATAGCCACTGATGGACTTCTGCTCCATATGTTAATCTAATTCCCTCTTGAAACTGTCCGTGCTTGTAGCTGCCACCACCTCCTGCGGCAGTGAATTCCATATGTTAATCACTCTTTGGGTGAAGAAGTATTTCCTTTTATCCGTTCTAACCCGACTGCTCAGCAATTTCATGGAGTGCCCACGGAGTTCTTGTATTGTGAGAAAGGGAGAACGACTTGGCTGCTCCACAAATTAGTTTGCTCTGGAGCCCTCCCTTCCCGAGCTGAGACAGAAATCTGCGAGCCGGAGGCTAAGAAAACTGTGAGCCGGATCACACTGACTCAGCTTAGAGGGAACACTGATCCTAGCAGTCTTCTAGCTGCCCCCTGCAGGGACTGCTTCGTCTTTGTGCACCAGACATTGTGCCCTTTCCAACATAAATGAGCCCTCCACAACCATTGACTTGTCTGCAGAGGTGTTTTGGAGTGTTTGCGCACATTCCAGCTGCTGAGATACTGAAAAATAACCCCCCTCTCAACTCCAAAATCTTAAAGACGGATGGGGCTGCGTGCCATTGATAAGGGGTGAGAGGGATAAATCTTGGTCACCTCTTAGACTCTGTGTGTGTGCGTAGTTAGTGGATGGTACGTGTGATTTGTGTGCGGTTATGAATGTTGTGTGTCAGGAAATGTGAGTTGTGAAACAACAAGACGGAGAAGGTGCTGCCCCCAAAGAAGTACATCTGGAAATATTTTTCAAAAGTCCATCCGAAACCGGTAATAATTCACTAGGTCAGTGTACCGAATGCTTCAAATTCAGTTTCATTTGGATCGGCGACGTACGTTGTGCATTTTTATACGCAGTCGATGCGGTGTTTTTAACAGGCATTGCAAGCCGTTCATCTCTACAAATGTGCATGGGATGACTGTATGGCCAATAGCAAAGGCCTTCCTTTTTTAACCAAATGTTCGTTTATTTACTGGTGTTCAAGGAAAGTTTTACGGAAACCGTGGACTGCCCAAAAGACCAGGGCTTTTTTTTGTAGAAAAAGCCCAGCAGGAACTCATTGGCATAATAGGCCACACCCAACAGCAGAAACCTATTAGCATATTAGGCCACACCCCTCACAGCACAGCTCATTAGCATTGGCTTGACAGCACTTAACACACACACATGCACATCCAAAGACTGCCATGATATCTTTGCAAGGCTCTTCTCCTCCTCCTCCTCCACCTCCTCTCCTTCTCCTTCTCCTTCTCCTTCTCCTTCTCCTTCTCCTTCTCCTTCTCCTTCTCCTTCTCCTTCTCCTTCTCCTCCTTCAGTTTGGTATAGTGGTTAAGCGCGCAGACTCTAATCTGGGAGAACCGGGTTTAATTCCCCCACTCCTCCACTTGCACCTGGCTGGATGTCCTTGGGCAAGCCATAGTTCTGACAAGAGCTGTCCTTGAAAAAGAGCAGTTTCTGTCAGAGCTCTCTCAGCCCCACCTGCCTCCCAGGGTGTCTGTTGTGGGGAGGGGAAGAGAAAGGAGATTGTAAGCTGCTCTGAAACTCCTTTGGATAGTGAAGGGCCAGGGTATAAATCTAATCTCTTCTTCTTCTTCTCTCAGAGCTGTTCTCTCAAGGGCAGTTCTCGAGAGAGCTCTCTCAGCCCCACCCACCTCCCAGGGTGTCTGTTGTGGGGAGGGGAAGGGAAAGGAGTTTGTAAGCCGCTCTGAGACTCCCTTGGGTAGTGAAGGGTAGGGGGTATAAATCCAATCTCTCCTCCTCCTCCTCCATCTTTCTGCTATTGGGCGACTGAGCTATGACCAATGGGAAGTCAGCTCCACGCTCCGTTAGCACCAACGCTCCCTCTAAGCTGTGGAGTCTTGCGAGCAAAAATGCTGCCTCGTGAGCTGCTGGCATTAAAGTTGGGAGCGAGCGATTTGGCTGCTGCATACTTGAGTTGGCTCTGGAGCCCCATCCTTCCTGAGCGAAGACAAAAAGGTGTGAGCTGGAGGCTGAATAACTGTGAGCTAGCTCACACTAACTCAGCTTAGAGGGAGCACTGGTTAGCACTAACCTCTGTCTGCATTAACCCTGCACATACATAGAGCCCAGCTGTTGGAGTGAGCGACTCGGCATGCCAGGACACACACAATAAGTGTGTATGGCTGTTATCCCCTTGAATGGGATACCTGTCTTTGTCTTAACCTGGGAGTTGCCATCTTCTCTCTCCCTTCGTCTTCTCCCTGGTAGGGTTGCCGACTCTGGGTTGTGAAATTCCTGGATATTTGAGGGTGGAGCCTGGGGAAGTCTGGGTTTAGAGAGGGGAGGGGCCTCACTGGGATATAATACCGTAGGGTCCACCCTACCAAAGCATCCATTTTCTCCAGGAAAACTGATCTCTATCATTCCAGGAGATCTCCAGCTCCCACCTGGATGTTTCCAACCCCATACATCCCAAAGGAAGTCCTTCTTCACCCAAAGAGTAACACATGGAGTTCACTACCACAGGAGGTGGTGGCAGCTACAAGCATGGATGGCTTCAAGGGGGAATTAGATAAGCAGATGGAGCAGAGGTCCATTGGAGGCTATTAGCCACAAGGTATAGATGGGAACTCTCAGTCTGGGGCAGGTGATGCCCTGTATTCTTGGTGCTTGGTGGGGAGAGCAACAGTGGGAGGGCTTCTAGTGCCCTGGCCCCACTGCTGGACCTCCTGATGGCCCCTGGTATTTTTGGCCACTGTGTGACACAGAGTGTTGGACTGGATGGGCCGTTGGCCTGATCCAGCATTGGCTTCTCTTGTGTTCTTATATTCTTATAAACATATGGAGCAGAGGTCCATCAGTGGCTATTAGCTACAAGGTCTAGATAGGAACTCTCGGTCTGGGGCAAGTGATGCTCTGTATTCTTGGTGCTTGGGTGGGGGGGCAAGAGTGGGAGGGCTTCTAGTGTCCTGATGGCCCCTGGTATTTTTGGCCACTGTGTGACACAGGGTGTTGGACTGGATGGGCCGTTGGCCTGATCCAACATTGGCTTCTTTTGTGTTCTTATATTCTTATAAGCATATGGAGCAGAGGTCCATCAGTGGCTATTAGCTACAAGGTCTAGATAGGAACTCTCGGTCTGGGGCTTCTGGTGTCCTGGCCCCACTGCTGGACCTCCTGATGGCCCCTGATGTTTTTGGCCACTGTGTGACCAAGTGTTGGACCGGATGGGCCATAGGCCTGATCCGAAATTGGCTTCTCTTATGCTCCTATGTTCTTATTCCTCGTCTTTAAGAACGGTGCCACCCCCAGCCGTACATCTCCCTGCATTTGGCTTCTTGATCGCTCCAGAGCATGTCAGAATGTCAAACAGGGCACCCCGTTTGGAAGCGACAGCATTTCCCCTCCGGCCTCTCCTCGGCTCTCGCCGAATGTGTCACTGGCTGCATACCTCTTCCCCCGCCCCGTTTCGTTTCCCCTTTCTGTCAAAAAAACGAGAAAAGGAAGGAAAGCCGATGAGGAAGGCAAAGTTGGGCAGCAAAGTGACTCATCCCTTTGCAGATTTCTCGAGGTCCTTTTATCTCCCGCCGTCAGGCGGAAACTGGCAAGGTGAGGAACAGACAGGTGGGAATTTTTTTGGGGGGGAAGGATGAGGGGGAAAAGAAAAGGATCAATAGGACTCTTGTCTGATTCTCCACACACATCACCTGTTCTCTGTGATCATGTCCGGGCGCTCTTTAGCAGCCTGGGAGAGATAAGCTAATTTCCGCCGCGATAGATTTCTCCCCCCTCCAGTCTTAGTTTATCAAGTGCTTCTCTGTTCATTAGCAAGTTCAGAGGCAAAACCGTGATAGCCTGGAGATGAATGTTTATCTACGGCCGAGGGACGCCATCAGCGGAGCAGCCGACGAAAAGGCCTCGCCTCCCTCCCACCCTTTCGCTGTTATCAGATGACGGCCTATCGGATGGTGGGATCATTTATTTAGAAGTGGTCCGGGGGCGGATGGCTCTGTGTGTACTGCCAGCAACCCCCTCGGAATAGACGCCTGTCATTGCCAAAGGACCGTGCCGGAAGAGATCTGCTCCTATGCCCTGAAAAACCCACCAAAGTGCGCTTTGAGTTAAGAACATAAGAACATAAGAGAAGCCAATGTTGAATCAGGCCAATGGCTCATCTAGTCCAACACTCTGTCACACAGCGGTCAAAAATACCAGGTGCCATCAGGAGGTCCAGCAGTGGGGCCAGGACACTAGAAGCCCTCCCACTGCTGCCCCCTCCAGCACCAAGAATAGAGTGCATCACCTGCCCCAGACTGAGAGTTCCCATCTATACCCCGTGGCTAATAGCCACTGATGGACTTCTGCTCCATATGTTTATCTAATTCCCTCTTGAAACTGTCCACGCTTGTAGCTGCCACCACCTCCTGTGGCAGTGAATTTCATATGTTAATCACTCTTTGGGTGAAGAAGTATTTCCTTTTATCTGTTCTAACCCGACTGCTCAGCAATTTCATGGAGTGCCCACGAGTTCTTGTATTGTGAGAAAGGGAGAAAAGTACTTCTTTCTCAACCTGCTCAATCCCATTCATAATCTTATAAACCTCGATCATGTCACCCCTCAGCCGTCGTTTCTCCAAGCTAAAGAGCCCTAAGCGTTTTAACCTTTCTTCGTAGGGAAGGTGTTCCAACCCTTTTATCATTCTAGTTGCCCTTCTCTGCACTTTTTCCAATGCTATAATATTAACCTGTAAGAGGCTGCCTGCAGTGTCTCTGTACGACCTTCTTCTCTTCCTTCCAGTGTTCCTTCTAAGCTGAGTTAGTGTGAGCTAGCTCACGGATTTTTAGCCTCTGGCTCATGCATTTTTGCCTTGGCTCAGGAAGGGGTGCGCCAGAGCAAACTAATTTATGCAGTCGCCGAATCGCCCGCTCACAACTTTAATGCCAGTGCTCACAAAGTAGAATTTTTGCTCACAAGACTCCATAGCTTAGAGGGAACATTGCAACACTCGGCCTACTCTGGAGTTACAGCTTGATTCGAATTCTGTAGCACCTTAGAAACCGAGGGGTATGAGCTTTCGGGAGTCAAAGCTGCCTTAGATATCAGACTTATGGGGAAAGAGAAGGGACAGTGGAAGGAGATGATTGGCCGGCTGGTCGCTGATGTCACGGCAGGACCAGTGTTCCCTCTAAGCTGAGTTAGTGTGACCTAGCTCACAGTGTTTTAGCCTCCGGCTCACACAATTTTGTCTTAGCTCAGGAAGGATAGCTCCAGAGCTAGCTAATGTACGCAGCAGCCAAATCGCTCGCTCACAACTCTAATGCCAGGAGCTCGCAAAGTGGAATTTTTGCTCACAAGACTCCACAGCTTAGAGGGAGCGTTTTTGGCAGCCCTCACCTAAATGCTGCAAACATGTCTGAGGGAGCTGCAGCCGCTGTTGATACTTCTCCCCTTTTCTCCCACTGCTTTTGATTGAGCCCCAAGGAAGAAGGATGCCAGTGCGAATGCTGACATAAGCAGCGGCCATCTGAGCTGGACTGCAGGACGGCCTTTTCCGTTGCACCTGTGGAACTGCTCCTGGACGCAAAGTAAAAGGTGGTGGTGGGGGAGGCTCAGTTTACCAGAACACAATCTTAAAAACAATAAAACCTTGCGAGGATTCCATCAGAAACCTATAAAGCTTCCTCATCTTCCGCCTCGCTTTGGCTGCTAATTTAGCAAAAATTGCTCCAGCTCAAATCACTTGTGGATTTTTGTTACTCAATTGAAATTCCATCTTCTAACGTACTGGGAGGAAAAAAATGATTCCACAGTTAGTCCAAGAGCAATCCATTTCATCCTGATGCCCGCGTCGAAGTTGCAATATCGCAAGTAACGGGGGCCAGTGTTCCCTCTAAGCTGAGTTAGCGTGAGCCAGCTCACAGTTTTTTAGCCTCCGGCTCACACCTTCTTGTCTTAGCTCAGGAGGGATGGCTCCAGAGCAAACTAATTCATGCAGTCACCGAATCGCTCGCTCACAACTTTAATGCCAGCAGCTCACAAAGTAGAATTTTTGCTCACAAGACTCCACAGCTTAGAGGGAGCATTGAATGGGGCCCATCCTCTACTACACTCAGGGGGCAGAACCGTGGTCCTTCAGTGGTCTTCTAGGACCACAGACTGGAACTCCTGAACATCATATATCTGATTCCAAATCTTTCCATAGGGTGTGGATTAATAGATCTGCAAACTGGAGTCAGGGACAGATAGGGAGATTTCTCTACAAAACTGAAGGAATCTCTGGGTTTGCGAAGACATCTGGAATCAAATATATTCAGACTAAAACTCCCCAAAATAACAGAAACAACACTTATAGCTTCAACAAAGGAACTTCCAATGAGCTGTCGGTGGTCTACACACACACTTGATCTTAGCCAAAAGGCCGAGAAGCTCTCGGTAGTCATAAGAACATAAGAGAAGCCAATGTTGGATCAGGCCAGTGGCCTGTCCAGTCCAACACTCTGTCACACAGTGGCCAAAAATACCAAGGGCCATCAGGAGGTCCAGCAGTGGGGCCAGGACACTAGCAGCCCTACCACTGTTGACCCCCCCCAGCACCAAGAATACAGAGCATCCCTTGCCCCAGACTGAGAGTTCCTATCTATACCTTGTGGCTAATAGCCACTGATGGACTTCTGCTCCATATATTTATCCAATTCCCTCTTATAAGAACATAAGAGAAGCCAGTGTTGGATCAGGCCAATGACTCATGACAGAGTGGCCAAAAATACCAGGTGCCATCAGGAGGTCCAGCAGTGGGGCCAGGACACTAGAAGCCCTCCCACTGCTGCCCCCCCTCCAGCACCAAGAATAGAGTGCATCACCTGCTCCAGACTGAGAGTTCCTGTCTATACCTTGTGGCTAATAGCCACTGATGGACCTCTGCTCCATATAAGAACATCAGAGAAGCCCATGTTGGATCAGGCCAGTGGCCCATCCAGTCCAACATTCTGTGTCACACAGTGGCCAAAAATACCAGGGGGCCATCAGGAGGGCCAGCAGTGGGCCCAGGACACTAGAAGCCCTCCCACTGTTGACCCCTCCCCCAAGTACCTAGAATAGAGTGCATCACCTGCCCCAGACTGAGAGTTCCTATCTATACCTTGTGGCTAATAGCCACCGATGGACCTCTGCTCCATATAAGAACATCAGAGAAGCCCATGTTGGATCAGGCCAGTGGCCCATCCAGTCCAACACTCTGTGTCACACAGTGGCCAAAAATACCAGGGGGCCATCAGTAGGCCCAGCAGTGGGCCCAGGACACTAGAAGCCCTCCCACTGCTGCCCCCTCCAGCACCAGAAATAGAGTGCATCACCTGCCCCAGACTGAGAGTTCCTATCTATACCTTGTGGCTAATAGCCACTGATGGACCTCTGCTCCATATAAGAACATAAGAGAAGCCCATGTTGGATCAGGCCAGTGGCCCATCCAGTCCAACACTCTTGAGTCACACAGTGGCCAAATATACCAGGGGCCATCAGTAGGCCCAGCAGTGGGCCCAGGACACTAGAAGCCCTCCCACTGCTGCCCCCTCCAGCACCAAGAATAGAGTGCATCACCTGCCCCAGACTGAGAGTTCCTACCTATACCTTGTGGCTGATAGCCACTGATGGACTTCTGCTCCATATGTTTACCATTTTGGAGGATGCTAGGCAACCACAGCAACATGCCCAAACCTTCCAAGCCTTGGTTTCTGAAAAGCAAAGCCATGTGAGGGGAGCTGTGGTGGGCTTGGAGGACACTCGAGCTCTTTGCTTGAGGCTGTTCTAGTTCTGACTGAGACAGCCACACAGGTGCTTTTTTGGACCCAAGTTGGAAGATTCAGCAGCCGTGCATTTGGCACCAGACACATGGCTTCCATCTGTAGAGGCCTCACAGACGTCTTTGTCTTGTGTCTACAGATCTTGATGCTTAACCTTCCTTTTCTTGGTCCAGTGTTAACATTGGTTATTGAGCTGTGGTGGCTCAAGTGGTTAAGATGCTGAACTGCAGGCTGTGGGAGGTCAGTCGTTCAGCAGTTCGAGACCCGAGAGTGCCGCATGATGGAGTGAGCGCCCGTCTCTAGTTCCAGCTCCTGCCAACCTAGCAGTTCGAAAGCAAGAAGTTGCAAGTTGATAAATAGGTACCACTTCGGTGGGAAGGTAACAGCGTTCCGTGCGACTTGGTGTTTAGTCACGCCAGCCACATGACCACGGAAATGTCTTCGGACAGCGCTGGCTCTTTGGCTTTGAAACGGAGATGAGCGCCGCAACCCTAGAGTTGGATTCGACTGGCTTTCGAGAAAGGGAACCTTTACCTTTACCTGTCTTATTGTAATATGTATTATTGTTACATGTACCGCAATACTGTTTGGCCTCCGAAGAAGGCCCCGATAGGGCGGAAACACATCAGGTCATGTGTCTTGGCCCTTGTGTTTATTTTTATTTATTTATTAATTAATTCCATTTGTACCCTGGCCCTCCCCGCGAAAATGCTCAGGCGGCTCACACTAATCGGTACGAGGAACCATAAAATCCACGTTAAAACATTTTGAACATTTTAGAACCACCAGATAGTCATAAAGTGCTAGTAGTGACCACCATTCCACTATTTTTTAAAATAAAATTATTTATATTTTGAATAAATACAAATCCAAAAGTTATTTTTACATTTTTGAGTCTGGCTCCACATTGTTATTCAACCATACATATACTTTAGACTATCACTTCGGATACGCTTTAGCATCTTTACCCTGTAATTCAACATTTAATCTGTCCATTTCAACTACTTCGATCAATCTACATATTAGTTCCAAAGGTGGCGGCCCCTAATTGAATGCCTGGTGGAAGAGCTCCATCTTACAGGCCCTGCGGAACTGAGAGAGGTCCCGCAGGGCCCTGATCTCCTCCGGGAGCTTGTTCCATCAGGTAGGGGCCGCTACTGAAAATTATAAGATAAGAGTCATTGGCTGATTTCCCACTACAGCTGCTGCAGTGTTGCACCGCTGTTTGCCCCAATACTACTGATCAATTTCACACCCGAAGCCGCGGGGCTGCATTTTGACCCGCGGCTTCGCCCGATTCCCCCGCAGTTTCTGTTTTTTGAGGATCACGAAACTGCGGGGGAAATCAGGCGAAGCCACTGGTCAAATGCAGCCCCGCAGCTTCGGGTGTGAAATTGACCAGTAGTATTGGGGCAAACGGCGGCGCAACACCGAGTCAGCTGTAGTGGGAAATCAGCCATTATGAGTACAGCTATCTGGGAGTATGTTTAATAAAAAAATTCTGGCTTTAATGCAAGATCTATGTTAGTTATTTCTCGTATCATGCTACGGATCTTTCCCCAATATTTATAAATCTTTCTGCACCTCCACCACATATGATAATAAGTACCCACGTTATTCTTACATTTCCAGCAGTTATTTGACATGGCTGGAAAGCACTTCCATCATTAATTGAGATGGTGTGCTATATAATGTACCAATTCCTGACTCAGCGATCTTCTGGCTTCACACGATGGTCTGGCTTGATCTCAAAGCTGGGGCCAGCCCATAACCACAGATGTTGGTGATAGTGGTGAGGGCGGCCCCTAATTGAAAGCCTGGTGGAAGAGCTCCGTCTTGCAGGGCCTGCGGAACTATAGAAGATCCTGCAGGGCTCTGATCTCCTCCGGGAGCTCAATTCCACCAGTATGAAGCCGCCACTGAGAAGGTGACAGCCAATCTGGTGGCTACAATTGCATATGTGCAGTATGTGAATGAAGGGCCAAACTAGTGTTCTGCACAGGGACTGGCAGCAATATTTATTTAGTATTTATTTATTTATTTTGATTTCTATATGACAGGAATAACAGCATGGGGGGGAGGCAAGAGCTCCTCCTTCAACCCATGCCATGGTCCTGACCAGAATCAGGGCCCTGTAGAATTTCTAGAGGGGAGCAGCAACTGACATATGGCATCTAGTCCCCGTGGAGAACACAGTACAAACATCTAGTTTAGTCCTCAATCTCGTTCACCAGTGAAGAGCCATATATCCACTCAGGTCATGGTCAGGTCCTTATAGTCATCACTTGTCAAACACAGAATCCTCCTGTATTGTCAAGCACAGCTTGCCTCCTGTATTCATCCTTACCCTTCGTTCGCAATCAGATACGTCTGAATTGTTTGGATGCCCTTTGTTCTCAGTCAGATGCGTCGGAACTGTTCGGGTGCCTTTTGTTCACAATCAGATACGTCGGAACTGTTTGGATGCCTTTTGTTCACAATCAGATACATCGGAACTGTTTGGATGCCTTTTGTTTGCAATCAGATACGTCTGAACTGTTCAGATGCCCTTTGTTTGCTATCAGATACGTCTGAACCATTTGGATGCCTTTTGTTCGCAATCAGATATGTCTGAACTGTTCAGATGCAGGCAAGCCATGCACCCGGCTTTTCAGCTCCTGTGATCGCTATCGGTGAGCAGGGCCTGAACTGAACAGGTGGGTGATCTAGCCTCCCTGTTTTCAATGCCAAGTCTTGGCTTGGAATCTGTGAGTTTTTGCACATGTGCAAAGTCCTTTTCTACCCCATCAGGGCATTGCCAAAAGCAGCGAGAAGGTGCAGAGTTACCAACCTTCAGTAGGATTGCCAGAAATGTCCAGACTGAGGGAGGGAGGCCATTTGACTCATTGAGTTGCAATCATCACAGACTTCCTTCAGTCAGCTGCAGAGGGTGGGGGGTCTAAGGGAATGCCATTTACTTTGGAGGAGCTTGGATGCTGCTGCAAGATGGTTTGGTGTAGTGGTTAAGAACATGGACTCTAATCTGGGAGAACCGGGCTTGATTCCCCACTTTCCCACATGCAGCTGCTGGTGTGACCTTGGGTCAGTCACAAGTTCTGTCAGAGCTGTTCTCTCAAGGGCAGTTCTCAAAGAGCTCCTCCTCCTCCTCCTTCTTGACAGAGTTGCACTGCCCATGTGGTGCCTTTCCCCTCATCCGTATTCACTCGGTAGAATTGTCCTCAAAGTGAAATCATGAGTGAGCTAAAAGTCTGCAGTCACTGCACATCATCTGGAGAGAAAGACTCTCCTTCGAGCTTCTCACCACTTGAGGGACAGAGTAGAGGGACTGATAGGCAGGTATGCCAGCCCTGGCTTGGGAAATTCCTGGAGATTTTGGAGGGGCATACATTTGCATTTATCGATTTAAATCCCACTTTCCTCCCCCTTTCAGACTCCAAGCAGCTTTAGGAATATCGTTTCCCTCTCCTGCATCTTTTTACACAACAACCCTGTGAGGTAGTCAGGCTGAGAAGCTGTGACAGTTCCAAAGTCTCCCAGCGAGCTTCCGTGGTAGGAGTGGGGATTTGAAGCTGGATTGCTCAGAGTCCTAGCCTGGGACGCTGGCCTCTCCAGGTGGTTAGGGTTGCTATCCTTCAGGTGGCACCTGGAGAGATCCTGATGTTACAGTTGGATGTTACAATTGGAGACCCAGCCCTATGAGGAAAGGCCGAGGGACTTGGAAATGTTCAGTCTGGAGAAGAGGAGGCTGAGTGGGTGACATGATTGCTCTCTTGAAGTATTTGAAGGGCTGTCACTTGGAGGAAGGCAAGGAGCTGTTCCTGTTGGCGGCAGAGGAGAGGACTCGCAATGATGGGTTTAAAATAAGGTTCGGGAGGTACCGGGCTAGATCTTAGGGAAATTTTTTTGACAGTCAGAGTTGTGCCATAGTGGAATCAGCTGCCTGGGGAGGTGGTGAGCTCCCCCTCCCCGGCAGTCTTCAAGCATCGGCTGGACAAACAACTTGTCAGGGACGCTCTAGGCTGATCCTGCATTGAGCAGGGGGGTTGGACTTGACGGCCTGTAGGGCCCCTTCCAACTCTGGGATTCTATGATTCTAACTGGTCTCCAGGCAACCCAGGTTAGTTCCTCTGGAGAAAACAGCTGCTTTGGAGGGTGGACTCCGTGGCATTGTACTCTGCTGAGGCTCCTCCCCTTTCCAAACCCCACCCTCCCCAGGCTCCACCCCCCAAATCTCCAGGTATCCCCCAATCCAGAGCTGGCATCCTTAAGGGTGGTGCCTCAGGTGGGTGGGGTTGGGGAGGGAAGAGACCTCAGCGGGGTATAATGTCATGGGGCATCTGTTTGTTGGGCTCCTTAGTCAGGTCACGCAACGCAGGGCTTCAGTAGAAGAATCTGTTTATTGGTGAATCATAACTAAAGACACAAATGTACAGCTTGTGTTAGGAATGCCCAGGAACAGCAGGGCTCCCTAAATTATAGTGGAATCAAGGTAAAGGTAAAGGTAAAGGTTCCCTTGCTCGAAAGCCAGTCGAATCCGACTCTAGGGTTGCGGTGCTCATCTCCATTTCCAAGCCGAAGAGCCAGCGCTGTCCGAAGATGTTTCCATGGTCATGTGGCCAGCATGACTAAACACCAAGGCGCACTGAACGCTGTTACCTTCCCACCAAAGTGGTACCTATTTATCTACTTGCAATTTCTTGCTTTCGAACTGCTAGGTTGGCAGGAGCTGGAACTAGAGACGGGAGCTCACCCCATCATGCGGCACCCGGGTCTCGAACTGCTGAACTACTGACCTTCCACAGCCTGCAGTTCAGCATCTTAACCACTTGAGCCACCGCAAACACCCCCCTAAATGAGCAGAAGCCAATGAGTATAGCTCTCACGTGCGGGCAAAGCGGGCAAAACAATCTAAAAGCCGTTGATTCCCAGCAGAGGAGTTCTGCAGCTGGAAACACTATAAGGTCATGAAGATGATAACATACAGACAGTAGAATAGTAATGGTCAGAGGCTGGTAGAATGAGAGTACTCCCCTCGCATTCCAAGCCCATGATAGGGCTACTTGACACTGTTTTCTTCAGGGGAACTGATCTCTGTTGTCTGGTTGCTGTTGTTCAGTCGCACAGTCAAGTCCGACTCTTCGCGACCCCATGGACCACATCACACCAGGCCCTCCTGTCTTCTGTCACGCTCTGGAGTTTGCTTAATTTCATGTTCGTTGCATCGATGACACTGTCTAACCATCTCATCCTCTGTTGTCCCCTTCTTCTTTGACCTTCAGTCTTTCCCAGCATCAGGGTCTTCTCCAGTGAATGCTCCCTTCTCATTGGGTGGCCAAAGTATTTGAGCTTCAGCTTCAGGATCTGGCCTTCCAGGGAACAGTCGGGGTTGATTTCTTTTAGGATTGACTGATTGGATCTCCTTGCAGTCCAAGGGACTCTCAAGAGTCTTCTCCAGCACCATAATTCAAAAGAATCTATTCTTTGGCGCTCGGCGAAGATCTGTTGCTCCGGAGATCCGTTGAATTCTGGGAGATCTTTGGGCCCAGCTAGAAGATGGGCATCCCATATTGGTCTGTTCCAAATATGTTCTGTTTTGCTCTGTGTGGTCCAGAGAAGGCCAGGCGGAAACCCAAACAGGTCCAGGGAATTATCTCCAGCTAATAAGACTCGTTATCGATGCGACGGACATGAGATTAAGCAAACCCTGGAGCATGATGGAAGACAGAAGGGCCTGGCGTGATGCCACAAAGAGTCGGACTCGGTAGTGCGACTGAACAGGAACAATAAGATTTGAGCAGCTCAGCCGTCAGGCTGTTGACAAAGGTTCATTTTGGCCTGTCAGCCCAGTCCGATACCGTGCTTAAGAACGTAAGAACATAAGAGAAGCCAATGTTGAATCAGGCCAATGGCCCATCTAGTCCAACACTCTGTCACACAGCGGCCAAAATATACCAGGTGCCATCAGGAGGTCCAGCAGTGGGGCCAGGACACAAGAAGCCCTCCCACTGCTGCCCCCGCCCCCAGCACCAAGAATAGAGTGCATCACCTGCCCCAGACTGAGAGTTCCCATCTATACCCTGTGGCTAATAGCCACTGATGGACTTCTGCTCTAATTCCCTCTTGAAACTGTCCATGCTTGCGGCTGCCACCACCTCCTGTGGCAGTGAATTCCATATGTTAATCACTCTTTGGGTGAAGAAGTATTTCCTTTTATCTGTTCTAACCCGACTGCTCAGCAATTTCATGGAGTGCCCACGAGTTCGTGTATTGTGAGAAAGGGAGAAAAGTACTTCTTTCTCAACCTGCTCAATCCCATTCATAATCTTATAAACCTCGATCATGTCACCCCTCAGCCGTCGTTTCTCCAAGCTAAAGAGCCCCAAGCATTTTAACCTTTCTTCATAGGGAAGGTGTTCTAACCCTTTTATCATTCTAGTTGCCCTTCTCTGCACTTTCTCCAATGCTATAATATCCTTTTTGAGATGTGGTGACCAGAACTGTACACAGTATTCCAAATGAGGTCACACCAATGATTTATACAGGGGCATGATGTGCTTGGGAAGAGGCTCGTTGCGACTGCTGAAGTCTAGTTCCCCACGTCTGGAGTCAAATCCCTGACCTTTGCTTAGCATCTCCTGTAGCATCCGAACGCCGCCTGGCCTTTGCCTCTGAGCTTTGGACACGGCAGGAGGCCGACTTCTCCCTCCGGCCGGCTCCTGTAGGAAGCAGGTCTCCCCCGCCTGGATGTGGCGTCCTGCAGGTGCCAGTTCCCATTAAGCTCAGCAACCCTGCGAGGCCCTCTGCCTCCATGGCTGCCCTGACACATTTGTCACGCCGAGCGGGGCCTGCGGTGGTGGCAGGCGGGGAGCGAGTGCGAGGAGGCGACGGGCGGGAAGCGGAGTGTGAACGGCAGGCGCGACCTGGGCCGGAGAACGCGCGTGTTTGCGTGCCGGCTGCCAAGGACGGAGATTAAACGCTGTCAGGAAAGATCTCGCTCCGTCCCGCACCTTGCAAATCTGGTGCCGAGTTCATTTTCGAGAGTGGCGTGCAGGCTTCTTTCCCTTACGTTAGGAGAATCCAGCACCCTGAGACTTGGGGGCTTAGCGTTAGGCACTCAGGTGGTGGACTGGGTCGTGTCGTTTTGGGGTGAAATGTAAGACCGTGGGCAGTGGCCGATTAACCATTAAGCGGACTGAGCACGTGCCTAAGGGCACCAGGGCCAAAGGGGGCACCACAAAGTTGGGGAAAGGGTGGAAAAAATGTGGAAAAAAGCCTTTCAGGTCATGAAGATTGGAACTCTGATGCCTTTACCTTGTGAAATATTAAAACAGATGTTGCATTGCATTTTTGTAGATGGATGCTTTGGAGGGTGGGCTCTATGGCGCTGTACCCCAATGAGGTCCCCGTCCTCCCCAGGCTCCGCCCCCAAATCTCCAGGCGTTTCCCAGCCTGGAGACGGCAACCCTAACCTCCAACTGGCTGCAAGTCTCCAGCCGTGTTCCCTCTAAGCTGAATTGGTGTGAGCCAGCTCACCGTTTTTTTAGCCTCCGGATCACACATTTTTGTCTCAGCTCAGGAAGGACGGGCTCCAGAGCAGACGAATTTATGCAGCAGCCCAATCACTCACTAGCAACTTGAGCTCACAGAGCAGAATTTTTGCTCTCAAGACCCTACAGCTTAGAGGGGGCATTGCTGTCCAGGATCCCAAGGGAAGTCCCCCCTTCACTCCATCAATCTAGGAGAACCGGGTTTGATTCCCCACTCCTCCTCCACATGCAGCTGCTGGTGTGACCGTGGGTCAGTCGCAAGTCCTCTCAGAGCTGTTCTACACCAGTTTGGTGTAGTGGTTAAGTGCGCAGACTGTAATCTGGGAGAACCGAGTTTGATTCCCCCACTCCTCCACTTGCACCTGCTGATGTGACCTTAGGCCAGTCACAAGCTCTGGCACAGCTGTCCTTGAAAAAGAGCAGTTTCTGTCAGAGCTCCCTCAGCCACCACCTACCTCACAGGGTGTCTGTTGTGGGGAGGGGGAGGGAAGGGAATTTGTAAGCTGCCCGAGACTCCTCTGGGTAGTGAAGGGCAGGGTATATATCCAATCTCTTCTTCTTCTTCTCTCAGAGCTGTTCTCTCAAGGGCAGTCCTTGAGAGAGCTCTCTCAGCCCTGCCTACCTCACAGGGTGTCTGTTGTGGGGAGGGGAAGGGAAAGGAGTTTGTAAGCCGCTCTGAGACTCCTTCGGGTAGTGAAGGGCAGGGTATATATCCAATCTCTTCTTCTTCTTCTATCAGAGCTGTTCTCTCAAGGGCAGTCCTCGAGAGAGCTCTCTCTGCCCCACCTACCTCACAGGGTGTCTGTTGTGGGGAGGGGAAGGAAAAGGAGTTTGTGAGCCGCTCTGAGACTCCTAGTGAAGGGTGGGGTATAAATCCAATCTCCTCTTCTTCTTCTTCTTCTTCTTCTTCTTCTTCTTCTTCTTCTTCTTCTTCTTCTTCTTCTTCTTCTTCTTCTTCTTCTTCTTCTTCTTCTAGAGCAGTTCTCGAAAGTGCTCTCTCAGCCCCAGCTAACTCACAGGCTGTCCGTTGTGGGGAAGGGAAGGGAAAGGGGATTGTCAGCCACTCTGAGACTCCGAGTGAAGGGCAGGTGTATCAATCCAATCTCCTCTTCATCCCTTCTTCAATCAATCAAAAATTAGGAAACGTGTTATTGACTAGGGGCCTATACCCATCCAGTCTGCTGGAAAGCACCATAGTATGTTGTGCTCTCAACATGGCTTTATCGGGCCTCTACTCCTGCATGCTCCGTGGATTACCTGCAAAGCGGTATTTGGCCATCTTTCTCTCCTGTAATGATAGCTAAATTCCAGCCCAGTGGCCCCTTAGAGACCAACGAGATTTTGGCGATATGAGCTTTCAAGAGTCAGAGCTCCCAGATATGAGTTGGAATGGCTTCCCACTTATATCTGATGAAGGGAGCATTGATTCCCCAAAGCTCATACCCCCCAAAATCTCATTGGTCTCTAAGGGGCTATTGGACTCAAGTCTAGCCATTCTACAGCAGGTCGATACGGCTCCCCTCGTCCTGTGATGATAAGCATTCGATTCCCTTCATTTTTAGCACTGACACTCCCATGACTACCCTGCGGCTGGAGGTCAGTTTCCAAATTCCCGTCTTTATTTTCTGATGAGTTATGCCTGCCACAGCGTACTTTAGTTTCAATTGCAACCAACGCTGGAAACTGCAAGGGAGTGGGGTGGGGGCTTTGTCACAACAACCTGGGCAAAGATATTCCGATTCCCTTCATTCTCAGCGCTGCCACTCCACCCATCGTTCTGAAACTGGCCACCAATTGTGAAAGCCCTAGCTTTATTTTCTGATGAGTTATGCCTGCCACAAGCAGAGAGACTTTGTTTTCATTATTACCAGACTCGATTTAAGGTATTGGCTATCACATACAAAGCCCTTCATGGCCTTGGATCCCAGGCCCGTAGCATGCACCCCTCTTCCTCCCCTCCTGCAAAATTTTAAGGGCCTTTCAGCTGATAAGCAGGGAGCATGTGGCCCACTGATCAGCTGGAGGGCCCTTTAAATCTTGCAGGAGGGGAAGGAAAGAGGTGCAGGCCACCCCCTTCTTCTCAAAAGCATTTAAAGGATCCCTTTAAAGGAGAGCCAGTTTGGTGTAGTGGTTAGGAACGTGGACTCTAAACTGGGAGAACCGGGTTTGATTCCCCATTCCTCCACGTGCAGCTGCTGGTGTGATCTTGGGTCAGTCACAAGTTCTCTTGGAGCTGTTCTCTCAAGAGCAGTCCTCAAAAGAGCTCTCTCAACCCCACCTACCCCACCTGCCTCACAGGGGTTCTATTGTGGGGAGGGGAAGGGAAAGGGATTGTAAGTCAATCTGAGACTCCTTCGGGTAGTGAAGGGCAGGGTATAAATCCAATCTCCTCCTCCTCCTCCTCCTCCTCCTCCTCCTCCTCCTCCTCCTCCTCCTCCTCCTCCTCCTTCTTCTTCTTCTTCTTCTTCTTCTTCTTCTTCTTCTTCTTCTTCTTCTTCTTCTTCTTCTTCTTCCTCCTCCTCCTCCTCCTCCTCCTCCTCCTCCTCCTCCTCCTCCTCTCCCCATTTGGGACTCTTACTTACTTAAACAATGTCACACTGAATTTGCTTAAACGGTATCACACTGAAACAACCCTATATTATCCCCTTTTGGATTTAATTACTGCTGACAAAAATTTGCAACTAATAAAGTGATCCTAATATTACCCATATCTAATAATAACAGGGCTGGCCCTGGGTAGTATTCAGAAGGGAGACCTCCAAGGAATACCAAGGTCGTGATGCAGAGGTAGGCAATGTCAAGTCACATCTGAACGTCCCTTACCACCCCCCTGGCCGCACCAGGGGTCCCCAGAAGTCAACGTGGCTTGATGGCAAACAAAAAAGGTTTATAAGATATAAATTGTCCTGAACATTTCTTCCTCAAGCCCTACCAAAAACAACAGAAATATTTCTTCCTCAGATCCTCCTAAAAACAACAAAACAGCAAAATATTTTCCATAGTCTTCTTGGCTTGACCATCCCCGGCATTGACAGCTTATATCCGAATAAGAAATACCTGCATAACAACCTTCAGTAAATATTGATGGAACACCGTTCTATACTGGGACACTGTTGAGTCAAAAACATGTTGTGGGATAAAACTAAAGAAGATTCGGCCATGAGTAGCTACTGAGCTCACCTATCACGCCAGTTTGGTGTGGTGGTTAAGTGCGCGGACTCTAATCTGGGAGAACTGTGTTTGATTCCCCACTCCTCCACTTGCACCTCGCTGGATGACCTTGGGCAAGCCATAGTTCTGTCAGAGCCATTCTTGAAAAAGAGCCGTTTCTGTCAGAGCTCTCTCAGCCCCACCCACCTCACAGGGTGTCTGTTGTGGGAAGGGGAAGGAGTTTGTAAGCCGCTCTGAGACTCCTTCAGGTAGTGAAGGGCGAGGTTTAAATCCAATCTCCTCCTCCTCCTCCTCCTCCTCCTCCTCCTCCTCCTCCTCTTCTTCTTCTTCTTCTTCTTCTTCTTCTTCTTCTTCTTCTTCTTCTTCTTCTTCTTCTACCATGCTCCCTCCTGCGTACTTCTAAAATCTTGGGATATCACTACTAACTTGATTTCTTGAGTTCCCCACTGCTGGACCTCCTGATGGCACCTGGTATATTTTGGCCGCTGTGTGACAGAGTGCTGGACTAGATGGGCCATTGGCCTGATTCAACATTGGCTTCTCTTATGTTCTTATCTCTTGTATACTTTAGGATTATCTTTTTTTTTATTTTATCAAGAAAAGGGGGGGGGGTACCGAAGGGGGGTAGGGGAACATATGAATTCATCAAATTTATCAAATATTATGGATAGTGACATACAACAAGCAAAACCACTGTATTAGTAAAATACATGTTTCAAATATAGCAGCATTCGATAAAACGTCATTGTTACAGTGTTCTGTAATGGGCTACCTCTCTTTTTAAAAGAATAGACAAGAACCTTCCTAATATTAGCAATAATCTATTAACGGTAAAAAAAGATTACATCTTTAACAGCTGAACAAATTTCTGCGCTAAGATTAAACCATCCTTGAAACCTGGATATTATCTTAATCGTTCGTCAGGATCTAAGTCTTATTCTTACTAAGTATTTAAATACTAATGGAATACTAAATAAAAAGATTAAAACTATAATCGGTATCTTCATCACCATTAATATAATATTCAGATAATGTCAAGAATCAAGAAATTTAACTATTTCCATAATATTGTATACTTCGTTTGGGTTAAAGCCCAACAACTGAACCTCATTTTGAATTACTGTTTCCCAAGAATTCAGTTGCAGATATTTTCTTATAAGGCCGAGAAGCCCCTCATTAGACATAAACATCTTGCAACATAGCAAAAATGATCTTCGCCACACTAAAGCTGAGACCCAGTTTGGTTAATGATTAGGAGCGCAGACTCTAGTCTGGGAGAACCTCCACTCCTCCTCCACATGCAGCTGCTGGTGTGACCTTGTGCCAGTCACAAGTTCTCTCAGAGCTGTTCTCTCAAGGGCAGTTCTCTCAGAGCTCTCTCAGCCCCACCTGCCTCCCAGGGTGTCTGCTGTGGAGAAGGGAAGGGGAAGGAGAGATTGTAAACCACTCTGAGACTCCTTCAGGTAGCGAAGGGCGGGGTATAAATCCAATCTCTTCCTCTTCTTCTAAAGAGAGCCAGTTTGGTGTAGTGGTTAAGTGGGTGGACTCTAATCTAGGAGAACCAGGTTTGATCCTCCACTCCTCCACTCACAGCTGCTGGATGACCTTGGGCAAGCCGTAGTTCAATCTTTCAGGGGTAACTGGTACTTGCCCTCTGCTCTTCCCCAGTAGCATATTGGACACCTTCCAACCTGAGGGGCTCATCTTCCGGCATCATCTCTTTTAGCCTTTTCTTACTGTCCATGAGGTTTTCTTGGCAAAGATACTGGAGTGGGTTGCCATTTCCTTCTCCAGGGGATCACGTTTTGTCTGAGTTCTCCGCTGTGGCCTGTCCGTCCTGGGTGGCCCTCCACGGCATAGCCCACAGCCTCATTGAACCATGCAAGCCCCCTTGCCACGTCAAGGCAGTGATCCATGAGAGAGACACCTGACCAGATAGAGGTAATTCAAACTTAGCCCCTTCCCCGTCCCCCAACCACACGCCACAATCGTCCCACCTAGCCGTTGCTATCTCAACCTAATTGGGAAATATATGGTTCCATTATCTACAAGCTCAAGAATGGCACCAAAAGTCTTAAGAACGTTTCTCTGGGAGAGAGGGAGGCTGCGACCCAAAGAGTCCTGAAAGCTTGACGTCACCAGCCGGCCGACTGAAAATGCTGAACGGAATACGACAGGTCTGAAGGCAGAGACAAACTCTCCGCCAGCTGCAGTGTGTGTGGAATTAATGAATTATATGTTGTCCTCCCTATCCCTTATAAAAACATTGTTAGTCCCACGTCTCAAATGTGTAACTGTAAATCGCTCAGAGCCTGCAATTGCATGGGGTGAGTGATCAATAAACAGAAAGATTGTTGTTGTTGTTGTTGTTGTTATTGTTGTTGTTGTTGTTATTGTTGTTGTTGTTGTTGTTGTTATTATTGTTATTGTTATTATTATTATTATTATTATTATTATTATTATTATTATTATTATATCTTCAGGCATCATGAAGTCATAGAATCATAGAATGTTAGAGTTGGAAGGGACCTTGCAAATCATCTAGTCCAACCCCCTGCACTCTGCAGGAACATAGCCGAAAGATAGCCCTACATACCTACAACATACCCAAAAGATGGTCGTCCAGCCTCCGCTTGGAAACATCCAGCGAAGGAGCATCCACCACCTCCTGAGGCAGACTGTTCCACTGCTCAACCACTCTTACAGTTAGGACGTTTCTCCTGATATTTAGCCGGTATATCGACTCCCTTATCATTTCTACCCATTCGATCTAGTCTTGCAATCCAGAGCAAGAGAAAATCGATCTGCTCCATCTTCTACATGACAGCCCTTCAGATATTTGAAGACTGCAATCATGTCGCCTCCAAGCCTTCTCTTTCCCAGGCTAAACAGACCCAACTCTTCCAGCCTTTCCTCGTAAGACTTGGATTCAAACCCTCTCACCATCCTGGTCGCCCTCTTCTGGACACGCTCGAGCTTGTCAACATCCTTCCTAAAATGTGGTGCCCAAAACTGGACACAGGACTCCAGGGGAGGCCTGACCATAGCAGAATAAAGCGGAACTACCACCTCCTGTGATCTGGACACAATGCTTCTGTTAATGCATCCTAAGATTGCATTAGCTTTCCTCGCAGCCACATCACACTGGAGGCTCATGTCTAGCTCCCAAAGCAGCCATTTCCTCCAGGGGAAGTGATCTCTGTAGTCTGGAGATGAGTAGTAATTCCGGGAACTCTCCAGGCTCCATCTAGAGGTTGGCAACTCTAGGGTTCACCCAGAGACTGAGCAGGGCAGAACCGCAGTAGAACAATATTGGGAACCCAGTGAGCTATGGGGTTGATGAGCAGAGTGAGCCCTGTCAGGTAATTGACTTGACTTCCCTTCTCCACCAGTGATATACTAATTCAAGCCTCCCTCACAGGGCTGTTGTAGAGAGAGAGGAGAGATTGGATTTATACATCGCCCTTCACTGCCCAAAGGCGTCTCAGAGCGACTTACAAACTCCTTTCCCTTCCCCTCCCCTCCCCACAACAGGCACCCTGTGAGGTCAGCAGGGCTGAGAGAGCTCTGAGAGAAACTGTCCTTGAGAGAACAGCTGTGCCAGAGCTTGTGACTGACCCAAGGTCACATCAGCAGGTGCAAGTGGAGGAGTGGGGAATCAAACCAGGTTCTCCACGCGCTTAACCACCTGCTGGCTCTCAGAAGCCCTCCCACTGTTGCCCTCCCCCCAAGCACCAAGAATAAAGAGCATCACTTACCCCAGAGTTCCTACCTATACCTTGTGGCTAATAGCCACTGATGGCTCTGCTCCAGTTTGGTGTCATGGCTAAGTGTGTGGACTCTAATCTGGGAGAACTGGGTTTGATCCCCCACTCCTCCACTTGCACCTGCTGGGTGACCTTGGGCAAGCCATAGTTCTGGCATAGCTGTTCTTGAAAAAGAGCCATTTCTGTCAGAGCTCTCTCAGCCCCACCTACCTCACAGGGTGTCTGTTGTGGGGAGGGGAAGGGGAAGGAGATTGTAAGCCGCTCTGAGACTCCTTTGGGTACTGAAGGGTGAGGGATAAATCCAATCTCCTTCTTCTTCTTAAACTTCCTCACAGGGTTGTTGTGAGGCGAAAGTAGGAAAAGGGGAAGAACAGAGCTGCTCTCAGCTCCTTCGAAGAATGGCCGGGTCAAAATGGTCCAGACCAATAAGAAGATAATAACAGGGGAAAGACTCTGGATACTGAAAATGTTGAAGAAATACTGAGTGTTCCAACTGTGGTCTACCCCAGAAGGAGCAGCCGCTTGAAGCAGCTGTTGTGACTGAACGACGACAACAAAGATAAGCTTCCGAAGTTGAAGGTGAGAAAATTACAGTGGATGTGGTGGAGTTAGAGCCAGTTTGATGTAGTGGTTAAGTGTGCGGACTCTAATCTGGCTGGATGACCTTGGGCAAGCCATAGTTCTGATAAGAGTTGTTCTTGAAAAAGAGCAGTTTCTGTCAGAGCTCTCTCATCCCCGCCTACCTCGCAGGGGGTGTCTGTTGTGGGGCGGGGAAGGGAAAGGAGTTTGCAAGCCGCTCTGAGACTCCTCCGGGGAGTGAAGGGCGGGGTATAAATCCAATCTCTTCTTCTTCTTCTTTCAGAGCTGTTCTCTCAAGAGCAGTTCCTGTCAGAGCTCTCTCAGCCCCACCTACCTCACAGGGTGTCTGTTGTGGGGAGGGGAAGGGAAAGGAGTTTGTAAGCCACTCTGAGACTCCTTTGGGGAGTGAAAGGTGGGGTATAAATCCAACCTCTTCTTCTTCTTCTTTTAGAGTTGCCCCTCTTTGAGGGTTGCCAGCCTCCAGCTGTTAGCTGGAGATCTCCTGGAGTTACAGCTCATCTTCAGGCTACAGAGATGGATTCCCTGGAATGAAATAAGTGCTTTGGAGGGTGGACTCTGTGGCTTCTCTCCCCAAACTTCACCCCCCCCATCTCCACCCCTCCTGCCCTCCAGGAATTTCCCAACCTAGAATTGGCAACCCTACCATCTTCAAGAAGAATAAGAAGAGACTGGATTTATACCCCACCCTCCGCTACCCAAGGGAGTCTCAGAGGGGCTCACAAGCTCCTTTCCCTTCCCCTCCCCACAACAGACACCCTGTGAGGCAGGTGGGGCTGAGAGAGCTCTCTTGAGAACTGCTCATGAGCTGTGATCCTTCTAAGCTGTGCAGTCTTGTGAGCAAAAATTCCACTTTGTGAGCTCCTGGCACTAAAGCTGTGAGCGGGCAATTCGGCTACTGAATCAATTAGTTTGGTCTGGAGCCGTCCCTCCTGAGCTAAGACAAGAAATGTGTGAGCCGGAGCTAAAAGACTGAGAGCTAGCTCACACTAATTCAGCTTAGAGGGAACACTGCTCATGAGCAGACAGCTCTGAGAGAACTTGTTACTGACCCAAGGCCACGCCAGCAGCTGCATGTGGAGAAGTGGGGAATCGAGCCCGGTTTTCCTAGATTAGAATCCCTGCTCCTAACCACTGCACCAAACTGGCTCTCCTTCAAATTGGCTCTTCAAAGGCAGCCTCATTTCACTGGGCGATCGTTTCAGCATCCAGTAGCGCTGCCAACCTCCAGGTGGGGCCTGGAGAGCTCCCTGGAACTACAACTCTTCTCCAGACTACAGAGATCAGTTCCCCTGGAGGAAATGGCAGCTTTGAAGTGTGGACTCTTTGGCACTGTACCCCACTGAGTCCCCTCCTAGGTTCCACCCCCAAATTTCCTGGGATTTCCCAACCTGGAGCTGGCAGCCCTAGCATCAAGGGAGACACGACCGCCTATCCTTTAGTGTAGTGATCCAAATTATGCTGAAGAAACTGACGAGGGTTGTCTCCGCTCATCTTTTCAGTACTTCTCTGTGTAAAAAGGAAATGGGATCTCGGGAAAAGCCCCTGTGAGTTTTTACTGTTTCTTTAATTATAATTTCCAGGACTTGAAAGCGTCCCCATTTTTTATGCACATGAAGAGCCCGCTGCCACCACCTCCCGCTGCTTCCATAATTTTATTTGCAACCGCCGTGCCGGGAAGACAATGGGACACGAAGCCATCGCTTTGAATTACTTTACATATCTCAAAAAGGCCGATGTCGGGACTTGGAGGCGGCGAAACGTTTTCCAGTTCCTTTCCGGTGGGTATCGAAAAAGCACCTCCCGTGTTCCGCAGTCTCTGTAGGTTATTGCAAACACACAATTGGGCTTCTTTTGAGTCTGCCAGTCTTCCTTTTCCTTCTTTGGCCTCACTGCCGTTGGCGATCACTTACCCTCACTGCCCTTTCATCTGATTGGCGGTGGCAGCCCACAGGACTTGTTCACGACGTTATAGAATCGTAGAGTTGGATGGGGCCATAAAGGCCATCTAGTCTAACCCTCTGCTCAATGACCCCCTGCTTAACCCCCTGCTAACCCCCTGCTTAAAGAACGCCAGTGAGGGGAGCTCACCACCTCCCCAGGCAGCCGGTTCCACTGCTGATCTACTCTTACTGTAAATTCCCCCCCCCAAATCCACCTGGCAGCTTTCTGCCCATAATTTAAACCCATTCTAGCCATTCTAGCTAGTGGGGGGGCTTCTGGTGTCCTGGCCCCACTGCTGGACCTCCTGATGCCACCTGGTATATTTTGGCCGCTGTGTGACAGAGTGTTGGATTAGATGGGCCATTGGCCTGATTCAACATTGGCTTCTCTTATGTTCTTATGTAGTCCTCTCCTCTGCTGCCAACAGCAGTCACATCACCCCTCAGCCTCCTCTTCTCCAGACTGAACATTCCCAAGTTCCTCTTAGGGTATGCTTTCCAGGCCCCTGATCATCCTTGTCCCTCGTCGCCAGTTTGGTGTCGTGGTTAAGTGCGCGGACGCCAGTCTGGGAGAACCGGGTCTGATTCCCCACTCCTCCACTTGCACCTGCTGGATGACCTTGGGCATGCCATAGTTCTGGCACAGCTGTTCTTGAAGGAGAGCAGTTTCTGTCAGAGCTCTCTCAGCCCCGCCGACCTCCCAGGGTGTCTGTTGTGGGGAGGGGAAGGGAAAGGGGTTTGTAAGCCGCTCTGAGACTCCTTTGGGAAGTGAAGGGCGGGGTATAAATCCAATCTCCTCCTCTTCTTCTTCCTCTTCTTCTTCCTCTTCCTCCCCTCCTCCTCCTCCTTTGATTCCCCACTCCTTCACATGTAGCCATCTGGGCGACCTTGGGTCAGTCACAAGTTCTCACAGTCACTTGTGGATCAAAATCAGAGATTGCTGCAGCCGGTCGAGATTATACTGCAGTTTGGGTGGCGAAAAAAGCAAGCAGTTCAGGCCCCGGTCATACGGGCCAGAAAACGCGGGGCGGAGGCGTGGCAGTTCGCCCCGGAGCTAAATAAGGCGCGGTAGCCCGATCACAGGGGCCACCGGGTTGCCACGCTCCAGCTCTATGCCCCGATCACACCGTGCTGCTGCAGTGCGGCAAAAAAGCAGCGCAGCAGACCACGCAAGTGCAAAGTGTTGCGAAGTGTGCATGTGCCATTGGGGGGGGCGGGCCGCTGTCAGTGTCTTGTGTGTGCACATGCGCTGTTCAGCGCTGGTGCGCATCCCATGGAAACTTACAACATCCGTAAACCCCGGGGACATGGGCGGGCGTCGGAAGCCGCGGGATGCTGGCGCTCCCACGATCTTTGCCAGCCTTTGCCAGCCTTTGCCCTGGGGTTTCCGGAAACTAGTACTTCGGATCTAGTAGTTTTTTACTCCGCGTTTTCCACGGGAAGGCGCGGGTTGGCCACGGGAGCGCTACGCCTCCCAGATGTGTTCGTATGATAGCGCACAGAAAGTCCGCAGGGCTCCCGTGCCTTCAGCGGGGCAAATGCTCAGTGTGAACGGGGCCTCAGAGGAGTAACCAAAGACAGCGTCGTCTAGTGGTTAGGAGACGACGATCTAGGACCCCGAGCTTCGGATCCTTAGACGAATGCAGCTTGCTGAGTGGCTTCGGGCAAGTCAGTCTCGCTCTTCCCAGTGCACCTCGCAGGGTCGTTGTGTGGATAAAACAGAGGAGTGAGAATGATTCCTGCCCTCATGAATTATTTTGGAAAAAAAGAGGCGGTGGCGGATAAGGATATTGTAAATAAATACCATACCAAACAGCAAGGGAACAGCAGAAAGGTTTTTCCCACCCCAGGAATCCATGCAGCTGCGTCGAAGGTGTTGCTTTCAAAGTGGAAATTGAAATTAGCTCGTATTCAGCATAGTCATCGCAATGTCCAGAGGGGATATTTTTCCTGTACAACCCCGTCAAAACGAACCAGAGCTGTTAAAAAAAGATTCTTTTCTAAAAAAAATATATATTCTTTTCATCTGTATATATTTGTTGCTCAAGTGGTGTCGTCCCCCCCCCCGTCTCCTTCCCCCTGCTGTCGGATGATGTTCTTTCAGCCGAGCCTGTGCAGCCTGTGGAGAAAGCCAGCGGTGACTTTCCAAAGTTCCTCTCTCCTCTTGAGAGCAGGAAGAATGGGCCAAGCTAAACATGACGCTGGAATTAGAAACATAAGAGCATCAGAAGAGCCCTGCTGGGTCAGACCAGGGGTCCGTCTAGTCTAGCATCCTGTCTCACAAAGGGGCCAACCAGTTCCTCTGGATGGTCAAAAACAGGGCAGAGAGGCCGAGGCCTTCCCCTGATAAGAACACCAGAAGAGCCCTGCTGGGTCAGACCAATAGTCCACCTAGTCTAGCATCCTGTCTCACACAGTGGCCACCCAGTCCCTCTGGAGGGCCAACAACAGGGCATAGAGGCTGAAACCTTCCCTGATAAGAACACTAGAAGAGCCCTGCTGGATCAGACCTGGGGTCCATCCAGTCCAGCATCCCGTCTCAAACAAAAGCCAACCAGTTCCTCTGGATGGCCAACAACAGGGCATAGAGGCTGAGGCCTTCCCTGATAAGACCACCAGAAGAGCCTTGCTGGATCAGACCAAGGAGGGTCCATCCAGTTCAGCATCCTGTCTCACACAGTAGTCAACCAGTTCCTCTGGAGGGCCAACAACAGGGAAGAAAGGCCGAGGCGTTCCCTGATAAGAACATCAGAAGAGCCCTGCTGGATCAGACCAATAGACTATAGTCCACCTAGTCCAGCATCCTGTCTCACACAGTGGACAACCAGTTCCTCTGGAGGGCCAACAACAGGGCACAGAGGCCGAGGCCTTCCCTGATAAGAACACCAGAAGAGCCCTGCTGGATCAGACCTGGGGTCCATCCACTCCAGCATCCCGTCTCACACAGAAGCCAACCAGTTCCTCTGGATGGCCAACAACAGGGCAGAGAGGCTGAGGCCTTCCCTGAAGAACCTCAGAAAAGCCTTGCTGGATCAGACCAGTGAGGGTCAACCTAGCCCAGCATCCTGTCTCACACAGGGGCCAACCAGTTCCTCTAGAGGGCCAGCAGCAGGGCAGAGAGGCTGAGGCCTTCCCGTGATGTTGCTTCCTGACTCTGGGAGTCAGAGGATGAGTGCCCCTGAATGTGGAGGTTCCCCTCAGCCACCATGGCTAGTCGCCACTGATAGTTCTATCCTCCATGAATCTAATCCCCTTTTCAAGCGGTTGATTCCTGTGGCCATCACTACATCCTTGGGTGCGTTCAGACGCGCCGTTTGAGCCGTTTTCAGCACGGCTCAGAAACGGCTTTTCCCTGCGCGTTCACACGCCCAACATCTGCCCACCGTCCCCAGCCGTCACTTTCTGGAGCAAACCCCCTTTGAAACGGAGTATTTTGACACCACTTACCCAAGTGGTGTTTTCCATGATTCTCCGTTTCAAGCCGCACTTTTCCCTGTCTGATCGCTCCATCCAGCCACTTCCGGGTGCTTCAACCCCCCTCCCCTCTGGGAAGCTGCCTCCGGCTTCCGCTTTTAGTCCGCCATTTCCCCCCCCCTTAGCGGTGTGCGCTTGAGCGGAGCTCCGCACTTAAGTTATGTAAAGAAAAGCTTCAGTGGTGCCTAGTTCAGGCATTTAGACGAGTCCAGGATCTTGGGGAGGCCAGTTTCGGGGAGAAAATTTAAACAGAAGTCTTCATTTAAACTTTAAAGGGACGGGTTGAAATCGCTGTTCTGCGCACGCGCCAAACTTCCTGTTCGGGAGAGGGCTGCCTGTGCGCATGCTCAAAGGAGAGGGGAACCCCCCCCCAACTGCAGGAGGACGGCAGGGAGCTCCGAAGGAGGGAAGGAGGAGGTGAGTGTGATCGCGATTCTCCAGTTTAAAAAAAAAACGCATCGTGCCGGAGCAGTTTAAACCGCTCCAGCACGCTGTCTAAACGCACCCCTTTGGTAGCAAAGTCTTCATTTCGATCACGACATCCCATGACTGCAACTTGTAGGAGAAATGAATGCCCTCAGTCACCTGGAGGTTCGCAACTCCCCACACAGTGGATACGGGTCATGAAGCCCAGGACAATCAGGCAGACACCCACCAGGTGTGTCTTTAGAGATATGTCTCCCTGCTAAGTAAGAACAATGCTGGGGCCAAGCAGCAGCCTCTGCCCCTTTCCGCGAGGGATCGGGGCATTCGCACCAATCATGTCAAGCATCACTCCGAAAGGGACGGCTCTTTGTCTCAATCAGCAGCATAAGTGTTGTCATTTGTGATGTTCAAATTGCCTTTGAGTCTCTCTGGAGCTATTTATGTGACTGTCTGATCACTCTTAATTAGGGTTGAGTGGATTTCTGCTTTTATTGTTCCGACTGTGGCTCTCTGCTGCGTTTTGCAGGAATCTTTTTTTTAAAAAAAAAATTCCCTGGCTCATGGGCTCTTCCTTCGCTTCATTCATGCACTTTATTTATTTACGAGGCAGTTATTTATTTAAATCCCACATTTCGCCCCAGAGCTGGGACGCAAAGTGGTTCAGAACATTGTTTATCCCTCTGTTAAGGGGTCCCCCCCCCCTCCGGCATTAGGAGTTAAGCAAAGATTTAAGATACAGAAAAGAGATTTCACATAGGGAACAGGGGTACGTCTGTGGCTATTAGCCACAAGGTCTAGAGGGAACACTTTGTCTGAGGCAGGGATACTGCCTCAGTTTGGTGTAGTGGTTAAGTGCGCGGACTCTTATCTGGGAGAACTGGGTTTGATTCCCCCACTCCTCCACTTGCACCTGCTGATGTGACCTTGGGTCAGTCACAAGCTCTGGCACAGCTGTTCTCTCAAGGGCAGTTTCTGTCAGAAGTTCTCTCAGCCCCACCTACCTCACAGGGTGTCTGTTGTGGGGAGGGGAAGGGAAAGGAGTTTGTAAGCTGCTCTGAGACGCCTTTGGGCAGTGAAGGGTGGGGTATAAATCCAAACTCTTCTTCTTCTTCTTCTTCTTCTTTGGGGGGCAACATTGGGAGGGCTTCTGGAGGTCTAGCCCTGCTGGTGGACCTCCTGATGGCACCTGGTACTTTTGGCCTCTCTGTGACACAGAGGGTGCGTTTAGACAGCGTGCTGGAGCGGTTTAAACTGCTCCGGCACGATGCGTTTTTTTTTTAAACTGGAGAATCGCGCTCACCTCCTCCTTCCGAGCGCCCCGCCGTCCTCCTGCAGGTGGGGGGGGGTTCCCCTCTCCTTTGAGCATGCGCACAGGCAGCCCTCTCCCGAACAGGAAGTTTGGCCGGTGCGAAGAAGAGCGAGCTCAACAGGTCCCTTTAAAGTTTAAAGGAAGAGTCCTTTTAAAAATGGCCTCCCCGAGATCCCGGACTCCTCTAAATGCCTAAACTAGGCACCAGTAAACCTTTTCTTTTTTTAACCTAAGTGCGGAGCTCCGCTCAAGCGCACACCGGTAAGGGGAAAAAAAAAATGGAGGACTAAAACCGGAAGCCGGAGGCAGCTTCCCAGAGGGGAGGGGGGGTTGAAGCACCCGGAAGTGGCTGGATGGAGCGATCAGACAGGGAAAAGTGCGGCTTGAAACGGAGAATCATGGAAAACACCGCTTGGGTAAGTGGTGCCAAAATACTCCGTTTCAAAGGGGGTTTGCTCCAGAAAGCGACGGCTGGGGACGGTGGGCAGATGTTGGGCGTGTGAACGCGCAGGGAAAAGCCGTTTCTGAGCCGTGCTGAAAACGGCTCAAACGGCGCGTCTGAACGCACCCAGAGTGTTGGACTGGATGGGCCGTTGGCCTGACCCAACATGGCTTGTCTTATGTTCTTAAGTCTGGGGCAGTGATGCTCTGACTTTGTGTTTGGGGGGGGCAATGGTGGGAGGGCTTCTGGAGTTCTGGACCCACTGGTTGATCTCCTGATGGCTCCTGGGTTTTGGCCACTGTGTGACACAAGAGTGTTGGACTGGATGGGCCATTGGCCTGATCCAACATGGGCTTCTCTGTCTTCTTGGTGCTTGGGGGGCCACAATGGGAGGAGGGCTTCTAGAGTTCTGGCCCTGCTGGTGGACTTCCTGATGGCCTCTGGGTTTTGGCCACTGTGTGAAACCGAGTGTTGGCCTGGAAGGGCTATTGACCTGATCCAACATGGCTTGTCTTATGTTCTTAAGTCTGGGGCAGTGATGCTCTGACTTCGTGCTTGGGGGGGGGCAACAGTGGGAGGGCTTCTGGAGTTCTGGCCCCACTGGTGGACCTCTTGATGGCCCCTGGGTTTTGGCCACTGTGTGAAACTGAGTGTTGGCCTGGATGGGCCATTGGCCTGATCCAACATGGCTTCTCTGTCTTCTTGGTGCTTGGGGGGCAACCGTGGGAGGGCTTCTGGAGTTCTGGCCCTGCTGGTGGACCTCTTGATGGCCTCTGGGTTTTGGCCACTGTGTGAAACTGAGTGTTGGCCTGGATGGGCTATTGGCCTGATCCAACATGGCTTGTCTTATGTTCTTAAGTCTGGGGCAGTGATGCTCTGACTTTGCGCTTGGGGGGCAACAGTGGGAGGGCTTCTGGAGGTCTGGACCCACTGGTGGACCTCCTGATGGCTTCTCTCAGGGCTTTCTTTCCCCCCTGGAAAAAGAGATGCTGGAACTCTCAAGAGGGAAATGAAGGTTTCAGTCTGTACGCTGAAAACTCGCGAACTTTTAAGCATTCTAAAAAGAATTTTGTCAAAGGGTTTCCAGAACTCCATTCCAGTGCATTCCCCCAGAAACAAAGCCCTGGCTTCTCGTGGGTTCTTATGTCTGGGGCAATGATGCTCTGTCTTCTTGGTGCTCGTTGGCTAACAGTGGGAGGGCTTCTGGAGTTCTGCTGGTGGACCTCCTGATGGCACCTGGGTTTTGGCCACTGTGTGATTCAGAGTATTGTACTAGATGGGCCATTGGCATTATCCGACATGGCTTCTCTCAGGCATTAAAACCTGCTGTGGTTTGGTGTAGTGGTTACATGGTTAATGGTTAAGTCCGCAGACTCTAATCTGGGAGAACCGAGTTGGATTCCCCACTCCTCCATTTGCAGCTGCTGGATGACCTTGGGCAAGCCATAGTTCTGAGAAGAGCTGTTCTCTCAAGGGCAGCTCTGGAAAGAGCTCTCTCAGCCCCAACTACCTCACAGGGCATCTGTTGTGGCGAGGGGAAGGGAAAGAAGAAGGGGATTGGGATTTATACCCTGCCCTTCACTACCCAAAGGTATCTCAGAGTGGCTTACAAACTCCCTTCCCCTTCCCACAACAGACACCCTGTGAGGTAGGTGAGGCTGAGAGA
Source organism: Gekko gecko (assembly GCA_029375565.1). Lineage (NCBI taxonomy): Eukaryota > Metazoa > Chordata > Lepidosauria > Squamata > Gekkonidae > Gekko > Gekko gecko. The sequence continues at coordinate 122,869,023 of JAPDNY010000010.1, read as the reverse complement.
GCTCTGACAGAAACTGCTCTTTTTCAAGAACAGCTGTGCCAGAGCTTGTGACTGACCCAAGGTCATTCAGCAGGTGCAAGTGGAGGAGTGGGGAATCAAACCCGGTTCTCCCAGAGTCCGCACACTTAACTAGGACAGCAAACTGGCTCTCTGAGACTCCGAGTGAAGGGCGGGGTACAAATCCAATCTCCTCCTCCTTGTCTTCCTCTTCCTCTTCTTCTTCTTCTTCTTCTTCCTCCTCTTCCTCTTTTTCCTCTTCTTCTTCCCCTCCCCAAACCCCACCCTTCCCAGCCTCCAAACCTCAGATTTCCAAGTATTTCCCAGTCCAGAGTTGGCAACCGTCAGCAGCTGTCTCTCCTTGCGCGTTCCAACAGTCGTCCCTTGTGGTTTCCGGCGGCCGGCCTTCTCAAACTGCCTTCCTGATTGTCAGCCCCCGGGGCAGTTAGTAACCGTCCCCGTATCTGGTCATTAGATAAACCAGTTGTAAATCGGTCGCCTCTCGAGGCGTCATTTAACATTTGCCCAAATTGGCAATAACTCTGACAACTTTCTGAGTGCAGCCATAAACAGTGCCGCGGATCCGCCGTTTCCCAGATGTTGCTGATGAAACCGATAGCGTTCTGCAATCACGCGATGTGGCGGGAGAGAAACGCGCTCCGCTTGCTGGGCTGTGATTGCTGAATATGTACCGTTTCCAGGTGACTCACAGGATGGAGAGGTGCACGGCATCTGTCTCAGACCTCGTAACAGTCAGCCAGGGTTGCCGATGTCCAGGGAGAGGCCGGAGATCTCTCGGAATTACAACTGATCTCCATCTTACAGAGATCAGCTCCCTCGGAGGACATGGCAGCTTCGGGGACAGACTCTATGGTATACTCTATGGTATACTATAGAGTCTAGGGGAACTCATGCCTCAGATTTCCCCCTCCACAGGCACCATCCCCAAATTTCCTGAAGTTTCCCAGGCCGGAGTTGGCAAGCCTACCTCCAGGTCTCCGTGCATTACAACCGATTAGCAACCCGCTGCATCAATTAGTTTGCTTTGGAGCCATCCTTCCTGAGCGAAGACAAAGATGTGTGAGCTGGAGGCTAAAGAACTGTGAGCGAACTCGCACTAACTCAGCTTAGAGGGAACACTGATTACAACTGATCTCCAGACTTCAGAGATCAGGTCCCTCCGGGGAAAATGGCTGCTCTGGAGGGCAGAGCCTGCAGCAATTGCGTCCCCCGCTCCACCATCTCCCCATAGTCCACCCTTCCCAGGCTCTGCCCACAAATCTCCAGGAATTTCCCAGCCCGCAGCTGGCAACCCTACTGAGTCAGGAAGGTGAGGACTTGCGTATCAGGAAGGGAATCATGAGCTTCAGATTACTCAAGACATTTGCCTATCTCAGTTTGTATTAAATTCCTCAAGGATGTGATTCAAATGAGGAATTCACTGCCAGAGGATGTCGTGATGGCCACAGGAAAGGGAACTGAATAGATTCATCGCCATTTTGGTTCAGTGGTTAGAAGAATGGACTCTAACCTGGGAGAGCCGGGTTTGATTCTCCACACCTCCACCTGGCTGGATGACCTGGGGCAAGCCATGGTTCTGGCACAGCTGTTCTTGAAAAAGAGCCGTTTCTGTTAGAGCTCTCTCAGCCCCACCGACCTCACAGGGTGTCTGTTGTGGGGAGGGGAAGGGAAAGGAGTTTTTAAGCCGCTCTGAGACTCCTTTGGGTAGTGAAGGGCGGGGTATAAATCCATTCTCCACTTCTTCTTCTTCATCTCCCAGAATTACAAGTGAGCTGCAGTTTGGTGTACAGTGGTTAGGAGCGCGGACTCTAATCTGGGAGAACCGGGTTTCCCCCCACTCCTCCTCCCCATGCAGCTGCTGGTGTGACCTTGGGTCAGTCACAAGTTCTCTCAGAGCTGTTCTCTCAAGGGCAGTTCTCGAAAGAGCTCTCTCAGCCCCTCTTGCCTCACAGGGTGTCTGTTGTGGGGAGGGGGAGGGAAAGGAGACTCCTTTGGGTAGTGGAGGGTGGGTTATAAATCCAAACTCTTCTTCTTCTTGTTGAGGAGGGGTGGGGCCTGTGGAGAGCAGCCATTTTCCCCCAGGGGAATTGATCTCTGTCATCCGGAGACGGCTTGTAAAAGTTGGAGATCTCCAGGCCCCATCTGGAGATTAGCAACCCGATATAAGTTGGGTGCACCGTGGCCAATGCTTCCCCTAAGTTGTGGAGTCCTGTGAGCAAAACTTCTACTTTGCGAGCTCCTGGCATTAAAGTTGTGAGCGAGCGATTGGGCCGCTGCATAAACTAGCTTGCTCTGGCGCCATCCTTCTTGAGCTAAGACAAAAATGTGTGAGCCGGAGGCTAAAAAACCTGTGAGCTAGCTCACGCTAACTCAGCTTAGAGGGAACATTGACCATGACAGCGACTAAACATAAATCCCTGATCTGCAGGGTCTAGGCCAGCTCAGGGCCGTAGCCAGGATTTTGTAATTTGGGGGGGGGCTTTAAATAAGTTGGGGGGCTCTGATGTCACAAAACGCATCAAAATCAAAATAAAAATGTTAAAACTCACTTTTGCAGCATTCACAGTCTGCTTGCCTACGCGGGGAAGCGAGCTGTGCTTGGGGAAGGGGTGGCAACGGGGAGTCCTCCAGGTGGCCAGAGAGTTGGGGGTCCTGGGGGCTGCATGGAAGTCGGGGGGCCTTGGCAGGAAGTCAGGGGGCCAGGCCCCCAAATGCCCCTCTGTAGCTAGGGGGCTGGGCTAGCTGCATCTCATCTTGGAATCTCAGCAGGGCCGGCCCCGGTTAGCATTTGGATGGGAGATCTCCAAGGAATACCAGGGTCAGCAACGGCCAACCGCCTCTGAATGCCTCTTGACTTGAAAACCCTACGGAGGTCGTCAGAAGTCACCGGCGACTTGGTGGCCCTTTCCCCTCCCATGCTGCAGCCTGGCTGAGGCTTTCTTTTCGCCGACCGAGGCAGCGTCTCCTCCGCAGGCCTCCCTGTGCCAGATGTTGCCAATTTCCACGCTGCCTGAGCTGCGTTTCAATGACGCCCTGCCTTCCTCGGGGCTGCAGGGTGCGCATAAGCACGGGCGTGCGGAACATGTTCATTCTTTGCGATAATCATTCACCTGTTTCCCTTTTATTTGCAAAAAGAGGGATGCGGGGGGAGAGGCCCATCCCGTCCCGCTGCCGTTCAGAGCCACAGAATCGGACCGCAGTTCCCAAGAACGCTTTTCCCCCTTAACATCTGCACAGGGACAAAAGGTCAGGTAGAGCTGGCAGAGTGGAAGAGGGTTGCCAGGTCTGGCTGGGAAATGCCTAGAGGTTCGAGGGGTGGAGCCTGGGGAGGGCGGGGCTTGGGGGTGGTGAAGCGCCTCGGCTGGGTCCGATGCCGTAAAGTCCACCCTCCAAACCAGCCATTTCCCTCAGGGGAGCTGGTCTCGATCGTCCGGAGATGGATTGTAACAGCAAGAGTTCTCCAGATGTCACTTTCTGAGCCACTTTCTTGACTTCTGCTAGGCCTCTCTGTTGACCAAAGAGCGGCCATTTTGTTTGTTTATTTACTTATTTGATTTATACCCCGCAGTCCCAGCCAAGGCGGCTTACAACAGAATAAAAACAGCAATAAGTAATAGAATAATCATAGAACCATATAGCCATTAACAACATTAAAAGGTGCTAACAGAGAGTAGTCCAAATACCATTAAATAGATAACAGTTTGGCATTATTAGTTGCCGTAGATTTCCCGGGTTGTGTGGCTGTGGTCTTGGCATTGTAGGGCCTGACGTTTCGCCAGCAGCTGTGACTGGCATCCTCAGAGGTATCATACAGAAAGACGGAGTACTCTCTGTGTCAAGGTGAGCAGAAAAATGGTAGGCAGGTAATTTCTATCTACCCTGGAAGGTGGGGTAGGGCTGAGTCATTCTCTTGTAGGAGTTCCCCGGGCTGTGAACATGCTAACGGAGGCGCTTTCCTGAGGAGGTTCTTTTGTCTATGGATTGTTTCCTGAGGGGGTTTCCTGAGGAGGTTCTTTTGCGTGTGGATTGGCTATTGAAACTCTGATCTTATCTCTAGTGCTGTTGTCAGCTGTAGAGCCTTTGGGGTTTTTCAGGACAGGAAACCGTGCCCTATTTATTTTTAAACTCTCTTCTTTCCTGTGGAAATTGTGTTTCTGTTTATGTATTTCAATGGCCTCCCTGTGTTTAGCATGACATTTACAGTTTAGCATTACATTTCGGATGACGCTCAGACTTCAGTGCCTTCCTAGTGGTCGATCCCGATCTGATATTGTGCGGCTGGCTCAGGCTCCTTCGGAGATTACAGGGGGCAGGGTGTTCCCCCCCCCCCGGGGCGGCTCCTAGTTGAACGGCCGGCGGAAGAGCTCCGTCTTGCAGGCCCTGAGGAACTGCATTAGGTCCCACAGGGCCCCGATCTCCTCCAGGAGCTCATTTCACCAGAGGGGAGCCACCACTGAGAAAGCCCTGGCCCTGGTTGTAGCATCCTTTGGTCCGGGAAGGGTGAGTCGATGTTGAGATTTTGAGTCAATGGTTTTAGATTCCCTTTATGCTTCTCTGGCTTCCTACGAAGCAGAGACCTTCCTGTCTCTCTCTGAAACAGCTAGAGGTAGCAGAGAGGCCCAGTTTATCACCTCAGGTTTTCAGCCCCCCCCCCCCACACACAGCCACCAGTGGAAGATGAGGTGTGGGGTTCCCAGCTCCAGGCTGGGAAACTCCTGGAGATTTGGGGACGGAGCCCGAGGAGGAAAGGAACCTCAATGGGATGCCATTGATTCCATCCTCCAAAGCATCCATTTTCTCCGGGGGGGGGGGGTTGAGCTCTGTCAACCGGAGATCAGTCGAAGAGAAGAAGAGATTGGATTTCCCCTCCCCTCCCGAAGGAGTCTCAGAGCGGCTCACAATCTCCTTTCTCTTTCCCTCCCCACGACAGACACCCCGTGAGGTAGGTGGGGCTGAGAGCGCTCTCTCGAGAACTGCCCTTGAGAGAACAGCTCTGAGAGAACTTGTGACTGACCCAAGGTCACACCAGCAGCAGCAGCATGTGCAGGAGGAGTGGGGAATCGAACCCGGTTCTCCCAGATTAGATTCCGCGCTCCTAACCACTACACCAAACTGTAACTCCAGGAGACCTTCAGGCCCCGCTGAAGTGAAGCCGCAAAATGAGGATTGAATTGTTTCCCCCGGTATAGACAACGCTGGATTGTTGTACACGCCCAGATGGAATATTTTTAATGGGCCGCCGGTATCTTGTGTTTTAGCTCGAAATCGTTATCAATCTGCAGATTGTCCCGCCTGGCGACGATCCATGAAAGCTTCTTCCGTGGGCGCGGAGCTATCATTTCCCCGACGCTGGCGATCGTCGATATTCTGCCTGATTCCTATTATTTGAGTTCCACTTAACAGCCAGTGCCAAGGTGCCTCCTTCAGATAATAAACAAGAGGCCATCTCTGCTCTGCCTCCTACCGCAGGGTGGGCCGCATGGGAGCCGGGGGTGTATAAATTTTGACAGACATTTTGAGGGAGTGGCGCTTTGTCTCTCTCTCTTTTTTATATATATACTTTATTTATTCCACATTTTCCATCCAGTTTACAAACGTCAAGATTTACATACATGTATAGAGCCGCATGACGGAGTGAGCTCCCGTCTCTAGTTCCAGCTCCTGCCAACCTAGCAGTTCGAAAGCAAGAAATTGCAAGTAGATAAATAGGTACCACTTCGGTGGGAAGGTAACAGCGTTCCGTGCGCCTTGGCGTTTAGTCATGCCGGCCACATGACCACGGAAACGTCTTCAGACAGCGCTGGCTCTTCGGCTTTGAAACGGAGATGAGCACCGCAACCCTAAAGTCGGATTCGACTGGCTTTCGAGCAAGGGACCCTTTACCTTTACTATAGAGTCGTAAACATTTTATCATGTCTTTGTATATGGTATTACTTCACATTATTTTATATTCTTAACAAGCTTTATCCAATTATAAACCCTTAACCATCTTTTCTCTTGAATTTTATCATCCTTAGCCTGAAGTATTAAACTCAAGTTGTCCATTTGTGCTAACTCTAACAATTTTAGTATTAGCTCCTCTTTAGAGGGTAACCTATCCACTTTCCAGTTTTTCGCCACTAACATTCTTGCAGCTGTTATAATATACACTAAAAGGTAAGTATCTTGCCTATTGTAACCTTTGGGAATAATATTCAATAAATATGTCTCAGGTGATAAGACCACATCTAAGTTCAAAATTTCAAAAATAATATTATGAAACATTTTCCAAAATGATTGTATTTTTTTACACTTCCACCACATGTGATAAAAGGTCCCCACACTGGTTTTACACTTCCAACACTTATTTGAATTTTGTCTCTTGAAAGCCGGCCTGGTGTAGTGCTTAAGAGTGTGGGCTCTGATCTGGGAGAACTGGATTTGATTCCCCACTCCTCTCCATGCAGCCAGCTGGGTAACCTTGGGTCCGTCACAAGTTCTTTCATGGCTGTTCTCTCAAGGGCCGTCCTCGAAAGAGCTCTCTCAGCCCCACCTGCCTCACAGGCAGTGTTCCCTCTAAGCTGAGTTACTGTGAGCTAGCTCACAATTTTTTAGCCCCCAGCTCACACATTTTTGTCTTAGCTCAGGAAGAACGGTTCCAGAGCAACTAATTTATGCAGTAGCAAATTGCTTGCACACAATTTTAATGGCAGTAGCTCACAAAGTAGAATTTTTGCACACAGGACTCCATAGCCTAGAGGGAATATTGCTCACAGGGTGTCTGTTGTGGGGAGGGGGAGGGAAAGTAGCAGGGCAAATTGCCAGTCTGAACTCAGCCTCAGTTTCTGCTCGGGTTGCAAGTTCTGGGTTGGGGAATACCTAGAGATTTCGGGGGTGGAGCCTGGAAAAGGGCGGGGTTCAAGGAGGGGAGGGGTCTCAGCGGAGTGTCACGCCACAGGTTCCACCTTTCAATGCAGACATTTTCTCCAGGGGAACTGATCTCTGTAGGCTGGAGCTCAGATGTCATTTTGGGAGCCATCCAGCCACCTCCTGGAGGCTGGCAACCCGGGTTCCTGCACACAAATCGATAAAAACTTTGTTGCCGATTTATAGGGCCTGTTAGCCTTCCTGTTTCAATAAAAGCACAGGTGATCAGAAAAGAGCGGACTGACTTTCCCTCACCGGTTTCTCTATTTATTCACGCCTGTAAAAACTTCCTGTATTTCCCCGTTAAAATCATAGACGGCTCAATCCCCTCCTACGAGTTCTCCAGGCCATAAATCAAGCCGTGTGCGAGGAAGCCCTAGCGTCAGCTAGAGGTGCGGAGTTGGCTGGAAATGGCGCTCCGTCTGACCTTCAAGCAAGAAGACCGAGGCGGTCCTGTGTGTAAATGAGCACTTCGATCAAAGCGGGTTTGGATGTCGATCAGCGCCGGGTTGACTTGACAGTGTCCCTGCTTAAAATGCAGCGTGGATCCGAAAAAGGCAGGGACGAATTCCCCAAAGAATAACACATGTGCCTTGATTTTCATGAGGCTCTCTCTAGGCATCAGGGGAAAGACTCCTTCTGCCAGGGGAGGCACTGCTTTTACCGGGACTATGGCTCTGTGGTAGAGCATCTGCTTGGCATGAAGGAGGAGGAGGAGGAGATTGGATTTATACCCCGCCTTTCACTTGGAGTCTCAGAGCGGCTTACAATCCCCTTTCCCCTCCCCACAACAAGACACCCTGTGAGGTAGGTGGGGCTGAGCGAGCTCTCTCGAGAACTGCCCTTGAGAGAACAACTCTGAGCCAGTTTGGTGTAGTGGTTAAGTGCGCGGACTCTAATCTGGGAGAACCGGGTTTGATTCCCCCACTCCTCCACTTGCACCTGCTGATGTGACCTTGGGCCAGTCACAAGCTCTGACACAGCTGTTCTTGAAAAAGAGCAGTTTCTGTCAGAGCTCTCTCAGCCCTGCCTACCTCACAGGGTGTCTGTTGTGGGGAGGGGAAGGGAAAGGAGTTCGTAAGCCGCTCTGAGGCTCCAAGTGAAGGGCGAGGTATAAATCCAATCTCTTCTTCTTCTGAGAGAACTTGTGACTGACTCAAGGTCACACCAGCAGCTGCATGTGGAGGAGTGGGGGAATCAAACCTGGTTCTCCCAGATTAGAGTCCACACACTTAACCATGACACCAAACTGGCAGCCTGCCCACCCCCAGCTACTGATCAGCTGCCTGGTGGAGGGGGGAACTTACCAGCAGGGGAGGCAGGCCTGGGCTGCTGTCACTGGCATTGCAGTAATGTCACCTCCGGTGTGTACTGGAAGTGATGTCATCACATTGCCAGTCATGAGGTGATCTAACTGGACAAAAACTCGATGGTAGAAGCCATTTTTACCATACAGTTTTTTGCTCAAATACCAGAGTGTCGCTGCGATGCTGGCAACATAATGACATCACTTCTGGTGTATGTTGGAAGTGACATCACCAGTGACAAGGCCTAGGCCTCCTTCCTGCTTCTGGGAAGTCCCCTTGCTGTTCGCAGTTGGACCCCTTCTCCCACTGAGGGGCAGCTTAAGGTAAAAGCACCACTCTGAACATCGCCCTAAAACTGTAAGCATAGAGCACTGCTTGGGCCAAAATGGATGCCAGTCATGCAGTGGTCTGGGAAAGCAATTTCAAGGCATGAGGCAGAGCGGCCAGCCGGCCCCTGCCCCCCTCTTTACCCTGGATAGATGCATGACTTAAAACAATGGGTCGCCCATACGATCAGGAACAATCCCTTCAGCCCCCAAGCCTGACTTCCCCTTCACTTATTATCCTTGATTAAGTGGCGATTAATCGACACTTAAGTCTATTCATGTTCCCCATAACCCTTTCTGTACAGTGCTTGAAGGGCCATCAAACCTCTCCTATATCTTTGTCTGCCTCCAGTTGAACCATCAAGTCATTGTCCTCTGGCAGTGAGACAACCTGCCTCAGGGTGTGTTTTGCCCTATAAATATGTCACCCTGCTGCCCCAGCAGTGTGGGTTCTTGGATCTCCCACATACCCACACTTGTGTGTACGTCCTCCCCTCTTGCTTCCCAAAATGCTGGCCATTTCCTCTTTGACTTTGCCGCTTCTGTGGACCTCTTCACAATCAGTAATCACCCATCCCTACAACGCTTTCTCTTTCCTCCCTGATCTTCTTATTTAGCACTTGTATGTGTTTGCTCTGTGCACCCTCGTTTTATCCTGTTTTTCTGTCTTTTGTGCCATGAAAACCTTTCCTGTAAATAACAGCTTGGTTATTTCTGAGAGTTCTCATAGGACAAATCCCCATACACATAAGTGGAAATCGCAGTTATCCGCCTCTTGGTCCATCTCCAAGTGAATTCCCCCAAACTAAGTAGAGATTATTCAGACCCACCAGAAAAATACAACAGATGCTACAATCGGCAAAAGATAGAAGAGACCCCCTGACTTCTGCAGGAGTATACCACATACCATGCAGTTGTGGACAAGCTTACATCCGGATCACACAGCGCAGCATTCAGACAAGAATAAAAGAACATGAAAGACACTGCAGACTGAGCCAACTTGAAAAATCAGCAGTGGCTGAACATAGCCTAACTCAAACAGGACACAGTATCTTGTTCCAAGACACTGAAAGGCTGGACAACACATCCAATTACCATGTCAGGTTACACAGGGAAGCCATTAAAATTCACAAACATAAACACAGTTTCAACAGGAAAGAAGAGAGTATAAAAGTGAATAGGGCATAGTTTCCTGTCCTGAAAAACACAAAAGGCTCTACATCTGACAGAAGCACGACAGATAAGATGAGAATTTCAACAGCCAATCCACATGCAAAAGAACCTCCTCAGGAAAGCTCCTCCATTAGCATGTTCACAGCCTGGGAAACTCCTACAAGATAATGACTCAGCCCTGCCCCACCTTCCTGAGTAGAGATAAATTACCCATATATTATTTTTTTTCTTCTCACCTTGACACAGAGAGTATTCCATCTTTCTGTGTTATACCTCTGAGGATGCCAGTCACAGCTACCGGCGAAACGTCAGGCCCTACAATGCCAAGACCACGGCCATACAACCCAGAAAATCTACAACAGCTGAGTAGAGATTGCCTGCTTTGGGTAACACTGGCCTCCGACCGCTTGCCCACAGGGATCTGGCGTCCCGATGGGTCCACTTTACCGGAAGGCGAAATTTAAATTCTGCCACAGAAAGTGCCTCCCATTGTCTCAGAGAAACCTTTACATGCAGCCCTCTCTCTGTACGTCACTTCTTTGCTTATTTCCCTTTCCACGGGCAAGCCTATTCGCGCCCCCCCCCCCAATGGTAAAGCTTAATAAATATCTATTGTGATAGAGGAAATTCTGATCTCTGTGCTGTGTTGCTGAAGGAACTGCGTGTACGGGGTGGGGGAGGAGAGCTCTTAATATCTGCATGTCTAATGGCAGGCTGCGTAATTTGCAGTTTGCGCAACGCTGTCAGAAGCTCAGCCGGCAGAGAGAGAGAAAGGACCTTGGCTAAAAGACGGGCTGTCTTGGGGGCCGAGAGCCCTTCAGGCTGCGAAAAGACCAAGAGTTCAAGGCCTCCCGTTCTTCCGTTATTCATTTGCTTGTCAGCCGCGGCTCACTCTCTGACAATGATTTGCTGCTCTCGGTGAGCAAAGCAGAGGCTTTTGGGGCCGAAAGTCGTCTGGCAATTGTCTGGCCTGACCCCTCTTGACAGTCATGTCCTTTCCCTTCCATTATCATTGTGCAAAGACCTTGCTTCACCGGGGACCAAAAAGTATGCGCTGAGCCGAGCCGGAGGATCAAGTTTCTAGGCCTTATGACTCATAACGTGTGCCTGAAAGCAGGAAGGCCTTGGCCGGGAGTTGCCGGCTGCGTAGCTGACGTGTCCCGGCTGCCATCATTTTAGATGGTCCCCTTATCATAGAATCATAGAATGTTAAGAGTTGGAAGGGACCTTGCAGGTCATCTAGTCCAACCCCCTGCACTCTGCAGGAGCAGAGCCGAAAGAGAGCCCTACACACCTACAACATACCCAAAAGATGGTTGTCCAGCCTCCGCTGGAAAACGTCCAGGGAAGGAGCATCCACCACCTCCCGAGGCAGACTGTTCCACTGCTCAAACGACGGCTGAGGGGTGACATGATTGAGGTTTATAAGATTATGAATGGGATTGAGCAGGCTGAGAAAGAAGTCCTTTTCTCCCTTTCTCACAATACAAGAACTCGTGGGCACTCCATGAAATTGCTGAGCAGTCTGGTAAGGACAGATAAAAGGAAGTCCTTCTTCACCCAAAGAGTGATTAACACATGGAATTCACTGCCACAGGAGGTGGCAGCTACAAGCATGGACAGTTTCAAGAGGGAATTAGATAAACATATGGAGGGAATTAGATAAACATATGGAGCAGAAGTCCATCAGTGGCTATTATCCACAGGGTATAGATGGGAACTCTCAGTCTGGGGCAGGTGATGCACTCTATTCTTGGTGCTGGAAGGGGCAGCAGTGGGAGGGCTTCTAGTGCCCTGGCCCCACTGCTGGACCTCCTGATGGCACCTGGTATATTTTGACCGCTGTGTGACAGAGTGTTGGACTAGATGGGCCATTGGCCTGATTCAACATTGGCTTCTCTGTTATGTTATGTTCTTAACCACTCTTACAGTGAGGAAGTTTCTCCTGATATTTAGCTGGTCACGACTCCCTTGTAATTTCCACCCATTCGATCTAGTCTTGCAATCCGAGGCAAGAGAGAATCGATCTGCTCCAGCTTCTACATGACAGCCCTTCGAATACTTGAAGACTGCCATCGTGTCCCCTCTAAGCCTTCCCTTTTCCAGGCTAAACAGACCCAACTCTTTCAGCCTTTCCTCATAAGACTTGGATTCCAACGCTGCTGCTGTCGCCAATGTTCTCCTCTGGTGTATCACTCAAACAGCTTAGCCTGTTCCATGAATCCATAGAACAGATGGCCACTCAGTGGGGCCCGGCCCAGTTTTGCCAACCTTCAGGGGGATATGGAAAAAATATATGACACTGTGCAGGGCTGTTTTTGTAGCAGGAACTCCTTAGCATATTAGGCGACACACCCCTAATGTAGCCAATCCCCCAAGAGCTTACAGAGCTCTTCTTACAGGGGCTACTGTAAGCTCTTGGAGGATTGGCTACATCAGGGAGGGGTGTCGCCTAATATGCAAAGGCGTTCCTGCTACGAAAAGAGCCCTGAACTGTATATAATAGATATATGCTTAACGTAGATCTATTTTGTGCTTTTTATTTTTAAAATTTCGATATGCTATTTTGTAGATCTATTTTGTGCTTTTTCTTTTTTAACTTTTCTATCCTGTTATCAGAGCTGCGGTGGCTCGAGTGGTTAAGACGCTGAACTGCAGGCTGTGGAAGGTCAGTAGTTCAGCAGTTCGAGACCTGAGTGGCCACATGACGGAGTGAGCTCCCGTCTCTAGTTCCAGCCCCTGCCAACCTAGCAGTTCGAAAGCAAGAAATTGCAAGTAGATAAATAGGGACCACTTCGGTGGGAAGGTGACAGCGTTCTGTGCGCCTTGGTGTTTAGTCATGCCGGCCACATGACCACGGAAATGTCTTCGGACAGCACTGGCTCTTCGACTTTGAAATGGAGATGAGCACCGCAACCCTAGAGTTGGATTCGACTGGCTTTTGAGCAAGGGAACCTTTACCTTTACTTTATCCTATTATAGAAATATTGGTGTCAAGTATTATTGTTAAATATTGTCTTATTTTTAAATACTGGTGTCAAGGTCCAGTGTGGTGAAGTGGTTAAATGCGCAGACTCTAATCTGGGAGAACCGGGTTTGATTCCCCACTCCTCCACTTGCACCTGCCGGATGACTTTGAGCAAACCATCATTCTGGCACAGCTGTTCTTGAAAAAGAGCACTTCCTGTCAGAGCTCTCTCAGCCCCACCTACCTCACAGGGTGTCTGTTGTGGGGAGGGGAAGGGGAAGGAGTTTGTCAGCCACTCTGAGACTCCTTTGGGTAGTGAAGGTAAAGATGAAGGTAAAGGTTCCCTTGCTCGAAAGCCAGTCGAATCCGACTCTAGGGTTGCGGTGCTCATCTCCGTTTCAAAGCCGAAGAGCCAGCACTGTCCGAAGACGTTTCCGTGGTCATGTGGCCGGCATGACTAAACACCAAGGTATAAATGTGCTCTCCTCCTCCTCCTCCTCCTCCTCCTCCTCCTCCTCCTCCTCCTCCTCCTCCTCCTCCTCCTCCTCTTCTTCTTCTTCTTCTTCTTCTTCTTCTTCTTCTTCTTCTTCTTCTTCTTCTTCTTCTTCTTCTACTTCTAACATAGGTTTCACCAGATCAATACATCAAAGCGCAGGTTTACACTATGTCCAGACATTCAAACAGCACCTTGTCCCTTTCACGATCACTAGTCCCAGGGGACTCTAGCAATTTACCCATATAGAACATTGTCTTCTTCAAGGACAGTGATGTACATATAGGACATAAGTAGTGTTCTCTCTAAGCTGAGTTTGTGTGAGCCAGCTCACAGTTCTTTAGCCTCCAGCTCACCCATTTTTGCCTTAGCTCGGGAAGGAGGGCTCCAGAGCAGACTAATTTATGCAGTAGCCAAATCGCTCGCTCACAACTTTAATGCCAGCAGCTCACAAAGTCGGATTTTGGCTCACAAGACTCCGCAGCTTAGAGGGACCCTTAGATTCTCTTTGTGCATCTGAAACTCTTAAAATAGCAAACAGCAGCATATTTTCTAGGCTCCACCCCCAAGACTCCAGGTCTTTCCCAACCCAGAGTTGGCCACCCGAGTGTGTGGGCAGCCTCTGCAAATGAAGAGTATAATCCTGAAAATGGCTCCCTCAGCCGTGGCTTTGGCAAGGTCATAAGAACATAAGAACATAAGAGAAGCCAATGTTGAATCAGGCCAATGGCCCATCTAGTCCAACACTCTGTCACACAGCGGCCAAAATATACCAGGGGCCATCAGGAGGTCCAGCAGTGGGGCCAGGGCACCAGAAGCCCTCTCACTGCTGCCCTCTCCAGCACCAAGAATAGAGTGCATCGCCTGCCCCAGACTGAGAGTTCCCATCTATACCCTGTGGCTAATAACTACTGATGGACTTCTGCTCCATATGTTTATCTAATTCCCCCTTGAAACTGTCCATGCTTGTAGCTGCCACCACCTTCTGTGGCAGTGAGTTCCATGTGTTAATCACTCTTTGGGTGAAGAAGTATTTCCTTTTATGTGTTCTAACCCGACTGCTCAGCAATTTCATGGAGTGCCCACGAGTTCTTGTATTGTGAGAAAGGGAGAAAAGGACTTCTTTCTCAACCTGCTCAATCCCATTCATAATCTTATAAACCTCGATCATGTCACCCCTCAGCCGTCGTTTCTCCAAGCTAAAGAGCCCCAAGCGTTTTAACCTTTCTTCATAGGGAAGGTGTTCCAACCCTTTTATCATTCTAGTTGCCCTTCTCTGCACTTTTTCCAATGCTATAATATCCTTTTTGAGATGTGGTGACCAGAACTGTACACAGTATTCCAAATGAGGTCGCACCAATGATTTATACAGGGGCATGATGATACTGGCTGATTTGTTTTCAATTCCCTTCCTAATAATCCCCAGCATAGTGTTGGCCTTCTTTATTGCAGCTACACACTGTGTAGACATTTTCATTGAGTTATCTACTACGACTCCAAGATCTCTCTCTTGGTCTGTCTCTGCCAGTTCAGACCCCATCAACGTGTATTTATATTTAGGATTTTCACAGCTGCTGGCGAAACGTCAGGCCCTACAATGCCCAGACCACGGCCATACAGCCCAGAAAATCTACAACAACTAAACAACTAGTGTCTTTAACGGTCTCTGCATCCAGGTGCCCTGTTGTTCCACCCCCGTCGCCAAACTCTGAATAAACAGTGCGTGATGACATTTCACTTCGTTGCGCAACGGCCCAGCGTGAAAGCGAATGGGGCGCTTGTATATTAATGAGCTCACATCGTTGTTGGAGAAAAAACATCGAATGACACTTCTCAAGTCCTTTCCCCTTGAATGACCATTAAGATGCCCAAGTCTCCATGGCCCAGCTGGGGACATCAGTGTGCCATTGATAGGATCGGAATTAAGCACAGGGGGCTCGCATCGGTGCTTCCTGTCTAGAAGTGCGCCAACTTGCGATATCACAGAGCCGATAAATACGCGGTTGTGTTCTGCCAGGACTGACAGCTTTCCTTCTCGGGCTTCAGACAGATGTATAAATAAGCACAGCTGATTATCAGCAACAAGGCCGGGCAAACGGGTCAAACCCTACGTCAGAGGATAAATGGACACAAGTCTGCCATCAAGAATCACAAGATTGAGAAACCCGTAGGAGAACACTTCAGCCTTCCAGGAGATTCAATGGGTGACCTCAAAGTAGCTGTTTTGTTGCAAAGGAACTTCAGGGACAGACTAGAAAGGGAAATTGCTCAGTTGCAAGTTATCACAACGCTCCGAACAATGGAATCCCCAGGACTTAACAGGGATATTGGTTTCTTATCTCACCACATATGCTAACTGCATTCAGCCCTTACATCCGAATTCTCACCAATTCCCCCAGAAGGACCATATGTCCTCTTTATTTTATTTCTTATTTGGAATAATAGATCAGAATAGTAGATTGCAATGTAATGTAATGAATAACTGAATGTCATGTAATTTGGAATGGTAGATTGAAAATTATTTCTCTGGTCTGGGGACGGGGAGATAATGCTATACAGCCAATCGCCCCACTTCAGAATAGAGGATGCTGTAAGGTCACCTCTGTGCTTGAGAGGAGACGGTTGGAGCGCAATGGCAGGGTCTCAGTCAATTACTCATAGTGTTCCACAATTAAGGATACATCTGCCCATCAGTCTCCAGTTCTGCCATATTTATTTCCTTCACTATGTTTCCCTCCTGGGATTAAACCACGGTGACCATATAAAGGGTGACCATACAAAGAATGATAAGAGGGTTGGAACACTTTCCCTGTGAAGAAAGGTTAAAGCGCTTGGGGCTCTTTAGCTTGGAGAAACGATGGCTGGGGGGTGACAGGATCGAGGTCTATAAGATTATGCCTGGGATAGAGCAGGCAGAGAAAGAAGTCCTTTCCCCTCTTTCTCGCAAGACAAGAACTTGTGGGCACTCCATGAAATGGCTGAGCAGTCGGGTTAGAACGGATAAAAGGAAGTCCTTCTTCACCCAAAGAGCGATTAACACCTGGAATTCCCTGCCACAGGAGGTGGCGGCAGTTACAGGCATGGACAGCTTCAAGAGGGAATTAGATAAGCATATGGAGCAGAAGTCCATCAGTGGCTATTAGCCACAAGGTATAGATAGGAACTCTCAGTCTGGGGCAGGTGATGCTCTGTATTCTTGGTGCTGGGGGGGGCAGCAGTGGGAGGGCTTCTAGTGTCCTGGCCCCACTGCTGGATCTCCTGATGACACCTGGTATTTTTGGCCACTGGGTGACAGAGTGTTGGACTGGATGGGCCACTGGCCTGATCCAACATGGGCTTCTCTTATATTCTTATGGATCAATATATGGAGCAGAGGTCCATCAGTGGCTATTAGCCACAAGGTATAGATGGGGACTCTGGGGCAAGTGATGCTCTGTCTTCTTGGTGCTTGGGGAGGGCAGCAGTGGGAGGGCTTCTAGTGTCCTGGCCCCACTGCTGGACCTCCTGATGGTCCCTGGTATTTTTGGGACCCAGAGTGTTGGACTGGATGGGCCATTGGCCAGATCCAACATTGGCTTCTCTTATGTTCTAATGTTCTTAAACTAAGTTTGTTATTCCTGTTTGGTCTTTGCACCTGTTAAAACATCTTCATTAGGTTGTATGCTAATTTGCCATTCGCCCTCTGCCTATATGTATGGACTGGTAACTTCCATTTCACTGTATCTGAAGAAGTGTGTGAGCACACGAAAGTTTACACCTTGAATAAAACTTCGTTGGTCTTAAAGGTGCCCCATGGACTCCAGCTATGTTCTGTTGGTCTGGACCAAGACGGCTGCCCACTTGAATCTATTTCCAGAAGAGTTTGACTCTGGTAGTAGAACAGTCCTCTTCCTTGCAGCCCATTAAATTCCCAACAAGGGACATGGAAGGACTTTGTGCCCTCCAGAGGAATTGGCTGGCCCCTGTGTGAGACCGGATGCTGGACTAGATGGACCCTCCCTGGTCTGATCCAGCAGGGCTCGTCTGATGTTCTTCTCAGGGGAAGGCCTCAGCCTCTATGCCCAGTTGCTGGCCCTCCAGAGGAATTGGCTGGCCACTGTGTGAGACCGGAGGCTGGACTAGATGGACCACTGGTCTCATCCAGCAAGGCTCTTCTGATGTTATTCTCAGTGGAAGACCTCAGCCTCTATACCCTGTTGTTGCCCCTCCAGAGGAACTGGCTGGCCCCTGTGTGGGACGGGATGCTGGACTAGATGGACCCTCACTGGTCTGATCCAGCAGGCCTCTTCTGATGTTCTTCTCAGGGGAAGACCTCAGCCTCTATGCCCTGTTGTTGGCCCTCCAGAGGAATTGGCTGGCCACTGTGTGAGATTGGAGGCTGGACTAGATGGACCACTGGTCTCATCCAGCAAGGCTCTTCTGATGTTCTTCTCAGGGGAAGACCTCAGCTTCTATGCCCTGTTGCTGGCCCTCCAGAGGAACTGGTTGGCCACTGCATGAGACGGGATGGTGGACTAGATGAAACCTCACTGGTCTGGCCCAGCAGGGCTCTTCAGATGTCCTTATCAGGGGAAGGCCTCGGCCTCTCTGCCCTGTTGCTGGCCCTCCAGAGGAACTGGTTGGCCACTGGGTGAGACATGATGCTGGACTAGATGGACCCTCACTGGTCTGATCCAGCAGGGCTCCCTCTATGTCCTTATGTTCACCTGGAGCCTCCCAGGTCCACCTCTTCTTCAGACTCGACCCTGTCCATTATTAAGGCCTAACGCCCCCCTCTCCTCTGTTCTCTCCCTTTTAGTGCCTGTCAATCAACAGGAGCTAAATGCCCACATTCCCCAAGACCAGAGGTCATCCCGGGAAGTGTTATCTGATGCCCCTGAGAGGAGGACTGGTAACTGCTCGCCTGCCGTTCCCCATCCCCTCCAATTACCGATAAGGGTGAGCAGCGCCTGCCGCATCCCCCGGCATAATGATGCTGCCATTGTTTTTAAAGGAGGCACAACCGCCCCCCCCCCCCGTTCTCTTCTCAAGTTGACCTTCAAGTGCCGATTGAATAGCAATGGGAAATGTACAAAGAGCCTGCTTTGTACAGAGAGAGAGAGAGGGAGAGAAAGAACCGAAGAGGAGCGGGCACTCCGGCCTGGCTACAAACTGGACCCCCTGGGCTCATGTTCCCTGATCCCAAATCTTGGGGGGGCTTGCTGAGGCATTCAGATCATGGGAGAGGAGAAGAAGAAGAAGAAGAAGAAGAAGAAGAAGAAGAAGAAGAAGAAGAAGAAGAAGAAGAAGAAGAAGAAGAAGAAGAAGAAGAAGAAGAAGAAGAAGAAGAAGAAGAAGAAGAAGAAGAAGAAGAGAGAGGAGGAGGAGGAGGAGGAGGAGGAGGAGGAGGAGGAGGAGGAGGAGGAGGAGGAGGAGGAGGAGGAGGAGATTGGATTTATACCCCGCCCTTTACTTGGCGTCTCAGAGCGGCTTACAGTCTCCTTTCCCTTCCCCTCCTCACAACAGGCACCCTGTGAGGCACGTGGGGCTGAGAGAGCTCTCCCGAGAACTGCCCTTGAGAGAACAGCTTTGAGAAAACTTGTGACTGACCCAAGGTCACACCAGCAGCTGCATGTGCAGGGGGAGTGGGGAAACAAACCCGGTTCTCCCAGATTAGAGTCCGCGCTCCTAACCACGACACTATTAAACTTTTATCCCGCCCTTCCGGCTCAGGGCAGCCGACAACAGATAAAATTCCAAATTACAGATGGATAATAAATACAACTTTAAAATACTATATTAAAACCAGACGTAATAATAAAACGCTAATCTCATGCGTCGATATTGCTGGTCTGCTTCAGTACTTCAGACGTCATCAAGGGGGGAATCGGCTCAGGCAGTTAATAGGGGTCCAGCAGGTCAGGGCTATTCGCCGTACGATGTCAGAAGAAGAAGAGATTGGATTTATACCCCACTTCACTCCGAGTCTCAGAGTGGCTTACAAACTCTTTCCCCTTCCCCTCCCAACAACAGACACCCTGTGAGGTAGGCGGGGCTGAGAGGGCTCTCTCGAGGACTGCTCTTGAGAGAACAGCTCTGACGGAACTACGGCTTGCCCAAGGTCATCCAGCAGCTGCAAGCTGAGGCATGGGGAATCAGATTCCCAGATTAGAGTTCACCTCTCTTAACCACTACACTAGACTGGCTTTCTGCACATGCTCAGAGGCAGGTTCCTATCCTAGAGCAGAGGCAAACTGTCTGGGAGGGGTAGGGTTGCCAGCTCTGGGTTGGGAAATTCCTGGAGGTTTGGGGGGGGGTGTTGGATCCTGGGGCGGGCAGGGTTTGAGATGCCTGGAGAGGGTGGGGCTTGGGGAGGGAGGGGGAGGGAGGGGCCTTGTGGGGTATAACGCCGTAGAGTCCACCTCTCAAAGCATCCATTTTTCTCCAGAGGAAATGATCTCTGTCACCCGGAGACCAGGTGTAATCCCAGGAGATCTCCAGCCTGGAGACTGGCAACCAATGCTCCCTCTAAGCTGTGGAGTCTTGTGAGCAAAACTTCTACTTGGTGAGCTACCAGCATTGAAGTTGTGAGTGAGCGATTCCTGAGCTAGGACAAAAATGGGTGAGCCGGAGGCTAGAAAACTGTGAGCTAGCTCACACTTACTCAGCTTAGGGGGAACACTGCCGGCAACCCGAGGGAAGGGGCCATAAAATGGAATTGCGGAGGTGGGAAGTCTTAGCTGGCTCACGGCCACCCTGCAGGGTTTTCAAGGAAAGAGACGTTCAGAGGGGGTTTGCCATTGCCTGCCTCTGCGTAGCAACCCTGGATTTCCTTGGTGGTCTCCCACCCAAGTACTAACCAGGGCAGACCCTACATGGCTTCCAAAATGTGAGGAGATCGGGCTAGCATGGGCCATCTAGATCAATTCCACTCCAAAGGAGCTGAAGGAACAGGAGTGAGAAAGGCCTCTTCCTAAAATCCTAGACAGCTGATGCCCGTCGGAGCAGAAAAGGGGAGCCGTGGCTCCATGGCAGAGCATCTGCTCTGCATGCAGGAGGTCCCAGGTTCAATCCCCGGCATCTCCAGTTAAGGACCGGGTAGTACGTGAAAGACCTCAGCTTGAGATCATGGAGAGCCACTGCCAGTCTGAGCAGACAATACTTTTGATGGACCGATGGTCCGATTCAGTAGAAGGCAGCGTCATGTCTTCATGAGATGGACCAATCGCTTGACTCTACAGGAGATGAAGCCTTCTGCTCCAAGTCCCAAAGATTGCAGAATACAAGAGACTCCATGGCTTGACGCTCATGCTTGGAACCATCTCCACAATCCAATCTGGAACAATCTCAGCTTCCAAAAAGTGAGGAAGTAAGAACTTCACCATACAGGAACACACCAAGCTGCCTTAGACAGAGTCAGAAGCTTTGGCAAGGTCAGGATTGACTGGTTGTAGCTCTCCAGGGTCTTGGGTAGAGTTCTTCAGGTGGAGATATCATGGACTGAAGCTGGATCCGTCTCTGTGTCAAGCTCTTCCATGGAGACACGGCCCTTCCCTGCATTTTCTGCTAGAACTTCATCATGGTGGTCCAGGCTTGCTAACCTTCAGGTGGGGCCTGAGCTTATCCAGAATTGCAACTCATCTCCAGACTACAGAGACCAGTTCCCCTGGAGAAAATGGCTGCTTCTGAGGGTGGACTCAACAGCATCTTGCCCCACTGAGGTCTCTCCTGAGGTCTCTCTCCTATAATAGGGCATTATAACCCACTGAGAGCCAGTGCTGAGGGGTGACATGATCGAGGTTTATAAGATTATGAATGGGATTGAGCAGGTTGAGAAAGAAGTACTTTTCTCCCTTTCTCACAATACAATAACTCGTGGGCACTCCATGAAATTGCTGAGCAGTCGGGTTGGAACAGATAAAAGGAAATACTTCTTCACCCAAAGAGTGATTAACATATGGAATTCACTGCCACAGGAGGTCGTGGCAGCTGCAAGCATGGACAGTTTCAAGAGGGAATTAGAGAAACACATGGAGCAGAAGTCCATCAGTGGCTATTAGCCACAGGGTATAGATGGGAACTCTCAGTCTGGGGCAAGGGATGCTCTGTATTCTTGGTGCCGGAGGGGGCAGCAGTGGGAGGGCTTCTCGTGTCCTGGCCCCACTGCTGGACCTCCTGATGGCATCTGGTATATTTTGGCCGCTGTGTGACAGAGTGTTGGACTAGATGGGCCATTGGCCTGATTCAACATTGGCTTCTCTTATGTTCTTATGTTTATGTAGTGTGGTGTAGTGGTTAGGAGCGCGGACTCTAATCTGGGAGAACCAGGTTTGATTCTCCGCTCCTCCACATGCAGCTGGTGGTGTGAACTTGGTTTAGTAATATATTCTTTCAGAGCTGTTCTCTCAAGGGCAGTCTTCGAAAGAGCTCTCTCGGCCCACCCTACCTCACAGGGTGTCTGTTGTGGGGAGGGGAAGGGAAAGGAGTTTGTAAGCCACTCTGAGACTCCTTTGGGTAGTGGAGGGCAGGGTATAATACCAATCTCCTCCTCCTCCTCCTCCTCCTCCTCCTCCTCCTCCTCCTCCTCCTCTTCCTCTTCTTCTTCTTCTTCTTCTTCTTCTTCTCTCCTCCTCCTCCTCCTCCTCCTCCTCCTCCTCCTCCTCCTCTTCCTTTTCTTCTTCTTCCTTAAACCTTGCCCTCCCCAGACTCAATTCTCCAGGAATTTCCCAGCCCTACCAGATGATCAGAGCGCATGAAAGATTGTCACAGACCGCAAGTGAGAATGCCAGAAGCTGAGACAGACAACTCCTTTCCCAAGACTTGTTTCATCAGCAAACACTGGGGTGAGTTACCCAATCTATAAATGGCAGCTTCTGCTATTTACCCACGATCCACCTCATCCCTCCGCGGGCCTCTGGCAGGATGTTTTCACAGATAGGCAAGAAACATCCCTTAACTATGGTCTAGTTCTTACAAGCAGCCAATCATGTGGGACAGCTGTATTTGGGCTGTACCTCTCCAAATTGCTACCTCAACGTGCCTTGGGGGCAACGCTCCCTCTAAGCTGAGGAGTCTTGTGAGGAAAATTCTACTTTGTGAGCTGCTGGCATTAAAGTTGTGAGCGAGCAATTTGGCTACTGCATAAATTGGTTTGCTCTGGAGCCTTCCTTCCTGAGAGCCAGTCTGATGTAGTGGTTCAAAGCATGGACTCTAGTCTGGTTGGATTCCCCACTCCTCCATATGCAGCTGCTGGTGTGACCTTGGGTCAGTCATGTTCTTTCAGAGCTGTTCTGCAAAGAACAGTCCTCGAGAGAGTTCTTTCAGTCTCACCTACCTCACAGGGTGTCTGTTGTGGGGAGGGGCAGGGAAGGAGATCGTAAGCCGCTCTGAGACTCAGGTAGGGAAGGGCAGGGTATAAATCCAAACCCTCCTCCTCCTTCCTTAGACAAAAATGTGTGAGCCGGAGGCTAAAAAACTGTGAGCCGGCTCACACGAACTCAGCTTAGAGGGAACACTGGTGGGAATGCCGTCCCTCCTGAGCGGAGACAAAATGTGTGAGCCGGAGGCTAAAAACTGTGAGCCGGCTCACACGAACTCAGCTTAGAGGGAACACTGGTGGGAATGCCGTCCCTCCTGAGCGGAGACAAAAATGTGTGAGCCGGAGGCTAAAAAACTGTGAGCCAGCTCACACGAACTCAGCTTAGAGGGAACACTGGTGGGAATGCCGCCCCTCCTGAGCGGAGACAAAAATGTGTGAGCCGGAGGCTAAAAACTGTGAGCCAGCTCACACAAACTCAGCTTAGAGGGAACACTGGTGGGAATGCCGCCCCTCCTGAGCGGAGACAAAATGTGTGAGCCGGAGGCTAAAAACTGTGAGCCAGCTCACACGAACTCAGCTTAGGGGGAACACTGGTGGGAATGCCGTCCCTCCTGAGCGGAGACAAAAATGTGTGAGCCGGAGGCTAAGAAACTGTGAGCCGGCTCACACGAACTCAGCTTAGAGGGAACACTGGTGGGAATGCCGTCCCTCCTGAGCGGAGACAAAAATGTGTGAGCCGGAGGCTAAAAAACTGTGAGCCGGCTCACACAAACTCAGCTTAGAGGGAACACTGGTGGGAATGCCGCCCCTCCTGAGCGGAGACAAAAATGTGTGAGCCGGAGGCTAAAAACTGTGAGTCAGCTCACACGAACTCAGCTTAGGGGGAACACTGGTGGGAATGCCATCCCTCCTGAGCGGAGACAAAAATGTGTGAGCCGGAGGCTAAAAACTGTGAGCCAGCTCACACAAACTCAGCTTAGAGGGAACACTGGTGGGAATGCCGTCCCTCCTGAGCGGAGACAAAAATGTGTGAGCCGGAGGCTAAAAACTGTGAGCCAGCTCACACGAACTCAGCTTAGAGGGAACACTGGTGGGAATGCCGCCCCTCCTGAGCGGAGACAAAAATGTGTGAGCCGGAGGCTAAAAACTGTGAGCCAGCTCACACGAACTCAGCTTAGAGGGAACACTGGTGGGAATGCCGCCCCTCCTGAGCGGAGACAAAAATGTGTGAGCCGGAGGCTAAAAACTGTGAGCCAGCTCACACGAACTCAGCTTAGAGGGAACACTGGTGGGAATGCCGCCCCTCCTGAGCGGAGACAAAAATGTGTGAGCCGCAGGCTAAAAACTGTGAGCCAGCTCACACGAACTCAGCTTAGAGGGAACACTGGTGGGAATGCCGCCCCTCCTGAGCGGAGACAAAAATGTGTGAGCCGGAGGCTAAAAACTGTGAGCCAGCTCACACGAACTCAGCTTAGAGGGAACACTGGTGGGAATGCCGCCCCTCCTGAGCGGAGACAAAAATGTGTGAGCCGGAGGCTAAAAACTGTGAGCCAGCTCACACGAACTCAGCTTAGAGGGAACACTGGTGGGAATGCCGCCCCTCCTGAGCGGAGACAAAAATGTGTGAGCCGGAGGCTAAAAACTGTGAGCCAGCTCACACGAACTCAGCTTAGAGGGAACACTGGTGGGAATGCCGCCCCTCCTGAGCGGAGACAAAAATGTGTGAGCCGGAGGCTAAAAACTGTGAGCCAGCTCACACGAACTCAGCTTAGAGGGAACACTGGTGGGAATGCCGCCCCTCCTGAGCGGAGACAAAAATGTGTGAGCCGGAGGCTAAAAACTGTGAGCCAGCTCACACGAACTCAGCTTAGGGGGAACACTGGTGGGAGCGCCGGCCGTCGAAAGCGCCTCTTGATTCACGACAGTGTGAGCCGAGGAGGATGACAAGGAACACCCGAGTCCGGGCAGAAGGGCGACAAAGCGTTCTAATGCCTTTCTTCCGGGTGACCTCCATTTCCACGAAACAGCCTTTCTGCCACCCTGTCGGCATGCCAATAGGTCTGCGAGCCGTGGGAGTCTTCGGGCTCGGAATCCTTCTGTCATTAGTTCTGCCCTTCCTCCATCCCGTCTATAAAAAACATCACTTTTTAAGTACCAGAGGAGGGGGGGGGCAAGAACGGATGTGTGTCCCCCCGTTATTCCCTTCCCTCCGCCTTCCCCCTTACCCCACACTGCTCGGCTGGCATGTGCATTTTTGCACAGTGCGCTCAAAATGCATCGCCGAACAAGGAGGCTGTTTTTTTTATCCACCACCCTCCCGGCCCGGTTTCTTTAAACCTCCACGCCTGCATTGAAGACTTTCCAGTAATAAGCATCCTTTCCTTTCCGCCGAATGTCAAGGGAGCCTTATCTGGCCCTGCTCACAAAGACAGGGAGCCGGCAGCCTTCTGATAGGCAGCGAGGAACTTGGCATCTGATGGGGGGGGGGGGAGAACATCGAGAGAGAGAGAGAGAGAGAGAGAGAGAGAATAAAACCATCATTTGCTCGCGGCGTTTAATTAAATATGCAAATTTATGAACAGCTCAAAACTGTCAGACGGAAAGGCAGCCGGCTTGTGAATTCTGATTTTTTTTAAAGCAAGTCCTTCCTGGTTTCCCTACCCACCCCCCTGCTGCCGCCACCCCTTCCTTGAATTTGGCTTTTTATTGTCATGGAATAATGGAGTTAGAAAGTACGTGCAACACCCGGCTTTTCCGAAGCGCGGTTTCAGGGCAGATGGTTCATACACCCAGTTCCAGTTTGGTGTGGCAGTTAAGTGCGCGGACTCTAATCTGGGAGAACCGGGTTTGATTCCCCCACTCCTCCACTCGCAGCTGCTGGATGACCTTGGGCAAGCCATAGTTCTGGCACAGCTGTTCTTGAAAAAGAGCCGCTTCTGTCAGAGCTCTCTCACAGGGGGTCTGTTGTAGGGAGGGGGAGGGAAAGGAGATGGTAAGCCGCTCCGAGACTCCCTTGGGTAGTGAAGAGTGGGGTATAAATCCAACCTCCTCCTCCTCTTCTTCTTCTCCTTCCCCACTCATGGACCCATCTCCTCCTCCTCCTCTTCTTCTTCTTCTTCTCCTTCTTCTCCTTCTTCTCCTTCTCCTTCCCCACTAATGGTCCCATCTCCTCCTCCTCATCTTCTTCTTCTTCTCCTTCTTCTTCCCCACTCATGGACCCATCTCCTCCTCCTTCTTCTTCTTCTCCTTCTTCTCCTTCTTCTTCCCCACTCATGGACCCATCTCCTCCTCCTCCTCTTCTTCTTCTCCTCCTCCTTCTTCTTCTTCTTCTTCCCCACTCATGGACACAGGAAGTTGCCCTGTACTGAATCAGACTATCAGCCCATCAAGGTCAGTATTGTCCACTCAGACTGGAAGTGGCTCTCCAGGGTCTCAGGCTGAGGTCTTTCCCATCACCTACTACCTAGTCCTTTGAACTGGAGATGCTGGGGATTGAACCTGGGACCTTCTGCATGCCAGGCAGAGGCTCTTCCACTGAGCCACAGCCCCTCTTTACAGCTCTCCAGGGTCTCAGGCAGAGGTCTTTCCCATCACCTCCTGCCTGTTCCTTTTACTGGAGATGTTGGGGATCAAACCTGGGACCTTCTGCTTGCCAAGCAGAGGCTCTACGACTGAGCCTTGTCCTCTCTGCGCACCCTACTCTATCCCCTGATTTAATTCAGCCAGCTCAGGTCACTACTATGCTGTGGCTCAGTGGCAGAGCATCTGCTTGGCATGCAGAAGGTCCCAAGTTTAATTCCCGATGAAAAGGATCAGGTAGTCAGTGACGTGGAAGACGTCCATCCAAGATCCCGGAAAGTCACTTCCTGTCTGAGGAGACAATGCTGACCTTGACGGACTAATGGTCTAATTCAGTATAAGGCGGCTTAATGTGTTCGGTGAGGGGTCGTGGTTCAGTGGAAGACCCCAGCTTGGCATGCAGAAGGTCCCAAGTTCAGTCTCTGCACTTCCGGTCAAAAAAGGATCAGGCAGCCGATGATGTGAAAAACCTCCAGTGGAAATCCTGAGAGCGGCTGCGAATCTGACGATACTGAACTTGATGGTCCGACTCTTCGCGACCCCATGGACCAGATCACTCCAGGTCCTCCTGTCTTTTGCCGTCCTCTGAAGTTTGCTCAATTTAATGTTCGTTGCATCGATGACAATGTCTAACCACCTCATCCTTTGTCGTCCCTTTCTTCTTCTTTGACCTTCAGTCTTCCCCAGCATCAGGGTCTTCTCCAGTGAGGGCTCCCTTCTCATTTGGTGGCCAAAGTCTTTGAGCTTCAGCTTCAGTCTCTGGCCTTCCAGGGAACAGTCAGGATTAGTTTCCTTTAGGACTGACTGATTTGATCTCCTTGCAGTCCAAGGGACTCTCAAGAGTCTTCTCCAGCACCATAGTTCTAAAGAATCTATTCTTCGGCGCTCGGCCTTCCTTACAGTCCAACTCTCGCAGCCATACATTACTACGGGGAATACCATTGCTATGACCATATGGACTTTGGTTGGCAGGGTGATGTCTCTACTTTTTATGATGCTGTCTAGGTTTGCCATCACTTTCCTCCCAAGGAGCAGGCATCTTTTAATTTTATGGCTGCAGTCGCCATCTGCAGTGATCTGGGATCCCAGGAACGTGAAGTCTGCCACTGCTTCCATGACTTCCCCTTCTATTTGCCAAGGAGTGATGGGGCCGGATGCCAGGATCTTCGTTTTTTTTTTTTTAACCATTTTATTTTCGTTTTCTTACAAATACAGTACGTTTCAACTACACCGATTGCATACAACATTTGAGTCTTAAGCATTCATTAAACTCTCTATCCATTTATACACTCTCATCCATCTATTCTTATGTACCCTTTCATTTTTATTTTGCAACATTAAGCTTAAATCATCTAATTGTGCTAATTCTAGCACTTTCAGTATCAACTCTTCTCTTGAGGGAATTACACTAGATTTCCAGTACTTTGCCAATAATAGACGAGCGGCAGTTATAATATACGATATCAAATAGGTTTCCTGTTGGCTATATCCACTTGGCACCATATTCAACAATATGTTTTGGGATTCAATCCCACCTGTTTCTCCAAAATTGCTTGAAGCATCTTCTGGACCATTTTCCAATAACCTTGGATCTTATCACATCTCCACCATAGGTGGTAAAAGGTCCCTACATTAGCTTTACATTTCCAGCACTGGCTGGAATAACCAGCATAACATTTAGCCAGTTTGTCCGGGGACCAGTTCCACCTATAGAACATTTTATACACATTTTATACATTTTATTCAGACCTTCACTGGTCTGATCCAGCAGGGCTCTTCTGATGTTCTTCTCAGGGGAAGGCCTCGGCCTCTCTGCCCTGTTGTTGGCCCTCCGGAGGAACTGGATGGCCCCTGTGTGAGACGGGAGGCTGGACTAGAGGGACCCTCCCTGGTCTGATCCAGCAAGGATCTTCCGATGTTCTTATCAGGGGAAGGCCTCGGCCTCTCTGCCCTGTTGTTGGCCCTCCAGATGAACTGGTTGGCCCCTGGGTGAGATGGGATGCTGGATTAGAGGGACCCTCCCTGGTCTGATCCAGCAGGGCTCTTCTGATGTTCTTATTACTAGGGTCGCTATGCAGAGGCAGACAATGGCAAACCACCTCTGTTAGTCTCTTGCCTTGAAAACCTCTTGGGGTCATCATCCATGCAGCACCTGCTAAGTCCACGTGCTGAAACTGTCCTAACACCCCTAAACTGGATACAAACAGAGATAAACATAGGATCTCAAGGCTGCGGAGAAGTCCCAGGCCCTTGTGGATGGTTTCAGGTGAGTGACAATCAGTGGATGATTTTAGCTGAATGTCCCCAGTGGGTCTGAAAACTCAAAAGAAGATAAGAAGAGCCCTGCTGGATCAGACCAGTGGTTTATCTAGTCCAGCATCCTGTCTCACACAGGGGCCAACCAGTTCCTCTGCATGGCCAACAACAGGGCAGAGAGGCCGAGGCCTTCCCCTGATAAGAACATCAGGAGAGCCCTGCTGGATCAGACCAGCGAGGGTCCATCTAGTCCAGCATCCTGTCTCACACAGGGGCCAACCAATTCCTCTGCATGGCCAACAACAGGGCAGAGAGGCCAAGGCCTTGCCCTGATAGGAACATAAGAAGAGCCCTGCTGGATCAGACCAGGGAGGTTCCATCCAGTCCAGCATCCCGTCTCACACAGTGGCCAACCAGTTCCTCTGGAGGGCCTTTTAAAACTGTCTATTCCTGTGGCCATCACTACATCCTCAGGCAGCGAATTCCACATTTTAATCAGTCTCTGTATCAAGAAGTATTTCCTTTGGACTGTCCCGAACTGCCCGTCAGTTCGGCTGGATGCCCTCGAGTTCTAGTCCTTCTCTTTTTCAGCTCTCTCCCCCCGTGCATAATTTGATAAACCCCTACTCAATTCACAAGAAATGCAGGAAAACTTTCCATTATCACCAGGGCCTGCTGGTAACTGTAATGATTTGACCAGCACAACGTTAATGTTTGTGGATTCTCCGTGCATGAATGCATCTGCCCCACAAATTATTCACCCTGCTGCCTCGGCAGAATACCTTCCGTCTAATAGGGGGGCCAGAGCACAATGAAGTTTAAAAGTTTGGTGCAAGGTAGCTGGGCTTTTTTAGGTATAAGAATGTGCCACGGCTCAATGGTGGAGGCTCCTCCACTGGACGTTTTCAAGCAGAGACTGGACAACCATCTTTCAAGTATGTTGTAGGTATGTAGGTATGTAGAGCTATCTTTCGGCTCTGCTCCTGCAGAGTGCAGGGGTTGGACTAGATGACCTTGCAGGGTACCTTCCAACTCTAACGTTCTATGATTCCAAGCTATACCTTGTGGCTCATAGCCTCTGATGGACCTCTGCAGAAAGAACACCACCAGTTTTGCATATGCCTACTTCCCACATCCCGATATAGATGCAACCCCCCCCCCCCGCTTTCTGAATTCTCTCCCAGGCAAGCGGCAAATTCTTATTATTCCCGGAGACTCTGCTCCCGAAGTCTTTTTTTTTGCGACGGGTTTCTGCAAACAACACGAGCCAAACATTTACGGGAAGGTGTGGGCGGGGGGAGGAGAGAGGGAGACCCAACTCGACTCGACAATGTAGAATGGAGGGAACTATATTTACAAGTCATTTTCCTAATGACGCTGGGAAAAGAAAACACAGATTAATTTGGCTCTCAGGCGGTGGATGGCACAGCGGGGAGCGGCGCATAATAACACAGAGAGATCATAAAAGGGAAGGGGGGGAAGCCACCCTCCACATCGTTAAATGCTCATAAAGGAGCTGGACCACACTGCTGTCAGGGCTGGGTAGCGAGTTCTCTGGAATACGCATGTTGAACAAGATGCTTTGAAAGCCACCGAGGCCCTCTGATTCCGGGGATGGGGGGGCGGGCAATTTAGATGCTTGAAACTGGCACGGAGGTTCAAGCGGTTGGCCTCTTGGCCCTGGCGGAATCTGTCATCCCTCTGGTCTAAAAGGGCCACTTAGAGAAGAAGAAGAAGAAGAAGAAGAAGAAGAAGAAGAAGAAGAAGAAGAAGAAGAAGAAGAAGAAGAAGAAGAAGAAGAAGAAGAAGAAGAAGAAGGAAGAAGAAGAAGAAGAAGAAGAAGAAGAAGAAGAAGAAGAAGAGACTGGATTTACACCCCGCCCTTCACTCGGAGTCTCAGAGCGGCTCACAATCTCCTTTCCCTCCCCCTCCCCACAACAGACACCCTTTGAGGTAGGCAGGGCTGAGAGAGCTCTTTGGAGGACTGCTCCCGAGAGGACAGCTCTGAGAGAACTTGGGACTGCCCCAAGATCACACGAGCAGCTGCATGTGGAGGAGAGGGAAATCAAACCTGATTCTCCCAGATTAGAGTCTGCACTCCTAACCTCTACACCAAACTGGCTTTCATAGAATCATAGAATGTGAGAGTTGGAAGGGACCTTGCAGGTCATCTAGTCCAACCCCTGCACTCTGCAGAAGCATAGCCAAGAGATAGCCCTGCAATGTACCCTAAAGATGGTCGTCCAGCCTCTGCTTGAAAACATCCAGTGAAGGAGCATCCACCATCTCCCGAGGCAGGCTGTTCCACTGCTCAACCACTCTCATAGTTAGGAAGGTTCTCCTGATATTTAGCCGGTATCAACTCCCTTGTCATTTCCACCCATTACATCTAGTCTTGCAATCCGGAGCAAGAGAGAACAGATCTGCTCCATCTTCTACATGACAGCCCTTCAAATACTTGGAGACTGCAATCAGGTCCCCTCTAAGTCTTCTCTTTCCCAGGCTAAACAGACCCAACTCTTTCCGCCTTTCCTCGTAAGACTTGGATTCCAATCCTCTCACCATCCTGGTCGCCCTCTTCTGGACACGCTCGAGCTTGTCAACATCCTTCCTAAAATGTGTTGCCCAAAACTGGACGCAGGACTCCAGGTGAGGCCTGACCATAGCAGAATAGAGCAGAACTACCACCTCCCGTGATCTGGACACAAGGCTTCTGTTAATGCACCCTAAGACTGCATTAGCTTTCTTCACAGCCACA
Organism: Gekko gecko; assembly: GCA_029375565.1. Classification (NCBI taxonomy): domain Eukaryota; kingdom Metazoa; phylum Chordata; class Lepidosauria; order Squamata; family Gekkonidae; genus Gekko; species Gekko gecko. The sequence continues at coordinate 122,837,941 of JAPDNY010000010.1, read as the reverse complement.
TTGCACTGCAGGCTCATGTTGAGCTTGTGATCAACCAGAACACCCAGATCCCTTTCACATGACTCCTGACAGATACAGAGTTGGATTCTACCAATGTTTCCAAGGGAAGAAGAAGAGGAGGAGGAGGAGGAGGAGGAGGAGGAGGAGGAGGAGGAGGAGGAGATTGGATTTATACCACGCCCTTCACCTGGAGTCTCAGAGCGGCTTACAAACTCCTTTCCTTTCCCCTCCCCGCAACAGACACCCTTGTGAGGTCAGTGGGGCTGAGAGAGCTCTGACAGAAACTGCTCTTTTTTTCGAGGACAGCTGTGCCAGAGCTTGTGACTGACCCAAGGTCACATCAGCAGGTGCAAGTGGAGGAGTGAGGAATCAAACCTGGTTCTCCCAGATTAGAGTCCACGCACTTAACCACTACACCAAACTGGTGTAGAAGAAGAGGAGGGGAGGAGGAAGAAGAAGAAGAAGAAGAACTACTCGGATTATGGTGGCGGCTGACCATCAGGATGCTGAGAGAATGCCACCATCTTTTATTAATACTTATGTTCTTTAATACCCAAATTTTATATGTTGGGATTTTAACTCAATTTTCTGTGTTTTAACATATCTTGGTTGGTCCTTTAACTGGAGATACCAGGGACAGAACCTGGGACCTTCTGCATGCCAAGCAGAGGCTCTTCCACTGAGCCACAGCCCCTCTTTACAGCTCTCCAGGGTCTCAGGCAGAGGTCTTTCACATCCCCTCCTGCCTGGTCCTTTAACTGGAAATACCAGGGACAGAACCTGGGACCTTCTGCATGCCAAGCAGAGGCTCTTCCACTGAGCCACAGCCCCTCTTTACAGCTCTCCAGGGTCTCAGGCAGAGGTCTTTCCCATCACCTCCTGCCTGGTCCTTTTTAACTGGAGATTCCGGGGATTGAACCTGGGACCTTCAAGAACCATCCGAGTCAGACCATTGGTCTGTCAAGGACGATGCTGTCTCCTCACTCCGGCAGCAGCTCTCCAATGTCTCAGGTAGACATTTTTCAAATCTCCTCCTACCCGAGCCTTTCCACTGGAGATGCCAAGGATTGAGCCTGGGACCTTCTGCGTGCCAAGCCCGATGCTCTTCCACTGATGCACAGCCCCTTCTGTAATTTCCCCCAGGTAACTGTATTGTTCTTATACCTCACCAGCAGCTGGGGCAAGGCTGAAGTACTGGCGGCGACCTGAATGCCATCTCGGCAGGAGGAATGTTAAGAAGCCCTCCGGATGAGGATGAAGGTCCATCTAGGCTAAGCGTTAAGAAGAACTTCCTGACAGCTAGAGGGGTTCCTCAGTGGAAGAGGCTTCCTCGAGAGGTGGTGGGCTCTCCTTCTTGGGAGGTTTTCAGACAGAGGCTAGATGGCCCCATCCGACAGCCATGCTGATTCTGTGAACTTAGGCCAATCACGGGAAGGGAGGGCAGGAAGGGTTGCCTCCGTGCTCAGTTCTCGTGGCCCTTTCTCACACGCCCAGGGAAATGCTGATCGCCACTTTGGGGTCAGGAAGCCATTTTTCTCCAGGCCAGTTTGGCCCAGGGATTCTGGAGGTTTTTGTGCCATCTTCTGGGCACGGTGTGTGGAGGGGGAGGTATCGAGTGGCTGAGAGCCAGTTTGGTGTAGTAGTTAAGTGCGCAGACTCTAATCTGGGAGAACCGGGTTTGATTCCCCACTCCTCCACTTGCACCTGCTGGATGACCTTGGGCAAGCCATAGTTCTGGCACAGCCATTCTTGAAAAAGAGCCATTTCTGTCAGAGCTCTCTCAGCCCCCACCTGCCTCCCAGGGTGTCTGTTGTGGGGAGGGGAAGGGAAAGGAGTTTATAAGCCACTCTGAGACTCCGAATGAAGGGTGGGGTATAGATCCAATCTTCCTCCTCCTCCTCCTCACCTCCTTCTTCTTCTTCTTCTTCTTCTTCTTCTTCTTCTTCTTCTTCTTCTTCTTCTTCTTCTTCTTCTTCTTCTTCTTCTTCTTCTTCTTCTTCTTCTTCCTTCTCCTTCTCCTTCTCCTTCTCCTTCTCCTTCTCCTTCTCCTTCTCCTTCTCCTTCTCCTTCTCCTACTTCAGTTTGGTGTAGTGGTTAAGTGCGCAGACTCTAATCTGGGAGAACCGGGTTTGATTCCCCCACTCCTCCACTTGCACCTTGCTGGATGACCTTGGGCAAGCCGTAGTTCTGATAAGAGCTGTTCTCGAAAAAGAGCAGTTTCTGTCAGAGCTCTCTCAGCCCTGCCTACCTCACAGGGTGCCTGTGGTGGGGAGGGGAAGGGGCGGGGTATAAATCCAATCTCTTCTTCTTCTTCTTCTGAGCAGTGGAACAGACTGCCTCGGGAGGTGGTGGATGCTCCTTCGCTGGACGTTTTCAAGCGGAGGCTGGATGACCATCTTCTGGGTATGTCGTGGGGCTGTCTTTTGGCTGTGCTCCTGCGGAGTGCAGGGGGTTGGACTAGATGACCTGCCAGGTCCCTTCCAACTCTAACATTCTATGATTCTGTTTGTGAATTTCCTGCCTTATGCAGGGGGTTGGACTAGATGACCCTGGAGGTCCCTTCCAACATGGCAGGCGAAACGAAAGAGGCCAGGCACCTTTCGCTGTGCCCGGGATACATTCCCCCCCTCCTCTGCCCTCTGCCCTCCGCCCGCCGCCTTCCCCTCTGCTACCGCATCCCATTCAAACTCGGCAATGGCGGAAGAGTAATTTCATTCCCTCGTCATTACCCGGGATTGATTTGACAACATCTGCCGTGGCATATGCCGTTCCCCGCGACGCGCCACCCTTGCCGATGAGGAGACGGAGCCGGAATGTCGGGGAGAGGAGGGCCTTTTGCAGAATGCCAACCTGGTCGGGGGGTCGGGGGCATGTCTCCCTCTTCTCCCACGAGGTCGCCAAGAAAGATCCGGGTTTTGCGTACTCGGGGAACGGACCTGAAGGTGAAACGTGGTACGTTTGGTTGGAGGAGAAGGAGGAGAATTGAGGCCAAGCAGTGAGGAGCAGGCCTCTGATTGCGCCGGGGAAGATGGCTGTCAGCTGCGGCAATTAGGAGCAAGATGACATTAAAGGAACTGCGAAAGGAAGAGTAAATACTCATTACCTTATCCGTTTTATCTCTGCCTTTGAATGTAAGCAATCAGAGGCGCCTCTCATCTGCCAGCCAGTTTTCTGGTTGACGATTATCTTCCCTGGTTCTCTTCTTCCCCTCCCCAAGAGCGACTTCCTCCCCGGGCAGCAGAGGGCCAACCAAAACACAAACGAAGCTAGGGGCTCATGCCGATGTTTCTCCACAATAGAAGAAGAAGAAGAGAAGAAGGGCAATGCTCCCTCTTAAGCTGTGGAGTCTTGTGAGCAAGAATTCTGCTTTGTGAGCTACTGGCATTAAAGTTGCGCGAGAGATTTTGGCTACTGCATCAATTAGTTTGCTCCGGAGCAGTGTTCCCTCTAATGTAGTGCAGTGGTTAAGTGTGCGGACTCTAATCTGGGAGAACCGGGTTTGATTCCCCCGCTCCTCCACTTGCAGCTGCTGGATGACCTTGGGCAAGTCATAGTTCTGGCAGAGCTGTCCTTGAAAGGGCAGTTCTTGAAAGAGCTCTCTCAGCCCCACCTCCCTCGCAGGATGTCTGTTGTGGGGAGGGGGAGGGAAAGGAAATTGTAAGCCGCTCTGAGATTCTGAGTGAAGGGAGGGGTATAAATCCAATCTCATAAGAACATAAGAACATAAGAACATAAGAGAAGCCAATGCTGAATCAGGCCAATGGCCCATCTAGTCCAACACTCTGTCACACAGCGGCCAAAATATACCAGGTGCCCTCAGGAGGTCCAGCAGTGCGGCCAGGACACCAGAAGCCCTCCCACTGTTGCCCCCTCCAGCACCAAGAATAGAGTGCATCACCTGCCCCAGACTGAGAGTTCCCATCTATACCCTGTGGCTAATAGCCACTGGTGGACTTCTGCTCCATATGTTTATCTAATTCCCTCTTGAAACTGTCCATGCTTGTAGCTGCCACCACCTCCTGTGGCAGTGAATTCCATATGTTAATCACTCTTTGGGTGAAGAAGTATTTCCTTCTATCTGTTCTAACCCGACTGCTCAGCAATTCCATGGAGTGCCCAAGTGTTCTTGTATTGTGAGACAGGGAGAAAAGGACTTCTTTCTCTTTTTTTTTTTTGTAAAACTCTCTTAAAAAAGAGAGAATTTTATTCTTTTTATAAGAAACAGGAAGGGTAGACAGATGGAGAAAGAAAAAAGATGGAGTGAAATTTTTCCTGTTAGTGAGGGTTAGTTTAGGTTAATAACCAATACCAGTTTTGGCATCCATCGTGGTTAGAAGATCTTCTTTTAACTATTGCAAAGTCCAAAATCACTCTGTTAATGCAGTTAGTAAAGTCCATTGGGGTTAGTAATTAAACAGCTCCTTCCAGATGTTACACGAACAGTCCTCAAAATATCTTCTTTTTAAAATCTCTTCCAGTTATGGGTTGAGTCCATTTTAACTTTGAAGTCTTCCGTTCCATCACCACTCTCCCCTGGGCTGCTGTCTTCTTCGCTTGTCCCAGTTTGGAATACTGCATCTTCCTCCCTGCTGGCGTGTCTCTTCAGAAGTTTCTGTATTTTAAAGATGAAATCCTTCTTCTTTCTTTTCTCTTTTTCCTTAAACTTCCGGCTTTCAGGCTTCCTGGGCTCCACAAACTCTTCGGATGAAATTAGATCTCCAGTTTGTCGCTTGCTATGCTCAACATCCCCTTCTACTGGCAGAGTATTCTCTTTTATAAAAGCGGAATAGGCTTTGGGGGCCTCATCCACCTCTTCTTTTAATTTTATCGCTTCACTGCCAGTTAGGGGTGCCAAGACATTTGTCAAGGTAAATCCGAGATCTTCTTTCTCTTCTTCTTTAACGCCCTGGAAACCTAGAGTCAGATTCGATTTCTGTTCAATCTCCATCATCTTTCTAGATGTTTCCGATATCTGTTTCTGTCTACTGATGAGAACACTATCCATTTTAGACAGAGTTTGGTTGATTTTCTGCAGTTGTTCCATCAGGGGGCACAGCATCTCCTTTTCCTGTTGATTGACAGCAAGCTCTTGGGGGGGGCTGTCTGGACCGGAAGTCCCTCCTCTCTTCTCTTCCGGTGTTTGCAGGACTTTTTCCAGTATCGACATTTTGTTTTTTTATTTACTTTTAAAAAGTTCGTGCCGCATCCCCCAGGAAGCTAAGATGATCAAAATCTTCCATACAACCCCAACGGTACTTTCACCAACACTTTTTCTTCTCTCAGCCCCCTTCGCGCTCCCTTTGTGGATCTTGCTTCTCAAAGGGGGTGGGGACTCCTCCCTCCTCCCGACGCTTATACGCATGCAGGGGGGCTCCGATTTACACTTCAAAATAGATCTCCAACTCACGATTCGATGCCACTTCTTCTTTTTATTTTAAGCCATAGCGCTGTCTTCACTCCTGGAATTCGGTGGTGCCGCTAAGTCCCATTACGGGCACGCCGCAGCGGGGCCGATTGGGGCGGGGAGAAAGCCTCAATTTCCCGGCTGTCTGCCGGCAAAGAGGCTACTCCCCAAGCGCCCCCGGTTCGGAGCCTTTGCCTAAGGCTCACTAGGGTCTTTCGCACATGCGAAGACCCCCCTAACTGCGCGTGGGCTAACCGCCTCCGGGAGCATCCCGAGAAGTGGCCGCCATTCGCGACGCCGAAACCGAAACCAAAGGACTTCTTTCTCAACCTGCTCAATCCCATTCATAATCTTATAAACCTCGATCATGTCACCCCTCAGCCGTCGTTTCTCCAAGCTAAAGAGCCCCAAGCATTTTAACCTTTCTTCATAGGGAAGGTGTTCCAACCCTTTTATCATTCTAGTTGCCCTTCTCTGCACTTTTTCCAATGCTATGATATCCTTTTTGAGATGTGGCGACCAGAACTGTACACAGTATTCCAAATGAGGTCGCACCAATGATTTATACAGGGGCATGATGATACTGGCTGATTTGTTTTCAATTCCCTTCCTAATAATCCCCAGCGTAGCATTGGCCTTCTTTATTGCAGCTGCACACTGTCTCTTCTGCTTCCCTTCTTCTAAGCTGAGTGAGCGTGAGCCGGCTCACAGTTTTTTAGCCTCCAGCTCACACATTTTTGTCTTCGCTCAGGAAGGGATGGCTCCAGAGCAAGCTAATTTATGCAGCAGCCAAATCGCTCACTCACAACTTTAGTGCCAGTCGCTCAGAAAGGAGAATTTTTGCTCACCAGACTCCGCAACGTAGAGGGAGCCTTGCCTGTGACCATCAGTCCCAGTTTGCAGTCATGCTGCATTTGAAACCAGGCGCTGCTTAAGCATCTCTGGCGGAGGTCGCGGAAAAGGCCCTTTCTCCAACAGTAAAGGTTCCCCTTGCTTGAAAGCCAGTCAAATCCAACTCTAGGGTTGCGGTGCTCACCTCCGTTTCCAAGCCGAAGAGCCGGCGCTGTCCGAGGATGTTTCCATGGTCATGTGGCCGGCACGACTAAACACTGAGGTGCATGAAACGCTGTTACCTTCCTACCGAAGCAGTACCTGTTTATCTACTTGCAATTCCTTGCTTTCGAACTGCTAGGCCGGCAGGAGCTGGGGCCAGAGACGGGAGCTCACTCCGTCATGCGGCACTCGGGTCTCGAACTGCCGAACTACCGACCTTCCGGCCCGCAGTTCAGCGTCTTAACCACTTGAGCCACCGCATCGCCTCATTTCTCCAATAGACACCCCCTAACTTGAACAAACGACCAAATCAATCTGCCTTATGCTGAATCGGTCCATCAAGGTCAGTATTGCATACTCAGACTGGCAGGGGCTTTCCAGGGTCTCGGGCAAGGGCCACTTTGGTGTAGGGGTTAAGTGTGTGGACTCGAATCTGGGAGAACCGGGTTTGATTCCCCCACGCCTCCACATGCAGCTGCTGGTGTGACCTTGGGTCAGTCACAAGCTCTGGCACAGCTGTTCTTGAAAAAGAGCCGTTTCTGTCAGAGCTGTCTCAGCCCCACCTCCCTCACAGGGTGTCTGTTGTGGGGAAGGTAAAGGCGTTTGTAAGCTGCTCTGAGGCTCCTTTGGGTAGTGAAGGGCGGGGTACAAATCCAATCTCTTCTTCTTCTTCTTCTTCTTCTTCTTCTTCTTCTTCTCTCTCTCTCTGATTCTATGATCCCCCCACTCCTCCACATGCAGCTGCTGGGTGACCTTGGGTCAGTCACAAGTTCTCTTGGACCTGTTCTGTCAAGAGCAGTTCTCGAAAGAGCTCTCTTAGCCCCATCTCCCTCGTGGGGAGGGGAAGGGAAAGGAGTTTGTAAGCTGCTCTGAGACTCCTTCAGGTAGTGAAGGGTGGGGTATAAATCCAATCTCCTCCTCCTCCTCCTCCTCCTCCTCCCCCCTTTTTCATGCCAAGCAGATGTTCTGTCACTGAGACACGGCCCCTCCTGGCGATAAATCCTCCTGAACATATGAAGCTGCCTTCTCCTAAATCAGACCATCAGTCTATCAAGGTCAGCATTGTCTACTCAGACTGGCAGCTGCTCTTCAGGTTCTCAGGCAGAGGTCTTTCCCATCACCTCCTGCCTGGTCTTTTTTAACTGGAAATGTCGGGGATTGAACCCAGGACCTTCTGCATGCCAAGCAGATGCTCTGCCACTGAGCCACGGCCCCTCTTTACAGCTCTCCAGGGGCTCAGGCGGAGGTCTTTCCCATCACCTCCTGCCTGGTCCTTTCAACTGGAAATGCCGGGGATTGAACCTGGGACCTTCTGCATACCAAGCAGATGTTCTACCACTGAGCCATGGCACCTCCCTGCAACTTCAAGAGACAGGCACACTTGGAACTGGGTCACCAATGAATGTATGCATGATTGATTTAGTATGATGGAAGACCAATTCTGAAAAACATACGACGGCACCATTAATACATTAAAAAGGTTATATAAGTTGTATTATAAGGAGTGGGTAAAAACCATTAACTTCCTTCAGTCTGGAGAAGAGGAGGTCGAGGGTTTGTGTCCAGATCATGGGCCAGAGATCACAGAACAGAGCATTGTGTCCAGATCACGGGAGGTGGTAGTTCCACTCTATTCTGCTATGGTCAGGCCTCACCTGGAGTCCTGTCTCCAGTTTTGGGCATCACATTTTAGGAAGGATGTTAAAAAGCTTGAGCGTGTCCAGAAGAGGGTGACCAGGATGGTGAGAGGGTTGGAATCCAAGTCTTATGAGGAAAGGCTGAAAGAGTTGGGTATGTTTAGCCTGGGAAAGAGAAGGCTTAGAGGGGACATGATGGCAGTCTTCAAGTACTGGAAGGGCTGTCATGTAGAAGACGGAGCAGATCTATTCTCTCTTGCTCCAAATTGCAAGACTTGATTTAAGGAGTGGAAATTACGAGGGAGTCAATACTGGCTAAATATCAGGAGGAACTTCCTAACTGTCAGAGTGGTCGAGCGGTGGAACAGTCTACCTCGGGAGGTGGTGGATGGTCCTTTGCTGGACGTTTTCAAGCGGAGGCTGGACAACCATCTTTCGGGTCTGTTGTAGGGCTCTCTTTTGGCTCTGCTCCTGCAGAGTGCAGGGGGTTGGACTAGATGACCTGCAAGGTCCCTCCCAACTCTAACATTCTGAGGGGGGGACAGGATGGCTCTCTTGAAGGATTTGAAGGGCTGTCCCTTAGAGGAGGGTAGGGAGCTGTTCCTGTCGGCAGCAGATGAGAGGACTCACAAGAATGGGTTTAAATTCAGGGCGGGAAGGTACCGGCTGGATCTTAGGAAGAACTTTTTGGCAGTCAAGAGTTGTGCAACAGTGGAATCAGCTGCCCGGGGAGGTGGTGAGCTCCCCGCTCCCTGCCCATCTTCAAGCAGCGGCTGTACAAACACTGGTCAGGGATCCTCTCGGCCAGGGGTGGCCAAACCTGCTTAATGCGAGAGCCACATAGAATGAACATCAGGTGTTTGAGAGCGGCAAGACATGAGCAAATATCATGCACAGCTTTTTTTTATTGAATGATAAGAAATTTGCTTTTTATCAACGTTCAATGAGACTGCCACAAATAAAAAAACAAGAGTGGGTAAAAACAGATATTGATAATAGTATTTATTTGTCCAATAATATTTATCAGTTTGCTAATGATATTTATTTGTGCATGAGATGGAGAAGTGGAAAGAAAGAATAAAAGGGGGAAGGAAAGAAAGAGAGAGAAACAAAGAAAGCAAATAGATGGTGAAGGGAGGGAGGGAGAGAGGGAGGGTGTTATGTATTCAACCAAGACTGAACACGTGGTCGGGCTCACACGTGGTCAAGCGAACGCACAGAGCTTTGGTTTCGGTTTCCGCGTCGCGAATGGGGTTTCGGTTTCCGCGTCGCGAATGGCGGCCGCTTCTTGGAACGCTCCCGGAGGCGGTTAGCCCACGCGCAGTTAGGGGGGGTCTTCGCATGTGCGAAAGACCCTAGTGAGCCTTAGGCAAAGGCTCCGAACCGGGGGCGCTTGGGGAGTAGCCTCTTTGCCGGCAGACAGCCGGGAAATTGAGGCTTTCTCCCCGCCCCAATCGGCCCCACTGCGGCGTGCCCGTAATGGGACTTAGCGGCACCACCGATTTCCAGGAGTGAAGACAGCGCTATGGTTTAATATAAAAAGAAGAAGTAGCATCGAATCGTGAGTTGAAGATCTATTTTGAAGCGTAAATCGGAGCCCCCCTGCATGCGTATAAGCGTTGGGAGGAGGGAGGAGTCCCCACCCCCTTTGAGAAGCAAGATCTACAAAGGGAGCGCGAAGGGGGGCAGAGAGAAAACAAAGTGTTGGTGAAAGTACCGTTGGGGTTGCATGGAAGACTGCGATCATCTTAGCTTCCTGGGGGATGCGGCACGAACTTTTTAAAAGTAAACAAAAAAACAAAATGCCGATAATGGAAAAAGTCCTGCAGACACCGGAAGAGAAGAGAGGAGGGACTTCCGGTCCAGACAGCCCCCCCAAGAGCTTGCTGTCAATCAACAGGAAAAGGAGATGCTGTGCCCCCTGCTGGAACAACTGCAGAAAATCAACGAAACTCTGTTTAAAATGGAAAGTGTTCTCATTAGTCGACAGAAACAGATATCGGAAACAACTAGAAAGATGATGGAGATCGAACAGAAATCGAATCTGATTCTAGGTTTCCAGGGCGTTAAAGAAGAAGAGAAAGAAGATCTCGGATTTACCTTGATAAATGTCTTGGCACCCCTAACTGGCAGTGAAGCGATAAAGTTAAAAGAAGAGGTGGATAAGGCTCCCAAAGCCTATTCCGCTTTTATAAAAGAAAATACTCTGCCAGTAGAAGGGGATGTCGAGCATAGCAGGCGACAAACTGGAGATCTAATTTCATCTGAAGAGTTTATGGAGCCCTGGAAGCTTGAAGGCCAGAAGTTTAAGGAAAAAGAGAAAAGAAAGAAGACGGATTTCATCTTCAAAATACGGAAACTTCTGAAGAGACACGCCAGCAGGGAGGAGGATGCAACATTCAAAACTGGGATAAGTGAAGAAGACAGCAGCCCAGGGGAAAGTGGTGATGGAACGGAAGACTTCAAAGTTAAAATGGACTCAATCCATAACTGGAAGAAAATTAAAAAAAGATACTTTGAGGACTGTTCGTGTAGTATCTGGAAGGAGCTGTTTAATTACTAACCCCAATGGACTTTACTAACTGCATTAACAGAGTGACTTTGGACTTTGCAATAGTTAAAAAGAAGATCTTCTAACCATGATGGATGCCAAAATTGGTATTGGTTATTAACCTAAACTAACCCTTACTAACAGAAAAAATTTTCACTCCATCTTTCTCTTGCTCCATCTGTCTACCCTTCCCTTTTCTTTTAAAAAGAATAAAATTCTCTCTTTTTTAAGAGAGTTAAAAAAAAAAAAAAAGCGAACGCACAGAGCTTCGACCTGGAGGAACGATAGACCCTAGGATCCTGAAACGGAACAATAAGAGCACCTGGACCCGAGACGGGCCCTATGGGAGATGGTACACCGTAAACAGTCAATCACAGGGTGTGTGTGTGTGTTTGGGTTGTGGTTAGAGAAACGACGGCTGAGGGGTGACATGATCGAGGTTTATAAGATTATGAATGGGATTGAGCAGGTCGAGAAAGAAGTCCTTTTCTCCCTTTCTCACAATACAAGAACTCATGGGAACTCCATGAAATTGCTGTGCAGTCGGGTTAGAACAGATAAAAGGAAGTCCTTCTTCACCCAGAGAGTGATTAACGTGTGGAATTCACTGCCACAGGAGGTGGTGGCAGCTACAAGCATGGACAGTTTCAAGAGGGAATTAGATAAACATATGGAGCAGAAGTCCATCAGTGGCTATTAGCCACAGGGTATAGATGGGAGTCTGGGGCAGGTGATGCACTCTATTCTTGGTGCTGGAGGGGGCAACAGTGGGAGGGCTTCTAGTGTCCTGGCCCCACTGCTGGACCTCCTGATGGCACCTGGTGTTTTTGGCCGCTGTGTGACAGAGTGTTGGACTAGATGGGCCATTGGCCTGATTCAGCATTGGCTTCTCTTATATTCTTTTGGTTCTTTTTGGGGGATTTAAGCAGGGCTTTGGTCCCGCTACCTTGTCTTTAGTCTTCACTAACTTCCAAATCAACTATGAGCTGATTCACTCAACGTGTCTACGAACCCAGTTCATTACAGAGGGAGAAAGACGGAAAGAGAGAGAAAGAGAAAGGAAGGTGGAAAGAAAGCAAATAGATGGCTTGGAGAAGGGACTTAAAGAGACAAGTGCCTTCTCCAAGCCAGCTGGGGAGGGAGGTGCTTTGAGCATGCATTTACAGTTGCGTTCTTTCTCTGCTCGCCCCCACCTCAAGCCTACCCAGGGAGGGGAATGCTTGCTGGGGAAGGGAAGACCAATTGGGGAGGCATGCCTCCCCTTCGCTTCCCCAGCTGCCCTGCTGGGAGCCAAACAGTATGTGTGAAATAGCTGCGTGTGGCTCCCGAGCCATAGTTTGGCCACCCCTACTCTAGGCTGATCTTGCATTGAGCAGAGAGCTGGACTAGATGGCCTGTAGGCCCCCTTCCAACTCTGTGATTCTGTGAGTCTGGATACAGAACAGCGGCTGCACAGAAAGAGGCTACTTGGCCTGTGATCCCAGAGTCATCGTCCAAAAGAAAAAAAATCCGAGCTCACAACGAAAAGGGCAGTGCAATGGGGCATACCCAACGGTTTCAACTTCCGCATGTTTGCAAAAGCAAGCACGCTCCTGAAACAAAACTCCCTGGTATCTCCCGGCCTCCGATGATGGCCTCAAAGATGAACTCGCGTGAGAGAAGAAGAACGTTCAAATATCTCCTTCCCAGATGGCCAGAGCCTTAGCGGTCGGCACTTGGAACGATGCCATCAAGAAATGAGCGGAGCTCTTTGTGCTCACACAGAGACACAGTCGGATGAACAGTCGGGCCCCTGTATTCTCGATCAGCTGATGTCTTCATTGCAATAATCTCGCCTGGGTGTCGTTAAAGCACAGGTCACCCGGTCACGTTCAATGCCCCCTGTAAGCTGTGGAGTCTTGTGAGCAAAAATTCTACTTTGCGAGCTACTGGCATTCAAGTTGTGTGTGAATGATTTTGGCTACTACATCAATTAGTTTGCTCTGGAGCCGCCCTTCCTGAGCTAAGACAAAAATGTATGAGCCAGAGGCTAAAAAACTGTGAGCATGCTCACACTAACTCAACTTAGAGGGAACGCTGGTCACGATTCTCCAAGCTTATAGAATCACAGAATGTTAGAGTTGGAAGGGACCTTGCAGGTCATCTAGTCCAACCCCCTGCACTCTGCAGGAGCATAGCCAAAAGAGAGCCCTACACACTTACAACATGCCCAAAAGATGGTCGTCCAGCCTCCGCTTGAAAACGTCCAGGGAAGGAGCATCCACCACCTCCCGAGACAGACTGTTCCACTGCTCAACCACTCTTACAGTTAGGAAGTTTCTCCTGATATCTAGCCGGCTTCTCCTCTTCCAGTAGAAAGGCACCGTTGGCATTATAGCTGGCGCTTGCAGGAGGTAAGCGAAACTACGGATACCTCTTCAGCATCCACGAAAACCGCTCATTTACACAACCAGTCTCTGTTGAGTGCAATTCAGGCTTTCAGGCTAAACCCAGAAACTAGTGGGGGGTTGGGGGTGTGGACATAGTGTGGTCATGTCACTGAAGGTATGATGACATCACTTCCTGGGGAAAGCCAGGAGGGTAGGGTGGAACAGGGCCTGCAGGCTGGAGCAGGACGATTCCACTACAGGAGGTTTAAGCAAGAAACCCAAACTCAGATTGGGCCAGGTCCCCACTCGCTCACTAACTGTCCAAAAGGGAAAGGTGGCATTGATACAAACACAATCTGTAGGCATATTTTATTGGGTTATTTAATGATTTCTTATTTTGCTGTGTGTGTTTCTTTAAATGTTTAGTTTGACTGCAGTAATGTAAGGAGAGTGATAGAGGGAGACAAGTGCGATGTGATTGGCTGATGACTGAGAGAGTGAGAGGAGAGGTGCTTATGAGGTGATTCTGTGTGTGAAGTTTGAAGAGAGAGCTTAGTCTGTGTGACTATGGAAGTTTGAGTCTATTCTGTGTGAATAAGACAAAGAGTTTAGTCTGTGTAGCTATATATATATATGTAGATAGATAGATAGATAGAAAGAGATTAGACTGAGTGTCCAAGTCTGTCAGAGTGGAGTTTGGAGTTTGAGAGACTGTTTGTGACACCAAGCTTTGCCAGTTATATTTACAAGTTCCTTTCTTCAGCAGCAGTTCAAAATAACCAGAAACCCATTTTGTTCTTTATTAAATAAATCATTTTTTGTTTAAACTTATCCCAGCAATCAGAATAGTCCTTCCTCAGGGCCACATAGTCCTCTGAAGTACCCAGACCCTGGGCCATTCTACCAAAAGAGAGAGATTTGGAATTTATAATTCCTGGTGGCAGCAGAAATCTACCAAGTTCACATACAAAGAGTGTTTAAAGGTAAAACCATCTCCCCAATAAGCGAGGATGTCACAGGTTAGATGTAAAAAAAAATAATGATTATTTGCCTTGGAAGCAAATGCCAGTATCCTTGATTCTCCACATTTCCTGGGTAAGGGAAAAATGCTGTTCAAACAAATTACAAAGATGACCTGACTCCAGTGGTATAGAATCATAGAATGTTAGAGTTGGAAGGGACCTTGCAGGTCATCTAGTCCAACCCCCTGCACTCTGCAGGCTGTACCTGAAAGATAGCCCTACATACCTACAACATACCCGAAAGATGGTCGTCCAGCCTCCGCTTGAAAATGTCCAGGAAAGGAACATCCACCATCTCCTGAGGCAGACTATTCCACTGCTCAACCACTCTTACAGTTAGGAAATCTCCTGATATTTAGCCGGTATCGACTCCCTTGTACTTTCCACCCCTTAGATCTAGTCTTGCAATCTGGAGCAAGAGAGAATAGATCTGCTCCATCTTCTTGATGACAGCCCTTCAAATATTTGAAGACTCCCATCATGTCCCCACTAAGCCTTCTCTTTCCCAGGCTAAACATACCCAACTCTTTCAGCCTTTCCTTGTAAGTCTTGGATTCCAACCCTTTCACCATCCCGGTTGCCCTCTTCTGGACACGCTCCAGAAAGAAATATTACTTGCAAAAATAGAAGCACATCTTATAGGACATATTGAAGTCAGTCCATTTTACTTATTGTGAACAGATTAACTTCAAAAAGATTAACTTGCTACAGCTCCAAGCCCAGGTAAGAGAGAAAAGAAGAGAGGTCCTATATAAGGTGAAAAGAGAAGGCAAAAAAGGGCCAAAGGGAGTCAACATCTAACCCATGAGAAGGTAGAGCCAACTGCCAAGTGTACTGGAGCTCGCGAGAAGTTTCTTAACCCTTTCCTCTTTAACCCAGATCCTCTTGCATGCAGAGTTACACTATCCAACATATTTATCCTCAGGTCCTCTGGAGGCAAGCTCTGGATTGCCTCAATGGGGCTTTTTGGTCACGATTCAGGTTGGTGCTGTGTTGAGCAGCATTTCACCTTCGCAGCACATGCTGGACCTAGTGTCAAGGTGTGCTTTGGCAATAATGAACAAGTAAAGAATTTGACTTACCTTCTCAGTTAATGGAGAAGAAGCTCATATTACCTGAGATCACGGTCAAGACATTGAAGGTCCCTCTTGACAGCTCTCCAGTTCTCAGGCGGAGGTCTTTCACATCCCCTCCTGCCTGGTCCTTTTTAATTGGAGATGCCGGGGACTGAACTGGGGACCTTCTGCATGCCAAGCAGAGGCTCTTCCACTGAGCCATGGCCCCTCTTTACAGCTCTCCAGGGTCTCAGGCGGAGGTCTTTCCCATCACCTACTGCCTGGTCCTTTTCAATTGGAGATGCCGGGGACTGAACCTGGGACCTTCTGCATGCCAAGCAGAGGCTCTTCCACTGAGCCATGGCCCCTCTTTACAGCTCTCCAGGGTCTCAGGCGGAGGTCTTTCCCATCACATCCTGCCAGGTCCTTTTTAACTGAAGATGCCGGGGATTGAACCTGGGACCTTCTGCATGCCAAGCAGAGGCTCTACCACTGAGCCACGGCCCCTCTTTGCAGTTCTCCAGGGTCTCAGGTGGAGGTCTTTCACATCCCCTCCTGCCTGGTCTTTTTTGCTTGGAGATGCCGGGGATTGAACTGGGGACCTTCTGCATGCCAAGCAGAGGCTCTACTACTGAGCCACAGCCCCTCTTTACAGCTCTCCAGGGGCTCAGGCAGAGGTCTTTCCCATCACCTCCTGCCTGGTCCTTATTTAACTGGAGATGCCGAGGACTGAACCTGGGACCTTCTGCATGCCAAGCAGATGCTCTGCCACTGAGCCACGGCCCCTCTTTGCAGTTCTCCAGGGTCTTGGGCTGAGGTCTTTCACATCCCCTCCTGCCTGGTTCTTTTTAACTGTAGGTGCCGGGGATTGAACCTGGGATCTTCTGCATGCCGAGCAGGTGCTCTGCCACTCAGCCACGGCCCCTCTTTACAGCTCTCCAGGGTCTCAGGCAGAGGCCTTTCACATCCCCTCCTGCCTGGTCCTTTTTACCTGGAGATGCCAGGGACTGAACTTGGGACCTTCCGCATGCCAAGCAGAGGCTCTGCCCGTGAGCCACCATCCCCCCCCCTTCAGGCTTCAAGTGCCTTACGCACGTGTGGCACAGCGTGTCTGCGGATCACTCTTGCCCACCCATCGCGGGCAGGGTTTGAACAGCCGAGCCTCAGTGGCGTCCAAGCCGCACTCAATCTTTGACAAAGTATTTATCCGGCTTGCGTCACTATAGCAACCAAACACGGAATCACAAATACCCGCACAGTTAGGTGTCGGCCCAGAAGCACAAAGAAAAGGAACTTCCTGTCGATCTCCAAGCAGACTCGAGCCAAATGCGAGAAGCTCCATACCGCTTTGGCATCGCCGCTAGGAACGGGCACGGGCCGGATTTTTGCAGTTCGGCTTGTGGTCCGTGGCATCGTCACGGGCACGTGACGTAAACCGGGGCCCCGATCCAGCACCAGGTCTGTTGAACATTGTAGCAGCACGTTAGTCCAGACTCTCAAAAGCACTATCTGTCTATATGAAGGAGAAAAGATTGGATGTATACCCCATCCTTCACTACCTGAAGGAGTCTCAGAGCAGCTGACAGTCTCCTTTCCCTTCCAGCATGTCTTTAGGACAGCCAGGATTTTGTAAGTTGTGGGCAAAAATTTTTTTCTGGTGGGGCTGCCATTATTTGCCATAATAAAGGGGGGGGCACGCTCCCCTCTCCCTCTCCTTCTGAAAGATTTAAAGTGCCCTTCAGCTGATCGGCGGGGAGCACGTGGCCCGTCGATCAGCTGGAGGGCCCTTTAAATCTTGCAGGAGGGGATGGGGAGGGCTGCACACCACCACCCCACTTCTTAAAAGCATTTAAAGGGTGTCTTTAAATGCTTTGGGGAAAGAAGTGGGGGAAGCTTTAAGTAGCAGGGGCCGGCCCTTGAAGGAAGGGGGCGGCGCCCCCAATCGCCCCCTGTAGCTACAGGCCAGCTTTCGGATATGAGGTTTCACCTAAAGCAGAAAATTGCAGATAATTCAGAGCGTTCTCCTTGGACAAGACATTTGAGGTGTGTCAAGAGAAGCCAAAGAGTTTTTAGGAGAGGCCGTGACTTGAGGGCAGAGCATCTGTCTGGCATGCAGAAGGTCCCAGGTTCAGTCCCCGGTATCTCCAGTTAGAAATGGACCAGGCAGTAGGTGATGGAAAAGACCTTTGCCTGAAATCCTGGAGAGCTACTGCCAGTCTAAGTAGACCATATTGGCTTTGATGGACCAAGGGTCTGCATCAGTATAAGGCAGCTTCATGTGATATTAGAGAACAAAACATGAGCATCAACGGTTGAAATCTCAGAAAGCAGAGCTGTTCCTCCACTGGCCAGAGGGCGGCGCTTCAGCGTTCTAGGTAGCTGCCCGTCCCTTTCGAGAGCGAGCGCAAACAAAACACATTACTAATAGATGCAAATGTAAGCAAATTTGCATGTTTATTCTTTCAGCATAATCCAGCTTTTCATGTGACATAAACTTGCATTTCCTTTATTTTTTTTCCCCCCAGACCTCGTCTGTATCTACATCTAAATCTGCTTATTTATTTATTTTCTACATTTACATACTGCTGAGGCACTTGAGGCAATTTTCAATAGAAGATAATGACTTACAATCTAATAGACGCGGCACAAAAGGGGTGGGTGGGGAGACGGGGAAGGAGGATGGAAACCAGATTCAGGGAACTCTTCTACATCTCTCCGTCTATCTATGGTTGGCTAGATGGACACGTTTGAAGGGAGGGGCTGTGGCTCAGTGGTAGAGCATCTGCTCGGCATGCAGAAGGCTCCAGGGTTCAATCCCCTGCACCTCCAGTTAAGAAGGACCAGGCAGGAGGTGATGGGAAAGTCCTCAGCCTGACCCTGGATTGCTGTAAAGAGGGGCTGTGGCTCAGTGGAAGAGCCTCTGCTTGGCATGCGGAAGGTCCCAGGTTCAATCCCCAGCATCTCCAGTTAAAAAGGACCAGGCAGGAGGTGATGGGAAAGACCTCAGCCTGAGACCCTGGAGAGCCACTTCCAGTCTGAGTGGACAATACTGCCCTTGCTGGGCTGATGGGCTGATTCACTATAAGGCAGTTCCATGTGTGTTTTGATTTTGGGGAAGGGCTGTGGCTCAGTGGCAGAGAATCTTCTTGGCGTGCAGAAGGTCCCAGGTTCAATTCCCAGAATCTCCAGTTAAAAAAGGACCAGGCAGTAGGTGATGGGAAAGACCTCCACCTGAAACCCTGGATAGCTGTAAAGAGGGGCTGTGGCTCAGGGTTAGAGCCTCTGCTTGGTATGCACAAGGTCCCCAGTTCAATCCCCAGAATCTCCAGTTAAAAAGGATCAGGCATTAGGTGATGGAAAAGACCTCCACCTGAGACTCTGGAGAGCTGTAAAGAGGGGCCGTGGCTCAGTGGCAGAGCATCTGCTTGGCATGCAGAAGGTCCTAGGTCCAATCCCCAGCATCTCCAGTTAAAAAGGACCAGGCAGGAGGGGATGTGAAAGACCTCCGCCTGAGACCCTGGAGAACTGTAAAGAGGGGCTGTGGCTCAGTGGTAGAGCCTCTGCTTGGCATGCAGAAGGTCCCAGGTTCAGTCCCCAGCATCTCCAATTAAAAAGGACCAGGCAGAAGGTGATGGGAAAGACCTCCTCCTGAGACCCTGGAGACCCATGGAGAGTGGCCGTGGCTCAGTGGGAGAACATCTCCTTGGCATGCAGGAAGTCCCAGGTTCAATCCCCAGCATCTCCAGTTGAAAGGGCCAGGCAGTAGGAGATGGGAAAGTCCTCTGCTGGAGACCCCAGAAAACTGCTGCCAGTCTGAGTAGACAATACTGACCTAGATGGACCAAGGGCCAGATTCAGTACAAGGCAGTTTCCTTTGTTCATTTCGAGCCAAGAATGCTGCATTGTTTAGAATGTGGCTCCTTAGAGGGCGTGCAGTGATATGCGATCTTTCGCTTGATTTATTGTATTGATTTATGTTGCTTACGGTCCAGCTTTCTCGCGGGGATTGAAGGTGGGTTATGCAGAGTGGTTCAACTGTCGTGGAAAGTGCCGTCGTGGAAAGTCGCAGTTGACTTATGGCCTCCCCGTAGGGTTTTTGAGGCAAGAGACAAACAGAGGTAGGTTTGTCTTTGCCTGCCTCTTCGTAGCGACCCTAGACTTCTTTTCAGGCTCGTAGTCAGGATTCTGTGACTTATGGGGCAATTTTTTCCCTCTGCTGGGGCTGACGTTCTCTGTGCAGAAAGGAAAGCCATTTAGCCAATCGGAAGCTGTTACCAGGATAGATCTCTAAAATTGCAAGCTGTCAACCCCTTTAGATCTCCTGGCTGACCCAGCTGAGCTCTGAGAAGGAGCAAGGTGTTTGAGCTGCCAGAGGGGTGAGTGGTATTTTTATTTATTTACTTTCAGCTGAGGTGCTTTAGCTGAAAAGGTACTGTGTCAGGGACTGTATTTGGGAGTGTGTGGGTGAGTTGTAACAGACTCCTGACTGCTGGAGTTAGGGTGTGAAAGGGTCATTGTTTGCCTGTAATTAAGTGCTTGGGTGAGATTGAATAGCAGACTCCTGGCGGCTGGAGTTGGAGTGTGAAAGGGGCTTTGTTTGACCGTCATTAAGTGCCTTGGGTGATTTTGAGTAGCTGCTGGCCACACCCTCTCCTGGGAGACAATTCCATTTAAGGCAGGAAGTTTGCAAGAGGCACGAGCCTCTGGCACGAGCCGAAGGGCGAGGGGCTCTGTAAGAAGCCCAGGAAGAGCCAGGAAGCCAGGACCTTGGCTCCTTGGTAAGGTAAGGTAAGTAGACTCCTACAACAGGAGCCATATAAATACAAAGGGTTTTAAAAGGGGGTTATAGAAAAGTATTTGTTTAAAAACAATTATGAAGCCAGAATGCCAGCAGGGGGTTGGGGGCTATCCAGTGTTTTGCATGGAGTGTCACATGTATGACTATCTGCCCACTGGTCAGAAGTCTTGGGTGTGTGCTCGGTGCAAGGAGCTCCTGGTTCTCAGGGAGCGAGTTTGCTCCCTTGAGGCCAAGGTGGCTGACCTGGAGAAGCAGGGACAGTCAGTTAGGTGCACGGGGAAGACTCTCGGGGACTTGTTAGATATGTCCCACTCTGGATCTGGCAGCCCGGCTGCTGCCAGGGAGCATGAGGGTCAAGGGGAAAAGGGGCACCATGCTGAGGATAAGGGGAATGTGCCCTCAGAAGGGACCTCTTCTTCAGCTGGTGAACGGGTATCCTTTCGTACCAAGGAACCGTCCCTGGGAAGGGTGGGAGGGGGGCTCTTGGTAGTTGGTGATTCGATCCTTAGGCAGGTAGACAGCTGGGTGGCGAACCCGCGTACTGACCGTATGGTGACTTGCCTGCCTGGTGCGAAGGTAGCGGACATTACGCGTGTTTTAGATAGGCTGGTAGATAGTGCTGGGGAGGAGCCAGTGGTCGTGGTGCACGTCGGCACCAACGATGTGGGGAAATGCAGTCGTGAGGTCCTGGAGGAGAAATTTAGGCTGCTGGGCAGGAAACTCAAGGCCAGGACCTCCAAGGTAGCCTTCTCGGAAGTGCTACCTGTTCCACGCGCAGGGCCGGAGAGACAGGCACAGATCAGGAGTCTCAATGCGTGGATGAGACGGTGGTGTAGGGGGAAGGGTTCAAGTTTGTTAGGCACTGGGATGCTTTTTGGGACAAGAGGGAGCTGTACAAAAGGGACGGTCTCCACTTGTCCCGAGAAGGAACCAGGCTGCTGGCGCTCAAAATCAAAAAGGTGGCAGAGCAGTTTTTAAACTGAATAATGGGGGAAAGCCGACAGGAGATGAAAAGTCTCTGGTTCGGGATGGCTCATCTCAAAGAGATGAAGGGGTAGCTATTACTTTTGTACAAGGAAATGGATTACAATTGTCCACTGAGACTGTGGCTAATGATAGGAACTGCCTGGCAAGGTCTCGAGGCAGCAAGAGGAAGGCTGTGGGCTTAACAAACGTGGGAAACTATAAGTGTTTATACACAAATGCTAGAAGTCTCCGAGGTAAAATCGGGGAGTTGGAATGCTTGGTGTTGGGGGGGAAATAGACATTGTGGGTATTTCAGAAACTTGGTGGGATGAGGAAAATCAGTGGGATACGGTGATTCCTGGTTATAAATTATATCGGAGGGATAGGGGGAAAGGGTTGGAGGTGGGGTGGCTCTGTATGTCAGAGAGGGTATACCATCCAGTAAGATTGAGAGGGTAAGAGAATTGGATTCCCTTCTGGAAATGCTATGGGTTGAAATAGTGGGTCCAAAAGGAGGCTTAACAGTGGGAGTTTGTTATCGCCCACCAGATCAAAAGATAGAGGAGGATTATAAAATGATGAATGAATTAAAGATAGCGGCTAGACGAAATAACTGTGTTGTAATAGGCGACTTTAACTACCCACACATTGATTGGGTCAATATGAGTTCTAGTCGGGAAAAAGAGATTGCGTTCTTAGACACTCTCAATGACTGTGCTGTGGAACAGATGGTCACAGATCCTACCAGGGGAGAGGCGATCCTGGATTTGGTCCTAAGTAACACCCAAGACCTGGTGAGAGATGTAAAAGTGATTGCACCACTTGGAAACAGTGACCATAATGTCATTGAGTTTAACATTTGTACAGATAGGGAGTTGCCCAAAAAGACTGACGCAACCACTTTTAACTTTAAAAGGGGTAACTTCTCTGGTATGAGGGGACATGTGAGGAAGAAATTGAAAGGAAGAGTGGAGAAGGTCAAAACCATTGGGGAAGCTTGGAGACTATTTAAAAAGACAATCCTAGAAGCTCAGAAAAAATATATACCGCAGGTTAGGAAAGGTACAAATAGGTATAGAAAAAAGCCTGCATGGTTAACAAATAAAGTAATGGAAGCTGTAAAAGGTAAGAAGGATTCCTTTAAGCGGTGGAAAGCTAGTCTTAGTGAGGTTGATAAAAGGGAACACAGACTATGGCAAATAAAATGCAAGTCTGTGATCAGGCAAGCAAAAAGGGAATATGAGGAGCATATCGCAAAAAACATAAAGACCAACAATAAAACTTTCTTCAAATACATTAGAAGTAGGAAGCCAGCCAGGGAGGCAGTGGGGCCCTTGGATGACCAAGGGGTAAAAGGAGTAGTGAAGGATGATAGGGAAATGGCTGAGAAGCTGAATGCATTTTTTGCCTCTGTCTTCACTGTGGAAGAGGAGAAGTGTTTGCCCACTCCAGAAGCACTGATTTCGGGAAGGGGTTTGAAAGACCTGAATCAGATTGCGGTGACAAGAGAGGAAGTCCTCCGACTGATGGACAATTTAAAAACTAATAAATCACCAGGCCCGGATGGCATTCATCCGAGAGTTCTGAAAGAACTCAAATGTGAACTTGTGGATCTCCTGACAAAAATATGTAATCTTTCTTTAAAATCTGCCTCCATTCCTGATGACTGGAAGGTAGCTAATGTCACTCCCATCTTTAAAAAGGGCTCCAGGGGAGATCCAGGAAATTACAGGCCAGTCAGTCTGACATCGATACCGGGTAAGTTGGTGGAAACTGTTATTAAGGAAAGAATTAGTAGGCACATTGATGAACAAAAACTATTGAGGCAGACTCAGCATGGGTTCTGTAAGGGAAGATCTTGTCTCACTAACCTGTTAGTGTTTTTTGAGGGAGTGAACAAACATGTGGACAAGGGGGACCCAATAGATATTATTTACCTTGACTTCCGGAAAGCTTTTGATACAGTTCCTCATCAAAGGCTCCTAAGTAAGCTCAATAGTCATGGGATAAAAGGACAAGTCCTCTTGTGGATCAAAAACTGGCTTATAAATAGGAAACAGAGAGTGAGTATAAATGGGAAACTTTCTCAGTGGAGGGTGGTAAGCAGTGGGGTACCACAGGGATCAGTACTCGGTCCCATGCTTTTTAACTTGTTTATTAACGATTTGGAATTGGGAGTAAGCAGTGATGTGGCTAAATTTGCAGATGACATGAAGTTGTTCAGGGTGGTGAAAACCAGGGAGGATTGTGAGGCACTCCAAAGGGATCTGTTGAGGATGGGTGAGTGGGCGTCAACGTGGCAAATGGGGTTCAATGTGGCCAAGTGCAAAGTGATGCACATTGGAGCCAAAAATCCTAAATATAAATACACGTTGATGGGGTCTGATCTGGCAGAGACGGACCAAGAGAGAGATCTTGGAGTCGTAGTGGATAACTCGCTGAAAATGTCTACACAATGTGTAGCTGCAATAAAGAAGGCCAACGCTATGCTGGGGATTATTAGGAAGGGAATTGATAACAAATCAGCCAGTATCATCATGCCCCTGTATAAATCATTGGTGTGACCTCATTTGGAATACTGTGTACAGTTCTGGTCACCACATCTCAAAAAGGATATTATAGCATTGGAAAAAGTGCAGAGAAGGGCAACTAGAATGATAAAAGGGTTGGAACACCTTCCCTATGAAGAAAGGTTAAAATGCTTGGGGCTCTTTAGCTTGGAGAAACGACGGCTGAGGGGTGACATGATCGAGGTTTATAAGATTATGAATGGGATTGAGCAGGTTGAGAAAGAAGTACTTTTCTCCCTTTCTCACAATACAAGAACTCGTGGGCACTCTATGAAATTGCTGAGCAGTCGGGTTAGAACAGATAAAAGGAAATACTTCTTCACCCAAAGAGTGATTAACATATGGAATTCACTGCCACAGGAGGTCGTGGCAGCTGCAAGCATGGACAGTTTCAAGAGGAAATTAGATAAACATATGGAGCAGAAGTCCACCAGTGGCTATTAGCCACAGGGTATAGAATGAGAACTCTCAGTCTGGGGCAGGTGATGCACTCTATTCTTGGTGCTGGAGGGGGCAGCAGTGGGAGGGCTTCTGGTGCCCTGGCCCCACTGCTGGACCTCCTGATGGCACCTGGTATATTTTGGCCACTGTGTGACAGAGTGTTGGACTAGATGGGCCATTGGCCTGATTCAACATTGGCTTCTCTTATGTTCTTATGTTCTTAGATGACAGTTCTCAGCTGCTGCAAATTAATCACTTCTGCCAGCCTAAGCAACAGTTCTGAGAACAAGCCGGCGGGTGGGGGGAGTGATGGCTTCAACAGTCAAGAAAGCTGACACTCAGGCAGGAAAACTCTCTTAAAGGGAACTGGTTTCTTGACGCAGAGTTAGAAAGGATCCTAGAGGTCACCTACTCCAACCCCCTTGCTCAGTGCGGGAATTAGTCAGCCACGGCACCCCACTCTGCTTAAAGGAGCACACACCTTTAACAAATGCTTAGAAATGATTAAAAAAAAAAAAAAGCATTTACAGTTCTATCGCACTGGTACCTCACTCCTCTCAAACTGGCTTGTATAAATCCAACGTACAGCCCAAAGTGCTGGAAAAACTGTGGAGATGTTGGTAACTTTCTCCATTGTTGGATCTTCTGCCCCAAGGTTCTCCCTTTTTGGGAGGCAGTTCTGTCTCAAATTAAATCTATCACCGATATAAATATTAATCTCACACCGGAACACTTATTTTTGAACAGATGGGCTGACCAAGGTTCTACACCGTCATCGATGGAAAGGGTCTCTTTATTACTTATTGCGGCTAAAACTGTCATTGCCACACAATGGGAAACGACAATGGCACCCACTCTTTCACAATGGCATAAAAAGTTGTGGGATTTATATATTATGGCTAAACTCTCGGGCAATCTTACGCGATGTGATAAGATTCCTACCCCCACCACGTTTGTTTCTACATGGTTTCCCCATTTTAGAATATCTCTCTGGACAAAATTATATTCCTAAAGTGATTGATGAGTTATGGTTATGGTAAAATCGACTGGCTAACTCTTGCCAGCCAAAAATGTTCTCTGTATATGGAATTACTCTATAAAGTGCATAAGCGGTGTACGTTTTAACTGTTTAATCTTCATCTACTTTTAGTGTTGTTTCAGCCGTTTGAATGCAAAATGTGCTATCACCAAATGTCTTTTCTTGACTTTGCGTATTTCTAACCGGTTAACAGTTCTGTACTATGTAATACTTGTCTTTGTTATGGAAAAACGCGATAAACTTGACTTGGCTTGACAGCAGCACATGTGAAAGGGATCTAGGTGTTATGGTTGATCACAAGCTAAACATGAGCCTGCAGTGTGATGCGGCTGTGAAGAAAGCTAATGCAATCTTAGGATGCATTAGCAGAAGCATTGTGTCCAGATCACGGGAGGTGGTAGTTCCCCTGTATTCTGCTATGGTCAGGCCCCACCTGGAGTCCTGTGTCCAGTTTTGGGCACCACATTTTCGGAAGGATGTTGACAAACTCGAGCGGGTCCAGAGGAGGGCGACCAGGATGGTGAGAGGGTTGGAGTCCAAGTCTTATGAGGAAAGGCTGAGGGAGTTGGGTATGCTTAGCCTGGGAAAGAGAAGGTTTAGAGGGGACAGGATTGCAGTCTTCAAGTATTTGAAGGGCTGTCATGTAGAAGATGGAGTGGATCTATTCTCTCTTGCTCCGGATTGCAAGACTAGATCTAATGGGTGGAAATGACAAGGGAGTCGTTACCGGCTAGATATCAGGAGAAACTTCCTGACTGTCAGAGTGGTTGAGCAGCGGAACAGACTGCCTTGGGAGGTGGTGGATGCTCCTTCGCTGGACGTTTTCAAGAGGAGACTGGACAACCATCTTTTGGGTATGTTGTAGGTATGTAGGGGTTTCGGCTGTGCTCCTGCAGAGTGCAGGGGGTTGGACTAGATGACCTGCAAGGTCCCTTCCAACTCTAACATTCTATGATTCTATGATTCTATTGTAAAAAAAAAAAAAAAACATTTACAGGACAAATTCTCGTGAGGTCGCGCCTTTAAGGAAAGGGGCAGAGCCCCCCCAAGCCCCACTGTAGCTATGGGCCTGCTTCTTTGGTCGTAGTGTTCTCTCATCCGAGGCCTAACCAGGACCGACCCTGCTTAGCTTCTGAGGTCTGACAAGACTGGGCTAGCCTGGGCCATTTAGGTCAGGGCAAGAGATGAACAGAGATGGCGTACCCTTCCCTGCCTCTGCGTAGCAACCCCAGACTTCCTTGGTGTTCTCTCACCCAAATACTAACCAGGGCCACCCCTGCTTAGTTTCCATGTTCTGACGAGATCAGACTAGCCTCGGCTGTCCATGTCAGGGCAAACGATGCAGTAGGGTTGTAGAAATCTGGAACCGACTGGAAATCGAAAAGTAAGAAATCTAAAAGCATAGCATAAGCCAGGGATGTCAAAAATGTGGCCCGGGGGCTGCTTCAGGCGCCTGGAGGGCTTCTATCTGGCCCGCAGTGGAACTAGCTGTCTTCTTTTTCTTCTTCCAGTTCTGCTGCTGCTGCTGCGTCATCGTAGGTTTGCAGCTTACAGAGACACACCTGAACAGCATGCTCAAGATTGCCACAGGAGATGGTGGCAGCTACAAGCATAGACAGTTTCAAGAGGGAATTAGATAAACACAAGAGGCAGGACCCGTGATACTCGCGGGGGGAGGGAGTATTCCAGCCGCCAAGCTTCCCCCTCCCTCCCCACCCAGCAGCAGTGGCGGCAGTGGCAAGGCCCGCCGGCCTGCCGAAATTCCCCTCCCCAGCAGCAGCGGAGGGCGGTGAGGCTGGCTGGCCGCCAAGCCTCCCCCTTCCTCCCAAGCACTAGGGCGGCGGCGGGGGGGGAGGCCAGCCCGCCCGCCCGCCAAGCCTCCCCCTCCCTCCCAAGCAGCAGGACGGCGGCAGGGGGGAGGCCGGCCGGCCCGCCAAGCCTCTCCCTCCCAAGCACCAGGACGGCGGTGGCGGGGGGAGGCAGGCCGGCCCGCCAAGCCTCCCCCTCCCTCCCAAGCAGCAGGGCAGCGGTGGCGGCGGGGGGAGGCCGGCCGGCCTGCCAAGCCTCTCCCTCCCTCCCAAGCACCAGGACAGCGGCGGCGGGGGGGAGGCAGGCCGGCCCGCCAAGCCTCCCCCTCCCTCCCAAGCTGCAGGACGGCGGCGGCCATTACTGTGGTGGCGGGCGGCGCAGGCGGGCGAGGCCGGTGCGGCTTCCCGGCCTTGCCCTCATCCGTCATCCCGGGAGGCGGCCTGCTCGCGCTCGGCCGGCAGAGCCAGAGGGTGGCCGGGGGGGGCGGCCGGCCGGCCCGCCAAGCCTCCTCCTCCCTCCCAAGCAGCAGGACGGCGGCGGCGGGGGGGAGGCCGGCCCGCCAAGCCTCCCCCTTCCTCCCTCCCCAGCGGCAGCGGCGAGGCTGACTGGCCTGCCAAGCCTTCTCCTGCCGTCAACAGCCAGTTTGTAGAGCGTTCCCTGCGCATGCGCAGGAAGGGCTCTTTTACTTTTTTGGGGATTTAAAGATCCCCGTATCATTTTTTTAACATTTTAGATTTTTCTGCACATGTGGGGACTGCCCCACGTGCGCAGGAAGATCTCCCTGCCCCCCAGGTGCCCCCGATGTGCGGATTTAGATATCTGCACATAGGGGGCCACTTGGGAATTAGATATATAGATATGGAGCAGAAGTCCATCAGTGGCTATTGGCCACAAGGTATAGAGATAGGAACTCCCAGTCTGGGGCAGGTGATGCACTCTATTCTTGGTGCAGGGGGTGGGCAGCAGTGGGAGGGCTTCTTGTGTCCCGGCCCCACTGCTGGACCTCCTGATGGCACCTGGTATATTTTGGCTGCTGTGTGACAGAGTGTTGGACTAGATGGGCCATTGGCCTGATTCAACATTGGCTTCTCTTATGTTCTTAGACTGCAACAGCACAGACATTTGGATGCAATAATTCAGAGCAAGAGGTGTGTCAGTGATGAGACACTGTGAAATAAACAAAATATTGCAGGACTGCTGTATGTTTTAAGTACGTTTTTATTTTAAGTAAGAAAAAAACAACCCACCCTTTGTGTTTGCGTCCTTTATAAAGTTTATATCTCCGCTACTGGGCATTACGTTTTGTGACATGCACATGGCCCGGCCCAACAAGGTCTCATTTATATCAGATCCGGCCCTCATAGCAGATGAGTTCGATACCCCTGGCGTAAGGTATTAACATCACACGTCACTTTGTGTGGCAGCACACACAGTTATCGCCAGATTTTGGGGGGGAAATGATAAACATCCCACCATCTCTGACTGGGTCTTAAAAATCCAAGAATATTGTATAATGGGTAAGTTACCTGAATCCTTAACACAAGGGGAAACAGAATCTTATCCTTCGAGGTTTGTGAAAATATGGTTCCCAGTCCAAGAACTGGGAGAACTGGGTTTGATTCCCCTCTCCTCCACTTGCAGCTGCTGATGTGACCTTGGGTCAGTCACAAGCTCTGGCACAGCTGTTCTCTCAAGGACCGTTTCTGTCAGAAGTTCTCTCAGCCCCACCTCCCTCACAGGGTGTCTGTTGTGGGAAGGGGAAGGGAAAGGAGTTTGTAAGCCGCTCTGGGACGCCTTTGGGCAGTGAAGGGCAGGATATAAATCCAATCTCTTCTCTTCTTCTACCTCACAGGGTGTCTGTCGTGGGGAGGGGAAGGGAAGGGAGTTTGTAAGCCGCTCTGAGACCCTTTGGGCAGTGAAGGGCGGGGTATAAATCCAATCTCTTCTCTTCTTCTACCTCACAGGGTGTCTGTCGTGGGGAGGGGAAGGGAAGGGAGTTTGTAAGCCGCTCTGAGACCCTTTGGGCAGTGAAGGGCGGGGTATAAATCCAATCTCTTCTCTTCTTCTACCTCACAGGGTGTCTGTCGTGGGGAGGGGAAGGGAAGGGAGTTTGTAAGCCGCTCTGAGACCCTTTGGGCAGTGAAGGGCGGGGTATAAATCCAATCTCTTCTCTTCTTCTACCTCACAGGGTGTCTGTCGTGGGGAGGGGAAGGGAAGGGAGTTTGTAAGCCGCTCTGAGACCCTTTGGGCAGTGAAGGGCGGGGTATAAATCCAATCTCTTCTCTTCTTCTACCTCACAGGGTGTCTGTCGTGGGGAGGGAAGGGAAGGGAGTTTGTAAGCCGCTCTGAGACCCTTTGGGCAGTGAAGGGCGGGGTATAAATCCAATCTCTTCTCTTCTTCTACCTCACAGGGTGTCTGTTGTGGGGAGGGGAAGGGAAGGGAGTTTATAAGCCGCTCTGAGACTCCTTTGGGTAGTGAAGGGCGGGGTATAAATCCAATCTCTTCTTCTTCTTCTACCTCACAGGGTGTCTGTTGTGGGGAGGGGAAGGGAAGGGAGTTTATAAGCCGCTCTGAGACGCCTTTGGGTAGTGAAGGGCGGGGTATAAATCCAATCTCTTCTTCTTCTTCTACCTCACAGGGTGTCTGTTGTGGGGAGGGGAAGGGAAGGGAGTTTATAAGCCGCTCTGAGACTCCTGTGGGTAGTGAAGGGCGGGGTATAAATCCAATCTCTTCTTCTTCTACCTCACAGGGTGTCTTTTGCGGGGAGGGGAAGGGAAAGGAGTTTGTAAACCGCTCTGAGACCCTTTGGGCAGTGAAGGGCGGGGTATAAATCCAATCTCTTCTTCTTCTTCTACCTCACAGGGTGTCTGTTGTGGGGAGGGGAAGGGAAGGGAGTTTATAAGCCGCTCTGAGACTCCTGTGGGTAGTGAAGGGTGGGGTATAAATCCAATCTCTTCTTCTTCTACCTCACAGGGTGTCTTTTGCAGGGAGGGGAAGGGAAAGGAGTTTGTAAACCGCTCTGAGACCCTTTGGGCAGTGAAGGGTGGGGTATAAATCCAATCTTCTCTTCTTCTTCTTCTTCTTCTTCTTCTTCTTCTTCTTCTTCTTCTTCTTCTTCTTCTTCTTCTTCTTCTTCTTCTTCTTCTTCTTCTTCTTCTTCTTCTTCTTCTTCTAGAATACCTTACACCCCCAAGCAAACTCGAATCTGTTTTAGAAGCCATAAATGCGGTATACCAATTTGTCCAATTTTGTAAGGTTTTATATGTTATTGTCTTTTTCTCAACCTTCTTGTTGCCTATACCCGGTTGACATTTCCTTTTTTTAACTATCCTTCTGTCTATTGTGGTTGAATCTTAATGTATTTATTTACGCCAGTAAAGTTTTTTTTTTGGGGGGGAAACATCACACATTACCACAATTTTGGTGTCGTGGTTAAGTGCGCGGACTTTAATCTGGGAGAACCAGGTTTGATTCCCCACTCCTCCACTTGCACCTGGCTGGATGACCTTGGGCAAGCCACAGTTCTGATAAGAGCTGTTCTTGAAAAAGAGCCGTTTCTGTCAAGAGCTCTCTCAGCCCCACCTGCCTCCCAGGGTGTCTGTTGTGGGGAGGGGAAGGGAAAGGAGTTTGTAAGTCGCTCTGAGTCTCCCTTGGGTAGTGAGGGCGGGGCATAAATCCAATCTCTTCTTCTTCTTCTTCTTCTACCTCACAGGGCGTTTGTTGTGGGGAGGGGAAGGGAAAGGAGCTTGTAAGCCGCTCTGAGACACCTTTGGGTAGTGAAGGGCGGGGCATAAATCCAATCTCCTCCTCCTCCCTCCTCCAATTTGACCACAAACTGAGAATGGCACTGAAGCAACTGAGAAATGGTTGCTTGTACTCGGGGGTCATTTTGTAGAGAAAGAAGTGCAGGAGCTTATTAGCATAACTTATTTGCATACGCCACCTCCCCTGACATCACCGGAAGTGTGTCAGAAGGCAATACCCACCGCTTAGTCTCCATTGGACTGTTTTGGATTGCTAGCTATGGGGGGTGATGCATGCAGATCTGTCCTCACCGAGGAGGGAGAGCTTGTACCTGAATAAACCTTGGTCTTAAAGGTGCCACTGGACTCTTTTGGATTGCTAGCTATTGGGGGGGGACGCGCAGATCTGCCCTCAGAGAGGAGGGAGAGTATTAAGTATGCCACTCAACGACAGGATTTCAGCAAATAGTGATTTCAACCTTAGGTAAAGGTACAGGTTCCCTTGCTCGAAAGCCAGTCGAATCCGACTCTAGGGTTGCGGTGCTCATCTCCATTTCAAAGCCGAAGAGCCAGCGCTGTCCGAAGACGTTTCCGTGGTCATGTGGCCGGCATGACTAAACACCAAGGCGCACGGAACGCTGTTACCTTCCCACCGAAGTGGTACCTATTTATCTACTTGCAATTCCTTGCTTTCGAACTGCTAGGTTGGCAGGAGCTGGAACTAGAGACGGGAGCTCACTCCGTCATGCGGCACTCTCGGGTCTCGAACCGCTGAGCTACTGACCTTCCACAGCCTGATTTCAACCTTATTTAACAGCAAACTCCAGCTCAGGAACACGCCACAAACAAGTGGGGCACAGCTCCCTTTTTAAACTCTCCCGGGCTGTCAAAGCCACACCCATAACCAGATAAGAACCAATCACAATGCAGGGAGAAAGGCCAATCAGGACCGTTCCCTCTTTGATACACTCTCACATAGTGATTGGATGTTTACAGAGGTTTCTCGGAAACCAGCCAATCGTAATGCGACAGATGAAGAGCCACATTCGGACTGAAGCTTAACATTAGAATACGTAGGATGGATTAATACTTTTATACATAACAGAGAGCTTGTACCTGAATAAACCTTTGAAAGTGTCACTGAACTCTTTTGGATGGCCGGCAAGTGCAGGAAAGTGGGCCGAGGAGGGTGGTATGCGGAGTGTGCATGGCCTTTTTGCATTTTCTCCCAGATTGTTAAATTTGCCTTTTGGATAGCTTGGGAATCCAAGGGTTTAAGATCATTATTCTTAGTTAATAACATTTCATAAGTTAGTTTTTTCTCTTTTGCCCACAAGGAGGGCAGAATAAATGCTTCTGTTGGAGATAGCCATTTGGGGATTTTATTGTAGAACCTGTTTTTAATTTCCTTCCAGATTTTAATCAAGGGGCCTCTAAATATATGATTTTGAAAGATTTGTTGTCTTTTATCTAGATTATACCAGATATGAGCGGCATCAGGACGGGCAGAGCCTGAGCAGGCTGGGTACCACGGCCCAGGTAGTGGCAGAGTAGCTCGAGGGCCAGCTCATGGCAGCGCTCCACTGGGTCAGCCAGCGGGCTGGGAAAGGCAAAGGAGGGCTGCTGGGAGCAGGGGGCGGGGCTTGCTGCATGTGCCCACCCCCTGGGCTCCTTAGTGACGGAGCTTTGCTCCTGTGCGCTCCTGCAGGAAATGAGCCCTGCTTGTACTCAAAATAGTTATTGCAAAATATGCATACTCGCTCTAAATTGTTGTTCCTTTCCCCTGTACCTCTCTGCCTAACCCGCTAGAGCAGGGCTGTCAAACTCATTTGTTACGAGGGCTTCATCTGACCTCATTGGGCTGGGCCATGCATGTCATAAAATGTAATGCCAGGTAGCAGAGGTATAAACTTTATAAAGGATACAAACAAAAAGGGCTTTTTTAACTTAAAATAAAAACATGCTTACAACATCAGCACTCTTTGCAATATTTCATTTATTTAACAGCGTCTGATCACTGACACCTCTTGCTCTGAGTTATTGCATCAAAATGTCTGTGCTGTTGCAATCTTGAGTGTGCAGTTCAGGTGTGTCTCTGTAAGCTGCAAACCTACGATGACGCAGCAACAGCAGACTGGAAAAAGAAGCAGAAGACAGCCACTTCCACAGCAGGCCTGATAAAAGCCCTCCGGGCCACATGTTTGACACTCCTGCACTAGGAGAATTTTTTAAAGTATAGTTCATAGCAAAGGTACCTCCTTTGGTTGTATTGAACCTGCAGGCATATGGCAAGGAAGCAAAGAGGCGTGGCCCTCGTTTGTTACCCTTTCCCTCCCAAATTCGAGTGTTCTACACTGGATTGCAAACGCTCGTGTGTTCTTGGATTGCCACCTGGGAACTGTGGTTCGATTTCAGTAAATTCCGAGCACGCACGAACGTGACGAATGCTTCCGAGAAAGGAATGTCGCCACCGCACAGGCGAAGAAACCACAGATCCCCAAGAATTGTGGCTGATTTTAATTGATGCAGGATGTGCCCGTGGTTCTGGCACAGCTGTACTTGAAAAAGAGCAGTTTCCGTCAGAGCTCTCTCAGCCCCACCTACCTCACAGGGTGTCTGTTGTGGGGAGGGGAAGGGAAAGGAGTTTGTAAGCTGCTCTGAGACTCCTTTAGGTAGTGAAGGGTGGGGTATAAATCCAATCTCCTCCTCCTCCTCTTCTTCATGGTGTCCCTGAGCCGTACAGAATGGCAGCAAGCCGGTGAATTGTGACCGCGTGCCAGCAGTGGCTACCCACGCTGCCTCTCTGCTGAATGCAAAAACTGAGCAGACACAGCACTAACCATAAACACTGCTCATTTTATATTGCTCATTTTATAACCACCCGTAAATACGGCTCGTTTTATATGTTTCGAAGCAAACATATGGGATGCTCGACTCAAGAGGAAGCGGGCATAACGAGCAGGGGATGTTTGATTTTTGCATATGTTATTTGTGGAGACTGCCACATCACCAGGCGCGATCTAAGTCTAAGTCCTTGGAGGTTTAGATACCTAAGAGCTGCCAACGGCTTGAGGAGATTCTTGGAGCTTTGAGGGTCGTGCCATGTGGAAGGCAGAGTGTGGGGAGGGAACACAACAGGGACTGGATTTCACTGAGCTCCTCCAGGGGAACTGATCTCTGCAAATCTAGTGATTGGTTGTAATTCCAGGAGATCTTGAGGCATCCCCCCCCCCGGGAAGGTAGTGATCCTATTTGATGGATGCGCAGCAGAGGAAAGATCTTGTTCACACAACCCGTTACCTAGAAGTGTATCCCCCGTCCAGTATGTGTGCCAGTTTGGTGTAGTGGTTAGGACCTCAGACTCTAAGCTGGGAGAACAGAGTTCAATTCCCCACTCCTCCACATGCAGCTGCTGGTGTGACCTTGGGTCAGTCACAAGTTCTCTCAGAGCTGTTCTCTCACGAGTAGTCCTCGAAAGAGCTCTCTCGGCCCCACCTACCTCACAGGGTGTCTGTTGTGGGGAGGGGAAGGGAAAGGAGATGGTAAACCACTCTGAGACTCCGAGTGAAGGGTGGGGTATAATCCAATTTCTTCTTCTTCTTCTTTTTTAAAACATATTTATTAATGGATATATTTAACATAAGAACATAAGAACATAAGAGAAGCCAATGTTGAATCAGGCCAATGGCCCATCTAGTCCAACACTCTGTCACACAGCGGTCAAAATATACCAGGTGCCATCAGGAGGTCCAGCAGTGGGGCCAGGACACCAGAAGCCCTCCCACTGCTGCCCCTCCAGCACCAAGAATAGAGTGCATCACCTGCCCCAGACTGAGAGTTCCCATCTATACCCTGTGGCTAATAGCCACTGATGGACTTCTGCTCCATATGTTGATCTAATTCCCT
Source organism: Gekko gecko (assembly GCA_029375565.1). Classification (NCBI taxonomy): domain Eukaryota; kingdom Metazoa; phylum Chordata; class Lepidosauria; order Squamata; family Gekkonidae; genus Gekko; species Gekko gecko. The sequence continues at coordinate 122,803,577 of JAPDNY010000010.1, read as the reverse complement.
ATTGAAACTGTCCATGCTTGCAGCTGCCACCACCTCCTGTGGCAGTGAATTCCATATGTTAATCACTCTTTGGGTGAAGAAGTATTTCCTTTTATCTGTTCTAACCCGACTGCTCAGCAATTTCATAGAGTGCCCACGAGTTCTTGTATTGTGAGAAAGGGAGAAAAGTACTTCTTTCTTGACCTGCTCAATCCCATTCATAATCTTATAAACCTCGATCATGTCACCCCTCAGCCGTCGTTTCTCCAAGCTAAAGAGCCCCAAGCATTTTAACCTTTCTTCATAGGGAAGGTGTTCCAACCCTTTTATCATTCTAGTTGCCCTTCTCTGCACTTTTTCCAATGCTATAATGTTCCATAATATATAAAGAACAAAAGAAAATAAATATCCTTTTCATTATACCTCTCCCTCCCCAATACAAGGCTTCCCGCAATGCTCTTACCCCCCTTATAATCTCTGTTAGGCATTTACTTTACTTATCCTTTTTAACCTTCATTATCAAATAATGGTAACACTTTAACAATAAAGTCATTTCAAATTTTCTTCTTAATAACTGTCAAAACAAATCAAATTCTTCTTCTTCTTCTTCTCCTCCTCCTCCTCCTCCTTCTCCTTCTCCTCCTCCTTCTCCTTCTCCTCCTTCTCCTTCTCCTTCTCCTCCTCTTTTCCTCCTCCTCCTCCTTCTTCTCCTCCTTCTCCTCCTTCTCCTCCTTCTCCTTCTCCTCCTCCTTCTCCTCCTTCTCCTCCTTCTCCTTCTTCTCCTCCTTCTCCTCCTCCTTCTCCTTCTTCTCCTCCTTCTTCTCCTCCTTCTCCTTCTTCTCCTCCTTCTCCTCCTCCTTCTCCTCCTTCTCCTCCTTCTCCTCCTTCTCCTTCTCCTCCTCCTTCTCCTCCTCCTTCTCCTTCTCCTCCTCCTTCTCCTCCTTCTCCTCCTTCTCCTTCTTCTCCTCCTTCTCCTCCTCCTTCTCCTCCTTCTCCTCCTTCTCCTTCTTCTCCTCCTTCTCCTCCTCCTTCTCCTCCTTCTCCTCCTTCTCCTTCTTCTCCTTCTTCTCCTCCTTCTCCTTCTCCTCCTTCTCCTTCTCCTTCTCCTCCTCCTCCTCCTCCTCCTCCTCCTCCTCCTCCTCCTCCGTCTTGTTAACAGGTCACACCTGAAGGCTGGCAACCCTAGGCACAGGGTATTAGTTGGCAAGGTGGAGGGGGGAAGCAGGATCCGGGGTAAGTCAGGAGCAAAACATAACAACACTTTCGTGCATTTGGAAACTTTTATCGCTGACCTGTGATGACTGGCACTGCCGCTAATGGGCTCTTAAAGCCCATTGGCGCATGTTCATGGTACTCATTTCAATTATGAGTCAACTCTCCTTGCGTTCAGATTATGACTTCTTGAAATTAAAAACAAGACACATTTTGAACTGATGGGCTGTTTTCGCATGATATGCGCGGCATAACTAATGATGAGAGAGCACGCCGGCGTTCCGCTCGAAACGATTCACAGTGTGGCGAGCGTCCCTGTTAACGCACTTGAAAATATGTAGTGACCATTCACGGGGGCCTGACTGGATGCCCGCAGACTGCAAGTATGCACTCACATAAAGGCAGATAGATCGACGGGTCTGTCTTGTTGCAGTATTAAAGAGCAAGGGCCTGGTAGCACCTTGAAGACTAGCAAGATATGTGGCAGGGGAGGAGCTTTCGTGAGTCACATCTGAAGAAATGAGCCGTGACTCACGAAAGCTCCTACCTTCCACATATTTGGTTAGTCTTCAAGGTTTCCCTGGACTCTTGCTCTTTTCTACAAAGGCAGGTGTTCTTCTCATTCCCCATTGGTTTCTTCCTCCTCCCCACCAGCTCCCCCTTCTCCAAGCAGCACACCTTACTTTACAGAGAGAAGCTGTGGCTCAGGGTTAGAATATCTGCTGGGCACGCAGAAGGTCTCAGGTTCAATCCCCGGCATCTCCAATTAAAAGGACCAGCCAGTGGAAGACCTCTTTGGTCCGTTCCACACTAGACCTTAAATCCTGGTTCAACCCTGTCCCCGAACTTACATTCTGTACTACACGTGAGTTCACCCCTGTAATTATCTCTGGGTATTATTACATTCAACACTACACTCATGTTCACCCCTGTAATTATCTCGGGGTATTTTTACATTCGACACTACACTCGAGTTCACCCCTGTAATTATCTCGGGGTATTTTTACATTCGACACTATACTCGAGTTCACCCTTGTACTTATCTTGGGGTATTTTTACATTCTACACTACACTTGAGTTCACCCCTGTAATTATCTCGTGGTATTTTTACATTTCACTCTGCACTCAAGTTCACCCCTGTAATTATCTCGGGGTATTTTTTGTTTCCACATTACCCTGAGGTCACCCTGGTTTTGCCCCCCACTTGTCCCAGGATAAATGGATGCTGTATTTTTACATTCAACAATACACTCGAGTTTACCCCTGTAATTATCTCGGGGTATTTTTACATTTGACACTACACTCAAGTTCACCCCTGTAATTATCTCAGGGTATTTTTACAATTGACACTACACTCGAGTTCACCCCTGTACTTATCTCGGGGTATTTTTACATTTTACACTACACTTGAGTTCACCCCTGTAATTATCTCGGGGTATTTTTACATTCCACACTGCACTCGAGTTCACCCCTGTAATTATCTTGGGGTATTTTTTGTTCCCACATTACACTGAGGTCACCCTGGTTTCGCCCCCCACTTGTCCCGGGATAAATGGATGCTGTTATAACCAGGGATAAATGCAAGGTATTGTGTTGCGAGTTGAACTCTGATAAAACCAGGGATGATATCCAAGTGTGGAAAGGACTTTTGAGACACTGGAGAGACACTGCCAGTCTGAGCAGACAATATCTATTTATTATTTGCATTTATATCCCGCCCATCCTGCAAGCTGGCTCAGGGTGGGTAACATCATTACAATTTCAATTTAAAACATGATATAACATAATAATTAAAACAATGGGTACAGCTTGAAACAGTGTCAGTGGGCTATAAAGTTCTGGCTCGATGGTGCGATGAGTTAAAGGCCGGTTGTTGGTGGTCAATAAATGGATGGGTGACAGCAACCTCAGGGAGGCCATGTATGGGTGCCCATTGTCCCAACCAAAGGCCTGGTGCAATAGCTCCATCTTGCAGGCCCTGTGGAATTGAAGAAGACCCCGCTGAGCCAAGGGTCTGATTCAGTACAAGGCAACTTCATGTGTACATGTGTTCCTTTCTTAAACGAGCAGGGAAAGTATCTTACTGTAGGGAAGGTTCACAAAACAGCACCGACTCTAACGGGAGTCTATTCCCATGTCAATTACTCTCCCCAGCTTCCCCAATCACGACTTCCTTCTGGGGCTGATGGGAACTGTAGTTTTCGCAACCTCCCAAACAGCATCCCGAGGTGGCAAACATTATAATTTCTATCACACTCAGCAATCTGGTCCATTTTGAACATGTGCCAGCAGTCGGTTCCAGTTGTCTGTCTATGAGAAAACAAATACTGTGAGCTCCACAGAGGGCCAGAGTCAAACATACTTGAAATACTTCCGCTTTAAATTGTCAGCAAATCACCAATATGAACATCTGGAGTGCCTGAGTGCAGATGAGGATAGTAAAACATGCCCATTCTAACGTTCTTTTTTTGAGAATCGGAGCATCGCTCAGTGCGACATATCGAGGGAAAGAAAAAATTCCATAGTTGCCTAGACAATATATGGCCTTTTCCCATAATAGGGAATTGCCACAGCAAATGGCAGGAGATTTTGAAGGTGGTGTCTGGAGAGCGGGGAGTTTTGGGGAGGAAGTGGTGCTGCTTGTCGGTGACACTCTAGGAATTCCCCTTGATCCCTGTGGTAAAAACCATAGAGACATGTGGCAATTCCTAGACTGTCAACAAAGAGGCAATTCCCGACCATTTTTCTCCCTTCTCAGTTTTTTGACACAGGAATTGGAGCTGAGGGTGAGGGTTTAACTGCTGTGCGTAGGCAAACGGCAAACCTAATTCCTAAGCAACTGTGTGAGGACGCACTTGCTAAAAAAATATTGCATACCGCTATAGAACTTTTGCTTAAAAGTGTTTTCTCCAAATGGTCACAGATACTGCTTTTAACTGGCCACTGAAATATGATACAAGCTGCGGGGAACTAGATTTGAGTTCAGTAGCACCTTTGAAACCTACAAGATTTTGGGGGTATAAACTTTCAAGAGTCAAAGCTTGTTTCGTCAGGTAGGAAAACTTTGGTTCCCCACTCCTCCCCATGCAGCTGCTGGTGTGACCTTGGGTCAGTCACAATTTCTTTTGGAGCTGTTCTCTCACAAGCAGTCCTTGAAAGAGCTCTCTCAGCCCCACTTACCTCACAGGGTGTCTGTTGTGGGGAGGGGAAGGGAAAGGAGATTGTAAGCCGCTCTGAGATTCCTTCAAGTAGTGAAGGGCAGGGTATAAATCTTCTTCTTCTTCTTCTTCTTCTTCTTCTTCTTCTTCTTCTTCTTCTTCCTCTTCCTCTTCCTCTTCCTCTTCCTCTTCCTCTTCCTCTTCCTCTTCCTTTTCTTCTTTCCCTTCCTCTTCTTTCTCTTTCTCTTCCTCTTCCTCTTCCTCTTCCTCTCCTCCTCCTCCTCCTCCATGGCCCCCTCTCTATTGGCAGAGGACAGGATTATTGCAAAACTGACATTCGCCTCTCCGCCAAAACATGGGACTCATAAAAGTCGCCTTGACTTTCCAAGCCATTCGCCTTGTTATGCAAGGCAGGTGATCCACTGATACAGCCAATTAATGATTATGGGGTGTTTCCACGCAACAATGATGAAGTCCACAAAAACACTAAATTCAGATAGAGTCACAGCTGGTGCCCACGTCCCAATGTTTTGGCAGCTGGGTCAAGGCTGGCCCCCATCATTTGGGTGGCAACAGAGTCAGCAAAACTTTCCGGACCATTTACGTCGGGTAGGAAAGCGCCCCGACCGCCCCTGTTCTGGAACTCCTCAGTGCTCACCGTGCCCGTGGAAGCCAACTCCTCGAGGGACGGGGAACGGATTTCAGAACTGTTAATGTCTAAGTGGGAGTGAGGCTCTGTGAGGAAAATTTCAAAACTCTGCCTGGGAAGCCGCTATATTTTTACGACTTGTGTTATGACAGACATTATTCCCCTCCGATGTGGTTACCGGACCATTAGTATTTAAATCAGCTGGTAATACGTCGGGAGTGAGGCCTGCCAAAACTAACTTTACAGCTGGCCGTGGCAACGCGGAAGTTCTAATGGGCCGATTTAAGCCGTTTATGTCAAGCGAGCTTTGATTTTTTAGCCTGCGGCGGTGATCAGCCGCAGACGTACAATTTGGTGAGATTAGCGTTTCTCCTCCGGCCACAAAGGGAGGATTATGAGGCTGTGGGAGGCGGGCAGAAATGGGTTATGAGGGGAAAATGTATAGAAGGGTGCCTTTTTAGGAAGGGGGGGGGGATTGGACTAAATGTCTTGAGGAGAATTACGACAAAAGAACAGGGAAAGCCAAGAGGATGTTGTTTCATTATTCTGAGGGTCATTTACCCTACAGGTGATTCGTTCCGGAGAAACCGTGGACTAATCGTGGGCCCGCATGGCTTGCCGGTGTGTTGCCAAAACTTTTATTTTTTTCCCCCTGTACATCAGAGCATGGGGCATTTTGTGAGGTGACCTTGGAAGACGAGGGAGAGCACATGTGGCCAGGACTGCCAAATGTCTGAATGCTGTTCGTCAGCGCAGAGCCCCACCCAATGATGAGGGGAGGTCAGAGGCCACAAACGAGAACCGGAAAATAAGATTTTTTCTAGCAATTTGGCACCAGCTTGCTTCTCATCTGCCACCCTCTCTTCCCCTGTAGGGAGAGACAGGAGGGTTTATAGCCATTCCACTAGAGATGATAAACTCCCCACAGCATCATAGGGTAGCCATGCCGGCCTGTCATAGAAGAGAAGAAGAAGAAGAGGAGGAGGAGGAGGAGATTGGATTTATACCCCGCCCTTCACTCAGAGTCTCAGAGCGGCTTACAAACTCCTTTCCCTTCCCCGCCCCACAACAGACGTCCTGTGAGGTAGGTGGGGCTGAGAGAGCTCTGACAGAAACTGCTCTTTCAAGGACAACTCTTGTCAGAACTATGGCTTGCCCAAGGTCATCCAGCAGGTGCACATGGAGGAGCGGGGAATCAAACCCAGTTCTCCCAGATTAGAGTCCACACACTTAACCTCTACACCAAACTGGCTTTAAATTTGAGTCCAGTCACACTTTAAACACCAACAAAGATTTTGGGGGAAGAGGAGGAGGAGGAGATTGAATTTATACCCCATCCTTCACTACTCAAAGGAGACTCAGAGCAGCTTACAATTGCCTTTCCCTTACCCTCCCCACAACAGACACCCTGAGAGGTAGGCGAAGCTGAGAGGGCTTTTTAGAGGACTGCTGTTGAGAGACCAGTTCTGAGAGAAATTGTGACTGACCCAAGGTCACACCAGCAGCTGCAATGTGGAGGAGCGAGGAATCAAACCCAGTTCTCCCAGATTAGTGTCCACGCTCCTAACCACTATACCAAACTGGCTCCCTTAGTGGTAGATGATCCACTTGGCATGCAGAAGGCTGCAGGTTCAATCCCCTGTTGAGTAGTAGATGATGCGAAGTGGCCTTATGCAAGAATTGGGAGAGCCGCTGCCAGTAGACAATATGGACTTTGGTGGACCAGTGGTCTGATTCACTGTAAAGCGGCTTCATATGCAACAGCTGATCCTGCCTCAGTTTCCCCCAGGAGGGCCTGTGGCTCAGTGGCAGAGCCTCTGCTTGGCATGCAGAAAGTCCCTGATTCAGTCCCCGGCATCTCCAGTTAAAAAGGACCAGGCAGGAGGTGACGGGAAAGACCTCTGCCTGAGACCCCAGATGACAGCCTTAGGCCCTTTCTGCACTAGATCTTTAATCCTAGTTCACCTCTGTCTCCTACTAGCTATTCTGCACAACATTTGAGTTTGTTGTTGTTGTTCAGTCACACAATCAAGTCCGACTCTTTGCGACCCCATGGACCACATCACACCAGGCCCTCCTGTCTTCCGTCGTCCTCCGGTGTTTGCTCAACTTCAGGCTCACTGCATTAATAACAGTGTCTGACCATCTCATCCTTTGCCATCCTCTTCTTCTGTTACCTTCAGTCTTTCCCAGCATCAGGGTCTTCTCCAGTGAGGGCTCCCTTCTCATTTGGTGGCCAAAGTATTGGAGCTTCAGCTTCAGTCTCTGGCCTTCCGGGGAACAGCCGGGGTTGATTTCTTTCAGGATTGACTGATTCGATCTCCTTGCAGTCCAGGGGACTCTCAAGAGTCTTCTCCAGCACCATAATTTGAAAGCATCTATTCTTTGGTGCTTGGTCTTCCTTACAGTCCAACTCTTGCAGCCATCCAGTACTACTGGGAATACCGCTGCTTTGACCATATGGACTTTTGTTGGCAGGACGATGTCTCTAATTTTTATTATGCTATCTAGGTTTGCCATCGCTTTCCTCCCCAGGAGCAGGCATCTTTTAATTTCATGGCTGCAGTCACCGTCTGCAATGATCTTGGATCCCAGGAACGTGAAGTCAGTCACTGCTTCCATGACTTCCCCTTCTATTACACTTGAGTTTACCCCCTTTTATCCCATTTTTTTTATCGATTCTGCATTACATTGTGGCTACCCTGGTTTTGGACCGCTACTGCCCCAGGGGGGTATACAGATCCTCTTTTGCCACGGGCTTTCCCTCAATCCAGAGTGTCTCCGGTGTAGATTTCAGTGTAGAATTTCTAACTCGGTTTCGATCCTCCCCACTCCTTTCACACCATACCTAGGACATAAAACCTGGGTTTACTGTTTGCAATGCAAAATCAGTAACCCAGGGCAGGCGAGCAAATCAGAGCAGGACAAAATTAGTGCAGAAAACACCAGATAAACAGAGAACCACCAGGTAAATGGCCCCGAGTGGAACACAGAGAAAACCCAGGATGCGGAAAGGGCCTTAGACAAGACTGGCCTCGATGGACCAAGGGTCGGATTCAGTATAAGGAGGTATCAGGTGTGCATCTGTTGGGACTAGAGATGTAAAATTTCTGGAAATTTTGAAGCTCGGGAAAAAAACAGGTTTTTTTCGGGGGACGACAGAAATTTTTGGAAAAATTGGAAAAAATGCTACATTAGCACTTCTTTTTTTCTTTTCCAGACTGAAAGTCATTCTGTTACTTCAGGAACATAAAATATGACTACGGACAATTTTACTTGCCATGAAATTATCACAACTAGCATATTAAAAATATAGCGTATCCAAACAAATATTGGAACACCTTCCCTATGAAGAAAGGTTAAAACACTTGGGGCTCTTTAGCTTGGAGAAACGATGGCTGAGGGGTGACAGGATCGAGGTTTATAAGATTATGCACGGGATTGAGCAGGTTGAGAAAGAAGTCCTTTTCTCCCTTTCTCACAATACAAGAACTCGTGGGCACTCCATGAAATTGCTGAGCGGTCGGGTTAGAACAGATAAAAGGAAGTCCTTCTTCACCCAAAGAGTGATGAACACGTGGAATTCACTGCTGCAGGAGGTGGTGGCAGCTACAAGCATGGACAGTTTCAAGAGGGAATTAGATAAACATCTGGAGCAGAAGTCCACCAGTGGCTATTAGCCACAAGGTATAGATAGGGACTCTGGGGCGAGTTATGCTCTGTATTCTTGGTGCTTGGGGGGGGTCAGCAGTGGGAGGGCTTCTCGTGTCCTGGCCCCACTTCTGGACCTCTTGATGACACCTGGTATTTTTGGCCACTGTGTGACACAGAGAGTGTTGGAATGGATGGGCCATCGGCCTGATTCAGCACTGGCTTCTCTTATGTTCTTACAAACAGAATTTACTTTTTAAATAATATTATTTGTAACTGTAGCAAATGGAGCAACAATCTCCTGAAGCTGTTTACTAGTTTATGTGGAACAGTAAACAAAAAAACCTCCACAAAACAATTGTTAAAAATCCAGAAGTAACAATTATTCATATTTCCTCTCCACAGTATTAAATACAAATAAAAAACCCCATTCCCATAAAAAGAATTGAGGAGGGGGGGAAGTGTATAGAAAGGAGCGTGGGACTAAGTTTCCACGAATGGGCGTGAAATTTAATCAGAATCATTTTCTGAACTGTAATTATCGATAACAGTTTCAGCCTCTGCTTCTACAGCTACTCTGTGGTGTCTGTCATTATCACGTTCCGTAATCAATTTCTTTTCTTTTCTCTTTTCAATTTTTCCAATTTTGGGGGGAAAAACAAAAAAACTTCAGGGAAAAAAACCCGGGGGGAAATGTTTCCCCCCCTAATTTTTCCAGGTTTTTCCCCCGGGCCTTCACACCTCTAGTTATACTGAATTTTTTATTGTATGTAGTATTGTTTATTGTTTTTAATTCTGAAATTCGACTTGGCTGCTTCTTAGCCACCCTGAGCTACCAGATAGGGCGGGGTATAAATCCCAAAATAAATAAATAAATAAATAAATAGTTGGGACCAGTGTGGATGCAACATTAAAGGTAAAGGTAAAGGTTCCCTTGCTCAAAAGCCAGTCAAATCCGACTCTAGGGTTGCGGTGCTCGTCTCCGTTTCAAAGCCGAAGAGCCAGCGCTGTCCAAAGACATTTGCATGGTCATGTGGCCGGCATGACTAAACACCAAGGTGCACGGAACGCATTACCCAAGGTCAAAGAGATGGCTGATGGGATGCAGGGGAGTTTGCCTTCAAGGGGGCTGGCGGTGGGGGCCCCGGCTCAGTGACGGAGCACCAGCTTGGCATACACAATGTCCTGGGTTCAGTCCCCAGCATCTGATGATTGAAAAACCCCTGCCTGAGTCCGTGGAGAGTTGTTGCCGGTCTGAGCAGAAAATCCCAACCTTGATGAGCCAATGGTCTGATGCATTACCAACTAGCTTCCTGTGTGTGAATTGGCTGTATCGGTGGAACCCCAGCAAGGGCAAGGATAGGTCAGATCAGGTCAGGTGACAGCCCTTGACCCCTGATGAATATATGAAGCCCCCTCATATTGGATGGGACCCTCCGATCCATCAAGGTCAGCATTATCGACTCAGACTGACAGCAGCTCTCCAGAGACTTTGCATTTTCGCTTCACTGTCTACCTGCTCCTTTTAACTAAAGATGCCGGGGACTGAACCTGGGATTTTCTGCATTCAAAGCATATGCTCTGCCATTGAACGGCAACCTCTCCTTTAGAAAGGGTCCATGTCAGGTGTGCTGTCTCCACTCCATGCACGGGCTGCAGAGCGCATAAGCACATGGTTGACAGCCAACAAGGGGCAACCAGAAGGACTTGGGAAAGGGGGCGGGAACGTGGGGGGGTGCTATCAGTTGACGGCATTAGGAGACTTCCTGGGAAAACCCAGAAGAGAAGAAGAGAGATGGGAGGAGATTGGATTTATACCCTGCCCTTCACTCGGAGTCTCAGAGTGGCTTACAAACTCCTTCCCCTTCCCCTCCCCACAACTAGGGGCGGTGCCAGGCCCGTAGCCAGGATTTTTTAAGTCAGGGGGCGTTTAAATTTCTTAGGGGGCACTGGCTTATCGAACTAAAGGTAATTTAATTCAGCTTCTGGGGGAAATAGAGAGGTGCTGTCTGGCTCCACGTGGCCACCGTAGCTGGCCTTCATGCCAGACAGCTGTGCAGGAATACTTGGCTCTTTCTCCGTACCTGCCACTTCTCAGGGGCCCTGGGCTGGATGGGAAGTTGGGGGGGCCTTGCTGGGAAGTCGGGGGGCCTAGCCCCAAGATGCCCCACTGTAGCTACAGGCCCGACTGGTGCCCTGAGCACTGACCCATCTTGTGCCCCCCTCCTTTCCACACTGACCCCGTCCATTTTAGTTGTTAACCTGTCTGACCAGATATACAATGCAGGTTGCAGCAATGCAAAAATGTATTCCTATGATAACACAATATCCTGTACAAACTAAGCCAAGCTTTGGCTATATAAAGTTCTACAAAACTGCAATACAGCATCTATTTTAATATTTCACAAGTTCAATGTATCAAAGTTCCAGTATTCATGACCTGAGAGGCATTTTTCTACATTTTTTCCACCCTTTCCCCAACTTTGTGGTGCCCCCTTTGGCCCTGGTGCCCTAAGCACATGCTTAAGTCTGCTTAAGGGTTAATCCGCCACTGCCCACAGCAGACACCCTGGGAGGCAGGCGGGGCTGAGAGAGCTCTGAGAGAACTGCTCGTGAGAGAACAGCTCTGAAAGAACTTGTGACTGACCCAAAGTCACACCAGCAGCTGCATGTGGAGGCATGGGGACTCAGAGCCAGATCTGAGTCTGAGCTCCTAACCACTACACCAAACCTGGTTCCCAGTCTGATGTCAGTCTGCTCTGGGAATGGCCAGAAACTCTATGGCTTTACCATAGCGTTGGTGGCAGCTCCCACAGAAGTCTGATGTCACTTCTGGGTTTCCCCCAGAAGTGATGTAACACCTGGAAGTGACACCAGTCCATTCTAGAAATCACCAGAAACGCCATAGTTTTGCCGTAGAGTTTCCGACAGCTCAGAGCGGACTGACATCACTGATGGGTTTCCCCCAGAAGTGACGTATCGCCTGGAAGTGACACCAGTCCACTCTAGGAATCAACAGAAACTCTATGGTTTTGCCACTGGGTTTCCGGCGATTCAGAGAGTGGACTGATGGGTTTTCCCAGGAAGTGACACAATGCCATTGGCCGTGTTTTTTTAAAAACCTTTTTCCTCCCACCAGCTGCTGGAGCAGTGATGGGAAACAGGAGCCGGAGTGGGTAACCTCCTACCCCTGGCGGCAACCTGGGAAACTTACCTCCACACATCCCACGACCAGTGTTCCCTCTAAGCTGGGTCAGTGTGAGCTAGCTCACAGTTTTTTTAGCCTCCGGCTCGCGCATCTTTGTCTCAGCTCGGGAACGACGGCTCCAGAGCAAACTGATTTATACAGGAGCCAAATGGCTGGCTCACAACTTGAATGCCAGGAGCTCGCAAAGCAAAATTTTTGCTCGCAAGACTCCACAGCTTAGAGGGAGCATTGCCCACGACTAATTGGGTCGGGGCTTTTGGAATACACATCCCCTTCCAACAACGAAGTTGCCAAGGAGCCGATTTGACGCTGGCTGTAACAATTCATAGAATCACAGAATGTTAGAGTTGGAAGGGACCTTGCAGGTCATCTAGTCCAACCCCCTGCACTCTGCAGGAGCAGAGCAGAAAGGAGCCAGGGTGGGTAATCACCTACCCTTGGAGGGAACCTGGGAAATTCTTCCTGCAAAGTGGCTGTCAAGCACTGAGTTCCATGGATGGTCCAAACCTAGTGATCAGCTCTGCTTTATTTGTGATTTAGCCCCGAACAAGACAAAGACCCGGAGCAACGGCCATAAGAACATAAGAGAACATAAGAGAAGCCAATGTTGAATTAGGCCAATGGCCCATCTAGTCCAACACTCTGTCACACAGCGGCCAAAATATACCAGGTGCCATCAGGAGGTCCAGCAGTGGGGCCAGGACACTAGAAGCCCTCCCACTGCTGCCCCCTCCAGCACCAAGAATAGAGTGCATCACCTGCCCCAGACTGAGAGTTCCCATCTATAGTAAAGGTAAAGGTAAAGGTTCCCTTGCTCGAAAGCCAGTCGAATCCGACTCTAGGGTTGCGGTGCTCATCTCCGTTTCAAAGCCGAAGAGCCAGCGCTGTCCGAAGACGTTTCCGTGGTCATGTGGCCGGCATGACTAAACACCAAGGTGCACGGAACGCTGTTACCTTCCCACCGAAGTGGTACCTATTTATCTACTTGCAATTTCTTGCTTTCGAACTGCTAGGTTGGCAGGAGCTGGAACTAGAGACAGGAGCTCACCCTGTCATGCGGCACCCGGGTCTCGAACTGCTGAACTACTGACCTTCCACAGCCTGCAGTTCAGCGTCTTAACCACTTGAGCCACCGCAGCTCCCATCTATACCCAGTGGCTAATAGCCACTGATGGACTTCTGCTCCATATGTTTATCTAATTCCCCCTTGAAACTGTCCATGCTTGTAGCTGCCACCCCCTCCTGTGGCAGTGAATTCCATATGTTAATCACTCTTTGGGTGAAGAAGTATTTCCTTTTATCCGTTCTAACCCGACTGCTCAGCAATTTCATGGAGTGCCCACGAGTTCTTGTCTTGTGAGAAAGGAAGAAAAGGACTTCTTTCTCAACCTGCTCAATCCCATTCATAATCTTATAAACCTCGATCATGTCACCCCTCAGCCGTCGTTTCTCCAAGCTAAAGAGCCCCAAGCGTTTTAACCTTTCTTCATAGGGAAGGTGTTCCAACCCTTTTATCATTCTAGTTGCCCTTCTCTGCACTTTTTCCAGTGCTATAATATCCTTTTTGAGATGTGGTGACCAGAACTGTACACAGTATTCCAAATGAGGTCGCACCAATGATTTACACAGGGGCACGATGATACTGGCTGATTTGTTTTCAATTCCCTTCCTAATAATCCCCAGCATAGCGTTGGCCTTCTTTATTGCAGTTACACACTGCCTAGACATTTTCATTGAGTTATCCACTACGACTCCAAGATCTCTCTCTTGGTCCGTCTCTGCCAGTTCAGACCCCATCAACGTGTACTTATATTTAGGATTTTTGGCTCCAATGTGCATCACTTTGCACTTGGCCACACTGAACCCCATTTGCCACGTTGACGCCCAATCACGCATCCTCGACAGATCATGTTTAAATAGCATGCAAACTCCACCCACTTCCCCAAACAGCTACAAATGACAGGCCGTTGTCAGACCCGTTAATCCCTCATTGGCCACCTCCAGAGTCCTGGTGGGCTATTGCTCTAGAGCTCCAAGCTCAGCCAGTCTCTGCTAGAAACCGTCCTGGAATGTTCCAGTCCCCATACCTAACGGAAGCTCTGCTTTCCTTTTTTGTGAATAGCATCATCCTTGTGCAGACGCATTGATGCGTGCGGGGAGGGCTGGGCCACACTATCTCTCTGTTCACTGTAGCCGGGGGCCCCCAACTCTTTTGGGCCTGTGGGCACCTTTGGAATTCTGATACAGAGTGGTGGGCACAGCCCCAAAATGGCTGTTCCAAAATGACTGCCATGGGACCCCCATAGTTGCTGCAGCTCACCTTCAGTGGCATGACGAAGATCTTTATGCTGCGGTAGCAGCTGCCGCCAAAGCAATGTCTTGACAAAATCCGTGCAGTGCTGATCAAATCTCCAATGGCCAATTAGAAGCTTTTCTTGGCAAAAGCCCCATCTGGCTCTGCCCAGTTTCTAAAAACAGCGGGCGCCAGGAAACATGCCAGTGGGTACCATGGTGCCCGTGGACACCACGTTGGGCACCCCTGCTGTAGCCTGTTGAGCCGGGTGGAGACTCGGCCTAGAACCAGAACCTCCTGGCAATCCGCAAGGCAGCAGTTCCCTGATACATTTCCTTATGTACGTTAATGTGCAGTCCATCCCATCCTGGAGGAACCGAGTAACAATACGACACACACATTAGAATACAAAATGTGATCATATCGCAGATCGCATCTACGATATTTTCTTCCGCTTGTTTTTCGGTGTGTGTGTGTGTGTTTCTTTTGGAATGTAAAGTGCTGTGTCGTAGGGACCGTTTTAACAGGAAACGAAATAAAAATGTTTAAAGACGACAACTGCCACCAGAAAACATTCCATTAAAATTCCATAAAAATGTATCTTAATGGCAAAAGGCACGACGGATGTTGATAGCCCCCAGTCCTCTACCTGCTTAACGGCAGCGCTTATAAAAAAAAAAAAAGGCCAATTTTTGCAGAGTGTCTGCAAATAATATCTCTGCTGGGCAAAATATTGGGGGAAGACCCTTGGGCGGTGGTGGGGAGGCTGATGGGACATTGCGGGCGCTCGGTGGAGAAAAAGAAAGCCTGGGACTGGCTCGGCTAGAGGCTGGAAGGGAGAAGCAGTCCCACGGGGGTCCGGTGTTGCTGGAGTCCAGATCTGGCAGTGATCCTTTGGTTTTGCTTGCTGATTTCCTTTCAGACCTACAAGCGGAGGCAGGTTTCTGCTGTGTGTTTCCAAATTACCTAGCGAGTAACCCAAACTGTGCAATAAGGATTGTATTCTGTATCCTGGCGTGTATGCGGCCTATTTGTATGTGTAGGCTTCTTTCTTTCTTTCTTTCTTTCTTTCTTTCTTTCTTTCTTTCTTTCTTTCTTTCTTTCTTTCTTTCTTTCTTTCTTTCTTTCTTTCTTTCTTTCTTTCTTTCTTTCTTTCTTTCTTCCTTCCTTCCTTCCTTCCTTCCTTCCTTCCTTCCTTCCTTCCTTCCTTCCTTCCTTCCTTCCTTCCTTCCTTCCTTCCTTCCTTCCTCTCTCTCTCTCTCTCTCTTTCTCTTTCCTTCCTTCCTTCCTTCCTTCCTTCCTTCCTTCCTTCCCTCCCTCCCTCCTTCCTTCCCTTCCTTCCTTCCTTTCCTTCCTTCCTTCCTTCCTTCCTTCCTTCCATCATCTATCTATCTATCTATCTATCTATCTATCTATCTATCTATCTATCTATCTATCTATCTGTCTGTCTGTCTGTCTGTCTGTCTGTCTGTCTGTCTGTCTGTCTGTCTGTCTGTCTGTCTGTCTGTCTGTCTGTCTGTCTGTCTGTCTATCTATCTATCTATCTATCTATCTATCTATCATCCATCTCTCTCATCTGTCTATTTATCTATGTCTGTCTGTCTGTCTCTCTATCATCTGTCTGTCTCTCTGCCTGTCTGTCTGTCTCTCTGCCTGTCTGTCTGCCTGTCTCTCTCTCTCTATCATCTGTCTATCTGTCTATCTCTATCTACATCTATCTACATCTATCTCTATCTATGTCTCTCTGTCTATCTATCTGTCTGTCTGTCTCTCTATCTGTCGTAAGTCTGTCTCTCTATCTGACTGTCTCTCTCTCTCTCTCTCTATCTATCGTCTGTCTGTCTATCTGTCTCTCTCTCTCTCTGTCTGTCTCTCTCTATCTGTCTGTCCATCTGTCTCCCTCTCTATCATCTGTCTGTCTATCTCTATCTACATCTATCATCTGTCTGTCTGTCTATCTCTATCTACATCTATCTCTATCTATGTCTCTCTGTCTATCTATCTGTCTGTCTCTCTATCTGTCGTCTGTCTGTCTCTCTATCTGACTCTCTCTCTCTCTATCTTTCTATCGTCTGTCTGTCTATCTGTCTGTCTGTCTCTCTGTCTGTCTCTATCTGTCTGTCCATCTGTCTCCCGCTCTATCATCTGTCTGTCTATCTCTATCTACATCTATCATCTGTCTGTCTGTCTATCTCTATCTACATCTATCTTTATCTATGTCTATGTCTCTCTATCTGTCTGTCTGTCTGTCTGTTTCTCTCTCTCTCTCTATCTATAGTCTGTCTGTCTATCTGTCTGTCTGTCTCTCTATCTGTCTGCCTCTCTGTCTTTCTCTCTATCTATCATTGTCTGTCTGTCTAGCTCTATCTACATCTATATCTGTCTATCTATCTGTCTATCTATCTATCTATCTATCTGTCTGTCTGTCTGTCTCTATCGTCTGTTTGTCTCTCTGTCTGTCTCTCTATCTATCTGTCTCTCTATCTATCATCTGTCTGTCTGTCTATATCTACGTCTATCTGTCTGTCTGTCTGTCTGTTTGTCAATCTATCACTGTCTACATCTGTCTGTCTGTCTATCTCTACCTACATCTATCTCTATCTATCATCCATCTATCTATCCCTCCCCCTCTCATCTGTCTATCAATCTATCTCTGTCTACGTATCTATCTGTCTGTCTATCTGTCTATCTATCTATCATCTATCTATCTATCTATCTATCTATCTATCTATCTATCTATCTATCTATCTATCTATCATCTATCATCCATCTATCTGTCTAACTATCTATCATCCATCTATCTATCATCTATCTAAATATCCATCCATCCGTCTGTCTGTCTACTTATTACTTCCTTTACACCCTGCCTTTCTCGCCAGCAGGGACCCAAATGAGCTTCCGTCCTTCTCCTCTCCATCATTTTATCCTCACAGCAACCCTGTGAGGAAGGTCAGGCTGAGAGTTTGCAAGTGGCCCAGGGCCCAGGGCCACTCAGCAAACTCCCATGGAAAAGTGGGGATTCGCACCTGGGTCTCTCAGATCCTAGTCCAGTTCTCTAACCGCTATGCCTCACTGGCTTTGGAAGGCTTGATGGCAACACTTTTAGAATGTGACCGAGACGCCTACGAAATGTATATTAAAAATGTACACAAGGGTCGGAGAAACCAGCAGTGATGCAGCGAGACAGATTGCAAAGGGGCCCTACAACCCTACAACTTACGGTGACCTTGTTGGGTTTCCAAGGCAAGAGAGGTTCAGGGGTGGTTGGCCATTGGCCTGCCTCTGCGTAGCAACCCTGGACTTCCTTGATGTTCTCCCATCCGAGTACTAACTTGGTCCGACCCTGCTTAGCTTCCAAAATCAGAGACAATCAGGCTAGCCTGGGATATCCAGGTCAAGGCAAGAGACAGAGGTGGTTTGCCGTTACCTGCCTCTGCGTAGCAACCCTAGACTTCCTTGATGTTCTCCCATCCGAGAACTAACCTGGTCCGACCCTGCTTAGCTTCTGAGGTCAGATAAGACTAGGCTAGCCCAGGCCCCCCAAAAATTAAACAATTTTTGCTCCTCATGCAAATTTAGTTGTGCGGAGAGTTTTTTCCAAGAAGGAGAATGGGGTGGGGGCAAAGAGAGGCTTGAATCCTTTCCTCCCCTGCTCTTGTTGCCCTGGGGAAGCCCCCCCCCTTGAATTTGCTTTTACCTCCCCCCAGAAGGAAAAAAAATATGTCTATTACTAAAAGGAGCTCATGGATGAAAAAATGGTAACAAGGGAAGAGTCACCCCCCCTTCTGTATGATAAAGCAGTCCGGGTAGCTACATCTGCAAAAGAAAAACACTTCCAGCTGGACAACACATCCAATTACCATGTCAGATGACACAGGGAAGTCATTGAAATTCATAAACATAAAGACAATTTCAGCAGGAAAGAAGAGAGTTTAAAAATAAATAGGGCACGGTTGCCTGTCCTGAAAAACACAAAAGGTTCTACAGCTGACAATAACACTACGGATAAGATTAGGATTTCAACAGCCAATCCACTTGCAAAAGAGCCTCCTCAGGAAACAGGAAAGCTCCTCAGGAAACAATCCATATGCAAAAGAACCTCCTCAGGAAACAGCCAATCCATATACAAAAGAACCTCCTCAGGAAAGCTCCTCCATTAGCATGTTTCACAGACTGGGGAACTCCTACAAGATAATGACTCAGCCCTACCCCACCTTTCTGAGTAGATATAAATTATCAGCCTACCATTTTTCTTCTCATCTGGACACAGAGATTACTCCATCTTTCTGTGTTATAGAGGATGCCAGTCACAGCTGCTGGAAAAACGTCAGGTCTTACAATGCCAAGACCACGGCCAGACAGCCCAGAAAATCTACAGCAACTAATGAACTCCAGCCTTGAAAGCCTTCGACAACATATTGGGGGGGGGGAATTGTTTCAAGTATTTAAAAAGAAGAAAGTGCAATGGGTGGTCCAAACCCCCTGCGTGAAACCTTGGTTTGCCACCTCGTCATGTGTGAAATGGACGCAAGGCCTGATGAGCGAGGCCTTGACTGGTGGCATGCACCCCCCTCCCTGCCTCGATATTTCCGCCTTATTAGATCTGAGATTTACAGTCGGCAGGCTTTTGAACGCAGAGCCGTCGAGGACGCGTTAAAAAGTTTATACAGTTCTGCAGCGCGCTCCATAAATGGCCCATTACCGGGGGCCATAAATAATTAATTAATGGGCGCGCATCAGGAGAAAGGATCTTTGGCTGAGATTTAATTTTTTTTTTATTTCACTTTCATAAGGACTTGAGGGTTCTCTCTCTTTTTTTATTATTTTTTCCTTCTCGGGGCTATGAAACGCCAGTTACGAGCGCGGGGATGAAAATGAAGATTCACTCTTGGGTAACATTGAGGCGTCAGCGCAGTAAATGAATTGGAAATGAAGTGTGGCGATAAAATGAATAATTCAAAAAACACACCTAAAGTCCTGTGTTGTTTGATCAATTAGTGCCACTGGATTAAAGCTATAATTTACGGGAAGGGAGGGAGGGGAGCAGGTGAGGATTTCGGGAATGGAAACCCAACGAGGGATGGCGAAGGATCGAGAGAGACGAAGAAAGGCAAGGACGAAGAGGCACGAGGCCCAAAGAGAAGCAAAGGATCAACACACTGGAACTCACTGGTCTGCCTAGAAGAAGAAGAGAAGAGATTGGGTTTAGACCCCACCCTTCACTACCCAAAGCAGTCTCAGAGCGGCTTACAAACTCCTTTCCCTTCCCCTCCCCACAACAGACACCCGGTGAGGTAGAAGAGGAAGAGGAGATTGGATTTATCCCCCGCCCTTCACTACCCAAAGGAGTCTCAGAGCGGCTTACAAATGCCTTTCCTTCCCCTCCCCACAACAGACACCTGGTGAGGTAGAAGAGGAAGAGGAGATTGGATTTATCCCCCGCCCTTCACTACCCAAAGAAGTCTCAGAGCGGCTTACAAACTCCTTTCCCCTCCCCTCCCCACAACAGACACCCAGTGAGGTCGGTGGGGCTGAGAGAGCTCTGACGGAAACTGCTCTTTTTCAAGAACAGCTCTGACAGAACTATGGCTTGCTCAAGGTCATCCAGCAGGTGCGAGTGGAGGCGTGGGGGAATCAAACCCGGTTCTCCCAGATTAGAGTCCGCGCACTTAACCACTACACCAAACTGGCTCTAGGGCCCTTCCTGCCCTCTCCTTTCCATGTTCACTGCGGTGTCCCCCAAGTAATTCTGCACTAAAATCGAATTCAAACTTCTTTTTATTCCAGTCCGGCCCCCCATTCTGCACTAAAATTGAGTTCAACCTTCTTTTTATTCCAGGGGTTTTCACTCTTACGGTGGTCAGCCCAGTTTCAGCCTGCGGTTGCCCCGGGTTATTTGGATGCTGTTTTGCTGTGGACTTAAATTGCCTCAACTCAAAGGGCAGTTCTGCATCTTGCATTCGCTCCACATTTTCTCAACCGGGATCTTAATAAACAGTTATTTTAAAAAATAATTAAAAAATTCTCAGCTGGGAGAAAAAAAGTGCAGCCCAAACCCACATTCGAATACCTCGGGGCAAGGCCGTACTGACTGCAAAGTCACCCCTGAATGGCCCTGAGATGGCCATAAATCTACACAGAAGGTATCATAAAATCTGGTGATTAAAGTAAGAAAAAGCGGCATGGAGTGTGGAGGCTACCATAAAACCCGATGATCAAAGGAAGCGAAAGCGGCACGGGGTGCGGAGGCTACCATAAAACCCAGTGATCAAAGGAAGGGAAAGCAGCATGGGGCACGGAGGCTACCATAAAACCTGATGATCAAAGGAAGCGAAAGCGGCACGGGGTGCGGAGGCTACCATAAAACCCAGTGATCAAAGGAAGGGAAAGCAGCATGGGGCACGGAGGCTACCATAAAACCTGATGATCAAAGGAAGCGAAAGTGGCACGGAGTGCGGAGGCTACCATAAAACCCAGTGATCAAAGGAAGGGAAAGCAGCATGGGGCACGGAGGCTACCATAAAACCCGATGATCAAAGGAAGCGAAAGCGGCGTGGGGTGCAGAGACTACCATAAAACCCAATGATTAAAGGAAGCGAAAGTGGCATGGGGTGCGGAGGCTACCATAAAACCCAATATCAAAGGAAGCGAAAGCGGCATGGGGTGGGGAGGCTACCATAAAACCCAATGGTCAAAGGAAGTGAAAGCGGCATGGGGTGCGGAGGCTACCATAAAAACTGACGATCAAAGGAAGCGAAAGAGGCATGGGGTGCGAAGGCTACCATAAAACCCGATGATCAAAGGAAGCGAAAGAGGCATGGGGTGCGGAGGCTACCATAAAACCCGACGATCAAAGGAAGCGAAAGAGGCATGGGGTGCGAAGGCTACCATAAAAACCGATAATCAAAGGAAGCGAAAGCAGCATAGGGTTTTAATGCCCATGGCTCACAAAGTAGATTTTTATCTGCCCACAAGACTCCACAGCTTAAAGGGAGCATTGCTCACAGGGTTAGGGTTAGGGTTCTCCACTTGCAGCCAGCTGGGCGACCTTGGGTCAATCCCAAGTTCTCTCAGAGCTATTCTCTCACGAGCCGTCCTCAGGAGAGCTCTCTCAGCCCCACCTACCTCACAGGGTGTCTGTCTGTTGTGGGGAGTGGAAGGGAAGGAGATTGTAAGCGGCTCTGAGACTCCGAGTGAAAGGTGGGGTATAAATCCGATTCTTATTATTATTCTTATTCTCCTCCTCCTCCTCCTCCTCAAAACTCCAGCTTGCCAACTCCAGGTGGGGAGATTCCTGGATTATCAGGGGTGGAGCCTGGAGAGGACGGGGTTTGGAAAGACGAGGGATCTCAGCAGGCTACAATGCCACACCCCAAATCTCTAGGTATTTCCCTACCAGGCATTAGCAACAGGAAGCCCGGGGAAAGCAGGATTACAGGACAGAAGGGCTCTCAGTGGGGGTCTAACACTAATGAGTCCCCCCTCCAAAGCAGCCATTTTCTCCAGGGGAAGTGATCTCTGTTGCCGGTGAGATAAGTGACAACTGTGAGATATCTGCCGGCTCCATCTGGTCTTCCTGAACCCAGCGCTCTGCACGGAAAAGCACCTGGAAATCATTCCCTGTCGTCATCTTGGTCCTGTGCCCCACCTTGCCGCGCACCACGGAGATGTGGCAGGCGCACCGGCCTAGGCTGAGATGAGTCGTAAGACAGCTGCAAACCAGTCCGGTTCCTGCGGATGTGCCGTTTGCCAAGCCCCCGTCGAAGGACAATATCCGAGCACGAGCAATGAGATTCAAAGAGCGTGGGGGGGAGGCCCGAAATGCCTTTCAGAGCACATGCTTGAATTAAGCAAACTCCGGGGCAGGTGTGCGTGCGGTGCACATCAATTGTTGCCCGTGGAACTGGCTTACCGTGCACCACCGGGGCGGCAAGGGAAGGGGCCTTTATGGCGGCGGCCGCAAACGCTTCCCTTTTCTCCGCCAAAGAGGTCTTTGCGCAGTTATCGACAATTTCAAGGGAACGCCGAGTGTCTTAGACACACAGGAACAGGCTTATCGCGAAATAACACACTGCTAAACTTTAATTTGCCGTGCGAAGTTCCTCTTTCAGCAGGCGGCGGCGCGGAGGCGATAAGTAGATAGAAGGGACGCCATCTCGGCTGACGGTGTGACCTTTAGAGGGAATATCACGCGGGCTCCCTGGCGGAGCGGCTTCCTAAGGAGGGGCGAGACAGCAATCCGGGCCAGGGTATTTTCTTGCACGTGGTGACTCGGTTGCAGAGGGAAATGCTCCAGGAGGGAGCTGGCCTGACACGAGAGTTGCCAACTCCCAGGTGGCACCTGGAGATCGCCTGCTATTACAGTTGAACTCCAGATGACCAAGATCTTAGACTCATAGAATCGCAAAGTTGGAAGGGTCCATAGAAGCCATCTAGTCTGACCCCCTGCTCAATGCAGGACCAGCCTAGCGCATCCCTGACAAGGGTTTGTCCAGCCGCTGCTTGAAGACTGCCAGGGAGGGGGGAGCTCACCGCCTCCCCAGGCAGCTGATTCCACCGTTGCACAACCCTGACTGTCAAAAAGGTTTTCCCAATATCCAGCCGGTACTTTCCCGCCCTTATTTTAAACCCATTCTTGAGAGTCCTCTCCTCTGCTGCCACCCGGAACAGCTCCCTGCCCTCCTCTAAAGTGACAGCCCTTCAAATACTTCAAGAGAGCCATCCTGTCCCCCTCTCAGAATGTTAGAGTTGGGAGGGACCCTGAAGGTCATCTAGTCCAACCCCCTGCACTCTGCAGGAGCATAGCCGAAAGAGAGCCCTACGACAGACCCAAAAGATGGTCGTCCAGCCTCCGCTTGATAACGTCCAGCAAAGGAGCATCCACCACCTCCCGAGGCAGACTGTTCCACTGCTCAACCGCTCTTACAGTTGGGAAGTTTCTCCTGATATTGAGCCAGTATCGACTCCCTCGTAATTTCCACCCCTTAAATCAAGTCTTGCAATCTGGAGCAAGAGAGAATAGATCTGCTCCATCTTCTACATGACAGCCCTTCCAATACTTGAAGACTGCCATCGTGTCCCCTCTAAGCCTTCTCTTTCCCAGGCTAAACACACCCAACTCTTTCAGCCTTTCCTCATAAGACTTGGATTCCAACCCTCTCACCCCCTCAACCTCCTCTTCTCCAGACTGAACCTTCCCAAGAAGTCCCTCGGCCTTTCCTCCTAGGGCTTCTTGGTCTCCAGGCCCCCGATCATCCTCGTCGCTCTCCTCTGCCCCCGCTCCATTCAGCCCACATCCTTTTTGAAGCGAGGCCTCCAGAACGGCACACAAGACTCCAGCTGCGGCCTGACCAATGCAGTGTACTGCGGGACTATGACATCTTGAGATTTGGGTGTTATGCCTCTGCTGATACACCCCAAGATCGCTTTAGCCTTTTTGGTCGCCGCATCACACTGGCTGCTCATATTTAACTTACGGTCCACCCGTACCCCAAGATCTTGGTCACACACACTGCTACCCAGCCGTGTATCCCCCATCCAGTACGCGCGGCCTTCATTGTTGTTACCAAACGTAGAACTCAGCACTTATCCTTGTTAAATGGCCTCTTGCTCACATCCTCCAGACCCCCAGAGGCAAGATGGGGGAAGAGAGGAAACACAGGGTGAGAGACGGAGGCTGGGTGCATGGGGGGGGGGAGTGCTGGAAAACTGCCTCATTTACTTGCCAGGACGATGAGTCATTTCCTAAAAGTACTATATACGCAAAAAGCAGCTAATCTATACAGAAGTGGAAGATACACACAGACCCTTTATGGTATCCCTTAGGGGGAAAACTACATAAGAACATAAGAACATCAGAGAAGCCAATGCTGGATCAGGCCAACGGCCCCTCCAGTCCAACGCTCCGTCACACAGCAGCCAAAAAGACCAGGGGCCATCAGGAGGTCCAGCAGTGGGGCCAGGACACTAGAAGCCCTCCCACTGTTGACCCTCCCCCAAGTACCAAGAATACAGGGCCTCACTTGCCCCAGACTGAGAGTTCCTATCTATAAGAACATAAGGGAGAAGCCAATGTTGGGGCAGGCCAATGGCCCATCCAGTCCAACACTCTGTCACACAGCGGCCAAAAGTACCAGGTGCCATCAGGAGGTCCAGCAGTGGGGCCAGGACACTAGAAGCCCTCCCACTGTTGACCCCCCCACAAGCACCAAGAAGACAGAGCATCCCTTGCCCCAGACTGAGAGTTCCTATCTATAAGAACATCTGAGAAGTCCATGTTGGATCAGGCCAATGGACCATCTAGTCCAACACTCTGTGTCACACAGTGGCCAAAAATACCAGGGGCCATCAGGAGGTCCAGCAGTGGGGCCAGGACACTACAAGCCCTCCCACTGTTGCACCCCCCCCAAGCACCAAGAAGACAGAGCATCCCTTGCCCCAGACTGAGAGTTCCATCTATAAGAACATAAGAGAAGCTTATGTTGGATCAGGCCAACAGCCCCTCCAGTCCAACACTCCGTCACACAGTGGCCAAAAATACCAAGGGCCATCAGGAGGTCCACCAGTGGGGCCAGGACACTAGAAGCCCTCCCACTGTTGCACCCCCCACAAGCACCAAGAAGACAGAGCATCCCTTGCCCTAGACTGAGAGTTCCTATCTATAAGAACATCAGAGAAGCCAATGGCCCATCCAGTCCAACACTCTGTGTCACACAGTGGCCAAAAATACCAGGTGCCATCAGGAGGTCCAGCAGCGGGGCCAGGACACTAGAAGCCCTCCCACTGTTCCCCCCCACCCCAAGCACCAAGAAGACAGAGCATCCCTTGCCCCAGAGTCCCTATCTATACCTCGTGGCTAATAGCCACTGATGGACCTCTGCTCCAGATGCTTATCCATAAGAACATAACAGAAGCCAAAAATTAAATACATTTATTGGGGCCGTTGTGAGCTCCCCAGTAAACCAATTGCTTTCACCGCTAGGAATCAATTGCTTTTGTTTGCATTTTGAGTAAAAAATAATATTGTTAATTGGGTTCGACTGTGTCCTTTATAAAGTTTATCTCTCCAGTACCTGGCGTTACATTTTATGACACACACGTGGCCCGGCCCGACAAGGTTTCATTTATATCAGATCCAGCCCTCATAACAAATGAGTAAAACACCCCTGGTCTAGTGGTTAGAGTCTCTGCTTATGACCCAGGCTGTGAAGCTATCTGGGTGTCAGAGTCCCACAGCAATCAGTCCTCAGCAACGTTCCTTCAGAAGGTTCAAGTTTACTGAGTACAGTAAAGGCAGGTCATCGGTGCATACAATCAGTGTCAGAACTAACCTTAAGGGCGGGAGAGGGGAAGATATACAGGATTCAAAGTGGCCCCCCTCATGGATTAGAGACCTAATCAGGGAATTAGCTGAAGCCCGCCTAAACTAACGGGCTCACATTCCTGGGGAAGCATCAGGAGAGCAGCACCAAGGTCACAGGCCGAAGCTAAGAGATAAGGCGCAGCGAGGAGAAAGGAAAGTTGAGATTCCAGCGCAGCAAGAAGCTATTCATCAGCCGTCTCCCCCCTCCCCCACCACCTGCAATGGCAGCGTAGCTGACATTGGATGACCTTGGTCTACCATATAGGTTTGTTGTGAAGTGGCAATGGGGAAAGAGAACTCCTTGGGAAGAAGGCAGATTAAAAATATGAGGAGTCGGGTACCCAAATCGACTGTGATTTTAAAAGAGGATGTTAAGTTAGAAGCGAATCAAGGATGGGCCGATATCCAAAATTCACCAGAACTGCAGTTCTAATTTTGAGAGTCATTTGAATTCCTCCGACAAATGTTGTGTGGTACCTATGGTCAGGGCTACCAAAACCATCGCAAATTTCTGTGCATCACAAAACTGCATGCCTGCTATCAAGTTCCTTATACCCCAGACCAATGCTCCCTCTAAGCTGTTGAGTTCTGTGAGCAAAAATTCTGCATTGTGAGCTACTGGCTTTAAAGTTATAAGCAAGCGATTTGGCTGCTGCATCAGTTAGTTTGCTCCGGAGCCCTCCTTCCCGAGCGAAGACAAAAATGTGTGAGCCGGAGGCTAAAGAACTGTGACCTAGCTCACATTGACTCAGCTTAGAGGGAACATTGAGCCCAGACTGAATGGCTGAATCTGAAATATGTGGGGCTGCCAAGCTCACTGTGGTGGATGGAGACCCCCCCCCGGGCAGTGTTTCCTCTAAGCTGAGTTAGTGTGAGCAAGCTCACAGGTTTCTAGCCTCCAGCTCATGCGTTTTTGTCTTCACTCAGGAAGGAGGGCTCCAAAGCAAACTAATCTCTGTAGCAGACCAATGACTCACTCACAACTTTAATGCCAGCAGCCCGCAAAGTGGAATTTTTGCTCACAAAACTCCACAGCTTAGATCAGAGGTGTTGAACTCATTGGTTATGACGGCCGCATCTGACATAATTGAGACCTTGTCGGGCCGGGGCCGTGTGTGTTATAAAACTTAACACCAGGTAGTGGAGATATAAACTTTAGAAAGGACACAAACACAAAGGTGGGTTGTTGTTTTTTGCTTAAAATAAAAATATGCTTCAAACATTAGCACTCTTGAAATACTTTGTTTATTTAACAGTGTCTGATCACTGACACCTCTTGCTCTGAATTATCAAAACATCTGTGCTGTTGCAGTCTTGAGTCTGCTGTTCAGGTGTGTATCTGTAAGCTGCAAACCTACGATGACGCAGCAGCGGCAGAGCTGGAAGAAGAAGCAGAAGACTTTTCTCCCTTTCTCACAATGCAAGAACTCGTGGGCACTCCATGAAATTGCTGAGCAGTCGGGTTAGAACAGATAAAAGGAAGTACTTCTTCACCCAAAGAGGGATTAACACGTGGAATTCACTGCCACAGGAGGTGGTGGCAGCTACAAGCATGGACAGTTTCAAGAGGGAATTAGATAAACATATGGAGCAGAGATCCATCAGTGGCTATTAGCCACAGGGTATAGATGGGAACTCTCAGTCTGGGGCAGGTGATGCACTCTGTTCTTGGTGCTGGAGGGGGCAGCAGTGGGAGGGCTTCTAGTGTCCTGGCCCCACTGCTGGACCTCCTGATGGCACCTGGTATATTTTGGCCGCTGTGTGACAGAGTGTTGGACTAGATGGGCCATTGGCCTGATTCAACATTGGCTTCTCTTATGTTCTTATGTTAAGACAGCCAGTTCCACTGCAGGCCTGATGGAAGCACACCATGAAATTGCTGAGCGGTCGGGTTAGAACGGATAAAAAGGAAGTCCTTCTTCACCCAAAGAGTGATTCACACGTGGAATTCGCTGCCGCAGGAGGGGGTGGCAGCTACAAGCATGGACGGCTTCAAGAAGGAATTGGATGAACATTTGGAGCAGAGATCCATCCGTGGCTATTAGCCACAAGCAGGGCTATCTCGAGGCAGGAACGCACAGGAACGGAGTTCCGGCTGGCTCCCGAGTTGGCCACGCCCAGCAGGAACTCATTAGCATAATAGGCCACACCCAATAGCAGAAACTCATTAGGATTAGTTACATTAGGGGTGTGTGGCCTAACATGAGAAGGAGTTCCTGCCCCCAAAAAAGCCCTGGGTTTTGACAACAAACTAGGTAAACAGAATAAGAAGCCAAAGGTGGGTGTGGCTGGATGACCACACTTCTGGCAGCATGGGGCATGGCCTAATATGCTAATGAGCCATGCTGTCATGGGTGTGGCCTAATATGCGAATGAGTTTCTGCTGTTGGGTGTGGTCTGTTATGCTAATGAATTCCTGCTGGGCTTTTTCTACAAAAAAAGCCCTGGCCACAAGATATAGATGGGGACTCTGGGGCAAGGGATGCTCTGTATTCTTGATTTTTTTTGGGGGGGGGTCAACAGTGGGAGGGCTTCTGGTGCCCTGGCCCCACTGCTGGACCTCCTGATGGCACCTGGTATATTTTGGCCACTGTGTGACAGAGTGTTGTAAATAGCCTATCATTGGGAGTGGGGCTTGTTTGGGGTGTGGCCATTGCAGGCAATATAACAGAGCTGAGGCTCTGGTCTGCAGCCTCGTTCTGGCTGAAATCACTGAATAAAGTAGAGCTGGTCACTAGACTGGATGGGCCATTGGCCTGATCCAACACTGGCTTCTCTTAGGTTCTTAAGCCCTCTGGGGGCCTGGTAGAGCCCCCGGGCTGCATGTTTGACACTCCTGGCTTAGAGGGAGATCAGTTCCCCTGGAGAAAATGGCTGCTTTGGAGGCTGGGCTCCATGGCATTCCACCCCGCAGGGGTCCTTTCCCTCCCCAAGCTCCGGCCTTCTCATGCTCCACCCCCCTCCCAAATCTACAGGTATTTCCCAACCCGGAGCTGGCAGTGCTAGAAATATGTTTTCATCCAGGTTTTTCATTTTCAGGTGCTGGGTATTTCAGTTTGCGTAATATTGCTTTGCTTAATTTTTTGGATTGCCCCCGTTGAAGTTGTTTTACTGTGTTTTCCGTGGTTCTTTTATACCGCTGTTTAAGGTCGGTAGTTCAGCAGTTCGAGACCCGGGTGCCGTGTGACAGAGTGAGCTCCCATCTCTGGCCCCAGCTCCTGCCAACCTAGCAGTTCGAAAGCAAGAAATTGCAAGTAGAGCAATAGGTACCACTTCCGTGGGAAAGTAACAGTGTTCCCTGAGCCTTGGTATTTAGTCATGCCAGCCACATGACCACGGAAACGTCTTTGGACAGCGCTGGCTCTTCGGCTTGGAAACAGAGATGAGCACTGCATCCCTAGAGTCGGATTCGACTGGCTTTCGAGCAAGGGAAACCATTACCTTTTTACCATTATTCGTTGTAATGGGTTTTTTTGATGTATTTTGATGCTTCCTTGCTGATATCCTTGCGAGTTTTCTTTTGGGAATGGGCGTGCTACACACCGGCGAACGTGCCTAGTCCAGATAGATAGCCGCATGCGTTGAATTAATTTGTATCGACTTCAGCAAGCTGGTATTTAATAACGAGGCTTGCAAATTAACACCATCACTTGATGAAAGCCAGTCTAGTCAATCCATCACCGGTCATTTAGTTGATTAATTGGTTCATTAGTTGATTAAGCGGGCAAATATTTGCCTGGGAATCGATCCTACTTTTCTAATGAAAATTGATCTTTCCATTGTTAAGCGTGTTTCCCAGAAATGGTCTTGAGGCGGGTTTGTTTAGTGTTTTTAGGGAATTAGAACTTTTCCCCATGAAAACAAAACCTAAACGTCTTTTACCGAATTCATGTACACCCCAGTGGAGACCCAAACTGGCTGACATGGTTGTCTTCTTCGTTTTATCCTCACAACGATGACCCTGTGAGGTAGGTTAGGTTGAGAGGGTGTGACTGGCCCAAGGCCCCCCGGAAAGCTTTCGTGGCACAAGTGAGCCAGTTTGGTGTAGTGGTTAAGTGCGCGGACTCTTATCTGGGAGAACTCTTGGACTGTGATCACGCAAAACTAAATAATCCACTTTCAATCTACTTCCCAACTGGGTTTTACTGGGTGAACTGGCAAAATCCAGTTGGAAAGTGCAGTGAAAGTGGATTGAAAGTGGATTGAAACTGCATTGAAAGTGGATTGAAACGGCATTGAAAGTGGATTGAAACTGTATTGAAAGTGGATTGTTTAGTGTGTGTGATCGCAGCCTCGGACTCCTTAAATAACAGGACGCCCAGAATGAAGAAGAGTTGGGTTTATACCCTGCCCTTCACTCTTAGGTCGAATCTGCATTCGTCTTTCCCACCGGTGTCGCAGCCTTCTGACTCCCATCTTCAAAAAAGCTGTCTGCATTTAGTGTCATTTTCACACCTCAACAGTGCTAGCGTACTTTTGCACGTCTGCATATGTTTATCACCCTCCCACGGTGGCTCCACTGTCATTGCGCCTCTGCACTACTTTAAATGAATCTTCTCCAAACGACTCTCAAACAAGCATCGAGAAAGACGGCGTCACAGCAGCACGCAACTGATTTAAAAATGCAAATGCCGATTCGACCTCTAGAGTCTTGGGAGTGGCTTACAATCTCCTTCCCTTCCTCTCCCCACAACAGACACCCTGTGAGGTTAGGTGGTGGCTGAGAGAGCTCTGACAGAAACTGCTCTTGAGACAACAGCTCCGAGAGAACTTGTGACTCACCCAAGGTCACTCCAGCGGCTGCAGGTGAAGGCGTGGGGAATCAAACCCAGTTCTCCAGATTAGAGCCCGCCACTCTTAACCACTGCACCAAACCGCTACACCAAACTGAAGGAAAGAAGCAGATCTGGGTGTATCAATCGAGTAGGCTTGCCAAACTCTAGGTGGAGACTGGAGTACTCTTAAAATTTACACTTGATCTCCAGAGCACAGAGATATGGAGAAAATGGCTGCTTTGGAGAGTTGGCTCTTTGGCATCATATCTGTGCTGAACCCCCTCCCCAAACTCCGCCCTCCTGGCTCCACCCCCAAATCCTTAAAAATTTCACCTCCTCAGAGTTGGCCGCTCTATGATCAGTAACAGCCAATTGGCCCTCTACTGTCACCTGACCTCCCAGGTGAGCAGTGTTCCCGCTGGTTGTCCCAGCCACGATGGCCTGCAGTTCCCTCCTCTGACCAGCCACCCTGGTGGCGCAAGGAGACAAGGTCTGGTCTACCCGGCTCCCTTTGGGGCCCTTGGCTCCCATGTCCCCAGTCACCTTACGGCTCTGCGAGGCGGGCTGGTTCTGGCCACCGAACCTCAGCCGAGGTCTGTGTGTTCCCCCCCACCCCGCTAATTTCTGTGTACCTAACTGCTCATGAAGAAAGGCCGCAGGAAGAGTACAGGCAAAGCTATTTGTGTGGGTAATTGCTGCGATTTTCTCCGCCAGACAGTGCGGCCCAGCATTTCTTGTTAATGTAAACATGCCTTTAATGACAGCCTGTGCGGCTGGTGAGTGAGAGACGTCGTCGTTGTGTCGAACGTTTACAGCCCGGGAAGTTCGGTGCGGGCTGGAACACTTCTGGGCTGCATTGCGGTAAACCGAAAACAAACACCCCAACGGCTTTCATGTCAGTGGTTTCCCCCCCGCAGTTTCAGCTTAATCCACACGTCTCTTACTTCGGGGGATGCTTGGCTTTGTGCCAACCAGGATTCGGGGAGGGGGGGGGAGAGTATCAAGCGAAATTCTTGAATTTGCTTGCAAACAACGGGATGTGTGTTTTCCCTGAATTCATTTCCTCCCAACGTTCCCAATTGTGGAGGTTGTTAGAGTACAGTGTGGTAAACGGGGAAGAGAAACAGCCAACCTGCTATTACAACTGGTCTCCAGGCAACGGAGATCGGTTCCCTACTTTGGAAGCTGGGTCGGGGGGCCAGCTCTGGGTTGGGAAATACCGGGAGACTTTTGGGGACGGATCCCGTTTGGTGTCGTGGTTAAGTGCGCGGACTCTAATCTGGGAGAACCGGGTTCGATTCCCCACTCCTCCACATGCAGCTGCCGGATGACCTTGGGCAAACCATAGCTCTGTCGGAGCTGTTCTTGAAAGAGCAGTTCTGGAAAGATCTCTCTCAGCCCCGCTGACTTCACAGGGTGTCTGTTGTGGGGAGGGGAAGGGAAGGGAGATTGTAAGCCGCTCTGAGACTCCGAGGGAAGGGCGGGGTATGAATCCAATCTCCTCCACTTGCATCTGCTGGATGACCTTGGGCAAGCCATAGTTCTGGCACAGCTGTTCTTGAAAAAGTACAGTTTCTGTCACAGCTCTCTCAGCCCCACCTACCTCCCAGGGTGTCTGTTGTGGGGAGGGGAAGGGAAAGGAGATTGTAAGCCGCTCTGAGACTCCTTTGGGTAGTGAAGGGCGGGGTATAAATCCAATCTCTTCCTCCTCCTTCTCCTCTTCTTCTTTATCTTCTTCTTCTTCTCCTCTCTCTTGTTTTCTTCTCTATCCAGGAGAGACCAGGGGTTAGGGAGGGGAGGGGCCTCAGCATGGGACAAAGCCACAGAGTCCACCCTTCGAAGCAGCCATTTTCTCCAGGGGAGCTGATCTCTGTCAACAGGAGATCAGTTGTAAAAGCGGGAGGTCTCCAGGCCCCACCTGGAGGCTGGCAACCCTAGAAGGTGGGCTCTATGGTGCATGATACCCCACTGAAGTTCCTCCCCTCCCAGACCCCACCGTCCTCAGATTCAAGGTATTTCACAACCCGGAGCTGGCAATCTGATTGGATTGGATCCGATTCAGTGGAAAGATCTTGTACTTGTCCTTCTGTCCCATGCATTTCGGTAGGGCAAGTACCTTCCCAGTAGATATTGCTGGTTGTGTTTGATAAATGAATAGTTCAGGTATGAACATGAAACAATTTCCCCTGTGCTCGTGTGTGTGTGCCTGTGTGTTATGAGCTGTCAAGCCACTTACGGTGACCCTATGAATTGATGACCTCCAAAATGTCTTACTATTAACCAGGGGTCATTTCCTGCTGGAGCGCTGTGGAGCGGCGCTCCGGCAGTAAGGATCCTGCCTCCCCGCTGCCATTCCTGGCCCGCCTGTGCAGGATTTAAATGCCTTTCTTTCCCTTCCCCACATGGGGAAGGGAGAGAAAGGCATTCTAAACGTGCCTGGATTCCCTGCCCGACTGGGGAAGATCAGGCAGGGAACCCAGGCATGCTGGCATGCCTGCCCTTTGTCAGGGGTTGTGGCATATGCAAATGAGTTATGCAAATGAGCTCCTGCACCTCTATTTCTACAAAATGACCCATTAACAACCTAGCTCAGATCTTGCAAACTGAGGGGTGTGGCTTCCTTGGTGGAGTCCATCCATCTCCTGTTAGGCCTTCCTCTTTTAATGCTGCCTTCGACTTTTTCCTAGTATTTTTTGTCTTTTCCTGTGACTCTTGTCTTTGCAGAATGTGACCAATTTACTAGACGAGACTTAAACCTGTTAAAAGCATCGCTGGAATATAGGTTCCAAAAGCAAAGTGTGAACCCCCAGCCTCAATTTGAAATCTGAAATGTAGCCAGATTTTGAATGCCTGTGAAACGTCATGATGGCTTTAACTACAAGTGTACAAGTTAACTACAAGATCAAGATGGGTAGCCATGTTAGTCTGTCTGTACCAGTAGAAAAGAGCAAGAGTCCAGTAGCACCTCAAAGAGTAACAAAATTTGTGGCAGGAGAGGAGATTTCGGGACCCCTGCTGGATCCCATCTCATACAGTGGCCAACCAGTTCCTCTAGACAGCCAACAACAGGGCATAGAGGCCAAGGCCTTCCCCTGATAAGAAGAAGAGCCCTGCTGGATCAGACCAGTGGTCCATCTAGTCCAGCATCCTGTCTCACACAGTGGCCAGCCAGTTCCTCCGGAAGACCAACAACAGAGCAGACATCGAAGCTTTTCCCAATAAGGACATCAGAAGAGCCCTGCTGGAGCAGACCAGGGGTCCCTCTACTCCAGCATCCTGTCTCACACAGTGGCCAGCCAGTTCCTCTGGAAGACCAACAACAGAGCAGAGAGACCAAGGCCTTCATAAGAACATGAGAAGAGTCCTGCTGGATGAGAGCAGTGAGGGTCCATCTAGTTCAGCATCCTGTCTCACAGAATAACCAGCCAGTTCCTCTGGAGGACCAACAACAGGGCAGAGAGGCTACATCTAACTGCCTCTGGATGTGGAGGTTCCCATGTGGAGTCCAACCTTCAAAGCAACCTAGTGATTCTGGGAGATCTCCAGGCCCCATCCAGAGGTTGGCAGCCCTAACTTGAGCAAAGCTGGAAATGGAAGCCCATCTCCAACAGCAGCTAACAGTATGAGGTTGCCTTGTAGCAAGTCCGACCATTGGTCCATCTTGCTCGGGACTCTCTACTTTGAATAGCAGCAGGTCCCCGAGCTCTCAGGTAGAGAAACGTCACCTGCATACCTCAGCTAGAGGGTCGATTCAGGTGGATAGCCGTGTTGGTCTGAAGCAGTAGATCAAATTTAGAGTCCAGTGGCACCTCAGGTCCTCAGCTGGAAGGGGTAGGATTGGCGAAGAGACCATCTGCATGCAAAGCTGGTGCTCTATCACTGGGCCATAGTCAAAAGTCTCCCCCGGGGGTCTTGCAGTACCCTCCGAAGATACCTAAATATCTTTGAAATGAGGCAAACAAAGGCTTCTCATTTCTAGGCATCACAGCCTCCTGCCGGTCTCTCCTTTCCCGGCACCTCGTTTCTGCAAAGGAAGAAGATGGATGTTGGCTGTTATGTTGTTTCCATCCCCAGAAACTGGCAACAGGAACATTATGGAATCAGTGAACACGAAAGACCAATTCCATCACGGCGGCTCATGGCCGGGAGAGCGGCCGTGTTGCGAGATGGTCGTAAAGATGATGGGTCTCGAATCTCTGCTGAGCGGTGTGACCTTCTTGCTGGTTTTTGAGATGTTTCCGTTTCCTTTCATTGGAGGGAGCCAATGGCCAATATACAACTTGGCAGGAGGTGTGCAGGTCATTTGTGCATCAGGGATGCCAACTCCAGATTGGGATATTCCTGGAGTTTTGAGGGTGAAGCCTGTGGAGGGTGGGGTTTCAAAAAGGGAAGATACTCAGTTTGGTATGATACTGTAGAGTCCATTCTCCCACGCAGCCATTTGTTTCCCAAGGGAACTGATCTCTGTCATTGTAGGAGTAGTCATAACAAGTGGGGACCTGCAAGGAACCCACATGCACAGAAAACATTTTTTTTTATTTTTTTTTTTGGGGGGGGGATTTTTTATCACTCAGAGTTTCTTTTTTAAGATGTCAGGATTTTTCTGCAAAACTAGGGGGTCTCCCAAGTCTGCAGGAAAATCTATTTTCTGTAAGTGTGACCCCCCCATCTGCAGATTTAGGTATCTGCAGATAGGGGCCACAGTTTGCATCCATCCATCCATCCATCCATCCATCCATCCATCCCCTACCTACCTATCCAAACCCATCCATCCGTCCATCTGTCTGTCTGTTCGTCTGTCTGTCCATCCAACCATCCATCCATCCAACTCCTACCTATCTATACAAACCCATCCATCCATCCATCCATCCATCCATCCATCACACACCTATCTGTCTGTCCATCTGTCCATCCATCCATCCATCCATCCATCCATCCATCCATCCATCCATCCATCCATCATCTATTCAAGCTCACACACTATCTATCTATCTATCTATCTATCTATCTATCTATCTATCTATCTATCTATCTATCTATCTATCATCCATCTATCATCCATCCATCCATCTATCTATCGATCTATCTGTCTGTCTGTCTGTCATCCATCATCCATCATCCATCCATCATCCATCTATCATCCATCCATCATCCATCCATCATCCATCCATCATCCATCTATCATCCATCCATCCATCCATCCATCTATCATCCATCCATCTATCATCCATCCATCCATCCATCCATCCATCCATCCATCCATCCATCCATCCATTCATCCATCCATCCATCTATCTATCCATCTATCTATCCATCCATCCATCTATCCATCCATCCATCTATCCATCTATCCATCCATCTATCTATCCATCCATCCATCTATCCATCCATCCATCCATCTATCTATCTATCTATCATCTATCTATCATCTATCTATCTATCTATCGCTCTTTTTGTAGCAGGAACTCCTTTGCATATTAGGCAACACACCCCTAATGTAGCCAGTCCTCCAAGGGCTTACAGTAGCCCCTGTCAGAAGAGCTCCGTAAGCTCTTGGAGGATTGGCTACATTAGGGGTGTGTCACCTAATATGCAAAGGAGTTCCTGCTACAAAAGAGCCCTGTATCTATCTGTCCATCATCCATCTATCATCCATCCATCTATCTATCTATCTATCTATCTATCTATCTATCTATCTATCTATCCATCCATCCATCCATCCATCCATCCATCCATCCATCCATCCATCTATCATCTATCTATCTATCATCGTGGTACCCATCTGTGGATATCTAAATAAATTTCTAAATATATACTGGGAGATCTCTAGCCCCCACTTGGAGGCTGGCAACCATAATGTTGGACTTGAGTGTGTCTAAGCCTGCCAACCTCTAGACGGAGTTCTCTGCAGAGGGCCCTGATAGTGTTGCCAACTGTGGTTTGGGAAATCCCTGGAGATTTGGGGGGTGGAGTTTGGGGAGGGGAGGGTGCCACAGTGTCCATCCTCCAAAGCAGCCATTTTCTCCAAGAGAACTGATCCCGGCCTTCTGGAGATCAACTGTAACACTGGGAGATTCTCCAGGGACCACCTGGAGGTTGACAACCCTAGGCCCTGCCCAGCCGCCACCCCTCTCCCCGTCTGCTGACCACCCCACTGGCTGTTTGTGAGGAGCCCGGCTCGGCCCTGGCCTTTTGTTCCGCCAGCCGGATCGCAACCCTGGAATGCGCCGGAGAGATAAGAGCACCGTGGCCCTGGTGGCTCTTACATCTCACCGATACGCAAAGGTCACAATCAATGCACCTCAAAAGCCACACGGGGAGAATGCCAAGAGGCACGCCAGAAAGCCAAGAGGTTCGAGGGAGACGGCGGCGCACCTGTGTTATTTGGCAGGCCTGATTTCTGAAGGATCCGAGGCGATGGGAAA
The DNA here is from genome assembly GCA_029375565.1 of Gekko gecko. Lineage (NCBI taxonomy): Eukaryota > Metazoa > Chordata > Lepidosauria > Squamata > Gekkonidae > Gekko > Gekko gecko. The sequence goes on along the minus strand of JAPDNY010000010.1, from coordinate 122,766,865 downwards.
AATACTTTTTTTGTTCCTCGGCGCCGGAGAATCCGAAAGGCACAATTTATGTAGCGTCTCGAAGGCCGGGTATTTATTTCAACATGGCATCCCAGGCGGCCACCCAAGGAGGCGACACTTGCTGTCAATCTGCGATGATAGCGGATGATCATAGTTTTTCAAAATACATAAGTGGCTGTTAGAAAGATGACAGATCAATTGTTCTCGGCGGTTGCCGAGGGCTGAGACAGGGGAGGGGGGTGGCGCTTTCCCGCTCCATTATCATCAGGAAGGATTTGGGCTGAGTCGTTTGGAAGGAAGGTTCCCATCGGGTGAGCTCTAGCGGGCAGTCAAGCAGATTTCCAAAGGAGAGGGGGACGGAAGGCGTCTTTTGAAAGCGAGCAGAAATAACAGACAGCTGTTTCTCCTCACGACGGCAAAATGGCGCAGTGTGCCGACGGAAGAACGGCCTGGCCGCTTGGACCAATCTCGTGTTGTGTTGTATTTCACTGGCCCAGGCGGTCAGGCTGCACACGGGATCTAAAGCAATTCCTGGGCCCGGCAGTATTCTCACAAATGGCAGGCAGGCCGTCGGAGCATCCCAGAATGCTTTGCACTGCCATGGAAGGGGCGGGAGCCGTGCCGCTCAGCCATGCATTTGTTAAGGTTGGGAAATGTTTGGAGATTTGGGGGGGCGGAGCCTGGGGAGGGCGGAGTTTGGGGAGGGGGTGGACTTCTGTGAGGCGTAATGCCATAGATGCTGTCTACCTGCCCCCCCCCACCTCCCAAAGTAGCCATTTTTTCCCCAGGTGAACTGATACCAGTTTGGTGCAGTGGTTAAGAGCGCAGACTCTAATCTGGGAGAACCGGGTTTGATTCCCCCGCTCCTTCACGTGCAGCTGCTGGTGTGACCTTGGGTCAGTCACCAGTTCTTTCAGGTGACAATAAAAAAGTATTCATATAGAAAATAAACAATCTTACGAAGAAACACTAATCTTATACAGTCTACAGTGTCAAACAAGAGCAGAACTACTACGGAGGAACATGGTAGTGAAAAGGGAAAAGCTTACCCAGATCCAGGGCTATTTTTGGGCAGAAGAAGAAGGTCCCATTTATGTCAGATCCGGCCCTCCTAACAAATGAGTTCTAGTGTGTGGGACCGCAGCCTAGGTAAGGGGAGCGGGAGAGAATGAAACCGACCCTGCGGTTAGAGTTGCCACCTCCTGACAACCAGGCTTGCTGCCAGCCAATGGGAGGAAATGGGGGCCCGCCCCAGCGGCATGCTGGTGCATTGACATCACTTCTGGTGGAAACCGGATGTGACATCATGGGCCACTCTGGGAGTTATAAAGAAACTCTATAGTAAAGCCACAGAGCGCTGCAGATCCTAGCAAGTCCCATAGCGTCGCCTCTTGTTGTCACCAGAAGTGAGGTCAGCGTGCTGGCATGAGGCTGGGACACCAGTCCTTACCTCCTAAATGCCTCCAAGGATTACCAGCTGTGGCCTGGCAACCTTATGATGGCAGCTACTTTAACGTGTTTTTTAAAAAAATCTGCACCGCCAATCATATCTCCAGTGACCAATCAGATGCTCCAATGGGTGACAGCTCCACCTAGCCCCACCCACTTTCTAAAAACACATGGGAGCGCCAGGAAGGGTGTCAGTGGATCTACAGCTAACACATCACGTTGCCGTCCTCCAGGTAGGGCCTGGAGATCTCTTGGAATTACAAGCGGTCTCCAAAGATCAGTCCCCCTGGAGGAAATGACAGCTTGGGAGGGTGGACTCTATGGCATACCATAGTGCAGGAGAAACCAAAGACCTAGAGTGTCATCATGTCCCTGCTGCGCTCCCTCCCCTCCCCAAATTGTACCCTCCCCAGGCTCCACCCCCAAAATCTCCAGGAAATTTCCAACCCACAGTTGGCAACCCCTACAAATGTGAAGGCCATGAAAAGGTTTATGGAGCCAAAGGTCAAGTCCGTCAGGCACTTTGTGTTGCTCTGCATCGCCCTACTTTCTGGTTCACAGTTGCACTGCATCATGGACTTTGTGATGACTCCAGTTATAATATAATGCTTCTAGCACTTCACACAAGTACAGTGTAACCAGACACGAGAACTAATCTATGACTGCAGCACTAATGATAGAAAGTCTATGGTGCAGTGTAACTATGAAGGAAGACTATATTTATAACAACATTGTACCTTGGTGATGCAAAAAGGACCAGCCGGAGTCTATCGCAAGCGGTGTGGATTTTATTACAAGTCTTTTTCTGCTTGGGAAAACTGTTCTGCTTTCTCCATATTTTAATCTCTTGTTTTGCTTTTGGGTAGGATTATTGTACATTCCATTGTGTAATAATTATTAGTTATTAACGTTTATTTTTATTAAAATATTTGCCTACACGCAGCTCAAAAGCTCCAGAGGTGGCTTACTAAATTAACATTAAAGCAATCACTAAAAACCTCCAAGAGACTAAAACCAACATCGAGCAATAGCAGAAGAATCATATCACAAAGACAGCATGGTCTAGCAGAAGAGAGAAGAGGTTGGATTTACACCCCACCCTTCAATCGGAGTCTCAGAGCGGTTTACAATCTCCTTCCCTTCCCCTCCCCACAACAGACACCCTGTGAGGGAGGCAGGGCTGAGAGAGCTCTTGACAGAAACTGCTCTTTCAAGAACAGCTCTTGTCAGAACTATGGCCTGCTCAAGGTCATCCAGCAGCTGCAAATGGAGGAGTGGGGAATCAAACCCGGTTCTCCCAGAATTAGAGGCTGGCCTCCTATCCACTACACCAAACTGGCTCTCTTTGCAACTGGATTTTACTGTGTGGAATGGCAAAATCCGCTTGCCAACAGTCACCGAAGTGGTTGAAACTGCATTATTTAGGATTGTGTGAAAGCACCCTAGTTCTGTGAGATCTGAATTCAGATTTCCACTCTGCCATAAAACTCACTGGTTGAACTTCAGTCTGTCATTCTCTGTTTTAGCCTAACCTACCTTAAGAGGACTTGTCAGGTAGTCCTGCCGTGATGGATGGAGGGGAGGGGAGGATGGCTATGGGCGCCATGGTGGCGTGACGGGCGGGAGGTTGGGATCGTAGGGGTGTTGATTTATGCCTGGTGTGTGGGAATGGAATGCGGCTCTGGCAACCCCTATCTGTGGTAGACTGAACATTCTGACCTTGGAGAGTCTAGCTGCGAGCTTTCCTATCGCTTTCAAAGCTGCAGCTTTGCTGAGATTAATGGGGGCGGTGGGAACTTCATTAGCGTAGTAACTTTCGATTCCCATTCGCATGGTATTCCCTGATTGGTAGAAGGGGGGGTCCCCATTCACCCCCTTCCCTGTATAACCGCCTGCTATGTGTAACCAAGTTATTCTGAACAATGTATCTGCTCCAGTAACCTTTCTATTGCAGCTTTCCAATAAACGCTATTCTTGTTTGAATCACAAGGCATGGTGTTTGGCTGACTAAGTTAGGGCTTCTGACAGGACCTCAAGAGCCTCTTGCTCAGGGTGAAAGAGGAGAGCACAAAAGTGGGCTTGAAACTCAACATCCAAAAAATGAAGATCCTGGCATCCGGCCCCATCACTCCTTGGCAAATAGAAGGGGAAGTCGTGGAAGCAGTGACAGACTTCACATTCCTGGGATCCTAGATCACTGCAGACGGTGACTGCAGCCATGAAATTAAAAGACGCCGGCGCCTTGGGAGGAAAGCGATCGCAAACCTAAACAGCATGATAAAAAGCAGAGACATCACCCTGCCAACAAAAGTCCGCATGGCCAAAGCAATGGTATTCTCAGTAGTAATGTATGGCTGCGAGAGTTGGACTATAAGGAAGGCCGAGCGCCGAAGAATAGATTCTTTTGAACTATGGTGCTGGAGAAGACTCTTGAGAGTCCCTTGGACTGCAAGGAGATAAAATCAGTCAATCCTAAAAGAAATCAACCCTGATTGTTCCCTAGAAGGCCAGATCCTGAAGCTGAAGCTCAAATACATTGGCCACCAAATGAGAAGGGAGCATTCACTGGAGAAGACCCTGATGCTGGGAAAGACTGAAGGTCAAAGAAGAAGAAGGGGACGGCAAAGGATGAGGTGGTTAGACAGTGTCACCGATGCAACGAACATGAAATTAAGCAAACTTCGGAGCACGATGGAAGACAGGAGGGCCTGGCGTGAGGTGGTCCATGGGGTAACGAAGAGTCAGATTTGACTTTGCAACTGAACAACAACAACAACCTTACAGGGTTGTTGTGAAAATAAAATGGCGGAGGGGGGCACCCTGTCTGCCACCCTGAGTACCTTGGGATAAAAATGTACTAGATACATAGATAGACTTCCAAGAAACTGATAAAAATAAAGCAGCGATACATATTGGGGCAGATTAAATAAAAAGAGAACAAAGACCCCAGTCAGAAGAGCAAAGTGTGGTAAGCTAGTACATCTTTGGTGGAGACACACCACCTTGAGAGAAAAGAGGTCCTCTTTTGTTTGGTGTTGTGGTTAAGTGCACGGACTTTATTCTGGGAGAACTGGGTTTGATTCCCCACACCTCCACTTGCAGCTGCTGGATGACCTTGGGCAAGCCACAGTTCTGTCGGAGCCGTTCTGTCTCAGCCCCACCTCCGTCACAGGCTGTCTGTTGTAGGGAGGAGAAGGGAAAGGAGTTTGTAAGCTGCTCTGAGACTCTGAGTGAAGGGCAGGGTATAAATCCAATCTCTTCTCTTCTTCTTCTTAAGTCATCGATCCGTTGCAATTCCTGGGGATACCCAGGTCCCACCTGGAGGTTGGCAACCCCAGGTCCCAGACGTTGTGACGTACAGATCTGCCCTTTAGCTCCGCCTGTTGTTTTCTGATGGTTTAACTATGAGCCTTTTCATGCCGCCCATGTGGTTGGCCAGCATTCTTGGTTTGCTTCCCATCCTTTCCATCCAACTGATAGGCAACAGATGCAAAAAATAACATCCGACATGGCATTAATTTGCTGGGAGAAAAATTGCCGCGAGGAAGCAGAAAACGGCACAGAAAACGGCCCACATGTGATAAGTCACAGCAAAAGAAGGATATCCGGAGTGGACGGGGCCGGAGGGTGGAAGTTGGTAACACCCCTATTTGCAAGGTAGTTGCCAGCTCTTTGAATATAAGGAGGAGGAAGAGGAGGAAGAGATTGGATTGATACCCCGCCCTTCACTCAGAGTCTCAGAGCAGCTTACAATCTCCTTTCCCTTCCCCTCCGCACAACAGACACCTTGTGAGGTAGGCGGGGCTGAGAGAGCTCTTTCGAGGACTGCTTCTGAGAGAACAGCTCTGACAGAACTATGGCTTGCCCAAGGTCATCCAGCAGCTGCGAGAGTGGAGGAGTGGGGAGTCGAACTTGCTTCTCCCAGATTAGAGTCCACGCACTTAACAACTACGCCATGGTCAGAGTGGTTCATGGGTGGGGTTATCGTAAGAACATAAGAGAAGTCAAATGTTGGTTCAGGCCAGTGGCCCATCCAGTCCAACACTCTGTCACACAGCGGCGAAAAATACCAGGTGCCCTCAGGAGGTCCACCAGTGAGGCCAGGACACTAGAAGCCCTCCCACTGTTGTCCCCACCCCCCAAGTACCAAGAAGACAGAGCATCCCTTGCCCCAGACCGAAAGTCCCTATCTAGATCTTGTGGCTCATAGCCACTGATGAACTTCTGCTCCATATGTTTATCTAATTCCCTCTTGAAACCGCCCATGCTTGTAGCCACCACCCCCTCCTGTGGCAGTGAATTCCACATGTTAATCACTCTTTGGGTGAAGAAGGACTTCCTTGTATCCGTTCTAACCCGACTGCCCAGCAATTTCATTGAGTGTCCACGAGTTCCGGTCTTGTGCAAAAGGGAAAAAAGTATCTCTTTCTCTACCGGCTCTTTCCCATGCACAATCTTATAAACCTGTCTGCTCTGGGTGGGGAACTACCCGGAGATTTGGGGGCCCAAAGCAGTTTACATCATTCTCCCGTCCTCTACTTTTTCCTTACAACAACCCCGCGAGGTAGGTCAGGCTCAGAGTCTTGGAGGGACCCAAGGTCGCCCAGCGAGTTTCTGTGGCAGAGGAAGGTCTTTCACCCGGGGCCTCTCCCAATCCTAGTCCGACAATCTAACCACCACACCAACCTGGCTCTCAAATGATGTAGGGGGACGGTGTTTTGATTTCTCTAAACTGCTAAATGCTCTTAACCGGTCGCCCTGCTTTCCGGCCCTTGTGGGGTAGCCTGCCCGGACTTCATTTCCTCAGCCCACCGCAAAGCACGAGCTCTGCGGCTGAATGCCCAGCTCCGTAATCTTTCCTTCGCTTCTATCGAAACGTTCTGCAAAATCCTCCCGCTCAGGATGTAATCTCCTATCAGTCCCCGGCACTCTCTTGCTGTAGGAAGTTCCTTTCATGTTATTAGCCCAAATGGGCTCCCCCACCCCCGCCTCCTCTTCACAATGCCTTCAGATTTCCTCCGTAGGGTTAGTGGAGCCTGCTGCTGCCGACCCCGCAATGTTTTGAATCTGAAGTGCGGCAAACAAGCCTTCCAGGGCCCATTTATCAGGGATTAATAGCTCTGACCATAGGACAAGAAATCTCCCATCTGCTTGCTCCGGAATCATTTTGTAAAGCGTCCGTCCCCTCTTCCCCCTTTTGCCAGGTAGAAGTTAATAACAGCAGACTGACAGACCGGTGCCCCCTTCTGGGGAGGTGTCTGTGGTTGCCATTTTCCAGGTGGCGCCTGGATACCTCCCAGAATTACACCTGAGCTCTAGGTGACAGGGAGCGGTTCCTTTGGAGGAGGAGGAGGAGGAGGAGGAGGAGGAGGAAGAAGAAGAAGAAGAAGAAGAAGAAGAAGAAGAAGAAGAAGAAGAAGAAGAAGAAGAGGAGGAGGAGGAGGAGGAGGAGGAGGAAGAAGAAGAGGAGGAGGAGGAAGAAGAAGAAGAGGAGGAGGAGGAAGAGGAGGAGGAGGAGGAAGAAGAAGAAGAGGAGGAGGAGGAAGAAGAAGAAGAAGAGGAGGAGGAGGAGGAGGAGGAAGAGGAGGAGGAGGAGGAAGAAGAAGAAGAAGAAGAAGAGGAGGAGGAGGAGGAGGAGGAGGAGGAGGACGAAGAAGAAGAAGAAGAAGAAGAAGAAGAAGAAGAGGAGGAGGAGGAGGAGGAGGAGGAGGAGGAGGAGGAGGAGACTGAATTCATACCCCGCCCTTCACTACCCAAAGGTGTCTCAGAGCGGCTTACAAACTCCTTTCCTTTCCCTTCCCCTCCCCACAACAGACACCCTGTGAGGGCTGAGAGAGCTCTTGACAGAAACTGCTCTTTTTCTAGGACAGCTCTTATCAGAACTATGGCTTGCCCAAGGTCATCCAGCCAGGTGCAAGTGGAGGAGTGGGGAATCAAACCCGGTTCTCCCAGATTGGAGTCCGCCTACTTAACCACGACATCAAGCTGGTTCGAAGAAGAAGGAGAAGGAGAAGAAGAAGGACTAGAAGAGGAGAAGAAGAATTGGATTTATACCCTGCCCTTCACTCGGGGTCTCAGAGTGGCTTCCAATCTCCTTCCCTCCCTCTCCCCACAACAGACACACTATGAGGTAGGTGGGGCTGAGAGAGCTCTTTCGAGAACTGCTTTTGAGAGAACAGAGAACCGTGACTCACCCAAGGTCCCCCAGCTGGCTGCATGTGGAGGAGTGGGGAATCAAACCTGGTTCTCTTGCTGCTTAACTTCCCTTTTTCGGTCCAGTATTAATTTCTCAGTTATTTCATTGTGATATGTAACATTGTTAACGTGTCTCTATCTGCACCTCAAATTGGTTGACCTCTGAAGAAGGCCCCCAAAGGGCAGAAACGCATCCGGTCACCGGGTCTGGCCCTTGTGTTCAGATCACTTGCACGTTGTAACGAGGCTTTCACGGGGCCCGTATATGTTTTTAACTCTCTTTCTGATAAATTCATGTATTTTTGTATATAACAAGTTTACACTAGGTTTTTAATACTGACCCCTTTATCAAGATACTTTTTAACACGCATATCTGAGCCCGCCGGGTACAGCCATTCAGTGCAGCCAGTTCTAGGGACATCGGCCAACCTGATCTAATGCAATCTTAGGACGCATTCACAGAAGCCTTGTGTCCAGATCACGGGAGGTGGTCGTTCCGCTCTATTCAGCTACGGTCAGGCCTCCCCTGGAGTCCTGTGTCCAGTTTTGGGCACCACATTTTAGGAAGGATGTCAACAAGCTCGAGCGTGTCCAGAAGAGGGAGACCAGGATGGTGAGAGGGTTGGGATCCAAGTTTCACGAGGGAAGGCTGAAAGAGTTGAGTATGTTTAGCCTGGGAAAGAGAAGGCTTAGAGGGGACACGATGGCAGTCTTCAAATATCTGAAGGGCTGTCCTGTAGAAGATGGAGCAGATCGATTCTCTCTTGCTCCGGATTGCAGGACTAGATTGAATGGGTGGAAATGACAAGGGAGTCGATATATCAGCTAGATATCAGGAGAAACTTCTTAACTATAAGAGTGGCTGAGCAGTGGAACTGTCTGCCTCGGGAGGTGGCGGATGCTCCTTTGCTGGACGTTTTCAAGCAGAGGCTGGACGACCATCTTTCAGGGATGTTGTAGGGCTCTCTTTCGGCTTCGCTCCTGCAGAGTGCAGGGGGTTGGACTAGATGACCTGCAAGGCCCCTTCCCACTCTATGATTCTATGATCTGAAGCATGTCTTTGGATGCTTGCTGCTGACGTTAGGGTTGCCAGGTCTGGGCTGGGAAATACCTGGAGACTTTGGAGGTGGTTCCAGGAGTGGGCGGGGTTTGGGGAGTGGAGGGGGCTCAGTGGAATACATTGCCATAGAGTCCACCCTCCAAAGCAGCCATTTTCTCCGGGGGAGCTGATCTCTGTCAGCTGGAGATCGGTTGTAAAAGCGGGGGATCTCCAGGCCCCACCTGGAAGATTGGCACCCCAAGCTGGTGCTGATAGGTTCTGACTAGCAACAACTGGAAGAGGATGGGACACTTTTCCAGCTCTGTGGCATATGTACGGTTGCCATCTCTGGGTTGGGAAATAACTGGAGATTTTGGCAGTAGAGCCTGAAATGGGCGGGGCTTGGGAAGGGACCTCAGCTAGGGTTGCCGAGTCCTACCGTAGCCACAGCGGGGGAGTTCTGGCCCTCTCCAGGAAGTGACAACATTGCATCGGGCACGTTGGGGGGCGGGACCGCTGTCATTCAAGGGGAAACCATAGAGCTTTCCCTCGAATGATAGAGCGTCCCGTCCCCCCGCAACATGCCCGATGCGATGATGTCACCTCCAGGTGACATCATGACTCCGGGCACGTCTCCGTGATCCCGGCACTTTGGGGGTGGGGTTCCCTCCGGCAGCCTGATCCGGGCTGGCGGGTAGCGGACTCAACAAGTGGGGTTTCCCCTGCCCCCCGGGGGACCTGGCGACCCTAGGACACAATGCCCTAGACTCCACCCTCCAAAGCAGCCATTTTCCCCAGGGAGACTGATCCTGGTTGTCAAGAGACCCATTGTGATAGCGGGGAAATCTCCAGGTGCCTCCTGGAGGCAGGGCCGGATCGCCCATTGGGCGAACTGGGCGCTCGCCTAGGGCGCCCCGGCCTCAGGGGTGCCAAATGGCACCCCACTCCCCCCAAAAGGCGCCACCCCAGCCGCCCTAACCAGGCGCCCGCTGTTGCCGCTAGATCCCCGCCCCTTCCGGCTTTCCTGGGAGGGAGGGGGCGGCAGCTAGACCCCCCTGCCCCCTTCCCGGCTTTCCTGGGGGTCCCGCAGCCATGGAGCTTCCAGGAAAGCCAGCCCTGGGAGAGAGGGGGCGGCGGCTAGACCCCCGCCCCCTTCCTGGCTTTCCTGGGGGTCCCGCAGCCGTGGAGCCCCGAGGAAAGCCAGCGCTGTGAGGGAGGGGGCGGCGGCTAGACCCCTGCCCCCTTCCCTGGCTTTCCTGGGGGCCCCGCAGCTGCAGAGCCTCCAGGAAAGCCAGCACTCCGCCGGTTCAGGCCCCACCGGGAGGTTGGCATCCCCAGTGAGGGGCACCCCAGGCTTCCTGCCTAGGGCGCCCAGACACCTGGAGCCGGCCCTGCCCGGAGGTGGGCAACTCTAGGCCCATGCCACAGCCCGTAGGCCCACAACAACAAGGGGAAAAAGAGAGGAAAGAAAGGCAAACACAGAAAAAGAGGTTGTTATTGCTAATTTCAGTCCCCCCGGGCTGCGAGAGCTTCCCAGCCACATTCGAGCTGCTAATCACCTTCCTTTGTCACTGAAACAAAAATACTCGTGTCTTCGCTTCAGATCTGCCACTGGAGAAAAATGCAGCCATTAATTACAGCTGCTGTTGTCATGCAGGAAAATTACTGTAATTGAGATGGAGGTGAGTTACATCTCCCTGTTTAAGGCAAACATCGGGGAGCTTGCGCAGAACGCCCCGCGCTCCCAGGAGAGGTGGGCAGGTGGGGCGAAAAGACGCCAGGCCCAGGCCGAAAGATCCACCCGCGATTTGCAGAACGGAAAGAGCACAATCCTCAATTTGCTGCGATGGCGAAAGAGAGCCTCCACGTTCGGGGGCAGTGTACCATACTGGAGATTCGTAATCATCGGGAGATGTCTACAGACTTCTCCATAAAGCGTTCAAGGTGGCCTGCTACATGAAACAAGAGAACCGTTAAATCTAAAACAATCGAGCCAAGTAGAACTTGGGCAGCTGGATGGAGAAACATCAGCAGGGGGGAAAGCGGAAAATGACACAGAAGTAGACCAAATGCTAGGAGGGAACAGGGAGAACATAGGCTGGTAGGGTTGCCAACTATGGGTTGGGAAATCCCTGGAGATTTAGGGTGGCGGCTGGGGAAGGTGGGGTTTGGGCACGGGAAGGGACCGTAGCGGGTATAATGCCCTAGAGCAGGGATGTCGAACTCATTTGTTAAGAGGGCCAGATTTGACGTAAATGAGACCTTGTCGGGCCAGGCCATGTGTGTGCCATAAAATGTATTGCCAGGTAGCAAAGATATAGGCCGAGGTCAGATTGGCAGTTTGCCCCGAGATAGGCACGTGCCAGAAACGTTTCACAAACAGATTAAAGGGGCCGTTCACACTGGCACATCTGTCAGGCATTCCCCAGCCGTACTCAGCCTGTCTTGTAGCGCTTTCCTCCCGAGTCTAAAAAATACCTGGTGAAAGTGGTAGCAAACCCTGGAGAGCACATTCATCCCGCTTCAGGGACATGTGAACGTGAACAAGCTGATCCGGTAGGGATGCACTTATGCGCATGAGCACATAAGCGCATATAACTGGATTACAAAACAAAAAGCCACTTACAGCCGCCCCTCCGTCAGGGGCGGGCCAACAGCATGAATGCTTCCTTGCGCGTCCTCGCCAGTATGCTCCCGCATCAGTCGGTGCAGTGTGACCAGGAAAACCCAGAACACTTTGTTCCGGGTCTTTTTGCCGTGACTCCATCGCGCTTCAAACTGCCAGTCTGACCGCAGCCATAAACTTTTTAAAGGACACAAACACAGAGGGTTTTTTTTAAAACTTAAAATGAAAACATGCTTAAAACATCAGCATTCTTGCAATATTTCATTTATTTAACGGTGTCTGATACCTGACACCTCTTGCTCTGAATTATTGCATCAAAATCCCTGGGCTGTTGCAATCTTGAGTGTGCTGTTCAGGTGTGTCTCTGCAAGCTGCAAACCTACGATGACGCAGCAGCAGAAAAAGTGGAAGAAGAAGCAGGAGACAGCCAGTTCCACTGCGGGCCGGACACCCCTACCTTAGAATCTACCCTCCAAAGCTGCCATTTTCATTGGGGGAACTAAACTATGCTGTCTGGAGGTCAGTTAGGGCTGACAGTCCCACGTTGCCCATCAGCCAGCCAGCAAGAGTACTGACTGCTAGGGGAGGCAGACCTCGGCCATTGTTGGCAGTGACACGACGGGGGCAGACTTCCGGTGTGTCCCAAAACTGATGTCATTGCGTCGCTGACGTTGTGGTGACGCTCTGGCAGCTGGGCAAGAACAGCATGTTACAAGCTATTTTTACCATAGAGGTTTTGCCCAGATACCAGAGAGTTGCCACACACACCAGCAATGTGATGACATCATTTCTGGTGCATCCTGGAAGTGATGTCACCACATTGCTGGCGACGAGGCCCAGGCCTCCCCTCTGGTCCTGGTGAGCTCCCCCACCTCCTTCCCGTTGCCAGAAGGGAACTGGCAACCCCCTTTGGAGGAGGAGAAGGAGGAGGAGGAGAAGGAGGAGGAGATTGGATTAATGCCCCACCCTTCACTCGGAGTCTCAGAGCGGCTTACAAACTCCTTTCCCTTCCCCTCCCCACAACAGAGACCCTGTGAGGTAGGTGGGGCTGAGAGAGCTCTTTTGAGGACTGCCCTTGAGAGAACAGCTCTGAAAGAACTTGTGACTGACCCAAGGTCACACCAGCAGCTGCTTGTGGAGGTGTGGGGAATCAAACCAGATTCTCCCAGATTAGAGTCTGTACACTTAACCACTATCCCAAACTGGTTTGGGGAGGGCGGTATATAAATCTAATAAAATAAAATAAATTAAAGGGCAGTTGTAATCATGGGTGATCTCCTGGCCCCACCTGAAGATTAGAAACCCTTGACCCGAGACTCCATAGTAAAGGTAAAGGTTTCTCTCACTCAAAAGCTAGTTGAATCTGACTCTAGGGGTGCTCATCTCCATTTCCAAGCCGAAAAGCCAGCGCTGTCCGAAGACGTTTCCATGGTCATGTGGCCGGCATGACTAAACGCCGAGGCGCACGGAACGCTGTTACCTTCCCACCGAAGTGGCACCTATGTATCTACTTGCAGTTTCTCGCTTTTGAACTGCTCGGTTGGCAGGAGCTGGGGCCAGAGATGGGAGCTCACTACGTCATGCGGCACTCTTGGGTCTCGAACTGCCGAGCTACCGACCTACCAGTCGGCAGCTCAGCGTCTTAACCTCTCAGCCACCGCGGCTCTTCTCAGACTCCATAGATGGTATCAAAAGGATGTATCAGGTGCTGGAAACAAATAATGCGGAATAGTCATCGCAGTCACGGCGCCTCTGGGATCTTCCCGTCAGAAGATAGGCCCCACCTAAGTGAATCAAGCTGCAAGCGTTTGGGACATGCCGGTCATCTTGGTCCTTGGGACGTATACAGGTGTCTGACTCTTTCTCCCATGATGCAATGCTCCCCGACTCCTGGTTCTCTTGAGGCTCAGATTGTGAGATTTGAGAGGCGGGGCCTAAGACCTTGGGGGTGGGACCTGTTCGATTGAAGGGTAGAGCCTAAAAGCAATTTCCCCCCAAAAAATTACACACATGTTCTACACTTCTTCAGATTTATCTCCAGTGCAAGATGTGTTCTATATTATACCTGCATTGGGTTCTATTTCTACATCCTTCGTACTCACAGAAATAAGGACGGCGGGGGATTGTGAAGGATGGGCCCTACTGAATGCACCTGGCTCCTGGCTCTTCACCCCGAGGAGCTCCTTGAGTTAGAACATAAGAACATAAGAACATAAGAGAAGCCAATGTTGAATCAGGCCAATGGCCCATCTAGTCCAACACTCTGTCACACAGCGGCCAAAAATACCAGGTGCCATCAGGAGGTCCAGCAGTGGGGCCAGGACACCAGAAGCCCTCCCACTGCTGCCCCCTCCAGCACCAAGAATAGAGTGCATCACCTGCCCCAGACTGAGAGTTCCCATTTATACCCTGTGGCTAATAGCCACTGATGGACTTCTGCTCCATGTGTTTATCTAATTCCCTCTTGAAACTGTCCATGCTTGTAGCTGCCACCACCTCCTGTGGCAGTGAATTCCATATGTTAATCACTCTTTGGGTGAAGAAGGACTTCCTTTTATCTGTTCTAACTCGACTGCTCAGCAATTTCATGGAGTGCCCACGAGTTCTTGTATTGTGAGAAAGGGAGAAAAGGACTTCTTTCTCAACCTGCCCAATCCCATTCATAATCTTATAAACCTCGATCATGTCACCCCTCAGCCGTCGTCTCTCCAAGCTAAAGAGCCCCAAGCATTTTAACCTTTCTTCATAGGGAAGGTGTTCCAACCCTTTGATCATTCTAGTTGCCCTTCTCTGCACTTTTTCCAATGCTATAATATCCTTTTTGAGGTGTGGCGACCAGAACTGTACACAGTATTCCAAATGAGGTCGCACCAATGATTTATACAGGGGCATGATGATACTGGCTGATTTGTTTTCAATTCCCTTCCTAATAATCCCCAGCATAGTGTTGGCCTTCTTTATTGCAGTTACACACTGTCTAGACATTTTCATTGAGTTATTGATTTTCATTGAGTTATTGAGTTATTCATTTTCATTGAGTTGTGGAAATGGAGGCCCGGCAACCTATGGGCAAGCACGAAAATCTCCTCATAGAATCATAGAGTCGGAAGGGACCTCCAGGGCCATCTAGTCCAACCCCCTGCACAAGGCAGGAAATTCGCAACACGCCCCCCGTGACCGCTGTTCAACGCCCAGAAGATGACAAAAATCCTCCAGGATTGCTTTCTGACCCCAAAGTGGCAATCGCATTTCCTCAGGTGTGTAAGAAAGGGCCATGAGAACTAAGCACTGATGATCTGCCTGAGTTCACAGAATCCACATTGCTGTCGGAGGGCCATCTAGTCTCCGTTTGAGAACCTCCCAAGAAGGAGAGCCTGCCACCTCCTGAGGAAGCCTGTTCCACCGAGGAACCGCTCTGTCAGGAAGTTCTTCCTCGTGTTTAGCCGAAAACTCCTTGCTTGCCTTCTTTCCTGGGGCCTTCGGTAGCAGAACTTTCTCTGCCCAAAACCTTGGAGAGCTGCAGAAGACAATGCTTGGCTAGGTGGACCAATGTTAACACTAGGGTGGGCCATTCTCCAGTTGGGGGCGGCCTGGTTTTGTGGGCAACCCCTTCCCCAACAGCAGTGTTGCGCAATGTGCCTGGAAGTGACGTACACACATTGGGGGCAACACTCTGGTTTTTGGGCAAAACTCTATGGTTTGAGAGCGATTTTAGCATAGAATTTTGCCCCAAAAGCAGAGTGGCGCCCCTGATGTGTGTATATCACTTCTGGGCGATGTAGGCATGGTGCACGACTTCACTTCAGTTGACATCAGCATGTCAGGGGCAATGCTTCCAGCTCCCGGAACATCCCCACCATCCCTCCGCCAGCGTCTCCAGATATCACTAGTGAAAAGGTTCCCTTGTCTCTTCAACTCCATGCTTGACTTAGGGCTGCCAGGCGTTGCCTAGCAACCAGTGAGAGGTTTTAGGGTTGGGGAAATGGAGGGCTGTGACATCACGTGTGCCATCATTACATCCCTTCTGGTGAAAAGTGAAGTGACATAGTGTTGCTCTAGGAACTGCCAGAAACTCTGTGGTAAACCGTGGAGTTTCCGGCGATTCCTAGAGCTGCCCTCTGTCACTTCCGGGTTTTAGCTGAAAGTGACATCGCAACTCCTGGGACGCTGTCCCTTAATTTTTCCCCCGCCAAGTGGCAGCAGGCAGTGGGCCTTGGGGATGGGCAAGTTCGCCCTTGATTATGTCTTTAATCGCTACCCTTGCCCTGTGTTTGAATCCGTGGCGTTCCGGGAGAGATTTTTCCGGGTTGGTCACCCCAAAACTTCCCTGCATCCCCTTTGCACCCACAAAGTACCTCTCTTTCCTCTTAGCCTCCTGCAGAAGAAGAGACGCTGGGTCACCCATAAGGTTAGAGTCACAGCCCCAGGGCAAGGTCAAATTTCCTCCCAGTTGTCACGGCGACGAACATGTGGCAGTCACAGTCATCGCCTTCCTCAAAAACAGAAGGCTAATTGCTCCTTGTGAGCCGCCACAAAAGTTAACTATAAATATGCAAATAGAGGCGAGAATAAAACACTCATTAAGCATTAGGCATTTACCACGGAAATTAAGTGTCATTAAATATATAAAAAGGCTTTCCCGATTCCTGGTCTCCGGGAGACGCTCCTTCTGTCTTTACGAACACATCCATTATTACGCGTTTGGCCTGTTTAACATAAATACCATGGGAGGGGGACGAAAGATTATGTACACTGTCAGTGTGAATGTAAAGGTAAAGGTAGAGGTTCCCTTGCTCGAAAGCCAGTCGAATCCGACTCTAGGGTTGCGGTGCTCATCTCCGTTTCAAAACCAAAGAGCCAGCGCTGTCCGAAGACATTTCCGTGGTCATGTGGCCGGCATGACTAAACACCAAGGCGCACGGAACGCTGTTATCTTCCCACCGAAGTGGTACCTATTTATCTACTTGCAATTTCTTGCTTTCAAACTGCTAGGTTGGCAGGAGCTGGAACTAGAGATGGGCGCTCACTCCGCCATGCGGCACCCGGGTCTCGAACTGCTGAACTACTGACCTTCCACAGCCTGCAGTTCAGCGTCTTAACCACTTGAGTCACCATAGTGTGAATGTAGCACTGCCCAAATGTAGATGCCGGGACCAAACAGTCACCACCGGCTCCATTCACATCTGGCTAGCCAGCCGCAAGTATGGAGTCATCGAATCATAGAGTTGGAAGGGACCTCCAGGGTCATCTAGTCCAACCCCCTGCACAAGGCAGGAAATCCACAAATACCTCCCCCTCCACACCCGCAGTGACCGCTGTTCTGTGCCCAGAATCTGTTCATTCGGCAAGCTGTTCAGAAGTTTCCAATTAAATATGAGTGTGCCTCTTTTGCATGATTACGCTGCTTCCTCAGGCATGCCAAAGAACATAAGTGCCTGTTCTCAGCCTCTGTCTGTACTGCTTGGTCTGGTCACCCCTTTTTGTTAAAAATATATATATATGAAATTGGTACTGTGACCACCATCGCACTATTTCTACCTTTATGCAGTATTGTTGCTGCCAGGATGTAATAGCCCTAACCCGCCCATATCTTTAACGTACATCGGTACATGTCTTCCCCAGTGTAAGTAAACAGAGGGAGAGGTGCTATTAGGTCACTTTGCGCAGTGGTCACCACAACCCTCTCCACCCACCTCACACATCTGCCCAAAACCCTATTATTGAAATAGAAACATTCCATTTTAATTGAGACTCGCTATTGAGATCTCTCTGTGTGCCTTCCGTGTCTGTCATTAAACCCCCATTTACTGAGGTCCCAAAAGGATAGGTAATTTTTTCCCCTCCAGATTGAATGGATGGATACATTTGGATATACCCTATTTGCAGGGCTATTTTTGTAGAAAAAGCCCAGTAGGAACTCATTAGCATGTTAGGCCACACCCAGCAGCAGAAACTCATTAGCATATTAGGCCACACCCCATGTTACCAGAAGTGTGGTCATCCAGCCACACCCACCTTTGTTGTCAAAACCCAGGGCTTTTTTTGGAGCAGGAACTCCTTTGCATGTTAGGCCACACACCCCTCATGTAGCCAATCCTAATGAGTTTCTGCTGTTGGGTATGGCCTATTATGCGAATGAGTTCCTGCTGGGCGTGGCCAACTCGGGAGCCAGCCAGAACTCCATTCCTGCATGTTCCTGTCCCAAAATAGCCCTGCCTATTGGTAGAAATAATGTAAGGATTAATGATGGCAATTTCATTTATTTTTTAAAAAGATGACACATGGCCAGAGGTTAACTAAGGTTCAATAACCTGGCCTTATAGAACAAGCAGTTACTGCATACCCCCAAACGCCCATGATTGTTACAATCTTTTGTCATTGCTGTTGTTGGTGGTGGTGGTCTTGCAATCGTTGAAAGAATCTAAATCAGGAGCTTGTTTTCCATTTGACTTCAGGGGTAAAGCAAGTGAAACACGTGGAATTCACTGCCACAGAAAGTGGGGGCAGCTACAAGCAGGGCTCTGTTTGTAGCAGGAACTCCTTTGCATATTAGGCGACACACCCCTAACGTAGCCAATCCTCCAAGAGCTTACAGAGCTCTTCTTACAGGGGCTACTGTAAGCTCTTGGAAGATTGGCTATATTAGGGGTGTGTGGCCTAATATGCAAAGGAGTCCCTGCTACCAAAAGAGCCCTGGGCGACACACCCCTAATGTAGCCAATCCCCCAAGAGCTTACAGAGCTCTTCTTACAGGGGCTACTGTAAGCTCTTGGAGGATTGGCTACATTGGGGGGGGTGTCACCTAATATGCAAAGGAGTTCCTGCTACAAAAAGAGCCCAGGCTACAAGCATAGGTCCCAATCAGACAGGTCTTTAGATTCGCAAGTGCCTGGTGGATTTAAATGTAATGACCAGACAGCAACATCTGGGAAACGTGCCTCTTCCGTGTTCATCCTGTTTTGCCACTCTAGGGAGCCATACTTAATAGATACCAGTGAAAGTCCAGTATTTTCGCTTCCCAACAGGTCACTGATGGGACTTTTCCCCGTCTGATCGTTCCATCGCTCAAAGCTGAAAAAAGGGGGGAAAGGGAAGGGGAAACTCAACCCAAAATAACACTGCGAACCAAGGGGGCCAAGCTGACTAATATATATAAACATACAAATTTATTAAGGTGTACACTTGTTAAAATAACTTCTGATTAAAATTTTCCTAGTGTCAGACGTATAAAAACATACAAATGCTCATACAAAAGATGGGTCAACACTAAACAACTGAAGACCAAACGCGTTTCGGCCCCAAAGGGCCTTCCTCAGTGGTCACTAATACAGATATATCATTGACACACATTCATAGACATATATACATATATCAACCCAGGTGTTGTATCCTTATATGATTATACAGCTATTGCTGAAATTAGTACTGGGCCGTAGGTATATCTGTTGCAGTCTCACCAGTACTTCTGGTAATCAGAATTTTGTAGTTATGAATGTGTGCCACTCCATCAAAGCAAAGATACTGTTACACGCTGCTACAATGGCTACCATATATATAACACTATTTTAACAAGTGTACACCTTAATAAATTTGTATGTTTATATTATATTAGTCAGCTTGGCCCCCTTCGTTCCATCGCTCAATCAGCCCGTTGGGATAGTCTGACGTCAGACCATCCTGAGCGGCCGCCATTTAAAAAAAAAAAAAAAATTCTAGACAATTTCATGTTTCTGAATGGCCCATGAATTTTATCAACTGTGGTAATTAAAAAGGGACCTAGAGGGAGGTACCACTGGCGGTGCTTTAACCATTCAATTCTGCGCATGTGCGGGAAAACAAGTACATGTTGAGGCGCTGGTGCGCATGCGCAAACATAATTTTTTTTTTTAAAAAAAAAAAACCCGACTGCGTGGCTCCTTCAAGTGGATGCCGTCTAGACAATCCACCACAGAGTTTGCACACGGTAAGGGGAGCTGTCTAGTCATGCAACACCAGATAAAAAAGATCTGGATCAAATTAGAGCCGGGCCAATGGCAGATTTAGCCGCCCGTCTGAATGCGCCCATAGAGAGCTTTGAGAAGGGATTGGAAATACATATGGAGCAGGAGTCCATCAGTGGCTGTTAGTCATGAGGTACGGATGGAATACTCTGTCTGGGGCAGTAATGCTCGGTCTCCTTGGTGATTGGGGGGCAAGAATGGAAGGGCTTCTGCAGTTCTGGCCCCACTGGTGGACTTCCTGAAGGCATCTGTGTTTTGGCCACTGTGTGACACAGAGCGTTGGACTGGATGGGCCGTTGGCCTGATCCAACATGGCTTCTCTCATGTTATTGTGTCCAGGGCAGTGATACTCTGTCTTCTTGGCAATTGGGGGACAAGAGTGGGAGGGCTTCTGCAGTTCTGGCCCCACTGGTGGACCTCCTGAAGGCATCTGTGTTTTGGCCACTGTGTGACACAGAGCGTTGGACTGGATGGGCCGTTGGCCTGATCCAACATAGTTTGTCTTCTGTTCTTATGTCTGGGGCAGTGATGCTCTGTCTTCTTGGTGCTTGGAGGGCAACAGTGAGAAGGCTTCTGGGGTTCTGGCCCTGCTGGTGGACCTCCTGAAGGCATCTGTGTTTTGGCTACTGTGTGACACAGAGTGTTGGACTGGATGGGCCATTGGCCTGATCCAGCATGGCTTCTCTTATGTTCTCATGTCTGGGGCAGTGGTGCTCTGTCTTCTTGGTGATTGGGGGCCATATGTGGGAGGGCTTCTGGAGTTCTGGCCCCACTGGTGGACCTCCTGATGGCTCCTGAGTTTTGGCCAATGTGTGACACAGAGCCTTGGACTGCATGGGCCACTCACCTGATCCAACACATTTTGTCTTCTGTTCTTATGTCTGGGGCAGGGATGCTCTGTCTTCTGGTGCTTGGGGGGCAACAGGGGGGAGGGCTTCTGGAGTTCAGGCCCCACTGGTGGACCTCCTGATGGCACCTCGGTTTTGGCCACTGTGTGACACCAAGTGTTGGACTGGGTGGGCCTTTGGCCTGACCCAATACGGCTTCTCTTATGTGTTTATGGTCTTATGAAATCCGCCTAGTGGTCATGTTTGTGTCAAAGTTGCCAACACTCACCTACTCTCCTACCCGTAAGAGTTTGGAAACTCCTTTCTGGCTTTATAAATCTGACCCAGCCAAACCACAGGTGAAAGGCAGGCATTTGTCAGCACGGTATAGTGGTTAGAGTGTTGCACTTGCATCTGGGGGAACCGAGTTCGAATCCCCGCTCTGCCATGGAGGTTCGCTGGGTGACCTTGGGCCAGTCACACGCTCTCAACCCAACCTGCCTCACAGATTTTTGTGGGGTAAAATGGAGGAAAGGAAAATGATGTTTGTTTCTTTGGGTCCCCATTGGGGAGAAAAAGATGGTATAAATGAAGTAAGTAAATAGATAAATATAGTGCTATTATCCTAAGGGCACCTCCCACAGCTGTTAGAACATAAGAACATAACAGAAGCCAATGTTGAATCAGGCCAATGGCCCATCTAGTCCAACACTCTGTCACACAGCGGTCAAAATATACCAGGTGCCATCAGGAGGTCCAGCAGTGGGGCCAGGACACCAGAAGCCCTCCCACTGCTGCCCCCTCCAGCACCAAGAATAGAGTGCATCACCTGCCCCGGACTGAGAGTTCCCATCTATACCCTGTGGCTAATAGCCACGGATGGACTTCTGCTCCATATGTTTCTCTAATTCCCTCTTGAAACTGTCCATGCTTGTAGCTGCCACCACCTCCTGTGGCAGTGAATTCCATGTGTTAATCACTCTTTGGGTGAAGAAGGACTTCCTTTCATCTGTTCTAACCCGACTGCTCAGCAATTTCATGGAGTGCCCACGAGTTCTTGTATGGTGAGAAAGGGAGAAAAGGACTTCTTTGAAACATCAGAGAGAGAAAGAGGGAGAGGTGAGCCGTGTTCCCTCTCAGCTGAGTTAGTGTGAGCCAGCTCACAGTTTTTTTAGCCTCCGGCTCACACATTTTTGCCTTCGCTCAGGAAGGACGGCTCCGGAGCAGACTAATTTATTCAGTCGCCAATTCGCTCGCTCGCTCACGATTTTAATGCCAGCAGCTCACGAAGCAGAATGTTTGCTCACAAGACTCCACCGCTTAGAGGGAGCATTGGAGGTGGGATCTACCCGCTATTGGATGTGTCACTACGGTGATCAATTATACCTGCCTGCTTTCTGGTTCGGCTCGTGTCCAACCAGCCGGACAGTCGTAAGAAGGGGACAAGTGGATCAAATTTATCTAAATGTCAGCTGCAAACCCCCCCTGTGATATCAGATATTTTACCCTCCCAAGTTAACATCAACGACTGCAAATATGCTGCAGAAACAAGACACTGGAATTTGGGCAGCTTTTGGGGGCTGGGGGGCGACAGCCAGGAGGTGGGCCGTCATGACCTAGAGGAGGAGGACAAGCAGGTGGAGGCAGGTGGCTGTGGAAGGAGGCGAAGGCGTAGGGGAGCCAGAATTGGCAGGGGGGCGGTGAGTGGTGGTGGTGGTGGGAGGCAGAGCCACAGGTGATAGCGAGGTGGGGACTGCAGACTCAGCCGCCGCGAGTCCCCGCAGGTCTCCCTCCTGTTCATTTATTTTTCTTTGTCAAGGGCCGCGGTGCCCCCAATATTGCTGTTGAGTTTGGTCGATTTGTTTGCCTCGTGTACGTGTGTTGTATGGTTTTAATATGCAATTTACATGGCGTTTTTTTTGTGCACAATATGCATCATTTAAAAGTATAATATTCACATAATGCTGATTTATCGAGGCACAAGTAACATCGGGAAATGAATATATATTTTACAAGGGAGATTCGGTGCCGGGAATGAGAAAGCGGTGTGATAAGCGAGAGCCGTGGGTTTCTGCTTGCGTGAGGGAGAGGCGAAATCAAAAGGCAACTTTTCGGCAGCGGGGACAGAGAATCTAATAGCAGATTTCCTTCAGGGAATGGGAAATACTCCAGTGCACAACTGAACTTATGGACTGGCCCTAGACCAGATTGGCCTTGGCAGCCAATGAGAAATGCGGGGACAAGAAGACCGACCTACCTTGCAGGTATGTTGTAAGGACGATTGTTATATTTGCTGCCAGTCTGACAGCCAGTTTGGTGCGGGGGTTAGGAGCACAGGACTCGAATCTGGGAGAACCGGGTTTGATTCCCCACTCCTCCACATGCAGCCAGCTGGTGTGACCTTGGGTCAGTCACAAGTTCCCTCAGAGCTGTTCTCTCACCAGCAGTCCCCGAAAGAGCTCTCTCAGCCCCACCTACCTCACAGGGTGTCTGTTGTGGGGAGGGGAAGGGAAAGGAGATTGTGAGCTGCTTGGAGATTCCTTCGGGTAGCGAAGGGTGGGGTATAAATCCAATCTCTTCTCTTCTGCCGCTGCGGAAAGTGTGACGCACACTCTTCCAGTCTCTTTGGGGAGGAGGAAGGGGATCTGGTGGGTTAGCCATTTGACATACTTGGGCCGGTCTACGGTGGGCTAGATCCTATGTATGTACCAAGTATACCATAGGCCTTGTGCGTACAAATCTGAGTTCTAAACAGGGGCTTGTCACGGTAATCCTGCTCCCCAGCACTGGATGTCTGAAGTGGGGAAAGACCCAATCTCAAAATGGCCGCCTATCTCTCTCTCATTTATCTGCCAGCGGTCTAGAGTGGCACAACCATGGCAACTTCTTGTGAGCTGAGTCTGGGGAGGGAAAGCATTGCAAATGTCACTTCCGGCTGAGTGGCTGGAAGCGACGTTGCTTCTGATCTCTAAACTGGGAGAGCCGGGTTTGATTCCCCACTCCTCCACAGGCAGCTGCTGGTGTGACCTTAGGTCAGTCACAAGTTCTCTCAGAGCTGTTCTTTCATGAGCAGGCCTCGAAAGAGGTCTCTCAGCCCCACCTGCCTCACAGGGTGTCTGTTGTGGGGAGGGGAAGGGAAAGGAGGTTGTAAACTGCTCTGAGACTATATGTTGTCAAAGGCTTTCACGGCCGGAGTTCATTAGCTGCTGTAGATTTTCCGGGCTGTGTGGCCATGGTCTTGGCATTGTAGGACCTGACGTTTCGCCAGTAGCTGTGACTGGCATCCTCAGAGGTATAACACAGAAAGACGGAGTACTTCCGGCTGGCTCCCGAGTTGGCCACACCCAGCAGGGACTCATGAGCATAACAGGCCACACCCAACAGCAGAAACTCATTAGGATTGGCTACATTAGGGGTGTGTGGCCTAACATGCAAAGGAGTTCCTGCTCCAAAAAAGGCCCTGGGTTTTGACAACAAACAAGGTCAACAGAATAAGAAGCAAAAGGTGGGTGTGGCTGGATGACCACACTTCTGGCGACCTGGGAGAGTGGCCTAATATGCAGCATATGCTCCATATGTTTATCCAATTCCCTCTTGTAGCCATCCATGCTTGTAGTTGCCACCACCTCCTGTGGCAGTGAATTCCATGTGTTCATCATTCTTTGGGTGAAGAAGGACTTCCTTTTATCCATTCTAACCCAACTGCTCAGCAACTTAATGGAGTGCCCCCGAGTTCTTGTATTGTGAGAAAGGGAGAAAAGTCCTTCTTTCTCTGCCTGCTCTATCCCATGCCTTATCTTATAAACCTCGATCACGTCACCCCTCAGTCCTCGTTTCTCCAAGCTAAAGAGCCCCAAGCGCCTCAACCTTTCTTCACAGGGAAAGTGTTCCAACCCTTTTATCATTCTTGTTGCCCATTTCTGCACTTTTCCCGAAGCTATAATATCCTTTTTGAGGTGTGATGACCAGAACTGCACACAGTCCTCCAAATGAGGTCGCCCCATTGATTTATACAGGGGCATGATGATACTGGCTGATCTGTTTTCAATACCCTTCCTAATAATCCCCAGCATAGCGCTGGCCTTTTTTATTGCAGTCGCACACTTAACTGTCTCGACATTTTCAGTGAGTTATCTACTACGACTCCGAGATCTCTCTCTCTTGGTCAGTCTCTGCCAGTTCGGACCCCACTTTGTTTGAGCTCTCGGTTTTACGTAACTGTCTGCATAGATTAATGGCTGTTTTATGGCCGTTCAGGGGTGACTCTGCAATCGATATCGCGTCGGCTCGGGGGTATTTGAATGTGGTCTCGAGCCGCATCTTTTCCTGTTACGGTGTGGCTTTGGTAAAACGGCAGCGCAAATGCCAGTCGCGGATTGGGCCAGAGCGTTTTGTCTTATGCCCGTTTATGTCATCGCTTGGTGGCTGCAAAGCCGCCAGCCGACTGAAGAAGAGCTCCTAAAGAGCTGCCGCCTCCCCAGGCGACCACGGCATCGACTGCTGCCGTTCGCATCCTCGCCGCTGCCTAATCTGCAACACTGTCAAACAATAAGTAAAACAGCAAACAGGCATTCAGAAACCCTGGAGCCTCGGAGGGACCGCATGCCTGGATGTTTGCCGCTTTCCGTATGCAGGAGTATTGGACTTCCAAACCGCCGAGATCTGTCCAGGGCTGTGTGCTGTATGCAAAGAGGGAGGCGCCGATGAATATATCGTGTGGGGGACACCATGCAAATGCACCAAATTTGTGGAATGTATACAAGCCTCAGAATCTGGATTTCTTTTTTAAATTGTTATTACGGGATATGTTGTGCCTGTTCGTGGAGGGCTTGTGGCTGAGTGGCAGAGAAGATGGCCAAGTTCGGACTGGCAGTTTGGCCCGAGAGAGGCACATATCAGAAACGTTTCACAAATGGATTAAAGGGGCCGGTTCAGGCGTTCCCCGTCTTGAAACGCTTCCCTCCCGAGTTTAAAAAATACCAGTTGAAAGTGGTAGCAAACCCTAGAGAGCGCGTTCATCCCGTGTTCATCCCGCTTCCCAGAAGTGTGATCGCAAACAAGCTGATCCGGTAGGGATGCTCTTATGAGCATGAGCACTTATGCACATGAGCGCATAAGCGCATATTGTCAGATTCCATTACAAAAAGCCGCTTATAGTGTGACCGGGAAAACCCAGGACACCTTCCCTATGAAGAAAGGTTAAAACGCTTGGGGCTCATCAGCTTGGAGAAACTACGGCTGAGGGGTGACATGATCGAGGTTTATAAGATTATGAATGGGATTGAGCAGGTTGAGAAAAAAGTACTTTTCTCCCTTTCTCACAATACAAGAACTCGTGGGCACTCCATGAAATTGCTGAGCAGTCGGGTTAGAACAGATAAAAGGAAGTCCTTCTTCACCCAAAGAGTGATTAACATGTGGAATTCACTGCCACAGGAGGTAGTGGCAGCTACAAGCATGGACAGTTTCAAGAGGGAAACATATGGAGCAGAAGTCCATCAGTGGCTATTAGCCACAGGGTATAGATGGGAACTCTCAGTCTGGGGCAGGTGATGCACTCTATTCTTGGTGCTGGAGGGGGCAGCAGTGGGAGGGCTTCTAGTGTCCTGGCCCCACTGCTGGACCTCCTGATGGCCCCTGGTATATTTTGGGCGCTATGTGACAGAGTCTTGGACTAGATGGGCCATTGGCCTGATTCAGCATTGGCTTCTCTTATGTTCTTATCTTTTTTGCCACGACTCCCTCGCACTTCAAACCGCCAGTCTGAACTCGGCCGATGTCTCGGATGGAAAAGTTCCCAGGACTTGGGGATGCCAGCCTCCAAGTGGGAGCTGGGGCTCCCCAAATTTACAGCTCATCTCCAGATTACAGGGCTCGTTTCCCCTGGAGAAAATGAAAAGCTGGGAGGGTGGAGTCTATGGCCTGATTGAATCACCCCAGAGACCGGCTGAGCTTAGAGCACAAGAACAATAGCCAGCCAGGATTCTGAAAGTAACCAATCTAGTCATAATGTTATGTAAATAGCCTGCCACTGGGAGTGGGGTGCGTTTGGGCGTGGCAACTGCATGCTCTTTAACAGAGCTGAGGCTCTGGAGTCATAGAATCATAGAATGTTAGAGTTGGAAGGGACCTTGCAGGTCATCTAGTCCAACCCCCTGCTTGTCTCTTGCTTGCTGAATTCACTAATAAAGTAGGACTGATCCTTGTGGTCTGTCCATCCACGGGACCCACTATTTAACACAGGAGTCCCCCAATCTGGAAGAAGGGGGAGATTTATACCCCACCCTTCACTGCCCAAAGGAGTCTCAGAGTGGCTTACAATCTCCTTCTCTTCCTCTCCCCACGACAGGCAACCTGCGAGGTATGTGGGACTGAGAGAGCTGTGAGAGAACTGCTCTCGAGAGAACAGCTCTGAGAGAACTTGAAGAGTGAGCCGTGTTAGTCTGCAGCTGCAAATAGTAAATAGCTCAGTGGCACCTTTAAGAGAGCCAATTTGGTGTCATGGTTAAGTGCGCGGACTCTAATCTGGGAGAACCGGGTTTGATTCCCCACTCCTCCACTCGCAGCTGCTGGATGACCTTGGGCAAGCCATAGTTCTGTCAGAGCTGTTCTTGAAAAAGAGCAGTGCCTGTCAGAGCTCTCTCAGCCCCACCTACCTCACAGGGTGTCTTGTTGTGGGGAGAGGAAGGGAAAGGAGTTTGTAAGCCGCTCGGAGCCTCCGACTGAAGGGCAGGGTAGAAATCCAATCTCCTCTTCTTCTTCTAACAAACTCTATTGTTTGTTTATTGTAGCTTATTCTCAAAAGCTTACACTACAATAAAGTTTGTTAGTCCTAAAGGTGCTACTGGGCTTTTTACTATTCCGAAAGAACTTGTAACTGACCCAAGGGCACACCAGCAGCTGCATGTGGAGGAGTGGGGGGAAACCCGGTTCTCCCAGATTAGAGTCCGCGCTCCTAACCACTACACCAAACTGGAGCTTGCAATCCTACCCCCATCCTCTGCTGGCGGCCAGGGGGAAACCCGGCAGCCATATGGACCCAGGTTCAACCCCTGGCATCTCCAGTTCAAGTCTCCAGAAAGACCTTTCTCTCTCTGAGACCTTGCAGAGCCATTATCGGTCAGAGGAGCAAAAACCGAGCGAGGCAGATCGATGGTCCAACACAGCATAAAGCCGTTTCATCATATGCTCAACCATATGTTCATACGTATGGCGGCCAGGGAGATGTCAAGAGGAAGAGCTGGCCCCAGGCTGGGGTTGACTTCTGCACAATGCTGTCTGCCACATTCCTGGGACTTAGGGTCAAACGCCACGATGTGCCCGACAGGTGCCAGGTCACGGGGGTGCAACCCAACTCACAGTCAGACCCACGTGCTCAAGCTACTCCTGGTTTTCCTGAAAGTCGATCGGACTCCTTTTAGCTGGACATGCCGGGGACTAAACCCCGGACCTCCTGCATGCAAAGCAGAGGCTCTTCTTCAGAACTAGTTTGGTGTAGTGGTTAGGAGCACGGACTCTAATCTGGGAGCACTGGGTTTGAGTCCCCACTCCTCCACATGCAGCTGCTGGGGTGACCTTGGACCAGTCACAAGTTCTTTCAGAGCTGTTCTCTCCGGAGCAGTCCTCGAAAGAGCTCTCTCAGAGCCCCTTACCTCACAGGGTGTCTGTTATGGGGAGGGGGAGGGAAGGGAGATTGTAAGTCGCTCTGAGACTCTTTCGGGTAGTGAAGGGTGGGGTGTAAATCCATTCTCCTCCTCCTCCTCCTCCTCCTCCTCCTCCTCCTCCTCCTCCTCCTCCTCCTGATGAACCCCAGCCCCAGCCCCAGTATGGTGTAATGGTGAAGAAGAAGAAGAAGAAGAAGAAGAAGAAGAAGAAGAAGAAGAAGAAGAAGAAGAAGAAGAAGAAAAAGAAGAAGAAGAAGAAGAAGAGGAGGAGGAGGAGGAGGAGGAGGAGGAGATTGGATTTATACCTCGCCCTTCACTGCCCAAAGGTGTCTCAGAGCGGCTTACAAACTCCTTTCCCTTCCCCTCCCCACAATAGACACCCTGTGAGGGAGGTGGGGCTGAGAGAACTTCTGACAGAAACTGTCCTTGAGAGAACAGCTGTGCCAGAGCTTGTGACTGACCCAAGGTCACATCGGCAGGTGCAAGTGGAGGAGTGGGGACTCAAACCCGGCTCTCCCAGATAAGAGTCCGCACACTTAACCACTACACCAAACTGGCTCTAATGGCAGACTCTAATCCAGAGGGCTGGGTTTGATTCCTCCACACGCAGCCAGCTGGGTGACCTTGGGCCAGTCACAGTTCTCTCCAAACTGTTCTCTCAAGAGCTGTTCTCGAAAGAGCTCTCTCAGCCCCACCTCCCTCACAGCGGGGTCTGTTGTGGGGAGCGGAAGGAAAGGAGGTCGTAAGCTGCTTTGAGATCCTTTGGGTCGAGAAACGTGGGGGTATGCAAACCAGCTCTCCTGCCTCCCTCTGTACCGTGCCTTGTCAGATAAGGTTCCATGCTACTTTGCCCGAACAAGAGAGAGTATTAAACATGATTGTATTGGAAAGCTCGGCGTGCTGTTTTGTTTTTCACTAGATGAATGTGTTTCCAGAGGGGAACGGGAATCGCAGAAAGACTAATTAAGCAGTGTGATTCTTCTTTCCCCTGGGCGGGCGCTGTGATGCTCAGGCTTCTAATATACCTATGATCTAAAGTGGTATGGTCAAGTTAAAAAAAAAGAAATGGTGCTGGCGAACCTAGGGCTGCAAGGCAAACCTAACCATCAGCTCCGGTGGTCTTAGAAAGGTGTAGCTGGAAGCAGGTTGAGTCGATGACAAAAATAAATTGATGCTTCGTTATTACTTTCACCTGGATTTTCTAGAGAGGTTTTTTTTTTAACATAAACAAGAAAACATAGAGGAACGGCCATTTGTGTGCCAGGATGCTTGAACACCTATTGAACATCAGAAGAGCCCGGCTGGATCAGAGCAGTGGTCCATCTAGTCCAGCATCTTGACTCACACAGTGGCCAACTGGTTCCCCTGGATGGCCAACAACAGGGCAGAGAAGCTGAGGTGTTCCACTGAGAAGAACATCAGAAGAGCCCTGCTGGATGAGACCAGTGAGGGTCCATCTAGTCCAGCCTCCTGTCTCACACAGTGGCCAGCCAGTTCCTCTGGAGGGCTGAGAACAGGGCATAGAGACTGAGACCTTCACAAGAACATAAAAAGAGTCCTGCTGGATCAGACCAGTGAAGGTCCATCTAGTCAAGCATTCTGTCTCACACTGTAGCCAACCAGTTCTTCTGGAGGGCCAACAACAGGACAGAGGGGCTGAGACCTTCATAAGAACCTAAGAAGAGCTCTGCTGGATGAGACCAGTGGTCCATCTAGTCCAGCATCCTGTCTGTGGCAAACCAGTTCTTCTGGAGGTCCAGCAACAGGGCACAGAGTCCAAGGCCTTCCACTGATGTTACCTCCTGGTGCTGGTATCAAGAAGTTAACTGGCTCTGAATATGGAGGTTCCTTTTAGTCGCCATGCCTAGTAGCTATTGATGGATCCATGACCAGTTGAGCTTGGGACCTGTTTGCAAGTCACCTTGGAGAACTGCTTTCGCATGAAGCTGTGGCATACTGAATCAGACCTTTGGTCAATCAAGGTCAATACTCTCTACTCTGCCCGGCAGTGAACACAGGAGCACGTGAAGCTGCCTTCTTCTGAATTAGACTATTGGTCCATCAAATCAGTATTTTGAAAGAGGCTTTATGGTAATTAAACCGCATCTGTATACATACACTTGAGCTGCGGTGGCTCAAGTGGTTAAGACGCTGAACTGCAGGCTATGGAAGGTCAGTAGTTCAGCTGTTCGAGACCCAGGGTGCCTCATGATGGAGTGAGCTCCCATCTCTCGTTCCAGCTCCTGCCAACCTAGCAGTTCGAAAGCAAGAATTTGCAAGTAGATAAATAGGTACCACTTTGGTGGGAAGGGAACAGCGTTCCATTCGCCTTAGTGTTTAGTCATGCCGGCCACATGACCACGGAAACGTCTTCGGACAGCGCTGGCTCTTCGGCTTCGAAACGGAGATGAGCACCGCAACCCTAGAGTCAGATTTGACTGGCT
Source organism: Gekko gecko (assembly GCA_029375565.1). Classification (NCBI taxonomy): domain Eukaryota; kingdom Metazoa; phylum Chordata; class Lepidosauria; order Squamata; family Gekkonidae; genus Gekko; species Gekko gecko. Next base: position 122,736,621 of record JAPDNY010000010.1, on the reverse strand, counting down.
TTCGAGCAAGGGAACCTTTACCTTTTTATATACATACACTGATCTGAAACCACTCTCCTAGCCAAGGTCTAGTCAGTGGGTAGACCTGCGCTTCATACGTACTTCTTCTGATAAGCCAGTGTGGTGGAATGGATAAATTGGAGGAGGGGCTGTGGCTCAGTGATAGAGCATCTGCTTGGCATACAGAAGGTCCCAGGTTCAATTGCTGGCACCTCCAGCTGAAAGAACCAGATGGTAGGTGATGTGAAAGACCTCCGTCTGAGACCCTGGAGAGCTGCTGCCAGTCTGACTGGACATGACTGACTGTGAAGAAATGCATTTTCCAGACTTACCTCAGCCCACCTTCATACAAATGCTAATAGGTCTAGATAATGGGATGGGCAAGCTTCCCCCCCCCCTTCAAACAGGGAACAGAGATTTGGAGGAATTAAATAGTAGGGAGACTTCAGGAAGGAAACTTCTGGAGATGTCAGGAAAAGCTTCCTTGACCTGGCCTGACCGGGTCAGTGGGAGGGGAAAGGGAGAAGAGAAAACCCCTGGAAGCAAGGAGGAAGGTCTCTTTTGTGCTGAGTTCATCAGAGCAGATAGAACTCTTAGATGGCCTGGAGAGCTATAGAAAGCTTCAAGGTAATGGTGGTCTGTAGAGATCTGTAACTTCTTAAACTAAGGAGCCCAACTTATATTTTAACATCTGATAGGGCATGTATAGAGAGAAATACAGAGGACTTGCATTTTACCCATTTCTTTTGGAATCCCTTGTGCAGTCTGGTGCTGTGCTTGTGAACATTTCCTTTTTTATAAAAAACACTTTATAACTTTGGATGCTGGGAGTGGGTATCTGTACCACATAGACCTCCACTGTCTTGGACACACTATTTTAAATGGGGTGCCAGGGGGAAGGCAGGCAGTTGGCAAGTGGCTATTCCTCCAGGGGCTCACAAGGCAGTAAAATGTCACTGTGGTGACCAGGTGCTGGGCAGCAGGAGACACAGAGGCAAGGCCTCAGATCTTGGAGGGGAAGCTGGGAGCCCTGACCCTCCCAGCAGGCCAAAAAAGCCCTGGCCCTAGTCGAGGCGAGTCGAACATCCCTGGGGCCAGGGACTACCAGGAGATGCTGGTTGGTAGAATGCAGGGCTCATATGGGGAAAGACAGTCTTGGAGATATGCAGGCCCCTGGCCGTATATATATATGACAGTAGCACAAGTCCCAAGGATTCCAGTTTGATTTGGGAAATCCATTGGTGTCCATTGGATCTAACGGCCAGAGGTGGTTTGCCTGGTTCTCAGCAGCTAAAGCAGTGTCTATAACTGGGGGACCATAATTTGAGTAGAAAGGCAGCATGGTGGTGGGAAACGCTGTCAAATCACCACTAACTTATGTGGCAACCCAGTTTTTCAAGGCAGGAGACAAGCAGAGGTGGCTTACCATTGCCTGCTTCCAGGGCTCTTTTTGCAGCAGGAGCTCCTTTGCATATTAGGCGACACCCCCCCCCCGATATAGCCAATCCTCCAAGAGCTTACAGTAGCCCCTGTAAGAAGAGCTCTGTAAGCTCTTGGGGGACTGGCTACATTCAGGGTGTGTCGCCCAGGGCTCTTTTTGTAGCAGGAGCTCCTTTGCATATTAGGCGACACACCCCCTGATGTAGCCAATCCTCTGAGAGCTTACAGTAGCCCCTGTAAGAAGAGCTCTGTAAACTCTTGGAGGATTGGCTACATTAGGGGTGTGTCGCCCAGGGCTATTTTTGTAGCAGGAACTCCTTTGCATATTAGGTGACACACACCCTGATGTAGCCAATCCTCCAAGAGCTTAGAGTAGGCCCCTGTAAGAAGAGCTCTGTAAGCTCTTGGGGGATTGGCTACATTAGGGTGTGTATCGCCTAATAGGCAAAGGAGTTCCTGCTACGAAAAAGAGCCATGCCTACCTCTGTGTTGCAACCCTGGTGGTCTCCCATCCAAGCAGTAACCAGAGCCCACCCGGCTTAGCTTTCGAGATCTGACGAGACTGGGCTAGCCTGCGCCACCCAGGCCAGGGCAAAAGGCAACATTCAAATGCGTTAAACAAAATAAAATGGCACAATCTGATTGGTGTGGCTGCTTGTGATTGATGGTGCACACACTGTGGACTTGGATCTAGGTGGGTAGCCACGCTGGTTTGCAACAGAAGAGCAGGATTCCAGTCCGGTAACACCTTAGAAACCAGAAATGGTTTTCAGCATACGAGCTTTTGAGAGTCAAACCTCTGGCAGAGGAAGCGTTGACTCTCAAAAGCTTGTACCCTGGAAATCATGTGGGTCTCTTTTTTTGCTTGTATTTATCATAGACAGGGCCGGAGCGTCTATAGAGGCAGGCTAGGCAGTTGCCTAGAGTACCACCTCCTGAAGAGTACCAGCCGGCCTGCCCCCACCCCGCACTTGGCCTGGCCTCGCCCAGCAGGGCCTGGACCAAGGGCTTCCCCTGCCAAAGAATCCCGGGGTTGGGAGGTGCCACCCAGGCCATCTAGTCCAACCCCCTGCTCGTTGCAGGATAGAGCATCCCTGACAAGGGTTTGTCCAGCCGCTGCTTAAAGACTGCCAGGGAGGGGGGAGCTCACCACCTCCCCAGGCAGCCGTTTCCACTGTGGCATAACTCCTGACTGTCAAAAAGGTTTTCCTAAGATCCGGCCGGTACCTTCCTGCCCAAATTTAAACCCATGATTGCGAGTCCTGTCCTCTGCTGCTCCCCGCCCTCCTCTAAGTGACAGCCCTTTAAAGACTTCAAGAGAGCCATCCTGTCCCCCTCTCCATCTCCTCTTTTCCAGACTGAACATTCCCAAGTCCCTCAGCCTTTCCTCGTAGGGCTTTTTGGTCTCCAGGCCCCCGATCATCCTCATCGCTCTCCTTTGCACACTCTCCATTCTGTCCATATCCTTTTTGAGACCTTGGAGGGCCACTGCCAGTCTGAACTCCAGCTGTATTCCAGGAGGGAGGATGAGGACGAGGAGGACAAGGAGGACAGGAGAAGAAGAAGAAGAAGAACAGGAGGAGGAGGAGATTGGATTTATACCCCGCCCTTCACTACCCGAAGGAGTCTCAGAGCAGCTTACAAACTCCTTTCCCTTCCTCTCCCCACAACAGACACCCTGTGAGGCAGGTGGGACTTAGAGAGCTCTTTCAAGGACTGCTCCTGAGAGAACAGCTCTGACAGAGCTACGGCTTGCCCAAGGTCATCCAGCAGGTGCAAGTGGAGGAGTGGGGAATCAAACCCGGTTCTCCCAGATTAGACTCTGCGCACTTAGCCACTACACCAAAGTGGTGTAGAATGAGAATGAGAAATGAGTGGCGTAGACTGAGAAACAGAGACCGGGTGGGGGCCCGGGGTGAGACGGGGCTATTCAGCACCAGTGGCCGGGCTCCAGCCATAAAAGCCATCTGGGTGATGACGGAGCCGCTATATCCACGGCACACTCTGTGGGCCTGCGTGCGTGCGGCTTAAACGGTCACGTTCAAACGGAATGGAAGGCGAGATCAAAAAGCAGCATTGCATTTCTATATTTTGGGGAAACAAGCATGCTAAAAGATTTCTTATGGGTCGGGGCCAAATTTATGGGCCGGCCGGGTTCATTATTTACCCATCCCGAAGTTCAATACGTTCGGATAGCCATTCACTCTCCCCGCTTGGCGTACTAAACTCGCGGTGAACTCCGGGTGAACTCCCTTGATGAAGTGCCGGCGGATCGCGCCGCGTATTCACCAAGCAGGTACGTGGGAGGTTGGCTTATGGATGAAACAGACCTTGGCTCGCGGAGCTGCTTCAGAGCAGTGTATTTATAGAGGTGCTGTTTAAATACTGTTAAAGCTCTTTTTCTAGAAGAAAAATAATAATAATTGAAAAGAATTCCAGCTGACTCCCAGGCTGAAATCCGTAAGATACGCGTGCCAAGCTGAGATCTGTGAGATATGCCTTCTCTTAAAGGTTTGTTTTTATGACACGAAACCACGCAGTATGGATGAACACATGCATGTGCATAGAAGAATCGTGTCTACCAAGTTCACAGTGGAAGAGCAAAATTTGAACCCGGTAGCGCCGTAAAGGCCGACAAGATTCCCGGGCCTTCGTTTAGGTGGGTAGCGGCAGTGGTCTGGGGTAAAAGAGCTGGATCCAGGAGCAACTTCAAGGCCCACAAAATTTAGCCCCAACCTAGATAGACCAGGTAAGTCCGACTTCATCAGATCTCGGAAGCTAAGCAGGTCCGACCCTGGCCAGTATTTGTATGGGAGACCTCCAAAGAATACCAGGGCCGAGAGGCAGAGGCAGAGACAGTTTGGTGTAGTGGTTAAGTGTACAGCCTCTAATCTGAGAGAACTGGGTTTGATTCCCCACTCCTCCACTTGCAGCTGCTGGGTGACCTTGGGCAAGCCATAGTTCTGTCAGAGCTGTTCTCTCAAGGACAGTTCTTGAAAGAGCTCTCTCAGCCCCACCCACCTCACAGGGTGTCTCTTGTGGGGAGGGGAGGGGAAAAGAGTTTGTAAGCCGCTCTGAGACTTTGAGTGAAGGGCGGGGTATAAATCCAGTCTCCTCTTCTGAGGAGGAGGAGGAGAAGAAGAAGAAGAGGAAGAAGAGGAGGAGGAGGAGGAGGAGGAGGAGATTGGATTTATACCCCGCCTTTCACTTGGAATTTCAGAGTGGCTTACACCCTCCTTTCCCTTCCCCTCCCCACAACAGACACCCTGTGGGGTAGGCTCTGACAGAAACTGCTCTTTTCTAACAACAGCTGTGCCAGAACTTGTGACTGACCCACGGTCAAATCAGCCGGTGCAAGTGGAGGAGTGGGGAATCAAACCCGGTTCCTCTAGATTAGAGTCCGCGCACTTAACCACTACACCAAACTGGCTTGGTTTAGCTTGGTTCCAAAAGTTTAGCTTGGTTCCAAAAAAAAAACCAGACAAAGATGAGGACGAGGAGGAAGAAGAAGAATTGGATTTATATTTTGGCCATTACTTGGAGTCTCAGAGCAGCTTACACCCTCCTTTCCCTTCCCCTCCCTGTAACAGACACCCTGTGAGGCAGGTGGGGCTGAGAGAGCTCTGAGAGAATGGCTCTTGAGAGATCAGCTCTGAGAGAACTGTGACTGGCCCAAGGTCACCCAGCTAGCTGCATGTGGAGGAGTGGGGAATCCAACCTGGTTCTCCAGGTTAGAGCCTACCACTCTTAACTGCTACACCAAACTGGCTAACTCACTAACTGACGAACAAACAAAAACCCCGAGAAGACCACGAATCAGACAAGCAGCTGCAGGGAGTGAGATCCACAATTACACCACCATCACTGAACAGGCCTTTCTCTGGTAGGCACCCATTTCACTCCTGAAAGCTGGGGCACAGAGAGGAGGGCCTCTATAAGATATCTGTTCTTGGGCGGATTCATATGGCTATTAGTCACCCAGATGGCGAAATGGAACCTCCATGTATAGGGGCAGCATACCTTTGAATAACAGTTGCTGGGGGCAACAGTGTCCCTGCAGTGGGTGTCCTGGGGGCACCGTGAGACACAGGATGCTGAATAAGGTGGACCTTTCGTTCTGGTGTAGCAGTCTTTGGACGTATTTCAGAAGCGGAGGGATCCTTTGACCATCCTGGTCCCAGACACCTTAGGACTACCCTTTCTCCTCAAAATTCATTATTTCGCAGGCTGATGTCATACCCCCTCCCCATCAAATGCCCGTATTGCTTTTCATTCGTCCCTAGCACACGAGCATCCCTAGCCTTGAAAGCTTAGAAGCCAAACATCTCGTTGGTCTCTAAGGTGCTGCTGGTGGTGTAAAGGACCATCAAATCACAGCCAGCTTATTGTCAGGATTCCCAGTCAGCTCACAGTCCACGCAGCGTTTCTTTTTTTAAAGTTTATTGAAGAGTTTTGATATGCTGCAAAGGTGACTTCTTTGTCAGGACTGGGGAGCAACAGTGGGGACCCGGGTGTATAACTAAACCCCACGTTCCACACCTATGTCACACGATCATAAGGATAGGCAATCCTAGGAACCCAGACGGATACAGTGGTTCAACTAGCCATTCAAAGGTCTCATCAGCTTTAAGGACACTCTCATGTGAAAGTTCTTGAGGTGCTGCTTGGGAGAAAGGTTACTAGCGTTGCCTCCCTAAATTATAAGCATTCACACAGTCTCCCTTCCTCCCACAGTTTCTCCTCCCCCTCCCACCAGGAATGTCAGCCAGGGTGAGCGATAAGCGGACGGCTGGAAACATCTGCTGTAGCAAGCAAAAAGCAAGGGGGAAGGGAATGGGGGGTGCGGATTACAACAAGCAGGTTGGAAATACCACAGGTACAGAATACAAAGGAAAAGGTGAACCCAAATCCGACACTTACGGTGACTCTGGAGGGTTTCCAAGGAATGAGACAAGGGGTGTGGTCACACGGCAAGCTTACCGCGGTTTGTTCCTGCTGTAGATTTGATTGGGAATATTTTTTCCAGGTTGGGATGACCACACATCCCCCCCTGAATTGCTTGCATCACACAATGAGGCTCTGGGCACCTTTCAGATAGCCGTGCACGCTTATATACACATGGCCGAATCACCGCTCCCACCAAGACTTGCCGTACTCCCTTGTTCCCGCAGGTCCCCCCCCCCAACAGCAAACAAAATTAACCGGCGACATACAACTGAACGCTGGAGTCTATATGTGTACTTGAACGTTTATACATTGATCTTATTCAGCGCAGGATTGTTCGTGCGCACGACGACAGAAGCTTGTAAAAAAAACCCACACCACGTTCAGATGACCTAATCACGATCATTGTGAGAGACGGCTGTCCAGATTGACGAAATCGCGGATTCAAAGCACAAATATCTGGAAAGTTCTTGATTTCCCGGGTGTAGGAAAACTCGCTAGGGAACCAGGAGGATAGCGCGAGTGAGCCCACTTAGGTGCGGGAGACAGATGCGGCCATAGAATCATAGAATCATAGAATGTCAGAGTTGGAAGGGACCTTGCAGGTCATCTAGTCCAACCCCCTGCACTTTGCAGGAGCACAGCCAAAAGAGAGCCCTACGTACCTACAACATACCCAAAAGATGGTCGTCCAGCCTCCGCTTGAAAACGTCCAGGGAAGCCATCCGATCAGCAGTTTTAAATGCGAGAGGGAACAGCGGTGAAACCCGATCAAAATGACTGTGTGACCACGGCCAAGCAGAGTTGGTTTGCCATTGCCTGCCTCTGCGTAGCGACCCTCGTCTTCCTTGGTCATCTCCCATCGAATTACCCACGAGGTCCGACACTGCTTAGCTCCTGGGCCATCCAGGTCAGGACTCGGGACTAAAGTGCTGCTGGGCTTGGGTCTCGCTCACCGACTGCAGACCAGACACGGCTACCCTCTGAAATGATCATTCCTCTCTGGTTACTCATCTCAGCTGAGGCTGAGTCAAAAGCAGACGCACACGCCCTTCCGCTACAGGAGTCAAAGGAATGGAAGTAATTAGGGCCGAACTGAAAGTACCGACTTCTCTGCGAATATTTCTAGCCATGGTGGCAGCGAAACCTTCCCTTCCCCAATGATTTTCCACCAGTCCTTGCAGATGTGTTGATTTGAAGCTGACCTCGCTTGGCCTGGGTGGTATCATCATCCCAGCCCAATCTGATTGGCTATGTAGTATGGGGATATGGTAGGAAGATCAGAAGAGCCCTGCTGGGTCAGACCAGTGAGGGTCCATCTAGTCCAGCATCCTGACTGACACAATGGCCAACCAGTTCCTCTGGATGGCCAACAACAGGGCACAGAGGCTGAGGCCTTCCCCTGATAAGAATCTACGAAAAGCCCTGCTGGGTCAGACTACTGAGGGTCCATCTAGTCCAGCATCCTGTCTCACACAGGGGCCAGCCAGTTCCTCTGGAGAGCCAGCAACAGGGCAGAGAGGCCAAGGCCTTCCCCTGACAAGAACATCACGAAAAGCCCTGCTGGATCAGACCAGTGAGGGTCCATCTAGTCCAGCATCCTGTCTCACACAGGGGCCAACCAGTTCCTCTGGAGGGCCAACAACAGGACAGAGAGGCCGAGACCTTCATAAGAACCTCAGAAGAGCTCTGCTGGATGAGACCTGTGAGGGTCCATCTCGTCCAGCATCCTGTCTCACACTGTGGCCAGCCAGTTCTTCTGGAGGTCCAACAACAGGGCAGAGAGGCCAAGGCCTTCCCCTGACAAGAACATCAGAAGAGCCCTGCTGGATCAGACCAGTGAGGGTCCATCTAGTCCAGCATCCTGTCTCACACAGGGGCCAACCAGTTCCTCTGGAAGGCCAACAACAGGGCAGAGAGGCTGAGGCCTTCCCTGAGAAGAAGAAGAAGAAGAAGAAGAAGAAGAAGAAGAAGAAGAAGAAGAAGAAGAAGAAGAAGAAGAAGAAGAAGAAGAAGAAGAAGAAGAAGAAGAAGAAGAAGAAGAAGAAGAAGAAGAAGAAGAGTTTGGATTTATATCCCGCCCTTCACTGCCCAAAGGCGTCTCAGAGCGGCTTACAAACTCCTTTCCCTTCCCCTCCCCACAACAGACACCCTGTGAGGTAGGTGGGGCTGAGAGAACTCTAACACAAACTGTCCTTGAGAGAACAGCTGTGCCAGAGCTTGTGACTGACCCAAGGTCACATCAGCAGGTGCAAGTGGAGGAGTGGGGAATCAAACCCGGTTCTCCCAGATAAGAGTCCGCACACTTAACCACTACACCAAACTGGCTCTCTTCAGAAGAGCCCTGCTGGATCAGACCAATAGTCCATCTAGTCTAGCGTCTTGTCTCACACAGTGGCCAACCAGTTCCTCTCTGGATGGCCAACAACAGGGCACAGAGGCCAAGGCCTTCCCCGATAAGAACATCAGAAGAGCCCTGCTGTATCAGATCAGTGGTCCATCTAGTCCAGCATCCTGTCTCACACAGGTGGCCAACTGGTTCCTCTGGAGGGCCAACAACAGGGCATTGAGGCTGAGGCCTTCCCCAGAAGATGCCTTCTGAAACTGGGATTCAGAGGTTGACTGCCTCTGAACGTGGAGGTTCCCTTTAGTCACTATGGCTAGTAGCCACTGATAGGTGTATCCTCCATGAATCTGTTTACTCCCCCTTTACAGCTGTCTATACCTGTAGCCATCACTAATCCTCTAGGAGCCCCCACATTTTAATCCCTTGCTGTGTTTTTGTGGTGTGGTTGAGCACATTTTAATCACTTGGTGTCCTAATAAATGGGGCATGAACCCTAAATAGGAAGATCACCAACTCTGGGTCAGGAAATTCCTGGAAATTTGGGGTGGAGCTTTGGGGAGGTGGGGTAAGGGGAAGGACCCCAGCAGGGCAATATTCCATAAAGTCCACCCTCCAAAGAAGCCATTTTCTTCAGGAGGACTCTAGGAGAAATTCCAGGAGAACTCCAGGTACCACCTGGAGGGTGGCAACTCTGGGCTGCAGACACCAATGGAACACATAATCACAGGAAGGTGCCTGTCATGACCTTAATGAGTTGCCATCTTCAGCTGCCACCACTCTAGACTGAGGGTCCCTTGGGAAGGCCCAGAGTACCCTCCCAAGTCCAACCAAAATGCCCATTTTAAGCCAAGAACTATAAGCATGATGACCAGGAAGAAAACAATTAAACAAAGGATTTATTAATACAGTACTGGGGCAAGGCAAACAAGCCAAGGTGCTTTAAAATATATAACAGTGTTTAAAGGCAAAATAAACAAATCTAACGCGACTACCTATTTCTTCCTCACTGGTTACTATTTCAAGGCCCACAGCCTTCTTATGCCAGGCCTGTCTGTACTCACTCTGTCCTAAGTGAGGGATCTTTCCCTCAGACCAGTCCCCTCAGTTTTACTCTGTGTGAGGCAAGACCGCAGAAGAGAAGAGAACACAGTTTCACAGTTCAGAAAGATTAAGTTATATCTCCTCACACAGTCCCTGAACTCCGATTGGTTACAACCATCGCTAAGCATTATGGGGATTGTAGGCTGTGCTGGCTTTCCACTCCCACACAGGTCTCTCCTTGGCCTAGGCCTCTAGACCTTGTCTCCCAATCCCACATAGATCATGGCAGTGCCTTATACTGAATAAGGCCCTTGGTCCATGATGGTCCAGCCAGGTCCAAGATCCAGCCAGGATCCCATGCTGAGGTCTTTCCCATCACCTTCTATGTGATCCTTTCTAGCTGGAGATGCTGGGGGTCGAACCTGGGACCTTCCGTATGCCAAGCACATGTTCTGCCACTGAGCCATGCCTAGGGTTGCCCTGGCCCCACTGCTGGACCTCCTGATGGCACCTGGTATATTTTGGCCGCTGTGTGACAGAGTGCTGGACTGGATGGGCCATTGGCCTGATCTAACATTGGCTTCTCTTATGTTCTTATGTTCTTATGTTCTTATGTTCTTATGGGTTGCCAAGTACTTACCGTAATTTGGCAGGGGACACACAGTCCCCGGCCGGAACATTCCTCCTTGGAACACCCACACTGCATGATGCCGTCGCCAGGAAGTGACGCTGGGCGACGCTCTGGCAATGAGGCTGGAAACTCGCCCAGTGTCACTTCCTGGCGATGGCATCGTGCACTGCATCTCCCCACCCCTGGGAATGGTCCTGCCAAGAAGTATGCGTCCCCCGCCGAATTATGGTAAATTCTTGGGGAGCCTGGCCACACCCCCTTGTTTAGTTGGCAAGGAACGCCAAACAATGGGAGCATATGAAGCTGCCCTATACCAAGTCAGAGAAATGGCCTGGCTCTGCCTTTGACTGACAAAAGCTCTCCAGGTTTCAGGAGTAACGTGGCATTTGTCTTGAGTTTTATCTTACCAGCCAGCTTCCTAACTAAATGAAGCTGGAAGACAGCTTCTTCTTCTTTTTCTCTTGCTGTCATGGTTACATGTTTCTTCAACAGGAGACCCCAATCCAGCAAGACTCCCAGGCCGTTAACAGAGAGAAAGGCACATAGAATCATTAGAGCTGGAAGGGACCTCCAGGGTCATCTAGTCCAACCCGCTGCACAAGGCAGGAAATTCACAACTACCTCCCCCCACACAACCCTAGTGACCCCCTGTTCCATGTCCAGAAGATGGCAAAAAAAAACCCAAACAAATCCCATAACCCTCCAGGATCCCCGGCCAAACTGGCCTGGAGAAAATTCCTTCCTGACCCCAAAGTGGCAATGAGCATTTCCCTGGGCGTGGAAGAAAGGGTCACGAGAAGTAAGCACGGAGGCAACCCTCCCTGCCCTCCCTCTCATGATCTGCCCAAGTTCACAGAATCAGCATTGTTTGGTGTCGTGGTTCAGTGCGCGGACTCTAATCTGGGAGAACCGGGTCTGATTCCCCACTCCTCCACCTGCAGCTGTTGGTGTGACCTTGGGTCAGTCACAAGTTCTCCCAGAGCTGTTCTCCCACAAACAGTTCTCGAAAGAGCCCTTACCTGAGAGAACTGCTTTTGAGAGAACAGCTCAGCGAGAACTCGAAGAGTTAGCCGTGTTAGTCTGTAGCTGCAAAACAGTAAATAGCTCAGTAGCGCCTTTAAGGCTTTAAGAGAGCCAGTTTGGTGTAGAAGTTAAGTGCGCGGACTCTAATATGGGAGAACCGGGTTTGATTCCCCCACTCCTCCACTCGCACCTGCTGGATGACCTTGCAGCAAGCCATAGTTCGGATAAGAGCTGTCCTTGAAAAAGAGCCGTTTCTGCCAGAGCTCTCTCAGCCCCACCTACCTTAGGGTGTCTGTTGTGGGGAGGGGAAGGGAGGGGAGTTTGTAAGCTGCCCTGAGACTCGTTCGGGTAGTGAAGGGTGGGGTATAAATCCAATCTCTTCTCTTCTCTTTAGCAGGGGGACTCTATGGCATTATACCTGCTGAGCTGCCTCCCTGCCCACCCCCGGAATGCCCGCCCAATCCCAGGGGCAGGGAAGGTGAGCAAGGCAACCACTCGCCACCTGTAAACATCTTTTGGCGCCCACTACCCTCTGGTGCTCCACGCAATCACCTAGGTCCACCCAGTGAGGGCTCGTGTCTGATGCCGTGCATCCACCATGCTACCACAGTGGTTTGTCAGGCTTAGAAAACCATTCCCAATGATCTAAGCTTCTGACAATTCAGATTTTCTCCGTGCTAACTTAATAAACGGGAGGTAGCTATACACTGCAGGCAAAATAATAGCTCCTGGGCCAAGCAGTATGAAGACAATGACAATGTCCGTTCAAGTCCCCCTGAAAGCCATATGAAGAGTCGATGAATTCTTACTATCAGTAAGTTGCCTGCCAGCCGACTGAGGGGCACAGGGGGGAGGGAACCCAGAGCAGGGAAGTCCCCGTCCCCAGTTGGAACGCTTTCCCTATGAAGAAAGGTTCAAGCGCTTGGGGCTCTTTAGCTTGGAGAAACGACGGCTGAGGGGTGACACGATCGAGGTTTATAAGATTATGCCTGGGATAGAACAGGTCGAGAAAGAGGTACTTTTCTCCCTTTCTCACAAGACAAGAACTCGTGGGCACTCCATGAAATTGTTGCGCAGTCAGGTTAGAAGGGATAAAAGGAAGTCCTTCTTCACCCAAAGAGTGATTCACACAAGGAATTCACTGTCACAGGAGGTGGCAGCGGCTACAAGCATGGATGGCTTCAAGAGGGAATTGGATAAAGATATGGAGCAGAGGTCCATCAGTGGCTATTAGCCACAAGGTGTAGATGGGAACTCTCAGTCTGGGGCAAGGGATGCTCTGTATTATTGGTGCTTGGGGGGGGCAACAGTGGGAGGGCTTCTGGTGCCCTGGCCCCACTGCTGGACCTCCTGATGGCCCCTGGTATTTTTGGCCACTGTGTGACACAGAATGTTGGACTGGATGGGCCGTTGGCCTGATCCAACATTGGCTTCTCTTATGTTCAGTGAGGTCCTGGGAATCCTACATCACTTCCATGGCCGAGTTCAGACTGGCAGTTTGCCCCAAGAGAGGCGCGTTTCAGCAACGCTTCACAAGCGGATTAAAGGGGCCTTTCACAGAGACACATCTGTTCGGCGTTCTCCAGCCGTACTCAACCCATCTTGTAACGCTTCACTCCCGAGTTAAAAAGATACCTGTTAAAAGTGGTATCAAACCCCGGAAAGCATGTGTATCCTGCATATATCCCTCACCAACACAGTGTGAACACTAAGATCCACGATGCGTATGCGCATATCTCCAGATTAGAAGAAGAAGAGATTGGATTTATACCCCGCCCTTCACTTGAAGTCTCAGAGCAGTTTACAAACTCCTTTCCCTCCCCCTCCCCACAACAGACACCCTGTGAGGTAGGCGGGGCTGAGAGAGCTCTATCATAAACTGCTCTTTTTCAAAAACAGCTGTGCCAGAGCTTGTGACTGACCCAAGGTCACATCAGCAGGTGCAAGTGGAGGAGTGGGGGAATCAAACCTGGTTCTCCCAGATTAAAGTCCGCGCACTTAACCACGACACCAAACTGGCTCTGATTAGCGAAACAGAAAGCCATGCCTTACAGCCGCGCCTTCGGGCCAGCAGTCTGAACGCTCCCTCGCGCCTCCTCCCCGGTATGCTCCCGCATCAGTCGGCGCAGTGTGACCGGGAAAATCTGGAACAGTTTGTTCCGGGGCTTTTTTGCCACGACTCCCTCACGCTTCAAACTGACAGTCTGAACTCAGCCCATGTTTGCCTCAGAAGTGACATTGCGGTCAATTCTGACTTTCCCCCACCCTCACCAGGAGGAATAGTCCAGACACACACAGCCCCGTATGGTTGCCAGACTCCAGGTGGGGCCTGGAGATCTCCTGGAATTAGATCTCCAGACGACAGGTCAGTTCCTCTGGAGAAAATGGCAGCTTTGGAGGCTGTGAGGCGTTCTACCTCACTGGGGTCCATCCCTCCCTGAATCCTTCCGTCTCCAGGCTCCACCCCCCAAATCTCCAGCTATTTCCAAAGGCAGAGTTGGCAACAGTGTTCCCTCTAAGCTAAGTTAGTGTGAGCTAGCTCACAGTTTTTTAGCCTCCAGCTCACACATTTTGGTCTTCGCTCAGGAAGGAGGGCTCCAGAGCAAACTAAGTTACGCAGTAGCCAAATCGCTTGCTCACAACTTTGATGCCAGTAGCTCACAAGGTAGAAGAAGAAGAAGAAGAAGAAGAAGAAGAAGAAGAAGAAGAAGAAGAAGAAGAAGAAGAAGAAGAAGAAGAAGAAGAAGAAGAAGAAGAAGAAGAAGAAGAAGAAGAGGAGATTGGATTTATGCCCCGCCCTTCATTACCCAAAGGTGTCTCAGAGCGGCTTACAAACTCCTTTCCCTTCCCCTCCCCACAACAGACACCTTCTGAGGTATGCGGGGCTGAGAGAGCTCTCTCGAGAAGTGCTCATGAGGGAACAGCTCTGAGAGAACGGTGGCTTGCCCAAGGTCATCCAGCAGGTGCAAGCGGAGGAGTGGGGAATCAAACCCGGTTCTCCCAGATTAGAGCCCGCGCACTTCACCACGACACCAAACTGGCTCTCAAAGTAGAATTTTTGCTCACAGCTTAGCGGGAGCATTGGTTGGCAATCCCCCCACCGCCAAATGAGCCTCAGCGCCTCCTTTTAGCCCAAAAAGTTTTCGTTTCCCGTTCCTCGCAGTCCTCGGAGGAAGATCTTGGGAGGGTATCCGTGGCGTCGGCTAAGCAGACACTCGAGCAAACTTGATAGAGCAACAACCGGAGGCAAACTAATTGGTGGGGATTAGATAAGAGGTCAGCTCTTTTACGATCGCAGAGGTACCTTGAAAAATTAAAAAATCTGATGCTCAAAAGAGCTCCGGCATAATAACAGCGGACTCTCCATTTCATGGCAGTGGGCATTGATTGCTTCTAAATTATTTCCCCCCCCACACCACTTTAATTCCAGCCAGAGACTTAATTTAAAACTTCCCTTCCGGCTCCGAGAAGCCTTGAAGTTGGCGTTTCTTCTGAAGATGTTTCATTCAACAGCAGCTTCCAAAAACAGAGAGAGAGAGAGAGAGAAATTATGCAGATGATAAAATGGAGAGGGGGACTCACGCCGTTCCTCTGGGAGGTGGGGGGCGCCAATCACAGGGTTTATTATCTCAACGAGGTGTCTTTCTTGACACAAGGCTGTTCCTCGCCCCCCCTTCCTAAACCGCCCCCCCCCCAGATACCGACAGGCAAGGTCACAAAGAACTCCGCAAACAACGTTGCTAAAATGCCAACCGGCCGTGGTGGGGTAGCATTTTAATAAAGCCCGCTGTTTGCATTTTGTCAGAAACTCCGAGCAAGGGGGGCAGGGGTGGCAGTGGCCCCCCACACACACCCAAGAAGTTGCAGAGTTCCACAAGCCGGATCCTGCAGAAACATCGCCTGCCTGCCGACTGCTTACCTTTAAAGCCCTTTATGGCCAGGGACCTGCATACCGGAGGGACCGCCTTTCCCCATGTATGCCCCAGAGGACGCTGCGACCTGGGACCCAGAATCGGCTGGCTCTCCTGAGCTTCAAGGAAGAGAAGAAGAAGAGAAGAAGAGTTTGGATTTATACCCCGCCCTTCACTGCCCAAAGGCGTCTCAGAGCGGCTAACAAACTCCTTTCCTTTTCCCTCCCCACAACAGACACCGTGTGAGGTAGGCGGGGCTGAGAGAACTTCTGACAGAAACTGTCCTTGAGAGAACAGCTGTGCCAGAGCTTGTGACTGACCCAAGGTCACATCAGCAGGTGCAAGTGGGGGAGTGGGGAATCAAACCCGGTTCTCCCAGATAAGAGTCCGCGCACTTAACCACTACACCAAACTGGCCAAAGGAGGCCAGATTGGTCGCAACTAGGGCCAGGGCTTTTTCGGTGGCGGCTCCTCTCTGGTGGAACGACCTCCCTGAAGAGAGCAGGGCCCTGCGAGATCTCTCACAGTTCCGCAGGGCCTGCAAAACAGAGCCAGTTTGGTTTAGTGGTTAAGAGTTTGGACTCCCTTCCCAGAGATGTTGCCTCAAGAGCAGTTTCTCTCACTCAGCCCCACCTACCTCACAGGGGTGACTGTTGTGGGGAGGGGAAGGGAAAGGAGTTTGTAAAGCCGCTCTGAGACTCCAAGTGAAGGGCGGGGTATAAATCCAATCTCTTCTTCTTCTTCTTCTTCTTTGACCTTCAATCTTTCCCAGCATCAGGGTCTTCTCCAGTGAGGGCTCCCTTCTCATTTGGTGGCCAAAGTATTTGAGCTTCAGCTTCAGGATCTGGCCTTCCAGGGAACAGTCAGGGTTGATTTCTTTTAGGATTGACTGATTTGATCTCCTTGCAGTCCAAGGGACTCTCAAGAGTCTTCTCCAGCACCATAGTTCGAAAGAATCTATTCTTCGGCGCTCGGCCTTCCTTATAGTCCAACTCTCACAGCCATACGTTACTACTGGGAATAAGGCTGTCTGACCATCTCATCCTTTGCCGTCCCCTTCTTCTTTGACCTTCCATCGTTTCCCAGCATCAGGGTCTTCTCCAGTGAGGGCTCCCTTCTCATTTGGTGGCCAAAGTATTTGAGCTTCAGCTTCAGCCTCTGACCTTCCAGGGAACAGTCAGGGTTGATTTCTTTGGATTGAATGATTTGATCTCCTTGCAGTCCAAGGGACTTCAAGAGTCTTCTCCAGCACCATAGTTCAAAGAATCTATTCTTCGGCGTCGGCCTTCCATATAGTCCAACTCTCACAGCCATACGTTACTACTGGGAATAAGGCTGTCTGACCATCTCATCCTTTGCCGTCCCCTTCTTCTTTGACCTTCAATCTTTCCCAGCACCGGTCTTCTCCAGTGAGGGCTCCTTCTCCTTTGGTGGCCAGTATTTGAGCTTCAGCTTCAGTCTCTGGCCTTCCAGGGAACAGTCAGGGTTGATTTCTTTTGGCTTGACTGATCTCAGAGTCTTCTCCAGCACCACAGCTCAAAGAATCTATTCTTCGGCGCTCGGCCTTCCTTATAGTCCAACTCTCGCAGCCATACGTTACTACTGAGAATACCATTGCTCTGACAATGCGGACTTTTGTTGGCAGGGTGATGTCTCTGCTTTTCATCATGCTGTCTAGGTTTGCCATCGCTTTCCTCCCCAGGAGCAGGCGTCTTTTAATTTCATGGCTGCAGTCACCATCTACCTCAGTGGGGTAGAATGCCACACAGAGTCCACCCTCTGAAGCATCCATTTTCTGGAGGGGGATTGATCTCTGTAGTCTGGAGATGAGCTGGAATTCCGGGGGGATCCCCAGGTCCCACCTGGAAGCTGGCATCCCTGTCTCCAGACAACAGAGATCGATTCTCCTGGAGGAAGACAATTGCTTGGGCAGTTGTGCTCCATAGCATTCTACCCTGTTGTGGTCCCTGTTGTGAGCCAGTTTGGTGTAGTGGTTAAGGGTGCGGGCTCTAATCTGGGAGAACCAGGTTTGATTCCCCCACTCCTCCACTTGCAGCTGCTGGATGAACTTGGGCAAGGCATAGTTCTGGCACAGCTGTCCTTGAAAAAGAGCAGTTTCTGTCAGGGCTCTCTCAGTCCCACCTACACCACAGGGTGTCTGTTGTGGGAAGGGGAAGGGAAAGGGAAAGGAGTTTGTAAGCCGCTCTGAGACTCCCTTGGGTAGTGAAGGGTGGGGGATAAATCCAATCTCTTCTTCTTCTACCTCCCAGGGTGTCTGTTGTGAGGAGGGAAAGGGAAAGGAGTTTGTAAGCCGCTCTGAGAAACCTTTGGGTTGTGAAGGGCGGGGTATAAATCCAGTCTCCTCTTCCTCTTCTTCTCCAGGTTCGACCTCTGAAATATCTACATCCTGCCTGGAGCTTGGCAACTCTGCTCCAAGAGTGTACGCCTGTGTCCTGGCATTGCAACCCACCTGCAGAAGTCTCGTGACCTGCTATTGAATCCAATCTGCATTTTTTAAAATAAAAAAAATACCATCTTGGCAAGTTGCCAACCTCCAGGTGGGGGCTGGAGATCTCCTGGAATTACAAGTCATCTTCAAGTGACACCAGTCTGTTCCCTTGAAGGAAATGGCTGCTCCGGCAGGTGGACTGGAAGCGTTATGCTCTGCTGGGGTCCCTCCCCCAAGGCTCGACTGCTTGCTGAATATCCAGGAATCCCCCAACCTGGAGCTGGCAACCTTGGCTTAAAGTCATTCCCTCAGTTGGCAGCTGCTCAGACGCTTAAACATCAGCCCCTGGTCCTGAGTCAGGCAACATCAGGGGAAGGTCTTGGCCTCTTTGCCCTGTTGCTGGCCATCCAGAAGAACTGGTTGGCCACTGTGTGAGACAGGATGCTGGACAAGATGGACCCTCACTGGTCTGACCCAGCAGGGCTCTTCTGATGTTCTTATCACGAGAAGGCCTCAGCCTCTATTGCCCTGTTGCTGGCCCTCCAGAGGAACTGGTTGGCCCCTGTGTGAGACAGGAGGCTGGACTAGACAGACCCTCACTTGTCTGATCCAGCAGGGCTCTTCTGGTGTCCTTATCAGGGGAAGGCCTCGGCCTCTCTGCCCTGTTGTTGACCCTCCAGAGGAACTGGTTGGCCCCTGTGTGAGACAGGAGGCTGGACTAGATCCAGCAGGGCTCTTCTGATATTCTTATCAGGGGAAGGCCGAGGCCTCTATGCCCTGTTGTTAGTCCTCCAGAGGAACTGGTTGGCCACTGTGTGAGGCAGGATGCTTGAACCACTGGTCTGACCCAGCAGGGCTCTTCTGATGTTCTTATCAGGGGAAGTCTTCTGCCTCTCTGCCCTGTTGTTGGCCCTCCAGAGGAACTGGTTGTCCACTGTGTGAGACAAGATGCTGGACTGGATGGACCACTGGTCTGATCCAGCACAGCTTTTCTGATGTTCTTATGAAGACCTGGGCCTCTGTGCCCTGCCGTTGGCCCTCCAGAGGAACTGGTTGGCCACTGTGTGAGACAGGATGCTGGACTAGATGGACTGACCCAGCAGGGCTCTTCTTAGGTTCTTAACCAGCCATGCATGAACAGATCAAGAAAGTGTGGAACGGAATGTTAACGAATAAGCTAAAAGCAATCAAACATTTAAAGGGAATAAAATATGCAGGCAAGAATTTTGTGGAACGACAGCAACAGTTTATTGAATACGGGAACCGTGTTTATAGATTGGTAGATGTACGGCAAGAGGTTTTACAGTGTGGCTTAATAGCAAAATACCAGAAATGGACTGTTTCTGTATTACCTCTTTAATAGCTTTGTTTTTGATATTACTGGCTATAGGTGGCTGTATAGAAATACTGCATGTTTACTCTTCTCCAATATATATATATTTTAAGATTAGCAATGCCTAGGAGAAGAAAGGAGGAAAGGCCCCACATAAGAACAGCTATCTTTTGTGGTTTTACCTTCAAACTCACAAAACCCAAAAGGTGTCAGAGCCAGGCGTATCTCTACACCAAACTCTTCTGATATGACTACAGGTGATCAGCCGATATGGGTTTCCTTTTCCAGGTTGTATTAGATCTCACAAAGGTGTCACCTCAGTCAAAGGATGTAAGAGAGAAAGACAGAGAGAGAGAGACAGACCTGGGTCATTCAAATGAAAGTCAAAGAGCAGAACATTTGGATATAAAAATCTCCACCTGCATTCCCCTTGCATTTTCTCTGCAATTGCTGGAAAAGATCCATTTTTAAAGACTCACCCGATAAATCCCAAACGGCACGTCATAATGGAACTCTTAGAACACCACCTAAAATTAAATGGTTCGTTCCATGCTCCTGCAAACCAGAAGAGTCTGCCTGCTACATCTCTGCATGAGAACAGTGCTCTAGCGCTGACTTTTTTCTATAAGCCTGAGGGTTTCACTGTGTCTCTGCATCAGGTGGGATTCAGTGTCTCTCCAGGGTAGACAGACCTCTTTGTACATTTACTGATTGACCTCGAAGCAATGGTATCATTAAAGTCTCCTCAATGCACTCTGGAGGTTTTGTGTGGTACCAGCAGCTGGTTTACTCACCTAGATAATCAGGGGCTGCAGCAAGGTGATTGAGAAGGAAGGAAGATGAGAAGATATTGGATTTATACCCTGCCTTTCACTACCCGAAGGAGTCTCAGAGAGGCTTACGAACTCCTTTCCCTTCCCCTCCCCACGACAGGCAGACCAACATGGTTAATCTCTGAAACTAGAGCTACACATGTTCCATGTGTCCGGAAGCGCCCTCATTCCTAATTTGCCAAATACCCCTTTTTGAAAGTCACCCGTTAGAGGCATTGGTCTGGCTCCTTCCATGTTCTGGCACCACCTTGATAGTTTCAAGTACCTGGTGAGGCAAAGGTTGCCAGACTCCAAGCAGGGGCTCCTGATGTCCTGGAATTACAACTGATCTCCAGGTGATGGAGCTCAGGTCTCCAGGGGGAAAAAGGAGGCTGCTGGGAAGGGTGCACTGAGACCCCCCTCCCAAACCCTGTGCTCCTCAGAGCACACTTCCCAAATCTCCAGGCATTTCCCAAGGAGGAGTTGGCAACCCTTGGTGCTGGTGATTTGAACTCTGTCTCTGTCTCTCTCTGTGTCTCTGTTTCTGTGTATCTCTGTGTTTCTCTGTCTCTGTGTATGTGTGTCTCTCTGTCTCTGTCTCTCTGTCTCTGTCTCTGTCTCTCTCATCTCTGTCTCTGTCTCTCCCTGTGTCTCTCTGTCTCTAGGTCTCTCTCTGTCCCTCTTTCTGCCTCAGCCTCTCTCTCTCTCTCTCTCTCTCTCTCTCTCTCTCTCTCTCTCTCTCTCTCTCTCTCTCTCTCTCTCTCTCACCAGTTTGGTGTAGTGGTTAAGTGTGCAGACTCTAATCTGGGAGGACTAGATTTGATACCCCACTCCTCCACTTGCAGCTGCTGGTGTGACCTTGGGTCAGTCACAAGCTCTTTCAGAGCTGTTCTGTTAAGGGCAGTCCTTGAAAGAGCTCTCTCAGCCCCACCTACCTCACAGGGTGTCTGTTGTGGGGAGGGGAAGGGAAAGGAGTTTGCAAGCCACTCTGAGACTCCGAGTGAAGGGCGGGGTATAAATCCAATCTCCTCCTCCTCCTCCTCCTCCTCCTCCTCCTCCTCCTCTTCTTCTTCTTCTTCTTCTTCTTCTTCTTCTTCTTCTTCTTCTTCTTCTTCTTCTTCTTTTTCTTCTTCTTCTTCTTCTCCTGTCTCTCTCTGTTCCTCTGCCTCTCTCCCTCCCTCCCTCCCCCCAAGCATTTATTTATTTTACCGCTTTCCCTTCCCACGGCAGCCGATCCATCAGACTGAGTAAAGCAGATAGAAGCAAGAATTGTGGCTGGCAGAGGAATATCACAGCAATTAGGGAGGGCCATAAACAGTCTCTTACATATGAAACCATTCAGTGGAAGTGACAGAAGGGCCTTTCTCCCGTCCTTTTCGGGTCCCGCCCCTTCCTCCCCCTCACACAATGCTGTCTCTCTCGACCCCTGAGAAATATCCTCTCCCCTTCCCTCCTCCTTGCATGCATGTGTGCACACATGTGTCATATACGGCATTCCTTTCCTGCTGCCGTGCTCGGGCGCATGGGATCAATGGGTGCACAGCCTGAATGATCCCTTTCTCTTTTCCACGTGGAATGCCTCTCCGACGGCGTTACTGCTGATTGAGCGTGTCACAGTCAGAGAGTAATTCGGGGAGGCCTTGTGAAACCACAAGCGAGCCAGACTCTGTCCGGCTGTTGGAGGCAACTGGAGGAGACGCATGGCTTCCTCTGATTCCATGCGGTTCCCCGCCTAGGGTCTGAATTGAGCACACAAAGCTTGGGCGCTCTCTGACCTGTCAGTCACATGTGATTGATGACACCCGGGCATTTTTCTTCTTCCATACGACCACGTAAGGAGCTGCGGTGGCTCAAGTGGTTAAGACGCTGAACTGCAGGCTGTGGAAGGTCAGTAGTTCAGCAGTTCGAGACCCGGGTGCCGCATGACGGGGTGAGCTCCCATCTCTAGTTCGGGCTCCTGCCAACCTAGCAGTTCGAAAGCAAGAAATTGCAAGTAGATAAATAGGTACCACTTCGGTGGGAAGGTAACAGTGTTCTGTGCGCCTTGGTGTTTAGTCATGCCGGCTACATGACCACGGAAACGTCTTCGGTCAGCGCTGGCTCTTCGGCTTTGAAACGGAGATGAGCACCGCAACCCTAGAGTCGGATTCGACTGGCTTTCGAGCAAGGGAACCTTTACCTTTACGACCACCAGAGGTTTCGAGGAGCTGTAAGGAGTTTGCTGGAGATGACTCTTGAGAGTCCCTTGGATGGCAAGGAGACCAAATCAGTCAATCCTAAAAGAAATCAACCCTGACTGTTCCGCGGAAGGCCAGATACTGAAGCTGAAGCTCAAATACTTTGGCCACCCAGTGAGAAGGGAGCCCTCACTGGAGAAGATCCTGATGCTGGAAAAGATAGAAGGAGGAGAAGGAGGAGGAGATTGAATTTATGCCCTGCCCTTCACTACCCAAAGGCGTCTCAGAGAGGCTTACAATCTCCTTTCCCTTCCCCTCCCCACAACAGACACCCTGTGAGGTAGGCAGGGCTGAGAGAGCTCTGACAGAAACTGCTCTTTTTCAAGGACAGCTGTGCCGGAGCTTGTGGCTGACCCAAGGTCATCCAGCCGGGTGCAAGTGGAGGAGTGGGGAATCAAACCCAGTTCTCCCAGATTACAGTCCGCGCACTGAACCACTACACCAAACTGAAGGAAAAAGAAGAAGGGGATGGCAAAGGATGAGATGGCCAGACAGTATTATCGATGCAACGGACATGAAATTCAGCGAACTCCGGAGGATGGCGGAAGACAGGAGGGCCTGGTGTGATCTGGTCGATGGGGTCGCGAAGAGTCGGACTCAACTGTGTGACTGAACAACAACAGCAAAGGAGGATGCCGGAGGGCAGTATGGATGGCCACGTCAAACCTGGTGGCAGCAGAAAGTGCCATCCAGTTGACTGACGCTGCAGTCACACTCACTAAAATAAGCCACTTTCAATCCACTTTGAATGCACTTTCCAATGGGATTTTGCCGGTGTGCACACAGTAAAATCCAGTTGGAAAGTGCATTGAAAGTGGATCGAAAGTGGGTTATTTAGTGTGTGCGACCGCAGCCTTAATGGCGACCCCCGAAGGGGATTTCAAAGCAAGAGATGAACAGAGGTGGTCTGCCATCGCCTGCCTCTGCATAGCGGCCCTGGACTTCCTTGGTGGTCTCGAGGGTTGCCAACTCCCACTTGGGAGAAACCTGGAGATTTTGGCGGTGAAGGGTTGCCAGCTCCGTGTTTGGAAATATATTGAGATTTGAGGGGTTGGGGAACCTGGGGAGGGGGGAGGTTTTGGGGGGAGGGACTTCAATGGGGTATAATGCCATAGAGTCCACCTTCCAAAGTGGCAATTTTTCCCAGGGGAACAGATACCTGTCACCCAGAGATCAGATGTAATAGCCAGAGATCTCCAGCCACCATTTGAAGAAACATTGGGTGTGGTCTGACAGCTTGCTGGGAGCAGTTTAAATTGCTCCGGTCCTGATGCGTTCTTTTTTAACCCGGAGAATCGCGATCACACTGACCTCCTTGTTCAGGATCACTGCACAGCCACATCGCTCCCTGCTGTCCACATGTGGGAGCGTGCATCGGTGGTTTTTTTCCTCTCAGTTTGAGCATGCGCACAGACGGCCATCTGTAGAACTGAAATTTCTGCACGTGTGCAGAACAGCGATTTCCACACTTCCCTTTACACTTTAAATGAACACTTCCCTTTAAACTTTTACCCCGAAACTGGCCTCTGTCGGATCCCGAACTCGTCTAAATGCTAAAATGAGTCACCATTTAAACTTTGGTTTTATTAACTTAGGAGCGGAGTTCCGCCTATGCACACACTGCCAACACATAAAAAAATGGCGGACAGAAAGTGGAAGCCTCGGGCCTCCATGGCAGCTTTCCAGAGAGGAGGGGGATGAACCACCCGGAAGTGGGTCAACACCGCAGGAGCGATCAGACATCAGAAAAATGCAGCTAGAACCGGAGAATCAGGAAAACACCACTTGGGGACCTGGTATCAAAATACTCTGGTTTAAAGGGGGTTTGATCTGGAAAGCAACGGCTGGGGACGGTGCGCAGATGTTGGGTGTGTGAACGTGCACATAAAATCTCTTACTGAAGCGTGCTGAAAGTGGTTCAAACAGCACATCTGAACGCACCCCTAGAGTGTCTAGCCGTTACAAGCACTTAACTGCAATACATCCAGAATTATTCTTTCCCTTTGCGTAATGTTTTAACATATACAATCAAATAAAACAATAAGGTATCTAAGCCGTTTCAGTGTAATTATTATAGTCTCAGGCTTAAGAATTCTGACAATCACAGAAGCTCACGGCAGTACCTTCTGCTGTTCACAACATGCAATTCACAATCGCATAAAGGCGTTCGCAGACGCAATATAGTTTGAAGGGGCAGTTTCAAGCAACGCATCCTTTACTATACAAGTTAAACAAACAGTTCCAGAGCACTCCAGCTCCTACGACAAATGTTGCGTAAGTATACGAACTAGAAAATCACTCCTGAAAATTATACAAATTTCAACATAAGAATTAATCATCTGGAACATGGAGTGGTTTCTTTTGCAATCTGCATCCCGCACAGACTACGCAGTCTCTTAGGTAAGTTCTGCGTTTCGACGAACTTCTTCAAGTTGCACAGAAAGATTCAACGAAGAATTCAGAAGGCACTTGTATCGGAATTCGGAACCCGTTTCTCATGAAACATGATTGTAGCCAGTAAAACTGAACACTTCCTTCAGGCTTAAAGCTTCCTTCCACCAAGTCATCCCTACTGAAAGAAGTGTTAAGCTTTACTAGCTTGTGGCAGGGTGGAGCTTTCTGAAGAAGTGAGCCGTGACTCAGGAAAGCTTCTACCCTGCCACAAATTGTGTTGGTCTTTGAGGTGTGTGATGGAATCGCACAGAAAAGCGGTCTTTTTTTAAAAAAAAATGCTGCTTGATATCAGAGACTCAGGGAGGTCAAGAATTACTCTTCCCTGGAGAGAAGAGCTAAGGTGATTGGCTGCTCTGCTCACGCTGTGATTGGCCAGCATCAGCTGAGAGAGATAATAAGACAGCTGATCTGGAGGGAAAAGGGGTCTTTCACAATTTGATCTTTCGCATTTGCATTTGGGTTTGTTGACATCTAACATCTGAATCAGTAGCCAGAGGTTGACTTCCGAGGGCAGAGACATTTGGGAGTCAGTGTTTTCTGACAGGCAAGAGTCAGAAAATTACTTCTACAGAAAGAAGGAGAAAATCCCTATTGTCTAAATAGATTAACACTGCTCTGAGGGAAAACTTAGTTTCTCAGTAAGCAAAGCTACAGAACATCCTTATACAGACAATGGATACCAGAGAAGGATTTGGCAGAAGGTCTGGGAAGTCAGAGAGAACTCCCAGACAAGCAGAATAGTAAAAGGAGTTATTGCTTCTTAGGGACAAGAAGAATAACTGCCTGCCAGTGAAAGGGGTTGGGAAGAGAACTCTAGTCTGTGATAAAGGAGAGAAGCTTAGACACCTCAGGAATTAATGACAAGCTGTATTATCTAAAGGAAAACCTGTAATATCTGAAGGAAGAAATCTAAGAACATCAATAAGAACTGCATTGTGCTGAAACATACTAAACAAGGTACCTCTCAAAGAAAGAACTAGAAAGCCTTGAAACAAAACTACAAGTACACTTTCTTGAATGTTCTAAGAATTCAGCTCTGTAAATATTCAGCTCTGTAAGAATTCAGCTCTGTAAAGCCGCCCTGAGCCAGCCTTCACTATGAGGGCAGGGTATAAATTTAAGAAATAATAATAACAACAACAACAACAACAATAATAATAGAAAGATTTTACCTCAGCGATCTCAAAACCTTATCTATTCCCATTATACATTTATTCCCTGCCTGTTGAATAAAATATTTATTCTGTTTTTGAAAGTTAATTTGTCTCAATTGCCATTTCTCAAGGGTTTACAAAACTGGACTGCTCCTGTATTTTCAGCAGAGTTCCTGAGCTGAGAAAAAAACCTCAACTAAAAATCTCAAACATAGGGTGGGACAGGCAAGACTTTTATGACAAAGAATATATACACACTACTGTGGGCCAACTCAGATTCAGATTCAGACACCTTTGATGGCATAGTAGTAAAGGTAAAGGTAAAGGTTCCCTTGCTTGAAAGCCAGTCGAATCCGACTCTAGGGTTGCAGTGCTCATCTCCGTTTCAAAGCCGAAGAGCCAGCGCTGTCTGAAGACGTTTCCGTGGTCATGTGGCCGGCATGACTAAACACCAAGGCACACGGAACGCTGTTACCTTCCCACCGAAGTGGTACCTATTTATCTACTTGCGATTTCTTGCTTTCGAACTGCTAGGTTGGCAGGAGCTGGAACTAGAGATGGGAGCTCACCCCGTCATGCGGCACCCGGGTCTCGAACTGCTGAACTACTGACCTTCCACAGCCTGCAGTTCAGGGTCTTAACCACTTGAGCCACCGCAGCATAATAGTATACAATAAATATATTTAGAAGATACATTGAATTCCAGTAAGTAAATTTAGACAATAAAATATGCTGTAGGGCAACTCGGGCTCTGAGGGGAACTGAAAATCGGGCAGGAAAATCCTGCCAGGCAGTTGGGGAGAGATGGATTTGTCATAAGGTGCTACTGGACTCTTGCGCTTTTCTACTCTCACGGCTAAGTTAGAGAGCGACAGGGCAGGGACTGTGACCTAGAGAGGAGCATGGCCCACTCATGATTTCAAACCACGGTTAAATGTCGCATTCTCTCTTAGTAATCAATTTGTGGGCAGGCAGTCGGGATTTTATTATGGGGAAGCAAATAGGATTTGTCATGGGGCCGTGACCTTTCCTTCAGCAACACAGCCAGGAATTAAACACCGCCACCACCCCGACTCACCCGTCCTTTTGTTTGTCTGGACTGCTTCCGAGGGTCTTATATGGATGAATTCAGAGTAGGCTTTCTCTGGCCACGGCACAGTTCAAGCTAGCCAGAATTATACATGCTCAGATGACTTCCTGGATAGGTTACTGTCAGTGGGCAGTTACTGGCCCCATAGAATAGAATGGAGAGATCACACTTGCACTGCGGCTCAACTCCAGAGAGAAGGGGTTTAAACTTTAAACCCCTTCTCCCTTAACTTTCCCCCAGCCCGCCTTGGCAGGCCGGCTGGGGAAGAGGAGGCTTTTGAAGATGCCCGCCCTTTTTGCTTCCCCAGCCAGCCTGCCAAGCCAGGCTGGGGGAGAGCAAGCGAAGAGAGAACTTTAACTTTAAACCCCTTCTCTCTGGAGTAGCGCCATAGCGGAGGCACAATCTTTCCATCGTATTCTATGGGGCCATAGAATACAATGGAGAGATCGTGCTGCTGCTGCGGCACGACTCTAGAGAGAAGAAGCTTGGGGCCAGGAAGCTTGCCGCCACCGCCATTTGTGCCCGCTCCTGAGCTTCTGGAGCGGTGCTCTGGCGCGCTCCGGCCCCAAACGACCCCTGGTTACTGCAATATGGTCTCTGTGGGGTTGATGTTCAAAAGTGCCCAGAAACTGCTGAGGGTGTAGAATATGGCCATGAGTCTGTTATCTAGGGTTGCCAACCTCCAGGAAGGGCCTAGCGATCTCCTGGAATTACAACTGACCTCCAGACTAATAATATCAGCTTCCCTCGAGAAAATGGCTGCTTTGGTGGGTAGACTCTATGGCATTATGTTCTGCTGAGGTCTCTTCCCCTCCAAACCCTGCCCTCCCCTGGTCCCGCCACAAACCACCGGGAACTGACAACCCTAGGGACAGACAGCATGGAGCATATAAACCTGATTTTGACACAGTAGCATTAGCTCCCAGGTGGTTTCCCAAACAGATTCAGTGTTCTGGTTCTGACCATTAGTGTTCTAAAAAAATCTGGGAGCTGGGGTTGCCTTCCCGATCCTGGGGGCAGGGGATCCCCAGGTCCCTCCCCTCGCTGCTGATCAACTGGTGGGGGGGACTTCCTGGCAGTGGGGGGCCCACACTAATCTCTCAGCCAATGGGATGATGTCGCTTCCAGCACACATGTGAAAGCCACCCCAGCAACACTCTAGGACTTCCCCAGATCTCTATGGTCTTCACCATGGCGAATTGGGGGATTCCAATTTACTGATTATTTATTTAAAACATTCATTAGCCACCTTTCTTCCTTATGGAGTTCAAGGCAGCTTCCCATATATGACAAACCAGGGCTCTTTTTGTAGCAGGAACATCTTTGCATATTAGGTGACACACCCCTAATGTAGCCAATCCTCCAAGAGCTTAGAGTAGCCCCTGTAAGAAGAGCTCTGTAAGCTCTTGGAGGATTGGCTACACTAGGGGTGTGTCGCCTAATATGCAAAGGAGTTCCTGCTACAAAAGGAGCCCTGCGTAAAACAGATTACATAAGAACACATAAAACCAAAAAGGCATAAAACGAAACTGTCCTAAAATCACAACTGAGGACTGCTATAGGAAAGTGGAGCCCTAAATAAATCCATCTTCAGCTGTCTCCAAAAGACTTAAAGGGGCGGGGCAGGTGCAACTCCCAGGTGCAGGTTGTCCTGAGAGCATCAGGGGGTTGCTGTGACATCACACTGGGGTTTTCAGCAGAAGCGACATCACTAGACATACAAAGCAGTTATTTCAAGGGTTCTCCTGCCCCCGAAAACTCCCACTTATTTGCTGGCATTCGGCTGGCAGCTCGAGATGGACCCCCTCCCCTAGGAGGAAAGGCTGAAGAGGCTGGGACTTTTCAGTTTAGAAATGAGAGGACTAAAAGGGGAGGGGACATGAGAGAGGTGTGGAATGGAGATAGTTGACAGGCAGAAATTAATTTTCTTCTCCCTCTCCCCAAATACTAGAACTTGAGGGCATCCAAAGAAGCCGATGGGCAGTAAGTTCAGGACGGACAAAAGGAAACACTGCTCTACACCGAGAGTGATTAAAATGTGGAATTTGCTGCCAGAGGATGTAGCGATGATGGCCACAGGAATAAACAACTTTAAAAGGGGATTAGATAGATTTATGGAGGATAAGGTCTATCAATGGCTACTAGCCATGGTGACTAAAGGGAACCTCGATGTGCCTCTGAATCCCAGTGCCAGGAGGCAACATCAGGGAAAAGCCTCGGCCTCTCTGCCATGTTGTTGGCCCTCCAGAGGAACTGGCTGGCCACTGTGTGAGACAGGATGCTGGACTAGAAGGGCCACTGGTCTGATCCAGCAGGGCTCTTCTGAGGTTCTTATCAGGGGAAGGCCTCGGCCTCCATGCACTGTTGTTGGCCCTCCAGAGGAACTGCTTGGCCACTGTGTGAGACAGGATGCTGGACTAGAAGGACCACTAGTCTGATCCGGCAGGGCTCTTCTGATGTTCTTCTCAGGGGAAGGCCTCGGCCTCTCTGCCCTGTTGTTGGCCCCCCAGAGGAACTGGTTGGCCACTCTGTGAGACGGGATGCGGGGCTGGATGGACCCTCACTGGTCTGATCCAGCAGCGCTCCTCTGATGTTCTTATGTTCTTAGATCTCTGTTCTTTCTGGCCTTCCTACAGGTGGGGAAGAATGACAAGTATAAGGCCAATGCACACAACACTATCTCTGGATGTGCAGTGGACATACCTCCAGTCCCTTTCAAACCCGCGAGACAAGCATTTCCTAAAGTGATACTGCTGCATAGTTGATGGAGTTGAGGCCTACAAAGGGAACTCTTGTCTCCTGGTCACCTCTTTGGTTATGTACAAGGAGATAAGGAAATGAGAGAACCGCAGGCAGGGCCGGCTTGTCTGTGCGCAGCGACCCGGTGTTGTAAATTGTCCATAGATCAAAGATATTGCCTACATCCCACATTTAATGCTATCAGTAAAAATATAAGGGGAGGCAAAGAGGTAATAGCTCACTAAGAGGAATGAATAATCTGTGTGAAATATTGAGCTTGTGAAAACAGCATTTCTCTCCCTGACTGGAGTTGCTGTTTAATTTGCATAAATCAATTTTGTTGTTTTTTTAAAAAAGAAGTAATAATAACAGATCTGCTTCTGCTAGGCCACTTCCCAGACAGCGAAAAGCTGTCTGCTGTAAATCTAAGATCCTTTTGCAGGCCGGCAAAACATCACAAATACATCCGCAGAATCGACCCCCCGGATGGACCAATTCGTACACGTCCGGGCGAAGATTAGAACCATCTTGCCGGATCGGACGAAGATCTGTCTCGTTCGTCATTCTGTCGCCCGACAGCAGTCAATCTGATGCCTTGGTGAAGTTCACAGGCAGGTCAGGAACCAGTCTAGTGTAGTGGTTTAAGTGCCCGGACTCTAATCTGGGAGAACCGGGTTTGCTTCCCCCACTCCTCCACTTGCACCTGCTGGATGACCTTGGGCAAGCCATAGTTCTGTCAGAATTATTCTTGAAAAACAGCAGTTCCTGTTGGAGTTCTCTCAGCCCCGCCTACCTCACAGAGGGTCTGTTGTGGGGAGGGGAAGGGAAAGGAGATGGTAAGCCGCTCTGAGACTCCTTCAGGTAGTGAAGGGCAGGGTATAAATCCAATCTCTTCTTCTCCTTCTTCTCCTTCTCCTTCTCCTTCTCCTTCTCCTTCTCCTTCTCCTTCTTCTCCTTCTCCTTCTCCTTCTCCTTCTCCTTCTCCTTCTCCTTCTCCTTCTCCTTCTCCTTCTTCTCCTTCTCCTTCTCCTTCTCCTTCTCCTTCTTCTCCTCCTCCTCCTCCTCCTCCTCCTCCTTCTTCTAGAATTGGGGGTTATTCTACAACTGTGCCTCATCTGTCTATCGTGGCTGTCTAGAACATTATGCACGAATTTGTCCAGACCTTTTGAAGCTATCTCAATTATTGGTTGTCCCGATCTGGATGGCCCGGGATAGCCCAATCTGGTCGGATCTCAGGAGATAAGCAGGGTCAGACTTGGTCAGTATTTGGATGGGAGACACCAAGAAGACCAAGGTCAATACACAGAGGGAAGCAATGGCCAACTGCATTGAGAGAGCCAGTTTGGTGTAGTGGTTAGGAGCGCAGACTCTAAGCTGGGAGAACCGGGTTTGATTCCCCACTCCCCTACATGAAGCTGCTGGTGTGACCTTGGGTCAGTCACAAGTTCTCTCAGAGCTGTTCTCGCAGGACCAGTTCTTGAGAGAGCTCTCTCAGCCCCACCTACCTCCCAGGGTGTCTGTTGTGGGGAGGGGAAGGGAAAGGAGATTGTAAGCCGCTCTGAGACTCCTTCGGGTAGCGAAGGGCGGGGTATAAGTCCAATCTCCTCCTCCTCCTCTTCTTATTTTTATTTATTTATTTACTTGATTTTTATCCCACTCTCCCTGCCAAGACAGGCTCAGGGCGGCTTACATTAAAAGGATTAAAAATATATTACAACACAAATGCCTTTTAATACAATACAGCTTCATAAAAACACAGAGATATAACAAACCACAATTTTCCGGGCTGTGTGGCCGTGGTCTTGGCATTGTGGGACCTGACGTTTCACCAGCAACTGTGACTGCCATCCTCAGAGGTATAACACAGAAAGATGGAGTACTCTCTGTGTCAAGGTGAGAAGAAAAATAGTAGGTAAAATGGTATAAAAATTTATATCTACTCAGGAAGGTGGGGTAGGGCTGAGTCATCATGTAGGAGTTCCCCAGGCTGTGACATGCTAGTGGAGGAGCTTTCCTGAGGAGGTTCTTTTGCATGTGGATTGGCTGTCGACATTCTAATCTTATTTGTAGTGCTATTGTAAGATGTAGAGCATTTTGTATTTTTCAGGACAGGAAATCATGCCCTATTTATTTTTAAACTCTCTTATTTCCTGCTGAAATTGTGTTTATATTTATGAATTTCAATGCCTTCCCTGTGTAATCTGCCAGGGTCATTGGATGAGATAATGACTCAGCCCTAGCCCACCTTCCTGAGTAGATATAAATTACCTGCCTACCATTTTTCTTCTCACCTTGACACAGAGGGTACTCCATCTTTCTGTGTTATACCTCTGAGGATGCCAGTCACAGCTTCTGGCGAAATGTCAGGTCCTACAATGCCAAGACCATGGCCATACAGCCCGGAAAATCTACAACAGCTAATGAACTCCGGCCGTGAAAGCCTTCGACAACATATTCTGAGAATAAGCTGATAGGTGGGGGTGATGACTTCTGTAGTCAAGAAAAACTCTCTTAAAGGAGACCAGTTAGAAGGGATTCTAGAGGTCACCTACTCCAACCCTCTTGCTCAGTGCGGGAATTAGTCAACAACAGCACCCCACTGTGCTTAAAGGAGCTCACACTTAAAAAAAATGTTTTAAAATGATTAGGGAAAAGCATTTACAGGAGAAATCTTTGTGGGTCTGTGCCTTTAAGAAAGGGGGCAGAGCCCCCAAAGGCCCCACTGTAGCTACAGGCCTGAGTCAGGGCTATCGTCCTTCAGTACTCCTTTAATTCCACTGTCATCCAATGATCGAATGGCTTCCCTAGCCAGTTTCCTGTTCCTAATGTACTTAAATAATTCTTTATTGTTGGCTTTCATGCTTTTAGTGATACATTCCTTAAAATGTTTTTTTGCACCCCCAATTGTCTGCTTGCATTTTCTTTGGGCAAGTTTATGCTAGTTTTTCTTTGCCTTGTTTGGATACACCTTCCGGTTTCTGAAGGTAGCCCTTTTCACTCTAATAGCTTCCTTCACCCTGCTGGTTGGCCATGCTGGTGACTGGGGATGGGCACGAACCTCATTTTTGCAGTTCAGTTCGTGAATGAACAACAAACTGAACAATGAACTGATATGCTGGTTTGCGAACCTAACTGGTTCATATCAGTTCATGAGCCATGTAAAGTTTAACCCCCACTTTCTGCTCGCCGGGGTTTTTCATGGGGAACAGAAAGCAGGTGTTTCCAAACTGCTCAGCTGTTTTTCATGAAGAGCAGAAAGCATGCTCTTCATGAAAGGCCACAACCTACATCAAAATTTGTGGAAATTTGTGGCAGTTCTTCAGTTCACAAACATTGCTTTGTGAAGCACGGACCGCCAAAATTCATGATGAACTTTAGTTCATCAGCTGGTTTGTGCCCATCCCTACTGGTGACCTCTTAGACTTTGTACTACTTTTCCCGACCTGTAGTATCCATTCTAACTGGGCCTCTAGTATTGAGGTTTTGAGCAACTCCCAAGCCTCATGAAGATATCTGACCCTCTTGACTGTTCCTTTCAGCTAATACATACAGTGCCTTTCTACACTGAGGTTTTCTTTAATTCTTGCAAGTTTGGAATGGATTATCTCAACACCACAATGATTCCTCGTTCTCCCCCACTCCCCCATTCTTGGTATCGCCACAAGTCCATATTGATTTTGCCGTTTTGCCTTTTAAAAAAATATACAACTCTAGAAAATAGGCCCAGACCTCAACAAAAAAGGCGAGATCAATTTTTATAAAGAAAGAAAAATGAATCCTGGGCTTTAATTTCACCTTCCCGTGCTATCAATCGATTTGACAGCGTCTGGTGCTTTTGTATTACCAATTGCTGGAGTCCCAGTTAAAGGTTGTAGCTGAATAATTCCAGGCTCTTAATTTCGACGGGTCTTGGAAGCATGCAGAAGTGCAACGTGGGTATCGAAACAGCATTTTGTGGTTTACTCAGCGCCTTGCATGATGCAGTTGATGTTAATCAACCTCCCTTTACACTCTTAGCTACAGGCCTGGGTCAGGACCATTATCCTTCAGTACTCCTTTAATTCCATTGCCCCCCCCATTTCATTATCTCATCCAAAGCTGCCCTCCCCCATTTCAAAACTGATGCTAAAAGGGGTGTGGACAAAGATCTGAAAATGGACTCTGAAGAAGGGTTTTTTTAAAAAATGAACCATTTTTGTGCTGCCTTTCCACCCAATCATGGCTTCAAAGGCGTCAAACAGAAAAAACATTGAAGAAGATTGGATTTATACCCCACCACTACATGAAGGAATCTCAGAGCATCTTACAATCTCCTTTCCCTTCCCCTCCCCACAACAGACACTCTGTGAGGTAGGCGGGGCTGAGAGAGCTCTGACAGAAACTGCTCTTTTTCAAGAACAGCTGTTGCCAGAGCTTGTGACTGACCCAAGGTCATATCAGCAGGTGCAAGTGGAGGAGTGGGGGATCAAACCCGGCTCTCCCACATTCGAGTCCGCGCTCCTAACCACGACACCAAACTGCAACATTTGAACAATTGAAAACACATTTAAAATGATAAAATTATTCAATAAATTCATTCACACACACGAACAGAACCAGGGAAGGAAGGCCAGTAGCTGTTATTGGGAGTGTCCCCAATGAAACAAGAAAGTCTTCCCCTGCTGGCAAAATACATCATAAGAACATGAGAACATAAGAGAAGCCAATGTTGAATCAGGCCAATGGCCCATCCAGTCCAACACTTCGTGTCACACAGCAGCCAAAATATACCAGGTGCCATCAGGAGGTCCAGCAGTGGGGCCAGGACACTAGAAGCCCTCCCACTGCTGCCCCCTCCAGCACCAAGAATAGAGTGCATCACCTGCCCCAGACTGAGAGTTCCCATCTATACCCTGTGGCTAAAAGCCAAACTGTGGGAAGTAGACAAATCTCTCTGGGAAGGGAGTTCTGAAGCTTCAGTGTCACAACCAAGAAAGTCCTTTCTTGGTTTACCACCTGTCTAGTCTTGGATGGCAGGAACAACCCACGCAGGGCCTCCAAAGATGATCATAGTGTATGGGTAGCAGAGCTGGTTCCAGGTTTGCGTGAACCCTGGGTGACAGAGTACAACTGGGCCCCATGTCTCCTTTGGTACAGCCCCTTCAGCCTCTAACCCCTCTGTTCTTCTTACAGGGGCTACTCCAAGCTCTTGGAGGATTGGCTACATTAGGGGTGTGTCGCCTAATATGCAAGGGAGTTCCTGCTACGAAAAGAGCCCTCCGTTAATTACTCTCAGCATTCCACAATTAAGGATCCATCTTCCCATCAGTCTCCAATTTTGATTTATTTATTTCCTTCGCTATGTTTTCCCCAGAATTAAACCCAATTAAACTCCTAGTCCCCCTTGCTGGCCAGCTATCACTGGGCCTACTATAGGCGCCTGCTTCATGGAGAGCCTCTTTGTCATCATCCACTGGGTTAAGGGCCTTCTCGTGGCTGCCCTGCCTTCTGGAACCAGCTCTCCGAGGTGGTTCATGCCCTGCAGGATCGATTAGGTTTCTGCAGGGCGTGCCAGGCCGCCTTGTTTTCTGTTTAATTAACCTAGAGAGCCAGCAGGATGCCCGGCCAGTTTGTTCTGGAGCTGATGACTGGTTGGGTTTTTACTTCGAATCTGTTGTATCCAATGCTCCCTCTGAGCTGTGGAGTCTTGTGAGTGAAAATTCTACTTTGTGAGATTCTGGCATTAAAGTTGTGAGCGAGCGATTTGGCTACTGCTTCAATTCGTTTGCTCTGGAGCCCTCCTTCCTGAGCTAAGACTGAAATGTGTGAGCTGGAGGCTAAAAACTCAGCTTAGAGGGAACACTGGTTGTATCTATCAGTTTTCTTATCTGTTTTTAAGTTTCAGTGCTATGTTGTGTATGTCATGAACTGCCGCAAGTCCTCCATTGAGGAGAGAGTGAGGGTTATAAAGAGAACAAATATACAAATACGACTACCTTATGTGATTTGTGACTGTCTGAGATGCCTGTTGAAACAACTGCCTGCCAGGTGGCACGGCAGTAGATCAATGAGGGAAATGAATACGCAACTTGGGTTGGGGGGGCCAATGGGCATGGGTGAACGGCCAATTGTGTCTGAGGAAGGAACAGTTGAAGCAGCCAGCCGAACAGCCATGAACAGTTCAGCGGACAGAGGAACAGCTTGAGGAAAAACTGGTTCCCTGTTCATGACTGGAGAACAGGAGGTGAAATGAGCCAACAGGTATTCAAGCATCCTTGAATCCAAGGTGGTTTCTACTGTACCATCAAGGATTGTTTCTGAGCATAATTCAAAGCATTACTGGCTTACCTTCAACACCCTAAATGGTTTGGGGCCAGAATACACATGGACACATGAAGGTCAAGGTCAGTACTGTCTACTCAGACTGGCAGCTGCTCTTCAGGGTCTCAGGCAGAGGTCTTTCAGTTCACCTAATTTATACTGGAGATTCCTTTTTACTGGAGATGCCGGGGGTTGAATCAGGAACCTTCTGCATGCCAAGCAGCTGTTCTACCCCTATAGCCCCTCCCTTGAAGGACCACCTTTTCTCCTGGAATTACAACTGGTTTCCAGATGACAGAGATCAGTTTCCCTAGAGAAAATGGTTGCTTTGGAAAGGAGGACTCGATGGCACTGATGTCCCGCTCCAAACCCCGCCTTCCAGGCTTCACCTCCAAATGACCAGGTGTTTTCCAAACCTATAGAATTGTTGACTTGTGCACTGTGGCATTGTGAGCTTTGGGTGAGTAGAGCAAGCAAGCTCTTTCTTTTTTTTTTCCTGGTTACTGTGTGGAGTATATTGTGTTATTTTGTATTTGTAATTCAGTTCAAGGAAAAATACATCTGCCTGAAGAAGAATCTGTCGAAACGGGCAATTTTTGCCTGGGAGGCGTGTTGCTTGCTTTGACGCTTGCCGGATCACTTTCTTGTGGAGAACATAACAGCCTGCTGCATCTCTCATCATTGACCGACTGTTGCAACCTTCATCAGTCTCTTATCAGGAGCAAGATAGTCTACAGCATTGGAATAGGTCTCTATAGCTGTGGACTTTTCTATTAGCAGATATACACAGCATTCCCTCTAAACTGAGTTAGTGTGAGCTAGCTCACAGTTTTTTTAGCCTCCGGCTCACACATTTTCGTCTCAGCTCAGGAAGGGATGGCTCCAGAGCAAACTAATTTATGCAGGAGCCAAATGGCTCGCTCACAACTTTAATGCCGGGAGCTCACAAAGTAGAATTTTTGCTCACAAGACTCCACAGCTTAGAGGGAGCATTGGATATATAGTGTTCTTTAGGTTTTTGTATTATATTGAATATGCATAAGACACGCTGGGGCCTCTATTGTATTTAAGTCAATATATGAAGACACAAGTGCATATTAGCAGAATGTGTTTTGTTCTGACATGGTGTTTCTTGACGTTTGTCTAACTTTGCCGTGTGTTCCTGTGTGTGTGTGTGTTGATTTTCCAACCCAGAGCCGGCAACCCTAGTCTCTCTCTCTCTCTCTCTCTCTCTCTCTCTCTCTCTCTCTCTCTCTCTCTCTCTCTCTCCCTCTCTCTCTCTTACACACACAAATCACTATGTGCAGGGATCATACCATGAATTTCCCTACCACACTGGGAACTCTGCCTAACAGAGAAAATATTTACTGAATTGGCTCTTTATGAAGTGATACACAGGAGATGTACATGTGCACGAAACACATTTGCCTATTGTCCAAAAATGACTATTGTGCAAACGTAGAAATAACAGTCAATTCCCCCAGCTGGGAAGGGAGGGACCTTGCGGGTGTATGTCTCCATTGACTCTGCCCTCCAAAGCCGCAGGTTTTTCCCCCCCCAGGGGAACTGCTGCTGAGAGATAGACGCCGGGTGAACTCAAGTGGGGGTATTCCAGACAGGGTTGGCAGGCAGTTTGGTGTAGTGGTTAAGTGTGCGGACTCTAATCTGGGAGAACCGGGTTTGATTCCCCCACTCCTCCACTTGCACCTGCTGGATGACATTGGGCGAGCCATAGTTCCATCAGATGTGTTCTTGAAAAAGAGCCGTTTCGTGGAAATGTAAGAAACATGAAGGGTCTTTTTACCATATGTGGTGGACATGTGATAAAGCAGTAAAGTATTGGACAGAGATCCACAATGAGATACAAAAAATTTTGAATTGTACTTTTAAGAAAGACCCACAGATGTTATTGCTAGGTCTTAAAATGGAAGAAATAAATGTAGCCAAGAGAACACTATTATGGTACTTGACTACAGCAGCAAGACTGACTTTTGCTCAATGTTGGAAACAAGATAAAGTACCTGAAACATGGGAATGGATTAAAAAAACGTTGTTTTTGGCGGAAATGGACAAGTTAACAAGAAAGTTAAACAACGAAGAAGATGAAACTTTTTTTAAAGCTTGGAAAGACTTTCAAAAATATTTGTTGAAAAATTGGGACATTAAAAGTGGTTTGATTTGCTTTGACAGTTATTAAGAAGAAACGGAAAGAGAATTAGACTTTTGTATTGTTACCGTTAGTAAGAGAAAATAAGTTTAGAAGTAATTGTAATGGAATAAGAGAGATATTAATGGGGTTGGAGCAGTGCTGGAAGCCTGATGTGGGGGGAGAAAGGGAAAAAAGAAAAATGGGTATGTATTGGTATGTTTAAATTGTATGAACTTGTGATACAATAATAAATTGTATTTACAAAAAAAAAAAAAGAAAAAGAGCAGTTTCTGTCAGAGCTCTCTCAGCCCCGTCTCCCTCACAGGGTGTCTGTTGTGGGGAGGGGAACGGAAAGGAGTTTGTAAGCTGCTCTGAGACTCCCTTGGGTAGTGAAGGGCCGGGTATAAATCCAATCTCTTCTTCTTCTTCTACCTCACAGGGTGTCTGTTGTGGGGAGGGGAAGGGAAGGGAGTTTGTCAGCCGCTCTGAGACTCCCTTGGGTAGTGAAGGGCGGGGTATAAATCCAATCTCTTCTTCGTCTTCAACTGGAAGAAGGATTGTGTGGGTGGAGGGGGGCTGCATAGTGGGAGACAAAAAGAAAAAGAAAAAGAAAGCCTGGTCTGTTTAGAGGAAGTTCATACCATAGAGTTGCTGGTGAATCATCAGAGATGCTCTAGGCTGGTCCTGCACTGGGCCGGGGGATGGACTAGATGCTCCCCTTCCAACTCTGTGATTCTGTGATTGTCAAGGAACTGGACAGACAGATTTCAGTTCCTCACTGGTGATTCCCACAGCTTTCCATGCACTCAGACATGAACCACTGTGCCCTAATAGTCAAAAGCCAGGGAGGAGTAGTGGTTAGAGAGCTGGACGAGAAGAAGAAGAGGAGGAGGAGGAGGAGGAGGAGGAGGAGATTGGATTTATACCCCGCCCTTCACAGCTGTGCCAGAACTACGGCTTGCCCAAGGTCACATCAGCATGTGCCAGTGGAGGAGAGGGGAATCAAACCCAGTTCTCCCAGATTAGAGTCCGCGCACTTAACCACTACATCAAACTGGCTCCGGAAGGCCTGGGTTCGAATCCTCACTCTCCCATGAAGCTCACTGGTTGACTTTGGGCTGGCCACCGATCTCCTGGTGGGATTTATCCCAATTTTGAGATGCCGGCAGCATGACCCCAAGGGCAGCTCCTGTCCTTGCCATCCTGGAGGGACAGCAGAGTCACGCCCGTCATCCCGTGAACGGAGAGTGCCCATCCCTCTCCTCCTCCTGCCTGCCCCCACCCCCGTGTCCCTTGTTTTCTCTTCCCTGAAGAAGCCACTGCCTGTAATTACAGAGCGCGTCGAAATGGAGGTGCAATGGAGCAGAGCTTTCTGTCTTTGTGCTTTGTCACATAAAATGACACAAATTATTATTTCTTCTTCCCCCCGTTGATAATGCACAGAGAACGCTTTCGCCGATCTGAATGCAGCCGTGTTTACTGTCCTTGGAGGCCGCGTTAGAGGAGGACAGAAAATGCACCTTTTTGTTTGGGCTGGAAATCGGAGGGAGGGGGAGGGACATACGAACAGAAGAGAAGCCCGTGTTGGATCAGGCCAATGGCCCATCCAGTCCAACACTCTGTGTCACACAGTGGCCAAAGGTACCAGGTGCCATCAGGAGGTCCAGCAGTGGGGCCAGGACACTAGAAGCCCTCCCGCTGTTGCCCCTCCCCAGCACCAGGAATACAGAGCGTCACTTCCCCCAGACAGAGAGTCCCTAGCTATACCTTGTGGCTAACAGCCACCGATGGACTTCTGCTCCATATATTTATCCAATTCGCTCTTGAAGCCATCCATGCTTGTAGCCGCCACCACCTCCTGTGGCAGTGAATTCCATGTGTTCATCACTCTTTGGATGAAGAAGTCCTTCCTTTTATCCGTTCTAACCCGACCGCTCAGCAATTTCATGGGAGTGCCCACGAGTTCTTGTATTGTGAGAAAGGGAGAAAAGTACCTCTTTCTCAACCTGCTCAATCCCATTCATAATCTTATAAACCTCGATCATGTCACCCCTCAGCCGTCGTCTCTCCAAGCTAAAGAGCCCCAAGCGCCTCAACCTTTCTTCATAGGGAAAGTGTTCCAACCCCTTTTGTCATTCTGGTTGCCCTTTTCTGCATTTTCCCCAATGCTATCATATCCTTTCTGAGGCGTGGTGGCCAGAAGTGTACACAGTACTCCAAATGAGGTTGCACCATTGATTTATACAGGGGCGTGATGATACTGGCTGATTTGTTTTCAATTCCCTTCCTCATAATCCCCAGAGGGGTGTGGAGCCAGAGCTCTGAGAACTGTGCTCACCCGATGGAAACACACACAGAGCCAGCCCTCGCCAGATGTCCGAGCAGTCAAAGCTGAGCTGGGGTCAAGGTAGGGCTAGGAACCACTAGGTGGGGCCTGTAGATCTCCACCAATGGGAATGGATCTCCAGACTTCAGCGATCAGGGGAAGCACTACTCAGATCTGCAGCTTGTGCTTTCGACCTCAGGACACGCCACAGGTGATAGGGTTGCCGTTACCTTTGCGGCAAACGTGGGCAATAGGTGGACATCCTGTGTTCAACAGCCACGCTCATCCATCTGTAAGGTTACCAGGTGCCCACAGAAAATGGGGGAATGCCTACCTTAGGGGGTCACCTATAGGTTGAGGAAATCCAAGACATTTGGGAGATGGAAACTAGAAGGGTAGGATTTGAGGAGGGGTGGGGTCTCATTGGGGTACAACGCCATCGATCCCACCCTCCAAAGCAGCCATTTTCTCCAGGTTGATCTGAGTCCAGCAGCACCTTAGAGGCAACAAGGTTTGGGGGGTGTAGATTTTTGAGAGGCGAAGCTCCCTTCATCAGATATGAGTCAGAATGGAGATTTCTGAGTCCTTGTGCCCCAGGTCTGAAGGTTGGGAAGGTATTACAAAGAAGGAACTCTGGAATCAAAGGTTCAACACACACAGTAATTAGCTTGATTAGAGCAGAGGGGAAATGATATGGGGAGAAAATTAGCATCTGGAGTGAGATAAGAACCCTATATCCCTATTCGGCCCTGGGGGACAATTGTTCTGAATTTGCGAATGAACTCAAGTTCAGCAGCCCCACTTTGTAATCTCCCCTCGAAGCTTTGCTGTTTGAGGACTGCCGGGGGAGATTGCCACTGACATTTTAACTGCCCCCCCCCCCAAGATCCCCAAACGTGTATGGAAAATACTATAGAGATCGGACCCATTTCTAGGACGTCACATGTTGGGGGGCGCTGATATCACTTCTGGGTCCAGTCCCCCCTAACAGCTCCAGGGAGAACAGGTGTGGGTTTGCCACCCCCAGCCGTCTGTGCGGTCATGAGGGATCAAGTTAGGTAATTAAATGGCGTGAGAGGGGAATTCTGCCTCCCTTAAGTCTGTGCAAAAATAACATTTATAACAAGACATAAATGAACACCAGACGGCTAGACTCGTAAAACAATACAGGGTTTATTTATAATTGCTGGAGGCCAGATTGATTTTTCATACTGTTTATTTATATGATTGGCTGCAGAGCAGTGACTAGCAACTATAGATCTCTGGGGGAAGGGGGGAGTATTTATTTATTTATTCGACTTATAGCCGCCGCTCCCCCCCCCCGCTAAACAGGGCTCAGGGCGGTCAACAACAATTCCGATAAACACACAAATCAAGTTAAAAACAGATCCAGGGAGTCAGTCGTGTTGGGGTGAAGCAGTAGAACAAATTTAGAGTCCGGCGGCACCTTTTAAGACCAACAGAGGTTCATTCAAGGTATGACATTCGTGTGCAAGGCGTGCTTTTTCAAACACATTGGGATGGTGCGTAAGGTTCAGACTTATAGACAGGGAGATTACCACGTGATGGGATGATGTTTATGATGTGCAAAGTCCAAAATAACA
Organism: Gekko gecko; assembly: GCA_029375565.1. Lineage (NCBI taxonomy): Eukaryota > Metazoa > Chordata > Lepidosauria > Squamata > Gekkonidae > Gekko > Gekko gecko. The sequence continues at coordinate 122,694,637 of JAPDNY010000010.1, read as the reverse complement.
CGCTAAGGTTATAAGGTCAACAGCTGTAAAGCAATAGATATGTCCGAAGAGCAGATAAATGTCCAAAGGCGTCTTTTCGAATTGCGGGAAGCAAAGCGAGAACCTCCATTTTGGCCTCCCAGGCGTGAAGATGATTTAACAGTGTCGTCCACCTCGAAAAGCACTGCATCCACCTCAAAAAGTGCTGTTAAGAGGAGAGAGAGTGGAGGGGCCAGGTTGGATGGTAGCCATTGCTGTCCTTAAGTAGGGTTCCCATCAGCAGGACTCTTTTTGTAGCAGGAACTCCTCTGCATATTAGGCGACACACCTTGAATGTAGCCAGTCCCTGTAAGTACTGTAAGCTCTTGGAGGACTGGCTATATTAGGGATGTGGCACCTAATATGCAACGGAGTTCCACCTACAAAAAGAGCCCTGCCCATCTGTCTGTGGGAGAATGCTCCCACCAATTGCACTGCCAATTGCACTGTTGGAACTGTGAAAAAGGAACTGACGAACAGGCTCAAACTGTTCGCTCAGCCATTCAATGAAAAACCGGTTCCCTGTTTGCCGGTGGTGAAAAGACTGTTGGGTGACCTGGGATTTGTTCCAGCATCCCTACCGACTGTGGGTGGTGGAAGTGCAGAATCCAAGCCCCAGTTTTCTGTTGACCAAGCAAAGGATGTCATGTCTTTAAGGCATCCTTATTGACCAGAGACAATTTCAGCCTGTAGGGAAAGGTGGCGAGAAAGGCCATCAAGTTGCAGCCAACTTATGGTGACTCCATCAGGTTTTCAAAGCAAGAGACGAGCAGAGGTATTTTGCCATTGCCAACCCTGGATTTCCTTGGTGATCTCCAGTCCAAGCCCTAAGCAGGGCTGGCCCTGCTTCCAGGATGTGACAAACTCAGGCTATCTTGGGCCATGCAGGTCAGGTCACATTAAAATATTTGTTAGCATTTTGGGTAGACTTAGCATTCTTCAGCCTTCCATTTCCCCTCCTGGATCTCTAGCAATTTAGGGATGCCAGTTGCCTGCTTATAGAGGGCAAACTCCCAGCACTGCTCCCAATCCCTTGCCTGTGCTCAATGGAGCAGCTGGGGGAAGACTTCGCTTGAGGTGATGACATCACTTCTGGGTGAAAGTGACATCACCGTGCTGAGCAACTCTCTAGGAATTCCCTCAGTCTTTATGGTATTTACCATAGAGTTTAGAAAAATCCCTAGAATGTCACTCCAAAGTGATGTCACTGCGTTGAGTGATGTCTTTCCTCCCATGCCCTGCTCCCAAATGTCTCCCAAGGGCTCCAGGGATGTGCTTGGCAACCGTATTAGCAGATTATCTCTGAGCGGGAGAGTGAATGCATCTGGCCTGTAATGTGCCTAACCTCTTGCAGTGCGCGACCTGCTTTTCTGCATAGCGGCAAGGCTCATTTTCGAACAGCAGATGACAATAGATTGTAAAATAATTACATTTTCCCAGCCTATCATTAACCTAAATCTTTTGTGCTTTTCAAAACTGTGTGGGACAGGGCTGTTGGAAACAAAGAAATGCAGCAAACGAGGGGTCAAACATTCAGCAATAGAGTTGCCAACTCTGGATTGGGAAATACCTGGAAATGGGGTGTGATCATGGAGTGCCCTATACTCAACGAGTTGAGGGCCAATTTAGTCACCCCTTTACTTAAAGATATGGGATTGCTAAATGTACGAGCCCAGGTGTCATGGCTACAATGAGATACAAACAGTTGTGCCACCTTCTCAGTGCCAAAATTCATAGATGCAATAATCTAAAATAAAAGAAAAATGATGCTAAGGAAGAACTTTTTTAAAAAAATTGTTCAGATTTCTGCTTAAGGTAATAGACGTATGAGCAGTACTAAAAGAAAGAAAGAAAGAAAGAAAGAGAGAGAGAGAGAGAGAGAGAGAAAGAGAAAGAGAGAGAAAGAGAGAGAAAGAGAGAGAAAGAGAGAGAAAGAGAGAGAAAGAGAGAGAAAGAGAGAGAAAGAGAGAGAAAGAGAGAGAAAGAGAGAGAAAGAGAGAGAAAGAGAGAGAAAGAGAGAGAGGGGGAAGGAAGGGGGAAGGAAGGGGGGAAGGAAGGGGGGAAGGAAGGGGGAAGGAAGGGGGGAAGGAAGGGGGGAAGGAAGGGGGGAAGGAAGGAAGGAAGGAAGGAAGGAAGGAAGGAAGGAAGGAAGGAAGGAAGGAAGGAAGGAAGGAAGGAAGGAAGGAAGGAAGGAAGGAAGGAAGGAAGGAAGGAAGGAAGGAAGGAAGGAAGGAAGGAAGGAAGGAAGGAAAGAAAGAAAGAAAGAAAGAAAGAAAGAAAGAAAGAAAGAAAGAAAGAAAGAAAGAAAGAAAGAAAGAAAGAAAGAGGGGGGAAAGAAAGAGAGAGGGAGGGAGTGAGGGGGAAGGAAGGAAGAGAAAGAAAGAAAGAGAGAGAGAGAGAGAGAGAGAGAGAGAGAGAGAGAGAAAGAAAGAAAGAAAGAAAGAAAGAAATGGGGGAGTGCCTGTGGAGGACAGAATTTGGGAAGGGAGGGACCTCAGGAGACTACAGGGACTAAAGGGAACCCCCATGTTCAGGAGTAGTCAGCTTCTGAATCCCTGTGCCTGGAGGCAACAAGGCAAGATGATGTAGTGATGGCCACAGGAACAAACAGTTTAAAGGGGGAATGAGGAGCCTGAATCTATCTAGATGGACCACTGGTCTGATCCAGCAGGGCTCTTCTGATATTCTTATGAAGGCCTCTGCCTCTATGTCCTGTTGTCGGCTCCCCAGAGGAACTGGTTGGTCGTTCTGTGAGACAGGATGCTGGACTAGATGGACCACTGGTCTGATCCAGCAGGGCTCTTCTGTTGTTCTTATGAAGGCCTTGGCCTGTCTGCCCTGTTGTTGGCCCTCCAGACGAACTGGCTGGCCTCTGTGAGAGACGGGATGCTGGACCAGATGGACCCTCATTGGTCTGATCCAGCAGGGCTCTTCTGATGTGCTTATCAGGGGAAGGCCTTGGCCTCTGTGCCCTGTTGCTGGACCTCCAGAGGAATTGGATGGCCACTGTGTGAGACGGGATGCTGGACTGGATGGACCTTCACTGATCCAGCAGGGCTCTTCTGATGTTCTTATCAGGGGAAGGCCTCGGCCTCCACGCCCTGTTGTTGGCTCTCCAGAGGAACTGGTTGGCCACTGTATGAAACGGGATGCTGGACTAGATGGACTATTGGTCTGACCCAGCAGGGTGTTCACATGTACTTGGATCGGGACCTCATTTTGCTCATCCAAAGAACCCTTTCCAATAATGCTGCAGCTTGTAACTTTTCAGTTTCAGTGCTTTAAATGCTTAACCATCTTATCCTGTCCCGCTCCACGTTAAATTATTTCAGAGACTTTCCATCCTGCCTCTCCTCTCGGGAGCTCACAGCCCAATATAGGCCCCTCCATTCCTCCATTTTATCTTCAACACAACCCTTTGAGGTAGGTTAGTGTTAAGTACTGGGTTCTAGACGCATGGGCGGTGCTCAGCTCAGGTTTATCCTGTGATTTCAGCAAGACTACAAGACAAGACTCCAGAGAGCCTCAGCTCTGTTAAATAGCATGCAATTGCCACATCCAAACACATGTTAGCCAAATTGCTCTATTTTAAATATAGCAATTGGTTTATTATTATTATTGGGTTCTCACCTGTATATACAGAGAATGCTGCTAGTCTGTAATGGTTCCCAGTAAAAGACACAGAGACCAGGTATAATTAATAAAATATTATTTTACTGAATATAATCCTTATTTATCTATTCACAAACACACAAACAGTATTCAAACATTCACACACATAAAATAGAACTAAGAAAGCAGAGGGGATTGATGGCTTATGGAGAAGTGATACTACCTGTCAGATGTGCAGAAGTCCATGAAGAAGGATTGTGGCCTAAACCCAGAGGGTTCAGGGGTGGACTGCCATTTTGGCTCATAGCAGAGACACACCCTCTAAGGCCATGCGTCTGCTGGGATATACCCACTGTAAGACAATGCAAACCAATGGGTGGCCCAGGGGGCTGGTCTCAGGTGAGAACAAAAGATTTCCTGGACCAATGATGAGTCCCAGGGGTGTGTGATGTCAGTAGAGACAGATCTTATGTATGACCAATGAGCTTCCAGAGAGGCAGGGTCTGGATTTAACAATAGAAGCCAGGTGTTGGGTAGCCAGTTAAATGGATTATAGGACTTGCTGGCCAGGTAAACAAAAGGTGGGAGACTTCCCTGATTGTCCCTGATTAGCATCAGGAAGGGTCGTTAACAATTTGAATGCTTGATTGGGTCAAATACTATTGGCTATGCTGTCGGTTGGATACCTGGGGGCTGGACAGAGGAAGCTGGCTGGCAGGCAGATGATCTGGCCAGGTAACTGATGGATCTTCCATTGTTCATGTGTATGGCTTGGGTGGGGTAAGCACTTAATCCCTTCATGCAAACGACTGGCAGAGGAAAAGTCCTTTGTCTGCTGTATGGCCCTTAATCCATGTATGTGACATGCGGCAGGTATGCAATGGAGTCCCTCAGAGTAAAAAGACAGCTTTTTCCTTTCTCTATGGGCTTCTCCCTTGGCATCCATTTTACAGTCTAGCAAGTACACAGACCATGTGGCAACAGCAAACAGTCCATAGCAAGGCCCCATAATGGTGTCGGGGCTAACACACACCCCACTCCCAGTGATAGGCTGTTTACATAGCATTACTACTTGATGGGTTTATTCCAGAGTCCTGGTCGGCTATTGTTCTTGTGCTCCAAGCTCAGCCAGTCTCTGGGGTGATTCAGCCAGGGATGATTCAGTCCCAAGACATAACAGTTAGGCTGATAGACTGGCCCCAGGTCACCCGGTAAGTTTCATGGGAGGCAGAGATTTGAACCCAGGGGTTGGAAGCATGCCTGCTGCGTAAAAAGACACCGAGGCAGAGCAGTGATTCACGCAGGGAAGCGACAAGCAGCCTCCTTCGAGGAGGTAGTTCTGCTGTTTCTCTGCATCAGCCATGACTCCAGCCACGTTCCAGCCACGCCTCATGAACAAATGGGGTAGACTGAGGTATCTCTGTTCAGTCTCCAGTTCTGTCCAGTGGTTGCTGATTGGAATAAGGCCAAGCCAGAACAATGCATGATTCAGAGACACACAGGGCAACTTCTCCTGATGATAGCCTTTTGGGTGGGGTCCTTTATTTAATTCATGTCTCTTTGCACACCTCTGCAGGCCAAAGGTGGGGATTTCCCACTTCCGACGTCCCTTTGCATTCTTTTTAAATCCTCCCCTCCTTTCCCCACTTGCCCACCGAACTGGCGCCAAGCTGCAGAGCGCCCCCCCTTCCCTGGCCCTGCCTCCCTCTTTCTCTTCCCAGCACCTCTGGGTCTTCTCTCTCTCCTTCCCCTCCCTCTTTCCCTTCCTTCCTTTGCCTTCTATTCCTCCCTCCCTCCCTCTGTCTCTTCTTTCCTTCCTCCCAATCTCTTTGCATTCTTCCCCTCTCTCCCTCTTTCACGTCCTTCCTTACTCCGTCTCGTGACATTCTTTCCCTCCCTCCCCCAGCCCCATCTCTTTGACTTCTTCCCCTCCCTCTTTCATCCTCTGTTCCTCCCTCCCTCCCTTTCTCTTTCTTTCTCTTTCTCTCTCTCTCTATCTTTCCCTCTTTCTCTCTTACTTTCTCTCTCTCTCTCACTGTCTTCCCTCCATCCCTCCCTTTCTTCTTTCCTTCTAGCGCCCATTGTCTTGTGTCTACAATGGGCCTGATTCCTAATTTCCCTATAAAACCAAAGCATTTACCTACCAGGAGCAGGGCTGGATGGGAGGTTGGGGAGGGCCTTGGCGGTAAGTCAGGGGGCCGGGCCCCGAGATGCCCCACGGTAGCTATGGGCCCAGCCCGGCTGCTCATTACACCATGTGCTTCTGTGCCCCTCTTATACCAGTGCATTGTGAATGTGTGAATCAGTGCATAGAGTATCAAGGATGGCCAAAACTAGGGGAGAGCTATGTTTAAGGGTGTGCATGGAAATGTGCACGGTCCAGACTCCAGAGTCCTGAAAAAAACCCAGTTCCTCCCTGATGCTCGAACATCCGAAAGGTTTTATTTTATTCTCTTCTTTTTTCCCCCAAGGAGACGCGTAGAGCCGGCTGAGAAGCCCCCAGTTGCGCCGCCGGCTCTGGCGGAGGGCCCCGCGATGGCAAAAGGCGATCCTATTTTCTGCTTCACTGACATGACTTTTCTCTCTTGGCCACGGCGAGCTCGCAGTCCCAGCTGGTAAGACAGATACCCGCCGCGTCTGCATTAAGTCTCCTTGGCTCCCAGAGAAAGGTAGCGCGCTCTCCGGAGGATTTTGGCTGGCCGTTTGATTCCCTGAAAGGGCAGGAGATAAAAGCCTTGGGGGGGGGGCATCTGCGGCTCCAGATGTGCCGTGCCAAAAGAAGATCGGGCGAGGTGGGCACGCGGACTGGGGAGCCTTCCAAAGGCGGCGCGAGCTCTCAGCGGGTGGAAAAAAGCAAAGCGTCCAGCAACCTGGCATCGGTACCAGCTGTGCGCAATTAAAGCTATTCACAGAGAGAGCTTTGCAAAAAAGTTACTCACGGGGACGCACAGCCCCCCCGGATTATTATTTTTTTAAACACATCCTGTTGCTCAGCGTCAGTCTCTGCCTCTCCCAAAGGATAGCTGGGAAACAGCGTGGCCATTTGTTCACACCGCCCACAAACGGGATGTTTCCCCTCTCGGCCTAATATGTTTTTAACCCTGTCCTTAGAATCGCAGAGCCGGAAGGGGACCTCCGGGCCATCTAGTCCAGCCCACGCTCAATGCAGAACGTCCCTGGCAAGGGTTTGTGAAAAGTACTGAGACCGATGAGTGAATTCAGCTCTCACATACTTCATTAGTTGTAGAACAAAGACAAGCTAGCCGGCTCGCAGGCCGGCTTATGTTCCCCAGCAAACCCACACCCCAACTCCTACTCCGCCGGTGATAGGATCATTCAAACTTGATCCCTTTAACTCCTAAAGCATTCGAGGCCCTATTGGTGGGGCTTGAGGAGCCCCTGTTCTATTGTTTCCCTGGAACGAAGCTCAGCCTTAGCTAGCCCTGTGCTCCACCGGTTTGCGCATGGTCGAGCACATGGTCGAGCCAGGCTGAGCTGGATACATTACAGTTTGTCCAAATGCTGCTTGAAGACCGCCAGGGAGAGGGAGCTCACCGCCTTCCTCGGCAGCTGGTTCCACTGTTGCACATCTCTGACTGTCAAACAATTTTTCCTAAGATCCAGCCGGTACCTTCTCACCCGTAATTTCAACCCATCATTGTGAGTCCTTTCCCTTGCTGCCAACAGGAACAGCTCCTTGCCTTCCTCTAAGTGACACAGCCCTTCAGATCCTTGGAGAGAGCCATCCTGTCCCCCCCATAACCTCCTCTTCTCCAGACTAAACATTCCCAGGTCCCTTGGCCTTTACAAACTCCTTTCCCTCCCCACAACAGACACCCGGTGAGGTAGATGAACATAAGAACGTAAGAACATAAGAGAAGCCAATGTTGGATCAGGCCAATGGTCCATCCAGTCCAACACTCTGTGTCACACAGCGGCCAAAAATACCAGGTGCCACAGAAGGTCTACCAGTGGGGCCAGGACGCTAGAAGCCCTCCCACTGTTGCCCCCCCCCAGCACCAAGAATATAGAGCCTCACTTGCCCCAGACCGAGAGTTCATATAAGAACAGAAGAGAAGCCAATGTTGGATCAGGCCAATGGCCCATCCAGTCCAACACTCCATCACACAGTGGCCAAAAATACCAGGAGCCATCAGGAGGTCCCCCAGCAGTGGGGCCAGGACACTAGAAGCCCTCCCACTGTTGCCTCCCCAAGCACCAAGAATACAGAGCATCCCTTGCCCCAGCCTGAGAGTTCCTATCTATACCTTGTAGCTAATAGCCACTGATGGACTTCTGCTCCATATGCTTATCCAATTCCCTCTTGAAGCTGTCCATGCTTGTAGCCGCCACCACAACCAGCCTCTTCCTGGGGCTGAAAGAGCTCCTTCAAGAACGGCTCTTTCAAGAACAGCTCCGACAGAACTATGGCTTGCCCAAGGTCATCCAGCAGCTGCAAGTGGAAGAGCGGGGAATCAAACCCCGTTCTCCCAGATTAGAGTCCACACACTTAACCACTACACCAAACTGGCAGTTCCACAGGGCCAGTAAGGCAGAGATGTTCCGCCAGGCCTATGGTTGACGACAGCGACTGTTTCCACCAAGCCTGGCACTTCCATCCCTTTCCTTTCCCCCCTATACAGGGCAAGGTTACAACCTGGTTTATTTTCACTGCCCATCTGAAATTGCTCTGTGTTTATTGTTTTAATTGGTTGAACTTGACCTGCAAGTGTCTGCCGGAATCGTTGTTCACCGCCCTGAGCCCTGTGCGTAGTTGAGGGTGGTCCATAAGTCAAATCGATAAGTAAAATAAATGATATAAAAATAAAGCAGCCAGTGCTGTCTCGGTCTCAAAGCCAGGCCGGAAGCCCGACTGAGAAGTGTCCAGGGCAGAGGTCTTATCCAGGAAAACATGGAGCTGCTTGGCCGCTGCTCACGCAATTACCTTCTCCGGAAAAGGTGAATTACACACCGGCCAGTAATTGGCTAGCTCCTTTTTAAAAAAATCTAAGGAGGGTTTCTCTAGCAGAGGTCTAACAGTCTATGTATGAGAGAAATTAATTACCGAGAGAGCCAGTTTGGTGTAGTGGTTAAGTACGCGGACTCTCACCTGGGAGAACCGAGTTTGATTCCCCCATTCCTCCACTTGCACCTGGCTGGATGACCTTGGGCAAGCCATAGTTCTGATAAGAGCTGTTCTTGAAAAAGAGCCCTTTCTGTCAAGAGCTCTCTCAGCCCCACCTGCCTCTCAGGGTGTCTGTTGTGGGGAGGGGAAGTGAAGGGAGTTTGTAAGCCGCTCTGGGACTCCCTTGGGTAGTGAAGGGCAATGGTCCCTCTAAGCTGTGGAGTCTTGTGAGCAAAAATTCTACTTTGTGAGCTACTGGCATTAAAGCTGCGGGCAAGCAATTTGGCTACTGCACAAATTAGTTTGCTCTGGAGCCCTCCTTCCTGAGCTAAGACAAAAATGTGTGAGCCGGAAGCTAAAAAACTGTGAGCTAGCTCACACTAACTCAGGCCCCGGTCATATGGGCCAGAAAACACAGGAGGGAGGCGTGGCAGTTCGCCCCAGAGCAACATAAGGCACAGTAACCCGATCACATAGGCCACCGGGTTGCCACGCTCCAGCTCTGAGTGCTGATCATACCACGCTGCCGCACAGCAGACCACGCAAGCCGTGCTGTTGCAAAGTGCGCATGTGCTGTTGAGGGGGGGCGGGCCGCTGTCGGTGTCTTGCGTGTGCGCATGCGCTATTTGGCGTTGGTGTGCATCCCATGGAAACTTACAACATCCAGAAACTCCGGGACATGGGCGGGCGTTGGAAGCCATGGGATACTGGTCCTCCCGCGATCAGACGCCGGCCTTTGCCCTGGGGTTTCCGGAAACTAGTGCTTTGACCCTAGTAGTTTTTACTCCGTGTTTTCCATGGGAAGCCGCCGGCTGGCCACGGGAGTGCTACACCTCCCAGATGTGCCGGTGTGATCGTGCACGGAAAGTCTGCAGGGCTACCATGCCTTCAGCAAGGCAAATGCTCCGTGTGAACAGGGCCTCAGCTTAAAGGGAACACTAGTGAAGGGCAAGGTATAAATCCAGTTTCCTCCTCCTCCTCCTCCTCCTCCTCCTCCTCCTCCTCCTCCTCCTCCTCCTCCTCCTCCTCCTCCTCCTCCTCCTCTTCTTCTTCTTCTTCTTCTTCTTCTTCTTCTTCTTCTTCTTCTTCTTCTTCTAGAATCATAGAGTTTGAAGGGGCCATACAGACCATCTAGTCCAACCTCCTGCCAAATGCAGGACCAGCCTAGAGTATCTCTGACAAATATCCATCCAGCCTCTTCTGGAAAGCTGCCAGTGAAGGGGAGCTGACCACCTCCCTAGGCAGCTGGTTCCACCTTTGGACCACTCTTTCCGTGGAACAGTTTTTCCTAATCTCCAGCCGATACCTTTCTGCACGCAATTTAAACCCATTGCTTCGGGTCCTCTCCTCTGCTGCCAACTGGAACGGCTCCTTGCCCTCCTCCAAATGGCAGCCTTTCAAGGATTTAAAGAGAGTGACCACATTCCCCCTCAGTCTCCTCTTCTCCAAACTAAACATTCCCAGGGCCCTCAGCCTTTCCTCATAGGGCTCCATCTCAGAGGGCCGCTTATGACTTTATCTGCCTCAGAGGGCCACTTACGACTTTGTGGCATGATTTGACCAGCCACGAGGGACAAGGATGCAAGGAACAGTAGTTATCCTGTCAGCTTCAGCAAGGGTGAGCGGGCCAAAAGAGCCCCCCAAAAGAACCAGACGGTGCAAATGGAGCCCTCATCCCTCTCCTGTTATGAAGTTCAGCAGCCGACTCCAGGTGGAACTAAGGCCCTTTCCACAATCTCCTTTCAATCCATGTTTGCTGTGGTGTCCTCCAAGCAATTCTGCACTAAAATGGAATTCAACCTTCTTTTTATTCTGGTCCCCGCCCCCGTTCTGCATTACATTACCTCCTTTCAGTGGTCAGCCCGTGTCATGATCTGGGCTGTGCCACCGGAGGCCTACTAGGCCCAGGGAGCCTGGCTAGCAGTAGGGGGAGGCTGGGCCTACAAACCCCAGAAGGCCTTGCGAAGTTTCGGCACCGATTTTGGCCAATAGGGAAGAAGAGGGCTGGGGAATAAAAGAACTGGTGCAAGAGGAGAAGCTGTTCTTCTTCCCAGGGAACAGGGCCAGAAGGGAGGCTGCTGTGGGGAAGAAACCCTCATCCTGAGGGAAGGGTGAGTAGTCTAAGGCCACCTGAGATAGTGAGCTAGGGACAGTATGGCTGATTTCCCACTACAGCTGCCTCGGGGTTGCACCACCGTTTGCCCCAATACTATTCGTCAATTTCACACCCAAAGCTGCGGGGCTGCATTTTGACAGGATTACGAAACTGCGGGGGAAATCGGGTGAAGCCGCGGGTCAAAATGCAGCCCCGCGGCTTCGGGTGTGAAATTGATGAATAGTATCGGGGCAAACGGCAGCGCAACCCCGAGGCAGCTGTAGTGGGAAATCAGCCTATATTTAGACGCATTAGGGCATTTGATTTATTTTCACCCACCTACTGTTATTATTCTGCACTTTTTTTTACCTCCAATAAAATAAACTATTTTCATTGTTCATTCTGCCTGGTCCTCATGCTCATTTCAGCTTAAAAGGAGGCCTAAAGGCCTGGGAGGGTGATCTGGGCCTTCTCAGAGGAGCCTGGAACCAAAGTGGTGGCAGCGTCAGGTGACACCCCCACCTGAGCCGTGAGAGCCCAGTTTCAGCCCACTGTTGCCCCACGGTGTTTTTGGATACTGTTTTGCCATGGACTTAAATTGCCTCGACCCGAGCACTGAGAAAATCCAGAGCAGCAGGCAAATGCAGAAAGGGTCTTAGGAACTTTATCCACACAAAAAGTTTGCCAATGAATCACAGCTGAGACCCAAATCGGCATCAGTATCGGGACACACCAAAGGGGCGGTCAGTTGTCCAACCTGCATAACTGAGCTGGTTGCGAGCTGGCGGACGCAATGGAGGCGGCAAAAAAACCTCTCTTTGCCATTTTCACTAAGGTTGCCAGCCTCCAGGTGCTGCCTGGAGATTTCCCACTGTTACAACTGATCTCCAGCTGACAGAGATCAGCTCCCCCGGAGAAAACTTTGCAAGGAAAACCAACTGTGATATGATAACGAAACCTTGTTAGAGAAAAATAGATCTTCTTTAATTATCCAGTGAATGACAAATCATTAAAGGTGTTTCCTTTGAAGGAAATTGGTCTCAAGTTTTCCTTTCTGACGCTACAGGACTCAATAGACCATTTCACTCAAGGTTTCATCAGATGAGACCTTACACCTTTTGTATTTCTTCTACTCCCTCTTCCTTTCTAACTGACATCATTTGAAAGCAGAGGCTGGGCGACCATCTTTTGGGTGTGTGGTAGGGCTCTCTTTCGTCTACGCTCCTGCAGAGTGCAGGGGGTTGGACTAGATGACCTTCAAGGTCCCTTCCAACTCTAACATTCTATGGTTCTATGAGGTCGCACCATTGATTTATACAGAGGCATGATGATATTATGTTATATAGGGGCATTATGATATTGATATGATATGATATTATGTCAACTCTCTCCACCTCGTGCATAATTTTATAAAGTCCTGTTAAAGTAAAGGTAAAGGTTCCCTTGCTCGAAAGCCAGTCGAATCCAACTCTAGGGTTGCGGTGCTCATCTCCGTTTCAAAGACAAAGAACCAGCGCTGTCCGAAGACGTTTCCGTGGTCATGTGGCCGGCATGACTAAACACCAAGGCGCACGGAACGCTGTTCCCTTCCCACCGAAGTGGTACCTATTTATCTACTTGCGATTTCTTGCTTTCGAACTGCTAGGTTGGCAGGAGCTGGAACTAGAGACGGGAGCTCACTCCGTCATGCGGCACTCTCGGGTCTCGAACTGCTGAACTACTGACCTTCCACAGCCTGCAGTTCAGCATCTTAACCATTTGAGCCACCGCAGCTCCAAAGTCCTGTTATGCCTCCCTAAACTGAAAAATCTCCAACTCTCCAGCCTTTCCACCTAAGGAAAGGGGCTCCAACCCCCTCATCATCTTGGTTTCCCTCCTCTGTACTTTCCCCAGCTCCTCAGCATCCTTTTTGAGATACAATGGCCAGAACTGTACACAGTATTCCAAATGAGGCCGCACCATCGATCTGTACAGGGGCATTAAAACATCGCCTGTTTTAGTCTCAATCTCTTCCCTAAGAATCCCTTACAGGGAGTTTGCCTGTTTCACCGCTGCAGCACACCGGGCTGAGCAGATGCTCCCAGTTTCATGTCTTTTTAAATGTGTTTTTAAACATCTCTGACGGTGTTTGTTTTTTTTGCTTTCCAGCTTGTATTCTGTCTGCGCGCCGTGTTCTTGTGATGCATAGGGCGTTAGCGCCGTGTGTATAATTTATATGTATAAGATACACACAAATGCATAAACGCTGGCTCGCCGGCACACAAACAATGTTGGGAAATGCAAATAACGTTACCGGGCGAAATGCTGGGAACAGAAAACGGTGCCGAAAATAAAGACTGATCGGACGCATCGGACTGATTGGCGCAAGGCAGAAGGGAGTCGAAACAGGGACGGGGTGGGTGGGCAGATGAAACGGCAGAAGAATGAAATAATCTTTATCCCCAAAGCTGCTCACAGGAGTTAAAACATAATACAAATATCAGTCCAGGCACAGTAGGAGGGCTTAAGAATTGAAGTCGGTAGCTTGAGGAAGGATGGAGGCATGGATGGATGGCTCTCGGCTGGAGCTACAGCCAGAGAGGAGGCAGGGTAGCTTGAGGGAGGATGGCCCTTGGGTAGAGTTACAGCCAGGCAAGACGGAGAGATGGAGAGCCAGGGCTCGGTCACACTGGTCTTTTGATCGGGGTTCGCTGCTCTTACCTCCCGCATTAAAGTTTGCTGATCAGGCAGGCGAATTCGCCTCCCGCGCCGAAGCGTGCTCAGTGTGATCAGCGGATCGCGCAATTAAAGCAGTAGAGAGAGGACCTGTGTAAATAGCCTCACCCGGAACAAAATGTCACGGATAAAACTACAGCGGGAGTCACAGCGCAGAAAGAGGTCAGTGTGACCGAGCCTCCGGTCTGGTGCAGTGGTTAAGTGCAGGGGCTCTAATCTGGGAGAACCGGGTTTGATTTCCCCACTCCTCCACTTGCAGCTGCTGGATGACCTTGGGCGAGCCACGGTTCTGTCAGAGCTGTTCTTTTTAAAAAAATTATTAAATTATTAAAATGCAATAACAATTAGAATGACAATAGTACTCAGGGAGAATAATTAACCAGCGGTCGAGAGGGTTAACAGATTGTTTTGCACTATTACCGAAAATATACACATCATATCAAATGCCTTATCTTTGCAATTTCTGGAATTTCTCCTCGTACTCTTAAATATTCTAAAATTGGATTCCAAATGGTTTGGGTTTCTTTTTTTCATCTGGTCTATGTGGCAAATCAGCTGAAATCTTGGCCATAATAAAGTACATCCACAATTTATTATGCTGTAATGCTGCGGTGGCTCAAGTGATTAAGATGCTGAACTGCAGGCTGTGGAAGGTCAGTAGTTCAGCAGTTCGAGACCCGAGAGTGCCGCATGACGGAGTGAGCTCCCGTCTCTAGTTCCAGCTCCTGCCAACCTAGCAGTTCGAAAGCAAGAAATTGCAAGTAGATAAACAGGTACCACTTCGGTGGGAAGGTAAACAGCGTTCCGTGCACCTTGGTGTTTAGTCATGCCGGCCACATGACCACGGAAACGTCTTTGGACAGCGCTGGCTCTTTGGCTTTGAAATGGAGATGAGCATCGCAACCCTAGAGTTGGATTCGACTGGCTTTCGAGCAAGGGAACCTTTACCTTTACCTAATGCCAGTTTTGGAATCTCTGGATCTTCCCACTTTGAAGCTACAGCTGACTGGGCTGCTGACAGGAGGACAATCAAAGTTTCTTTAATGTGAAAAGGTAAGTTTACACCAAAGTCTACATGTAGAAGCAATACCAATGGCTTGAATTGTACTCAAACACCAGTTACACCTTTGGTTTTATTGATAATTGATTTCCAGAATGGTTCTAGCTGTTCTCGAAAGAGCAGTTCTCGAAAGAGCTCTCTCAGTCCCACCTACCCTATAAGGTGCCTGTTGTGGGGAGGGGAAGGGAGAGGAGATTGTAAGCCATTCTGAGACTCCAGGTAGTGACAGGCGGGGTATAAATCCAATCTCCTCCTCCTCTTCTTCTACTCTGAGCACATGCTCTCAGCTCCTGAGAGGAAGGGCAGCTTAAAGCCTGACAAATTCCCCACTCCTCCACTTGCAGCTGCCGGATGACCTTGGGCAAGCCATAGTTCTGACAAGAGTTGTCCTTGAAAAAGAGCAGTTTCTGTCAGAGCTCTCTCAGCCCCACCTACCTCACAGGGTGTCTGTTGTGGGGAGGGGAAGGGAAAGGAGTTTGTAAGCCACTCTGAGACTCCGGCCAAGTTCAGACTGGCAGTTTGCCCCGAGAGAGGCGTGTTTCAGCAACGTTTCACAAGCAGATTAAAGGGAGTGTTCACACAGGCACATCTGTCCGGCGCTCCCCAGCCGTACTCAGCCCATCTTGTAACACTACGTTCCCGAGTTGAAAAGATACCTATTAAAAGTGGTATCAAACCCCAGAAAACCTGTCTATCCCATGTATATCCCGCACTAACACAGTGTGAATGCTAAAATCCGCGATTTTGACTGTGTGCTCATGCGCATATGCGCTCATGCGCATAAGCGCATATCTCCAGATTAGCGAAACAGAAAGCTGGGCCTTACAGCTGCACCTTCAGGCCAACAGTGTGAACACTCCCTCACACCTCCTTCCGGTATGCTCCCGCATCTGTCGGTGCAGTGTGACTGGGAAAACCCAGAACACTTTGTTCCGGGGCTTTTTTGCTACGACTCGCTCCCACTTCAAACTGCCAGTCTGAACTCGGCCTCCGAGTGAAGGGCGGGGTATAAAGCCTCCTCCTCATCGTCTGTTCCACATCACGCCTTATAAGTTGGAGCAGGCTGCTTGACAAAGGATCGTTCTCAGGTGGGACTTCAACCAGACATGTCGGAGAGATGACAGGTTCCTGTCAGTGCCCCGTCGTGCCTCATGTATGGGAGCAGGTTGCTTGTGAACGGATGCCCTTCTGATGGAGCTCAGACTAGACATCGCTGAGGGATGCGGGCTGCTGTCTGTTCTCCATCATGCCTTATGGACAGGAGCAGGTAGCTTGAGGAATGATGGCTATATCCAGACAGAGCTATATCCAGACATGACAGAAGGACGCCTCTCCTCCCTCCTGCCTCACAGCCAGCAGCTGGCTTCAAGCACGCTGTGAACTTCAAAATGAATGCCATCGTCGAGCAATCTCACTGCGCTCTGCTCCCTAGATCAGAGGCAAACTGAGCTTCTCTCAACAGCCAACAACAGGGCAGAGAGGCTGAGGCCTTCTCCTCATGTTGCCTCCTGTCTTAGTGCCTCTGAATGTGGAGGTCCTCCTCAGCCACCATGGCTGGTAGCCATTGATAGACCTACAAGCTGTGTATTCCTGTAGCCATCCCTACATCCAAGATGACCCTAGTGGTTGGGCAGGTTCTTCAGGGATTGGGTGGTCCTTCAGGTATGTCAGTCCCTCAGGACACATTTTGCCAGGAACATCTGAACATAGGGCTCGGACAGCAAAGATGTGAGTCCTGAGGAAAAAGTAGGCCTATGTAGGGTCTAGAAACTGGGGGGGGGGGGGTAGCGTGTCCAGAAGAGGGCAACCAGGATGGTGAGGGGGTTGGAATCCAGGTCTTAGGAGGAAAGGCTGAAAGAGTTGGGTACGTTTTGCCTGGGAAAGAGAAGGCTTAGAGGGGACATGATGGCAGTCTTCAAGTATTTGAAGGGCTGTCATATAAAAGATGGAGCAGATCTATTCTCTCTTGCTCCGGATTGCAAGACTAGATCGAATGGGTGGAAATGACAAGGGAGTCGATATACCGGCTAGATATCAGGAGAAACTTCCTAACCGTAAGAGTGTTTGAGCAGTGGAACAGTCTGCCTCAGGAGGTGGTGGATGCTCCTTCCCTGGACATTTTCAAGTGGAGGATGGATGACCATCTTTTGGGTATGTTGTAGGTCTGTAGGGCTGTCTTTCGGCTCTGCTCCTGCAGAGTACAGGGGGTTGGACTAGATGACCTGCAAGGTCCCTTCCAACTCTAACATTCTATGATTCTACAACTACAGGCTATTTAAAGGAGGAAAATGAAGCCAAGGGGGCAGTGGTGTTCTAAGTTCTCATCTAGACTAAAAAAAACCTGCTGTGTGCCTTAAAGGGAAGGGGGTTTGTGTTGTGTTGTGTTGTGTTGTGAAGGGGGATTTCACCAGCTGTAATTTTGAGTAGCAGTGTGCCATTGTGACCTAGCGACCCTAAGAAGTCTGTGAAAAAGACATGCTGTAGGAGGGAGGAATGGGGCTGAGATATTGTCATATCGGTTGGGACCACCCATCCCCTCTGACATTTGTTTTCAGTTTTCCAACTAATCTCAGAGGCAACCGGAGGTCAAGAAGCAATGCCGAATATTCGGAGGATCTTCGGCAGAGATGCGAGCATTCGAAAAGTATCTGGCGAGCATTTGAAATCGACATTCGCAGAGGAGAAACTGGGGAAACAGAAATGTGTGTGGGTCTTTTCCGTGCACGTCCGTATGTGGAGCAGCCCGCGGTGGCAAACCCGACGAGAGAAAATGGGGAGGGGGGGGGATTAAAATACTGAGAAGCATGCTCGACAAAGAGAGAGAATTAAACGAAATTCTCGCCACTCAGAATACATTATCCCGGCAGCGCATCCCTGAAATCGCTCGGTGAATTGCCCGGGTAATTTGCTCTTCACCTACAATCCCTCCCTTCCTGCTCAATAGCGATCATTTGGGAGTTTGTTTCTCAGCCATTTTGGGTCCCCAAAGAAATATTTGAAGAGGGGGACAAAGGCAGACTGCCGTCATGACGTTACGGGTCACTTGTTTGATGCTGCTAATGTTCTGACTCGCCCAATTGCCAGCCTCCTTTTTCACAGTGCTAAGCTGTTTGCGGAGGATGGCTGGAAGAGCGGAGGGGGGGGTGTGCTATGAGGGGAGGTCTCTTTACTCTCTTTTAACTCTTGCTTGGAACACCATTTTCTGCTTGCAAGACTGCTGCTGCTGCTTCAAAGCAAAACCTGAGGCTCGGGTGCCCAGAGAGGAGGACTGGGAAACAGTGTTCCGTCTAAGCCGAGCTAGTGTGAGCTAGCTCACCGTTTTTTTAGCCTCCGGCTCACAGATTTTTGTCTTCGCTCAGGAAGGACACTCCAGAGCAAACTAACTGATGCAGTAGCCCAATCGCTCGCTCACAACTTTAATGCTAGTAGCTCACAAAGTAGGATTTTTGCTCACAAGACTCCACAGCTTAGAGGGAGCGTTGCTGGGAATCTGTTTCTGGTGCTGAGGATCGGCTCTGGAACGAGCGCCTTTCCCTGTCCATTGAGGAACTAGCACAGCAGACACGCAAGCAAATTAGGGCACCCAATCTACCCTCCATTGGCATAGGCAGTAGATCCTTGATTCCCAGGGCCAGGAGGCGACATTAAGGGAAGGTCTTGGACTCTATGCCCTATTCGTCGGCCTTCTAGGGACAATTGGCTGGCGACTATGTGAAACAGGATGTTGGACTAGGTGGACCCTCACTGGTCTAATCCAGCAGGGCTCTTCTAAGTCTGGGGCAGGTGATGCACTCTATTCTTAGTGCTGGAGGGGGCAGCAATGGGAGGACTTCTAGTGTCCTGGCCCCACTGCTGGACCTCCTGATGGCACCTGGTATATTTTGGCTGCTGTGTGACAGAGTGTTGGACTAGATGGGCCATTGGCCTGATTCAACATTGGCTTCTCTTATGTTCTGATGTTCTGATGTTCTGATGTCCTTATCAGGGGAAGGCGTCGGCCTCTCTGCCCTGTTGTTGGCCCTCCAGAGGAACTGGTTAAGGCCACTGTGTGAGACGGGATGCTGGACTGGATGGACCCTCACTGGTCTGATCCAGCAGGGCTCTTCTTCTGTTCTTCTCAGAGGAAGGCCTTGGCCTCTCTGCCCTGTTGTTGGCCCTCCAGAGGAACTGGTTGGCCACTGTGTGAGGCAGGATGCTGGACTAGATGGACCCTCCCTGGTCTGATCCAGCAGGGCTCTTCTGATTTCTTATCAGGGGAAGGCCTCAGCCTCCATGCCCTGTTGTTGGGCCTCCAGTGGAACTGGTTGGCCCATGTGTGAGACGGGATGCTGGACTAGAGAGACCCTCACTGGTCTCATCCAGCAGGGCTCTTCTTTTGGGGGGGGGCTATTTATTTTTAAACTCTCTTCTTTCCCGTTGAAGTTATGTTTATGTTTATGAATTTCAGTGGCATCCCTATGTAATCTGACATGGTCATTGGAAGTGTTGTCCAGTCTTTCAGTATTTTGGAACCAAATGCTGTGTCCTGTTTGTGTTAGGCTATATTCAGCCACTGCTGATTTTTCAGGTTGGCCAATTCATAAACATAAACACAATTTCAACAGGAAAGAAGAGAGCAGCATGGTTTCCTGTCCTGAAAAACACAAAATGCTCTACAACTGACAATAGCACTACAGGTAAGATTAGAGTTTCAACAGCCATTCCACACACAAAAGAACCTCCTCAGGAAACCAGAAACCTCCTCAGGAAACAATCCATAGACAAAAGAACCTCCTCAGGAAAGCGCCTCCATTAGCATGTTCATAGCCTGGGGAACTCCTACAAGATAATGACTCAGCCCTACCCCACCTTCCAGGGTAGATATAAATGACCTGCCTACCATTTTTCTGCTCACCTTGACACAGAGAGTACTCCATCTTTCTGTGTTATACTTCTGAGGATGCCAGTCACAGCTGCTGGCGAAACATCAGGTCCTACAATGCCAAGACCACGGCCACACAACCTGGAAAATCTACAGCAACTAATATATTTATTTATGTATTTATTTATTTATTATTAATTTCGATTTATATCCCACCTTGCCGGCACAGGCAGGCTCAAGGCGGCATACAACAGTTTAAAAACACAATAAATACAACATTATAAAACTTCAGATTACAAATAAATGACATAAAGTGCAGTTGAGTACAGATGGCGAATTGCTATGGGTGGTCCGATAAAGCTAGGGCAGTGTCCGAAGTTGTTATGGCACGGGGGCCATAACAGTCCAGTTGTTAATAGCTCATTCATCAGTGGCGGCTCCCAATCGAGCCCCATCTCGTCAGATCTCAGAAGCTAAGCAGGGCCGGCCCTGGCAAGTGTTTGGATGGGAGACCTCCAAAGAATACCAGGGCCGGGAGGCAGAGGCAGGCTATCAAGCCACTTCTCTGAACATCCTCTGTGCCCCACTAGGAGTTGCCAGAGGTCGCCATGACTTCCAGGCAAGGGCACGCACACATACACAAAAATGCAAAAAACAAAACAAAACAAAAACAAAAAGAGAGAGATTTTCAGGATATCAGCTCTCAAGAGTCAAAATTCCCAGCCCTGACCTGGATAGCCCAGGCAAGCCTGACCTTGTCAGATCTCGGAAGCTAAGCAGGGTCCTCTGTGGTTAGTACTTGGATGGGAGACTTCCTTGGAATACCAAGTTGAGAGGACAAGGGCAGGCTTTACTCAGCCACCTCTCTGAATATCGTCCAGGCCCCCAGTAGGGGTCAGTCACCAGAGGTCAGCGTGACTTCCAGGTGCAGACACACACACACAAAATACACACATACAAAAAAGAGTCAACGCTACCTTTGTCAGATACTAGTAGATACAAAGGATCTCCATTCCTCCTTGTATCTGATGAAGCGAGCTTCAATTCTCAAAATCTTCCTGGTCCCTAAGGTGCTACTGGACTCAAACTGAACTGTCCTGCTGCAAACCAACGCAGCTCCCCTCTGGGATTATAGAATAATAGAATGTTAAGAGTTGGAAGGGACCTTGCAGGTCATCTAGTCCAACCCCCCGCACTCTGCAGGAGCAGAGCCGATAGATAGCCCTACAACATACCCGAAAGATGGTTGTCCAGCCTCCACTTCAAAGCATCCAGCGAAGGAGCATCCACCACCTCCTGAGACAGTCTGTTCCACTGCTCAACCACTCTTACTGTTAGGAAGGTTCTCCTGATATTTAGCCGTTATATCGACTCCCTTGTAATTTCCACCCATTAGATCTAGCCTTGCAGTCCGGAGCAAGAGAGAATAGATCTACTCCATCTTTTACATGACAGCCCTTCAGATAGTGCAATCATGTCCCCTCTACGCCTTCTCTTTCCCAGGCTAAACATACCCAACTCTTTCAGCCTTTCCTCCCAAGACTTGGATTCCAACCCTCTCACCATCGGCCTGCGGAATTCACTGTCACTGGATGTAGCTTTGTGGAGCCGGTTGGAACATTGGACAGGCTTTCCTGTCCATCCTGGTGAGACTCCTCTCAGAAGCCGATATATCCCGTCCTTGCGATCCCTTTCCAATAACGTTTCCCCCTCCCCGGTCTTTCGGCTTGCCAATCCCCGATAAAAATTTAGCGGCTATTCATGCCAAATACAAAACGCCATCCAAAAAATGGGCTGAGTAAAAGTTATTAAAATGTATGTGTCCACGAAGGAGGAGGAGGGGGGGGAGGAACAAAAGGTCTAGGTAATTCAGAAACACTCTCCTTTGTAGTCCGGCCTCAATGGCGCATCCTGAATTGTCCTTTGTCATCGACACGAGCGGGAGTGGCGGCAGAGCTGCGGGCTCCCGTGTTGATGTGATTATAGGCTTGTTGATGCAATTACAGGAGGTCCTGCAGATGGCCGCGAGGCGCCTCTGGGAGACAAAGACCTTGCCGGATTTGCATAAAAATTATATATTCACAAAATGCTAATCAGCAGCTTAAATGTCATGGGCGCCTGGAAGAAGCTGATGGATTGACGCAGGAGGCGCGGGAGAGAGGAGAAAGGAAACACGCTTTCGTGCCGCGAGGGATCGGCCTGCGGAATTCACGGCCACTGGATGTAGCTTTGTGGAGCCGGTGGGAACATTGAATCGGCTTCCGTGTCCAGGGAAGTAGTAGAGCTCCTCAGCTTAGTGTAGTGGTTAAGTGCGTGGACTATAATCTGGGAGAACCGGGTTTGTTTCCCCACTCCTCCATTTGAACCTGGCTGGATGAACTTGGGCAAGCCGTAGTTTTGCTAAGAGCTGTTCTCGAAAAAGAGCAGTTTCTCTCAAAGCTCTCTCAGCCCCACCTACCTCACAGGGTGTCTGTTGTGGGGAAGGGAAGGGAAAGGAGTTTGTAAGCCGCTCTGAGACTCCTTCAGATAGTGAAGGGCAGGGTATAAATCCAATCTCTTCTTCCTCCACATGCAGCGGCTGATGTGACCTTGGGTCAGTCACAAGTTCTCTCAGAGCTGTTCTCTCAAGGGCAGTTCTCTCAGAGCTCTCTCAGCCCCACCTACCTCACAGGGTGTCTATTGTGGGGAGGGGAAGGGGAAGGAGTTTGTAAGCTGCTCTGAGACTCTTTTGGGTAGTGAAGGGCGGGTTTATAAATGCAATCTCTTCTTCTTCTTCTTCTTCTTCTTCTTCTTCTTCTTCTTCTTCTTCTTCTTCTTCTTCTTCTTCTTCTTCTTCTTCTTCTTCTTCTTCTTCTTCTTCTTCTTCTTCTTCTTCTTCTTGTTATAGCGCCTGAGTGGTGGAGTCCCTTCAACTCTTTACCCCTCAACAGAGATTTACCTGGGACAGCTGTTGCCGTGGTTAATGCTATGTGGCCAATCCCATGTATTGTAGTTCAGCTTCATGTGTTTCATTTCAAGTTTATACCTGTACTGCATCTTTAAAGAATAGTTAATAAGAGTTTTTTTGTAATTTCAGACAGAATTTTCTGAGTATTCCTTCATTACAGTGTTTTCCAGAGTTAGTATACTGAATGTAGCCAGGCTGTAACTCCAGATAGCTTTAAAAGAGGATTCTTAAAAAATAAATAAATCGTAGATGGTAAGTTCACCAATGGCTACTAGCCACAAAGACAGGCAGGCCTCTGGACTGGCCAGGCCTGGGATAAATGCAATTCGCCGCCTTTGCCCCGTCGGACAGGCTGCACGTTGAGCACCTGGTTGTAGACATGCCCACCTAATAAGGCCAGTCTCCAGGTGGGAGAGCCAGTTTGGCGTAGTGGTTAGGTGCGCGGACTCTAGTCCAGGAGAACCAGGTTTGATTCCCCCACTCCTCCATTTGCAGCTGCTGGATGACCTTGGGCAAGCCGTAGTTCTGTCAGAGCTGTTCTCTCAAGGACAGTTCTGGAAAGAGCTCTCTCAGCCCCACCTACCTCACAGGGGGTCTGTTGTGGGGAGGGGAAGGAAAAGGAGATTGTAAGCCGCTCTGAAAGTCTGAGTGAAGGGCGGGGTATAAATCCAATCTCCTCGTCCTCCTCTTCTTCTTCTTCTTCGTCTTCTTGGCACTAACCCCTATCTGTAGGAATTTCCTATGCCAGCACTGGCAACTGTACTGGAACTCCTGTGGTAGCTGGAGAAAATCTACTCAAACATAGCATAGACATCTTTAACGGATAAAGGAGAATGCCACAGTACAAACTTGCAACATAAATAACAGAATAAAACAAATAAAACTTGCAAAAATAATAAACTCTGGGAGCCAGTTTGGTTTAGTGGTTAGGAGCGCAGATTCTAATCCGGGAGAACCAGGGTTGATTCCCCACTCCTCCACATGTAGCTGCCGGTGTGTCCTTGGGCCAGTCACAAGTTCCTTCAGAACTTGTTCTCTTGGGAGCAGTCCTCGAAAGAGCTCACTCAGCCCCACCTGCCTCCCAGGGTGTCTGTTGTGGGGAGGGGAAAGGAAAGGAGATTGTAAGCTGCTCTGAGATTCCTTTGGGTAGTGAAGGGCGGGGTAGAAATCCAATCTCTTCTCTTCAACATGGCCCCCGCCACCCCTCAGTCCCCTTCCAGCTTCCCCAAACCGTCCCCTCCCCCTTTCTGGAACTTGCAAACCGAGGAACAAAGTAACGCTGAAAAAGTTGCATCACAATTATTTTTAATATCAATATTCTTTGGTAGTCAAAAGATGTCGAAGGATTCATTTGACACGTTGACTACAAAAGGATTCTGATATTAAAAATAATTTTCCCCGACACGCCTGTTCCAGCTTTGTCTTCTCCTCTGAAGTTTGGTGCAACCCCCCTTCTCCGTAGTCTCTTGGGAAATGAAACTTTCCCCTCTTCTTGCTGAGACGGGGGGGGGGGGATGGGGCCATGCATGATGCCTCTGGAATGGACAAAACCTGGCTCAGTGGGGAATCAAACCCAGTTCTCCCAGATTAGAGTCCATGCAGTTAACCACTACCCACCCTTCACTACCCGAAGGAGTCTCAGAGTGGCTGACAAACTCCTTTCCCTTCCCCTCCCCACAACAGACACCCTGGGAGGCAGGTGGGGCTGAGAGAGCTCTGACAGAAACTGCTCTTTTTCAAGAACTGCTCTTGTCAGAACTATGGCTTGCCCAAGGTCATCCAGCAGCTGCAGGTGGAGAAGTGGGGAATCAAACCCGGTTCTCCCAGATTAGAGACCACACGCTTAACCACGACACCAGACAGACCTCAGGCTATGTCACCAGCTACATGGAGATGTCACTTTCAGTGTGTACCAGAAATGACGTCATCATGTCAGTGGCCATGCAGAGATGTTCTGCTATTTGAGCAAAACCTCTCTGGCAGAAATGACTTCTACCATGGCAGAGCATCCCTGCGTCACTGGTCCCACAGTGATGTCACTCCCAATGCGCACTGGAAGTGTTGTCACTCTATTGCCACCAATGAAAGCCCGGGCCTAGTTTTCATGCTGGTAGACCCCCAACTACCCACCCTCAACCCGTACTTGCTCACATGCAATGCTCCCTCGAAGCTGTGGAATCCTGGGAGCAAAAATTCTATTTAGCGAGCTACTAGCAGTAAAGTTGTGAGTGAGCAATTTTGCTACTACATCAATCGGTTTGCTCTGGAGTCCCATCGTTTCTGAGCTGAGACAAAAATGTGTGAGCCGGAGGCTAAAAACCTGTGAGCTAGCTCACGCTAACTCAGCTTAGAGGGAACACTGGTTGCAAGTCAAAGAAACGTGCAGTACATATAAATACCAATTCACAGCTAGACAGTTTGGTGTGGTGCCTAGAATGTCAGACTAGGAGGCAGCTCATGCCAAAGTAACGTCATCAAACATCTGAACAGTCAATCAAATCTCCAGGGGCCAATTAGAAGCCTGGCTGGGCTAAGCCCCACCCACTTTCTAAAACTGTTAGTGGGGGCACCACGCTGGGGAAGAGAGGGTTGAGCAATGCTCCCTCTAAGCTGTGAAGGCCTGTGAGCAAAAATTCCACTTTGTGAGCTGCTGGCATTAAAGTCGTGAGCGAACGATTTGGCTACTGCATAGTTAGTTTGCTCTAGAGCCATCCTTCCTGAGCAAGGACAAAAACGTGTGAGCTGGAGGCTAAAAACCTGTGAGCGAGCTCACACTAACTCAGAGGGAACGCTGCTCATGTGTGTGAGTATGTGTGAGCTTCCACCTGCTCTAGTTATCAGAGAGAGAGAGAGATCGGGCTCTGCCTTCTCTCCCCCCAGCCTCAACAGCAAGAGAGAGATTCCCAGGCAGAATGAATCCACACCAGAGGAAAGGGGGTTGCCATGTTATCGGTGCACAGCTACAGGCCCGTGTTGAGGCGACATGTTTTGAACGGTCTGCGCATCGTGTGCTTCTGCACAATCCTGAAAGGGCAGTAGAATTGTGCACCGGTGGTGGTGGTATCGACAGAGGACACGTTCATGGCAACCTCCCTCCCTCCCTCCCTCCCTCCCCGTACGCATTCATTCTCCCCAGAAAGTCATCGGCAGAGAGCTCCCGCCTCGGAAGCTTTATTGCCTTGCTTGTCCATAGCCGGGCTTCATCCATTTGTTTAAAGAATTTGTAGCGGAGCCGATTTTGCCGCACAATCTTATTCAATTTACTCTCGCCGCCTCTGCTGTTCGAGCGTGGTTTTCCATTTCCACCCGACAGTAAGGTGGCATAAGAACATAAGAGAAGCCCATGTTGGGTCATGCCAGTGGCCCATCCAGTCCAACACTCTGTGTCACACAGTGGCCAAAAATACCTGGAGCCATCAGGAGGTCCAGCAGAGGGGCCAGGACACTAGAAGCCCTCCCACTGTTGCCACCCCCAAGCACCAAGAATACAGAGCGTCCTTTGCCCCAAATCAAGAGTTACTGTCTATACCTTGTGACTAATAGCCACTGATGGACCTCTGCTCCATATGCTTATCTAGTTCCCTCTTGAAGCCATCCATGCTTGTAGCTGCCACCACCTCCTGGGGCAGTGAATTCCATCTGTTAATCACTCTTTGGGTGAAGAAGGACTTCCTTTTATCCGTTCTAACCCGACTGCTCAGCAGTTTCATGGAGTGCCCACGAGTACTTGTTATTGTGAGAAAGGGAGAAAAATACCTCTTTCTTGACCTGCTCTATCCCAGGCATCAACTTGTAAACCTCGATCGTGTCACCGCTCAGCCGTCGTTTCTCCAAGCCAAAGAGCCTCAAGTGCTTTAACCCTTCCTCATAGGGAAAATGTTCTAACCCTTTTATCATCGCTGTTGCCCTTTCCTGCACTTTTCCTGCATCTCGGGCTATGATTTGTACTGGAAAGAGGAAGTCTGAATAGAGGATTTGCATGTTTTGTCATTGATTGCGAAGGTCACGTGCAGAATATCCCATAAGTGGGGCATAGGCAAAATATCCCCTTAGCCGGGCACTTTACGGCACTGACCTGGAAGTGCCTTTGCATCCCATGGGTTTGTGTGATGTTGGAAAAAGGTTACTAAGGTCCTTTCTGCACTTGGATCTCACCCCTGGTTTTATCAGAGTTCAACTCGCAACACAATACCTTGCATTTGTCCCTGGTTACAACTGCATCTGTTTATCCTGGGACAAGTGTGGAGCGAAACTGGGACCTTCAGCGTGCAAAGCACAGGCTCTTCCCCCGAGTCCACAGCGCTTCCTCTCTGCCACATCTCAAAGGCCGACGGGTAAAAGCAGACGCCGGACCAATTCCTTCTGAAGCTTCCTCCCCTGACACCCCTCCCCCTCCCCTCCCACCCACCCACCCTGAAATTTTGGGAAGGAATAATAGCGATCGGTCATTATGACATTTTAGTGTGTGTTTTATAGGACACCATGAGTCACTGGTTCAGGAAAGAGCTTCTCAGCTCATGCTGAAATTGCCTCTTTCAATCAAGCCCGCCAGGTGCTTCCGATAGAGGGGTTTTATGGACTGTAACGGATAGAGGGGGTCCTCTGGTTATGCCACGTATCATGAGCTCCAATCAGAAGCACGGGGGGGGACCGACAAAAGGGACCCATAAAAGGAAAAAGTATTAAAGAAACCATGCAAGGCTTAACTTCCAGTGAGCCAGTTTGGTGTAGTAGTTAAGTGCGCAGACTCTAATCTGGGAGAGCCAGGTTTGATTCCCCACTCCTCCACTTGCAGCTGCTGGATGACCTCGGGCAAGCCATAGTTCTATCAGAACTGTTCTCTCAAGGACAGTTCTGGAAAGAGCTCTCTCAGCCCCACCTACCTCACAGGGTGTCTGTTGTGGGGAGGGGAAGGGAAAGGAGTTTGTAAGCCGCTCTGAGACTCCTTTGAGTAGTTAAGGGCTGGGGTATAAATCCAATCTCCTCCTCCTCCTCCTCCTCCTCCTCCTCCTCCTCCTCTTCTTCTTCTTCTTCTTCTTTTTCTTCTTCCCCCAGCCATAGCCCCCTGCCTTTCTTTACATCAGCTTCCTAGCCCTCAAGTGCTTTCCTTGATTAACATGCTCCGTCTTTCTTTACCAGACTAAAGTGCTGAAAACCCTCCACAGCAAGTAGTCAAATATTCATCAGATGTGCACTATCTGCATTTGACAATCGTGAGGTCTGACTTCAATATTTGATCGTTCACACATAAAAAAAATTTTTTTGTTGTGGTGGTGGTTTGACAGCCTTTGGTATCATGTCGAGGTTTTATATCTCCCGACAGCTGGGAGCTTATGAGATTTCATTTTTGTTGCCTGTTAAAACAATTGCGGGGGGGGGGGATGCCAAAAAGTCTAAATGTTGGCGGTAGATCTCATTTTAAAGATTTGGGTAAGAGCATAAGAACGTAAGAAGAACCCCGCTGGTCTGTTTGGGTAAGAGCATAAGAATGTAAGAAGAAACCATGAAATTGCTGAGCAGTCGGGTTAGAACAGATAAAAGGAAATACTTCTTCACCCAAAGAGTGATTAACACATGGAATTCACTGCCACAGGAGATGGTGGCAGCTACAAGCATGGACAGTTTCAAGAGGGAATTAGATAAACATCTGGAGCAGAAGTCCACCAGTGGCTATTAGCCACAGGGTATAGATGGGAACTCTCAGTCTGGGGCAGGTGATGCACTCTGTTCTTGGTGCTGGGGGAGGCAGCAGTGGGAGGGGGCTTCTGGTTTCCTGGCCCCACTGCTGGACCTCCTGATGGCACCTGGTATATTTTGGCCACTGTGTGACAGAGTGTTGGACTGGATGGGCCATTGGCCTGATTCAACATGGGCTTCTCTTATGTTCTTATGTTCTTAACCCTGCTGGTCCAGAACAAAGATCCATCCACTTCAGCATCTCGTATTCACAGTGGAAGATTTTTGACAGTTTTCACAGTAAAACCCAGTCAAAAAAGTGCGTTGACAGTGGATTGAGGGTGCATTATTTGGTGTGCGTGTGATTGCAAGCCTCAGTAGAAGGCAGATTCATGCGTTCATGTGCTGCTGCGCTCAGCCAGCAACCGGCTTTCCTACAACCCCGACGGTAGGGATTTTCAGGGTTCTTCTTTTTTTTTTTTAATTGGCGATTACTAATTGTGCTAGGGCAATCGCTACTGCACTAATGTGCACTGTGGTAACGATCTATTGTCATGATCTAACAGCTTCTCGAGCTGCGGTGGCTCAAGTGGTTAAGACGCTGAACTGCAGGCTGTGGAAGGTCAGTAGTTCAGCAGTTCGAGACCCGAGAGTGCCGCATGACGGGGTGAGCTCCTGTCTCTAGTTCCCGCTCCTGCCAACCTAGCAGTTCGAAAGCAAGAAATTGCAAGTAGATAAATAGGTACCACTTCGGTGGGAAGGTAACAGCGTTCCGTGCACCTTGGTGTTTAGTCATGCCGGCCACATGACCACGGAAACGTCTTCGGACAGCGCTGGCTCTTCGGCTTGGAAACGGAGATGAGCACCGCAACCCTAGAGTCGGATTCGACTGGCTTTCGAGCAAGGGAACCTTTACCTTTACCCTAACAGCTTCTCTGAGTTCCCAGCTTTCCTTTTAAAAAAAAAGAAAAGAAGAACTAAATCTCTGGCTCTTTTGATGGCAGAGATCAAGGTGCGCCCATTATACCTCTACAACAAAGAGAGTCAGGGACTTATCTTTCTAAAAGAAACCCCAGAAGACGAGGATTCAGGAAGTTTAGTAGGACAAGGCAAAGGATAGTTGGCGTATTCGTGTCCATTAGCGTAATAGCAATTGCTAGTGTGTTGTGTTTTTTTAAAAAAAACAAAACAAATAAAAGCCCTCTGGTGCAAACACAGACATTTAATTCGGTTGCACGTCGTCACATAAATCAGGCCTAACTAAACACAGAGGGGGTTTAAAAAAAAAAGAAAGAAAGAAAGAAAGAAATCCTACCATTTGGCATTCATCGACGAAGAAACATTAATGACTGTTCAGTCAGCAGCGTTTTGGCCTATGCACAGGTTTTGGGGAGAGGGGGGGAAACGAAACCCTGATGCAAACTTGTTCAGCAGGTATTCGACGCAGCTCATGTCCGATGACATAGAAACACAGAGCTGGAAGGGAACTCGAGGGTCATCCAGTCTGACCCAATGCACAGGGCGGGAAATTCACAACTTCCTAGCCCCCCCCACACACATACACACTCTGCTCTGTGCCCAGAGGAAAGCAAAAACCGTCCAGGACCCTTGGGCCATTCTGGCCTGGAAAGAAATTCCTTCCTGACCCCCCCACCCCAAGTGGCTATTGGCCTTACCCTGGGCAGACAAGAAAGGGCCGTGAGTAGGCTTGCCAACTTCCAGGCGGTGACTGGAGATCTCTTGGGATTACAACTCATCTCCAGGCATCAGAGATCCGTTCACCTAGAGAGAACAGCCACTTTGGAAGGTGGACTTCTGGATTATAGCCAGAAGAAGAAGAAGAAGAAAAGGAAGAGGAGGAGGAGGAGGAGGAGGAGGAGGAGGAGGAGGAGGAGGAGATTGGATTTACACCCCACCCTTCACTACCAGAAGGAGTCTCAGAGCAGCTTACAAACTCCTTTCCCTTCCCCTCCCCACAACAGGCACCCTGTGAGGTGGGTGGGGCTGAGAGAGCTCTCTCGAGAACTGCCCTTGAGAGAACAGCTCTGACAGAAGTATGGCTTGCCCAAGGTCACCCAGCAGGTGCAAGTGGAGGAGTGGGGAATCAAACCTGGTTCTCCCAGATTAGAGTCCGTGCACTTAACCACAACACCAAACAGGAAGGAAGGAAGGGAGGGAGGGAGGGAGGAAGGAAGGAAGGAAGGAAGGAAGGAAGGAAGGAAGGAAGGAAGGAAAGGAGAGAGAGGAAGGAAGAAGAAGAGATTGCATTTCTACCCTGCCCTTCACTACCCAAGGGAGTCTCAGAATGGCTGACAAATGCCTCTCCCTTCCCCTCCCCACAACAGACACCCTGGGAGGTAGGTGGGGCCGAGAGAGCTCTCTCGAGAACTGCCCTTGAGAGAACAGCTCTGACAGAACTATGGCTTGCCCAAGGTCATCCAGCAGGTGCAAGTGAAGGGGTGGGGAATCAAATCCGGTTCTCCCAGATTAGAGTTCACGCACTTAAACCACCACACCAGACAGGAAGGAAGGAAGGAAAGGAGAGAGAGGAAGGAAGAAGAAGCGACTGGATTTATGCCCCACCCTTTGCTACCCAAGGGAGTCTCAGAGTGGCTTACAAATGCCTCTCCCTTCCCCTCGACTGTCAAAAGATATTCGGCACGAAAATTTGCGGCAACCCGAACCGTCGTGATTTCGACCCACCCGAATGATTTCGTTGGAGCCCAAAGCCAGTACGCGGCAGTGGGTTCTCCAGACCCATCCCCTTCGTTTGCTTCCCCAGACCGAGGCCGCTGCCTCGTAAAACCCCTCCTCGAGCAGGAGACAAAAGGCTCGCCTCCATCCTCCTCGGTGCCGGGCGTTTGTTTTAAGAGCCGTTGTCTGCGGCAGAAAGCGGGCATAAAACAAGCGTCTGCCCGTTTCATGGGTAGGTGGGCCCTGCGGGGTAAAGAGAACCTCTGCTTTACGGAGGTCGTTTCTGCTCTTCAGAGCTGCTGTCCTAAGTAGGAGGTTGTCCTCATTTATGACAGCAAGGCTTCTTTCGGGATCTGATGCTCTATCTATCTTTCATCTATCTATCTATCATCTATCTATCTATCTATCTATCTATCTATCTATCTATCTATCTATCTATCATCTATCATCTATCTATCTATCTATCTATCTATCTATCTATCATCTATCTATCTATCATCTATCTATCTATCGATACAGACAGACAGATGATAGATAGATAGATAGATAGATAGATAGATAGATAGATAGATAGATAGATAGATAGATAGATAGATAGATAGATAGATAGATAGACAGATAGATAGATCTGATATAGAAATAGACAGGGCTATTTTGGGGCAGGAACACGCAGGAACGGAGTTCCGGCTGGCTTCAGAGTTGGCCACGCCCACTACAGCCAAAACCTCTGCGTGCGCGGCTACAGAGGGAAGGCCTGGAGAGCGACCCCCCCACAGGCAATTCCGAAGTGAGTGGGCCAAGGGGGACCCTGAAAGGATCAGGGCGGCATTTAAATACCTCCACCTGCCTTCCCCAGCCTGTCCAAGGGCTGGCTTGCCTGGGCTCCCTGAAGCCATGGGGCGCCCGGGCAAGCCAAAGGAAGGTATGGGGGTGTGGTCTAACATGATAATGAGCTGTGGTGTCAGGGGTGTGGCCTAATATGCTAATGAGTTCCTGCTGGGCATTTTCTACAAAAATAGCCCTGGAAATAGATGTATATATAGATAGATCTACCTAGTTTACCACAGCAGTGATTCTTTTGTGATCTGATGCTGTATCTATCATCCATCACCTATCAATGTAGATAGATAGCTATACACGATATAGAAATAGATAGATAGATGATAGATACATAGATGATAGGTAGGTAGGTAGGTAGGTGTAGATAGGTAGACAGATGGACGGACGGACGGACAGGCAGGCAGGCAGGTGATAGATGATAGATGGTTGATGGTTGATAGATGATAAATGGATGGATGGATGGACAGACAGACAGACAGATGATAGATGATAGATGATTGATGGTTGATGGTAGATGATAAATGAATGGATGGATGGATGGACAGACAGACAGATGATAAATGGTTGATGATAGATGATAAATGGATGGATGGATAGACAGACAGATAGACAGATAGATGATAGATGATAGATGGTTGATGATAGATGATAAATGGATGGATGGATGGATGGATGGACGGACGGACGGACGGACGGACAGACAGACAGACAGACAGACAGACAGACAGATGATTGAGGGTTGATGATAGATGATAGATGATTGATGGTTGATGATAGATGATAAATGGATGGATGGATGGATGGATGGATGGATGGATGGATGGATGGATGGATGGATGGATGGACAGATGGACAGACGGACAGACAGACAGACAGATGATAGATGATAGATGATTGATGGTTGATGGTTGATGATAGATGATAAATGGATGGATGGATGGACGGATAAACAGACAGATGATAGATGATAGATGGTTGATGATAGATGATGGCTGGCTGGCTGGATGGATGGATGGATGGATGATGATGAAGATAGATAGATAGATGATAGATAGATAGATAGATAGATAGATAGATAGATAGATAGATAGATAGATAGAGTCACAATTCATGACTGCCTGTTGAGTGACACAGCCTTCCATATTTGTGGCAAACAATGCTTTTTCCACATTTGCCTGCCACTCCAGATATTCTCAGTGTTTGAGTCGAGGCAATTGAAGTCTGCAGCAAAACAGCATCCAAATAATCCGGGGCAACAGCAGGCTGAAACCAGGCTGACCACCGAAGGGAGGGACTGTGATGCAGAATGGGGGGCAGAAACCCGGAATAAAAAGGGTTTTATTCTGTGCACAATTCTGGTCACCGCACCTCAAAAAGGACATTATAACATTGGGAAAAGTGCAGAAAAGGGCAACTGGAACAATAAAAGGGTTGGAACACTTTCCCTGTGAAGAAAGGTTAAAGTGCTTGGGGCTCTTTAGCTTGGAGAAACGACGGCTGAGGGGTGGCATGATCGAGGTTTACCAGATTATGCATGGGATAGAGCAGGCAGAGAAAGAGGTCCTTTTCTCCCTTTCTCACAATACAAGAACTCGTGGGCACTCCATGAAATTGCTGAGCAGTCGGGTTAGAATGGATAAAAGGAAGTCCTTCTTCACCCGAAGAGTGATTAACACGTGGAATTCACTGCCCCAGGAGGTGGTGGCAGCTACAAGCATGGATAGCTTCAAGAGGGAATTGGATAAACATACGGAGCAAGAGGTCCATCGGTGGCTATTAGCCACAAGGTATAGACAGGGACTCTGGGCAAGGGATGTATTCTTGGTGCTTGGAGGGCAGGGGCAGCAGTGGGAGGGCTTCTAGTGTCCTGGCCCTGCTGCTGGACCTCCTGGTGGCCCTTGGTATTTTTGGCCACTGTGTGACACAGAGTGTTGGACTGGATGGGCCATTGGCCTGATCCAACATTGGCTTCTCTTATGTTCTTCAGGTTGAATTCGATTTTAGCGCAGAATGGGGGGGGGGAACCTGGATTAAAAGAAGGTTTCATTCCTCCCTGGCTTCCCACTGGACTTCTCCCCTTCTACGCCTGACTGATGGCTTTTCCCTAACACAGGGCCAGGAGGAGTGCCGCCTCTGCTGGCTCCCTCTTCCAATGGGCCTGTGTTAGATAGTGGGTTCCATGGATGTACAGTCCACAAGCTTACCGGTCAGTTCTACTTTATTAGTGATTTCAGCAAGAACAAGACAAGGCCCCAGAGCCTCAGTTCTCTGTTAAACAGCACGCAGTTGCCCACATCCAAATGCACCCCACTCCCAGTGACAGCCTATTTAAGAAGAGAAGAAGAAGAGACTGGATTTATACCCCGCCCTTCACTCGGAGTCTCAGGGTGGCTTACAGGCTCCTTTCCCCTCCCTTCCCCATGTGAGGTAGGTGGGGCTGAGAGAGCTCTGACAGAAACTGCCCTTCAGAGAACAGCTCTGAGAGAACTACGGCTCGCCCAAGGTCATCCAGCAGGTGCAAGTGGAGGAGTGCGACATCAAACCCAGTTCTCCCAGATCAGTGTCCGCGCACTTAACCGCCACACCAAACTGGCTTACACAGCACTACTACTTGATTGGTTCCTTCCAGAGTCCTGGTCGGCTATTGTTCTTGTGCTCCAAGCTCAGCCAGTCTCTGTGGTGACAGACCTGGAATGATTCAGTCCCCATACCTAACAGCCTGGCTCTTCCTGACATGAGCCCCACATGGGGAGAGGGCGGGGGTCAGAGGCTCTTGCCACTTCCCCACTTTGCTCTGAAGTGCTGGGGAACCCACCCGCCTTCCTTTCCCCCAAGATGTCCTGGGAGATGGGTGCGATCGCTCTGAAAAGGAGACAAGCTTCTCTTTCCTGGGGCTTTTTGGGACACCCCCTCTTCCCGTGTCCTCTGCCCTGGTTTCTCCAGCTTCTTCCCAACCTCTGGTATCTCTATTACCTGCCTGGTTGAGTGTGGTTTGTCCTGGCTGAGTCCTTCCTTTCAGTCTACATCCTCAAAGGATCATAGGTAGTGTCCACACTTGGTTCCCCCGGAGGCAGGGCTAGACCTAACGGGTCGGGTCAGCATCTCACAAGGACTGAGAAGAAACTTGCAAACATTCCTCATTGTTAGGGTTGCCAGTCTCCAGGTGGGGTCTGGAGCAACGCTCCCTCTAAGCCGTGGAGTCTTGTGAGCAAAAACTCTGCTTTGTCAGCCACTGGCATTAAAGCTGTGAGCGAGCCGATTTGGCTGCTGCACAAATTAGTTTGCTCTGGAGCCATCTTGCCTGAGCGAAGACAAAAAATGTGTGAGCTGGAGGCTAAAAAACTGTGAGCCTGCTCACGCTAGCTCAGCTTAGAGGGAACACTGGCCTGGAGATCTCCTGGAGTTAGGACGGATCCCCAGACTACAGAGCTGAGTTCCCCTGGAGAAAATGGCTGCTTAGGAAATTGGGCACTGTGGCATGACACCTTGCTGTGGTCCTTCCCCGCCCCAAGCCCCACCCTCTTCAGGCTCCACCCTCAAACCCTTCAGCAGTTTCCCAACCCAGAGCAGGCAACCCCTCCCAGAATCCTTTGCAACACGCAGGGGGTTCTGGGGCTGGAACGCAGCGGTTTCTCTGCCGCCAAATCACAGCCAACGGTGTTCCTCCGTGGCAGGAGAAACTCTGCGGAGTGTGCTAATACATCCCTTTATTATGATTTGTGGATATGAAATGCCTCTACCCTCCGACGGGTGTCCTAAAAGGCTTTGAGAGCGGCTTCCAAATTGGCCTTTAAAGCAGTAGAAAAGCCATTGTGAATAAAACAGCCGTAACAGCCGGCAGGAAGATTGCGGGTGGGGATATAGAGAGGGGCTGCTACACTGGCTGCGGTGCCACACGTCTCTTCTGGGAAAATACCGGAAAGGTCATAGGTAGCTCTAGGAATCGTTGGAAACTCTATGGTTATTTTTACCAGAAGTGATGTATTGTTGCATAGAAGACCTCCTGCGGCAGCAATGGAAGAGGGGAAGGGAAATCTGCCTTCCTCACCTGGGAAATAAGATCCCCTGTGCAGCAGAGGCTTAGCTCAGACTGGCCAGTAGTTGTGCAGATCTGAGAGGTTACAGCTGTCCCCTTTTGGACCGCCAGCATTCGGGAGCAAACCGAGTCCCTGATCTCCCGAAAACAGAGATCAGTTCCCCTGGGGAAAATAACTGCTTTGGAGGGTGAACTATATGGTGTTCTCAGATCCTCTCCCTCTCCAGGATCCACTCCCAAATCTCCAGGAATCTCCCAAGCAGAACTTGGCCACTATCCCTGTGGCACATCGGCACCCTTCTTCATGAGGTCAAGCCGGTTTGGTGTAGTGTTTAAGAGCGCGGACTCTAACCTGGGAGAACTGGGTTTGATTCCCCCACTCCTCCACATGCAGCTGCTGGTGTGACCTTGGGGTCAGTCACAAGTTCTCTCAGAGCCTGTTCTCTCAAGGGCAGTCCTCGAAATGGAGCAGAAGTCCATCAGTGGCTATTAGCCACAGGGTATAGATGGGAACTCTCAGTCTGGGGCAGGTGACGCACTCTATTCTTGGTGCAGGCGGGGGCAGCAGTGGGAGGGCTTCTAGTGCCCTGGCCCCACTGCTGGACCTCCTGATGGCACCTGGTATATTTTGGCCGCTGTGTGACAGAGTGTTGGACTAGATGGGCCATTGGCCTGATCCAACATTGGCTTCTCTTATGTACTTATGTTCTTATGAAAGAGCACTCTCAGCCCCACCTACCTCCACAGGGTGTCTGTTGTGGGGAGGGGAAGGGAAAGGGGATTGTAAGCCGCTCTGAGACTCCTTCGGGTAGTGAAGGGTGGGGTATAAATCCAATCTCCTCCTCCTCCTCCTCCTCCTCCTTGCCCATGTGAGTGATATTTTGCTTTGACCCTGGCAATGATTCTACCGCATCCCTTGAATGAGTGTTGCCAACCTCCAGGTGGGGCCTGAAGATCTGCTGGAACCAGGGCTATTTTGGGGGCAGGAACGGAGTTCCGGCTGGCTCCCGAGTTGGCCACACCCAGCAGGAACTCATTAGCATAATAGGCCACACCCAACAGCAGAAACTGGCTACATTTGGGGTGTGTGGCCTAACATGCGAAGGAGTTCCTGCTACAAAAAAAGCCCTGGGTTTTGACAACAAACAAGGTAAACAGAATAAGAAGCAAAAGGTGGGTGTGGCTGGATGACTTCTGGTAACATGGGGGTGTGGCTTAATATGCTAATGAGCTGTGCTGCCAGTGGTGTGGCCTAATATGCTAATGATTTTCTGCTGTTGGGTGTGGCCTATTGTGCTAATAAGTTCCTGCTGGGCTTTTTCTACAAAAAGAGCCCTGCCTGGAACTACAACAGCTCTCCAGACTACAGAGGTCGGTTCCTGTGGGGGGGGAGAAATGGCTGCTGTACAGGGCGGAGTCTATGGCGTTATACCTATGGTTGCCAGCCTCCAGGTGGGGCCTGGAGATCTCCCAGAATTACAACCGGCCTCCGCATTAACCGAGATCAGTTCCCCCGGAGAAAACGGCTGCTCTAGAAGATGAACTCTATGGCATTGTGCCCTGCTGGGGCCCCTCCCCTCCCTAAACCCCGCCCTCTTCAGGCTCCACCCCAGAATCTCTAGCAACTTCCCAACCCAGAGCTGGGAACCCCGACTGTAGGGCATTAGGCACCAGGGAAGTCCCTCTCTCTCTCTCTCTCTCTCTCTCTCTCTCTCTCTCTCTCTCTCTCTCTCTTCAAAAAAATATTAAATTTTTAGAAATAGAGACAACAACTACAAAGGAAAAAGACGAACACAGGACATAAACATTTCCAGTAGTTTATAGATTATTTCTTCTTTCGTCGGGGCTTCTTCTTTTCCCCAGTATCTCGCATACAAAATCCCAGCCACCATTATAATATGTATAATCATGTATGCATCTGGTTTCTTGTCGTTTTCAGGAATAACATTTAATAAAAACAGTTCTGGAAGAAATGGTATTTTTACGCCTAACATTATTTTTTGCACTATCTCCATGCATCTAAATCCAATATTTTTTTGCAATGTCGCAAGTCCACCACATATGAAAAAAAAGAGAACCAGTTATTTTGCTTATATTTCAAGTACATGTTTGACATATTTGGATACCATTTAGCTCAGTTTTCTGGCGTCATATGCCACCTTTAGTGGGTTGCGGTGGCTCAAGTGGTTAAGGCACTGAACTGCAGACCAGAAGGTCGGTAGTTCAGCAGTTCGAGACCCGAGTGCCACAGGATGGAGTGAGCTCCCGTCTCTGGCCCCGGCTCCTGCCAACCTAGCAGTTCAAAAGCAAGAAATTGTTGTTGTTGTTCAGTCGCACAGTCGAGTCCGACTCTTCGCGACCCCATGGACCAGATCACGCCAGGCCCTCCTGTCTTCCGCTGTCTGCTGAAGTTTGCTCAATTTCATGTTCGTTGCATCGATGACACTGTCTAACCATCTCATCCTTTGCCGTCCCCTTCTTCTTTGACCTACAATCTTTCCCAGCATCAGGGTCTTCTCCAGGGAGTGCTCCCTTCTCATTTGGTGGCCAAAGGATTTGAGCTTCAGCTTCAGGATCTGGCCTTCCAGGGAACAGTCAGGGTTGATTTCTTTTAGGATTGACTGATTTGATCTCCTTGCAGTCCAGGGGACTCTCAAGAGTCTTCTCCAGCACCATAGTTCAAAAGAATCTATTCTTCGGCGCTCGGCCTTCCTTATAGTCCAACTCTTGCAGCCATACATTACTACGGGGAATACCATTGCTTTGACCATGTGGACTTTTGTTGGCAGGGTGATATCTCTGCTTTTTATCATGCTGTTTAGGTTTGCCATCGCTTTCCTCCCCAGGAGCAGGCGTCTTTTAATTTCATGGCTGCAGTCACCATCTGCAGTGATCTGGGATCCTAGGAACGTGAAGTCTGTCACTACTTCTACGACTTCCCCATCTATTTGCCAAAAGCAAGAAATTGCAAGTAGATAAATAGGTACCGCTTTGGTGGGAAGCTAACAGCATTCCATGCGCCTTGGCATCTAGTCGTGCCGGCCACATGACCACCGAGACATCTTCAGACAGCGCTGGCTCTTCGGCTTGGAAACGGAGATGGGCGCAGCCCCCTAGAATCGGATTCGACTGGCTTTCGAGCAAGGGAAACCTTTAGCTTTACGTTTTCCCTCGCTACCTACCTTCCCAAACCCTGCCCTCCTCCAGCTACACACCCCAAATCTCCGGTTACTTCCCAACCTGGAACTGGAAACCCTAAATTAAGGTCCAAAACCCTCCCTCCCAATGCTCTGCTCCTTCCCCAAACCTCTTGGTATTTCCCAACTCAGAGTTGGCAGCCCTAGACTGAAGTTTCGGGGGTGGGGGGAGAGTTCTTCAGCTTACAAAAGGCGAGTACTGGAAAGCAGCTCGGCTTCTGCGGAGCAGACTGTGATATTCTGCCTTTTGACATTTAAATGTTAATTTACAGCAATTTGGCTTGTGATTAAGCCGCGCCATTCGTTTAGGGAAACAAGATGATCTGCTGAATGCCGGCCCGAAACTCATACCATGGGGGAGAAAATGGATTTCTCTCTCCCTCCTCGGTAATGTTTAATTTTTGCTCCCCCGTTCGCGCCGAAGGCCCGTTGGGTCCCTTTCTTCTAAAAAATGAAAAAGTACCAGGGCCAGATTCTTTCGGGGTCCGACCGCGCTCTGAAATGTGTATGAACATTTAATTATTGTAAAACACTTTGGGCTTAAGGAAGAAAATGTAAATTTTTACCACCTTTTATAGTTTGGCAGATATATGACCACGGCTGAGGAGAACAAAGCAGGGGGAGAAACGGCACGGAAATTCATTTTTCATGGCGTTTTATTGCTTTCGATTCCTGGGATTTCCAGCAAATAGATGAGGAAAGATTCTTACCGAGTGTTACCAGCTGATTGCTTTGAGAATGTTACCCTTAGCTGGTTGCCCCAAAGAGAGCCAGTTTGGTGTAGTGATTAAGTGCACAGATGCTAATCTGGGAGAACCGGGTTTGATTCCCCCACTCCTCCGCTTGCGCCTGCTGGATGACCTTGGGCAAGCCACAGCTCTGGCACAGCTGTTCTTGAAAAAGAGCAGTTTCTGTCGGAGCTCTCTCAGCCCCACCTACCTCCCAGGGTGTCTGTTGTGGGGAGGGGAAGGGGAAGGGGAAGGAGTTTGTAAGCTGCTCTGAGACTCCCTTGGATAGTGAAGGGCGGGGTATAAATCCAATCTCCTCCTCCTCCTCCTCCTCCTCCTCCTCCTCCTCTTCCTCCTCCTCCTCCTCTTCTTCTTCTTCTTCTTCTTCTTCTGCGTTAAGGGCCCCCCAGCAATCCTCCCTCTAAGCTGCGGAGTCTTGTGAGCAAAAATTATACTTTGTGAGCTACCGGCGTTAAAGTCGCGAGCGAGCAATTCGGCTACTGCATAAATTAGTTTGCTCCACAGCCATCCTTCCTGTGCAAAGGCAAAAATGGTGTGAGCCGGAGGCTGAAAAACTGTGAGCTAACTTACACTAACTCAGCTTAGGGGGAACAGTGAGCCCCCCAGTATTCCGTGATCTGTGGAGCAGTGGTCAAAAGTGCTAGACTAGGATGTGGGAGGCTCAGGTTCGAATCACCACTCTGCCGTGGAAGGTTTGCCGGATGACCTTGGGCCAGTCACACAACCCTAGCCTAACCTACCTCACAGGTTTGTTGTGAGGGTAAAATGGAGGAGAGGAAGAGAATGCAAGCTGCTTTGGGGTCCTCATGGGGGGAGGAGGCGGGATATGGATAAAGTGAAGAAATAAAATTTTATCAACTGCGGCATGGCCAACCCCACCACAGGGGGCAGCATTCCCCAAATTTCTAGCAACCTAAAATGCATCTTCTTTTCCCAAATTAAAACTGGGGAGACTTTTCACTCCTATGCCGGATGGTTTCCTGATAGTGTATGGAGATGTAATAATGTAGCCAATCCTCCAAGAGCTTACTGTAGCCCCTGTAAGAAGAGCTCTGTTAGCTCTTGGAGGATTGGCTACATTAGGGGGTGTGTCACCCAGGGCTCTTTTTGTCGCAGGGACTCCTTTGCATATTAGGCCACACACACCCTAATGTAGCCAATCCTCCAGGAGCTTACAAAGCTCTTCTTACAGGGGCCTACTGTAAGCTCTTGGAGGATTGTGAGACAGGATGCTGGACTAGATGGACCATTGATCTGATCCAGCAGGGCTCTTCTTATCTTCTTATATTCTTATGTTAGCAGCCTTCTCTGAGGGTTGATGATCCTGCTGTATCTCTGTACTGGGAGTAATCAGAAGGATCCAATCACACCTGATGCAGATACATGGCCAAATCACCTGCCTCCATTAGCTGGAAGGAGGTAAGGACAGATCAGTGATTC
Source organism: Gekko gecko (assembly GCA_029375565.1). NCBI lineage: Eukaryota > Metazoa > Chordata > Lepidosauria > Squamata > Gekkonidae > Gekko > Gekko gecko. Next base: position 122,653,572 of record JAPDNY010000010.1, on the reverse strand, counting down.
CTGCAGAGATGCAGCGGGATCCTCTGAGAACCCCTCCATCTGCTGAATGTTTGCATCAGGAGCCATGGATGCATCCCTCATTGCAGTCCAAGGACACTGCTGAATGACCGCCACAGCTGCAAAAGGTGGTTGAAAGCACAGCCAGAGCAGGAACTCATGCAGAGACGGAAGAGGTACTTTCTTCTACGGGTGAATCCTTGAGGCTCAGGGTAGCAATTAATTAATTAATTCCCCATGGCATCCTAGCAGTTCCTTCATAACACACAGTTTAGGACCTGTTGGACTCATTCGCTATGGATTGAGAAAGTAGAAATTATTTATTGGCTCGCTTCATTTGCAGTCCTGTCTTCTTGGTGAGACACAAGGAGCAAACCAGACAGCCTGAAGGAGCCAGGAAACAGGTTAGGAAGCGGTTAGCCACGACAAAGAGAGAAATAAGGTTCAGGTGGGTCTCCGTGTTGGTATGAAGCAATAGAACCAAATTTGAGTCCAGGGGCACCTTTAAGACCGGTGGCATGCATACGGAAGCTCACACTCAGAATTCAAGTTCCAAGTGGTCAGCCATGTTGGTCTGAAGCAGTAGAGCAAATTTAGGCCCCAGTGACATGGAGAAATTGCCGCGCGGAAGGCACGAATGTCAGGCGGAGTTTTGGGGCACGATCACACCACAACATCTGGGAAGCGTAGAGCTCCCGTGGCCAACCCGTGGCGTCCCACTGAAGATGTGGAGTTAAAAAGTACCGCGGAAAGTGCACTAGTATCCGGAAAGAGCGGGGCAAAGGTGGGCGTCTGATCGCGGGAGCGCTAGTATCCTGTGGCATCCGGCGCCCGCCCACGTCCTATCACAAACTGGATGTTTTTTGTAAGTCTCCATAGGATGTGCACAAACGCCGAACTGCGCATGCACACAAACACAACACTGAAAGCAGTGTTGCTCCATGGAACGGCACATACGCACAAACGTGAAACCGTTGGGCGGGGGGAATTGCCTGTCTGATCCGGAAGCAGTGGCTTGCGATCGCCGCTTGTGTGATCACACCGTGCCGCTTCTTTGCCATGCTTCAGCATCGCCGTGTGATCGGCAGCTAACAGCCTAACCGCGGAGACTCGGGGCAGCTCTGACAGAACTCCGGCTTGCCCAAGGTCATCCAGCAGGTACAAGTGGAGGAGTGGGGGAAATCAAACCCGGTTCTCCCAGATTAGAGTCCGTGCACTTAACCACTACAGCAAACTGAAGTGTAGTGGGGAACAAGAGGCGGAGGCAGTGATAACCTGCCCTCGTGGTGGACTGGCAGTCCTAGAAATAGAAGAAGACGAGGAGGAGGAGGAGGAGATTGGATTCATACCCCGCCCTTCACTTGGAGTCCCAGAGCAGCTTACAGTCTCCTTTCCCTTCCCCTCCCCACAACAGACACTCTGTAAGGTAGGCGGGGCTGAGAGAGCTCTGAGAGAACTGCTCCTAAGAGAAGTTGTGACTGGCCCAAGGTCACTCCAGCGGCTGCTTGTGAAAGAGTGGGGCATCAAACCCAGTTGTCTCAGATTAGAGTCCACGCTCTTAACCACTACACCTACTCAACTAGCAGGTGTCACTGCAGCCTGTGTCCGTGAGTTCCACAAGTTAATCTTTCTTCTTCCCCAATGCCAGTTTGGTACTGAGTTCGAGAAGCGCCTCCCACGCATCCGTGGTTGCTGCTCTCCTCCGTTACATCAAATTGACTGTTCCCGTTGATCGGCTCCACGGTGATTTATCCTGCGGCGTGATGTATGCTCGCTCATTCCCGTTGCTAAGGTGGTTTTAATTTAATTTGGTTAGCTGCCTCGTGAACTCCCAACTAGTCAAAAGGCGGGACAGCGCCGTTTTCAATAAACAGTAATAAATGAACAACGGAAGAGCAGAAGATGACAGGGAAACAAAACGCCTCCTGATTGCTTGAACACCCAACAAATACCAATGAAAAGAGGACGACAATTGATTTTTCTCCCCCAACAAGAGTATTACCCGTAATCCTTTGTCAGGCTTCGAGAATCACAAACAAATTTCTTAATGAATTCTAATCCCGCAACGCTGGGCTCTAATTGTTTCTTGGAGCGGTTATGTTTAAACATCACGGCCCCCTCATGGCTGGGGGGGGATTGTCCATGGACATGGTCTCAGGTTTCCAGCCTCCAGGCGGGGCCTGGATATCAGTAGTTCAGCAGTTCGAGACCCGAGAGTGCCGCATGACAGAGTGAGCTCCCATCTCTAGTTCCAGCTCCTGCCAACCTAGCAGTTCGAAAGCAAGAAATTGCAAGTAGATAAATAGGTACCACTTCGGTGGGAAGGAAACAGCGTTCCGTGCACCTTGGTGTCTAGTCATGCCGGCCACATGACCTTCCTTCCTTCCTTCCTTCCTTCCTTCCTTCCTTCCTTCCTTCCTTCCTTCCTTCCTTCCTTCCTCCCTCCCTCCCTCCCTCCCTCCCTTTCTTCCTTCCTTCCTTCCTTCCTCCCTCCCTCCCTCCCTCCCTTCCTTCCTTCTTTCCTTCCTTCCTTCCTTCCTCCCTCCCTCCCTCCCTCCCTTCCTTCCTTCCTCCCTCCCTTCCTTCCTCCCTCCCTCCCTCCCTCCCTTCCTTCCTTCCTCCCTCCCTCCCTCCCTCCCTTCCTTCCTCCCTCCCTCCCTCCCTTCCTCCCTCCCTTCCTTCCTTCCTTCCTCCCTCCCTCCCTCCCTCCCTCCCTCCCTTCCTCCCTCCCTCCACTTTGCTGTAGTGGTTAGGAGTGTGGACTCTGATCTGGGAGAACCGGGTTTGATTCCCCATTCCTCTACATACAGCTGCTGGTCTGACCTTGGGTCAGTCAAAAGTTATTTCAGAGCTGTTCTCTCAAGGGCAGTCCTCAAAAGAGCTCTTTCAGCCCCACCTACCTCAAAGGGCGTCTGTTGTGGGGAAGGAGATTGTAAGCCACTCTAAGACTCCTTCAGGTAGTGAAAGGCAGGGTATAAATCCAATCTCCTCCTCCTCCTCCTCCTCCTCTTCTTCTTCTTCTTCTTCTTCTTCTTCTTCTTCTTCTTCTTCTTCTTCTTCCTCCTCCTTCCTTCCTTCCTTCCTTCCTCCCCTCCCCTCCCCTCCCCAAAGGGGACCCAAAACGGCTTACACCCTTCTCCTCTCCTCCGTTTGATCCTCACGACAACAACCCTGCGAGGCAGGCTATGCCGAGAGGATGAGCAGCCCAAGGCCACCCAGCAAGTTTCCGCGACGCAAGCCGGGACTCGAACCTGGGTCTCCCAGCTCCCAGCCCGACACCCCTAACCATTAACCGTGTGCCCACGCTGAGCCCATTCAAAGTGGGCCCTTCGCCGCAGGCCGCCTCTCTTTGCACGCTCGGCTGGGCTCCTTCCCTCCCCTGTCGAGAAAAATGTGTCCCAAGCGTCAGCTGCTCTGCCTCCTCCTCGATATAGATTTCCAGCCAAAGCGACACCTCCTCCCAGCCTCCTGTTCGGGGCTGTTATTGACTGGGGATGGGATGATGGGCCCAGGCAGGAAGACAACCTCGGCGGCTGACATTCGGCAAACAAAAGGGGAATGCAAAAGCCCAGCGCGGCCGTTGTTTGTGTTGCCGCCGCACTCTGAGTCACTCCCGACATCCTTCGGCTGGCTTGGTAGGCAGCGCTGGGCTTGCCGGGGACCAATGAGGCATGCGGCTTGCTCTCTTTCTCCTTCGGCATGCGTCTATACTCAGGGAGGGTCCCGACCGACTCCCACGTGCCCGGAGGACCGTTTCAGACACGATTCCTGTCCATGCAGGCTATTTGCCGGGGGTAAGCTGACCCCTCTGAACTTAAGAACATAAGAACATAAGAGAAGCCAATGCTGGATCAGGCCAATTGCCCATCCGGTCCAACACTCTGTGTCACACGGTGGCCCAAAATACCAGGGGCCACCAGGAGGTCCAGCAGTGGGGCCGGGACACTAGAAGCCCTCCCACTGTTGCTCCACCCAAGCACCAAGAATACAGAGCATCCCTTGCCACGCTTCAGCATCGCCGTGTGATCGGCAGCTAACAGCCTAAGCACGGAGACTCGGGGGACCGTGTGATCGGGCTACTGTGCTTTATTTTGCTCCAAGGCAAACAACCATGCCTCCCCCCCCCGCCAGCTTTATCTGGCCTGTGTGACCGGGGCCGTTGTAGGGCTATCTTTCGGCTACGCTCCTGCAGAGTGCAGGGGGTTGGACTAGATGACCTGCAAGGCCCCTTCCGACTCTAACATTCTATGATTCTATAAGGCGAGAAGTGGTCTTTCATTTTGGCCTTGAGCATGGCGGAGATGGCATCGAGGTCCTGTGGCGCCATGAGAGCTCAGGCAGTCTCAAATGTGGAGCGCCCACAGAGGCTGAGGAACGTGGCCTTGACTATCCCATCTTCGGCGATCTTGTTGGCAGCGAGATAGAACTGGAACTGGGTGATGTATGCGTCCCAGTCTTCAGCATCATCGTCAAACAGTCCAAAGTGGCCCTTGGCGGCCATGCTGAACGATTGAGTGGTCGGTGTACTGATTCAGAAGGATCTCTTCCTAGTTCCTTTGTCTGAATCCCATCCTCGTCATCACTGAAGTAGTGGGTTCTAGAGGCCATCGTGATTTCAACATAGCTCTTTTACTCAGGAACATAACACAGCTCAAAATGTGCAGTGAGCCACAACTATATACAGAGACCCCAGCCCAAAACACACCCACAAAATACAAGTAAAGCAATAGGAACGTCGTTGCTTGGAGCCTTCATTTGCATGGCATCATTTACACTTCCGTTACCCGACTGGACGGCTTGGCAAGGGCGGCCAATCTGAATGCAGCTGCGAGGAGCCTCTCTAACAATGATTGTTCATTCAAAGCTCTCACTACACAACACCCCCCGTCGCTCGCTGGTGGCCAGGAGGGACCTGGTAACAACCCTATATTGTACCATTTAAATGAGGAAGGAAGCAGGGCTGGTGCGTCCATAGAGGCGGGTTAGGCAGTTGCCTAGAGCGCCTCCTTCAGAAGAGGTGCTGGCCCACCTGCCAATGAATCCCCCGCCCCGCCCCTCCCTTACCAGCCACAAAGCCCTGCTCCTGGCCATGGCGCTAGAGTGCTGGCTCTCACTGGGCCACCCTTACTTCTATGAGCACCACACCAGCTGCCGCTTGGGCACCCTCTGACCAGCACAGCGGTGGCACTATGAAGAAAAAGAAGAAGAGTTTGGATTTATACCCCGCCCTTCACTGCCCAAAGGCAACTCAGAGCGGCTGACAAACTCCTTTCCCTTCCCCTCCCCACAACAGACACCCTGTGAGGTAGAAGAAGAAGAAGAGATTGGATTTATACCCCATCCTTCACTGCCCAAAGGCGTCTCAGAGCGGCTTACAAACTCCTTTCCCTTCCCCTCCCCACAACAGGCACCCTGTGAGGTAGAAGAAGAAGAAGAGATTGGATTTATACCCCACCCTTCACTGCCCAAAGGCGTCTCAGAGCGGCTTACAAACTCCTTTCCCTCCCCCTCCCCACAACAGACACCCTGTGAGGTAGAAGAAGAAGAGATTTGATTTATACCCCGCCCTTCACTGCCCAAAGGCGTCTCAGAGCGGCTTACAAACTCCTTTCCCTCCCCCTCCCCACAATAGACACCCTGTGAGGTAGAAGAAGAAGAAGAGATTGGATTTATACCCCGCCCTTCACTGCCCAAAGGCGTCTCAGAGCGGCTTACAAACTCCTTTCCCTTCCCCTCCCCACAACAGACACCCTGTGAGGCAGGTGGGGCTGAGAGAGCTCTTGACAGAAACTGTCCTTGAGAGAACAGCTGTGCCAGAGCTTGTGACTGACCAAAGGTCACATCAGCAGATGCAAGTGGAGGAGTGGGGAATCAAACCTGGTTCTCCCAGATAAGAGTCCACACATTTAACCACTACACCAAACTATGCACCCTTGCCTGCAGTCTGCAACTCCTAGGCTTCAGCACCACCGTCCAGTACTGCCTGGGCACCTGGTACTTCATCCGCATGGCCAGTGACGGGCAGCTCTAATCTGACCTCTATGCCAGCCTCCTGCCTGGGCCTGCTGGTGCAGGCCATCAGCCTCTGCAACCTGGGCAGCATGTGGAGCCTCTACCGCATGGCACGACACCAACCTTCGCGGACCAGCAACAGCCTGGCTGGGGCGTTGGTTGTGGCATTATATCCTGCTGAAATCCCACCCCTCCACGAACCCCGCCATCCTCAAGGCCCGCCCTCAAAATCTCCAGGTATTTCTCCACCCAGAGGGGGCAACCTTAATAAACAGGCAGCACGGAGACCTCTACGGGGCTTTCGGCTGAGATTGAGCCTCTCACGTGTGCTGGCCAGAGGTTAAACCCTGGCTCATAAAAGGTGCCTTCCCTGACAATATTGCTTCGGAAGCCGACCGCCTTCTCGTTGCTTCTAAGTTATGAGCTCAGCCTACATAAGCAATGGAGTGTGAGACCCTCTGGTACAGAGAGCTATTTTAGGAAATGGATTTTTAAATTTATGATTGTTTTCGGCTTCCCTTCTTTTTTTTTACCAGCTTCGTCGTTGGAGCCGGGATATTAACGGGCAAAATCCAGACCTACGGTTCAGACGAATCCTCGTCTGGGGGGTGTGAGTCGAGGGGAACTTGACCACCAGGTTCATTTTCCTGGGGTTGGGCTGACGTCACGCTTTTCTGAAAACTGGCTTGAAGTTTGGGGTTGCCAGCCTCCAGGTGGGGCCTGGAGATCTCCCACTTTTTTGCAGTTGATCTCCAGATGGCAGAGATCACTTCCCCTGGAGAAAGTGGATGCTTTGGAGGGTGGACTCTATGGCATTGCACGCTGCTGGGGTTGCTCCCCAAACCCCGCCCTCCCCGGGCTCCACCCCCCAAATCTCCAGGTATATCTCAGCTCAGTTTGATTCCCCACACCTTCACACGCAGCTTAGGTCAGCCACAGTTCTCTCAGAGTTGTTCCCTCAGAGGGCCAGTTTGCTGTAGTGGTTAAGTGCGCGGACTCTAATCTGGGAGAACCAGGTTCAATTCCCCACTCCTCTGCTCGCAGCTGCTGGATGACTTTGGGCAAGCTGTAGTTCTGGCATAGCTGTCCTTGAAAAAGAGCAGTTTCTGTCAGAGCTCTCTCAGCCCCACCGGGGAGCCAGTTTGGTATAGTGGTTAAGTGGGCAGACTCTAATCTGGGAGAACCGGGTTTGATTCCCCACTCCTCCACTTGCACCTGCTGATGTGACCTTGGGTCAGTCACAAGCACTGGCACAGCTGTTCTTGAAAAAGAGCAGTTTCTGTCAGAGCTCTCTCAGTCCCACCTACCTCACAGGGTGTCTGTTGTGGGGAGGGGAAGGGAAAGGAGCTTGTAAGCCGCTCTGAGACTCTGAGAGAAGGGCAGGGTATAAATCCAATCTCTTCTTCTTCTTCTACCTGACAGGGTGTCTGTTGTGGGGAGGGGAAGGGAAAGGAGTTTGTAAGCCACTCTGAGACTCCAAGTGAAGGGCAGGGTATAAATCCAATCTCTTCTCTTCTTCTTCTCTTCTTCTTCTTCTTCTTCTTCTTCTTCCAAGCAGTTCTCTGAGAGCTCTCTCAGCCCCACCTACTTCACAGGCTGTCTGTTGTGGGGAGGGGAAGGAAAAGAGTACGGTTATCCAAGAATCTACTCTGAGACTCCGAGTGAAGGGTGAGGTATAAATCCAATTCCTCCTCCTCCTCCTCCTCTTCTTCCTCCTTCTCCTCTTACTCCCTGGCAACCATAGTTTAAGCATCCAGCTGAACACTGATGTTTTATATACGTGAGTTAAGGATGAGCAACAGATATTCCTTGGCAGAATCCCTGATTCCCAGCAGGGTTTCACTGTCGGATAGACAACTGTGATATTTTATTGTTTTACGCTTCAAACATGGTGGCCACCCTGGGTACTTTTTAAAATGGGCAGTGGACCCAAAAAATATTTTAAAATAAATAACGAAGCATAACTGGACCATCCCTTTAAAATAAGAGGCAGACGTTTGCACACAGAGGGACAAGGCCTGCTGAGGGAAACTCAGCATGGCTTCTGCAAAGGCTGAGTGCGAAGAACTCCAGGAGGGTCTCCACAAACTGGGTGAGTGGACAACCATGTGGGAGATGAAGTTCAATGTTGATAAGTGTAACGTGATGCACATTGGGACGAAACAATCACAACTTCAAGTAAGAACATAAGAGAAGCCAATGTTGAATCAGGCCAATGGCCCATCTAGTCCAACACTCTGTCACACAGCGGCCAAAATATACCAGGTGCCATCAGGAGGTCCAGCAGTGGGGCCAGGACACTAGAAGCCCTCCCACTGCTGCCCCCTCCAGCACCAAGAACAGAGTGCATCACCTGCCCCAGACTGAGAGTTCCCATCTATACCCTGTGGCTAATAGCCACTGATGGACTTCTGCTCCATATGTTTCTCTAATTCCCTCTTGAAACTCTCCATGCTTGTAGCTGCCGCCACCTCCCGTGGCAGTGAATTCCATGTGTTAATCACTCTTTGGGTGAAGAAGTACTTCCTTTTATCTGTTCTAACCCGACTGCTCAGCAACTTCATTGAGTGCCCACGAGTTCTTGTATTGTGAGAAAGAGAGAAAAGTACTTCTTTCTCAACCTGCTCAATCCCATTCATAATCTTATAAACCTCGATCATGTCACCCCTCAGCCGTCGTTCCTCCAAGCTGAAGAGCCCCCAAGCATTTTAACCTTTCTTCATAGGGAAGGTGTTCCAACCCTTTTATCAGTCTAGTTGCCCTTCTCTGCACTTTTTCCAATGCTGTAATATCCTATAATAAGTATAGGTGAATGGGGTCTGAACTTGCTGAAACCGAGAGGGGGAAAGATCTTGGGGTGGTAGTGGATAACTCAGTGTCAACCCATATTGATACAGTGAGGGGGGAAACTCTAAGTTGGGGATTGTGAGGGAACATGCCCACTGTGGCCTGCAGAACCTATTCTGCCCTGCCCTCCAAGGGGTCCCCAACTCCTTGGAGGGGTGTTTCCTTTTTCTAGAGTAGCTTGCTACCACCACCTGATCATTGTTGGGATTTCCCATTGGGAGGATCAGGACTCCCGGCTTCTGTTCCAAGTTCAGAGGTCTTACCTCGGTGTCTCCTGCTTACCCAGCATCTAGTCACCACAGGGCAGATTAATGCCTGGGGCTCCCTTAAAGGGAATAGCCACTTGCCAGCTGTTTGCCTTCTCCCCTGGCATTTCTTAAGAGGTGAAAGAGTCATTGATGGACTTCCTCCTCCCCAGCATGTTCTCTGCCCGGAGAAAAGAAAAGAAAAACTTTTAGAATGCCAAGTGGAGGTTTCCTCCTTGCAGACATCCCAGGAGAACATGCATTTCATCACAAGGATCATTAGGAAAGAGATTTAAAATAAAATGGCCAGTATTATAACGCTCCTATATAGATCTATGGTGCAGCCTCATTTGGAATACTGTGTGCAGTTCTGGTTTGGTGTAGTGAGCCAGTTTGGTGTAGTTTGGTGAGCCAGTTTGGTGTAGAGAGCCAGTTTGGTGTAGCGAGCCATTCTGGTATAGTTAAGTGTGTGGACTCTAATCTGGGAGAACCGGGTTTGATTCCCCACTCCTCCGCTTGCATCTGCTGGATGACCTTGGGCAAGCCATAGTTCTGATAAGAGCTGTCCTTGAAAGGGCAGTTTCTGTCAGAGCTCTCTCAGCCCCACCGACCTCACCGGGTGTCTGTTTTGGGGAGGGGAAGGGAAAGGAGTTTGTAAGCCGCTCTGAGACTCCCAAGTGAAGGGCGGGGTATAAATCCAATCTCTCTCCTTCTTCTCCTTCTTCTCCTTCTTCTCCTCCTTCTCCTCCTTCTCCTTCTCCTTCTTCTCCTTCTCCTTCTCCTTCTTCTCCTCCTCCTTCTCCTCCTCCTTCTCCTTCTCCTTCTCCTTCTCCTTCTCCTTCTCCTTCTCCTTCTCCTTCTCCTTCTCCTTCTCCTTCTCCTTCTCCTTCTCCTTCTTGACATTGCAGACCTGGAAAAAGTATAGAGGAGGGCAAGCAAGATGATTAGGGGGTTGGAGCATGTTCCCAAGGAGGAAAGGCTGAAATGAGACAACAAAGGAGAGTGGGGACATGATAGAGGTTGATAGAATCATGCACAGGGTGGAGAGAGTTGACAAAAGATAAATTGTTCTCCCTTTCTCAGAATACTAGAACTCGAGGGCATCCAATGAAGCTGGTGGGCAGTAGGTTCAGGATGGACAAAAGGAAATTCTTCTTTTCACAGGTAGATTCAGGCGGATAACCGTGTTCCTCTGAAGCAAGCGAACAAAGTCCGAGGCCAGAGGCTCCTTTATGACCTTTAATTTGGCCTTAAGAACATAAGAGAAGCTAGTGTTGGATCAGGCCAATGGCCCATCCAGTCCAACACTCTGTCACACAGTGGCCCAAAATACCAGGTGCCATCAGGAGGTCCAGCAGGAGTGGGGCCAGGACACTAGAAGCCCTCCCACTGCTGCCCTCCCCCAAGCACCAAGAATAGAGTGCATCACCTGCCCCAGACTGAGAGTTCTTATCTATACCTAGTGGCTAATAGCCACTGATGGACCTCTGCTCCATATATTTATCTAATTCCCTCTTAAAGCTGTCCATGCTTATAGCTGCCACCACCTCCTGTGGCAGTGAATTCCATGTGTTAATCACTCTTTGGGAGAAGAAGTACTTCTTTTTATCTGTTCTAACCCAACTGCTCAGCAATTTCATGGAGTGCCCACGAGTTCTTGTATTGTGAGAAAGGGAGAAAAGTACTTCTTTCTCAACCTGCTCAATCCCATGCATAATCTTATAAACCTCGATTGTGTCACCCCTCAGCCGTCGTACCTCCAAGCTAAAGAGCCCCCAAGCGCTTCACCCTTTCTTCATAGGGAAGGTGTCCCAACCCTTTCATCGTTCTAGTCGCCCTTCTCTGCACTTTTTCCAAAGCTATAATATCCTTTTTGAAGTGTGGCGACCAGAACTGTACACAGTATTCCAAATGAGGTCGTACCGTTGATTTATATAGGGGCATGATGATACTGGTGCCACTGGACTCAAACTTTGATTAGGTTAGATTAGATTAGATTAGATTAGATTAGATTAGTGATTAGAATGTGGAATTCACTGCTGGAGGATGTAGTGATGGCCACAGGCATAGACAGTTTGAAAGGGAGATTAGGCAGAGTCCTGGAGAACGAGTCTATCAATGGCTCCTAGCCATGGTGGCTGAGGGGAACCTCCATGTTCAGAGGCTGTCAACCTCTGAATCCCAGTGCCAGGAGGCAACATCAGAGGAAGACCTCGGGGTCTATGACCCACTGTTGGACCTCCAGTTGGATCAATTGGCCCCTGTGTGAGGCAGGATGCTGGACTAGATGGACCCCTGGTCTGATCCAGCAGGGCTCCAACCCAGAGGTTCCCAGCCTTCTTGAACCTGCAGTCTTGGAATCCTGAAGCATGATTCGTGCAGCCACAACAAGGCTGCCACAGCTTACCTTCAGAGACACAGTGAAGTTCCTTGGGCTGTGGTCACAGCCAATCAAATCTGCAGCACCCAATCAGAAGCCTTGCTGGACAAAAGCCCCACCCGGCCCGGCCCACTTCCTAAAAACCCTTTGCGAAAGCCAGAAGCATAAGAACATAAGAGAAGCCAATGTTGGATCAGGCCAATGGCCCATCCAGTCCAACACTCTGTGTCACACAGTGGCCAAAAATACCAGGGGCCATCAGGAGGTCCAGCAGTGGGGCCAGGACACTAGTAGCCCTCCCACTGTTGCCCTCCCCCCAAGCACCAAGAATACAGAGCATCGCGTACCCCAGACAGAGTGTTCCATCTAGAAGAACATAAGAGAAGCCAATGTTGGATCAGGCCAATGGCCCATTCAGTCCAACACTCTGTCACACAGTGGCCAAAAATACCAGGTGCCATCAGGAGGTCCAGCAGGGGGGCCAGGACACTAGAAGCCCTCCCACTGTTGCCCCCCCAGGCACCAATAATAGAGTGCATCACTTGCCCCAGACTGAGAGTTCCTATCTATACCTTGTGGCTAATAGCCACTGATGGACCTCTGCTCCATAAGTTTATCCAATCCCTTCTCGAAGCCGTCCATGCTTGTAGCTGCCACCACCTCCTGTGGCAGTGAATTCCAAGTTTGTTAGTCAGTCTTTGGGTGAAGAAGGACTTCCTTTTATCCGTTCTAAGCCGACTGCTCAGCAATTTCATTGAGTGCCCACGAGTTCTTGTATTGTGAGAATTGTATTATCTATCTATCTATCTATCTATCTATCTATCTATCTATCTATCTATCATCTATCTATCTATCTATCTATGTGTCTGTCTGTCTATCTATCATCTATCTATCTATCATCTCTCTCTCTCTCTGTCTGTCTGTCTGTCTGTCTGTCTGTCTGTCTGTCTATCTATCTATCTATCTATCTATCTATCTATCTATCTATCTGTCATCTATCTATCTGTCTGTCTGTCTGTCTATCTATCTATCTATCTATCTATCTATCTATCTATCTATCTATCTATCATCTATCATCTATCTATCTATCATCTATCTATCTATCTCTCTATCTATCTATCTATCTATCTATCTATCTATCTATCTACCTACCTACCTACCTACCTACCTACCTACCTATCTATTTATTTATTTATTTATTTATTTCATTAGATTTATAATCCGCCCTCCCCGTGGACGGGCTCAGGGCGGCTAACAAACTGGGCACATGTGCCAATTAAAACAATTAAAAACACAATCAAACAGTCGTAAAACATATAACAATATAGTTATATGTTTTCTTGTTGTCTCAGAAAGGAGTGAGTATTGTGGCCACCTGGGCACCACGTTGGAGACCCTCGGCCCAACCCACACCTAGCAGCCTGGGCGTGGCCTCCGCAAAGCGGAAAAGCCCGTGACCCTGTGGGGTCACGCACGCACCATCGAGGCAAGAAAGGGGGAAGGAGGCCGAGAATCTCCATTTAATTTTATAACCTCCCCTCGCCTGGTGGATTGCCCCAGTGTGGCTATAAGTTACTGGTGCCGGAGGAAAGCTACATGACACGCCATCTAACAAATTAAATGTTTCCATGCAATTAAAATGAAGCATTCAGGCTTGGCGTAATAAACTCGAGGCGATTAGTATTCCCAGCACTGCCACCTTCACTCTGGTTTACAGTGCCATAAATATGGTCTCTCAGCGTGAGAACTCAGCGGGCGACGGGCACGGGGAAAGAGATCTTGTAATATTTGTTATTAAAACATTAAAAAAGCCCTTTCTGCCGGCGCGCTCGCTCCGGCTGGGGGCCGCCGCCTCTCCTGCCACGGCGGCCGGAGCGGCGGGGTTCCTGGCCGCAGCCCGAGCCAAAGTCTGGTCGGCGGCCGGTTCGTTTCTCCGGATGTCGAGGACCGTTCGTCACTTAAGGCATCATGTGGGACTGGGACGCGTTCCCTCCAATGCTCCCTCTGAGCTGTGGAGTCTTGACTTCAATCCTCAAAGAAATCAACCCTGACTGTTCCCTGGAAGGCCAGATCCTGAAGCCGAAGCTCAAATACTTTGGCCACCCAATGAGAAGGGAGCACTCACTGGAGAAGACCCCGATGCTGGGAAAGGTTGAAGATCAAAGAAGAAGGGGATGGCAAAGGATGAGATGGTTAGACAGTGTCATCGATGCAACGAACATGAAACTGAGCAAACTTCAGCGGACAGCGGAAGACAGGAGGGCCTGGTGTGATCTGGTCCGCGGGGTCGCGGAGAGTCGGACTCGACTGTGCGACTGAACAACATGAACTACTTTGCTCTGGAGCCCTCCTTCCGGAGTATAAAGTACTGGGTTCGAGACGCGTTGTGGTGAATCAGCTCACGAGTTTATTCGTAAGCACAAACTAAAGACAAAATAGCCGGCCCGAAGACCAGCTTAAATCCCCCAACAAAACCACACCCTACTCCACGTGATAGGTCTACTACTGTTCACCCACATACCATAGGTCCCTTCCTGGATCCAAGCCACCTTATTGGTCCAATCTAGGACCCATGTTCTAGCTTTCTCAGAAGCCACACTTATTCACATGGCCATGTGCAGACCCTGATCACATGTGCTGGCCTTGGTTAATAGACAACACTGAGCTAAGATGGAAACGTGTGAGTTGAAGGCTAGAGAACTGTAAGCTAGCTCATGCTAACTCAGGTTAGAGGGAACATTCATTCTCTCCAGGTGGCACATCTTCAGTGTGAAGGTCCAGTTCTCTGGGTGGCTAAGGAGGCCCCGTTTGACCACTGTGAAACCGGGTTGTCAAGTAAGGCTTGGGGAATTCCTGAAGCTTTGGGGGCGGAGCCTGGGGAGGGCAGGGCTTGGGGAGGGCGGAGCTTGGGGAGGGGAAGGTCCGCAGCAGATTATAATGCCATACAGCTCACCCTCCAAAGAAGCCTTTTTCTGCAGGGGAATTTATCTCCGTTGCCTGGTGATCGGTTGTAATTCCGGGAGATCTCCAGGCCGCACCTGGAGGATGGCAACCAATGCTCCTTCTAAGCTGTGGAGTCTGCTGAGCGAAAATTCTACTCTGTGAGCTACCGGCATTAAAGCTGTGAGCGAGCGATTTGGCTGCTGCACGAATTAGTTTGCTCTGGAGCCCTCCCTTCCTGAGCGAAGACGAAAATGTCTGTTATCCGGAGGCTAAGAAACTGGGAGCTAGCTCGCACTAACTCAGCTTAGAGGGAACACTGATGGCAAACCCAGAGCCAGTTTGGTGTCGTGGTTAAGTGCGCGGACTCTAATCTGGGAGAACCGGGTTTGGTTCCCCACTTCTCCACTTGCATCTGCTGATGTGACCTTGGGTCAGTCACAAGCTCTGGCACTGCTGTTCTCTCAAGGACAGTTTCTGTCAGAAGTTCTCTCAGCCCCACCTACCTCACAGGGTGTCTGTTGTGGGGAGGGGAAGGGAGAGGAGATTGTAAACTGCTCTGAGACACCTTTGGGCAGTGAAGGGCGGGGTATGAATCCAATCTCTTCTTCTTCTTCTTTATAGAACCACAGACTCATAGAATCACACAGGGTTGGAAGGGGCCATAGAGGCCATCTAGTCCAACCCTCAGCTCAAATGCAGGACCAGCCTAGAGCAACCCTAACAAGTCTTTGTCCAGCTGCTGCTCAAAGACCGCCAGTGAAGGGGGAGCTCACCACTTCCCCGGGCAGCTGATTCCACTTTTGCACAACTCCGACTGTCAAAAAGTTTTCCCTAAGATCCAGCCGGTACCTTCCCATCCTTAATTTAGACCCATGTGCGATATACTGGGTTCGAGGCATGTATAGTGATCGGCTCACAGCTTAACTCTGAGTCAACTCAAGCAGGGCCAAAGCTCTGCTCATATGCATGCTCATAGACACACACTCCCTGTGATAGGCTATTTACAAAACATTACTACTTGATTGAATCATAGAATCATAGGCTCATAGAATGTTAGAGTTGGAAGGGACCTTGCAGGCCATCTAGTCCAACCCCCTGCACTCTGCAGGAGCACAGCCAAAACCCCTACATACCTACAACATACCCAAAAGATGGTCGTCCAGTCTCCTCTTGAAAACGTCCAGCGAAGGAGCGTCCACCACCTCCCGAGGCAGACTGTTCCACTGCTCAACCACTCTTACAGTCAGGAAGTTTCTCCTGATATTAAGCCGGTAACGACTCCCTTGTAATTTCCACCCATTAGATCTAGTCTTGCAATCCGGAGCAAGAGAGAATAGATCCACTCCATCTTCTACATGACAGCCCTTCAGATACTTGAAGACTGCAATCATGTCCCCTCTAAACCTTCTCTTTCCCAGGCTAAACATACCTAACTCCCTCAGCCTTTCCTCATAAGACTTGGACTCCAGCCCTCTCACCATCCTGGTCGCCCTCCTCTGGACCCGCTCGAGTTTGTCAACATCCTTCCGAAAATGTGGTGCCCAAAACTGGACACAGGACTCCAGGTGGGGCCTGACCATAGCAGAATGCAGCGGAACGACCACCTCCCGTGATCTGGACCCAAGGCTTCTGCCTAATGCATCCTAAGATTGCATTCGCTTTCTTCACAGCCGCATCACACTGCAGGCTCCTGTTTCGCTTGTGATCAACCAGAACCCCTAGATCCCTTTCACATGTGCTGCTGTCAAGCCAAGTCCCTCCCATTCTATATCTGTGCCTTTGATTTTTTGTACCTAAGTGTAGGACTTTGCACATCTCTATTGAAATTCATTTTATTTGTCTCAGCCCACTGTTCCAGCCTATCAAGATCCTTCTGAATCCTGACTCTGTCTTTTTCAGAATTAGCAATCCCACCCAGCTTCTTGTCATCTGCAAATTTGATAAGCATCCCCTCTATGTCTTCATCCAGGTCATTTATAAAAACATTGAACAACACCGGGCCTAGGACCGAGCCCTGTGGCACTGCACTCGAGACTTCCCTCCATGTAGACGCAGAGCCATTTACGAGCACTCGTTGGGTACGATTTTTCACTTGTTGGGTATGATTGGTTTATTCTAGAGTCCTGGTCGGCTACTGTTCTTGTGCTCCAAGCTCAGCCGGTCTCTGAGGTGATTCAATCAGGGCGATTCAGTCGGGGATTGCGAGCCCTCTCCTCTGCTGCCCACAGGAGCAGCTCCCTGCCCTCCTCCTCGAAGTGACACAGCCCTTCAAAGACTTCAAGAGAGCAATCCTGTCCCCCCCCCCAACCTCCTCTTCTCCAGACTGAACATTCCCAAGTCCCTCAGCCTTTCCTCGTAGGGCTCGGAAAGATCACGCCTTGAAGTCATAATCTCTCCCTCTTTCATTTTTGGCACCCAGCGGTGCCAAAAACAACTCCTGGAATTTTCAGGAACTGTCTTGGAGCTCAACCAAGACACATCTGAGCTTTCGGACAATCCTTGCAAGATGGCTCCGCTCCCGTCCTCCGCATCTTGGACGGACCCCCTGGGCTGTCGTCTCTCAAGGCCACCTTGGTGGCCCCGAGCAGAGCAGAAAGACGGAGGGATAATTTTTGGTAGATGAAATGGAATCGTCGCGCCTCTTCTCCACGCTGGCTCTGGTCGCCCGGGGAGTCGCCGGTTCCGATCAAAGGGTCTCTTTGGCTCCTGATCCGGATTCCTGGCTGCGGGGCCCTCAGATGTGTCTGGCTGGCTCACGGCTCTGGCTGGGACTTGTGGTTCTTGTGAAGATTCCAGAGTGGTCATCCAGCAAAGGATTTTACGGCGCTCGCTGCGGCCAACCTCCGGAGGCCTAGAGAGCTTTCAAGATTGCGACTGATCCCCAGAGTACAGAGAGCAGTTCCCTGGAGAAAATGGCTTCTTTGGAGGGAGAGAGGTGGAGGAGGAGATTGGATTTATGCCCTGCCCTTCACGACCCAAAGGTGTCCCGGAGCGGCTTACAAACTCCTTTCCCTTCCCCTCCCCACAACAGACACCCTGTGAGGTAGACGGGTCTGAGAGAGCTCTTGACAGAAACTGCTCTTGAGAGAACAGCTCTGAGAGAAGAAGAAGAGGAGATTGGATTTATACCCCACCCTTCACTACCCAAAAGTGTCCCAGAGCGGCTCACAAACTCCTTCCCCTTCCCCAGAACAGACACCCTGTGAGCAATGCTCCCTCTAAGCTGTGGCGTCTTGTGAGCAGAAAATCTACTTTATGAGCTACTGGCTTTAAAGCTGTGAGTGAGCAATTTGGCTGCTGCTTAAATTAGTTTGTTCTGGAGCCATCCTTCCTGAGCAAAGACAAAAATGTGTGAGCCGGAGGCTAAAAAAACTGTGAGCTAGCTCGCACTGACTCAGCTTAGAGGGAAGAATGCCTGTGAGGTGGGCGGGGCTGAGAGAGCTCTGACAGAAACTGCTCTTTTTCAAGAAGAGCTCTGCCAGAACTATGGCTTGCCCAAGGACATCCAGCTGGTGCAAGTGGAGGAGTGGGGGAATCAAACCCAGCTCTCCCAGATTAGAGTCCGCGCACTTAACCACGACACCAAACTGGCAAATAAAGTTATGTATTTAAGCGGATACAACAAGGAGGGAGGTATAATGCGAGTGAAAGAATCACTAGTGTCTTAGTAAGAGGTGTGGTGGGTGAAAAAATGCAGTTTGGTCTAAAAACCAGAAAAAAATCCTACATGTCCAAACCGACAATGACCTTAAAAAAAAAAAAAAAAGCCTTTCCTAACCATCTCTGTAACTGGGACCATCCATCTGGAATGAAATCTTGAGTTGCCCAATAAAGTAACAATGGGTACCATTCTTGAGCTCTTCCACGTGCAGCTGCCAGTGTGACTTTGGGTCAGTTACAAGTTCTCTCGGAGCTGTTCTCTCGAGAGCAGTTCTCCAGGGTCTCGGGTGGAGAGCCAGTTCTGGGAGAACCTGGTTCGATTCCCTGCTCCTCCATATGCAGCTGCTGATGTGACCTTAGGTCAGTCACAACCAGGGCCAGCTCGCCTAGGGCACCGGCCCTGCAGGGGCGCCAAAATGCCCTCCACCCCCCATGAAAAGCCCCCCTTCCCACCCAGCTCCGGCAGCCCCGGCTTTCCTGGGCGCATTGTGGCTTCGAGGCGCCCAGAAAAGCCGGCGCCGCCGCTGGGAGGGAAGGGGCGGGTGTTCTAAGCCCGCCCCTTCCCCGGCTCTCCTGGGTGCCTCGCAGCTGCGAGGCGCCCAGGACAATGGCGCTGGGCCATCTCCAGGCCCCACCGGGAGGTTGGCATCCCCGGTGGGGTGGGCGCCCCAGTCTGTCCTGCCTAGGGTGCCCAGACACCTGGGGCCGGCCCTGGTCACAACAAGTCCTCTCAGAGCTGTTCTCTCACGAGCAGTCCTCAAAAGAGCTCTCTCAGCCCCACCTACCTCACATGGCATCTGTTATGAGGAGGGGAAGGGAAAGGGATTGTAAACCACCCTTTGGGTAGTGAAGGGTGGGGTATAAATCCAATCTCTCTCCTCCTCCTCCTCCTCCTCCTCCATTGGTTTGATCTGTAACATTCTCCTTTGTGTACTGATCTCACAGTCTGCTGTACCACAAAGACGAAGTATTATGACGACTGTTATCAGTTGTAGTTTGGGGAGGTCTCCAGGCCCCACCACTAATTTCAGTGGTATATTGCCCTTGAACATGGAGGTTTCATTAGCCCCCCCCCCCGATTCTCTCCTCCTGACAGTCTTGGGCTTTACTAGGAGCTCGGGCTGTATTCAGGAGCCTTGGAATGAAAGATGCTTTGAATCTCTTGCTCTTGGTGTGCATATAAAGCGCAAGAGGACAGCCATAAGGATCAGCAACGACACACAGACACCGACGCACAACCTAATGAACAAAGCACTTTCCCTTTACAGGGCAAATAAATCTAGAGAGGACTCTTTTTTCCTTTTCCTTTCCTTTCCTTTTTTTCTTTTTTTTTTGAACATGGGCGGCCATAAAACAAAGAAGTAATAGAGGTCACGGCGCTTTCGTGGAGGCAATAAAACATAACAACAGTTCGGCCTCACAAATTCCCTCCCTGCCCGGACTAATGTCCTCCATCATTAACAAATAAAAGAAATGACATTTGCGCCCAAATTGGCAGAGGAGGGAAAACAAACAGCCACTTATGTATTAGCAGGGAGAAGGGCTGAAAGACGCCAGGCGAAAAGACACATCCGGAGAGCGGCTCAGAGCCAAAGGGGACGGTTTGGGCCTTGCCTGGAGAGGGAAGCCAGGTTGACATTTTGATGGCCGCCCCACCGTTGGGGATGCCAGCCTCCAGGTGGGTGCAAAACACACACAAAAACCCGCTGGCTGGAATCACTAAAGGTGAAACCAAAAAAAAAATGTATAAAAATAATATTTTAATACCAAGTTCAAGAACAGAATAACCGTATAACTAGATAAAGCCAAGGTGTCCTTGCAAGAAACTACAGTAATGCAGAGAAATCAAGTCCCCAAAATTTCAATGTGTCTCACTCCTGTTGTAGTGTAATTCCATAGTCCAACTTGACATACATTCATCATAGAGTGAACATAACATAAGAACATAAAAGAAGCCAATGTTGGGTCAGGCCAATGGCCCATCCAGTCCAATACTCTGTGTCACACAGTGGCCAAAAATACCAGGGGCCATCAGGAGGTCCAGCAGTGGGGCCAGGACACCAGAAGCCCTCCCACTGTTGCCCCCCCAGCACCAAGAATACAGAGCATCCCTTGCCCCAGACTGAGAGTCCCTATCTATATCTTGTGGCTAATAGCCACTGATGGACTTCTGCTCCATATGTTTATCTAATTCCCTCTTGAAACTGTCCATGCTTGTAGCTTCCACCACCTCCTGTGGCAGTGAATTCCATATGTTAATCACTCTTTGGGTGAAGAAGGACTTCCTTTTATCTGTTCTAACCCTTCTGTTCAGCAATTTCATGGAGTGCCCGTGAGTTCTTGTCTTGTGAGAAAGGGAGAAAAATACTTCTTTCTCAACCTGCTCTATCCCATGCATGATCTTATAAACCTTGATCATGTCACCCCTCAGCCGTCGTTTCTCCAAGCTAAAGAGCCCCAAGCGTTTTAACCTTTCTTTATAGGGAAAGTGGACTCGTATAGTTCCTGGGAAATCCATATAATCTTGTAATCCGTAAACCATAGAGACGCGTAGTCCGGATGCAAGCTGCCGCGTTTCGAATAACTCTTCTTCAGAAACAATAGGCTATAGTGGGACCCATGATCCTTTGTGATTGAATAAACTGGCTTCTGTATGTCTTACTGCTGAGATTGGGTCCCACTGTAGCCTATTCAGGCCAGGACACCTTGGTCTGGATTGGAAGTTGTGGGGCCTTGCCAAGAAGTGGGGGGGCCCTTTGTGTCCTTTATGAACTTTATATCTCTGCTACCTGGCATTCCATTTTATGACACACACCTGGCCCAGCCCAACAATGTCTCATTTATGTCAGATCCGGCCCTCGTAACAAATGAGTTTGACACCCCAGTCCTTGGTGGTCTCCCATCCAAATACTGACCAAGGCCAGTCCTGTTTAGTTTCCAAGATCCGATGAGATCAGGTTAGCCTGGGCTAGCCAGGTCAAGGCTAGAAACAGGCCCGTAGCTAATGTGGGGCCCACGGGGCCCGGCCCCCTAGTGTTTCTTCTGGGCCCCTCCCTGCCTAGCTACACAACTTGAGGAGGTATGCAGAGCTCCAGGAGAAAGAGGAAGCTGCAGCTGCTGGGCATTACCCCCTCCCCACTTGCCCTGGAGTCTGGTGGGAGTGCAGGGCTGCCTTAGGGGAAGGCTGGCTTCTAAGGAGTTTCACTAATTAACTTTTGATTTAATTAGCTGGTGGGGCCCCCTCCTAAAAATATCCCTAGCTACGGGGCTGGCTAGAAAGCAGCTATGGTGGTGGAGACTTTTGGTGGACACCCACTGTCACTACAGGCCTGGGCAGAGATGTTCCACCAGGCCATTGGCTGAGGCCAGCGGCATTTCCTTACATCTGCCCGGCACCCTTCCCCCTCCATGACTGAATGCCAGCACAGCCATCTTGTTTTAATGTTGAAATGTTTGGAATGTTTTTAACACTGAACTTTGAATGGTTTTAATTGGTTCAATAACGTCCTGAACAAGTTGTTGCGAACCGCCCAGAGACCCGCGCAAGCAGGGAAGGGCGGTTGAGAAATCTGATTTAATAAGCAAACCAATCAATGAACGGACTACGGGACTAAAGTAGGCGCAAGTTTTCCGCCTGTTCCGAGCCCCCGGCGGAAGAAGGTTTCTCTTGCCGGAGGATCGTCGTGGGAGGCTTTTTTTGACTGGCGCTCAGAGCGGCGCTTCCCGTTTGCCCCTTTTTGCCAAGCTAAATTGAACCTTCTCCGGCGCCTCGGTTGACAGTCGCTCTCCTCCGGGAAGAAGCGCTATTGTGAGGCTGAACTGATTTGAAGAAATCCATCTGGTTCGTTCCTGACGGCAGCTGGCAGCAACGGGGCGGCAAGGAGGATATAACAAGCAGATCCAGACTGCTGGGAATCCTTTGTTCTCCTTTTGTTCGGGGCGGGGAGGGGAGGCGTGTTGAGAACATGCCCTCTCACTGTGCGCACACGCATGCTTTCCAAGGAAGGCTCTGTCGTGAGGCCTAGACGGGAGCGACTCAAGTCTGCCACGCGATTCTGCCGCTTCGTCTGCTATAAGATCAGCTCCCCGGCTTGGGAAATGGGATTCATCTGTCATGTTGATATCCATCCGTACCATGAAGGGGTTTAGGGCAGCAAATGTGGCTTCCCTCATCCTTACAAAAACCCCGTGAGGTAGGTTTAGGCTGAGAGACATCAACCAGAGCAAGTGTGGTGTCGTGGTTAGGAGCGCGGACTCTAATCTGGGAGAACCAGTGTAACAGGCAGGATTCACCCCCCGGCCAGAGTAAGAACATAAGAACATAAGAGAAGCCAATGCTGAATCAGGCCATTTTCGTAAATGCTAAAGAGCCAGTTTGGTGTGGTGGCTAAGAGCATGGACTTTAATCTGGGAGAACCGGGTTTGATTCCCCACTCCTCCACTTGCACCTGCTGGATGACCTTGGGGTCAGTCGCAAGTTCTCTCAGAGCTGTTCTCTCAAGGGCAGTCCTCGAAAGAGCCCTCTCAGCCCCGCCTACCTCAGGGTGTCTGTGGTGGGGAACATAAGAACATAAGAGAAGCCAATGTTGGATCAGGCCAATGGCCCATCCAGTCCAACACTCTGTCACACAGCAGCCAAAATATACCAGGGGCCATCAGGAGGTCCAGCAGTGGGGCCAGGACACCAGAAGCCCTCCCACTGCTGCCCCCCCCAGAACCAAGGATAGAGTGCATCACCTGCCCCAGACTGAGAGCTCCCATCTATACCCTGTGGCTAATAGCCACTGATGGACCTCTGCTCCATATGCTTATCTAATTCCCTCTTGAAACTGTCCATTCTTGCAGCTGCCACCACCTCCTGTGGCAATGAATTCCATCTGTTAATCACTCTTTGGGTGAAGAAGTATTTCCTTTTATCTGTTCTAACCCGACTGCTCAGCAATTTCATGGAGTGCCCACGAGTTCTTGTATTGTGAGAAAGGGAGAAAAGGACTTCTTTCTCAACCTGCTCAATCCCATTCATAATCTTATAAACCTCGATCGTGTCACCCCTCAGCCGTCGTTTCTCCAAGCTAAAGAGCCCCAAGCGTTTTAACCTTTCTTTTTTTTTTAATTAAAAAGAAATAGCAAATACAAGTAAACCAGTACATTCAAAAGCGTTTTAACCTTTCTTCATAGGGAAGGTGTTCCAACCCTTTTATCATTCTAGTCGCCCTTCTCTGCACTTTTTCCAATGCTATAATATCCTTTTTGAGGTGTGGCGACCAGAACTGTACACAGTATTCCAAATGATTTATACGGGGGCATGATGATACTGGCTGATTTGTTTTCAATTCCCTTCCTAATAATCCCCAGCGTAGCATTGGCCTTCTTTATTGCAGCTACACAGTGTCTAGACATTTTCAGCGAGTTATCCACTACGACTCCAAGATCTCTCTCTTGGTCCGTCTCTGCCAGTTCAGACCCCATCAACGTGTATTTATATTTAGGATTTTTGGCTCCAATGTGCATCACTTTGCACTTGGCCACATTGAACCCCATTTGCCACGTTGACGCCCACTCACCCATCCTCAACAGATCCCTTTGTAACCCTGGGGACGGGTTACTCTGGCCTAGCCTAGAATAACCCCTGCCAGGTCAGGCCAGAATAACCCCGGGGCTTAATCCAGACTAACCCCTGCCAGACAAACCTCTGCCGGGCTCTGTTGACTAATGAGATTGGGTTCATACCCCATTCTTCACTACCCAGAGGAATCTCAGATTGGCTGACAAGTTTCTCATGGACCTCAAACCCCCAGAAGCTGACATTGTGCTGGTCACAATGACATTTAATTTACCGCTCTATATTGGGGACTGGGAGACCCAGGTTCAGATAGTTTGGCATAGGCAACGCTACACCCGAGGGGTTACTTTGGCCCGGGGTTACAGGCTGTTGTGTTGTGCAGTTGGGGTAACTCT
Source organism: Gekko gecko (assembly GCA_029375565.1). NCBI lineage: Eukaryota > Metazoa > Chordata > Lepidosauria > Squamata > Gekkonidae > Gekko > Gekko gecko. The sequence goes on along the minus strand of JAPDNY010000010.1, from coordinate 122,629,530 downwards.
GGCGTGGCCTGGCAGAGGTTTGTCTGGCAGGGGTGAATCTGGATTAACCCCCGGGATTACTCTGGCCTGGCCTGGCAAAGGTTATTCTAGGCTAGGCCAAAGTAACCTCGGGGTTACTCTGGCCGGGGGGTGAATCCGGCCTGTTACACCTGTTCTCCAGATTACAGCCCGCCACTCTTAACCACCACACCAAACCGGCTACGGGAGACCTCCAGACCCCACCTGGAGGCTGGCAACCCTAGTGCAACTCCGCTCCCTCAAGAACGCTGCTCTCCCCCCGAGGCCGGTGCCCCTAGCAGGGATGGTCTCGTCTCAGTTCCTGGAGCGAGGTTTCTCGAAACTGACGTGGCTTGGTTCCCCGGGCCAAGAGCGGGCAACGTCTTTGCCCTGGCGAGGAGGCTGAGATTTGTCGCGATGAAAAGAACGCCCTGGAACAGTTCTAGGGAGAAGAAAGCGGAGCCGCTATCAAAGCCCTGTTCCCCCCAGTGACAACTTCAAGCCTTACCTCTAAAAGGGACTTGCGAGGTATGATTAAAATGCTCTTATCGGCTTTCCTCCGAGGGAACGTTCCTTGCCTTTGATACAGATATCTTAGCGCTGCAACGTCGCCAGATGGACCACTGGGAGGGTGGGGGAAGAAACCTGCCAAGGCTGGCACGTCTGTTTCTGTCCTAGGAGTGAATGCGGCCTCCCCGGAAGGCCCACTGCAATCCATGGGACTCGTGCAAGGATCCTATGAGGGGCAGCTTTGCTGGGGGTCCCTCGGACAGAGAAAATAAACATGCAGGCAGATCCAATGTCTGCATTTGCAGGATGGACCCGACCGTTCAGGTGCAAAGAGGGGGTTGACCTGCCGGTGACTCTGTGCGTGACAAGTCAGTCATTTTAATGTTCTGACCATGACCTTGGGCCGGGAGGGGGGTTGCCTCCTTTCCAGCAATGGGAAAGATTGGAGCTGCCTTATACGGAACCAGATTCTCGGTCCATCGAAGTCAGTAATGGCTATTCAGATTGTCAGTAGCTCTCCAGGGTCTCAGGTGGAGAGCCAGTTTGGTGTAGTGGTACATCCAATGTCCTCCTCCTCTTTTTCTTCTTGTTCTTCCTTCTCCTTCTCCTTCTTCTCCTTCTCCTCCTCCTCCTCCTCTTCTCCTCCTCTTCTTCTCCTCTTCCTCCTCCTCCTCCTTTTCTTCTCCTCCTCCTCCTCTTCTTTTTCTCCTCCTCCTGCTCCTCTTCTCCTCCTCCTCCTCCTCCTTTTCTTCTCCTCCTCCTCTTCTTCTTTTTCTCCTCCTCCTGCTCTTCTTCTCCTCCTCCTCCTCCTCTTCTCCTTCTTCTCCTTCTCCTCCTCCTCTTCTTCTTCTTCTCCTCCTCTTCCTCTTCTCCTCCTCCTCCTCTTCTCCTCCTCCTCCTCTTTTTCTTCTTCTCCTCTTCCTCCTCCTCTTCTCCTCCTCCTCCTCCTCTTCTCCTCTTCCTCCTCCTCTTCTCCTCCTCCTTTTCTTCTCCTCCTCCTCCTCCTCTTCTTCTTTTTCTCCTCCTCCTGCTCTTCTTCTCCTCCTCCTGCTCCTCTCCTCCTCCTTGTCCTCCTCCTCCTTCAGGTCTTTCCCCATCAAAGACGTCCCTGTCCAAAGACAGAGCAAGGTCTTGCCCTTCGGGCGGGGTGGGGGGAGAAATGCCACCCCTTTCCTTCCTTCACGGTCAGCGCTTGCCTTGGCACGTTCCTGGTTGCTGCAGTTAACTAGCCATGGTTCCAACGTGTTTATTTGCCTGTCTACAAACCCGTCCTGCAATCTCGAGGCTTCCCTGATTTCCAGCAGCCAGCACCCAGGATGGACTCGCCTCACCGCAAGTTCACTTCAGCCCTTCAGATCTAATCAACCTCACGTCCCGATTCCAAAAATATTCTGCTCCGAAACCGTCATGCCCTCTCCGTGAGACCGCGCTCCCATCTGCGGCAGGTGGTTCTCATTCCCAGATCCATTCTAGGCAATTCAAGGCAGAGGGGTTCCCCCCACCCTTCTTTGGCTCATATAATTAGCCATTCATCAACTTCCATTGTCTTGGTCAACTACGGGGGTCCACCCCGTCGCGTGCTCAAGTTGATGGAAACCGTAACCGCCAAGATGGAGAGGGATGGAGAGGGTTAGAGTCCCCGGGGGCTCTCTTCCACAGGGCTGTCGAGCTCATTTGTTAAGAGGGCCGGGCCTGACATAAATGAGACCTTGTTGGGCTGGGCCACGTGTGTGTCATGAAATGTAACGCCAGGTAGCGGAGATATAAACTTTAAAAAAAAAAAAAACAACTTTTATTATTAGGATATAATAACATATTTCATAAGTAATAACCAATTCTCAACATATCCTTTTTTCAAACTTTATACTCCCCCCTCCCCTGGCTTCCAGCGCTGCTCCACCCGCATTAACATCTCAATCCATATTTTCTTATATTCAGTCCATATTCAATATTCAAATCTTAATTTTTAACATTTTCCTTTTCTATTTTTCACGAATAGGTAACTTTTCTGTTACAATCCTTTTTCACACATCATTAGCGGAGATGTAAACTTTATAAAGGAGCTGCGGTGGCTCAAGTGGTTAAGACGCTGAACTGCAGGCTGTGGTCAGTAGTTCAGCAGTTCAAGACCCGGGTGCCGCAAGACGGAGTGAGCTCCCGTCTCTAGCTCCAGCTCCTGCCAACCTAGCAGTTCGAAAGCAAGAAATTGCAAGTAGATAAATAGGTACCACTTTGGTGGGAAGGTAACAGCGTTCCGTGTGCCTTGGTGTTTAGTCATGCCGGCCACATGACCACGGAAACGTCTTCGGACAGCGCTGGCTCTTCGGCTTTGAAATGGAGATGAGCACCGCAACCCTAGAGTTGGATTCGACTGGCTTTCGAGCAAGGGAACCTTTACTTTACTTAAACTTTATAAAGGACGCAAACACAAAGGGTTGGGGGTTTTTTAACTTAAAATAAAAACATGCTTCAAACGTTAGCTCGGTAAGCCGCGAACCTACTTTTGATTTATTGACATTTGCCACCGGAATCCCGTGCTCAGAGTTCTAAGTCGGGGACCCAGGTGAAAACATGAAACGGCTGAGCGATTAAGTCTGGTGGAGCAAGCTAGGATGCGGCAGCAGCAGCAGCGGAACTGGGAGCAGGAGAGGGCCACTTCCACTGCGGGCCTGATGGAAGCCCTCCGGGGGCCTCATCCAGCCCCCTGGGCGGCATGTTTGACACCCCTGCTCTACCCCACCCAAAGCGTGAACGGTCCCTCCTTCACCTCTTACCCCTCCAACGCTCTGGACTGCAGGAAGAGAGAGGGAGAGAGAGAGAGAAGAAAAGCTGACCCAATTAGCTGGCCGCCGAGCAAAAGAACAGGACGTTCCCGCTAGTTTGTTTTCCCTCCGTCTTTTCAGACTCCTATCAGAGGGGGCATCTCGAGGAGAGAGGCTGGAGGTGGGACAGAAAGCCGGCTTCGTTTTATTTTATTTCCACTGATAAAGATTTTAATTGGAGTGTTTATTTTCCCGGTTCTTCCAGAGCGGCAGATTTACTACGATAAAAGCCTTCCGAGGGCTGGAAGGGAACGGTCGGGGAGACGGATTTGGCCTTTCACCGGCCTACTGGGACAGATGGACAGCTCACTCTAATACGGAGCGGATCGCCGGTGTGCATGCAGGGACTTCTGATGTGCTCCATGCGCACAAATCCACAGTGACGCCCCCCTCCCCCCGTTCCCTGGAGGCTCTCTGCCAGGGCACCGTTGCACAGTCTTTTATTTGTTTTTGAGTGCCGGCATTTCTCCTGAAATAGCCATCGAGGACGAAGGTGCCTCTGAGCCTGGGCAAAGTCCCCCATGAACACGTATGAACACATATACAAGAAGCTGCCTTATACTGAGTCAGAAAAGGAAAAAAACACACACAAGGAAAGCTGCAACAACATGCGCTTATATAATTACAAAAATAGATATCTCAATATATATATGTGTGTGCTCATTCAAACCAAGTGAAAAAATACAAAAGATGACAGTATTTTGAAATAATCAGAACAATTCATCTCGTTAGACGGTGTAACAGGTAAGTAAAACCATAATGCCAGTTTGGTGTAGTGGTTAAGTGCGCGGACTCTAATCTGGGAGAACCGGGTTCAATTCCCCACTCCTCCACTCACACCTGCTGATGTGACCTTGGGTCAGTCACAAGCTCTGGCACAGCTGTTCTCTCAAGGACAGTTTCTGTCAGAAGTTCTCTCAGCCCCGCCTACCTCACAGGGTGTCTGTCGTGGGGAGGGGAAGGGAAAGGAGTTTGTAAGCCGCTCTGAGACACCTTTGGGCAGTGAAGGGCGGGGTATAAATCCAATCTCTTCTTCTTCTTCTTCTACCTCACAGGGTGTCTGTTGTGGGGAGGGGAAGGGAAAGGAGTTTGTAAGCCGCTCTGAGACGCCTTTGGGCAGTGAAGGGCAGGGTATAAATCCAATCTCTTCTTCTTCTTCTTCTACCTCACAGGGTGTCTGTTGTGGGGAGGGGAAGGGAAAGGAGTTTGTAAGCCGCTCTGAGACGCCTTTGGGCAGTGAAGGGCAGGGTATAAATCCAATCTCTTCTTCTTCTTCTTCTACCTCACAGGGTGTCTGTTGTGGGGAGGGGAAGGGAAAGGAGTTTGTAAGCCGCTCTGAGACGCCTTTGGGCAGTGAAGGGCAGGGTATAAATCCAATCTCTTCTTCTTCTTCTTCTACCTCACAGGGTGTCTGTTGTGGGGAGGGGAAGGGAAAGGAGTTTGTAAGCCGCTCTGAGACTCCAAAGGAAGGGTATAAATCCAATCTCTTCTCTTCTTCTCTTCTTCTGGTATGAGTTGGTGACAAAAATCTCCAGAGTCCAAATTCCATTTTGAGGAGACTTCCTCTGAACGTCATCAAACTTTTTGAGTGGCAACAAACAGCAAGATGTTTTCTTTGGTTTCCAATCATTCCAGTCTGATGGCTTCCTGATCCATGAGCTACAGAAATCTACTTAGACGGGCATCCTCCCCAGTCTTTCACATCACCTACTGCCAGATCTTTTACAACTAGAGATGCAGCGGATTTGAGTGGCAACAAACAGCAAGATGTTTTCTTTGGTTTCCAATAAGTATTCATTCCAATCTGATGGCCTCCTGATCCATGATCTACACAAATCTACTTAGACGGGCATACTCCCTAGTCTTTCTCATCACCTACTGCCAGATCTTTTGCAACTGGAGATGCAGCGGATTTGAACCTGGGACCTCCTGCATACAAAGCAGAGGCTCTGTCACTGAGCGATGGCCTCTCCCCACAGAGTCACCACACCGTATTTTGGCAGATATCCAGGAACTGCTCCTTAAGGAGTGTCAGTCTAGCTTCCAGACCACCAGGATTATAAAATTCCACTGGGATTATAAAATTCCACTGGGATGTGTTTGCCTTGTAGATGGAAATTCAGCAAAGGAGGCCTCCCTGATGAAATTCAGGGGGTGAGTATTGGTAGGTATCAAGAGGCAGTGAAGACGGCATGGGATAACCCAATGTCATCAAATTGCAGAAGCTCAGCAGGGTTGGTATTTGGATGGGAGACCACCAAGGAAGGCTCTGCAGAGGAAGGCACTGGCCAACCACTTCTGCTTCTCACTTGCCTTCAAAGTCCCTGGCTGGGGTCGCCATAAGTCTTGGATGGGAGACCACCAAGGAAGGCTCTGCAGAGGAAGGCACTGGCCAACCACCTGTGCTTCTCACTTGCCTTCAAAGTCCCTGGCTGGGGTCGCCATAAGTCTTGAATGGGAGACCACCAAGGAAGGCTCTGCAGAGGAAGGCATTGGCCAACCACCTGTGCTTCTCACTTGCCTTCAAAGCCCCTGGCTGGTGTCGCCATAAGTCTTGAATGGGAGACCACCAAGGAAGACTCTGCAGAGGAAGGCAATGGCCAACCACCTCTGCTTCTCACTTGTCTTCAAAGCCCCTTGCTGGGGTCGCCATAAGTCTTGGATGGGAGATCACCAAGGAAGACCCTGCAGAGGAAGGCGATGGCCAACTACCTCTGCTTCTCAGTTGCATTAAAAGCCCCTTGCTGGGGTCATCATAAGTCTTGGACAGGAGAACACCAAGGAAGACCCTGCAGAGGAAGGCACTGGCCAACCACTTCCGCTTCTCACTTGCCTTGAAAGCCCCTTCCTGGGGTCACCATAAGTCTTGGATGGAAGACCACCAAGGAAGGCTCTGCAGAGGAAGGCGATGGCCAACCACTTCTGCTTCTCACTTGTCTTCAAAGCCCCTTGCTGGGGTCGCCATAAGTCTTGGATGGGAGACCACCAAGGAAGACCCTACAGAGGAAGGCGATGGCCAACCACCTCTGCTTCTCCCTTGCCTTGAAAGCCCCTTGCTGGGGTCATCATAAGTCTTGGACAGGAGACCACCAAGGAAGGCCCTGCAGAGGAAGGCACTGGCCAACCACTTCCGCTTCTCACTTGCCTTGAAAGCCCCTTGCTGGGGTCACCATAAGTCTTGGATGGAAGACCACCAAGGAAGGCTCTGCAGAGGAAGGCAATGGCCAACCACTTCTGCTTCTCACTTGTCTTCAAAGCCCCTTGCTGGGGTCGCCATAAGTCTTGGATGGGAGACCACCAAGGAAGACCCTACAGAGGAAGGCGATGGCCAACCACCTCTGCTTCTCCCTTGCCTTGAAAGCCCCTTGCTGGGGTCATCATAAGTCTTGGACAGGAGACCACCAAGGAAGGCCCTGCAGAGGAAGGCACTGGCCAACCACTTCCGCTTCTCACTTGCCTTGAAAGCCCCTTGCTGGGGTCTCCCTTAGTCATGGATGGGAGACCACCAAGGAAGACTCTGCAGAGGAAGGCGATGGCCAACCACCTCTGCTTCTCACTTGTCTTTAAAGCCCCTGGCTGGGGTCGCCATAAGTCTTGGATGGGAGACCACCAAGGAAGACCCTGCAGAGGAAGGGAATGGCCAACCACTTCTGCTTCTCACTTGCCTTGAAAGCCCCTTCCTGGGGTGTCCATTAGTCTTGGTTGGGAGACCACCAAGGAAGACTCTGCAGAGGAAGGCAATGGCCAACCACTTCTGCTTCTCACTTGCCTGGAATGCCCCTTGTTGGGGTCCTCATAAGTTGGGGTAGTGGTTGGAGTAGGAACTGGGAGACCCAGGTTCGAATCCCCACATGCACAATAGAGGCTTGCTGGGTGGCCCTGGCCCAGTCACACACTCTCAGTCATACCTACCTCACAGGGTTGTTATGGGGATAACACGGAGGAGGGGAGGAAGTTGTAAGCCACTTTGGTCCCATGATGGAGAAAGGCGGGATATAAATAAATAAATAAATAAATAAATAAATAAATAAATAAATAAATAAACAAACTTGATGGTTCTGTACGTATGTAGCAAGAGGTCGCATCTGAGCCAAGAGTCGGCTGAGTCAGTGTTTTGCAGATGTGTTGCTTTCCAGTAGCCCATAATAGTCTGGACTGGCCTCTGGCACCCCATATTGGCCTGTTCTCACCAACACTGAAGCCAGGTGATGCCTGGTGATGCCATTTTATCGTCACAACACTTTATGCTCACAACATTTCATCCGGCCCTTTTAGCCTCACAACAGCCCTGTGAAGTAGGTCAGGCTGAGAGTGTATGACTGGGCCGAGGTCACCCGGCAAGCTTCCAAAGCAGCCAGTTTGATGTAGTGGTTAAGAGCACTTTTTGTGGGGAGCAGAAAGTAGGGGTTCTCTCTGCGAAAAGCGGTGGGGAGCAGAAAGCAGGGGGGTTAAGGGGCTCAGGGCCATTTAAACCTATGCTTTCTACTCCTGGTGAAAAACAGTTCGGCGGGGGGAGTAGAAAGCAGGTGCGTAAATGGCTCAGAGCCGTTTAAACCCCTGCTTTCTGCTCCTCACCGTTCAGCAGAAAGCAGGGGTTTAAATGGCTCCGAGCCATCTACACACCTCCTTTCTGCTCTTCACAAATCACCATGAACTGCCTTAGAATCTGTGGAAGAAGATCACGGCGGCTCTTCAGTTCGCGAAGTTCGGTTTGCGAATCACAAACTGCCCCAAATTCGTCACAAACTGATGTTCGTGACCGGGGTTTGTGCCCATCTCTAGTGAGTATTATTCTCCAAGTTGCAGGTACGGATCCTCTTTGGGGGCCCGTCTTCTGCCACTGCGTGTAAAGCTATCTGGATAGGGCAGCATTTTTGAATCAGATAGTTCCCCTTTGCTCACCCCCCAAAACTCATTTTTTTCACGAACCCTTATAGCTGCCTCTCCTCCATCCTCCGCTCCCCCTCCCACCCACCCCCGGCTAAAAATTCCCAGCTGTTTAAGCCTTTCTTCATAAGGAAGACGATCCGGATCAATTTTTGCCGCACTTCCCTGTACTTTCCCCGGCGCTAGCCGTAATCTTTAGTTAATTTAAAACAAAGAATCCAATTACAAGGTAATAACAGACATACAATAGACTTTAAGTGGGGGGAAGAAAATACCCCAGACTCAGAAGTATCCAAATTAAAAACAGCGCTTTAAAAAAAAAGAAATGGTAGAAAGATGTACAAAGACGCGAGCCTGTTCGTTATGTACAGGTACATTAGCTCGTGCTCTGACTTGGAGAGCGCAGGGTATCTCGATCTTGTCACATCTCATAAGGTCTTCAAGGCAAGAGATGGTCAGAGGTTGTTTGCCAGTGCCTATCTTTGCACAGAAACCCTGGATTCCCTTGGCGGTCTCTCATCCAGTTACTAACCAGCAGTGAACATGAGAACATAAGAGAAGCCAATGTTGGATCAGGCAAATGGCCCATCCAGTCCAACACTCTGTGTCACACAGTGGCCAAAAATTCCAGGGGCCATCAGGAGGTTTCAGCAGTGGGGCCAGGGCACCAGAAGCCCTCCCACTGTTGCCCCCCCAAGCACCAAGAAGACAGACCATCCCTTGCCCCAGACTGAGAGTTTCTAGCTATAAGAACATAAGAGGAGCCAATGTTGGATCAGGCCAATGGCCCGTCCAGTCCAATGCTCTGTGTCACACAGTGGCCAGAAATACCAGGGGCGATCAGGAGGTCCACCAGTGGGGTCAGGGCACTAGAAGCCCTCCCACTGTTGAAACACCCCCCCCAAGCACCAAGAATACAGGGCATCACTTGCCCCAGACTGAGAGTTTCTATCTATACCTTGCGGCTAACAGCCACCGATGGACCTCTACTCAGCCGTCCTTCTAAGCTGAGTGAGTGTGAGCTAGCTCTCAATTTCTTAGCCTCCAGCTCACACGTTCTTGTCTTAGCTCAGGAAGGATGGCTCCAGGGCAAACTAATTTATGCAGCAGCGAAATCGCTCACTCCCAACATTAATGCCGGTAGCTCACAAACTGGAATTTTTGCTCCTAGGACTCCACAGTTTAGAGAGAGTGTTGCTAACCAGGGGCTGGCCCTACGTAGCTTTCGAGAATCCGACAGGATCACATCCGGCTGGGCCATCCCAATCAGGGTGTAAGAATGGCATGACATCAATTCGCAGCCAACTTATGGCAGCTCCATAGTGTTAAATAAACAATCAGCGATTACACAGTAAACATGATAAGACCCAAAAAAACCTGTGCAGAGGGACGCTAAGAATGGAACAGAATAATAAAACAATTTACTAATGAGTAACAACAATATAACTGGTAGTAAATTCAACTAAGAATACTACATATGTAGTATTCAGCTCCCGGAAGATCTCAGGGTCCTGCGGAACTTTCTACAGTTCCGCAGGGCCTGTAAAACGGAGCTCTTCCACCAGGCTTTCGATTAGGGGCCGCCACTGATGAAAAAGGCACTGATGAAAGAGGCACTGATAACGGAACATCCTATGGACCTGGTTATAACGCTGGATTCGCTGACCGCATGATGCTGGGAGCATAATATAGGAATCGCCTCCTGTTTACACTAGCACTTTATGTAATCTTTGGTTAATGAATTTTATTGTATGTACCGTATTTTATTGTTTTATGACATTTTAACTATTGTACGCCGCCTTGAGCCAGTTTCTGGCTAGGCGGGATATAAATCGAAAGTAATAAATAAATAAATAAATTTACAAATATTCAACAGGTAAATCCACAGTTTTATGAATTTTAATCCAACTGGTAAATATACAATGAGGCTAGTAATAATTCTACATATGCAGAGTTTACAGAAATCCCACAGTTGTCCACTGTTTTCAACAATCCCAACAGGTTAAATCTGCAATATTGTCAATCCAACAGGTAAGTCTACAATGGACGACGAAGACTCCGGATTATAGGACTTCGTTTCGAATAGTCTTCCTCAGCAGAGGCCAATTAAGGAACTCTTTAAGGATTCATCGACTGTTTCCAAGGTAAACATTGGCAAAACAGCTTTCCAATTCGTAACGAAAAATATTGAGAGGGCAGCTGGTCAATATTCATAGGGGGGAAATGTCCAAAGTCTATTGCTGCTGGTATACCATAGGGTTTTCAAGGCAAGAGTCACTCAAGAGGTGATTTGCCATCACCTGTCTCTGCATAGCGGCTCTGGACTTCCTCCAAGTATGGTCTCCCATCCAAGTACTTACCGGGGCCGACCCCGCTTAGCTTCCTAGAGCCAATGAGATTGGGCTAGCCTGGGCCGTCCAGGTCAGAGCAAACAATCACAGAACCATGGCTAAGGAATCCAACCAGGGCTTTACGGAACATCAGAACAGAGCCCGAGACCTCATCCCTACGTGGTGAGGCACATAGGTCCTTTCCGCATTTGCCTGCTACTCTGGATTTTCTCAGTGTTCGAGTCGAGGCCATTGAAGTCCATGGCAAAACAGCATCCAAATAACCCGGGGCAACAGCAGGCTGAAACTGGCCTGACCACTGAAGGGAGGGAATGTCATGCAGAATGGGGGGGGGGGACAGGAAGAAGGAGGAGGAGGAGGGTTTGGATTTATACCCCGCCCTTCACAACCCAAAGGAGTCTCAGAGCGGCTTATGTACTCCTTTCCCTCCCCCTTCCCACAACAGACACCCTGTGAGGTAGGCGGGGCTGAGAGAGCACTGATAGAAACTGCTCTTTTTCAAGAACAGCTCTTATCAGAACTATGGCTTGCCCAAGGTCATTGTCAGGTAGCCCTGCCATGATGGAAGGGTGGGAGGTGGGCTATGATGGATGACGGGAGGGAGGTGGGCTTTTGGCGCCTTAGTGGCGGAACAGACGGGAGGTTGGAATCCGGGGAGTTGTTGATTTACACCTCGGGTGTGAGAATGGAATGTGGCTTTTATTCTTCCTATCTCTTGCAGCCTGGACGTTCTGACCTTGGCAAGTCGGGGTTGCGAGCTTCTCTATCGCTGGCATAGATGTAGCAGCTGTGGTTAATGGGGGCGGTGGGAATTCATTTGCTTAGTAACTTTCGATTTCCCAGTCGCATGTTTATTCATTGTATGGACGAAGGGGGGGTCCCCATTCACCCCCTTCCCCTGTATAACCGCTTGCTTTCTGTAACCAAGTCATTCTGAACAAGAGACCTGTTTCAGTGATCTATCTATTGCAGCTTAATAAACGCTAACCTTGCTTGTATCAAAAAGGTCTGGTGTTTGCTGACTAAGTTAGGACTTCTGACAGTTTGTTCAGAATCTTCATTTACTTTCGGGACTGGTCCTAAACCCACCACTCCAAAATGAGTGATGGAGAAGAAGACACTCTCCCGATTGAAGAAGAAGAAAAGGACAAGAAGCCTCCTGGGAAAGGCGTACCCAAAGAAACCCCTGACACATACGTGCCGGGACAATGGGGTTTGGAGTACGACTTTGGAGGGCCCTACGGCGATCCGTATGGGGCAGCCTATGGAGGGGTGACCCACCGAGCGGGACGCAGACGGGACTGGGTGAAACCCCTGACCGAGACCCACGAGGCGTGGTTCGGGACCCCAAGAGCATCCATGGGGATGAGCCACCCCGAGAGGTCGGTCCGCAAGTTGGCTACCGCAGAACCCCTGGAAGACACCGGCAGGGACTCCGAGCCCCAAGAGAGTGTCGTGGTAAGGCGGAGATGGAGCGGGGAGCCAAGCCAAGACCGCCTGATGCGTTTCCTGGATGAGTCCCTCGCTCGCATCCCACAGATGATTGCGGAGGGCATTCGGGAGGAGCGTGAACGACAGAGACGGGAAGAGCCGCCGGCACAAGTCCCTCCAGATCAACGCCCAGCACCGGACCAGGGAGCGGGGAACGTGCCAGCCGGACCACCGGATCAACCAGCGGGGCCAGCGCCACGGGGCCCGCCGGGGCAACAACCCCCTCGTCCTTGGGGGTTCCTGCCTCCTAAGCCTACGGAGCTCCTGGACGCGGATTTTGACGGAGACCCCGAGAAGTTCCCGTTCTTCCTGGTGCGAGCCGAGAAGTTCATCGAAACTTGGGGCCACCTGTTCCAGAGGGAAGAGCGGATGGTCGACGTCATAGCGGCTCACCTGAAGGGAGCAGCAGCCGACTGGTACGTGGGGCTCCACCAAGCCGATGGGCGCGAACTGAGAGAGATTGATTCCTTCATGTGGGCTATGAAAGAACAATTTGAAGACGTGCACTCAACTAAAGCAGCAAAAGCAACAATCCGGAGCCTCAAGCAGGGCGCGAGGTCGGTGAGAGATTACACCGCGGAGTTCCGCAGATGTGCCGCCAAGCTGCGAGGAGAAGGTAATCTCCTGGAGTTTTACAAATGGGGGCTGAATCCGGAGGTTCGCCGTGAGGTCACCCTGAACCAAGATCCGAACACCCTCACCGGATGGATCCAGGCCGCAGTCACGATGGAAAACCGGCTGAAGACCATCAAACTAGACGATGCTGCAGCGATGGCAACCCGAGGGAACGCACCGACTGCGAGAGGGAAGGCTCCCATCCAGAACCCAAAGCAGAAGGACGGAACAAGAGAACTCCGGATGAAGCAAGGTCTGTGCCTCAAATGCGGAGAAGGGGGCCATTTCGCCGTGAACTGCCCGACCTCACCTGCATCGACCGGGGCGCAAAAGGGAACAAGGAAGAAGTTCGACACTTCCACACCAAAACAGGTGGCGAGACCGAAGGGGGCGAAAGCTTTGCAAGCTAAACCACTCAGCGAGCCATCCGACTCCTCCGATGGCGAGGTCGTGCCGCAGGGAAACGAGGCGGACCTGCTGTGAACAGCGCTGAACAGCAGGTCCCACAACCCCAGGCGCAACTCCCGGTGAGCAAAAACCCCTCTCTCTTTTTCCTTACAGTGACTTTAATGGACCCGGGTCTTTTGACCCATGTGAGAGTACGGGCTCTCATTGACTCAGGGTGTGGGAGAGACCTGATCAACCCCACCCTACTGACGGGACTCGGGGCGAAAGTCCTTAAACTAAAAGACCCCTTGATTTTTACCCAAATGGATGGGTCCACAATGAAGGAACCCTGCAAATACGAGACTGTGCCATTGCGGGTGGGACTGGGGCAGCACTGGGAAGAGAGATCGTTTGTAGTTACCCCGTCCGCCCGGTTTCCCCTGGTTTTAGGAAGCCCATGGTTCTTTGATCACGATCCTCACGTACTATGGGGGAGGGAAAGGTGGATTTCATCTCCGAGAAATGCCGGTCCCACGTCTGGAAGACAGAGTGGGGACCCATAATCGAGGGGAAACTCTCGGTGCCGGCTGGGGTAGCCGATGCAGAACTAGAAAGCATTCCCCCCGAATACCGAGACCTCGCCCCTGTCTTTGGGGAGGAGGAAGCAGATGAACTACCCCCCACAGAAACTCTGATTGTGCAATCGAGATTCTGCCCAACCAAAAGCTACCTAAAGGGAAACTATATTCTATGAGCCCTTCGGAAAAGTAGAACTGAGAAAATTCATTGACAAAAACCTCAGCAGGGGCTTCATAAGGCCAGCGTCCTCCCCGTTCGCAGCCCCCGTGCTCTTTAGGAAAAAGAAGGACGGAGGGTTACGGCTTTGCACGGATTATCGGGGCTTGAATGCGGTATCCAACACTAACGCTTACCCCATGCCCCTCATAAAAGACTTGTTGGCAGCAGTCGCTGGAGGGAAAATTTTCTCAAAACTTGACCTCCGCGATGCCTATTTCCGAGTCCGGATTCGGGAGGGGGACGAGTTTAAGACGGCGTTTAACACACCTCTCGGCCAGTTTGAATACTTAGTTATGCCGTTCGGACTTCAGGGGGCTCCTGGGGTCTTCATGAATTTGATTAACGAGGTGTTACACAAATACCTGTTCAAGGGGGTCCTTGTTTACCTTGATGACATTCTTTTGTATTCCCCCGACCGCACATCTCATGTGAAACTGGTGAGGGAAGTACTCCAAACGTTGCATAAGCATAAACTATTTGCCAAGCTATCCAAGTGTGAATTTCACAAAACGGAGATCCCTTTCTTGGGCTACCGCATATCTCAAAGGGGAATTGAGATGGACCCTGACAAAATCAAGGATGTGGTGGGGTGGGAACCTCCTAAAACACGGAGGCAACTCCAAGGTTTCCTCGGCTTCGCGAACTTTTATAGATCATTCCTCTCGAACTTTGCCCAAGTGGCTCTCCCCTTAACAGACTTACTGAAAACCAAAGGGAAGCCACCCGAATGCACTCGACCGGGCGCTAAACTAGTATGGTCACCTGAGTGCCAACGGGCTTTTGACAAGTTGAAAACCCTCTTCACCTCAGAACCGGTGTTGGCCCACCCCAATGAACTTAAAAAATTCATTGTCCAGGTTGACGCCTCGGACGTCGCTATGGGGGGGGCGATCCTCCAGGAGGGGGAGGACGGTAAATTGCACCCCCTTGCCTATGTGTCTAGGAAATTCAATGATACTGAACGGAATTGGTCCATTTGGGAGAAAGAAGCGGGATCGATCCGTTTGGCATTATCTACTTGGCGCCATTGGTTAGAGGGAGCGCGAGTCCCATTCGAGGTCTGGACTGACCACAAGAACCTCGAGCTGCTCCGCTCCCCCGTTCTTTGAACGCCAAGCAGCTCCGTTGGGCAGATTTCTTCTCCAAGTTTAATTTCACACTGCACCATTTCCCGGGGACATCAAATTCCCTGGCCGATGCTCTGTCACGCCTCCCCCAACACGACAGCAAGAGGGAGGAGGTTCGTGACTCTGTATTCACTCCTTCCCAGTTGGGAGGAGCGGTAACCACAAGGAGGCAGGCCAAACGTACCCCACCTCCGCCAGACCCTGCGTTCTTACAACACGTTGTGAGGCTCCACACTTTACCTGCTAAAGTGATCTCCGACAGGGGGGTTCAGTTCGTTTCCAAGTTCTGGAGCGAACTAATGTCACTGCTTGGCGTAGAGAGGGGTGTGAGTAGTGCATACCATCCGGAATCGGATGGACAAACTGAACGTGTGAATCAGACCCTGGAACAATACTTGCGCTGTTTTTCTAATTTTCAGCAGGACAATTGGCATTCTCTTTTACCTTTGGCTGAGTTTTGCTACAATAATACTCAGCACTCGTCGACGGGGATGTCTCCATTTAAAGCGGTTCATGGTTATGACGCCCCGCCTCTGCCATTTTTGTCTTCTCCCGACCTCCCGGCGGGAGATGCTGGTGACTGGTGCAAACGTCTGCGGGAGGCGTGGGGCTCGTTAGCAGAGACTCTGGAAGAGGCTAAGACTGCCTACAAAATCCAAGCCGATAAGAAACGTAACCTAGCCTGGGTTCCCAAGTGTGGAGAGTTTGCTTACTTGTCTACCCAACATTTGCGCCGCATTCAGCCGAGCCGCAAACTTGGTTGGAAATTTATTGGTCCTTTTGAGATTGTGAGAGTGATTAACAATGTAACTGTTGAACTTGCATTGCCTAAATCCCTAAAGTCTGTGCATCCTGTTTTTCATGTGCGGCTTCTTCGCCCAGCGCCTGAAGGGAACAAATGGCGACCACAACGGCCCACCCCACCTCCGCTGCTGGTGGGGGGGGAACCTCACTACGAAGTCTCGCAGATTCTGGACTCTAAACTCTCTCGCAATCGCTTGTTTTACCTGGTTGAATGGATTGACTTTGGGCCGGAACAGCGGGAGTGGGTACGGGCGGAAAATGTTCTGGCCCCCCGGCTAGTTAAAGCCTTTCACAAATTGTACCCCCACAAACCAAAGGGGTAGGATTATTTTCGAGGGGGCTGCATGTCAGGTAGCCCTGCCATGATGGAAGGGTGGGAGGTGGGCTATGATGGATGACGGGAGGGAGGTGGGCTTTTGGCGCCTTAGTGGCGGAACAGACGGGAGGTTGGAATCCGGGGAGTTGTTGATTTACACCTCGGGTGTGAGAATGGAATGTGGCTTTTATTCTTCCTATCTCTTGCAGCCTGGACGTTCTGACCTTGGCAAGTCGGGGTTGCGAGCTTCTCTATCGCTGGCATAGATGTAGCAGCTGTGGTTAATGGGGGCGGTGGGAATTCATTTGCTTAGTAACTTTCGATTTCCCAGTCGCATGTTTATTCATTGTATGGACGAAGGGGGGGTCCCCATTCACCCCCTTCCCCTGTATAACCGCTTGCTTTCTGTAACCAAGTCATTCTGAACAAGAGACCTGTTTCAGTGATCTATCTATTGCAGCTTAATAAACGCTAACCTTGCTTGTATCAAAAAGGTCTGGTGTTTGCTGACTAAGTTAGGACTTCTGACCATAGGGTTTTCAAGGCAAGAGTCACTCAAGAGGTGATTTGCCATCACCTGTCTCTGCATAGCGGCTCTGGACTTCCTCCAAGTATGGTCTCCCATCCAAGTACTTACCGGGGCCGACCCCGCTTAGCTTCCTAGAGCCAATGAGATTGGGCTAGCCTGGGCCGTCCAGGTCAGAGCAAACAATCACAGAACCATGGCTAAGGAATCCAACCAGGGCTTTACGGAACATCAGAACAGAGCCCGAGACCTCATCCCTACGTGGTGAGGCACATAGGTCCTTTCCGCATTTGCCTGCTACTCTGGATTTTCTCAGTGTTCGAGTCGAGGCCATTGAAGTCCATGGCAAAACAGCATCCAAATAACCCGGGGCAACAGCAGGCTGAAACTGGCCTGACCACTGAAGGGAGGGAATGTCATGCAGAATGGGGGGGGGACAGGAAGAAGGAGGAGGAGGAGGGTTTGGATTTATACCCCGCCCTTCACAACCCAAAGGAGTCTCAGAGCGGCTTATGTACTCCTTTCCCTCCCCCTTCCCACAACAGACACCCTGTGAGGTAGGCGGGGCTGAGAGAGCACTGATAGAAACTGCTCTTTTTCAAGAACAGCTCTTATCAGAACTATGGCTTGCCCAAGGTCATCCAGCAGGTGCAAGTAGAGGAGTGGGGAATCAAACCCGGTTCTCCCAGATTAGAGTCCGTGCACTTAACCACTACACCAAGCTGGCTCGATTTTAGTGCAAAATGGGGGGGGGGGAACTGGATTAAAAAGGAGGTTTATTAAGAACTGAGATGAGGCAGCTCTTTTCTTGACAACATGCTTCTTTATTGAACTTCTGAACCAAAGACACGGGCTCGACAGGAGCCAATTTATACTTGTAAAAACCACACATACCGGTTTCGTGTTGTGGTTAAGTGTGTGGACTCTAATCTGGAAGAGCCGGGGTTGATTCCCCGCTTCTCCACTTGCGGCTGCTGGAAGACTCTGGGCAAACCATCATTCTGTCAGAGCTGTTCTCTCGAGGACTGTTCTGGAAAGAGCTCTCTCAGCCCCACCTACCTCACAGGGCGTCTGTTGTGGGGAGGGGAAGGGAAAGGAGTTTGTAAGCCGCTCTGAGACTCCGAGTGAAGGGTGGGGTATAAATCCATCTCCTCCTCCACTTCCACCTCCTCTTCCTCCTCCTCCACTTCCACCTCCTCTTCCTCCTCCTCCTCTTCCTCCTCCTCCTCTTCCTCCTCCTCCTCCTCTCTTCTTCTTCTTCTTCTTCTTCTTCTTCTTCTTCTTCTTCTTCTACAACAGCCAATACCAAGTAGGCAGCTACAATCCTTCATTTGCACAAACTATACACAAAGTAACTATTTACAGTACAGCTATTGGATATAAGGCAACAGATATGATTGGCCTTTGCTGGCAACACGACCAATAGCCTTGAAGGCCTCTGGAGCCTTCACTCAGACTCAAGCTCCAGCTGGAAGAAGAAGAAGAAGAAGAAGAAGAAGAAGAAGAAGAAGAAGAAGAAGAAGAAGAAGAAGAAGAAGAAGAAGAAGAAGAAGAAGAAGAAGAAGAGGAGGAGGAGGAGGAGGAGGAGGAGGAGGAGGAGGAGGAGGAGGAGGAGGAGGAGGAGGAGGAGGAGGAGGAGGAGGAGATTGGATTTATACCCCGCCCTTCACTTGGAGTCTCAGAGTGGCTTACAAACTCCTTTCCCTTCTCCTCCACACAACAAACACCCTGTGAGGTAGAAGAAGAAGAAGAGATTGGATTTATATCCCGCCCTTCACTCAAGGTCTCAGAGTGGCTAACAAACTCCTTTCCCTTCTCCTCCCCACAACAGACACCCTGTGAGGTCGGTGGGGCTGAGAGAGCTCTGACAGAAACTGCTCTTTTTCAAGAACAGCTGTGTCAGAGCTTGTGACTGACCTAAGGTCGCATCAACAGGTGCAAGTGGAGGAGTGGGGGAATCAAACCTGGTTCTCCCAGATTAGAGTCCGCCCACTTAACCACGACGCCAAACTGGCTCTCTAACATAACACCGCTGAATTCAGTTTTAATGCAGAATTGCTTGGAAGACACGGTGGTGAACGTGGATTAAAAGGAGAGTGCGGAAAGGGCTGTAACCTGCACCAAAAACCCCTCAAACCTCTGTCGAGAGAGGCACGAATCGGAAGGCCAGCCTACACCCCAGGCGAAGCCGAAGCCACATTCATCTCTAAGGCCCTGTTATGGATTGGGATTGAATCGTCCCTGATTGAATCACCCCAGAGACTGGCTGAGCTTGGAGCACAAGAATAATAGCCGACCAGGACTCTGGAATAAACCCATCAAGTAGAAATTAGCCACAGGGTATAGATGGGAACTCTCAGTCTGGGGCAGGAGATGCACTCTATTCTTGGTGCCTGGGGGGGGGCAACAGTGGGAGTGTCCTGGCCCCACTGCTGGACCTCCTGATGGCACCTGGTATATTTTGGCTGCTGTGTGACACAGAGTGTTGGACTAGATGGGCCATTGGCCTGATCCAACACTGGCTTCTCTTATGTTCTTATGGATAGACATGTGGAGCAGAGGTCCATCAGAGGCTATTAGCCACAAGGTACAGACAGGAACTCTTGGTCTGGGGCTAGGGATGCTCTGTATTCTTGGTGCTTGGGGTGGGGGTCAACAGTGGGAGGGCTTCTCGTGTCCTGGCCCCACTGCTGGACCTCCTGAGGGCACCTGGCATTTTTGGCCGCTGTGTGACAGAGTGTTGGACTAGATGGGCCATTGGCCTGATTCAACATTGGCTTCTCTTATGTTCTTATGTAAATGTTTTGTAAATAGCCTATCACGGGGAGTGGGTGTGTGAGGTGTTTTGCATGCATACAAGCAGGGCTCCGGCCCTGCTAGAGTTGTCTTAGAGCTAGGCTGAAATCACTGAAATAAACTATGAGCTGATCACCATAGGTGTCTCGAACTCGGTATATTTCAGGCCCGAAGAAGGTTTTGTAAACGAGGAGACCGTTTCCTCCGCCCCTTCTCCCTTCCCTTTATGGCCGCGGCTAACGAATGGGCCTCTCCTCTCCTCCTCTTCCCCCCCCCCGCCCCTTGTTCGGATGGAATTACAACGTATTTATGGGAAAGAAGTACAGAAATCTAAAGAATAATGGCTGGTTTGCAACGGTGGGATTTATTCCAGCCCAGATGGTTATCCTGTATAAAATACAGCCTGTGCCGAATGATTGGGTTAAGAGAGATTTAAGGCTGTGGGATTTTGCAAAGCGGGGGCCCTAGACTTCAATGATGCCTCGGCCTCTCCTGGCTCGGGTTGCAAGGGGCAAAGACAGGAGAGGCTCCCGGACCCTTCGCAGCTGGGTCAAGGGGGAGGATTTGGAGAGGTGCAGGGTAGCTGCGGTGGCTCAAGTGGTTAAGACGCTGAACTGCAGGCTGTGGAAGGTCAGTAGTTCAGCAGTTCAAGACCCAGGTGCCGCAAGACGGAGTGAGCTCCCGTCTCTAGTTCCAGCTCCTGCCAACCTAGCAGTTCGAAAGCAAGAAATTGCAAGTAGATCAATAGGTACCATTTCGGTGGGAAGGTAACAGCGTTCCGTGCGCCTTGGTGTTTAGTCATGCCGGCCACATGACCACGGAAATGTCTTCAGACAGCGCTGGCTCTTCGGCTTTGAAACGGAGATGAGCACCGCAACCCTAGAGTCGGATTCGACTGACTTTCGATCAAGGGAACCTTTACCTTTACTAGGGTAGCTTCTGCCCCTGCAAGGCCGGGGGGGGGCAAGCTTCGCTTTGCACAGTTCCGTGGCCCGGATAACTGTGAAGAGCACAGAAAGCCCTGGGCTCCTTTGGTAACCGTGCGTTAGGATAGATTTGGGAGACCCAACCTGAACTCCCTGCTCAGAGGAGATTGGGGGGGCAGGATTGCCCCCTCGGGGTATTTGAAGGGCTGCGTCACTTGGAGGAGGGCAGGGAGCGGTTCCTGTTGGCAGCAGAGGAGAGGAATCGCAAGAAGGGGTTGAAATTGAGGGCAGGAAGGCGCCAGCTGGATCTTAGGAAAAAATGTTTGACAGTCAGAGCAGTGTAATGGTGGAATCGGCTGCCCGGGGAGGCGGTGAGCTCCCCCTCCCTGGCAGTCTTTAAGCAGCAGTTGGACGAACCCTTGTCAGGGATACTGTAGGCTGACCTTGCATTGAGCAGGGGGTTGGACTAGATGGCCTCTAGGGTCCCTCCCAACTCTGGGATTCTACGTGACACTGATTACTGGGTCCTCCCTTGGAGATGTCCCAAAACCGCCTGCAAGCTGGCCTCCCAGAGATGCTCGGGAAAGGAAGGAGATAAGAGAGGTCCCTGCTAACAACCCCACCCCACCCCAACACACGCCCGGACTCAATGCTCCCTCTAAGCCATTACATCTTGTGAGCAAAAGTTCTACTTTGTGAGCTGCTGGTAATTAAAGTTGTGAGCGAAACATTTGGCTGCTGCGTAAATCAGTTTGCTCTGGAGCCATATCCTTCCTGAGCGAAGACAAAAACGTGTGCGCTGGAGGCTAAAAAACTGTGAGCTGGCTCACACTCACTCAGCTTAGAGGGAACACTGGCCCTGATTCATGGGAAAGGTATGGAATGAAGTGACAGCTCAGGAACTGGCCCTGTGGGAGGAGGGTGTTGAATACCTTATCCCTATTTTAAAAAAAAAAAAAAAACAAAGACCAAATCCCCATTTTGATATTCTTTCTCCTTGCCCCAGCCGACCCTGTGATTCTGTGATCTGTTCTTTTTTTTTTTTAATTGTCAGATTCCATTTCTCCTGCTCTGAAAGGTGGTTTTGTAGATTTGCCTGTACGGTATACGTAAGCTGCATAGCTTGTATGCAAAAATGATACACATTCATATATGCAGGGCTATTTTGGGGCAGGAACGCACAGGAACGGCGTTCCGGCTGGCTCCCGAGTTGGCCACGCCCAGCAGGAACTCATTAGCACAATAGGCCACACCCAACAGCAGAAACTCATTAGGATTGGCTACATGAGGGGTGTGTGGCCTCACATGCAAAGGAGTTCCTGCTCCAAAAAAAAGCCCTGGGTTTTGCCAAGAAACAAGGTCAACAGAATAAAAAGCAAAAAGTGGGTGTGGCTGGATGACCACACTTCTGGTAACACGGGGGCGTGGCCTAATAGGCTAATGAGTTTCTGCTGTTGGGTGTGGCCTATTATGCTAATGAGTTCCTGCTGGGCTTTTTCTACAAAACAAGCCCTGCATATATGTATGCATCCAGTGTTCCCTCTAAGCTCAGTGAGTGTGAGCTAGCTCACAGTCTTTAAGCCTCCGGCTCAGACATTTTGATCTCGGCTCAGGAAGGAGGGCTCCAGAGGGCCTGCTTCAGTATAAGGCAGCTTCGTGTTACATGGTTCTCCCCTCCCCTCCTCATCTTACCCTCCCAATGGCACTGCATAGTAAGTGAGGCTGAAGAGAGTGACTGGCCCCAGATCACCCAGTGATCTCTCCTGGCGGTGTGGGGAGCGGAACCCAGGGCTCCCTGATCCTAGCCTGACACTCTAGGTACTGCACTACACTGACTGGCTATGAATTGGCGTTTATATGTACTGCACATTATTTTGACTTGCCACATCTGTAAATGTGTACAGCCAATTTGCTGATGCGCGATGAACATTTTTTAAAAGGGAGGAGGAGGAGGAGGAGGAGGAGGAGGAGATTGGATTTATACCCCGCCCTTCACTACCCGAAGGAGTCTCAGAGCGGCTTACGATCGCCTTTCCCTTCTCCTCCCCACACAACAGACACCCTGCGAGGGAGGCAGGGCTGAGAGAGCTCTTTCCAGAACTGCCCTTGAGAGAACACCTCTGAAAGAAGAAGAAGAGAAGAGACTGGATTTATACCCCACCCTTCACTATCCGAAGGAGTCTCAGAGCGGCTTACAATCTCCTTTCCCTTCCCCTCCCCACACAACAGACACCCTGTGAGGGAGGCGGGGCGGAGAGAGCTCTCTCAAGGACTGCTCATGAGAGAACAGCTCTGAGAGAACTTGTGACTGACCCAAGGTCACGCCAGCAGCTGCATGTGGCTGAGTGGGGAATCAAACCCGGTTCTCCCAGATTAGAGTCCATGCTCCTAACCACTCCACCAAACTGGTTCTTGTCATTTTGTCCCTAGAGAGCATGCCTGGCCGGAACTCACTCAATAAGCTTCATAGCTAAGTTTGGATTTGAACCCAGATCTCAGCAGGCCTAATTTGCTACTCTAACCACCATGCCACGCTGCTGCTCTAAACAGCTAACACCATACATGGGCTGGGCCACTTCCTCCCCGCAGGATTTATTTATTTTTTTGCTACATCCTGGCACATATTGAAAGCGCATCGCCTTTGCAAAATACGCACTCCTGCCATTCCCAGACATGACCCAGTATGCAGCATGGGTGCCTTGTTTCCCTCGCACGGCTATGCCTGCTGTGTAGAGGGAAAGCGATGTCCAGACGACAAACGGAGATGCATTTCCCTTGCAAAAGCACCGTTACGTGCGCCGACAGGTGCGCAGCGTACATTATGCAGCCGGCATGCTGGCAGATGTTGGGTCCCAGTTCTGGATGAAGCCGTGCCTCGTATTTCCTGTGCCTGGCATATGAATAATGCAGCGAGGGGATGGGGAATGTGATGGCATCGGGGGTGGGAGACGCTCGTTCCCCTTGGCGATGGTGGGGGCACTCGGAGCTCAGTGCGTTTCGGAGCCGGGGAGATGCCAGTGAATAGGATGTTTCCGCTGGCCGAGCCCTGCCTCCACCATCTCAGGGCAGCTGGACTCGCCTGCAGAGCATGGGGAGGGGGCCAGGGGTCCGTGGCAGAGCGCAAGCTTGGCTTCACATGCTCCGTGTTCAGTGGGGAAGGGCTGTGAAAAGAGAGCCAGTTTGGTGTAGTGGTTAAGTGCACGGACTCTAATCTGGGAGAACCGGGTTTGATTCCCCCACTCCTCCACTTGCAGCTGCTGGTGTGACCTTGGGTTGGTCACAAGCTCTGGCACAGCTGTTCCTGAAAGCACAGTTTGTGTTAGAGCTCTCTCAGCCCCACCTACCTCACAGGGTGTTTGCTGTGGGGAGGGGAAGGGAAAGGAGTTTGTAAGCCGCTCTGAGACTCCAAGTGAAGGGCGGGTATAAATCCAGTCTCCTCCTCCTCCCCCCTCCTCCTCCTCTTCCTCTTCTTCTTCTTCTTCTTCTTCTTCTTCTTCTTCTTCTTCTTCTTCTTCTTCTTCTTCTTTCCAGTTTGGTGTAGTGGTTAAGTGTGCTGACTCTAATCTGGGAGAACCGGATTTGATTCCCCACTCCTCCACTTGCACCTGCTGTTGTGACCTTGGGTCAGTCACAAGCTCTGGCACAGCTGTTCTTGATAAAGAGCAGTTTCTGTCAGAGCTCTCTCGACCCCACCTACCTCACAGGGTGTCTGTTGCGGGGAGGGGAAGGGAAAGGAGTTTGTAAGCTGCTCTGAGACGCCTTTGGGCAGTGAAGGGCGGGGTATAAATCCAATCTCTTCTCTTCCTCTTCTCTACTGAGACTGATGTGTAGCGTAGTGATTTCCGCTCATACTTTATTCAAAGTTAAGAAAAGTGGAGATCATAGAATGTTAGAGTTGGAAGGGACCTTGCAGGTTATCGTGTCCAACCCCCTCCACTCTGCAGGAGCATAGCCAAAAGATAGCCCTATGTACCTACATACCTACAGCATACCCGAAAGATGGTCGTCCAGACTCCGCTTGAAAACGTCCAGGGAAGGAGCGCCCACCACCTCCCGAGGCAGTCTGTTCCACTGCTCAACCACTCTGACAGTTAGGAAGTTTCTCCTGATATCGAGCCGGTAACGACTGCCTTGTAATCTCCACCCATTCGATCTAGTCTTGCAAGAGAGAATAGATCTGCTGCATCTTCTACGTGACCAGTGTTCCCTCTAAGCTGAGTTAGTGTGAGCTAGCTCACAGTTTTCTAGCCTCTGGCTCACACATTTTTGTCTTAGCTCAGGAAGGAGGGCTCCAGAACAAACTAATTTATGCAGTGGCCAAATCACTTCCTCACAACTTTAATGCCAGTGGCTCACAAAGTCGAATTTTTCCTCACAAGACCCCCACCGCTTAGAGGGAGCACCAGTCCGCGCTCCTCACCACGACACCAAACTGGCTCTCCAACCAGGGCCAACTACCAACCCAGGGCCAACCCTGCTTAGCTTCCAACATCTGGCGAGATTTGGCTAGGCCCAGGCCAACTTGCCTTGCTGGCGGAAATGCCATTAAGTCGGAGCCAACTCACGGTGACCCAGTACTGTTTTCAAGGCAAGAGGTGAAAAGCGGTGTTTTGGCCGTCGCCTGCCTCTGCGTTCCAACCCCGGACTTCCTTGGTGGTCGCCCATCCTGGTACTCACTGTGCAGCTTCCGAGATCTGAAGCGATCGGGCTTACCTGGCCCAACCCGGTCAGGGCTTTCGCCTCCTCTGCACCAGAGAACACAGAAGACGGTTTCTGTGTCTCCGGAGCCGAGCCTTTCACCCGGAGGTTCCAGCTGGTGAAATTAAGACGTTACAGAAACTCTGCATGCATAATTGAGTGAGAAACAGCTTCAATTCCTCAGGGTTTCCAGCCCCGACTCTGCCAGGATTTCTATTTCCGTTGGAGGAGTCAGGTGTGTGATTCTCAGCCTCCTCCTCAGAAAAAAAAAAAAAAAACACCATCCACAGGTGTTTGAGATGCCAACTCCGGCTTGGGGGATTCCTGGAGATTTGGGAGGGGGAACCTGTGGAAGACAGGGCGTGTGGAGCAGTGTCCCCTCCAATGCTCCCTCTAAGCCGTGGAGTCTTGTGAGCAAAAATTCTACTTTGTGAGCTCCTGGCATTCAAGTTGTGAGCAAGTGATTTGGCTACTGCATGAATTAGTTTGTTCCGGAACCGTTCTTCCTGAGCTAAGACAACAATCTGTGAGCAGGAGGCTAAAAAACTGTGAGCCAGCTCACACTAACTTAGCTTAGAGGGAACACTGCTTGCGGGTCACTACCACTCCGGTCAGTTGGTCCGGGGTGAAAAACGACTCTCTCACCGCAGTTTTTTTGCTAACATGCTGGGGTAGGCGTGAGAGAGCATCCGCCAAATGGTTAGATTTACCTGGGAAGTGGTGTAGGGTGAATTGGAATTTGGGAAAAAACTCAGCCCATCGGAACTGCTTGGCATTTAGGACCCGGGGCTTCCGTAGTACCTCGAGATTCTTATGGTCAGTCCAAATTTCAAATGGGACTCGGGCTCCCTCCAGCCAGTGTCGCCAGGTGAGTAGAGCCAAGCGGATGGAAGCTGCTTCCTTGTCCCATATGGGCCAGAACCTCTCAGTTTCATTAAATTTTCAAGATACATAGGCTAGCGGGTGGAGGTGCCCCTGGGCATCCTCCTGCAAGATCGCCCCCCCCATAGCGGTGTCTGAGGCGTCTACTTGGAAAATGAATTTCTTGGTCTCATCTGGGTGCACCAGCACCGGTTCAGAGGTGAACAAATGTTTAAGTTGGTCGAACGCTTGTTGGCACTGAGGTGTCCAATCCAAGCGAGCTCCTGGCTGGGATGCTTTTGCCCCCCTCCCCTTCGTTTTGAGTAGATCACCCATCAGCTCGGGAAGGATGGGCTCCAGAGCAAACTGACTGACGCAGCAGCCAAATCGCTCGCTCACAACTTTAAGGCCAGCGGCTCAAATCAGCCAGTATCATCACGCCCCTGTATAAATCATTGGTGCGACCTCATTTGGAATACTGTGTACAGTTCTGGTCGCCACATCTCAGAAAGGATATTATAGCATTGGGAAAAGTGCAGAGAAGGGCAACTAGAATGATAAAAGGGTTGGAACACCTTCCCTATGAAGAAAGGTTAAAACGCCTGGGGCTCTTCAGCTTGGAGAAAGGATGGCTGAGGGGTGACATGATCGAGGTTTATAAGATTCTGAATGGGACTGAGCAGGTTGAGAAAGAAGTACTTTTCTCCCTTTCTCACAATACAAGAACTCGTGGGCACTCCATGAAATTGCTGAGCAGTCGGGTTAGAACAGATAAAAGGAAATACTTCTTCACCCAAAGAGTGATTAACGTATGGAATTCACTGCCACAGGAGGTGGTGGCAGCTGCAAGCATGGACAGTTTCAAGAGGGAATTAGATAAACATATGGAGCAGAAGTCCACCAGTGGCTATTAGCCACAGGGTATAGATGGGAACTCTCAGTCTGGGGCAGGTGATGCACTCTGTTCTTGGTGCTGAAGGGGGCAGCAGTGGGAGGGCTTCTAGTGTCCCGGCCCCACTGCTGGACCTCCTGATGGCACTTGGTATATTTTGGCCGCTGTGTGACAGAGTGTTGGACTAGATGGGCCATTGGCCTGATTCAACATTGGCTTCTCTTATGTTCTTATGTTATGTTCTTATGTTCTCACAGAGTAGAATTTTTGCTCACAAGACTCCACAGCTCAGAGGGAGCACTGTTGTGGCGTGGAGGAACCTCTGTGGGATGCAAGGGCATAGAATCCGCCCTCCGAAACAGCTGTTTTCTCTGAGATAACTGACCTCGCTAGGCTGGAGATCACGTGGAGGTTGGCTTGGCCCTGCTGGGATATTCCATTTTTAATTCTATCCACATGACAAGTCCATGGATACATCTAAGGTTCTCCACTTCTCCGTTGTCCCTTCCCAACAACCCTGCAAGGTGGCTTACTCGAGAGAGAGGGTGACTGAACCGAGGTCACCCAGTAAGCGCCATGTTGAGAAACGGAGGAATAATAGAATCATGGAGCTGGAAGGGATCTCCAGGGCCACCTAGTCCAATCCCCTTCACAATGCAGGAAATTCACAAATACCTCCCCCCCACAGACACACACCCAGTGATCCCTGCTTCATGCCTAGAAGATGGCAAAAAACTTCCAAGATCTCCAGCCAAACCGGCCGGGAGAAAATTCCTTCCTTGCCCCAAAGAGGTGATCAGCATTTCCCATGGCGTGTAAGAAAGGGCCATGAGAACTATGCACTGAGGCAGCCCTCCCTGCCCTCCCTCTCATGACCTGCCTAAGTTCACAGAATCAGCATTGCTATCATAGAATCATAGAATGTTAGAGCTGGAAGGGACCTTGCAGGTCATCTAGTCCAACCCCCTGCACTCTGCAGGAGCGTAGCCGAAAGATAGCCCTACATACCTACACATACCCAAAAGATGGTTGTCCAGCCTCCACTTGAAAACGTCCAGCGAAGGAGCATCTACCACTTCCCGAGGCCGGCTGTTCCACTGCTCAACCACTCTTACAGTTCCTCCCGATATTTAACCAGTAACGACTCCCTTGTAATTTCCACCCATTGTAATTTCCACCCATGGGGCCATCTAGCCTCTGTTTGAAAACCTCCCAAGGAGGAGAGCCCGCCATCTCCCGAGGAAACCTGTTCCACCGGGGAACCGCTCTCGCTGTCAGGAAGTCCTTCATCACGTTTAGCCGGAAACTCTTTTCATTTAATTTCGACCCGTTGGTTCTGGTCCGACCTTCTGGGGCAACAGAAAACAACTCTGAGTCTCTGAAAACCTAGCATGACACTCAAATTGCTACAGCACATTGGTTCGGCAGCTGTAACCTCTGAGCTGCAGGTGGGACAGCCTCGAAAAGGTTATACCATGTACTTTTTCTGGATACATAGATGAAATGTTTCTCCGTGTAAGCCTAGCATGCTGATTTGACTTGCTACATGGAACGTGCATGCAATCCGTGTACACCATGCCTGTGATTTTTTATTCGTTGCACACGTTGAGTGAATCTTTACACCACATTCAATGTATGCGCAGCACGACATACTATTTAAGCCACACGTTTATCCAGGTACAGCCAGCATGGCGTGGTGGTTAAAGGCTCAGGCCAGGATCTGGGAGACGCAGGTTCGAGTCCCCGCTTGTGACATGGAAGCTCACTGGGTGAACTTAAAAATAAGAACATAAGAGAAGCCAATGCTGGATCAGGACAATGGCCCATCCAGTCCGACACTCCTGTGTCACACAGTGGTCAAAAATACCAGGGGCCACAGGAGGTCCAGCAGTGGGGCCAGGACACCAGAAGCCCTCCCACTGTTGCCCCCCCCCCCAAGCACCAAGAATACAGAGCATCACATGCCCCAGAATGAGAGTTCCTATCTATACCTTGCGGCTAATAGCCACTGATGGACCTTTGCTCCATATGTTTTTCTAATTCCCTCTTGAAGCCGTCCATGCTTGTAGCTGCCACCACCTCCTGTGGCAGTGAATTCCATGTGTTAATCACTCTTTGGGTGAAGAAGGGCTTCCTTTTATCTGTTCTAACTCGACCGCTCAGCAATTGCATGGAGTGCCCACGAGTTCTTATATTGTGAGAAAGGGAGAAAAGTACCTCTTTCTCTATCTGTTCTACCCATGCATAATCTTGTAAACCTCGATCATATCACCCCTCAGCCGTCGTCTCTCCAAGCTGAAGAGCCCCAAGCGTTTTAACCTTTCTTCATAGGGAAGGTGTTCCAACCCTTTGATCATTCTAGTTGCCCTCCTCTGCACTTTTTCCAATGCTATAATATCCTTTTTGAGGTGTGGCGACCAGAACTGTACACAGTATTCCAAATGAGGCCAGTCTCACTCTCTTGGTCTAACCTACCTCACAGGGTTGTTTTGAGGATAAAACAGAGAAGAGGAGAATGATGCGAGCCGTTTTGAGTCCCCCTTGAGGTGAAAGGTGGAATATGAATAAAGTAAGTAAATAAAGGTAACCGAAGCTGGCTTTACTGTTAAAGTGAGCGCACTTTCCTACAAACAGACCTAGGCGTATAAATGCCGGATGTACGCGTTCACTGTTAGTGCGTGCCAGGCTAGAAAGCAGCGATGTTACAATGTGAAACTTCACTGAGCGATAAAAAATAGATGTGCACTTGTATGATGCAGTCGGTCTTCTTGAAGGAGTGGTCTATATCTATTAAAAAACAACTGTAAAAGAACCATTAATATCTACTCTTTTTATCCATAGCGAGATTGGCCGTAGCACAGAAAAGGGAGAAAAAAGGATATTCCTACACTTTCGTTTGGGCAAAAGAAAGCATGGAATGGCTTGTTTGGTGTAGTGGTTAAGTGCGCGGACTCTTATCTGGGAGAACCGGGTTTGATTCCCCACTCCTCCACATGCAGCTGCTGGTGTGACTTTGGGTCAGTCACAAGCTCTGGCACAGCTGTTCTCTCAAGGACAGTTTCTGTCAGAAGTTCTCTCAGCCCCACCTACCTCCCAGGGCGTCTGTTGTGGGGAGGGGAAGGGAAAGGAGTTTGTAAGCCACTCTGAGATGCCTTCGGGCAGTGAAGGGCAGGGTATAAATCCAAACTCTTCTTCTTCTTCTTCTTCTTCTTCTTCTTCTTCTTCTTCTTCTTCTTCTTCTTCTTCTTCTTCTTCTTCTTATTTATCGCCGTATTTCGCCTTACACCTTGTTACCTAATACAGTTAAAAGTCAAGAGATGTTCCAGGCAGTTTGGATCCCAGTGACCGAGTATTTAGAGAACAGCGGGATAGTTCCTAAGAAATCCACTTTATAGAAATCTGTTATCTTTCTGCGTTTGCATGTTCCTGTAAGGTTCACGTTCTCACAAGATATTTTAATACCAAGTTCAATAACTCAATAACCATATTGCCAAGGTGTTCTTGCAAGAAACAACAGTAGTGCAGAGAAGTACAATCCCCAAAATTTCAATGTGTCTCACTCCTGTTGTATTGTAATTCCATAGTCCAACTAGACATATATTCATCATAGAGTGGACTCGTATAGTTCCTGTAAAATCCATATAATCTCGAAATCCTTAAGAAAAAGAAGAGAGAGGAGACTGGATTTCTACCCCACCCTTCATGACCCAAAGGAGTCTCAGAGCGGCTTACAAACTCCTTTCCCTTTCCCCTCCCCACAACAGATGCCCGGTGAGGTAGGCGGGGGGTGAGAGAGCTCTGACAGAAACTGTCCTTGAGAGAACAGCTCTGACAGAACTATGGCTTGCCCAAGGTCATCCAGCAGCTGCGAGTGGAGATACAGCTCTATGCAAGATTGTACGTTGCGAAAGCCCATCCGTCCGGTTGAGTCGTAACGTGATTGTTAATCTTTATCTATTTCTGCTTTCTGTGTTAGGAAGAGTTCACTAAAAATCTAAATTGGGGAGAAGAATAGATGTGCGCATCCTGGAACAATCCCTTCGGCTCCCCGCCTGGCTTCGGTTCTTTGAACGGGGCGAGGTCAAGGGGGGGGAAGTCCCCATTGGTACAAGATGGGAAGGAAGATCGTCTGAGACCAGATGCTTTGCGGCAACGACCCCACTTTGCGGGGTCGTTTCCCCCTTTGGTTCCCCCGTGCCCATTAAAGGCGCTTTTAAAGCCAGCTGCTGGCGCGTGCGAGAAGGGAGCCAGATGCAACGATAACTTAACAATCATCAAGACGCTCGTGAAACGCTCGGATGAAATCAAGCCCACCTGCAGGTTTGCCTCCAGAACCTGGCAGTCGGCTGAGAGCCGCGTGGAGATATCCGTCTTCCGCCAACTGAAAACGGGTCCCGTTCAGAAGGCAAAAGATTCACGCACCTGAGTGAAGCAAGCAGGTTTGAAGAGGACTGCTCTCACCGGGATAGAGGCCTTTAAAAGGGGATTAGACAGACTCAGGGATAGAATCGTAGAGTTGGAGGGGACCTCCGGGGTCATCTAGTCCAACCCCCTGCACAATCCTGGGAGAAACGCGCCCACTATCCTGGAAGAAATGCAGGCCTCATAGGCTCATACCGCCATTGCTGGTGGAGTTGCGCTTCTGTTAATAAGTTTAGGCAGAATGTGGTTAACCAAATTTTTTAAAAATTACTGGCTATGAGGTCCCTTTAACTTCGGTTTGCTTAGGAGTGCATACCAGTTTGGTGTAGTGGTTAAGTGCGCAGACTCTAATCTGAGAGAACTGGGTTTTATTCCCCATTCCTCCACATGCAGCTGCTGGATGACCTTGGGCAAGCCATAGTTCTGTCAGAGCTGTTCTCTCAAGGGCAGCTCTGGAAAGAGCTCTCTCAGCCCCACCTACCTCACAGGGGAGGGGAAGGGAAGGGAGTTTGTAAACTGCTCTGTGACTCTGAGTGAAGGACAGGGTATAAATCCAATCTCCTCTTCTTCTTAATCTGGGAGAACCGGGTTTGATTCCTCACTCCTCCTCATGAAGCCAGCTGGGTGATCTTGGATCAGTCACAGCTCTCTCAGAGTTCTCTCAGCCCTACCTGCCTCACAGGGTGCCTGTTGTGGGGAGGGGAAGGGAAAGGAGTTTGTAAGCCGCTCTGAGACTCCTTCAGGTAGTGAAGGGTGGGGTATAAATCCAATCTCCTCCTCCTCCTCCTCCTCCTCCTCCTCCTCCTCCTCCTCTTCCTCTTCCTCTTCCTCCTCCTCCTCCTCCTCTTCCTCTTCTTCTTCTTCCTCCTCCTCCTTCTTCTAGAGGCAGTAGTACTGAATCACTGGAAGGAGCCTTCATTGTGGGAAACCAAAAGAAGAGATAATCACAATTTTGTTGGTGGCAGCTAAAATAGCAGAAGCATCAAAATGTAAGGACAAAAAAATCACCATCTCTCAAACTTTGGTACACAAAAAATGTGGGAACAAATCGTAATGGTAAAGATAACTGCAGGAACTGGTGGCTGGAGGACTCGGCGGAGAGCTTTACCAGCGTTGCAGGAAGGCGGTTTCCAATAACGGAGCTCTTCGTTACTAATAGCATTCTCCCTCCAAAGATGCTATTCAAAGAACTGCTGGCCAAGTTCAGACTGGCAGTTTGCCCCGAGAGAGGCGTGTTTCAGCAACGTCCCACGAGCGGATCAAAGGGGGCGTTCCCATAGGCACATCCGTCCGGCATTCCCCAGCCGTACTCAACCCGTCGTGTAACGCTTCGTTCCCGAGTTAAAAAGACACCTGTTAAAAGTGGTATCAAACCCCAGAAAGTGTGTCTGTCCCATGTATATCCCGTACCAACACAGTGTGAATGCTAAAAGCCGTGTTTTTGCTTGGGTGCATGTGCGCATAAGCGCATATCTCCAGATTAGTGAAACAGAAAGCTGCACCTTACAGCCGCGCCTTCGGGCCAACAATGTGAACACTCCCTCATGCCTCCTCCCGGTATGCTCCCGCATCAGTCGGCACAGTGTGACCGGGAAAACCCAGTTTGTTCTGGGCTTTTTTGCCACGACTCCCTCTGGCTTCAAACTGCCAGCCTGAACTCAGCTGCTATGTTTGTAATTACAAATTGTGGAAGATCTATCTATCTATCTATCTATCTATCTATCTATCTATCTATCTATCTATCCCCTCCCTCATGGATCACTGCCTTGTCATGGCGAGGGGGCTTGCGTGGTTCGATGAGGCTGTGGGCTATGCCGTGGAGGGCCACCCAGGACGGACAGGCCACAGCAGAGAACTCAGACCAAGCGTGATCCCCTGGAGAAGGAAATGGCAACCCACTCCAGTATCTTTGCCAAGAAAACCCCATGGACAGTGACAAAAGGCTAAAAGATATGACGCCGGAAGATGAGCCCCTCAGGTCGGAAGGTGTCCAATATGCTACTGGGGAAGAGCAGAGGGCAAGTACGAGTAACCCCAGAAAGAGTGAAGCGGCTGGGCCAAAGCCGAAAGGACGCTCAGTTGTGGATGTGTCTGACGGTGAAAGGAAAGTTCGATGCTGCAAAGAACAATACTGCATAGGAACCTGGAATGTAAGATCTATGAATCAAGGTAAGCTTGACGTGGTCAAAAATGAGATGGCAAGAATGAACATCGACATCTTGGGAATCAGTGAACTAAAGTGGACAGGAATGGGCGAATTTAACTCAGAAGACCATTATATCTACTACTGTGGCCAGGAATCCCGTAGAAAAAATGGTGTGGCCTTTATAGTCAACAAGAGAGTGAGAAAGGCAGTATTGGGATACAATCTCAAAAATGACAGAATGATCTCGGTCCGAATCCAAGGCAAACCATTCAATATCACAGTAATCCAAGTCTATGCCCCAACCACTGCTGCAGAAGAGGCTGAAGTGGACCAGTTCTACGAAGACCTACAACAGCTCGTAGAACTAACACCAAAAAATGATGTCCTCATCATCATAGGGGACTGGAATGCTAAAGTAGGAAATCAAAAGGTAACCGGAATAACAGACAAATTTGGCCTTGGAGAACAAAATGAAGCAGGGCAAAGGCTAACAGAGTTTTGTCAAGAGAACACGCTGGTCATAGCAAACACCCTTTTCCAACAACCTAAGAGGCGTCTCTACACATGGACATCACCAGATGGGCAACACCGAAATCAGATTGACTATATAATTTGCAGTCAAAGATGGAGAAGCTCTATCCAGTCAGTAAAAACAAGACCTGGAGCTGACTGTGGCTCAGATCATGAGCTACTCATTGCAAAATTCAGACTTAAATTGAAGAAAGTTGGGAAGACCACAAGGCCATTCAGATTTGACCTAGCTCACATCCCCGATGAATATACAGTAGAGGTGAAGAATAGGTTTAAGGGACTAGATTTGATAGACAGAGTGCCTGAAGAACTATGGACAGAGGTCCGTGACATTGTAAAGGAGGCAGCACTCACCGCCATCCCAAAGAAAAAGAAATGCAAAAAAGCAAAGTGGCTGTCTGATGAGGCTTTACACATAGCAGAGGAAAGATGGAAAGCTAAAGGCAATGGGGATAAGGAAAAATTTGCCCAATTTAATGCAGATTTCCAGAGAACAGCAAGGAGAGATAAGGAGGCTTTCCTGAATGAACAATGCAGAGTAATAGAGGAAAACAATAGATTGGGAAGGACTAGAGATCTCTTCAAGAAAATTGGAGAAATCAAGGGAACGTTCCATGCAAAGCTGGCCATGATAAAGGACAAAAACGGTAGGGACCTAACAGACGCAGAAGAGATTAGGAAAAGATGGCAAGAATACACAGAAGAACTATACAAGAAGGACCTCGATGTCCTTGACAACCACGATGGTATAATCACTGACCTCAAGCCAGACATCCTGGAAAGCGAAGTTAAATGGGCCTTAGAAAGCATTACTAACAACAAAGCTAGTGGAGGTGATGGTATCCCAGCTGAGTTATTCAAAGTCTTAAAAGAAGATGCTGTTAAAGTGCTGCACTCAATTTGCCAACAAATTTGGAAAACACAACAGTGGCCACAGGATTGGAAAAGGTCAGTTTACATTCCAATCCCAAAGAAGGGCAACGTCAAAGAATGTTCAAACTATCGCACAATTGCACTCATTTCACACGCTAGCAAGGTCATGCTCAAAATCCTACAAGCTAGGCTCCAACAGTACGTGGACAGAGAACTGCCAGAAGTACAAGCTGGGTTTCGAAGAGGTAGAGGAACTAGAGATCAAATTGCCAACATTCGCTGGATTATGGAGAAAGCAAGAGAGTACCAGAAAAACATCTACTTCTGCTTCATTGACTATGCTAAAGCCTTTGATTGTGTGGATCACAATAAATTATGGCAGGTTCTTAAAGAGATGGGAGTACCGGACCACCTCACATGTCTCCTGAGAAACCTGTATAAGGGTCAAGAAGCAACAGTTAGAACCGGATATGGAACAACTGATTGGTTTAGCATAGGAAAAGGAGTACGACAAGGATGTATATTGTCACCTTGCTTATTTAATTTATATGCAGAGTACATCATGCGAAATGCTGGCCTGGATGAATCACAAGCTGGAGTTAAGATTGCAGGGGAAAAGATCAATAACCTCAGATATGCAGACGATACCACTCTGATGGCAGAAAGTGAAGAGGACCTAAAGAGCCTCTTGCTCAGGGTGAAAGAGGAGAGTGCAAAAGTGGGCTTGAAGCTCAACATCAAAAAAACTAAGATCATGGCATCTGGCCCCATCACTCCTTGGCAAATAGAAGGGGAAGTCATAGAAGTAGTGACAGACTTCACGTTCCTAGGATCCCAGATCACTGCAGATGGTGACTGCAGCCATGAAATTAAAAGACGCCTGCTCCTTGGGAGGAAAGCGATGGCAAACCTAAACAGCATGATAAAAAGCAGAGACATCACCTTGCCAACAAAAGTCCGCATGGTCAAAGCAATGGTATTCCCCGTAGTAATGTATGGCTGCGAGAGTTGGACTATAAGGAAGGCTGAGCGCCGAAGAATAGATTCTTTTGAACTATGGTGCTGGAGAAGACTCTTGAGAGTCCCTTGGACTGCAAGGAGATCAAATCAGTCAATCCTAAAAGAAATCAACCCTGACTGTTCCCTTGAAGGCCAGATCCTGAAGCTGAAGCTCAAATACTTTGGCCACCAAATGAGAAGGGAGCATTCACTGGAGAAGACCCTGATGCTGGGAAAGATTGAAGGTCAAAGAAGAAGGGGACGGCAAAGGATGAGATGGTTAGACAGTGTCATCAATGCGACGAACATGAAATTGAGCAGACTTCAGCGGACAGCGGAAGACAGGAGGGCCTGGCGTAATCTGGTCCATGGAGTCGCGAAGAGTCGGACTCGACTGTGCAACTGAACAACAACAAAAATCTATCTATCCATCCATCCATCCATCCATCCATCCATCCATCCATCCATCCATCCATCCGCCCATCTACCCATCTACCCATCCATCCATCCATCCATCCATCCATCCATCCATCTACCTACCTACCTACCTATCCATCCATCCATCCATCCATCCATCTACCTATCTACCTATCTACCTATCTACCTATCTACCTATCTACCTATCTACCTATCTACCTATCTACCTATCTATCCACCCGCCCGCCCACCCACCCATCTATCTATCTATCTATCTATCTATCTATCTATCTATCTATCTATCTATCTATCTATCTATCTATCTATCTATCTATCTACCCATCCACCCATCCACCCATCCACCCATCCACCCACCCATCCATCCATCCATCCATCCATCCATCCATCCATCCACCTATCTACCTATCTACCTATCTACCTATCTATCTATCTATCTATCTATCATCTATCTATCTATCTATCTATCTATCTATCTATCTATCTATCTATCTATCGTATCTTGTAATGATAAGACCGTATTATATGAAGCGGATGCTTGTTAAAATACCTGAATGTACATTAAGCTTCTCGGTTAAAAAATAAAAAAGAAATAATGGAAAAAAGGGTTGTCTTCTTTTCCAAGAAGCCTTGAGCCCCTGAACCCGTCTTTTAAAGACATTAACCCTGCTTATTATCAAAACCCGGGCAGGGAGCGATCTTTCTCAGGGTCTTGTACATCTGCCCGGAAACACAAGACAAAATCCATCCTTTTCTGAGCTGCATTTTCATTCCATCGCTCTCGGCGTTATCATCTACATCTTTGCTGACTTGAGCTGGAATTTTGCCTCCCTTTCAAGCCTAAATCAAATTCCCTCCTTGTGCTGAAGAGACAGTCGGGGGGCCTCAAGGCTGGGCCATAAAGACCTTCCGCAGCAAATTGGATCCTGTTGAGCCGGGATGTTAGCATCCATTATTTTCTAACACAAACGGCCAGGGCGGACGGGGGCGGGGGCAAGCAGGCAGGCAGAGATGTGAAATCAAACTGGGGATGCCTCGTGTCCCTTCCTGAAGACTCAAGAATCCTCTGTCTTGAAAGGCTATCATCCCCCCGGCCATCTGCGAGGGATAGGGGCGAGGGTTGCCAGATCCAGGCTGAGAAACTCCTGGAGATTTGGGGATGGAGCCTGGGGAGGACAGGGACCCCAGTGAGTCACTATGCTGCAGAGTCCCCCCTCCAAAGCATCCCTTTTCTCCAGGGGAACTGATCTCTGTAGTCTGGAGATGAGCTGTGATTCCAGGGGATCCCCAGGTCCCGCCTGGAGGCTGGCATCCCTAGACTTAAAGGAAGTCTGTGTGGCATTCTCAGATGCTTCACCCCATCACGGTTGCTTTTGGCAGCATTCAGCAACAAGCTAAGGTGTGCAAAGCCCTCCGGTGTAGCCCACCTCAGAGCCAACGTAACGGCAACCATGGGGGCAACCAGTGGCTACCGACGCCATTTTAGAGGGGGATTGAGGACATTCCAAAAAGATTAACATAGCGGCCTGATTAGGCCTGCAGCCCGTTTGGCGTGGTGGTTAAGAGCATTGGACTCTATTCTGGAGAAATGGCCTGGATTCCCATTTCTCCGCATGAAGCCAGCTGGGTGACCTTGAGTCAGTCACAGTTCTCTCGGAGCTGTTCTCTCAAGAGCAGTTCTGGAAAGAGTTCTCTCAGCTCCACCTACCTCATAGGGTGTCTGTTGTGGGGAGGGGAAGGGAAAGGAGATTGTAAGCCACTCTGAGAGTCTGAGGAAAGGGCAGGGTATAGATCCAATTTCTTCTTCTTTTTCTTCTTCTTCTTCTTCTTCTTCTTCTTCTTCTTCTTCTTCTTCTTCTTCTTCTTCCTCTTCTTCCTCTTCTTCCTCTTCTTCCTGTTCCTCTTCTTTGTATTCCTCTTCTTCTTCTTCGTATTCCTCCTCCTCCTCCTCCTCTTCTTCTTCTTCTTCCTCTTCCTCCTCCTCCTCCTCCTTCTTCTTCTGGAGATTTTTTACTATTGCAGCCAATCTCCAGGCAACAAAGATCAGGTCAGTTCCCCTGGAGAAAATGGCTGCTTTGGAGGGCGGGCTCCAGATACGTTTGCCCCCCCCGGCTCTACCCTTAGCTGCCGATCAGCTGACCAGCAACGAGGACGTACGAGGAGAAAGGAGAAGGCCCAGGCCTTTGGCCAGCATCACATCGGAAATGATGTCATCAGTCCAGCCACCTCTGTGTGATGCTCTGGTATTTTGGGGGAAAGCTCTATGGTAGAAGCCGGTTTTACCATAGAGTTTCCCCCCCAATGCTAGAGTGTCGCCCAAACATTGCTGGCACGATGACATCACTTCCTATGCAACGTCAGTGAGAAGTAGGGTTGCCAGGTTTATCTCCATCCCCAGTGGGGGACTTTGGGGGGCATTCCCGGAGGGGGCTCCCTTTAAGTGCACACAGCCGGAGGCCCCTGCCCGCAGCCGCCACTCTCCCTCCTCTCTCTCAGGTGGCTGCAGGTGTTGGGGTGTGGGGATGGGGCTTCCCCCACCGGCCAGCTGGCTGGTGGAGGGTTGAACCCCCCCAAAAAAGTGGGTAACCCCTGCCAAACCGGGGGGCCTGGCAACCAACCCTAGTGAGAAGGCCTAGGCCTTCTCCTTTCTCCTCGTAAGTGGTCACCCCCACCCCTCATTGGTTGCCAGGGGAGACTTGGCAAGCCTAACTCTAGGGCGTTATACCCTCCCCTCCCCTCTCCAAACCCAACCCTGCCCTGGCTCTAGCCCCGCAAATCTCCAGCTGGCAACAGTAAAGCGGCAACAGGGAGGGTTGCCAGTCACCAGGTGAGGCCTGGAGATCTCCCACTTTTACAACTGATTTCCCAATAACAGAGATCAGCTTCCCTGGAGGAAATAACTGCTTTGGAGGGTGGACTCTTATGGCATAATACCCGGCTGAGGCCCCTCCCCTCCCCAAACCCTGCCTTCCCCAGGCTCCGCCCCCCCCAAATCTACAGGTATTTACCAACCCAGAGCTGGCAATTCTATGCAGCAACAACAGGTGATCTTGGGGCCCCCCCTTGCCTTTTAAGGCCTGGTCAGGATCCTTCCCTCTCGGCAGTGTTTAAATAGCGACATTCTCCTCTGAAATGGTGCCGGTGGCAACGGGTGTTGGCTCTGTGGCTGCTGTCACATCTCGTTTGACCCTCACAAGAGGAAGGACTGCTTGAACACTCTCTCAAAGGTGTCAAACTGGGCTCGTCTCCCTCCAGATGGGGCCGGGGCACCTCCTGGAATTGCAGCCAGGCCCATAGCGATGCTGGGGCTTTGGGGGGCTCTGCCCCCTTTCTTAGAGGCACAGCCCCACAAGAGTTTCCCCTGTAAATACTTTTTTGCAATCATTTTAAAAAGTTTTTTTTAAGGTAAAGTAAAGGTAACGGTTCCCTTGCTCGAAAGCCAGTCGAATCCGACTCTAGGGTTGCGGTGCTCATCTCCGTTTCCAAGCCGAAGAGCCAGCGCTGTCCGAAGACGTTTCCGTGGTCATGTGGCCAGCATGACTAAACACCACAGTGCATGGAATGCTGTTACCTTCCCACCAAAGTGGTACCTATTGATCCACTTGCAATTTCTTGCTTTCAAACTGCTAGGCTGGCAGGAGCTGGAACTAGAGACGGGAGCTCACTCCGTCATGCGGCACTCTCGGGTCTTGAACTGCTGAACTATTGACCTTCCACAGCCTGCAGTTCAGCGTCTTAACCACTTGAGCCACCGCAGCTCCTTTTTTTAAAGGTGTGCACTCCTTTAAACAGAGTGGGGTGCTGCCGTTGACTAATTCCCGCACTGAGCAAGGGGGTTGGAGTAGGTGACCTCTGGGATCCCTTCTAACTCTGTGTCAAGAAACTGGTCTCTTTTAAAGAGAGTTTTTCTGCCTCAGTGTGTTATGTATTAGGATTGAATCATCCCTGGTTGAATCACCCCAGAGACTGGCTGAGCTTGGAGCACAAGAACAGGAGCCAAACAGGACTTTGGAATAAACGAATCTAGTAGTAATGTTATGTAAATAGCCTATCATTGGGAGTGGGGCGTGTTTAGGTGTGGTGGCAATTGCATGCTGTTTCACAGAGCTGAGGCTCTGGAGTCTTGTCTTGTCGTTTTGCTGAGATCACGGAATAAACCTGAGCTGATCACTGCAATGCGTCTAGAAGCCAGTATTTAACAGTGTCAGCTTTCTTGACTGTTGAAGTCCTCACCCCCCACCTGCTGGCTTGTTCGCAGAATTGTTTGCTTAGGCTGGCAGAAGAGATTAACTTGCAGCAGCTGAGAACTGTCGTCTAAAGGGGTTGACAGCTTGCAGTTTAGAGACCAGTGGTAACAGCTTCCTGTTGGCTAAAGGGCTTTTCTTTCTGCACTGAGGAGAAGAAGAAGAAGAAGAGGAAGAAGAAGAAGAAGAGGAAAAGGAGGAGGAGGAGGAGGAGATCTGACTTATACCCCACCCTTCATTACCTGAAGGAGTCTCAGAGCAGCTCCTGGGTCTTGGAAGCATGCAGAAGTGCAACGTGGATATCGAAACAGCATTCTGTGGTTTACTCAGCGCCTTGCATGATGCAGTTGATGTTAATCAACCTCCCTTTACACTAGTTCTCTGCCCCCCCCCCATTTCAAAACTGATGCTAAAAGGGGTGAGGACAAAGATCTGAAAATGAACTCTGAAGAAGGTTTTTTTAAAAAATGAACCATTTTTGTGCTGCCTTTCCACCCAATCAGGGTTCCAAAGGCGTCAAACAGAAAAAAAACATAGAAGAAGAAGAGATTAGATTATACCCCACCCTTCAATACATGAAGGAATCTCAGAGCGGCTCACAAACTCTTTTCCCTTCCCGTCCCCACAACAGACACCCTGTGAGGTCGGTGGGGCTGAGAGAGCTCTGACAGAAACTGCTCTTGTTCGAGGATAGCTGTGCCAGAACTATGGCTTGCCCAAGGTCATCCAACAGGTGCAAGTGGAGGGGTGGGGGAATCAAACCCGGTTCTCCCGGATTAGAGTCCACGCACTTAACCACAACACCAAAAAAATCTGCTCCCACAAGCCACAAAATCCTGGCTACGGGCCGGATTGTGACTGATCTCCAGGCCACAATGACCAGTTCTCCTGGAGAAGATGCCTATTTAGGGTTGCCAGCTCTTGGTTGGAAAACACCTGGAGATTTGGGGTGGGGTGGAGTCTGGGGAGGAAGTAGTTTGGGAAGGGGAGGTACCCCAGTGGACTATAACACCATAGAGTCCGCCCTCCAAAGCAACCGTTTTCTCCAGGGGAACTGATCCCCGTAGTCTGGAGACGAGTAGCCATTCCGGGCAATCCCCAGGCCCCGCCCGGTGCTTGGCGTCCCTAAATCTGTGGCATATTATACCCCCATGGAGGTCACTCCCCCATCCCCAAATCTGCCCTCTTCAAGCTCCACCCCCCAAACCTCCAGGAACCCCCACCCCAGAGCTGGCAACCCTAGGCCACAACCGGTGCAAGATCCTTGCCGGAAAGAGAGGCCTTCTCCATGTTGTTCCCGACTCAACTCGTTCTAATTGCCGTAATCTGTTGCCCATTAAATCTGATCGCTCCCTTATCAGCGTTAATAACTGCTAATTAGAGAGGCAGTGAGGGGGGTGTGCGCTCTGCCTTTTTCAGCGGGACTGGATTGAATTCCTGAAGAGAGGTGGAAAGGCTTGAGTGTGCCTGGGGGTCTCCCAGGTTGCCATCTCTGGCTTGAGAAATCCCTCAAGATTTGGGGGCGGAGCCTGAAAAGGGAGGAGTTTAGGGAAGGGAGGAGACTCACCCAGGTAGAGTGCCATAGAGTTGCGCTGCCAACCTCCCGGTGATTCTATCCAAAGGAGAGCTCACGGGAGGAAGTTGTATCAAATTACAAACACTCCGTATGTAAACAAAATATTTTAGGATAGCATCCCTCCTTCCAGTTTAAAAAGGTAAAGGTAAAGGTCCCCTTGCTCGAAAGCCA
Source organism: Gekko gecko (assembly GCA_029375565.1). Lineage (NCBI taxonomy): Eukaryota > Metazoa > Chordata > Lepidosauria > Squamata > Gekkonidae > Gekko > Gekko gecko. Next base: position 122,587,329 of record JAPDNY010000010.1, on the reverse strand, counting down.
GTCGAATCCAACTCTAGGGTTGCGGTGCTCATCTCCGTTTCAAAGCCGAAGAGCCAGCACTATCCGAAGACGTTTCTGTGGTCATGTGGCCGGCATGACTAAACACCGAGGCGCATGGAACGCTGTTACCTTCCCACCGAAGCGGTACCTATTTATCTACTTGCAATTTGGAAAACTGGTCTAAGGAGATTTGTTAACGTATCCTTTGAGTAAGTATGTATGTTCTGACAGCTGGGGAAACGGTAAATCTCTCCTTATAATTATCTTTTGGTTTGGCAACATTCGATGCGCGCCAACAGTGTTTGGCCGCTCGAACTGTCAATCAGGCAGGCCTCAAGAGGGATTTGGATAAACCATACGGAGCAGAGGTCCATCAGTGGCTGTTAGCCGCAAGGTATAGATAGGGGCAAGTGATGCTCTATATTCTTGGTGCTTGGGGGGAGCAACAGTGGGAGGGCTTCTAGTGTCCTGGCCCAACTGGTAGACCTCCTGATGGCCCCTGGTATTTTTGGCCACTGTGTGACAGAGTGTTTTGAGGAAAGGCTGAAAGAGTTGGGTACATTTAGCCTGGGAAAGAGAAGGCTTAGAGGGGACATGATTGCAGTCTTTAAATATTTGAAGGGCTGTCATGTAGAAGATGGAGCAGATCTATTCTCTCTTGCTCTGGATTGCATGACTAGATTTAACGAGTGGAAATGACAAGGGAGTCATTACTGGCTAAATATCAGGAGAAACTTCCTAACTGTAAGAGTGGCTGAGCAGCAGAACAGGAGGTGGTGGATGTTCCTTCGCTGGGCATTTTCAAGCGGAGGCTGGACGACCATCTTTCGGGTATGTTGTAGGGCTATCTTTCAGCTTCGCTCCTGCAGAGTGCAGGGGGTTGGACTGGATGACCTGCAAGGTCCCTTCCAATTCTAACGTTCTATGATTCTATTATTCTATAAAAGGATGGGCCATTCACCTGATCCAACATTAACTTCTCTTATGTTCTTATGTTATGTTATCCGGACTTCATTTCTTTTCCTTTCTTCTTCCAAAGCCTTCCTAAAACCAACAGAATCCATAAGTGGGGAACGGGAACACACACCGGTATGAAAATCTCACCCCACCCGTCGTTTAGTTCTAGATCCCAGCCATGCAAATCCGATTTTGAGATTTTTTAAAAAAATAATCAGCTCGAAAGTCTTGTCGATAAGTGCTTCAAAGCTATAATAGCGTCTTAATCATGCCAAATGCTACATTTTTACACCTGGTTTTACTAAAACTTTAAAAAGTTCCCCTCCCAGTTGAGCAGAGCTCCGGATTTGGAACAGTGCCCAATAAAAACTCCAATTAATTAAGAAAGCCGGCTTTCTTCTTTTCTTCCCTCCTTTCATCTCGGGGAGATTATTTCTCCCCCGCAAAAAAAGCAGACATTCCCTCCGCCGAGGGACAATTTCGGGGGTGGGGGGGGAACGGTCTTGCCTCTGCTGTAGTTTTGCAAAAAGAAAGACTCCAAACAGGTGCAGGAACACAGAGGCCGGAGGGTATGTGTATTGCTGATTAGGAGTTTCCATTCCCGGCCATTAGCTCAATTCTCTCTTGCATGATGAAGAGGAGACCCGGGTTAGCGGGTGAAACGCTGGCATCAGCGGCACCGTTCCGTCTTATTTTATTTCGGCATGCGCCTGCACGGCAAAGGCGGCCCGGGCTGGGCACGAGGATGATGCCTAGATTAAGGTGCTTTTAATTTATTCATTCATATAGCGGCTTGTCGGCGTGGGAGCGCAATTCCGATGCAGCGAAAAGCGTCGGCAGCATTGAAATCGGGTGCATGTTTTGAAAGGCGGCAGCCGGCCTTGACTCCCTAGAGTGGGGTCGTCGTAGAGTTGTGCAAAAGTTTCCACAGTCCTCCCCTCCCCGGTGCTAAACTTATTCCGAACTTCTGTCTCCCTCCCCACCAATGCTCCCTCTAAGCCACGGAGTCTTGTGAGCATAAATTCTCCTTTGTGAGCTGCTGGCATTAAAGCGACATCAGGATGTTTTTCTCCAGTGGCCTGCCGATCTTGCAGGAGGGACGGAGAGGGACGCCCCCCCCCCCGCTTCTTCTCCAAAGCATTTAAAGGATCCCTTTAAATGCTTTTGGGAAGAAGCAGGGGGGCCTTTAAGAAATGGTGGGGCCCTTTAAGGAAGGGGGCTGGCCCTTCGAGGAAGGGGGCAGTGCCCCCCAATAGCCTCACCATATGGGAAATACATGGAGATTTTGGGGGTGGAGCCTGGGGAGGGCGGGGTTTGGGGTGGGGCGGGACCTCGGCAGGATGTAATGCGTAGAGCCCACCCTCCAAAGCAGCCATTTCCTCTGGGAAAACTCATCTCTGCAGTCTGGAGATTCCAGGAGGTCTGCAGGCAGCGGTAGATGAACCGTTAAGCAGACTAGGCATGTGCCTTAGGGCACCAGGGCCAAAGGGGGCACCACAAAGTTGGGGAAAAGGGTGAAAAGAGAAAACAAAACCGCATGGAGATTTGTAAGAACGAAAAAATGATGAAACTAGTGCAAATTGATCATGGTGCACCCCTATAGGGTTCTCTTCTGCAGGCCTTGCCTAGAGACTGGAAACCCCAGTGTTCCCTCTAAGCTGAGTGAGTGTGAGCCAGCTCACAGTTTTTTAGCCTCTGGCTCACCCATTTTTGCCTCAGCTCAGGAAGGAGGGCTCCGGAGCGGACTAATTGATGCGGCAGCCAAATGGCTCGCGCTCAACTTTAAGGCCAGGAGCTCGCAAAGTAGAATTTTTGTTCACCCGACTCCACAGCTTAGAGGCAGCCTTGCCTGCAACCCTCATCTCGCCTCTGCCAGCCAAGCCCCAGTTGATCTGCCCATCTGATTGGGAGATATATTATAACTAGGGTTGCCAGCAAGACTGAAGAAAAACATCCTGATGTCGCTGATTTATCTCCAAGCTGTCCAAACTTGAGTCTGAGGAGAGCTGGGATAGGGGGCAGAGCTTGTTGCCATTAATATCAATGACCCTTTAGGTAAAGGTAAAGGTTTCCCTTGCTCGAAAGCCAGTCGAATCTGACTCTAGGGTTGCAGTGCTCATCTCCGTTCCCAAGCCGAAGAGCCAGCACTGTCCAAAGACATTTCTGTGGTCATGTGGCCGGAATGACTAAACACCAAGGCACACAGAACGCTGTTACCTTCCCACTGAAGCGGTACCTATTTATCTACTTGCAATCTCTTGCTTTCAAACTGCTAGGTTGGCAGGAGCTGGGACCAGAGACGGGAGCTCACTCCATGTTGCCGCAATCGGATCTCGAACTGCTGAACTACCGACCTTCCGGTCTGCAGTTCAGCATCTTCACCACTTGAGCCACCCTTTACTAACCCGCTATAGTGGACAAATTCCTGACACCATCTCCTGGCCCCCACTGCTGTTCAAATGAGCACCATCGAGGAAAAGTGGGTCGAAAAATCATCGATGCATCGATGTCCCTTCCAGCTAGGCCGAGGAAGCAAAGTCACCGGTGCTCTAGGATTCTGCAGTTCTCTGGCCCCAGTCACACGGGCCAGAAAACGCGCGGGGGAGGTGTGGCAGTTTGCCCCGGAGCTAAATAAGGCGCGGTAGCCCGATCTCACAGGCCACCGGGTTTCCACGCGCCAGCTCTGCTCCGCGATCACACCGCGCTGCTGCAGCACGGCAAAACAGCAGCACAGCAGACCACGCAAGTGCGAAGTGCGCATGCGCCGTTGGGGGGGGGCAGGCCGCTGTCGGTGACTTATGTGTGCGCATGCGCTGTCCAGCGTTGGTGCACATCCCAGGGAAACTTACAACATCCGGAAACCCCGGGGACATGGGCGGGCGTCGGAAGCCACGGGATACCAGCGCTCCCGTGATCAGACGCCAGCCTTTGCCCCGGTGTTTCCAGAAACTAGTACCTCGGACCTACTAGTTTTTTACCCCGCGTTTTCGGAGGGAAGCCGTGGGTTGGCCACAGGAGCCCTACGCCTCCCAGATGTGCTCGTATGAACACGCATGGAAAGTCCGCAGGGCTCCCGTGACTTCAGCGGGGCAAATGCTCCGTGTGGACGGGGCCTCTGTGGTTTTACCAGGTCCTGACCTGGATAACCTGACCTACCCTGATCTTCTCAGGTCTTGGGAGCTAAGAAGGGTCGATCCCGGCTAGTATTTGGATGGGAGACCACCAAGGAAGTCCAGGGTGGCTACGCAGAGGCAGGCAACGGCAGACTACCTCTAAACATCCCTTGCCTTGAAAACCCAACAGGGCCGCCAGAAGTCAGCTGCGACTGGATGGCAAAAATAAAACGGTTTCACCATAGAGGTCAGTGAAATGCTGGAGCATCGACAACATCGTTTCCAGTTTTTAGCCAGAAGTTATATCGACACCTAGGAGACACCTTCCCCCCCTCCCGTGCCAGTTTGGCGTAGTGGTTAAGAGCGCGGACTCAAATCTGGGAGAACCGGGTTTGATTCCCCCACTCCTGTCGGGTAGACCCACCACGGTGTTTCATTTTGCCTTTGGAATGTGCTCTGCTTGCTTGGCCTGTCTTATCGGCTTTCTGGCCTCGGACGCTCCTTTCTATAGGCGCGGAGTCTCTGCTATCTCCCGCGCACTTCTGAACCGTTACACCCTTCCCCGCGCTTCATAATGATTGCTTATCGGCCTCCAGGTGTCAGGGGGTACCGTATGGACCCACTGTAATTGTTTTGGCCATTTTGTGTGCCTTATTCCTGACTCTAACGTTCATAGTAATTTCATCTCAGCTGAAGTGGCTAAATTCGCGGAAGATACGAAGTTGTTCAGGGTGGTGAAAACCAGGGAGGATTGTGAGGCACTCCAAAGGGATCTGTCGAGGATGGGTGAGTGGGCGTCAACGTGGCAAATAGGGTTCAATGTGGCCAAGTGCAAAGTGATGCACATTGGAGCCAAAAATCCTAAATATAAATACACGTTGATGGGGTCCGAACTGGCAGAGACTGACCAAGAGAGAGATCTGGGAGTCGTAGTGGATAACTCACTGAAAATGTCTAGACAGTGTGTAACTGCAATAAAGAAGGCCAACGCTATGCTGGGGATTATTAGGAAGGGAATTGAAAACAAATCAGCCAGTATCATACTGCCCCTGTATAAATCATTGGCGCGACCTCATTTGGAATACTGTGTACAGTTCTGGTCACCACATCTCAAAAAGGATATTATAGCATTGGAAAAAGTGCAGAGAAGGGCAACTAGAATGATAAAAGGGTTGGAACAACTTCCCTATGAAGAAAGGTTAAAACACTTGGGGCTCTTTAGCTTGGAGAAATGACGGCTGAGGGGTGACATGATCGAGGTTTATAAGATTATGAATGGGATTGAGCAGGTTGAGAAAGAAGTACTTTTCTCCCTTTCTCACAAGACAAGAACTCGTGGGCACTCCATGAAATGGCTGAGCAGTCGGGTTAGAACAGATAAAAGGAAGTACTTCTTCACCCAAAGAGTGATTAACATATGGAATTCACTGCCACAGGAGGTGGTGGCAGCTACAAGCATGGACAGTTTCAAGAGGGAATTGGATAAACATCTGGAGCAGAAGTCCATCAGTGGCTATTAGCCACAGGGTATAGATGGGAACTCCCGGTCTGGGGCAGGTGATGCACTCTATTCTTGGTGCTGGAGGGGGCAGCAGTGGGAGGGCTTCTGGTGTCCTGGCCCCACTGCTGGACCTCCTGATGGCCCCTGGTATATTTTGGCCACTGTGTGACATAGTGTTGGACTAGATGGGCCATTGGCCTGATTCAACATTGGCTTCTCTTATGTTCTTATGTAAACCTGAATCTTCTAAAGAACCTGGTGTTGATGCTGCGTCATTGAAGTGCCTGACAGCTCCTCCACTTGCAGCTGCTGGTGTGACTTTGGGTCAGCTACTCAGGCTTGCCCTTGAAGCTGATCCAGAAACTACAACTGGTGCAGAATGTGTCGGCGCACCTGCTGAAGTCAACGCCTGCGTGGGCTCACGTTAGGCATGTGTTCTGCCAACTGCATTGGTTGCCTATTGAGTACAGGATAGGCTTCAAGGTGCTGGTTTTGACCTCCAAAGCCTTATATGGCCTGGGACCAACATATCTGAGGGACCACCTCTTCCCATATATGCCTCAAAGAACATTACGCTCGAAAGATCAACATCTCCTGCTGGTCCCTGGCCCAAGGCATGCCCGTCTTGCCTCAACCACGGCCAGGGATTTCTCTGTCCTGGCCCCAGCCTGGTGGAACACACTCCCAATTGAGACTGCGGGTCTTCTTCAATTCTGCAGGGCCTGCAAGACGGAGCTGTCCCGCCAGGCCTTTGGCTGAGGCAACGGGCGCCCGTCTTTGGCCTCCCTGAGGTTGCTGTCACCCGTCCGTCACCTGTCTACTGACCACCGGCAACTGGCCTTTACCTCATTGTACCATCAGGCCAGGACTTTATAGCCAACTCACGCCGTTCCAAGCTGTACCCACTGTTATAGTTGTTATAATTTTTATCGTGTTTTGATGTTTAATGTTTTAGACTGAAAGTGTATTTATTCTAATGATGTTACCCACCCTGAGCCCACCCATGGGAAGGATGGGATATACATGCAAATAATAAATAAATAAATAAATAAATAAATAAATAAATAAATAGGTCAGTCGCAAGTTCTCTCAGAGCTGTTCTCTCAAGGGCCGTCCTCGAGAGAGCTCTCTCAGCCCCGCCTACCTCACAGGGTGTCTGTTGTGGGGAGGGGGAGGGAAAGGAGATTGTAAGCCTCTCTGAGACTCCGAGTGAAGGGCAGGGTGTAAATCCAATCTCCTCTTCCTCAGGGCAGTAGCTATAGTGGGGCATTTCGGGGCCTGGCCCCCTGACTTCCTGCCAAGGCCCCCTGACTTCCATGCAGTCCCCAGGGCCCCCAACTCTCTGGGCCACCTGGAGGACTCCCTCCTGCGGCCCCTTCCCCAAACGCAGCTGGCTTCCCCGCATAGGCAAGCAGACTGCAAATACCACAACAGTGAGTTTTTAAAATTTTATTTTTATTTTATTTTTTATTTTGTGATGTCACTGCCCCCCGACTTATTTAAAGGCCCCCCAAATTACAAAATCCTGGCTACAGTCCTGCTCTGCCTCCACCTCCTCCTCCTTCTTCTCCTCCTCCTCCTCCTCCTCTTCTTCTTCTTCTTCTTCTTCTTCTTCTTCTTCTTCTTCTTCTTCTTCTCCTCCTCCTCCTCCTCCTCCTCCTCCTCCTCCTCCTCCTCCTCTTCTTCTTCTCCTCCTCCTGCTCCTCCTCCTCCTCTTCTTCTTCTCCTCCTCCTCCTCCTCCTTCTCCTTCTTCTCCTCCTCCTCCTCCTCCTCCTCCTCCTCCTCCTCCTTCTTCTTCTTCTTCTTCTTCTTCTTCTTCTTCTTCTTCTTCCATTCCTGAGTCTCTCAGAGCTTCCTCCAGGCCTCTTTCCTGGCCACTCCTGAAAAACCATGCGGGAGGGGCTGAGAGTCGGGCACATGAGCGCACAGACATCTGGAATATTATCATCGTTATTATAACACATTTTAAAATATTGTCAAACGCGTCTTATGTGTTTATTTATAGACCGACGAGGCTGCTCTTCTCCCATCTGGTACTCCAACATTCATAAAACAAAAAGACACCCTATTAACACAAACGACATTAAAAAGGTAGGACGCCTTCCAAACCGCACTCTGGCCCCCACGATGCGCTCCAGTCGAACTTTAAAATGTGCTTGCTAACCAAATATCCATTGCACTTTAAGGCCGGAGACGTTTCAAGACACAGTGATGGCAAGAGAGCTTGTTGGCGAGCTCTTACGAAGAAATGCCCGTAAATATTCATCCACCGTGTTTCTATGATTTTAAGGACGCTTATCCCTGCGCCCCTGTTCTTGATTCCACAGTGTTCCCCTGGACACTGAGAACCTATGAAGAAAGGTTGAGGTGCTTGGGACTCTTTAGCTCGGAGAAATAATGGCTGAGGGGTGACATGATTGAGGTTTCCAAGATTATGCATGGGATAGAGCAGGTAGAGAAAGAGGTACTTTCCCCCCTTTCTCACAATGCACGAACTCATGGGCACTCCATGAAACTGCTGAGCAGTCAGGTTAGAACGGATAAAAGGAAGTCCTTCTTTACCCCAAGAGGGATTAACACATGGCATTCACTGCCATAGGAGGGGGTGGCAGCTACAAGCAGGGACGGCTCCAAGAGGGAATTAGATAAACATCTGGAGCAGAGGTCTATCAGTGGCTATTAGCCACAAGATCTAGATAGGGACTCTGGGGCAAGTGAGGTTCTGTATTCTTGGTGCTTGGAAGGGGCAACAGTGGGAGGGCTTCTAGTGTCCTGGCCCCACTGGTGGACCTCCAGGTGGCCCCTGGTATTTTTGGCCACTGTGTGACAGAGTGTTGGAGTGGATGGGCCATTGGCCTGATCCAGCATTGGCTTCTCTTATGTTCTTATAGCTAGGAACTCTCAGTCTAAGGCAAGTGATGCTCTGTATTCTTGGTGCTTGGGGGGGGGTCAACAGTGGGAGGGCTTCTAGTGTCCTGGCCCCACTGGTGGACCTCCTGAGGACACCTGGTATTTTTGGCCAGTGTGTGACTCAGACTGTTGGAGTGGATGGGCCCTTGGCCTGATCCAACATTGGCTTTTGTTATGCTCTTATGTTCTTATGAGAATAGAATCATAGAGTCATAGAGTTCAAAGGGACCTCCACAGTCATCTACTCCAATCCCCTGCATAATGCAAGAAATTCACAAATACCTCCCCCCCACCACACACACACACACCCAGTGACCCCTGCTCCATGCCCAGAAGACAGCAAAAGACCTCCAGGATCTCCGGCCAAACTGGCCTGGAGAAAACTGGCTTCCTGACCCCAAAGTGGCGATCGGTATTTCCCTGGGCGTGTAAGAAAGGGGCCGCGAGAACTAAGCCCGGAGGCAACCCTTCCTGCCCTCCCTTCTCATGACCTGCCTAAGTCCACAGAATCAGCCTTGCTGTCCAATGGGTTTCGCTAGTATCCTACCTAATGTCCATACTTGTGGTTAATTTTCCTCCAGAGAATTCAGGACCTGGCCAGGAACTGGCAACCTCTTCTGATAAGCCTGACTGGACAATACAGCTGGCAGCCAAAGAAAGTCAGGACTTCCCCCATGCCGAGGAGCAAGCTGTTCACACCAACGCAGAGTAAGCCGGGTTGTGTCAGCGCTCATTATATTTTTGAAGATCGGATGCCTGAGAGTTGAAGGCTGCTTTCATAGGTTATCACTGCTGCGAATGCAGTTATATTCACAATTTCAAGGGAGCATCCACGTAGCAGGCGTCCCTCCACTTTCTTAGCCACACCCCGTGGCTGCCATTCCCCCCATAGACACATACGGGAAGACTTTATTTAAAAAAAAAAAAAGATCGCCAATTGCTAAATCACTGTAGCATTAAACTGATCTACTGCCCCAAGCTACTAGTTCCCAGATTTCAGTTGTTTTTTTAAAAAGTCTAGTCCTTTTCATTGAGGAGTTATAAGAGGAAAGGTGCAGAGTTTCTTTTTTCTTGGTGCAGATTTTTATTTTTACAAAATCTGGGGACTGGTAGAACATGACAACAGATTGTTATGATGCTATAGCAAGCTATCAATCACCTCTTTGAATAAAATGCCCGGGGAAGCCCACTGTTGTATCTGACGGAAATAAAGTAAGGAAAATGATCCCTGTGAGAGAAGGAACTGCAAAAATGTTTAGCTTCCCTTTCACCACCATCAGCATCCTGGCTGGATCAAGGCAAACCATGAGAGCACCTCTTTAGTAAGTGATTCCCCCCCCCATTGCCAGGTAGATATGGAATAAGGAGGGGAATGTGGTTGTGTTAGCCAAATTGCCTTATTTTATAAATAGGTGTGGGGAAATATAATTATTAAATGGGACCTTTTTCCATATGTGGTGGACGTGTGATAGAGTTAAAAAATATTGGGCCTAGATTCATGAAATATTACAAAAAATGTTGAATTGTACCAGACCTTTTACCCCTGAATTATTTTTATTGAATGCAAGACCAGAAAATTGTAAAAAGGATGATTTTTATCTTATTATACATGTATTAACCACTGCAAGAATATTGTGTGCCAAGTATTGGAGAAAAGATGAAATACCTTTAAAAGAAGAAATTATAAGTAAAACTTTGGAAACAGCGGAGATGGATAAACGAACTTTATTTTTGAGCGGACAAGAAGAAGAAAAAATTCACAATACATGGTCAAGATTTTATACCTGGTTGGAAGACTACAATAAATGAACTATACAACTCTTTTAACATGTATTAGAGACATTATAGATATTATTTACAATTATATACAGACTTTATGGATAAAATATTCTTTGCTTTAAGGTGTGCACTTTAACATTTAACTGGATACTGCAAGAAGTAACTGAACAGACTACTACTACATAGATTCAGAAGATCCCCCCCAATTTGTATGTAATACATGTTTGTGTGTTTTCTTGTATGTTTTGTATGTTTGTGATAAAATTAAAAAAAAATAAAAAATGATTATGAAATGGCAAAAGGCATTAATTGTGGGACCATAGCCTTTGTATACCAGAGTCTGAGTTCCCAGTACCCAGGAATAGACACTGAGGCTAGATAACTAAAGCAGTGATTTCTTTACTGAAGGATTCTCAGACATACAAACATGAAATCAAGCACACACTCACAATGCAGAACTGAGAATTCTGATAAGAAAAGTACAGAGACGTTTGCATTGGCAGGAAGTATTGTTGGTGGGGTGATACTTCACCTGTCTGGCGAGACAAGTTGTTTCTGCAGTGAAAAAGGGATAAAATCAGGGAAGGGGGGCATGAGCTGACCAGCGACACACATGGAGAAGTTCCAAACTGAACAAGGAATGGAACCAGAAAGATAGGGTGGGATTAGGAGAGGTAAAGCAAGAGAGGTAAAAGCAAGAGCGCGAGCAACAGCACAAAGCCCTTCTTTTATACCCCAAAATGTGACCTGAGGCAGGGCTGCTTTGGTCACCTGGTCCCCAGGAGATATTAAGAAAACTTAAAAATATGAATGTTGCAGAAAAGGGATTAATGGCTGGGCAGTTGCAGGTAATGGCTTGGCTAGGAGTGACACCTCTTAGGAGAAGGGGGTGGACAAAGGAAAGAAGGAAGAGAACCAATCAGGTTGCAGGACTGGAACTTTGGATTAACGACCAGATGTTTGACAGCTGCGTTATCCTGATGGGCAGCAGGAAGACTAGATGGCTCGCCATTGTCGTCATTGGGCATATCCTTTTGTCTTCGGCGGGAGAGGAACGCACGTTTCTTCTGGTGATGTTAATACGCGGGGGGCCAGTGTTCCCTCTAAGCTGAGTTGAGTGTGAGCTAGCTCACGGCTTTTTTAGCCTCCGGCTCACACATTGCCGTCTTCGCTCGGGGAGGATGGGGCTCCAGAGCAAGCCAATTTATGCAGCAGCCGAATCGCTGGCTCACCACTTTAACGCCAGTAGCTCACAAAGTCAAATTCTTGCTCACCGGACTCCACAGCTTAGAGGGAGCATTGGTGGCAGCGGGAGGGAAGGCCTGCGTGGTGGAGAAGGGAGTTCTTCACGGCGTCTGTGCAGGAACATCTCATCCTTTTTGCAGAGCACGGCTTCCCTCTGTGATCTTCTGCTGTTTCTGCGTGCATGGTGGTCAGGGCTGCTCGCCTGCATTCTGGCGCTGGCGTGGCTGCGGAGGTGCAGGGGCGGGAGGCTTCTTGTAGTCCAAGAGTCCACGTCTGGCTCGGCATTGCTGCTTAGGCACGAGGCTCCCCTTGGCCAGAGCAGATCCCTTTAGTCCAGTGTGAGGGCACTGCTCTGGGGCTACAGTCCTATCCTTTGCCCTGACCCACTCTCTTCACAGTTCATCGAAGCAATCGTATTCAAGAGTCCTTAATAATGACATCCAGGGCTTTTTCTTTGGTAGAAAAAGCCCAGCAGGAACTCATTAGCATAATAGGCCACACCCAACAGCAGGAACTCATTAGCATATTAGGCCACACCCCTGACAGTGCAGCTCTCTCCCAGGATTGGCTTCCCCAGGTGGGAACCCGAGGGAAGGAAGGCAGTTTCTAACATACTAGGCCACACCCAACAGCAGGAACTCATTAGCATATCAGGCCACACCCCTGACAGGGCAACTCTCTCCCAGGATTGGCTACCCCGGGTGCCCCGTGGCTTGCGGGGTGCATGGGGAACCCGAGGGAAGGAAGGCAGTTTCTAACATAATAGGCCACACCCAACAGCAGGAACTCATTAGCATATCAGGCCACACCCCTGACAGGGCAACTCTCTCCCAGGATTGGCTACCCCGGGTGCCCCATGGCTTGCGGGGCGCATGGGGAACCCGAGAGAAGGAAGGCAGTTTCTAACTTAATAGGCCACACCCAACAGCAGAAATTCATTAGCATATTAGTCCACACCCCTGACAGCGCAGCTCCCAACCAGGATTGGCTTCCCCAGGTGCCCCACGGCTTGCGGGGCGCATGGGGAACCCGAGGGAAGGAAGGCAGTTTCTAACATAATAGGCCGCACCCAACAGCAGAAACTCATTAGCATATTAGTCCACACCCCTGACAGCGCAGCTCCCAACCAGGATTGGCTTCCCCAGGTGCCCCTGTGGCTTGCGGGGCACATGGGGAACCCGGGGGAAGGAAGGCAGTTTCTGCATCGGGTTCCCCCGGGAGCCCCAGAAACCGGGAGACAGTTTAAGCTGCCTTCCCTCCCTGGATCAGCTTGGCTTCCCCAGGTGCCCCGTGGCTTGCGAGGCACCTGGGGAACCCGAGGGGGGGGGAGGCCGTAGGCATGGCCAACCTGGAAGCCAGCCAGAACGCCGTTCCTGCGTGTTCCTGCCCAAATATAGCCCTAATGCCATCGAAAGTGGCTGCATGGCAACTGTTGGAAAACAATGCGAAGAGTACATGTGCAAACATTTAAGCTACAATTTAGAACAATTTCAAACGCCCGATAAAAAGCACACATTGTTTTTCCCCCCACGGCTGCTGCTTCCAGTCAAATTGCAAAAGAGCACTCGTGTATTATTGTGAATTTCTTACATGTTGGTTTTCTGCAGGCAGAAGTCGCATGAACACAGAAGTACCTGCCTTCTACTGAGTCAGGCTAGAGGCCAGTCTGGGTCAGTATCGTCTCCTCTGAATGGCGGTGATTCTCCAGAGTCCCGTGCAGTGTTCCTTCTAAGCTGAGTTAGTGTGAGCTGGTCCAGGGTTTTTTAGCCTCCGGCTCACAGATTTTTGTCTTGGCTCAGGAAGGAGGGCTCTAAAGCAAACTAATTTATGCAGCAGCCAAATCTCTCGCTCATGACTTTAATGCTAGGAGCTCACAAAGTAGAATTTTTGCTCACAAGACTCCATAGCTTCGAGGGAGCATTGCATGGCCTGGTCTTTCCCAGCACTTACGACCTGATACTTGTTAAACTGGAGATACTGCTGTGGAATGAAACTTAGAAACCTAGTTAAATATGAGCAGCCAGTGCGATGCAGCGACAAAAACAGCTAATGCGATCTTGGGGTGTATCAACAGAGGCATAACATCCAAATGTCCAGGTCTTTCCCAGCACTTACGACCTGGTACTTGTTAAACTGGAGATACTGCTGTGAAATGAAACCTAGACACGCAGTTAAATATGAGCAGCCAGTGTGATGCAGCGACAAAAAAAGCTAATGCGATCTTGGGGTGTATCAACAGGGGCATAACATCCAAATTGCAAGATATGACAGTCCCACTGTACACTGCATTGGTCAGGCTGCTCCTGGAATCTTGTGTGCCGTTCCAGAGGCCTCACTTCCAAAAGGATGTGGACAGAATGGAGCAGGTGCAGAGGAGAGCGACGAGGATGATCGGGGGGCCTGGAGACCAAGAAGCCCTGTGAGGAAAGGCTGAGGGCCATGGTTGAAGAAGAAGGTGGAGGAGAGAAGTTTGAAGGAGGACCTGATTGCTCTCTTGATGTCTTGGAAGGGCTGTCACTTAGAGGAGGGCAGGGAGCTGTTCCTGATGGCAGCAGAGGAGAGGACTCGCAATGATGGGCGGGAAGGTACCAGCTAGATGTTAGGAAAAACTTTTTGACAATCAGAGTTGTTTCCCAATGGAATCAGCTGCCTGGGGAGGTGGTGAGCTCACCGTCCCTGGCAGTCTTCAAGCAGCGGCTGGACAAACACTGCGCAGGGATGTTCTAGGCTGGTCCTGCATTGGGCAGGGGGTTGGACTAGATGGCCCCTATGGCCCCTTCCAACTCTGTGATTCTATAGCTAGGATTCAAAAAGACTTTCTGCACGCACAGCAGATCCTAATCCACTGATCTACAACCCCCCCTTGAATGCCGCATGACTCTGGCAGCTAGGCCTGTGGATCGGGACCACCGTTACATTATCAGCAAGCTCCAGTTTACAGAAAAACTGAAGCAGACATTAAAGTCGACGGATGAGGGATAGCCCACGTAGCTCCTCTATACATCCTCATCAATTACAGCTGATAATCAGACACGGTAACAAATTACACAGATTGGAAAATTAGAGGATAAATGTCAGAAGATTGATCTACTTATCGGTCGGCTGTCCGTCGCCTGAAGCCTGGCTGGGCATGGCGTCAGACTTTCTTCAGTCAGATCTTGCCACAGTAGTCCATGCCTCGGTGACATCTGGGCTGGACTACTGCCATGTGCTCCATTTGGGGCTACCCTTGAAGAGTGTTCAGGGGCTGCGGCTAGTGCAGATTAATGCTGCGGCTAGACGGCTGGCGGGGGCCAGCTATGGGGAGCATGTGACCCTGATACTACAGCCATTATACTGGCTGCCAACCCACTCCCGAGCCTAATTCAAGGGGTTGGTTTTGGCTTTTAAAGCCTGACATGGTTTGGGATGCGGGGATATCTGAAGTATCGTCTTCTCCTGTATGCTCCTGCCCAGGAATTAAGGTCACAGGGAAAGCCCCTCCTAACCATCCCATCAACCAAAGAAGCTTGTTTGGTGGGTACATGGCCTTTTTAATGGCAGCCCCAGAATTATGGAACACCCCCCAGGAGGTGCACCTGGCCCTCTCACTGTCAGTCTTTAGGAGACACCAGAAGACAGTTTTATTTAGGACTGCATGGGACTAAAGCGCAGCGGTGTCTGTTTTTAATTGCATTTTACTTGGTAAGCGGCCTAGAGCAGCCTGTCTGCAGAGGTAGTGCAGACCTTGTGCTTTTTGACTTGTTCATTAATGACTTGGAGTTGGGAGTAAGCAGTGAAGTGGCTAAATTTGCGGAAGATACGAAGTTGTTCAGGGTGGTGAAAACCAGGGAGGATTGTGAGGCACTCCAAAGGGATCTGTCGAGGATGGGTGAGTGGGCGTCAACGTGACAAATGGGATTCGGTGTGGCCAAGTGCAAAGTGATGCACATTGGAGCCAAAAATCCTAACTATAAATATACGTTGATGGGGTCCGAACTGGCAGAGATTGACCAAGAGAGAGATCTTGGAGTCATAGTAGATAACTCAATGAAAATGTCTAGACAGTGTGCAACTGCAATAAAGAAGGCCAACGCTATGCTGGGGATTATTAGGAAGGGAATTGAAAGCCAGTATCATAATGCCCCTGTATAAATTAATGCCCTCATGGATCACTGCCTTGTCGTGGCGAGGGGGCTTGCGTGGTTCGATGAGGCTGTGGGCTATGCCGTGGAGGGCCACCCAGGATGGACAGGCCACAGCAGAGAACTCAGACCAAGCGTGATCCCCCTGGAGAAGGAAATGGCAACCCACTCCAGTATCTTTGCCAAGAAAACCCCATGGACAGTAACAAAAGGCTAAAAGATATGACGCCGGAAGATGAGCCCCTCAGGTCGGAAGGTGTCCAATATGCTACTGAGGAAGAGCACAGGGCAAGTACGAGTAACCCCAGAAAGAGTGAAGCGGCTGGGCCAAAGCCGAAAGGACGCTCAGTTGTGGATGTGTCTGACGGTGAAAGGAAAGTTCAATGCTGCAAAGAACAATACTGCATAGGAACCTGGAATGTAAGGTCTATGAATCAAGGTAAGCTTGACGTGGTCAAAAATGAGATGGCAAGAATGAACATCGACATCTTGGGAATCAGTGAACTAAAATGGACAGGAATGGGCGAATTTAACTCAGAAGACCATTATATCTACTACTGTGGCCCGGAATCCCGTAGAAAAAATGGTGTGGCCTTTATAGTCAACAAGAGAGTGAGAAAGGCAGTACTGGGATACAATCTCAAAAATGACAGAATGATCTCAGTCCGAATCCAAGGCAAACCATTCAATATCACAGTAATCCAAGTCTATGCCCCAACCACTGCTGCAGAAGAGGCTGAAGTGGACCAGTTCTATGGAGACCTACAACAGCTCATAGAACTAACACCAAAAAATGATGTCCTTATCATCATAGGGGACTGGAATGCTAAAGTAGGAAATCAAAAGGTAACCGGAATAACAGACAAGTTTGGCCTTGGAGAACAAAATGAAGCAGGGCAAAGGCTGACAGAGTTTTGTCAAGAGAACACGCTGGTCATAGCGAACACCCTTTTCCAACAACCTAAGAGGCGTCTCTACACATGGACATCACCAGATGGGCAACACCGAAATCAGATTGACTATATAATTTGCAGTCAAAGATGGAGAAGCTCTATCCAGTCAGTAAAAACAAGACCTGGAGCTGACTGTGGCTCAGATCATGAGCTACTCATTGCAAAATTCAGACTTAAATTGAAGAAAGTTGGGAAAACCACAAGGCCATTCAGATTTGACCTAGATCGCATCCCCGATGAATATACAGTAGAGGTGAAGAATAGGTTTAAGGGACTAGATTTGATCGACAGAGTGCCTGAAGAACTATGGACAGAGGTCCGTGACATTGTAAAGGAGGCAGCAATCACCGCCATCCCAAAGAAAAAGAAATGCAAGAAAGCAAAGTGGCTGTCTGATGAGGCTTTACACATAGCAGAGGAAAGAAGGAAAGCTAAAGGCAACGGTGAAAAGGAAAGATTTGCCCAACTGAATGCAGATTTCCAGAGAACAGCAAGGAGAGATAAGGAGGCTTTCCTGAATGAACAATGCAAAGTAATAGAGGAAAACAATAGATTGGGAAGGACTAGAGATCTGTTCAAGAAAATTGGAGAAATCAAGGGAACGTTCCATGCAAAGCTGGCCATGATAAAGGACAAAAACGATAGGGACCTAACAGAAGCAGAAGAGATTAGGAAAAGATGGCAAGAATACACAGAAGAACTATACAAGAAGGACCTCAATGTCCTTGACAACCACGATGGTATAATCACTGACCTCGAGCCAGATATCCTGGAAAGCGAAGTTAAATGGGCCTTAGAAAGCATTACTAACAACAAAGCTAGTGGAGGTGATGGTATCCCAGCTGAGTTATTCAAAGTCTTAAAAGAAGATGCTGTTAAAGTGCTGCATTCAATTTGCCAACAAATTTGGAAAACACAACAGTGGCCACAGGATTGGAAAAGGTCAGTTTACATTCCAATCCCAAAGAAGGGCAATGTCAAGGAATGTTCAAACTATCGCACAATTGCACTCATTTCACACGCTAGCAAGGTCATGCTCAAAATCCTACAAGCTAGGCTTCAACAGTACGTGGATAGAGAACTGCCAGAAGTACAAGCTGGGTTTCGAAGAGGTAGAGGAACTAGAGATCAAATTGCCAACATTCGCTGGATTATGGAGAAAGCAAGAGAGTACCAGAAAAACATCTACTTCTGTTTCATTGACTATGCTAAAGCCTTTGATTGTGTGGATCACAATAAATTATGGCAGGTTCTTAAAGAGATGGGAGTACCGGACCACCTCACATGTCTCCTGAGAAACCTGTATAAGGGTCAAGAAGCAACAGTTAGAACCGGATATGGAACAACTGATTGGTTTAGCATAGGAAAAGGAGTACGACAAGGATGTATATTGTCACCTTGCTTATTTAATTTATATGCCGAGTACATCATGCGAAATGCTGGCCTGGATGAATCACAAGCTGGAGTTAAGATTGCTGGGGAAAAGATCAATAACCTCAGATATGCAGACGATACCACTCTGATGGCAGAAAGTGAGGAGGACCTAAAGAGCCTCTTGCTCAGGGTGAAAGAGGAGAGCGTAAAAGTGGGCTTGAAGCTCAACATCAAAAAAACTAAGATCATGGCATCTGGCCCCATCACTCCTTGGCAATTAGAAGGGGAAGTCGTAGAAGTAGTGACAGACTTCACGTTCCTAGGATCCCAGATCACTGCAGATGGTGACTGCAGCCATGAAATTAAAAGACGCCTGCTCCTTGGGAGGAAAGCGATGGCAAACCTAAACAGTATGATAAAAAGCAGAGACATCACCTTGCCAACAAAAGTCCGCATGGTCAAAGCAATGGTATTCCCCGTAGTAATGTATGGTTGCGAGAGTTGGACTATAAGGAAGGCCGAGCGCCGAAGAATAGATTCTTTTGAACTATGGTGCTGGAGAAGACTCTTGAGAGTCCCTTGGACTGCAAGGAGATCAAATCAGTCAATCCTAAAAGAAATCAACCTTGATTGTTCCTTGGAAGGCCAGATCCTGAAGCTGAAGCTCAAATACTTTGGCCACCAAATGAGAAGGGAGCATTCACTGGAGAAGACTCTGATGCTGGGAAAGATTGAAGGTCAAAGAAGAAGGGGACGGCAAAGGATGAGATGGTTAGACAGTGTCATTGATGCAACGAACATGAAATTGAGCAAACTTCAGCGGACAGCGGAAGACAGGAGGGCCTGGCGTAATCTGGTCCATGGGGTCGCGAAGAGTCGGACTCGACTGTGCGACTGAACAACAACAACAACATAAATTAATGGTGCGACCTCATTTGGAGTACTGTGTACAGTTCTGGTCGCCACACCTCAAAAAGGATATTATAGCATTGGAAAAAGTGCAGAGAAGGGCAACTAGAATGATAAAAGGGTTGGAACACCTTCCCTGTGAAGAAAGGTTAAAGCGCTTGGGGCTCTTTACCTTGGAGGAACGACGGCTGAGGGGTGACATGATCGAGGTTTATAAGATTATGCATGGGATAGAGCAGGTTGAGAAAGAAGTACTTTTCTCCCTTTCTCACAATACAAAAACTCGTAGGCACTCCATGAAATTGCTGACCAGTCAAATTAGAACAGATAAAAGGAAGTCCTTCTTCACCCAAAGAGTGATTAACATAGGGAATTCACTGCCACAGGAGTTGGTGGCAGCTGCAAGCATGGACAGCTTCAGGAGGGAATTAGATAAGCATCTGGAGCAGAGGTCCATCAGTGGCTATTACTCATAAGGTAGAGAAAAGAACTCTTCATCTGGGGCAAGGGATGCTCTGTATTCTTGCTGCTTGGGGTGGGGGGGCAACAGTGGGAGGGCTTCTGGTGTCCTGGCCCCACTGCTGGACCTCCTGATGGCCCCTGGTCTTTTTGGCCACTGTGTGACACAGAGTGTTGGACCGGATGGGCCATTGGCCTGATCCAACATTGGCTTCTCTGATGTTCTTAAGCAAGCAGACAACTGATCTCTCAGTCCAGCAATGTCCAGCTCTCTTAATTTCAGAGGGTAGGTGTGTTGGTCTGCGGCAGAAGAGCTGGATTCGAATCTGGTAGAGGCCAATTAGATTTGGGAGCTACGAGCTCTCAACAGTCCAAGCTCCCTTCGTCAGATAGAAGTAGGAATGGAGATCCCTCAGTCCTTCTGTCCCAGTCAGGAGGTGGGAGGGGTGTTGTAAAGAAGGAAGACAGGAGGCAAAGGTCCAATTGTGTCAAATGTCATCACCTTTATTAGAGCACAGGAGAAATGGTCAGGGGTAGCACCTGTAGTGAGATTTTATTTCTAAAAAAATCTTAAATTCTACCCCATCTTTCTCCCAGTGGGGACCTGAGATGGCTTACACAGTTCTCTCCTCTCTTTTATTGTCACAACGACCCTGTGAGGTAGGGCCAGGCCGTGAGCGTGTGACTGGCTCGAGGTCACCCAGCAGGTTTCCATCAGGATTCAAACCTGGGTCTCCCAGATCCTAGCCCTGCACTTCAATCATGGTACCACTTTTGGTCGGTATTCAGCCCTGGGGGATGAGGCGGTAGGGTCCATTGTTCCGTTAACCATGTCCATGTTAGTAAGGTAAAGGTTTCCCTTGCTTGAAAGCCACTCAAATCCAACTCTAGGGATGCGGTACTTGTCTCCGGCGCTGTCCAAAGACACTTCCATGATCATGTGGCCGGCGTGACTAGATGCCGAGGCGCATGGAACTAGCAAAATATAAATGCAAAATTTTGGCACACCAATACGGGTCGTCCAAATTTTGTTTCCAGGTGTTTGTCACACATACACCCAGCTCTGGATTCATTTCACTGTTCTGTGCCCAGTTCCCAGTTGGACTGGCTGATATTTACTTATTTACTTGATTTACATCTCGCCTCTCTCCCCAGTGGGGGGCCCAAAGCCAGAGTGGTGCAGTGGTTAAGCACATCAGACTAGTATCTGGGAGACTCGGGTTCGAATCCCCATTCGTGCCCTGGAAGGTAGCTTGGTGAACCTGGGCCAGTCGCACGCTCTCAGTCTAACCTACCTCACAGGGTGGCTGCGAGGATAAAATGGAAAAGAGAAGAATGATACAAGCCCCTTCATAAATAGAGAGATGGTACATAGATAGGTAGGTAGGTAGGTAGGAAGGAAGGAGGAGGAGAAGAAGAAGAAGAAGAAAAGAGGAGGAGAAGTTCTTCAGGGCCACAAAAATGGAGCTCTTCCATCAGGCATCTAGGTAAGGAGCTGCGTCTTACCATCCATGTCCTGTCCCAATCTTATTCCCAGCCTGAGCCTGCTGATAGTGGAGGTGCCACTGAATGTATCTATCATAGTCACATCGCCATCGCTATGTTAACGGTTGTAATAACTTACTGTGTGTTTTATATTAATATTTACACTAATTCTGATTGTTGTTTCATCTATGGTTTTTTTATGTAAGCTGCCCTGAGCCTGCACCAGCAGGGAGAGAGGTGTAAAAATCTAATAAGAAGGAGGAGGAGGAGGAGGAGGAGGAGATTGGACTTATACCCCGCCCTTCACTACCCGAAGGCTTACAGGCTCCTTTCCCTTCCCCTCCCCATGACAGACACCTGTGAGGTAGGTGGGGTGGAGGGAGCTCTGACAGAAACTGCTCTTTTTCAAGAACAGCTGCGCCAGAACTGTGGCTTGCCCAAGGTCATCCAGCAGGTGCAAGTGGAGGAGTGGGGAATCAGACCCAGTTCTCCCAGATTAGAGTCCACGCACCTAAACCACTACACCAAACTGGTCGGTCGGTCGGTCGGTCGGTCGGTCGGTCGGTCGGTCGGTCGGTCGATAGATAGATAGATAGATAGATAGATAGATAGATAGATAGATAGATAGATGAAGAAGAGTTGGTTTTATACCCCACTTTTCTCTGCCCTAAGAAGCCTCCAAGCAGCTTACATTCGCCTTTCCCTTCCTCTCCCCACAATAGACAATGTGAGAGGCAGGAGGGTCTGAGAGAGTTCTGAGAGAACTGTGACTGGCCCACGGTCACCCAGCTGGCTGGACGTAGAGGAAGAGTGAGGAATCAAACCCCCCCCCACACACACACACACACATGCCATGCTCCAGATAACAGTCCGCTGCCCTTAACACATCACCCCATACTGGCTTTTTTAATATTAATAAATAAGTTTACATCTTTCATTTTATGCTCTCAACAACCCTGGGAGGTAGGTTAGGTCCCGAGCATGTTCCTGGCCCAAGGTCACCCAGCGAGAATCCGTGACAAAGCGGGGATTCGAACCTGGCTCTCCCAAATCCTAGCGTGACAGCTTAGCCACACACACGCTGCCCCGAAACTGGCTCTGTGGTATGAAGCGTGACAAAGAGAAGAATGAGAAGGGGGGGGATTAGATTTATACCCCACCCTTCACTACCCAAAGGAGTCTCAGAGCGGCTCACAAACTCCTTTCCCTGCCCCTCCCCACAACAGTGACTCTAGGTGGGGCTGAGAGAGCTCTTTCGAGGACTGCTCCTGAGAGAACAGCTCCGAGAGAACTTGTGACTGACCCAAGACCATCCAGCAGCTGCATGTGAAAGAATGGGAAACCAAACCCGGTCCTCCCAGATTAGAATCCGTGCTCCTCTCACCACTACACCAGACTGTCTCTTTGGAGAGACCTTTGCTGTGCCCGCCCCCCCCCGGAGTGTGGAAGGAAGGGCACCATCAGGCGCATTCCCGGACCTCCCCCCCCCAAAAAAAAATTCTGCTCTCCTTCTTTCCCAGCACCCACTTCCCATAACTGCTGAGGGGGGGGCATCCGGCCAATCCAGCCCTTCCTCCCCAGCGCAGCTCTCGAACTCCGCACCTCTTCCGCCGGGCGCCCGAGGACGAGTCCGGATGCAGAAGAGATCCCTGCCCGTGCCCGTCAGACGCCGGGGAGGCCGCCGGGACCGCCGGCGGACCAAGCCCCCTTTCCAAATCGGGAGTTGCTCCTGCCCCTTTAAGAAAGCTCGGGCTCTTCCCCTGACCAGGCAGAGAGCGAGGGAGAGAAAGCGAGCGAGAGAGAGACAGAGCATTTAGGCGAGGGAGGCGGGCGGGAGAGTTGCTGAGAGCGGCGAGGAGGCGGGAGGCGGCGCACGGTTCGGCAGCCTCCGCCAGCCAGCCTCTCCGCCTCTCCAAAGTCCACCTGCTCCAAGAAGACGATGGACTTTGCTACCCCTGGGGGACGCCCGCTGACCTTCTAGGGCGACGGATCCCTCTCTCTGCTTCCCTTCCCCTCGTCGCCAGCCAGTTTTTCCGCCTCCCTTGGCCAGAAGTTTTCAGAGGAGGAGGGCGCGCCGCCACTTGCCAGAGAGACAGCGGTGGAAGTTGGGCAGGGATGCCGGAGAACAGGTACCTGCCTGGTCGTTCCTGAAGCCGCCTGCCCCGGGGCGGGAACATCTGGCCGGGATGCGTCCCCATCAGGACCACATCTGGATCCCCGGGGATTCCTAAGGTCGGATCGACGGAAGAGCCGCCCGCCAAGTCCCTTTCCCCAGAGCCGGTGCCACCCTGTGCCCAGGGAGGGCCCCCCCAGGATATGTCCGCCATGAAGGGGGCCTTGTATTTCTTCACCCTGATCCTGACAGGTGAGTGGGAAGCGCCGGCTACCTCGGAGCGACTCCTGCCCCGTCGCCCGCCCGCTGAGCAGACGGTTCTTGGCGTGTGTTTGTGCATTCGTGCGTGCCCATGTGCTGGGCGCAAAGATCGGCGACAGATCGCTTCCTTTGGCATGGGTGCGCGGGTCTCCTCTGGTGCCTGGGAGTTAGAGAGACCAGGGACGGGTCTGGGGTCTCTCGGTGTCGGCAAATAATAGCTGCAGGCACAAGAGAATGTTCTTTTCGTGCCCAAAATGCAGTGATCCTGAATGTTGCTTTGGAAATCGCCAGTTCTCTTGGTCGATAATAGGCGCGCATTGGGAAGGTCAAATGCTATGCGCCCCTTTTTTTGTGTGCCATGTCTTCAACCCCCCTCAATAGCGCAGACCAAAAGGGGGTTTCGAGTGGCTTAACTAATCGGCAATAAGTTATCGTCTTGGGTATGTGGCTTGGCACGCCGTGCTTTGGGGACAGGAGGTCAGTCGCGCTTGCAGAGAGTGGTGTTCTGGTAGGAAAAGCCTGTAACCGGCGACAGAACGGCACTAAAATGATCGGGTTTGGCATGCGTTGTCAGCAACAGATAGATGCTGTCTGAAGCAAAGATCCGGTTTATTTGCTGGGGTGGCACAGACGTCGGTTCGGTCTGTCTCTCTGATCTTCAGTCTGTTCCGTCGGAATCAAGGGGTCTGGGTGCTAATCCTACCGTCGGAATCAAGGGGTCTGGGTGCTAATCCTACCGGCGTCGGCTTGGAAGTTGACCCCTTTGGTTTCAGTCGGGCGTCCCTCCAAGTAAGCAGGTGTAGGAATTTGGTGTGTGTTCCTGCCCATGTGCAGAGTGCAGTCAGGCGCTTGTGAATCCGGTGGGGAGAAGGAAGGGGGATTTCTCCCTGTCCTCACACTGTGATTTCCTCACTTGCGTGAAGTTCCGGGGAAAGAATGCCGGATCTACGGAATTAATTGCGGACAATCACTTATGTCATGGACCGAAGGAATGGGTCTGCTCGCTCGGAAACAGTTCCCCTCTGATGCCTGCCGCCCCCTTGGTCACACCAGGCACTGGCCTCCCTGGATTCCTGCTTGGCATTTGTCACGTAGAAAGACCTCCACCAGCGTCCCAAATATTGCTTCACGCAATCCGGCTCCTCCACATGCAGGCAAGCGCAGAGCCATGTTCATGTACGGAAACATCTGTGTGACTGGAACGCAGTTACGGGCACAGGGGTTGGATTCAGAGGCAGGGAGCCCCCAATGTGGTAAAGGTGCGGAAATGTGAACCGGTGGGGGGGGGTCATGACCCCAGCAGGTCGCCGCCTTCCGCTGCCACCACCCTAGACTTACGGTCCCTTGGGAACGGTCCCTTCCGCTGCCACCACCCTGGACTTACGGTCCCTTGTGAACGGTCCTTTCCGCTGCCACCACCCTGGGCTTACAGTCCCTTGGGAATGGCGACGACCTGTCTTCACATCAGTTGGAGAGCCCCCTCCCCCATGGAAGCCAGCGTCAACGTAATCCTTCATAATGGCTTGAAAATATTGCTCCTGTGACCCCGGGGGGACGCATGGCCGTCTCCGTGCTTGCTCCAGGTGATCGCCACCATGACCGCTTGTGCAGGAGAGATTCTGGTGGCGTGACGTGGGTCTGTGACTCAGAATCAGAACAAATGCTTCCTTCTCTAAGGGATACCAGGGCGACACAGTGCGATTTGGCCAGGGGGAGGCCAGAGGGTGAAGCTGGTGTCTAGCAGGACACCACGCCGAGATCCGTGTCTCCCCACAAAAGCTCGCACATGAATGAACATAGAATCATAGAGTTGGAAGGGACCTCCAGGGTCATCTAGTCCAACCCCCTGCACGATGCAGGAAATCCACAAATACCTCCCCCTCCACACATGCACACCCAAGTGGCCGCTGTTCCATGCTCAGAAGATGGCAAAAAACCTTCAGGGTCTCCAGTCAAATTGCCCCAAAGTGGCAATCACCATTTCCAGGGGTGTGTAAGAAAGGACCACAAAAAGAAAGGACCACTGATGCAACCGGTACTCCCTCAAAGCCATGGAGTCTTGCGAGCAAAGATTCTACTTTGCGAAAAGAAGAGAAGAAGAGGAGATTGGATTTATACCCCGCCCTTCACCACCCAAGGGAGTCTCGGAGCAGCTTACAAACTCCTTTCCCTTCCCCTCCCCACAACAAACACAGCTGTGCCAGAACTGTGGCTTGCCCGAGGTCATCCAGCAGGTGCAAGTGGAGGAGTGGGGGAATCAAACCCGGCTCTCCCAGATTAGAGTCCGCGCACTTAACCACTGCACCAAACTGGCATTAAAGTTGTGAGTGAGCGATTTGGCTGCTGCATAAATTAGTTTGCTCTGGAGCCCTCCTTCCTGAGCCGAGACAAAAACGTGTGAGCCGGAGGCTAAAAAACTGTGAGCTAACTCACACTAACTCAGCTTAGAGGGAACACTGGACTGCAGCCCTTCCTGCCCTCCCTTCTCGTGATCTGCCTCAGTTCACAGAATCAGCATTGCCGTCAGGTGGCCGTCTAGCCTTCTGTTTGACAACCTCCCAAGAAGGAGAGCGCACTGCCTCCCGAGGAAGCCTGTTCCACCGAGGAACTGCTCCAACGGTCAGGAAGTTCTTTCTAGCCTTTAGCCAAAAACTCTTCTGTTTTAATTTCAACCATGAAATTAACATGAAGCTGCCTTCTACTGAATCTGACGGTTGGGCTATCGAGCTCAGCATTGCCTACTCAGATGAGCAGTGGCTCTCCGAGGTCCTGGGCAGAGAGGTCTTTCACATCAACTACTATCTGACCTTTTTAACTTGGGGTATTGAGGATTGAACCTGGGACCTTCTATGTGCTAAGCAGAGGCTCTTCCACGGAGCCACGGCCCCTCCACCAGCGACCTGATCCTTAACTTGGAGATGCTGGGGATTGAACCTGGGACCTTCTGCATGCCAGGCAGATGTTCTTCCACTGAGCCACGGCCCCTCCCTAGATATGCACTGGTCACAGTTACAGCCCATTTTACAGAGGAACCACAATTTCCTGTGGCCTTATTTTCCCTACCCCCGCTGAAGAACTCGGGGCAACATGACAGAAGGATTGCGTGATTTATCCTGACAACGCTCCTGCGAGGTAGGGTGAGGCTGACGAACCCAAGGACGCCCAGTGAGCTTTGTGTCTGAGTGGCTGCAAGAATCTATGACTCTCTCGTGGCCACTCACTGGATCAGAGGCCAGGATTCAAAATTCACGGCTTCTCGCCCTGATCCAGATCGCCCAGACAAGCCCGATCTCAGATCTCGGAAGCTAAGCAGGGCCGACCTTGGCAAGAAGAAGAGATTGGATTTATACCCGACCCCTTCACCCAGAGTCTCAGAGCGGCTTGCAATCTCCTTTCCCTTCCCCTCCCGGCAACAGACACCCTGGGAGGTAGGTGGGGGTGAGAGAGCTGGGAGAGAACTGCTCCTGAGGAAACAGCTCTGAGAGAACTTGTGACTGACCCAAGGTCACACCAGCAGCTGCATGTAGAGGAGTGGGGAATCAAATCTGGTTCTCCCAGGTTAGGGTCTGCGCTCCTAACCACTACACCAAACTGGCTCTCCAAGCTGGGTGCAGTGGTTAAGTGGGTGGACTCTAATCTGTGAGAACCGGGTTTGATTCCCCATGCCTCCACTTGCACCTGGCTGGAGGACCTTGGGCAAGCCATAGTTCCGGCACAGCTGTCCTTGAAAAAGAGCAGTTTCTCTCAGAGCTCTCTCAGCCCCGCCTACCTCACAGGGTGTCTGCTATGGGGAGGGAAAGGGAAAGGAGTTTGTCAGCCACTCTGAGACTCCTTTGGGTAGTGAAGGGCGGGGTATTAATACAATCTCTTCTCTTCTTCTTCTCTACTTGGAAGGGCGACCTTCCTCCAAGGAATACCAGGGCTGAGATGCAAAGACAGGTCATCAAGCCATCTCTCCGAAACATCTTTGCTCACTAGGGGTCACCAGAAGTCACCATGAATTCCAGGCTCACAAGCACATAAATACACACTCACACTCTCTCCCACACACAAATAAGATAAACATTAAAAAAAAAAAAAAGAATCACGGCTTCTCCTATAAGATCCCAGCGGGGCAGCAAACCCAGCTGTTCCCCCCTCCCCAATCAAATTCTGAGTCACAGCACCAGAATTCTGCGCCCAGAGAACTCAGATTCTGCGTCTCGAATATGTCATGCAAGTGAGACATAACAGGCCCTTGGTCTGCGTAACCGATTTCGATTCCTAATAATACCCAGTGTCTGAGATCTCTCCAGGTTGCCCCACATATTTTCCAGGCTTATCTTCTGAACCCGGACTAGCAACTTGGTTTGGAGGACACAAGAGAGCACAGATTCCCACAATAAGAACATAAGAACATAAGAGAAGCCCATGTTGGATCAGGCCAATGGCCCATCTAGTCCAACACTCTGTCACACAGTGGCCAAAAATACCAGGGGGCCATCAGGAGGTCCAGCAGTGGGGCCAGGACACCAGAAGCCCTCCCACTGTTGCCCCCCCCAAGCACCAAAAATACAGAGCATCACTTGCCCCAGAGTCTCTATCTATAGCTTGTGGCAAATAGCCACTGATCAACCTCTGCTCCAGATGCTTATCTAATTTCCTCTTGAAGCCGTCCATGCATGTAGCTGCCACCACCTCCTGTGCCATAACACAGGAGCATTGTGAGGATAAATCAGGCAATCCTTATGTCATGTTGCCCCAAGTTCTTCGGAGGGGGTGGAGAATAAGGCCACAGGAAATTGTGGGTCATCCGTAAAATGGGCTGTAACTGTGTCCAGGGCCCATGACTGGAGTGGTCGTGGCTCAGCGGAAGGGACTCCACTTGACATGCAGACGGTTCCAAGTTCTATACTCGGCATCTCCAGTTGAAAGGACCGGGAAGGAGGTGATGTGAAAGTTCTCGACCTGAGGCCTTGGAGAGCTGCTGCCAGTCTGAGTAGACAATACCGACCTTGAGGGACCAGTCGCCTGATTCAGTATAAGCAGGGGTCATTTCATAGAAAAAAAGGTACAGGAGCTCATTAGCATAAATCATTAGCATAACTTATTTGCATATGCCACAGCCCCTGACATCACTGGAAGCGTGTCAGAAGGCAACACCCACCGCTCAGGCTCCACCCCTAGGGACTGTCTTTCCACTCTGGGGGCTGTCATTCCAGTCCCAGAGTAGCCTATCTGGGCCCAGGAGGAATGCTACACAGGTTTCTTCACGCTCCTGTTGGGAGCTGGGGGTGGGGCTTGCCGCTGCCTGTGCTTCTAACTGCCGGAGCTCCGCTCCTGTGCGCTCCTGCTCCAAATGACCCCTGAGTATAAGGCAGTTTCAGGTGATTTTGTGGTGCAGTGATGAGCCCTTTATTTCAGTAGGCCAGCCCCAAGAAACTGGGACAGTTTCTCAGTTTGCAAGGGAATCCAACAATCTCCGAAAAGATCTTGAGATGTATGTGGCTTCCAGCCCTGCAGGCGCCTTGGGATATGTTGCATCCTCGATAGACGATCTAGTCTACCTTTATGCTAAGTGTATCTTCATCCATTTTTGCCTAACCTTCCCCCACTCTGTTCCCCCTCCAGAAAAATATTAGAACTCAAACAGAACAGGACGAGGAGATCAATTCTTCAAAGAAAGGACCATTCAATATGTTGTCGAAGGCTTTCACGGCTGGAGTTTCATTCGTTGCTGTAGATTTTCCAGGTTTTGCGACCATGATCTTGGCATTGTAGGACCTGGCGTTTCACCGGTAGCTGTGACTTGCATCCTCAGAGGTCTAACACAGAATGATGGAGTACACTCGGATGCCCGTCACAGCTACTGGCGAAATGTCAGGTCCTACAGTGCCAAGACCATGGCCACACAACCCGGAAAATCTACAGCAACTAAAGGACCATTTGTTTGTGGAACTCACTGCAACTAGATATCGTGATGGCTACTAACGCAGATGGCTTTGAAGGATAGGGCAGAGATGATTGGTCCATTGAGTTCAGGGGAGCACACAGTTTGGTGTAGTGGTTAAGTGCATGGACTCTAATCTGAGAGAATCAGGTTTGATTTCCCACTCCTCCCCTTGCACCTGCTGGATGACCTTGGGCAAGCCATAGTTCTGGCACAGCTGTTCTTGAAAAAGAGCAGTTTCTGTCAGAGCTCTCTCAGCCCCACCTGCCTCACGGGGTGTCTTTTGTGGGGAGGGGAAGGGAAAGGAGTTTGTAAGCCGCTCTGAGACTCCTTGAGGAGTGAAGGATGGGATATAAATCCAATCTCTTCATCTTCTTCTTCTTCTTGACAATCCTCATGGTTGTCTGTCCCCAGCATCAGATACCCTGTCGATGAACATGGAGGTTTCACTGAGTTGTCATGAACAGTAGCTGATGACTGATCTAATAAAGTTTAGATTATTAACAATGTGTCCGAGAATTCGCTGCCCCCAAACCAAAAAGTATCCTATTCTAAAGATGTTTGTCAGATGAAGAACTGTTATCTAAGTCTCCAGGGATCGCCTATCATTTTGTTACCTAAGGGACTGTGGAGCACCTTTGAAATTCCGACACAGGGTTGTGGGTGCGCAAAAGCAAAATGGCTGCCAGGGGAGGTGAAACCAGTTTGGTGTAGGAGAGACAGTTTGGTATAGTGGTTAAGTACGTGGGCTCTAATCTGGGAGAACCAGGTTAAGTACGTGGGCTCTAATTTGGGAGAACCGGGTTTGATTCCCCTACTCCTCCACTTACACCTGCTGGATGACCTTGGGCAAGCCATAGTTCTGGCACAGCTGTTCTTGAAAAACAGCAGTTCCTGTCAGAGCTCTCTCAGCCTCGCCTACCTCACAGGGTGTCTGTTGTGGGGAGGGGAAGGGAAAGGAGTTTGTAAGCCACTCTGAGAAGCCTTTGGGCAGTGAAGAGTGGGATCTAAATCCAATCTCCTCCTCCTCCTCCTCTAAAATATTAGGGACTCTAATAGGAACTCTAATAGGAACTCTTCAACATTTCCAGCAGGAGCTGTTTAACCAGGTGCCTTTTGACACAGAGCTGTGGTGGCAGCAACTGCTAAAGCAATAAGCAACTCTTCCAAAATCGGCACAGCCAATCAGCAGTCCCGCTCAGCAAAAGCCCCCATAAGGCCCTGCACGCTTTCTAAAAACATTTGGTGGGCGTCGCGTTGCGGAACCCTGATCTGAGCATATGAATGTTAGGAAAAGCTTTCTATTGGAATAGCAGCTGTTGGACATGGGTAGCATTACCAGGGAGCAACTCCTTTGATGGAGGCCTTAAGCAAAGGCAGGAAAGCTTTGGGCATTCTGCGTCGAAAATGCGTTGGACTAGATCTTCTGTTAGGTTCCCGTCCAGCTCTAGAATTCTCCATCAAAATCCTCCCACTGAAATCGGTGGGGCTGGAAAACGCTTAATATTTACTCGACACTACATACGGATAGAGCTGCGGTGGCTCAAGTGGTTAAGACGTTGAACTGCAGTCTGTGGAAGGTCAGTAGTTCAGCAGTTCGAGACCCGAGAGTGCCGCATGACGGAATGAGCTCCCGTCTCTAGTTCCAGCTCCTGCCAACCTAGCAGTTCGAAAGCAAGAAATTGCAAGTAGATAAATAGGTATCACTTCGGTGGGAAGGTAACAGCGTTCCGTGCACTTTGGTGTTTAGTCATGCCAGCCACATGACCACGGAAACGTCTTCAGACAGCGCTGGCTCTTCGGCTTTGAAACGGAGATGAGCACCGCAACCCTAGAGTCGGATTCGACTGGCTTTCGAGCAAGGGAATCTTTACCTTTTTACATAGGGAACTTTCTCAGGGCAGAACTGCACGGTAAATGGAAAACGCCAGGCTGCCGCAGAAAATGACAGGCCCGTGTCTAGTTTTCCCTGCCCCCTTTGGAATACCTAGCTCAATTCGCCCATTGTCCTGAGGTCATGAAAGGAGTCCATTCTCCCCCAGAATGGCCAATGATGTGGAACGGGGTGCCAAAAAAAAAATCGAAATAACAGATATGATTTGTTTCATTTTAAATACATCTTTCTCCTGTAATATATCACCAAAAGCCAAGTGGCAGGGTAGGCTGAGTTAAACTATCTGGGAAAGGATCTTGACCCAGGGCTGCCAATTTTGGCGGTAGCACAGCATTTTTTAAAATGAGAAGAAGAAGAAGAGGAGGAGGAGGAGGAGTGAGCTCCCATCTCTGGTTCCAGCTCCTGCCAACCTAGCAGTTTGAAAGCAGGAGATTGCAAGTAGATAAATAGGTACCGCTTCAGTGGGAAGGTAACAGCATTCCGTGCACCTTGACGTTTAGTCATGCCAGCCACATGAGCACAGGAATGTCTTCGGACAGCGCTGGCTCTTCAGCTTGGAAACTGAGATGAGCACCACAACCCTAGAGTCGGATTTGACTGGCTTTCGAGCCAGGGAACCTTTACCTTTACCTTTTCACTACCCAAAGGTGTCTCAGAGTGGCTTACAAACTCCTTCCCCTTCCCCTCCCCACAACAGACACCCTGTGAGGTAGGCGGGGCTGAGGGAGCTCTGACAGAAACTGCTCTTTCCCAAGAACAGCTGTGCCAGAACTATGGCTTCCCCAAGGTCATCCAGCAGATGCAAGTGGAGGAGTGGGGGAATCAAACCCGGTTCTCCCAGATTAGAGTCCGTGCACTTAGACACTAGACCAAAATGGCTCCCTAAATTTAGCTTTGCCCTAAATAAATACCATGGATTGATACTAGGAAAAGGTCGCCGTTTGCCTTTTAATAGGAAGAGCCCGGTCGTCTGCACACACACACTCCACACACATACCTTCTGTTTCGCTTCCGTACAAAAATGGACCTGGCGTCCCGGTATCTTGCCGCAACGCTATTTTTTAAAAAAGTGTCGTCGTTTTTTCCTGCCAGGAAGAAATTGCGTGCCGTAGGTAGGGGGCTGAGATGGGAAAGTCTTGTTTACTCTTTGCATCCTTTTGGTGGTGCTTTCTTTAAAAGGAAAAAGAAAAAGGAAAGCAGTTGGATTTGCTGTGATTTGTTCTGTTCCAACTCCATCCGGTGCCTATACAGATAGCGGCGTCCTGTTAATAAGCGCAGCACAGCAGCCCGCGCTGGCGTTTTCCCTGACGTCTGGTTTTCTCTGCTTTCGTCTTCGGCTGTACCTGCTGGGCAGTGTTTTGAGACTTTATAATCTTTCGCCGTTAAGTTGCTGCTTTCCTGAAACAGGGTAGACGGAGGGGGAAGAGAAAGAACAATAAGGGGGGAAAAATCTACACACTAGAGCAAGGGGTGGCAAACTCATTTTGTTACGAGGGCCGAATCTGACATAAATGAGACCTTGTCAGGCCACGTGTGTGTCATAAAATGTAATGCCAGGTAGCAGAGATGTAGGGGGATTTCAGACAGGCAATGTATTCCGGTTCAGGAACGGTTCCCAAATGGTTTCTGGTCTGCCATTTTAGAACCGGTTCCCTACCGGAATATATTTGTACTTTCACACACAAATGCTTCTGTCCCATTCAGGAAATGCGGCTGAATCGTTTTATCTGTAAACCGCTTCCAAGTAGTCTTCAGTTTCTTCTCCTGGATCTGAAATGCTTTTCCCTGCTGTTTTTCGCCCGCGTGGGCCATCTTTGCCTTTTTTAAAAAAACGTTCGCTTTAGAGCGCTATAGCGCTATAGGTAAAGGTAAAGGTTCCCTTGCTTGAAAGCCAGTCGAATCCAACTCTAGGGTTGCGGTGCTCATCTCCGTTTCAAAGCCGAAGAGCCAGCACTGTCCGAAGACGTTTCCGTGGTCATGTGGCCGGCATGACTAAACACCAAGGTGCACGGAACGCTGTTACCTTCCCACCGAAGTGGTACCTATTTATCTACTTGCAATTTCTTACTTTCGAACTGCTAGGTTGGCAGGAGCTGGAACTAGAGAGGAGCTCACCCCGTCATGCGGCACCCGGGTCTCGAACTGCTGAACTACTGACCTTCCACAGCCTGCAGTTCAGCGTCTTAACCACTTGAGCCACCGCAGCTCCTATAGCACTATAGCGCTATAACACAATGTCAAAACAGTGCCATAGCGATCCCATTGGAATCCCATCACTGTTTTTAGATTGTGTTATAGCGCTATAGTGCTATAGCGCTCTAAAGCAAATGTTCAAAAAAAAAAAAAAAAGACGGCGCGGGCGGGAAAACAAAGCAGTGCAGTCTGAACTGCCAAACCGCTTCTGATCCGGCTCTTTTCCGGTAGGGGAAAGCCATGTGTGAAATGGCAGCCCTGTACCGGTTTACTTCACGACGGATCAAAAACGGCTTCAAACCGGCTGAAACTTGGTAATGTGAAATGCCCTGTAAATTTAATCAAGGACACGGACAAACACAAAGATTTTTTCAACTTCATATCAAACATGCTTAAAACACCAGCACTCTTGCAACACTTCACCTATTTGACAGTCTCTGGTAACTGACACCTCTTGCTCTGAATTATTGCATCAAAGGCTGAGTTCAGACTGGCAATTTGCCCCACGTTCCAGCCACGTTTCCCAAGGGGGCGTTCACAGAGGCACATCTGCCTGGCGTTCCCCACCTGTAGGCAACCCGTGCTGTTCCGCTTTGCTCCCGCGTTTAAAAGATACCTGTTACAAGTGGTAGCAAATCCCGGAGAGTGCCTTTAGCCCGCATCAGTCCACTTCCCGGAAGTGTGAACGCTCAGCCAAAAAGCCTATGATTGGTGCATATGATTGGCTGTGCTCCGCTGTACCACATAAGGCGCGTATGATTGCCTATGTGTGTCAGTATTGCCTACTCAGACTGGCAGGAGCCTGGTGCCTTCTCATGATTGGAATGCCCAATTCTCTCGGCTACCGGCTTACAGTCCACCAAACATCCATCCCAGCTGGTTGTTTTCCCCGTTCTTCATATGTGGTGATATACTCTAGTCTTAAGAGCAATAGCGGCACAGTTATCAGTGTTGTGGCACAGGTCTGCCCTTCCTCTAGGTGATTTGTAAACATGGCAAGGCTAGCTTTTGAAGTGGACTAGTGTGGCATATCTCCCTTGGCCCCTCGAGGGCAGTATTGTCTACTCGGACTGGCAGCAGCTCTCTGGTATTTCCCACTAGAAGTCTTTCATGTCACCTAATACCTGGTCCCCTTTTTAACTGGAGATGCTGGGGATTGAACCTGGGACTTTCTGCACGCCAAGCAGAGGCTCTTCCACTGAGCCACAGCCCCTCTTTACAGCTCCCCAGGGTCTCAGGCAGAGGTCTTTCCCATCACCTCCTGCCTGGTCCTTTTAACTGGAGATGCCGGAGATTGAACCTGGGACCTTCTGCACACCAAGCAGAGGCTCTGCCACTGAGCCACAGCCCCTCTTTACAGCTTTCCAGGGTCTCAAGCTGAGGTCTTTCACATCACCTCCTGCCTGGTCCTTTTAACTGGAGATGCTGGGGATTGAACCAGGGACCTTCTGCGTGCCGAGCAGAGGCTCTTCCAGTGAGCCACGGCCCCTCTTTACAGCTCTCCAGGGTCTCAGGCAGAGGTCTTTTCCATCACTTACTGCCTGGTCCTTTTTAACTGGAGATGCTGCTGGGGATTGAACCTGGGACCTTCTGCACACCAAGCAGAGGCTCTTCCACTGAGCCACAGCCCCTCTATACAGCTCTCCGGGGTCTCAGGCGGAGGTCTTTCCCATCACCTCCTGCCTTGTCCTTTTTAACTGGAGATGCCGGGGATTGAACCTGCGAACTTCTGCACACCAAGCAGAGGCTCTTCCACTGAGCCACAGCCCCTCTATACAGCTCTCCGGGGTCTCAGGCGGAGGTCTTTCCCATCACCTCCTGCCTTGTCCTTTTTAACTGGAGATGCCGGGGATTGAACCTGCGAACTTCTGCACACCAAGCAGAGGCTCTTCCACTGAGCCACAGCCCCTCTATACAGCTCTCCGGGGTCTCAGTCTGAGGTCTTTCCCATCACCTGCTGCCTGGTCCTTTTAATTGGGAGATGCCGGGGACCTTCTGCATGAAATCCACTGAGCCACAGCTCCTCCCCTCCCCTCCTCCACCCTGCCCATCTTTGTATGGTGTCGAAGTCAGCTGTGACAAGAGGGAGCTCTATGAGGAGACCCAGACAGTGGTGGGCGGCCCAATCGGGCTGCCAGCTTCCACTCTTCCCTCCCTCCGTGGAATGGTGCAGGGGGTGAGGAGGGGGTGGTGGAAGCAGTGTGGGAGGCGGGTGCCCTCCCTATCGCTCGGGGTGAGGGGGGAAGAGTTCAAATGGTAGGCTGAAGAGTGGGAAGAGTGGCCCCACTGCTGGACCTCCTGATGGCACCTGGTATATTTTGGCCACTGTGTGACAGAGTGTGGGACTGGATGGGCCATTGGCCTGATTCAACATTGGCTTCTCTTATGTTCTTATGTTCTTATGGGAAGAGGGAGAAGAGTGTGAGCGAAGGGGGGGAGGAGTGCAGGTTAGGGTTAGGGTTAGGGCTCCTTCCCTGTAGCAAGGAGAGGAGGGTGCCACAGGAGGAGGGCGAGTAGGGAACTGCTTAGGAAGAGTTGCCAGTCTCGGGGTGGGGCCTGAAGGTCTCCCAGAATTAGAAGAAGAAGAAGAGATTCGGTTTATACCCTGCCCTTCACTACCCGAAGGAGTCTCAGAGCGGCTCGCAATCTCCTTTCCCTTCCCCTCCCCACAACAAACATCCTGTGAGGCAGGTGGGGCTGAGAGAGCTCTTGAGAGAACTGCCCCTGAGAGAACAGCTCTGAGAGGAGAAGAAGAAGAGATTGGGTTTATACCCCGCCCTTCACTACCCAAAAGAGTCTCAGAGCGGCTTTACAATCTCCTTCCCCTTCCCCCTCCCCACAACAGACACCCTGTGAGGCAGGTGGGCCTGAGAGAGCTCTTTCGAGGACTGCCCTTGAGAGAACAGCTCTGAGAGGAGAAGAAGAGATTGGGTTTATACCCCGCCGTTCACTACCCAAAAGAGTCTCAGAGCGGCTTTACAATCTCCTTCCCCTTCCCCCTCCCCACAACAGACACCCTGTGAGGTAGGTGGGGCCAAGAGAGCTCTTTCGAGGACTGCCCTTGAGAGAACAGCTCTGAGAGGAGAAGAAGAGATTGGGTTTATACCCCGCCGTTCACTACCCAAAAGAGTCTCAGAGCGGCTTTACAATCTCCTTCCCCTTCCCCCTCCCCACAACAGACACCCTGTGAGGTAGGTGGGGCCAAGAGAGCTCTTTCGAGGACTGCCCTTGAGAGAACAGCTCCAAGCGAACTTGTGGCTGACCCACGGCCACACCAGCAGCTGCATGTGGAGGAGCGGGGGAATCAAACCCGGTTCTCCCAGATTAGAGTCCGCGCTCTTCACCGCTACACCAAATTGATCAACGTAGATCATGTCTCCCTGGAGGAAACGGCTGCGTTGGAAGGTTGATTCGGTGACACTCATCTCTGCTGAGGTCTGTCCCTCTCCCCAACCCCACCCCACCCCAAGCTCCACTCCCAAATTTCCAGGGATTTCCCAAACCCAGAGTTGGAAACTCGACACCTAGGACAGGGGAAGGCAGGGTTTAGGGAGGGAGGGACCTCGGGGGGGGGGTATAATGCCCTAGAGCAGGGGTGTCAAACAAAAGGCCCGGGGCCGGAACCGACCCATCTGGGGCTTTTATGTGGCCTGCAAGCAACTAATGCAAGGGAGGGAACAGGAGATTGCTTTGTGAGGGGGGGGATTGTGGCTCCAGCATGGCGTAACAGCCTCGTCTGCAGCAGTCAAGCATCGTGGGAGTATCTGCCCAGTGCTGTCCACCCATATGGGTTTTACCTTTGTGTCCCCCTCCCGGCCCATGAGTCCTTGCAGTGAGGATGCACCAGCTCGGAGTTTACCAGCTGCTGGCTGCCCTTTATACAGTTTAAATCTCCGGTACCTGGCATTACGTTTTATGCCACACATGGCCCGCCATACCCGACGAAATGGCATTTATGTCAGATCCGGCCTTCATAACAAATGAGTTCAACACCTCTACCCTAGAGGCCACCGTCTAGAGTAGCCATTTTCTCCAGGGGAACTGATCTCTGTAGTTTGAAGATCGTAGGGTTGCCAAGTTACTTACAGGTGATCGCGGGGGCGACCTGGTTCCTTTCCGGGGCACTCACCCGGAAGTGATGTCATCACATCAGGCACGTCGCCGGCTGACGCTCTAGCAACCAGCCTGGAAACTCTACGGTACCATAGAGTTTTCAGGCTGATTGCTAGAGTGTCAGCCAGTGATGTACCCCAACGTGATAATGTCACCTCTGGGTGACATCATCGCACTGGGCATGTTGGCCCGGACTGGGCACTTTGGGGGTGAGGTTCCCCCCGCCAGCCTTTTCCAGACCGGTGGATTGGGGATCCTTTTAGCGGGAGACCTGGCAGCCCTAGAAGATCAGTCCTAATTGCAGATCTCTAGGCCGCAACGGAGGCCAGCAACTCGAGTCCCGGTTTTGATATTCAGGGGAAGTGCCATCGAGTCGTAACAAACGCGGGAATCACCCCGTCATGGACCTGACCTTGCTGGTTCCTTCTCTGCTTTCCGACTCCCCCGTTAGGTGCCCCTCTCCACTTTCTGTCCCGTTCCAGAACCTTTAGGGGGGGGGGAAACCCTCTTTCCCCCTCCTCATAACGTCTCTCTCCCTGGGCTATCGTTTGTTACATGCCATAACCCTGTAACTGTATAATTCATCTCTCTAAAGGCCTTCTGGGACGCCGGTTGTGTGAGAGATGCTATAAAAATAGGCTATATTTTATCGTTGATTTATCGAGACCAACTGGCAATTGTGTCTGGCTTCACAGTACCTGCACAGTTGGGGGCTGTTCCAGTGGGACTCAGACAATATCCATTACCCCAAATTCACCCACGAACGCGCGCGCCAGGCGGCTGCTAAAAAAACAAGTCTGTTTTGGCTTTTATTGATGTTGGAGGAAGGGGTACTGGAGTTTCAGAGTTTCTCCTCCAAGCTTTGGTTCTCTGGCTCACCCCCTGCAGAGCAACGTTGGCAAGAAGGGATTTGCAATTGTCCGGAGAGCAAAAGAAACCGGTCAAGATCCCAGATGCGAAGACACTTCAGTGGATTTTGCTAACCTGGACCCGTCTGTCAGCTCCAAAATCATCCATAATAGTCCTTCGTCAGAATGGCTTTTCCCCCCCCTTCCTCCCAGAGGACGTCTATTTTATTATTCATTATGATGTAGGACATTTATATGCCGCCGTTCCAATTTAGTAATGGCTCAGAGCGGTTCCGCCAACCCGTGGCAATAATTGAAAGGGGTGTGTGTGTTCCCATCCCTATTAAGCAGAGATTTCCAGGCTATGAAAATGAAGACTTTGCAAACTACTTACGCTTTTCTTTTTTAAACTTGATTTAAGCATTTTTTAAAACTTTAATAGTATATCCCCCCGAGGGGAAAAAAAATACCGCACTTACATATCAGAAAAGGGGAGAAAAAGGAAAAGCTTCCTCTTTATCTATAGCTCTCTAAACTCCGGAAAGATTTTTAAAGGGTCCGGACAACAATAAAAAATATACGGGTGACTTCAGAAAGAGATTTTGAGGTGTGCGACATCGATTT
This sequence comes from Gekko gecko, assembly GCA_029375565.1. Lineage (NCBI taxonomy): Eukaryota > Metazoa > Chordata > Lepidosauria > Squamata > Gekkonidae > Gekko > Gekko gecko. The sequence goes on along the minus strand of JAPDNY010000010.1, from coordinate 122,548,544 downwards.
GAATCGTTTCATGCCACAATCGACATGCATTTTAAAACTGCAGGCATAAAACGTTACAACTCAGAGCAAGTCAAATGCAGAAACACGGTTTTCCACGATGCCTGCAACACAACACTCACCGGCTGGGGGAAGAGCGCAGGGAGAAAAGGAAGAGAGCAAAATCAAATAGTTCTTGGAAGAGAGAGGCATTTATTCTTTATTTTAAAATATCTCTATGTGACTTTCCACCTGGTTACGGTCCTTCAGATAGGAGGCAACAAACCATGAAAGCAAGGGTGTCGAACTCATTTGTTACGAGGGCTGAATCTGACATAAATGAGACCTTGTTGGGCTGGGCCCTGTCTGTTGTAAAGTGTAATGCCAGGTAGCGGAGATATAAACTTTATAAAGGATGTGAAATGAAAACATGCTTAAAACATTAGCACTCTTGCAATATATTTTTATTTAACAGTGTCTGATAACTGACGCCTTTTGCTCTGGATTATTGCTTCCAAATGTCTGGGCTGTTGCAATCTTGAGTATGCTGTTCAGGTGTGTATCTGTGAGCTACAGACCTGCTTTTAATTTATTGACATTCACTACAGAAATCTCATGCTCAGAGTTCTGAGCCTAGGACCCAAGGGAAAACATGAAATGGCTGGGCATTGCGAGCTTTTGTACATAAATTGCTTCGTGTGCTGGTCAAAAACATGGGAAGGCACCGTGACACAGACTGAGGGCTATGTGTTTGTCTACAAAACTAGTCTTCCTCAGTGGTCAGTATCAGCCTCCTATTTGGGAAGTCTAAGTTCAAAATCCCCAAAGGAAATATGCCGGGTGAACTTGGTCTGGACACACACTCTCAGCCTAATCCACCTCACCGGCTTGTTGTCATTCCTCTTCTAAATAGTTCACGTGGCTTTCCTACTGAGAAAGATTGGATCATGAGGGCATGAATACAGTGAAAAGGGGGAGGGAACCCAGTTGCACCCAGGAGAGCCACAGCATAACAAGCCCAACAAAACACACACATTGGAACAAGGCACACAAAAGCTCATGCCTTGGATAAAACTTTGTTGGCCTTAAAGGTTGTTTGTATTTCTCCCATGTGATTAAGGCAGACAAGCAAAGCAAGCTGTCCCTCCTTCCCTCCCTCCCTTCAGGGAGGAGTCTCAGCCACTGGAGGTGAAGAAAGGATTGCTTTTCTTTCCTGTGCAATTGAGGCAGCCTGGACAGGAAGCAAGCTCTGGCTCATTCCCTCCACCTGGGAGGAGGAGGGGAAGAGTCTCAGCCAGAGCAGGGAACAGAAGCTTTCCTATCTATCTCTCCTTAGCGATGGAGAGAGTCTGGCAAAGCAAGTTAGGACGCAGCAGCAGCAGCAGAACTGGAAGAAGCAGCAGGAGACAGCCAGTTCCACTGCAGGCCCAATAGAAGCCCTCTGGGGACCTGATCCGGCTTTCAGCCCGCATGTTTGACCCCACCCTCCCACATTGAAGCATTTCCACATTCAAACATGAAATTGGTGTTTAAAATACAAACATATGCATAAGTTCTTCAAAACAATTGCATAAAAGCACACAAGCATGGAGGAGCGCACATAAGAGTTAGTGATAGGGTGGCCAGGTCCTTCCTCCTTCTCCTCTTCTTCCTCTTCCCCTTCCTCCTCCTCCTCTTCTTCTTCCTCCTCCTCCTCCTCTTTTTCTTCCTCCTCCTCCTCCTCCTTTTCCTCCTCTTTTTCTTCCTCCTCCTCCTCCTTTTCCTCCTCTTCTTCTTCCTCCTCCTCCTCCTTTTCCTCCTCTTCTTCTTCCTCCTCCTCCTCCTTTTCCTCCTCTTCTTCTTCCTCCTCCTCCTCCTTTTCCTCCTCTTCTTCTTCCTCCTCCTCCTCCTTTTCTTCCTCCTCTTTTTCTTCCTCCTCCTCCTCCTTTTCCTCCTCTTTTTCTTCCTCCTCCTCCTCCTTTTCCTCCTCTTTTTCTTCCTCCTCCTCCTCCTTTTCCTCCTCTTCTTCTTCCTCCTCCACCTCCTTTTCCTCCTCTTTTTCTTCCTCCTCCTCCTCCTTTTCCTCCTCTTCTTCTTCCTCCTCCTTCTCTTCTTCCTCCTCCTCTTTTTCCTCCTCTTCTTCTTCTTCTTCCTCTTCCTCCTCCTCCTCCTCCTCTTCGTCTTCTTTTTCCTCCTCCTCTTCCTCCTCCTCCTTTTCTTCTTCCTCCTCCTCCTCTTCTTCTTCTTCCTCTGCCTCCTCTTCTTCCTCTTCCTCCTCTTCCTCCTCCTCTTCCTCCTCCTCTTCTTCTTCTTCTCCTCCTCCAAAGCTGCCATTTTCTCCACGGGGACAGCAATAGCAGAAGATCTCCAGGTGCCACCCGGAGGCCGGCAAACCTAAGGCCACCGACAGCCACCGTAGCCTATGGGATCCTATTTTGACATAGGACGGAAGATCTGGATTTAATCCCCTGCTCATTTCGGAAGTTAAACACCCACCCCTGCCCCCACCCGGGACCCAGCTAGCCTCCCTTTCAGTGATGGGGGGACTCACCCCTTTCCTTTGGACAGCGTTAAGAGTTGGAACGAATCCCTGGGTGGTGCTTCGCGTGACTCCATGGTGGGTGAGGCAAAAAGCAGGAGGAGTCTATGTGAGATTCGGCCCGCTCGCTCTTCCCATGACAGCCCTTCAAATACTTGAAGACTACAATCACGTCCCCTCTGAGTCTTCTCTTTCCCAGGCTAAACATACCCAACTCTTTCAGCCTTTCCTCATAAGACTTGGATTCAAACCCTCTCACCATCCTGGTTGCCCTTTTTGATAGGTGTTGTCTCCTTGAAGGGGAGGCCTCTCTTTGTTTTAACCTGGGAGCTGCCTTCTGACCCCTCCTCTCTCGCGCATTGTCCTCTCCCTCTCTCTACATGGCCTTCCACGGAGTCACATGTCTCTGCAGGCCTCTCCTGTATAGACAATGACCTCATACTCTCACATAAACGATGCCAGCCAAGTTAGCCATTTGTGACAAGGAAAGTACTCTTTAGATTAGGCTTTCTGAAATACACTGGGTTCGAGACGCGTATAGTGACCAGCTCATAGTTTGTTAGTGATTTCAGCTTAACTCTAAGACGACTCAGGCAGGGCCAGAGCTCTGCTTGTATGCATGCAAAACACTCCACCCCACACCCACCCACTCCCCGTGATAGGCTATTTACAAAACATTACTACTTGATTGGTTTATTCTAGAATCCTGGTCAGCTATTGTTCTTGTGCTCCAAGCTCATCCAGACTCCAGGGTGATCCAATCAGGGATGATTCAGTCCCAATACATAACTTTCTTTCTTTCTTTCTTTCTCTCTTTCTCTCTTTCTCTCTTTCTTCCTTCCTTCCTTCCTTCCTTCCTTCCTTCTCTCTCTCTTTCCTTCCTTCCTTCCTTTCTTCCTTCCTTCCTTCTCTCTCTCTTTCCTTCCTTCCTTCTTTCCTTCCTTCTTTCCTTCCTTTCTTTCTTTCTTCCTTTCTTTCTTCCTTCCTTCCTTCCTTCCTTCCTTCCTTCCTTTCTTTCTTTCTTTCTTTCTTTCCTTCCTTCCTTCCTTCCTTCCTTCTCTCTCTCTTTCCTTCCTTCCTTCCTTCCTTCCTTCCTTCCTTCCTTCCTTCCTTCCTTCCTTCCTTCCTTCCTTCCTTTCTTTCTTTCTTTCTTTCTTTCTTTCTTTCTTTCTTTCTTTCTTTCTTTCTCTTCCTTTGACTGGACCTACTTAAATAAATGTAAGTTTACCTTCTTGTTTTGCAGTATTCTTCTGGGTAGATTTATTTACTGCGCTCACTATCGCGCTTCTATGACAGGACAAACTCTGCTATATTAACCAAATATCCCAATAAGCTTCGTGTGTATATCGGGGAGGGGCCGTGGCTCGGTGGAGGAGCCTCTGCTTGGCATGCAGAAGGTCCTGGGTTCGACCCCAGGCATCTCCAGTCAAGTACCAGGCAATTAGTGACGTGAAATACCTCTGCCTGAGACCGCAGGAAACCGCTGCCTGCCTGGGTAGACAATACTAACATTGATGGACCAGCGGTCTGACTCAGATTAAGGCACCTTCACGTGTTCATGAGTTATAGGGGAGGGGCTTGGCTCAGTGGCAGAGCCTCTGCTTGGCATGCAGAAGGTCCCCGGTTCAATGCCAAGCATCTCCAGCTAATAGGACCAGGCAGGAGTTGATGTGAAGGACCTCAGCCCTGAGACCCTGGAGAGCTGTAAAGAGGGGCCGTGGCTCAGTGACAAAGCCTCTGCTTTGCATGCAGGACCAGGCAGGAGGTGATGGTGAAAGGCCTCAGCCGGAGACCCTGGAGAGCCTCTGACAGTCTGGATAGACAATCCTGACCTTGATGGGCCAATAGTCTGATTCAGTATAAAGAAGCTTCATGTGTTCATATTTTCAAAGGAAGGGGCTGTGGTTCACTGGCTGGGCATCTGCTTGGCATGCAGAAGGTCCCAGGTTCAATCCCCGGCATCTCCAGTTAGAAGGTCCAGGTAGGAGGTGATGGTAAAGACCTCTGCCTAAGACCCTGGAGAGTCGCTGCCAGTCTGAGTAGACAAGAGTGACCTCAATGGCCTTGAGCTGGATAGCCCAGGGAAGCCCGATCTCATCAGATCTCAGAAGCTAAGCAGGGCCGACCCTAACAAGTACTTGGATGGGAGACCTCCAAGGAATACCAGGGCTGGGATGTAGAGGCAGGCAAAGGCAAGCCATCTTTCGAAATATCCAAGCCCCACTAGGTGTCGCCAGAAGTCAACCATGACTTTCAGGCACATGCATAGACACACACACACACACACACAAATTCACACACACACACACCGGGGCTATTTCTGGGCAGGAAACGCACAGGAACGAAGTTCCGGCTGGCTCCGGAGTTGGCCACGCCCAGCAGGAACTCATTAGCATAACAGGCCACACCCAACAGCAGAAACTCATTAGGGTTGGCTACATGAGGGGTGGTGTGGCCTAACATGCAAAGGAGTTCCTGCTACCAAAAAAAGCCCTGGGTTTTGACAACAAACAAGGTCAACAGAATAAGCAGCAAAAGGTGGGTGTGGCTGGATGACCACAGCTCTTGGTAACATGGGGGTGTGGCCTAATAGGCTAATGAGCTGTGCTGTCAGGGGTGTGGCCTAACATGCAAAGGAGTTCCTGCTACCAAAAAAAAGCCCTGGGGTTTTGACAAGAAACAAGGTCAACAGAATAAGCAGCAAAAGGTGGGTGTGGCTGGATGACCACAGCTCTGGTGACATGGGGGTGTGGCCTAATAGGCTAATGAGCTGTGCTGTCAGGGGTGTGGCCTAACATGCAAAGGAGTTCCTGCTACCAAAAAAAAGCCCTGGGTTTTGACAACAAACAAGGTCAACAGAATAAGCAGCAAAAGGTGGGTGTGGCTGGATGACCACAGCTCTTGGTAACATGGAGGTGTGGCCTAATAGGCTAATGAGCTGTGCTGTCAGGGGTGTGGCCTAATATGCTAATGAGTCCCCGCTGGGCTTTTTCTACAAAAAAAAAGCCCTGCACACTCCCCAAAAACGAGTTCCCTCAATGGACCAAGGGTCCGGTTAAATACTGGGTTCTAGATGCATTGCAGGGATCAGCTCTGGTCTGTTCAGCAAACGACAAGACTGGAGCCCTGCTTATAAAGCCTGCAAACGCCACACCCGACACACTCCCAGGGACAGGCTATTGACATTACCCCGCTTATCTATTGGTTAGTTCCGGGATCCAGGCGAGCTATTGTTCTAGAGAAGCAAGCTCAACCCGTTCTAGGTTCAGCCTGAGGAACGGCTTTAGGCCCAGTACGTAACAGATCCGATGCAGCATATGACAGCTTCCTGTGTATTCATTGATGTCCTACGCGCACCGATAAAGCACGCCGCCTCTGTTCCAAAGACGAAATGAATGCAGAGGGGCACCAACCTGACCCGTCCTTCCCCTCCGCACATTCGCCGGTCGCTCGAATCAGGCCAATAATTGCTCCCTTGTGGTGCGCAGGGAGGTTGCAGTGCGGAAAGGAGGCCCCTGGCGGAACAGCTGAGCCTTCTCGGCCTTCTTTGACAGCCGGCAGGCGTCTTTCTGTCGCTTTCTTCACGGGCTCCCTTTGGCTTTGCTTTCTAATCTTCTTTCCCCGACCTCAGGCGAGATCTTCCAGGCTTTGGGGGCAGCTTTCCTTCCCGCACGGCAGGCAGCATAAACACCACGGGCCTCCGGCTGGGGCCGATTTACTTCCCTTCTTAATGGCGTGTCGGAGGGCAGGCCGTTTTGCGGGGGGACGAAAACCCGGCCGAGAAAGATTTGTATGAGGGCTCAGGGGAAGTAGGAAACACCGCTGGTTAATGCATTCCAGGTGAGGGAAGGGAACGGCTTCCATCCTGAGGAGGAAAGGCGAAATCCAGGCAGGCGGCCGTCCGCAGTTGTGGCGCAAATCCTTGGCTTTTCGTAAATGCTAAAGAGCCAGTTTGGTGTGGTGGCTAAGAGCTCGGACTTTAATCTGGGAGAACCGGGTTTGATTCCCCACTCCTCGACTTGCAACTGCTGGATGACCTTGGGGTCAGTCGCAAGTTCTCTCAGAGCTGTTCTCTCAAGGGCAGTCCTTGGGAGAGCTCTCTCAGCCCCGCCTACCTCAGGGTGTCTGTGGTGGGGAACATAAGAACATAAGAGAAGCCAATGTTGAATCAGGCCAATGGCCCATCTAGTCCAACACTCTGTCACACAGCGGCCAAAATATACCAGGTGCCATCAGGAGGTCCAGCAGTGGGGCCAGGACACTAGAAGCCCTCCCACTGCCGCCCCCTCCAGCACCAAGAATAGAGTGCATCACCTGACCCAGACTGAGAGTTCCCATCTATACCCTGTGGCTAATAGCCACTGATGGACTTCTGCTCCATATATTTATCTAATTCCCTCTTGAAACTGTCCATGCTTGTAGCTGCCACTACCTCCTGTGGCAGTGAATTCCATGTGTTAATCACTCTTTGGGTGAAGAAGGACTTCCTTTTATCCATTCTAACCCGACTGCTCAGCCATTTCATGGAGTGCCCACGAGTTCTTGTATTGTGAGAAAGGGAGAAAAGTACCTCTTTCTCAAACTGCTCAATCCCATTCATAATCTTATAAACCTCGATCATGTCACCCCTCAGCCGTCGTTTCTCCAAGCTAGGAAGGGAAGGGGAGGGAAGGGGAGGGGAGGGAAGGGAAGGGAAGGGAAGGGAAGGGAAGGGAAGGGAAGGGAAGGGAAGGGAAGGGAAGGGAAGGGAAGGGAGTTTGTAAGCCGCTCTGAGACTCTGAGTGAAAGGCAGGGTATAAATCCAATTTCTTCTTCTCCTCTTCTTCTCTCCCACCAGCCTCCTGCCTCCCCCCCCGAATTTTGAATGCTGCCTAATTGTAAAAAAGGAGCAAACACATTGCTGCCATAATAAATTCAATGTGCTCCAGGCAGGGCGGGGGTACCCAACGTGGTGGCTTTGGGTGCCATGACACCCACCAACAATTTTCCCGGACCCTGCCAAGTCCTTCTGGAAAGGGGGCGGGGCTACATGGAGCTTTTGTCCAGCGGGGCTTCCGATTGGCTGTGCAGATTGAAAGCCATCCTGTCAAACAGAGCATCTGCCAAAACGTTGGGGAGTTACTGTTAGTTAAATGTAAACTTGCTCCCCGTTTGGTGCTGTAGTTAGGAGCACGGACGCTAAACTGGGAGAACTGGGTTTGATTCCCCACTCCTCCACGTGCAGCTGCTGGAGTGACCTTGGGTCAGTCACAAGTTCTCTCCGAGCTGTTCTCCCGAGAGCTGCCTCAGCCCCACCGACCTCACAGGGTGTCTGTTGTGTGGCAGGGGAGGGAAAGGGGATTGTAAGCCTCCTTTGAAACTCTTCAGACCTGAGCAGTGTTTGATGCCATTGAGTCCACCCTCCAAATCAGTGTCCAAAGATTTCTAAAAAATCTCACAATTTGATGTCTGAGTCCATGTTACTGACTTCATTAAGACTGCAGAGAGACTGTCCCATCAAGTCAAAGATGCTGGTCGGATGGGTACACAAGAGAGGGTATTTTCAGTGGCACAACAAACACACCCCGCCCCCGGAAGATGCGCCTGGCCCCCAGCTCTCGATCTTCAGTCTGCATTTGACTCATTTAGCTTTTATTTATTGTCCTAGTCCTAGTGGGAGAATCAGAATTGTGGGCTTTTATGGGTTTTCCCACAATTACTGTTTTATTTACGTCGTAAATGACCTCGAATACTGTAAAGGTAGAACGTAAGAAGAGCCCTGCTGGATCACACCAACAGTCTGTCTCAGTGGTGTCGAACTCATTTGTTACGAGGGCTGGATCTGACATAAATGAGACCTTGTCGGGCCGGGCCACGTGTGTGTCATAAAATGTAATGCCAGGCAGCGGAGATATAAACTTTATAAAGGACACAAAGACCAAGGTGTTTTTTTTTACTTAAAATAAAAACATGCTTAAAACAGTAGCACTCTTTAACTGACACTTCCTGCTCTAGATTGCTGCATCAAAATGTCTGTGCTGTTGCAATCTTGAGTATGCCGTTCAGGTGTGTATCTGTAGGCCGCAAACCTACGATGATGCAGCAGCAGCAGAACTGGAAGAAGACTCAGAAGACGGCCAGTTCCACTGCGGGCCTGATAGAAGCCCTCCGGGGGCCTCATCCGGCCCCCAGACTACATGTTTGACGCCCCTGGTCTATCTAGTCCAGCATCCTGTCTCACACAGGCCTAATATGTATGGGTGTTTCCCCTGACTTTCACAGTGCATGTCCATCGGGTTTTCTTCATCATTCTGCATTGATTTTCCTCCCTGCAGTGCTTATTTTGCTTTCTGGTTGCTATTTACCCGAGTTTTCAGAGAGTGCTTTTGTGCCGATTTCCCCCTTGTTTTGCTTCCAAGCCAAAGGTAATTCAAAAGTGTGCCGATTCCCTTGGATTCCCCCTGACCTTTTGCCACCGCTGCCCCGCCCACAAAGGTCACCGCCCCGCCCACAATGGGGTTGTTCCACCCACGCTGCACCTTCCACTCTGCACAGGCTCCATTTCTCCCTCATTTTTAATTTTTTTTTTAAAGTGGCATGAGCCTAGTGAATCATAGAATCATAGAATATTAAAGCTGGAAGGGACCTTGCAGGTCATCTAGACCAACCCCCTGCACTCGGCAGGAGCATAGCCGAAAGAGAGCCCTACGACATACCCGAAAGATGGTCGTCCAGCCTCTGTTTGAAAACGTCAAGCAAAGGAGCACCCCCCCCACACAAGGCTGTCTGTTCCACTGCTCAACCACTCTTACAGTTAGGAAATTTCTCCCGATATTTAGCCAGTGTTGACTCCCTTGTAATTTCCACCCATTAGATCTAGTCTTATAATCTGGAAAAAGAGAGAATAGATCTGCTCCATCTTCCACATGACAGCCCTTCAGATATTTGAAGACTGCAATCATGTCCCCTCTAAGCATTCTCTTTCCCAGGCTAAACATATGAGACTATCGCTTGTCTTGGACTGCTGAATTTAAAAAAAATAAATGACAAGGGGAAAGTTTAAAAGCAGCTGTGCGAGGTTTAGTTCCCTGCTGGTGTTGACTTGGAACGGGGACCAGAGAGGAGGCAAACAGCAGTGTCTCCAGTTTGGGGGGGGGGAAGGATTTCAGTGCTGCATGCAAACAAAATAAAGGGGGAGGGAAGGTCAGCATGGAATGAAATTGACATAAGATGTAAGGAGAAAGAGACACTGGGATTGGAAGCCTAAAGCTTTGAAAATATTTTTCCCTTTTAATGCTTTAGTGAACAAATTTGGGGGGGGGGCATTCTGGCAGTCTCCGGAAGCTTAAAATTAAAATGGCAGCTGAGCCACATGGACCTTCTGCGAACTGCCAAACTTAAGAATCGTTTGGGATCGATCCATTGGAAGGACAGAGTGCAATCCGTACAGGCAGGGCTCTTTTTGTAGCAGGAACTCCTTAGCATATTAAGCGACACACCCCTGATGAAACATGAGCCTGCAGTGTGATGTGGCTGTGAAGAAAGCGAATGCAATCTTAGGATGCATTAGCAGAAGCATTGTGTCCAGATCACGGGAGGTGGTAGTTCTACTCTATTCTGCTATGGTCAGGCCCCACCTGGAGTCCTGTGTCCAGTTTTGGGCACCACATTTTCGGAAGGATGTTGACAGACTCGAGCGGGTCCAGAGGAGGGCGACCGGGATGGTGAGAGGGTTGGAGTCCAAGTCTTATGAGGAAAGGCTGAGGGAGTTGGGTCTGTTTAGCCTGGGAAAGAGAAGGTTTAGAGGGGACATGATGGCAGTCTTCAAGTATTTGAAGGGCTGTCATGTAGAAGATGGAGCAGATCTATTCTCTCTTGCTCCGGATTGCAAGACTAGATCTAATGGGTGGAAATTACGGGGGAGTCGTTACCGGCTTAATATCAGGAGAAACTTCCTGACTGTAAGAGTGGTTGAGCAGTGGAACAGACTGCCTCGGGAGGTGGTGGATGCTCCTTCGCTGGACGTTTTCAAGAGGAGACTGGACAACCATCTTTTGGGTATGTTGTAGGTATGTAGGGGTTTCGGCTGTGTTCCTGCAGAGTGCCGGGGGTTGGACTAGATGGCCTGCAAGGTCCCTTCCAACTCTAACATTCTATGATTCTATGATTCTATGTAGCCAATCCTCCAAGAGCTTACAGTAGGCCCCTGTAAGAAGAGCTCTGTAAGCTCTTGGAGGATTGGCTACATTAGGGGTGTGTGGCCTAATATGCAAAGGAGTTCCTGCTACAAAAAAAGAGCCCTGCGTACAGGACAGGCTTTGGGAAAAAACTGCCAAGAATGTGACCCAGTGTGCAGGATCAAATTACAGAATCACAAAGAGAAAACCATTTCCTCCAGGGGAAGTGATCCCTGTTGCCTGGAGACCAGTTTTAATTGAGGGAGCTCTCCAGGTGGCACCTGGAAGTTAGCAACCCTATTGTAAAGGTGCCAACAACCAAGTGGGACCTGGGTATCCCCCAAAATTACGACTCATCTCCAGACTACAGGGATCAGTTCCCCTGGAGGAAATGGATTGTTTTTTTTAGTGTGGACTCTATGCCATCGTACCCCCTGAGGTCTTTGTCCTCCCCCGGCTCCACCCCCCAAAATCTCCAGGAATTTCCCAACCCGGAGCTGGCAACCAGTGTTCCTTCTAAGCTGAGTTCGGGTGAGCTAGCTCACAGTTTTTTAGCCTCCCGCTCACACATTTTGGTCTCAGCTCAAGAAGGAGGGCTCCAGAGCAAACGAATTTACGCAGTAGACAAATTGCTCGCTCACAACTTGGATGCCAGGAGCTCACAGAGTAGAATTTTTGCTCACAAGACTCCACAGCTTAGAGGGAGCGTTGCTAGCAACTATTTCAAATAAATAAATCCGTGGATTTGGATTTTTGCACAGCCTTATCAGAGGTGTATGTTTCCACCAATGACCTGACCATCCAGTTTGGATGAGCTGGTTTGGTGTAGTGCTTAGGAGCGCGGACTCTAATCTGGGAGAACCAGGTTTGTTCCCCCACTGCAGCTAGCTGGGTGACCTCGGGTCAGTCACAGTTCTCTCAGAGCTGTTCTCTCAAGAGGAGTTCTCTCAGAGCTCTCCCAGCCCCACCTACCTCACAGGGTGTTGTGGGGAGGGGAAAGGAGTTTGTAAGCTGCTCTGAGATTCCTTTGAGTAGTGAAGGGCAGGGTATAAATCCAATCTTCTCCTCCTCCTCTTCCTCCTCCTCCTCCTCCTCTTCCTCCTCCTCCTCTTCCTCCTCTTCTTCTTCTTCTTCTTCTTCTTCTTCTTCTTCTTCTTCTCCTCCTCCTCCTCCTCCTCCTCTTCTCTGGGCTCCTTCGCGTAATGAAGGGTGGGATATAAATCCACTCTCCTCCTCCTCCTCCTCCTCCTCTTCTTCTTCTTTTTCTTCTCCTCCTCCTCCTCTTCTTCTTCTTTTTCTTCTCCTCCTCCTCCTCTCTGAGACTCCTTTGCGTAATGAAGGGCAGGGTATAAATCCAATCTCCTCCTCCTCCTCTTCCTCCTCCTCGTCTTCTTCTTCTCCATCTCCTTCTCCTCCTCCTCCTTTCTGAGACTCCTTCGTGTAATGAAGGGCGGGGTATAAATCCAATCTCCTCCTCCTCCTCCTCCTCCTCCTCTTCTTCTTCTTCTCTGGCAACAGTACTGTGCAGGCTGTTTCCAAGCCTAGGATTGCCAACGTGAGGTTGGGAGATTCCTGGGGATTTCGGGGTGGAGCCTGGAGAGGGCGGGGTTTGGGGAGGGGAGGGGCCTCAGTGGAATACCATGCCAGAGACTCCACCCTCCAGGGCAGCCATTTTCTCCGGGGGGGGGGGCCTGACCTGCAGTGTTCCCTCTAAGCTGTGGAGTCTTGTGAGCAAAAATTCTACTTTGTGAGCTACTGACATTAAAGTTGTGAGCGAGCGATTGGGCTCCTGCATGCATTAGTTTGCTCTGGGGCGATCTTTCCTGAGCCGAGACAAAAATGTGTGAGCCGGAGGCTAAAAAACTGTGAGCTAGCTCACACTACCTCAGCTTAGAGGGAAGACTGCTGACCTGCGTAGTCTGCAGATCGGTTGTAATTCCAGGAAATCTCCAGGCCCCCCTGGCAGTGCTGCAGAAACTTGGCACAAAGAGAAAAATGCGTCTATATATATATATATATATATATATATATACACACACACACATCCCTTATGCGTCCTATTTTAATAATTTAATCACAAAAGAAGAGGGGAGGAAAAAATATTTCCATTTATTAAATTCTTGGAATGTTGTCCGGGCTGCATGTTTTTTTTTGCCTCCTTTGTAATTCTTTTATTCAGAGAAACGGGCAGCTTAAAATATGCACATAATCAATCTCTCCCCTTTTTCTGTTTCTCCGGCATCCTTTAGTTCTTCTTTTCCAAGGTGGGTTGTTTGTTTTTTTTTAATTTACATACTTAATGCAAAAAGCAGCTTACCTTTCTTTCAAAGACAGAGAGAGGGAGAGAAGAAAGAAAGATTTATTGCCGGAACATCAAATGGCAAAAAACACGTTCCGTGTGTGTTTACCTGAACTGCCCCCGTGTTGCTTGTGGCAGTTAACCCTTCCTGCATCGACAGCTCCGGTCTAGTTTGCCAACTCCGTGGCACACCGGTTTACGACTAGGGGCATGCCGGTTATGCGCCGATGTTCAAACGGAAGGCGCAAAAGGGGACCTTCCAGCTCTGTGACTCAAGCCTGACCCTCACCTCAGATGTGGCATGCCACGGGCAGTGTTCCCTCTAAGCCGAGTTCGTGTGAGCCTGCTCACAGTTTTTTAGCCTCCAGCTCACACATTTTGGTCTTCACTCGGAAAGGGGAGGGCACCACTAGAGCAAACTAGTGAATGCAGCAGCCAAATCGCTCACGCAAAACTTTAATGCCGGTAGCTCGCAAAGTAGAATTTTTGCTCACAAGACTCCACAGCTTGTGGAGTGCTGGCCGCTAGGGTAGGGCTTCCAGGCCCTCTGTGGCCAAAGAAGAAGAAGAGGAGGAGGAGGAGAACATAAGAACATAAGAACATAAGAGAAGCCAATGCTGAATCAGGCCAATGGCCCATCCAGTCCAACACTCTGTCACACAGCGGCCATCAGGAGGTCCAGCAGTGGGGCCAGGTCACTAGCAGCCCTCCCACTGCTGCCCCCTCCAGCACCAAGAATAGAGTGCATCACCTGCCCCAGACTGAGAGTTCCCATCTATACGTTGTGGCTAATAGCCACTGAGGGACTTCTGCTCCATATGTTTATCTAATTCCCTCTTGAAACTGTCCATGCTTGTAGCTGCCACCACCTCCTGTGGCAGTGAATTCCATATGTTAATCACTCTTTGGGTGAAGAAGTATTTCCTTTTACCTGTTCTAACCCGACTGCTCAGCAATTTCATGGAGTGCCCACGAGTTCTTGTATTGTGAGAAAGGGAGAAAAGTACTTCTTTCTCAACCTGCTCTATCCCATGCATAATCTTATAAACCTCGATCATGTCACCCCTCAGCCGTCGTTTCTCCAAACTAAAGAGCCCCAAGCGTTTTAACCTTTCTTCATAGGGAAGGTGTTCCAACCCTTTTATCATTCTAGTTGCCCTTCTCTGCACTTTTTCCAATGCTATAATATCCTTTTTGAGATGTGGTGACCAGAGCTGTACACAGTATTCCAAGGAGGAGGAGGAGGAGATTGGATTTATACCCCACCCTTCACTCGGAGACTCAGAGTGGCTTACAAACTCCCTTCCCTTCCTCTCCCCACAACAGACACCCTGTGAGCAATGCTCCCTCTAAGCTGTGAAGTCTTGTGAGCAAAAATTCTACTTTGTAAGCAACTGTAGACGCTAAAGTTGTGAGCGAGCCATTGGGCTGCTGCATAAAGTAGTTTGCTCTGGAGCCCTCCTTCCTGAGCGAGGATGAAAAATGTGTGCGCCGGAGGCTAAAAACCTGTCAGCTACCTCACACTAAGTCAGCTTAGAGGGAACATTGCATGTGAGGTCGGTGGGCCTGAGAGAGCCCTGACGGAAACTGCTCTTTCAAGGACAGCTCTTGTCAGAACTACGGCTTGCCCAAGGGTATCCAGCCAGGTGCAAGTGGAAGAGTGGGGGGAATCAAACCCGGTTCTCCCAGATTAGAGTCCCTGCGCACTTCACCACCACACCAAACAATGAAGCGCCGACTGACTTTTGATAGCCCTGACGACTGGGATCACTTCCCCTGGAGGAAATGGCTGCTTGGAAGGGTGGAATCTATGGCATTAGGGTTACCAAATTCTGCTCGGGAAATTCCTGGAGTTTGGGCACAGTGCCTGAGGAGAACGGAGTTTGGGGGACTCAATAGGGACGGGCTACCACTCTAGGACTTCCTTTTCCTCAACACTCCACGGCAGGGGTGTCAAACATACGGCCCGGGGGCTACATCAGGCTCCCGGAGGTTTTCTATCTGGCCCGCAGAGGAACTGGCCGTCTTCTGCTTCTCCTTCCGGTTCTGCTGCTGCTGCGTCATCGTAGGTTTGTAGCTTGCAGATACACACAGCTGAACAGCATGCTCAAGACTGCAACAGCACAGACGTTTTGATGCAACGGTTCGGAGCAAGAGGTGTCAGCCATCAGACTCTGTTCAATAACCCTGATAACAAATGAGTTTGACACCCCTGCTCTATGGTATACCACAGAGGCTGCCCTCTGATGTTGTCATTTCCGCAAGGGGAACGGATCGGTATAGTCTGGAGACCAGTTACAATTCCAGGAGAACCCCAGGTCCTGCCTGGAGGTTGGTAAAGCTAGTTCTAGGTAGGGTAGCCAGTCCCGTGGTGTGCCCCCATCTCCCGTTCCAGGCCGCTGCTCAAAGCTGTGGCAAGAGAAACGTTTTTCTAAATGGTCATCTGGCCTATGGCATGAGGTCACTTCTGGGGGAACCCAGAAGTGTTGACATGCCTCTCATCTCCTCCTCCTCCTCCTCCTCCTCCTCCTCCTCCTCCTCCTCCTCCTCCTCTTCTTCTTCTTCTTCTTCTTCTTCTTCTTCTTCTTCTTCTTCAGGGTGGGGTATAAATCCAATCTCCTCCTCCTCCTCCTCCTCTTCCTCTTCTTCTTCCTCCTCCTCCTCCTCCTGTTGTGTTGCCGGGCCCGTCATCCCTGTTTTGAGGCCCAGTGTGATTCGTAAATGTTCATTGATATTCACCCAGCCTCCCGTCATCCCCTGAGCAAAGCATACAATCTCCCCCCCCGCACCCCCTGCGATGTAGAGACGCTTCCTCTGTAAAATACGCCACCTGTCACAATGACAGACATTTTACAAGGAGCCAATGACAGGAGCGCAGCCCGGCCAGGAATGCTTTTGAGCATCAGTTTCTCGTTTAGCGTCTCCAAAGCCTCAGAGAGGTCTCTTTCGGCATTGTTCTAATTTCCCCCAGAACCAGGCTTGTTTGACGCCGGAAAGGAGGGCTTGACCTCCGCATGGGTGAAGTGTCTGCATTACTTCGACAGAACAGTCTGGGGGGACTGGCGCGAACAATCAGATCCAGTTTCCCATCCCTCCAGGCGTCTTTTCAGGCTCCGTCCTCCGGGAACAAGACCCCATTAATCTCCGGCCACGAGAGCTTTGCTGAAACTCTAGCTGGCTCCCCAGCTGGGATGGATTGTCGCCTCGTGCCCCAAACACATTCCCAGGGTTCTGACCGGATTTGGCAAGGGGAGGGGGGCTTTGTTTGAGAGCCAGTTTGGTGTCGTGGTTAAATGTGCCGACTCTAATCTGGGAGAACCGGGTTTGATTCCCCACTCCTCCATGTTCAGCTGCTGGATGATCTTGGGCAAGCCATATTTCCGAAAAGAGCTGTCCTTGAAAGGGCAGTCCTTGAAAGACCTCTCTCAGCCCCACCTGCCCCACAGGGTGTCTGTTGTGGGGAGGGGAAGGGAAAGGAGTCTGTCAGCTGCTCTGTAACTCCTTTGGGTAGAGAAGGGCAGGGTATAAATCCAATCTCTTCTTCTTCTTCTCTCAAGGGCAGTCCTCAAGAGAGCTCTCTCAGCCCCACCTACCCCACAGGGTGTCTGTTGTGGGGAGGGGAAGGGAAAGGAGTTTGTAAGCTGCTCTGAGACTCAGAGTGAAGGGCGGGGGACAAATCCAATCTCCTCCTCCTCCTCCTCCTCCTCCTCCTCCTCTTCTTCTTCTTCTTCTTCTTCTTCTTCTTTTTCTTCTTCTTCTTCTTCTTCTTCTTCTTCTTCTTCTTCTTCTTCCCAAATTCACGGCCAAAGACGGACATTTGAAAACATAAGAGACAATGGGAAAAGACGTCCACGATTTCGTGTCTCCTGCTTAACCCCGGGCATGAACATTGCCACCTGGAAACGACCGCAGCGTGAGCTTGGGAGCACTGGTGTCATTTGGGTTTCTGACTGACGATAAACATGAATTACTTTTACCTCCCAGACCGACGTCAAGCTAGCAGGACAAGTTTTGGGCTTAGCAGCCTCCGGACAGCATAGCAGAGTTGACAACCTCCAGGTGAGGCCTGGAGATCTCCTGCTATTACGATTTATGTCCAGACGACAGTGATCAGTTCCCCGGGAGAAAACAGCTGATTTGGAGGGTGGACTCTGTGGCATCCCACCCTGCTGAGGACCCTCCTGGTGCCATGGCAGGGATGCCAGCCTCCAGGTGGGACCTGGGGATCCCCTGGAATTACAGCTCATCTCCAGGCTACAGAAATCAGCTCCCCTGGAGGAAATGGCTGCTTTGGAGGGTGGAGTCTATGGCATTGTACCCCACTGAGGTCCCTGTCCTTCTCAGGCTCCATCCCCAAATCTCCAGGAGTTTCTCAGCCTGGATCTGGCAACCCTGCTCCCACATCCCCTGCCAGTGGGGGGACCAGGCAAACCACCCGCCGTGTTACAAGGTATCCAACCCTTCCTCCTCCATCGCTTCCTCGAGCGTCACGGTACTCTAATGCTTACTGACAAGACAGTATTAAGGAGTTACTTGTGTTTCAGTGTTACGAAGTTTAGCTTAATGACCAAACGTGGTGGCAGTCCTACGCGCCCTATGTGAGAGAGTCTCGGTCCAAATAACAGACTTTCCTTATCTCCCTATAGAATTGGCTTTCAGCCTTCAACTTTAATCCTTCCTGTTAAGTATGAGACTCAACAACGAAGTAAGCTCAACAAGTGATTTCAGCTTTATTAACGACAAACGCCGACTCAGGAACACACAACAACACAAACAGTGGAGCACAGCTCCTTTTTAAACTCTCCCGGGCTGTCAAAGCCACACCCAGAAATACTTAAGGACCCATAGAAATACAGAGATAAGGTCCAATCACAACTGTTCCCGCTTTGATACATTATCACACAGTGATTGGCTATTTACACTGGTTTCGCGGAAACCGACCAATACGAATGCGACAGCTTAGAATCCACATTCCAGAATCAAGCTTAACATGGAAAAGAATATGTTTGATTCACAGCTCAATACATAACACTTCCCGTCTTTCAGGTGGCAAATATCAAGGATCCGTGCGCACCGTTTGCAAACTCCCTGCTCGTGTCTTGAGCAATTTTCCTTACACAAAACGAAGCCGTTCAGATTCTATAAATATGCCAAATGATACGAATTTATATGCTCACTAAATTATAAACGATTCGTGGGGGGTTTTTCCCTATCAGCAAAAGAAGTTTGGCGGGAAAGTAAAGACTGCAGATATTTCGACTCCCTCCCCTTAAATGGAGGGAAAGGTGGGTTGTTTTCCCCCTGTGGCCATAATTCGGAGCACGAGGTGATCAGTGACCAGACACTGCGAAATCAACAAAATATTGCAAGGGTGCAACTGTTTTAAGCATGTTTTTATTTTAAGTAAAGAAACAACCCTTTGTGTTTAATGTCCTTGTCCCGGTCCTGTACTCCCGGGGGCACCCACTCCCCAGCCCTGTACTCCCGGGGGAGGCTTACCAACGGGACGACGGAAGGGTGAGGAGAGACCGGAGAGTCCCCGGGGGTGGAGGAGCAGGCTCGGCAAGGTCCCGTGGAGGACCCCCCCACCAGGCCGAGGGAGCAGAGCACCGACGGGGCGGGCAAGGCCTCAGCACCGTGCCCCACAGGAGCCGCCAGGAGCCGATGCCGTGGCCGACCCCCGGCCCTTAGGAATCCTCCGAAGCGGCACCGGCGGCACGGCCATCTGGCCATGAAGGACACCGCTGGCCCAACAACAGCCCCTCCCACACCCGCTGGACAGCATCCCCGGTTTATTTTTATTTATTTATTTATTGTTTCGATTTCTATACCGCTCCATCCCGGAGGCTCTGAGCGGTTTACATAGAGATTGTATTACCTAGCTAGGGCCACACTTGAATGGGGAGGTGAGTGCCTACCAGGCACGCTACCGGCTTGTTGTTCCTTTCCGTGGTTCCTCTACTACGGTGGCTCAGCGTGGTCCGGCTTCTGCATGATGTTTTCCCGGCGTGATCCAGCTCGGCGTGGCTCCGCAGCGGCTCCTACTGGGCTGGTTCCACAGTCCGCGGCTGTGCGACAACTGCTGCACTAGCCCCCGTCCTGATTGGCTCCGGCTGGGCTGCGTCGCCGCATCAGCTCGTCTCTGGCCAGTCCCGCCCGGAATGCTCGCTCGGCTGGTGTCAATTCGCCACCATGTTGTTTCCGCCGGAACGTCTCGCCGCCCGTTGCCGCCGCCGGCACTGTCACTTCTCCTTGCCTCTCCTCACTGCCAGAAGGTGGGTGCCCCCCTGCACCTAGGCAGGTACCCATTTATCTACTTGCTAGGCTTTCGAACCACGAAATACAGTTATGAAGGGGGGCGGGGGCGGGCGGGGAGGAAAGCAGCGAGGAGGGAGGGCGGTGCTGGGTGCGGTTCTGGGGATATAAGGAAGGAGGGGGGCGAGGAGGCCGGGGAGGAAGTACGAGCTACGGACCAGGGCGCACTGCTACAGAGAGAGGGACGAGGGAGTCAAGCTCCGAGCTCGAGACAGGAGGGCACAGCAGGTGAAGTTAACCCAGCCCACTGTCCTTTCTGAGGCCTGCTCGACCCATCCGACCTTGTACCGGCCGCCGCCTCCAGGGCCGCCCCCTTCTGGGTTGCCCGCACCACGGCTACGGGAGGAGCGCCGACAGGGGCGCGCCCCAAGCGCAATAGTCCTTTATAAAGTTTCTATCTCCGCTACCGGGCATTACGTTTTATGACACACACATCGCCCAGCCCGACAAGGTCTCATTTATGCCAGATCCGGCCCTCGTAACGAGTGAGTTCGACACCCCTGTAATGTAAGATGCCAGAACAAAACCTGCTTGTTCCACTCGGCTTTGAACTGAGTTTCGTCTCTCTGCCTCACTCTGCCCCTGCTGCATCTGCTCTTATATCTGGGTCTGGGCGGATTTTATTGAGCCAGTTGGATTGCCCAAGTTTAGCTTGCCGCGTTATTTTTATTACATTTTTTTAAAAAATTATAAATTGTGCTTTATTGCTTTATTTGTGTTGTTAGATGCATCAGGCAGACCCCGGAGATTGTGGGCTATAAATCTTTTACGTAAATAAATGAATAAATAATGCCGATTCCTTCATGCACAAGAAGTCCTGTAGCTCTCGCAATCGACCGCTCCAGAGTTTTGGCATCACAATAAGCTGTATGGCGTCCAAAAGAGTCCAGTGGAACCTCAGAGACCAATAAGATTTCCGTGGTATCAGTTTTCGAGAGTTGAAGCTCCCGATCTGATGAAAAGACCCTTAAATCTCAGAAGTTCATCACCCGAAAATCTTATTGGTCTCTAAGGTTGCCACCAGACTCGAAAATCCTGCTGTTGTTATTCCAGGAAATCTCTAGGCCCCACCTGGAGGATGGCAGCCCTAGACATTAGGCAAAAAACCACCCATGGGCAATGCTCCGTCTAAGCTGTGGAGACTTGTGAGCAAAAATTCTCCTTTGAGGGCTGCTGGCATTAAAGTTGTGTGCTGCAATAAAGAAGGCCAACGCTATGCCGGGGATTATTAGGAAGGGAATTGAAAACAAATCAGCCAGTATCATCATGCCCCTGTATAAATCATTGGTGCGACCTCATTTGGAATACTATGTACAGTTCTGGTCACCACATCTCAAAAAGGATATTATAGCATTGGAAAAAGTGCAGAGAATGGCAACTAGAATGATAAAAGGTTTGGAACACCTTCCCTATGAAGAAAGGTTAATGCGCTTGGGGCTCTTTAGCTTGGAGAAACGACGGCTGAGGGGTGACATGATCGAGGTTTATAAGATTATGAATGGGATTGAGCAGGTTGAGAAAGAAGTCCTTTTCTCCCTTTCTCACAATACAAGAACTCGTGGGCACTCCATGAAATCGCTGAGCAGACAGTCCCCGAGATGCCGCGCAGATGCCGATAGCCGGCAATCACACTGGGGATGTTGAAGCGCATCAAAGGGTCTTGCGCATGCGCACTCTGACGTTTCGTCGCATACTGTAGAGGCTTGGAAAAAACACATCCCGTGCGACGGGATGCACGCGGGTGCCGGATGCGCTGGATTACCTCCGCTTCCACGATCCCACGCTCACCTGTGACCCGCGTTTTCTGGTTGCTACTACCCTTTTGCTGGTACTTTTTAAATCCGCTTCTTCGGGCCAATGGTACAGGTTGGTACTGGGTGCGCTACCGAATGATCCCGCCCATTTGATGCGCCCTCGACCCGTTCGTTTCGCGGGGCAAATCCTCTCATGTGACCGGGGCCAATGATTTGAAGATTCTAGTGACTTCATGTACATAAAATGTTTACAACGTTGAAATCGGGCCCTTTTTAAAGATTCGAATCTGGTATTCCTAAATGCAAAAAGTTTATAGATTAATCCCCAGGTAGGCTTTTGCAATGCCCTATTGCATAATTATTAAACTAGTGGAGTCCAATATTATCCTGCTAAATTCCATATAGCGTAGAATAGTATAACGGCTTCCGTAATTTGAATGTCGTTTTTTAAAAAAATAAAATAAAATAAGTCCATTTTGCCCTTTTGCAAACGGAATTCATTTCACGGTGGCCTTAGAGGCACACTTTACAGCTTCAGCAGGGTTTCAAGAATCGCTTCTTTTGGCTCTCTCCCCTCTTTGGACTTTACTCCAGTTTCGGCTGCCCCCCCATCAAGATGGAGGCTTTTGTGTGTCTCTGGGTCCCTCCTTTTATGTCCGAGGCGTTAGTTCTCGGGTTAAGTTAAGCTCGGTTATTGCCTTGAAGTGTGGGGCCGCAAACTGGGAACGGGTGGAATCAGCAGGTTTGAGAGAAAATGAGATTTCCTTCCCCCCACCCCCACCCTTTCCTGGCCCATTTCCAGCCGTAGAAGCACTTGAAGTCACATCTCAATTAACTCAGTCAGTCTTTATTTGAGATGGTCGCTGGCGGGGAATAACCGCTTCTCCCTCGGTTCTGTTTCCCCCCCATTTTTTTGCTCCCGTTGGCCACTGTGTGAGACAGGAGGCTGGACTAGATGGACCACTGGTCTGATCCAGCAGGGCTCTTCTGATTTCACAGATGGGGAGACGAGGTCAAAATGAGGCACTGTTGTATTTCGGCGCTTGATGCAGGTCCGGAGGTTACGCCCGGGGATCGGGATGTATGATTTCTGGAGGATCGAGATCGAGGTCCACAGGTCTTGACCCACCGTCTCTCCCCCACATGCCATCTGTCACGGTGCAGCTTGAGAAGATGGGAAATCCCTGAGTCCCGTTGAAACGGATTTATGGAGGATAGTTCCATCAGGAGCCAGTAGCCATGGTGATTAAAAGGAGCCTACACGTTCAGACGCAGCAAACTTCTGAATCTCAGTGCCAGGAGGCAACATCGGGGAAGGCCTCTGCCTCTGTGCCCTGTTGTTGGCCCTCCAGAGGAACTGGTTGGCTGCTGTGTGAGACAGGATGCTGGACTAGATGGACCACTGGTCTGACCCACAGGACTCTTCTGATGTTCTTATCAGGGGAAGGCCTCTGCCTCTGTGCCCTGTTGTTGGCCCTCCAGAGGAACTGGTTGGCTGCTGTGTGAGACAGGATGCTGGACTAGATGGACCACTGGTCTGACCCACAGGACTCTTCTGATGTTCTTATCAGGGGAAGGCCTCGGCCTCTCTGCCCTGTTGTTGGCCCTCCAGAGGAACTGGTTGGCTGCTGTGTGAGACAGGATGCTGGACTAGATGGACCACTGGTCTGACCCACAGGACTCTTCTGATGTTCTTATCAGGGGAAGGCCTCGGCCTCTCTGCCCTGTTGTTGGCCCTCCAGAGGAACTGGTTGGCTGCTGTGTGAGACAGGAGGCTGGGCGAGATGGACCACTGGTCTGACCCACAGGACTCTTCTGATGTTCTTATCAGGGGAAGGCCTCGGCCTCTCTGCCCTGTTGTTGGCCCTCCAGAGGAACTGGTTGGCTGCTGTGTGAGACAGGATGCTGGACTAGATGGACCACTGGTCTGACCCACAGGACTCTTCTGATGTTCTTATCAGGGGAAGGCCTCGGCCTCTCTGCCCTGTTGTTGGCCCTCCAGAGGAACTGGTTGGCTGCTGTGTGAGGCAGGATGCTGGACTAGATGGACCACTGGTCTGATCCAGCAAGGGCCTTCTGATGTTCTTATCAGGTGGAGGCCTCGGCCTCTGTGCCCTGTTGTCGGCCCTCCAGAGGAACTGGTTGGCTACTGTGTGAGACAGGAGGCTGGGCGAGATGGACCACTGGGCTGATCCAGTAGCTGATCTCTGTCATGTTTTTAGCTCAGGGGAAGGCTTCAGCCTCCATATCCTGTTTATAGACTGACAGAGGACCTGGTTGGCCACTGTGTAGCTCTTCTTAGGTTCTTATCAGGGGAAGGCCTCAGTCTCTCTTCCCTGTTATTGGCCCTCCAGAGGAACTGGTTGGCCCCTGTGTGAGACAGGATGCTGGACTAGATGGACCACTGATCTCATCCAGCAAGGCCCTACTGATGTTCTTATCAGGGGAAGGCCTTGGCCTCTATGCCCTGTTGTTGGCTGTCCAGGGGAACTGGTTGACCACAATGTGAGACAGGATGCTGGACGAGATGGACCCTCCCTGGTCTGACCCCGCAGGGCTCTTCTTATATTCTTATCAGGGGAAGGCCTTGGCCTCTGTGCCCTGTCTGTGCTTTGCTGTTGGCAGTCCAGAGGAACTGATTGCCCACAGGCAGGATGCTGGACTAGATGGACCCCTGGTCTGATCCAGCAAGCCTCTTCTGATATTCTTGTCAGGGGAAGGCCTCGGCTTCTCTGCCCTGTTGTTGGACCTCCAGAGGAACTGGTTGGCCACTGTTTGAGACAGGATGCTGGACTAGATCTCATCCAGCAAGGCTCTTCTGATATTCTTGTCAGGGGAAGGCCTCGGCCTCTCTGCCCTGTTGTTGGCCATCTGGAGGAACTGGTTGGCCACTGTGTGAGACAGGATGCTGGACTAGATGGACCCTCACTGGTCTGACCCAGCAGGGCTCTTCTGATGTTCTTATCAGGGGAAAGCCTTGGCTTCTCTCTCCTGTTGTTGGCTTTCCAGGGGAACTGGTTGGCCCCTGTGTGAGACGGGATGCTGGACGATGGACCCTCACTGGTCTGATCCAGCAGGGCTCTTCTTGTGTTCTTATGAAGGCCTCGGCCTCTGTGCCCTGTTGTTGGCCCTCCAGAGGAACTGGTTGAGGCCACTGTGTGAGACAGGAGGCTGAACTAGATGGCCCCTTCCTGGTCTGATCCAGCAGGGCTCTTCTGAAGTTCTTATCAGGGGAAGGCCTTGGCCTCTGTGTCCTGTTGTTGGCGGTCCAGAGGAACTGATTGCCCACAGAGTGAGACAGGATGCTGGACTAGACGGACCTCTGGTCTGATCTACTTGGAATCCTATGTTTTCATGAAGGTTGGCGTAGTTTCCCATCAAGCTGAGGCAAGCCTTGGCGAGATGGTTCTTCAGCTGCTTCCACTGCACAGTTGATATTTTTGGAAGGACGAGACCTATCTTATTTCCGTAACGCAATTGCACTGAAGCAAGGCAGAAATGAGGAGTTAGAAACACAGGGCTGGCCCCTTCAGGTTGCTTCCCCTAACGGTAGGGCTTCACTTCAGCAAATCAGGGGAATTCAGATACTTCCAGTCTGGGGGTAGCCAAAGGGTCTTAGGGAGAGGAATTTTGGGGAAACCTCCGGCAGTGGCAGATCTTTCTTGAACTTTCCTGTTACAGGCAATGAAGTCCGGACATTGCTTCTGTTTCCTTACCTATTACAGATAATTAAACGAGGGCACGACTTAATGATCTGAGCCTTTTGAATGCAAGCTGAGGAGCAAGAACCAGAGAGTCCTGGCCCTTGGCTCTTAGCCCTTGGCTTCCAGCCTGTGGAGATGTGCCTGTCAAAGGCATCCATCCTGGCATTTCAGTGCCTCTTTGACCCATGTGGATTACATTGTCACCGCACTAATTAGGTAAAGGTCTCCCTTGCTCAGAAGCCAGTCGAATCCGACTCTAGGGTTGCGGTGCTCATCTCCATTTCCAAGCCAAAGAGCCAGCACTGTCCGAAGACGTTTCCGTGGTCATGTGGCCGGCATGCCTAAACACCAAGGCTCACGGAACACTGTTACCTTCCCACCCACGGAAGCGGTACCTATTTATCTACTTGCAATTTCTCGCTTTCGAACTGTTAGGTTGGCAGGAGCTGGAACTAGAGACGGGAGCTCACTCCGTCATGCGGCACCCGGGTCTCGAACTGCTGAACTACTGACCTTCCACAGTCTGCAGTTCAGCGTCTTAACCACTTGAGCCACCAAGGCACAAATATAAAAAAGTAATCACAACAAATATTCTTAATAGCACCTGATGCAGGGTGGATTTTTGGTAACGTCTTTGTAAATATATCCAAGACTATATCCAGCTAGATTACTGTAAGGGGCTGAGTGAGGGGCTGCCCACGAAGATGGTCCAGAAGCTTTCAATTCATTCAGAATGCAAGATCTTTCCTAGTCCCAATTCAAGATGCTGATTTTGACCTAAAGCCCTGTCCTGTCTAGGACCCGAGAACATAATAGACATAATTAGGGAAGGCCTCGGCTTCTATGCCTTGTTGTTGGCTGTACAGAGGAACTGGTTGTCCAGTGTGTGAGACAGGATGCTGGACTAGATGGACCCTCACTGGTCTGATCCCAGCAGGGCTTGTCTGAGGTTCTTAGGACCTACAGTTGAACTGGTTGGCCCCTGTGTGAGACAGGATGCTGGACTAGATGGACCACTGGTCTGATCCAGCAGGGCTCTTCTATGTTCTTATGAAGGCTTCGGCCTCCCTGCCCTGTTGTTGGCCATCCAGAGGAACTGGTTGGCCCCTGTGTGAGACAGGATGCTATACTAGATGGCCCAGTGGTCTGTTCCAGCAGGGCTCTTCTACATTCTTATGAAGGTCTCAGCCCCTATGCCCTGTTGTTGGCCATCCAGAGGATCTGGTTGGCCCCTGTGTGAGACAGGATGTATTCTAGATGGCCCAGTGGTCTGATCCAGCAGGGCTCTTCTACATTCTAATGAAGGTCTCAGCCTCTATGCCCTGTTGTTGGCCGTCCAGAGGATCTGGTTGGCCACTGTGTGAGACAGGGTGCTATACTAGATTGCCCAGTGGTCTGACCCAGCAGGGCTCTTCTGATGTTCTTATGGACTGCTTGACCTTGCACAGATCTACCTGGATATTACCCATCTTTTATTCCCCACCACCACCTTCTGAAGTCATCTGTTTGGCCATGAGCGATAGGGGACGGTTTTTCTCCAGCAGATATGGAATGCCCTTAATATCCTAGAACTACGACTGATCTCCAGATTAGAGAGAATCCATTCCCCTGGAGAAAATAGCTGTTTTGGAGCATGGTCTTACTGGGCACTATGCCCTGCTTAGGTCTTCCTCTCCTCAAACCTCACCCTCCCCAGGCTCCGCCCCCAAATCCCTGGGAATTTCCAACCTTGGAACTGGCCACCATAACCACACACACATCTGGCACCCTCTTTGACCATTTTTCAGCACCATGTTATGACTTTTTACATTTTTTTTCTTCTGACTTTTAATGGATCGCTATATGGATTTTGTTAACCTTCCCTTGTTTTTCTGCTTTTGCTCGCATTTGGGTTTTGTTGCTGCGATTCTGGTGCCTCTGACAACTTTGATTTGCTTTTAATAGAATCATAGAATGTTAGAGTTGGAAGGGACCTTATAGGTCATCTAGTCCAACCCACTGCACCCTGCAGGAGCACAGCTGAAAGAGAGCCCTACAACGTATCCTGCTTAGGAACTGCTCTGTCAGGAAGTTTTTCCTAAAGTTTAGCCAAAAACTCTTCTAAGAACATCAGAGAAGCCAATGTTGGATCAGGCCAATGGCCGATCCAGTCCAACAGTCTGTCACACAGTGGCCAAATATACCACATGCCATCAGGAGGTCCAGCAGTGGGGCCAGGATGCTAGAAACCCTCCCACTGTTGCTCCCCACCCAAGCACCAAGAATACAGAGCATCCCTTGCCCCAGACTGAGAGTCCCTATCTATACCTCGTGGCTAATAGCCACTGATGGACCTCTGCTCCAGATGCTTATGCATACGAACATAAGAGAAGCCAATGTTGGATCAGACCGATGGCCCATCCAGTCCAACACTGTCACACAATGGCCAAAAACACCAGGTGCCATCAGGAGGTCCAGCAGTGGGGCCAGGATGCTAGAAGCCTTCCCACTGTTGCCCCTCCCGCCCCAACCACCAAGAATACAGAGCATCCCTTGCCCCAGACTGAGAGTCCCTATCCATACCTCGTGGCTAATAGTCACTGATGGACTTCTGCTCCATATGTTTATCCAGTTCCCTCTTGAAGCTGTCCATGCTTGTAGCTGCCACCACCTCCCGTGGCAGTGAATTCCATGTGTTAATCACTCTTTGGGTGAAGAAGGACTTCCTTTTATCCATTCTAACCCGACTGCTCAGCAATTTCATGGAGTGCCCACAAGTTCTTGTATTGTGAGAAAGGGAGAAAAGTACTTCTTTCTCTACCTGTTCTATCCCGTGCATAATGTTATAAACTTAAATCATGTCACCCCTCAGCCGTCGTTTCTCCAAGCTAAAAGCTTTCTGGAAGTCTGATTTAATTTCAACCTGCTGGTTTTGGTCCGACCTCCTGGGGCAATAGAAAACAACTCCACAACATTTAGTGGTGTTATCACTTTAAGGCCGGGGTGTCAAACATAGAATCATAGAATCATAGAATGTTAGAGTTGGAAGGAACCTCACAGGTCATCTAGTCCAACCCCCTGCACTCTGCAGGAGCAGAGCCGAAAGACATGTGGCCCTGGGGCCGGATTAGGCCCCCCGGAGGGCTTCTATCAGGCCCACAGAGGGACTGGCTGTCTTCTGCTTCTCCTTCCAGTTCTGCTGCTGCGTCCTCGTAGGTTTGCAGCTTACAGATACACACAGCTGAACGGCCTACTCAAGATTGCAACAGCACAGACATTTCGACGCAAAGATTCAGAGCAAGGGGTGTCAGTTATCAGGCACTGTTAAATAAGCAAAATATTGCAAGAGTGTGAATGTTTTAAGCATGATCTTGTTAAAAAAAACCTTTGTGTTTATGTCTTTTATAAAGTTTATATCTGCTACCTGGCATTACATTTTATGACACACACGTGGCCCGCCGCCCAGCCCCACAAGGTCTCATTTATGTCAGACCCAGCCCTCATAACAAAATAACAAATGAATTCGACACCCCTGCTTGCTGGAGCTATGAAGAAAGAAGAAAAAAAACGGATTAAAAAGCCTTCGTTTCTTCAAGCTCTTCGCCAGCACATATAACTTCATCCACTGCCATCTGTGATGAAGAAGAAGAAGAAGAAGAAGAAGAAGAAGAAGAAGAAGAAGAAGAAGAAGAAGAAGAAGAAGAAGAAGAAGAAGAAGAAGAAGAAGAAGAAGAAGAAGAAGAGGAGGAGGAGGAGGAGGAGGAGGAGGAGGAGGAGGAGGAGGAGGAGGAGGAGGAGGAGGAGGAGGAGGAGGAGGTGGAGATTGGATTCATACCCTGCCCTTCACTACCCAAAGGAGTCTCAAAGTGGCTTACAGACTCCTTTCCCTTCTCCTCCCCAACACAGACACCCTGTGAGCACTGTTCCCTCTAAGCTGAGTTAGTGTGAGCTGGCTCACAGTTTCTTAGCCTCTGGCTCACACGTTTTTGTCTTAGCTCAGGAAGGATGGCTCCAGAGCAAGCTAATTTATGCAGTAGCCAAATCGCTCGCTCACAACTTTTAATGCCAGTAGCTCACAAAGTAGAATTTTTGCTCACGAGAGTCCACAGCTTAGTGGGAGCACTGCCTGTGGGGCAGGCGGGGTTGAGAGAGCTCTTGACAGAAACCTCTCTTTTTCAAGAACAGCTCTTATCAGAACTATGGCTTGCCCAAGGTCATCCAGCAGGTGCAAGTGGAGGAGTGGGGAATCAAACCCAGTTCTCCCAGATTAGAGTCCGCGCACTTAACCACTACACCAAACTAGCTCTGAAACACAGGGGGGGAAAACTTCAATGATGTAGGAAAAAACAATGCATGTGAAAAATATGTAAGAATCCAAGGATTGTAAAAGATAGAGAGAGGACAAGCTTACTTCGGTGAGTTATATATTTTTTCCTCTAGTTTCACACCGAAGCCTGTGTGTTTTTTTGGATAAACCATTGTGGTGATTGGCAGACGACTGTTTCAACAGACAGTGAAATCAGTCACAAATCATCCAACTCAAAGCTAAACCAATGCTGTGTTTACATTTTGAAAACCCTATCTTGACAGGGGTTGTCTAACTAGCGTCATTAATCGCTGCCAGTCTGTTTGGATCAGCATTATCACACATGCTCGGCCTTGGCAAAACATGAGGTAAACTCGTTCGGCAGGCATTTGAATCGCTTGGCGCTGCTGCCAAACCAAACCGATCTGGCCATCAGCTTACGGGCGATTGCCAGAGTCGGGCACAGCGGTTTAGACCGTCAAACACACCAGCCATGAAATTCATGGCATTTCTACTCATATGTATGTCTCAGATTCTATTTCTGCATTGGGTTGCGTTAATTGAATTATTTGGCTGTGAAGTGCCCCAGGCACTCGGGGCGGAGGGGTGGGTAGAAAGATTTCAAATAAATAAAAGAATGAAGAATAGTCATTGGAATGAAGGAAGAGTGAAGAACGGTCGTTTGTGTAGGAACAACAGAAAACGTGAACTCGGGTGACCAGATATCCTCTATTTAGAGGAACATGTCCTCTTTTCTTCTGTCGGTGCTCTTATGGGCTCTTAAAAAAAAAACAAAATTGATGAAAATGCCCTCCTTTGGGGTTGGAAGGTTAGGAATATTCCTAGCTAGTAGCAGTTATCACAGCTTAAATAGTAGGAACATAAGAGAAGCCGATGTTGGATCAGGCCAATGGCCCATCCAGTCCAACACTCTGTGTCACACAGTGGCCAAAAATACCAGGGGCCATCAGGAGGTCCAGCAGTGGGGCCAGGACACTAGAAGCCCTCCCACTGCTGCCCCCCCCAAGCACCAAGAATACAGAGCCTCACTTGCCCCAGAGTCCCCATCTATACCTTGTGGCTAATAGCCACTGATGGACCTCTGCTCCATATGTTTAGCCATAAGAATATAAGAGAAGCCCGTGTTGGATCAGGCCAATGACCCATCCAGTCCAACACTCTGTGTCACATAGGGGCCAAAAATACCATGTGCCATCAGGAGGTCCACCAGTGGGGCCAGGACACTAGAAGCCCTCCCACTGCTGCCCCCCCCCCCAAGCACCAAGAATACAGAGCATCACTTGCTCCAGAGTCCCCATCTATACCTTGTGGCTAATAGCCACTGATGGACCTCTTCTCCATATGTTAATCCAATTCCCTCTTGAAGTCGCCCATGCTTGTAGCTGCCACCACCTCCTGTGGCAGTGAATTCCATGTGTTAATCACTCTTTGGGTGAAGTAGGACTTCCTTTTATCCGTTCTAACCTGACCGCTCAGCAATTTCATGGAGTGCCCACGAGTTCTTGTCTTGTGAGAAAGGGAGAAAGGGACTTCTTTCTCGACCTGCTCTGTCCCATGCATAATCTTATAAACCTCGATCGTGTCACCTCTCAGCCGTCGTTTCTCCAAGCTAAAGAGCCCCAAACGCTTGAACCTTTCTTCGTGGGGAAAGTGTCCCAACCCTTTTATCATTCTAGTTGCCTGTCAGGCACTTCAGAAAGTCAGTCAAACACCAGGCTTCATAAGAAGATAGCGTTTATTGAACAGCAAATCTAAAGGCACACTAACATTCTATTGTCAGGAATGAAACACACAAAGGAACATCTACGGATATACCCCAGGGAGCTAGCCCCCCCCCCCAGCATCTACCAATGGTTACCTAGCCCGCGCGCGGGAAATAGGTGCGAAAGTTGTTTAAGCCATAAAGGGGCCCAGCTGTCCACACCGGAGAAACCGAAACCGTAGGACAAGGCCATTTGGTTCAGATAGGAGATAGCCCAGGCTGGGAATCACCCTGTAACCTAGGCAACCTACCCACCTCCCACATTCCAAGCATGAGAAGTTACAGATCATCTCACCCTCCTTCCCTCCCTCACATCTTATGGCAGGGTCACCTGACATTGCCCTTTTCTGTAGGGGTATATAAAAGGAGATTTGTCATAGTGATCACTTGTTTGAAGTAGCCAGTCGGGAGATGTATCCTCTTTTTTTGCTTTTCAAAACACAGAAAACCCATATCATCTTAGTGGCAAAAGAAAGTAGGGCTTTTGGAAGGGCTGACGTATTTCCCAAATGCCCCCCACACACACACACACACACACACATCTCCTTTTCTTCTTGGTCGTCTTCGTCTCTGTGGCACCTTTGGGAGCCGTCCTCTTGTACACACAGAAAGACTTGTTTATTTCATTTCATTTATACACTCTGCCTTCCTCTCCAGCGGAGACCCAAAGCAGCTTACATCGTTCTCCTTCCTTCCATTTAACCTTCACAACAGCTCTGTGAGGTAGGCTAGACTGAGAGAAGAAGAAGAAGACGAGATTAGATTTATACCCCGCCCTTTACTTGGAGTCTTAGAGCGCCTTACAAACTCCTTTCCTTTCACCTCCCCGCAACAGACACCCTGTGAGGGAGGTGGGGCTGAGAGAACTCTGACTGAGAACTGCTCTTTTTCAAGAACAGCTGTGCCAGAGCTTGTGACTGACCCAAGGTCACATCAGCAGGTGCAAGTGGAGGAGTAGGGGAATCAAACCCGGTTCTCCCAGATTAGAGTCTGCGCACTTAACCACTACGAAGAAGAAGAAGAAGAAGAAGAAGAAGAAGAAGAAGAGGAGGAGGAGGAGGAGGAGGAGGAGGAGGAGGAGGAGGAGGAGATTAGATTTATATCCCATCCTGCACTACCTGAAGGAGTCTCAGAGGGAGGGACCTTGCAGGTCATCTAGTCCAACCCCCTGCACTCTGCAGGAGCGTAGCCGAAAGATAGCCCTACAACATACCCGAAAGAGGGTTGTCTGCTTGAAAACATCCAGCAAAGGAGCATCCACCACCTCCCGAGGCAGTCTGTCCCACTGCTCAGCCACTCTTACAGTTAGGAGGTTTCTCCTGATATTTAGCTGGTATCGACTCTCTTGTAATTTCCACCCGTTAGTTCTAGTCTTGCAATCTGGAGCGAGATAGAATAGATCTGCTCCATTTTCTACATGACAGCCCTTCAAATACTTGAAGACTGCCATCATGTCCCCTCTAAGCCTTCTCTTTCCCAGGCTAAACATACCCAACTCTTTCAGCCTTTCCTCGTAAGACTTGGATTCCAACCCTCTCACCATCCTGGTGCGTCCTTCACCATTGCGTGCATGCATTTCAGTAGGCCTACCTCAGGCCTATCTATTTTCGGTAGGGTTGCCAGCTTTGAGTTGGGAAATTCCTGGAGATTTGGGGGGGGGTGAAGCCTGTGGAGGGCTTCTTGAAGTGGCAGAAACTTTCTGGGGTCTCGAACAGGGCGGGGTTTGGGGAAGGGAAGGACCTCATCAGGGTATAATGCCATATAGAGTCCACCTCCAAAGCAGCCATTTTCTCCTGGGAAGCTGATCTCTTATCGTCTGGAGACCAAATGTAATACTGGGAGATCTCCAGGCCCCAGCTGGAGGTTGGCAACCTTCATTTCCAGCCATTGGCCGTAAGGGGTGGAAAGGCCTAAGTGAGGATTATTGAAATGTCCCTCTGGCCGGCCCCATCCTGGCTTCTCCCAAGTATTTGTTCCAGAAAGGAAGAGAGGCCACCACAATCTACCTCGATTTCAGCTTTCTTTGAATTACGAGGTAGCTGAGAGCGACCGGGGGCCATATTGAAGAACGGTCCCTCCGTAACCATCTCCCTGGGGCTACCTAGCAACGGGAAAATAGACGTATTCATGGCAACCAGACGCAAAGGAGGCCAAGGTGCCAGTCTCTTTTGAGAACGCTGTGAGAAGAGGGGGGTCTCTGGAAGCTGAAACTCGTGCAAATCGGATTCTGTGGAAATCGAGTTCTGTTGAAAATTCCCTCCGTTATTAATTTTGCCAGGCTGCAGCTTGAGGGGGACGTTCTCATCAATAGGCCTCACTTTCACTGAGGTGGTTGCCAGCTCCTGGGTGGCAAATTCCTGGATATTTGGGGGTGGAGCTTGGGGATTGATGGGGTTTGGGGAGGGGAGGGTCCTCCGTGGGGTGTAAAGTCATAGAGTCCACCCTCCAAAGCAGCCACTTTCTCCGGGAGAACTGATCTTGGTCGTCTGGAGATTGGAATAGTGGGAGATCTCCAGGTGTCGCTTCCAGAGAGAAATGAATGACATCGTTGTGTCAGCCTGATACTCTAGGAATCGCCCCTCAAACATTTCTGCTTTGACCACAGAGTTTTGCGGCAAATCATAGAGTGTCACCCCGATGCAATGATGTTACTTTTAATGTCGCACTAGACACACCATGCTGAAGCCCTCGCCCTACCCCCCCTTATGGTTTTTTGAGGTGATATTTTAAGAAGGGTGTCTACAGTTATTCTAGTTATAAACTGTCCCTCAGTGAGAGGAGAGGTCTGACTGCTAACATGGTTCCTTCCCTCCTTTATAACTTCAGAACAACAACCCTGTGAGGTAGGTTAGGTGGAGAGTGAGTGCGTGAGTGGCCCTAGCGGCAGATTCACCCTTAAGCAGACTAAGCACATGCTTAGAAGAAGAAGAAGAAGAGATTGGATTTATACCCCGCCCTTCACTGCCCAAAGGCGTCTCAGAGCGGCTTACAAACTCCTTTCCCTTCCCCTCCCCACCACAGACACCCTGTGAGGTAGGTGGGGCTGAGAGAACTTCTGACAGAAACTGTCCTTGAGAGAACAGCTTTGCCAGAGCTTGTGACTGACCCAAGGCCACATCAGCAGGTGCAAGTGGAGGAGTGGGGAATCAAACCCGGTTCTCCCAGATTAGAGTCTGTGCACTTAACCACTACACCAAACTGGCTCTCCAGGGCCAAAGGGGGCACCACAAAAAATGTAGAAAAATGCCCTTCAGGTCATGAATATTGGAACTTTGATACATTTAACTTGTGAAATATTAAAATAGATGTTCATAGAATCATAGAATGTTAGAGTTGGAAGGGACCTTGCAGGTCATCTAGTCCAACCCCCTGCACTCTGCCGGAGCATAGCCGAAAGATAGCCCTACATACCTACAACATACCCAGAAGATGGTCGTCCAGGGAAGGAGCATCCACCACCTCCCGAGGCAGCCTGTTCCACTGCTCAACCACTCTTACAGTTAGGAAGTTCCTCCTGATATCTAGCCAGTAACGACGCCCTTGTCATTTCTACCCATTAGATCTAGTCTTGCAACCCGGAGCAAGAGAGAATAGATCTGCTCCATCTTTTACATGACAGCCCTTCAGATACTTGAAGACTGCAATCGTGTCCCCTCTAAGTCTTCTCTTTCCCAGGCTAAACAGACCCAACTCTTTCAGCCTTTCCTCGTAAGACTTGGATTCCAACCCTCTCACCATCCTGGTCGCCCTCCTCTGGACAGGCTCGAGCTTGTCGACGACCTTCCTAAAATGTGGTGCCCAAAACTGGACACAGGACTCCAGGTGAGGCCTGACCATAGCAGAATAGAGCGGAACGACCACCTCCCGTGATCTGCACACAATGCTTCTGTTAATGCATCCTAAGATTGCATTCACTCTCTTCACCGTCACATCGCACTGCAGGCTCATATTGAGCTTGTGATCAACCAGAACACCCAGATCCCTTTCACATGTGCTGCTGTCAAGCCAAGTCCCTCCCATTCTATATCTGTGCCTTTGATTTTTTGTGCCCAGGTGTAGGACTTTGCACTTTGCTCTGCTGAATTTCATTTTATTTATCTCAGCCCACGAGTCCAGCCTATCTAGATCATTTTGAATCCTGACTCTGTCTTCTTCAGAGTTAGCAATCCCACCCAGCTTTGTGTCATTTGCAAATCTAATAAGCATCCCCTCTATGTCTTCCTCCAGGTCATTTATAAAAACATTGAACAACAGCAGGCCCAGGACCGAGCCCTGTGGCACTCCACTCGAGACTTCCCTCCACATAGACTCAGAGCCATTTACGAGCACTCGTCGGGTACGATTGTTCCACCAACCATGAATCCATCCAACGGTTGCACCATCCAGCCCACACTTAACCAGCTTATCCTCAAGGATAACTTTATGTAGCCAAAGCTTGGCTTAGTTTGTACACAGTATATTGTGTTATCATATGAATACATTTTTGTATTGCTGCAACCTGCATCTGGTCAGACAGGTCAACAACTAAAATGGATGGGGTCAGTGTGGAAAGGAGGGGGGCACCAAGGTGGGTCAGTGCTCTGGGCACCAGGGAGCCTTCATCTGCCCCTGAGTGGTCCAAGGTCACCCAGTGACCCTCATAATTAAAGGAGGTTTGAATCTGTATTTTGAGCACAGAAAACTGGTAGGCGAGGAAGAAGTATTCTAACCCTTCCTTAGCCATGGTCTATGTGCGTGAACAGGTATTTCCCCCCATAAAACATTCATTTATTTGAATAAATTACTTTATGTGAATAAGGTGATTAACAAAGGGATCTGTCGAGGATGGGCGAGTGGGCGTCAACGTGGCAAATGGGGTTCAATGTGGCCAAGTGCAAAGTGATGCACATTGGAGCCAAAAATCCAAAATATAAAGACATGTTGATGGGGTCTGGACTGGCAGAGACTGACCAAGAGAGAGATCTTGGAGTCGTAGTGGATAAGTCAATGAAAATGTCTAGACAGTGTGTAGCTGCAATAAAGAAGGGCAACGCTATGCTGGGGGTTATTAGGAAGGGAATTGAAAACAAATCAGCCAGTATCATCATGCCCCTGTAGAAATCATTGGTGCGACCTCATTTGGAATACTGTGTACAGTTCTGGTCGCCACATCACAAAAAGGATATTATAGCATTGGAAAAAGTGCAGAGAAGGGCAACTAGAATGATAAAAGGGTTGGAACACCTTCCCTATGAAGAAAGGTTAAAATGCTTGGGGCTCTTTAGCTTGGAGAAATGATGGCTGAGGGGTGACATGATCGAGGTTTATAAGATTATGAATGGGATTGAGTAGGTTGAGAAAGAAGTACTTTTCTCCCTTTCTCACAATACAATAACTCGTGGGCACTCCATGAAATGGCTGAGCAGTCGGGTTAGAACAGATAAAAGGAAGTCCTTCTTCACCCAAAGAGTGATTAACATATGGAATTCACTGCCACAGGAGGTGGTGGCAGCTACAAGCATGGACAGTTTCAAGAGGGAATTAGATAAACATCTGGAGCAGAGGTCCACCAGTGGCTATTAGCCACAGGGTATAGATGGGAACTCTCAGTCTGGGGCAGGTGATGCACTCTATTCTTGGTGCTGGGGGGGGCAGCAGTGGGAGGGCTTCTAGTGTCCTGGCCCCACTGCTGGACCTCCTGATGGCCCCTGGTATATTTTGGCCGCTGTGTAACAGTGTTGGACTGTATGGGCCATTGGCCTGATCCATCATTGACTTTTCTTATGTTCTTATGTTCTTATGTAACTTTAATTGATGTGAATAAATCCATTTCCCCCTATCTCTAAAGTCGTGCAGTCCAGAAACAGAGCTACTGTCTCGTGAGAATTAGGGTTTAACTCTTCAGCCATTTACTTTTTCTTCAAATGAAACAGACATAAGAACGTAAGAGGTGTCCATCAGAACATAAGATCAGTGGTCTACCTAGTACAGAATTCTGTTTCTCTCTTCCATGGCCCCAAATCCAAGCTGAGGCCCCACATTGCTGGGTTTTTTTTAAAGAAAAAAAACCTACGGAACTCATCCACTCACTGGACACCTAGCAGCCATTATTTATTTATTTACATATTTATTTATTTATTCCGTTTTTATCCTGCCCTCCCTGCCGCAGGCAAGCTCAGGGCGGCTTACAATGAAGATTAAAGACATTAAAACACAAACGTAACGAGTCATCGCTCACCATAAAATCGAGTAAAATAGAAATAAAGTGCTGGTGACAAGGACAACCCGGTGGCCATGATAGCATGTTCCCCCAAAATGGCCCCCGTCGGCATCCGGCATAGTTAGTTAGTATTATCCAGTTCAGTTAGTATTGGTTGATGTAATTGATGTTATTAGTGGTGGTTCCTAGTTGAAAGCCTGGTGGAAGAGCTCCCAGCAGGGATGGGCAAAGATTGGGGAAATGTGGTTCAGTTCGTGGTTCGTGGTATGCCTGGCTCCTGAACCACAAACCATCACAAACTTTGAGCTGCCAAATGAATTGGTTCAGTTTGTAAGGTTCGTGAAGCATTAAAAACAATCCCCCAGCATGCTAGAGACAACAAACTCTCAGGAAATCCCTGGTTGACTCTCCTCTACCTGCCCTCCAAGTTTGGGGAGGATTGGATTTACGGGGTCCAAGCTATGCCCCACCCCCCAGAAGGTATCCTCAGGAAAGTGTTTTCTGGGGAGATTAGAGGCACAGGTTTCGGAGGTTCAGGAGTGTGTAGAACGGATCCTGTGCGAACTAGAGCAAGGAACTCCCTTGAGAGCCAGTTTGATGTAGTGGTTAAGTGCCTGGACTCTAATCTGGAAGAACCGGGTTTGATTCCCCACTCCTCCACTTGCACCTGGCTGGATGACCTTGGGCAAGCCGTAGTTCTGACAAGAGCTGTTCTTGAAAAAAGAGCAGTTCTCGGTCAGAGCTCTCTCAGCCCCACATATGGAGCAGAAGTCCATCAGTGGCTATTAGCCACAGGGTATAGATGGGAACTCTCAGTCTGGGGCAGGTGATGCACTCTATCCTTGGTGCTGGAGGGGGCAGCAGTGGGAGGGGGCTTCTAGTGTCCTGGCCCCACTGCTGGACCTCCTGATGGCACCTGGTATATTTTGGCCGCTGTGTGACAGAGTGTTGGACTAGATGGGCCATTGGCCTGATTCAACATTGGCTTCTCTTATGTTCTTAGGTTCTTACCTCACAGGGTGCCTGTTGTGGGAAGGGGAAGGGGAAGGAGTTTGTAAACTGCTCTGAGACACCTTTGGGTAGTGAAGGGTAGGGTATAAATCCAAACTACTACTACTACTACTACTACTACTACTACTACTACTACTACTACTACTACTCTTCTTCTTCTTCTTCTTCTTCTTCTTCTTCTTCTTCTTCTTCTCTGCATGCCCACCACCACCCCATTTTGAAATTTGGTAAACATTTAGATTGAGCAGAGATTGTCTGGAAATGTATTCGTAAACCACGAACCGGCCAAAATCCCTCACGAACTTTCATTCATGAGCTGGTTCGTGCCCATAGTTCCTGGCACTTGAAATTCAGTAAACATTTAGATTGAGCAGAGATTGTCTGGAAATGTATTCATTCAAGAACAGCCACAAAGTGCTTAAAAGTCTGTGCGAAGTTTGTACTGATTGACCTGCCATGAACTTGAGTTCGCAAACGACGAACCGGCCAAAATCCATTGTGAACTTTCATTCATGAGCCGGTTCACGCCCATAGTTCCCAGCACTTGAAATTCGGTAAACATTTAGATTGAGCCGAGATTGCCTGGAAATGTACTCATTCAAGAACAGCCACAAAGTGCTTAAAAGTTTGTGGGAAGTTCGTACTGATTGACCAGCCACGAACTTGAGTTCGCAAACGACGAACCGGCCAAAATCCCTCACGAACTTTCATTCATGAGCCGGTTCGTGCCCATAGTTCCCAGCACTGTGCCAGTAAATGCCGTAAGATCGGGGGGAGGGGGTTGGCCTGTGGAGTTTCAGAAGAATGTGGCATCGCTTCCAGATGATGCTCTAGGAATTTCCCCTAATCTCCGTGTTAAAGAAAAAAGTGAGCAGAGGGAAGTCCTACAGCGTCATCATCAAAGCTACTTCTACTCCCCCCCCATTTTGTCTCCTGCTCCTCAAATTATCAAGGGCCAGGGATTGTGTGGGATTGGGGGGTTGCCCGCTGGGAGTAGGCAAATGGCAAGCCAACCAGCATCTCCTATAATTTGGCCCTAGATGTGTGAAGAGGTCCAGTTGAGGGGACAGATCAGGATCAGATATAAAAGTATTGAAACGAAAAGAAAATTTGCAAGGACAGTGTAGGATTGTGCGGCAACTTCTAGGGCGCCCGCCTAGCCAACGCCAACGCTGATGGGCCAAAACAACAATCAACAAACGCGCACAACACCGCAGTTATTTTCCAAAATGAGCACAAACAGCACTAATGCATTCTTTGATCATTTTGATGTAATGGTTAGGAGCGCGGACTGTAATCTGGGAGAACTGGGTTCGATGCCCCACTCCTCCACATGCAGTTGCTGGTGTGGCTTTGGGTCAGTCACCAATTCTTTCAGAGCTGTTCTCTCAAGGGCAGTTCTGAAGAGAGCTCTCTCAGCCCCACTTACCTCACACGTTGTCTGTCGTGGGGAGGGGAAGGGAACAGAGATTGTAAGCTGCTCTGGGACTCCAAGCGAAGGGCGGGGTAGAAATCCAATCTCTTCTCTTCTGCTTCTCTTTCATCTCTTCTCCTCCAGTCCCTAGTTCAAATCCACCTCTGGCCAATCCAATTTGGTCTTCTCAATCCATTGATTCTCAGTAGACCGTAGATCTGTTTGGGTAGGTGGTCTCTCAAGAGGTATGGCCTCTGACCCCAGAGCTGAACGCTGGGCACGTAAACTCCGCGGTCTTGGGATGAATCCAGAGCCACCCATTCAGATCTCCCCGATAGCTCTATTAAAGCTTCCCAGCTTAAAATAATTACTTCGGCCTTCTCTCCGAGCCGCATTCATCTTGCCCCAAAATGGCGGGGCCATCGTTATACCTATTCAGCAGATTAAGAGAATTGTTCATTCTCCTGAGTTATGAGGCTGGCACTTTTCACCACCATGAAATTAATTTAAGATGGGGGGGGGGAGGATGAAGAAGACGAAAAAGGCATTAATAAAAAATACAGCCGCTTTTCCGGGCCTTTTCATTAACTATATCATTCAAGCATATCACTCGCAAAGCCGGGGCCCCCACCCCATTCCTGCGGTTTATAGGAATGCGCCTGATGAATTTGTGGTACATATTTTGCTTTCCGAGTTGTTGTTTTTTTAGAAGAACGAAAACACATAATTGTGTGGAGAGAATTCATTCTGAGGTGATGGTCGCTGTTGGCCAGATTCTTTGAGAAATTGCGGGAAGCACCCAGAGGTTAGAAAAGGGAAATAGGTGTGTGGGGACTGGAGTCTATTCTGAAGCTACACCTCCCTCTGCCAGTTTGGTGTAGTGGTTAAGAGCAGAGGGACTCTAATCTGGAGAACCGGGTTTGATTCCTCACTCCACCACATGCAGCCAGCTGGGTGGTCTTGGGTCAGTCACAAGTTCTCTCAGAGCTGTTCTCTCAAGAGCAGTTCTCTCAGGCCTCTCTCAGCCCCGCCTACCTCACAGGGTGTCTGTTTTGGGGAGAGGAAAGGAAAGGCAATTGTAAGCCACTTTGAGACTCTGAGTGAAGAGCGGGGGTATAAATCCAACTCTTCTTCTTTCCCCCTAAAACTTCTGATGTAGGGCTGTTTAGCAATGAAGGACACATGCTTAAAGTTCTCAGTTTTCCCCCAGTTTTTGGTGCCCTCAAGCTCTGTTTAGAACATTCTAGAAATTCATAGACAGGGCTGAGTAGAAAGGAAGTGGGGGGGGTGTCAGAAGGGGAATCAGTTTGGCATCTGCATTTGCATATTTCCAGTCTATTGAAAATGTAACATCAGATACAGTGACAATAAACTGTCATAAACAAATGAGATCATAGTAAATAATCAAGTATCAATAAATCAACATAATAAAGCATCTACAACACAATTCTGATCAAAAAGGCCGTTGTTTTGAGCAATGTAGCTGCGGTGGCTCAGTGGTTAAGATGCTGAGCTGCAGACCGGAAGGTCGGTCGTTCAGCAATTCGAGACCCGAGTGCCGCGTGACGGAGTGAGTTCCTGTCTCTGGCCCCAGCACCTGGCAACCTAGCAGTTCAAAAGCAAGAAACTTCAAGTAGATACATAGGTACCGCTTCGGTGGGAAGGTAACAGCATTCCATGCACCTCAGCGTTTAGTCATGCCGGCCACATGACCACAGAAACGTCTTCGGGCAGCGCTGGTTCTTCGGCTGGGAAATTGAGTTGAGCACCGCAT
The DNA here is from genome assembly GCA_029375565.1 of Gekko gecko. Lineage (NCBI taxonomy): Eukaryota > Metazoa > Chordata > Lepidosauria > Squamata > Gekkonidae > Gekko > Gekko gecko. Next base: position 122,507,356 of record JAPDNY010000010.1, on the reverse strand, counting down.
GGATTGCAGTGGATTCTTTGCAGTGGAATACAGACCTATGCCCTTATCAAAAAGTCCTCCTGGACTGCTTCATTATACTACAGTTCTAAACCCTTTATAAAACCAGTTTGGTCTAGTGGTTAAAAGTGGCAGACCCTAATCTGGAGAACCAAGTTCGATACCCAGCTCCTCCACATATAGCCAGCCGGGTGACCTTGGGTCTGTCACGGTTCTCTCAGAGCTCTCTCAGCCCCACCTACTACACTGGGCGTCTGTTGAGGGGAAGCAAAAGAAGACGAGATTGGATTTATACCCTGCTCTTCACTCAGAGTCTCAGAGCGGCCTACAAGCTCCTTTCCCTTCCCCTCCCCACAATAGATGCCCTGTGAGGAAGGCGGGGCGGAGAGAGCTCTTTCCAGAACTGTCCTTGAGAGAAGAGCTCTGACAGAACTATGGCTTGCCCAAGGTAATCCAGCAGCTGTACGTGGAGGAGTATCTTCATGCCCCTGTATAAATCATTGGTGTGACCTCATTTGGAATACTGTGTACAGTTCTGGTCACCACATCTCAAAAAGGATATTATAGCATTGGAAAAAGTGCAGAGAAGGGCAACTAGAATGATAAAAGGGTTGGAACACCTTCCCTATGAAGAAAGGTTAAAATGCTTGGGGCTCTTTAGCTTGGAGAAACGACGGCTGAGGGGTGACATGATCGAGGTTTATAAGATTATGAATGGGATTGTGCAGGTTGAGAAAGAAGTCCTTTTCTCCCTTTCTCACAATACAAGAACTCGTGGGCACTCTATGAAATTGCTGAGCAGTCGGGTTAGAACAGATAAAAGGAAATACTTCTTCACCCAAAGAGTGATTAACATATGGAATTCACTGCCATAGGAGGTGGTGGCAGCTACAAGCATGGACAGTTTCAAGAGGGAATTAGATCAACATATGGAGCAGAAGTCCATCAGTGGCTATTAGCCACAGGGTATAGATGGGAACTCTCAGTCTGGGGCAGGTGATGCACTCTATTCTTGGTGCTGGAGGGGGCAGCAGTGGGAGGGCTTCTAATGTCCTGGCCCCACTGCTGGACCTCCTGATGGCACCTGGTATATTTTGGCCGCTGTGTGACAGAGTGTTGGACTAGATGGGCCATTGGCCTGATTCAGCATTGGCTGCTCTTATGTTCTTATGTTCAAACCCGGTTCTCCCAGATTAGAGTCCGCACACTTAACCACTACACCAAACTGGAGAGGAAGGGAAGGTGATTGTAAGCCACTCCGAGACGCCTTCGAATAATAAAGGGCGAGGTATAAAACTGACACTTCTTCTAAAAATGCATTTTGGAATATTTCTGCCTTGCATTGTTTTTTTCTCATTTAGTCGTGGCTCAAGTGGTTAAGATGCTGAACTGCAGTCTATGGAAGGTCAGTAGTTCGGCAGTTCGAGACCCGAGAGTGCCGCATGACGGAGTGAGCTCCCGTCTCTGGTTCCAGCTCCTGCCAACCTAGCAGTTCGAAAGCAAGAAATTGCAAGTAGTTAAATAGGTACCTCTTTGGTGGGAAGGTAACAGCATTCCGTGTGCCTTGGTGTTTAGTCACGCCGGCCACATGACCACGGAAACATCTGCGGACAGCGCTGGCTCTTCGGCTTGGAAACGGTGATGAGCACTGCAGCCCTAGAGTCGGATTCGACTGGCTTTCGAGCAAGGGAACCTTTACTTTTCACACCCTAAAACGGTCTGTCTTGTTCCATTACGGTTACGGTTCTCTGGGTAACAAACAGGTATTATAACTATAAGTATAGTTTGTGGGTCTCTCTCTTTCACACACACATGCACACACAATTACAAACACTAGTTTTCCTTCTAGATAAAAGGGGTTTGGCGCTCTTATTCCCCCCCACCATCTCCCCACACCCCCCCGTGCTTAACAGCTAAACATTTCTCCCACAAAAGCCCACAGACTGACCCCGGTTCCGCAGAGAAGATATTACATCTGCAAGACATGACGGGTGAATGGATGGGCGAACGTTCTCCAAGAAAGGGTCTTTGTAGCAAATGGGGTCGAAAGGGTGGCCGTCACTTTGATCAAGGATTTGGCTGAGTTGTCTCTTCTGTTGCAGGGGAAATAAAATGCAGACGCAACGGAGCTCAGCGGTTACTTCCTGCCTCCCCCTACACGTACAAGCTGCTGGATAGAGCCGTGCCCTCGCTGGAACTAGTACAGCTTTTCAGGCATTAAAAAAGGAACAATTGCATTGCTTTCCTTTTTTTAAAAAAAACCAGTTTCAGTAATATACCTTCCCTGTGTCCCAATGGGCTTGCCAACCTCCAGGCGGTGGCTGGCGATCTCATGGAATGTTAGAGTTGGAAGGGGCCTCGCAGGTCATCTAGTCCAACCCCCTGCGCTCTGCAGGAGCATGGCCAAAAGACCATATCACAACTGATCTCCAGGCGACAGAGCTCAGTCCCCCTGGAGAAAATGGCCACTTTGGGAGGTGGACTCTATGGCGTTGTCCCCCATTGAAGTACCTCCCCTCCCCAAACCCCACCCTCTTCAGGCTCCGCCCCCAAAGCCTCCAAGTATTTCCAAACGAGGGCTGGAAATTCTGTGTCCAGACCCCACCCTTGCCAGTTTGGTGTGGTGGCTAGGAGCAGGGACCCTAATCTGGGAGAACCGGGTTTGATTCCCCACTCCAGTTTGGTGAGCCAGTTTGGTGTAGTGGTTAAGTGCGCGGCCTCTTATCCGGGAGAACCGGGTTTGATTCTCCCACTCCTCCACTTGCACCTGGCTGGATGACCTTGGGCAAGCCGTAGTTCTGATAAGAGCTGTCCTTGAAAAAGAGCCGTTTCTGTCAAGAGCGCTCTCTCAGCCCCGCCTACCTCCCAGGCTGTCTGTTGTGGGGAGGGGAAGAGAAAGGAGTTTGTAAGCCGCTCTGAGACACCTTTGGGTAGTGAAGGGCGGGGGACAAATCCAATCTCTTCTTCTTCTTCTCCTCCACGTGCAGGTGCTGGCATGACCTTGGGTCAGTCACAAGTTCTCTCAGAGCTGTTCTCTCAAGAGCCGTCCTCAAAAGAGCTCTCCCAGTTGGCGGCAGAGGATAGGACCCGAAGCAACAGGTTTAAATCACATGCAGAAAGGTGTCGGCTGGATCTTAGGAGAAACTTTTTCACAGTCAGAGTGGTCCAAAGGGGGAATCCGCTGCCTTGGGTGGTGGTGAGCTCCCCTTCACTGGCAGCTTTCAAGAAGAGGCTGGACGAATATTTATCAGAGATGCTTTAGGCTGGTCCTGCATTGGGCAGGGGGCTGGACTAGATGATCTTTATGGCCCCTTCCAACTCTGTGATTCCTCTTTCTCTTCCTCCTCCTCCTCCTCCTCCTCTTCTTCTACTTCTTCTTCTTCTTCTTCCTTTTTTCCCAGCATGCTGCATTATTAATTTCGGAACGCCTCACAAAGATCCCCTTCTCTGTTTCCCGCTCTGTGCAACTTTCTGTGTCCTCTTTCGCCCCCCAAAACATCCATCAACTCTCGAGAAAGAAATTTCCCGTTCCCCTTGTTACCTGCCCCCCCTCCGCCCCTCCTTCCCCCACTGGGATAAAAGATTCTCCTACATAATAATTTACCGAAAATGGAAATTGCGCACATTTTCCCCTTAGGGTGCACACGGATGAGCATCTGTGAGCTCGGCTGGTGGCTTTGAGTTTATTAGCCATTCACTCTCCATGCGCAATGGAAGAAAGGCAGGCGGGACGAGAAATCAAAAGCCCCGGGGCCGAGCGGGATGGGGGAGGAGAGGGGAGAGAACCAAATATTTCTGGCCGCAAAAGACCGTTGTTGTTTTTTAATCAGGTCCCCCATCCACCTACACCGGCCGAGAAATGGGGTCCTTATTAAAGGCAGATGAGCCAGATGCGACGTTGAGTGGAGGCCGGCTGGAACGGTGGGTTGAGATAAGGTTGAAGCCTCTGGAATGGAGAGTTGGAGGGGGTCTTTGTCATTAGGAAGAAAGGGAGAAGTGGCTCAGAGAAGGGGAAATTAAACTTTTGAGGGTATGCACAACAACAAGTGGAGTTAGGGAAGTGGATGGCATGCGTGGTCAGGTGGAGAGAGAGAGAGAGAGAGAGAGACTGTTTGAGTCGCAAAAAAAGGCCTAATTGGTTCTCTCTGGCTCGCCATTCCTCAGAATCTTCCTTTGCCTGCATGTTAGTTTCTCAAACGTATTGCCGCGTTTAGGTTAGGACTCTTCAGCTTGGAGAAACGACGGCTGAGGGGTGACGTCGTAGAGGTTTACAAAACTACGCGTGGGATAGAGGGAGTAGCAAAAGAAGTACTTTTCTCCCTTTCTCGCAATACGGGAACTCCTCGGCACTCAATGAAATTAATGGGCAGAGTGATGAACACGTGGAATTCACGGCCACGGGAGGTGGCGGTGGCTACAAGTATGGATGGCTTCAAGAGGGAACTGGATAAACATATGGAGCAGAGGGCCATCAGTGGCTATTAGCCAGAAGGCATAGATAGGGACTCTGGGGCAAGTGAGGCTCTGTCTTCTTGGTGGTTGGTGGGGGTGGGGACAACAGTGGGAGGGCTTCTAGTGTCCTGGCCCCACTGCTGGACCTCCTGGTGGCTCTGCAAATCCCCATCTTTATCTTCTAGAAAGTCACTTCCTTGCCCTTGTGGCTGCAGAGAGATCCCTGAAAGAGTACGAACCATGGTTGGGTCATCTCAGAACCCAGAGGGATGCGCCAGGGACAGACTTCCTGTGGTCAGTAGTGGGCTCACACTATAGATGCCAGCCTCCAGGTGGGACCTGGGGATCCCCCGGAATCACTGCTCACCTCCAGACTACAGAGATCAGTTCCCCTGGAGAAAATGGCTGCTTTGGCGGGTGGACTCTATGGCATTGTGCCCCACTGAGGTCCCCAGGCTACATCCCCAAATCTCAGGAGTTTCCCAACCTGCATCTGGCAGTTTGGTGTAGTGCTTAAGTGCGCGGACTCTAATCTGGGAGAACTGGGTTTGATTCCCCACTCCTCCACTTGCAGCTGCTGGATGACCTTGGGCAAGCCACAGTTCTGCCATAGCTGTTTTTGAAAAAGAGCAGTTTCTGTCAGAGCTCTCTCAGCCCCACTTACCTCATGGGGTGTCTGTTGTGGGGAGAGGAAGGGAAAGGCGTGTGTAAGCCGCTCTGAGACTCCGAGTGAAGGGCGGGGTAGAAATCCAACCTCTTCTTCTTCTTCCCTACCAAAGACCCTGAAGAGCTGCTGTCAATTTTGAAAAGGTAATGCTGACTGTACCAAATGGGCACCCCTGTCAAACAATTGCCCTTGTATTACCTCAGATTTTCCCTCCACTTCCCTTATGGATTTCATTTCCCCATATGTTAACTGGGTAGCCTTTGAGTAGCCAGTTTGGTGTCGTGGCTAAGTGCACGGACCCTAATCTGGGAGAACCGGGTTTGATTCCCCACTCCTTCACTTGCAACTGCTGGATGACCTTGGGCAAGCCACAGTTCTGGCACAGCTGTTCTCGAAAAAGAGCAGTTTCTGTCAGAGTTCTCTGAGCCCCACCTACCTCAGAGGTTGCCTGTTGTGAGGAGGGGAATGGAAAGGAGATTGTAAGCCGCTCTGAGACTCCTTTGGGTCGTGAAGGGTGGGGTATAAGTCAGATCTCTTCTTCTCTTCTTCTTCTCCTTCCCACCCACCAATGTTTGGCAGAGGGTCACCTATCCCCCCCAACGCACCCCATCCTGCCAATGAGAGGCATCGTTCCCTCCACATGTAGCCGCTGGTGTGACCTTGGGTCATTCACAAGTTCTCTCAGAGCTGTTCTCTCAATGGCAGTCCTCAAGAGAGCTCTCTCAGCCCCCACTTACCTCACAGGGTGTCTGTTGTGGGGAAGGGAAGGGAAAAGGAGTTTGTAAGCTGCTCTGAGACTCTTGAGTGAAGGGCAAGGTATAAATCCAATCTCTTCTTCTTCTTCTTCCCCATCCCTTGCCAGGGGTCGGGGGGCCTGACAGCCCTAGCTAATACCCTCCATATAGCTTGCTGGCCCGGCCTTCCTTTGCCTAGCAGAAGGAAAATCGATTCCGCAAAGTCACAAGAACAATTGGCGGAGTGTATTGTGCTGCAAAGCAAGGGAATTGGTGTGCCTTTCTTAACGCAACCCAGGCGGCAGTATCCGGCTCTTGTCTCGAAATTAACATTTAGAGCAGAGAAAAAGAAGAAGAAGAAGAAGAAGAAGAAGAAGAAGAAGAAGAAGAAGAAGAAGAAGAAGAAGAAGAAGAAGAAGAAGAAGAAGAAGAAGAAGAAGAAGAAGAAGAAGAAGAAGAAGAAGAAGAAGACGGTCCCGTCCATAACCCTGGTTTGCATGCTTAGCTCTGAGCCAAGACCACCTGGGAAATAAAAGCAGGCGGCGATGTTCATTTGAAGCTCATCAACCTAGAAGGCAGAACACTGATCAACACACCGGCCAGGGAAGTTCCTCTCCACACTCCGTAGGCTGAAGACAGACCTGCAATCTTTTTGAATTGGTTTTCCCCACAGGTGAGCAGGGAGTCTGTTGCGGTCTCTTGTCATGTTGTGGGGCAAGACTGCCGGGTTTGGGGGGGAAACAGCCCTCTTCTTTCTCACTGTCAGGCTCAACAGCAAGTATGTCCAGGCACTTTCTTAAGGAAGAGAAGCTTTATTGGAATACAAGCATGCAGCCCACAGTTTCAAGTATTCATTTGGAATACTGTGTACAGTTCTGGTCGCCACATCTCAAAAAGGATATTATAGCATTGGAAAAAGTGCAGAAGAGGGCAACTAGAATGATAAAAGGGATGGAACACCTTCCCTATGAAGAAAGGTTGAAATGCTTGGGGCTCTTTAGCTTGGAGAAACGACGGCTGAGGGGTGACATGATCGAGGTTTATAAGATTATGAATGGGATTGAGCAGGTTGAGAAAGAAGTCCTTTTCTCCCTTTCTCACAAGACAAGAACTCATGGGCACTCCATGAAATTGCTGAGCAGTCGGATTAGAACAGATAAAAGGAAGTCCTTCTTCACCCAAAGAGTGATTAACACATGGAATTCACTGCCACAGGAGGTGGTGGCAGCTACAAGCATGGACGGCTTCAAGAGGGAATTAGATAAACATATGGGGCAGAAATCCATCAGTGGCTATTAGCCACAGGGTATAGATGGGAACTCTCAGTCTGGGGCAGGTGATGCCCTCTATTCTTGGTGCAGGGGGGGGCAGCAGTGGGAGGGCTTCTAGTGTCCTAGATAAATGCAAATTATTTTCTGGAGGCCTCACTCCAAAAGGGATGGGGGCCAAATCGAGAGGGTGCAGAAGAGAGCGACGAGGATGATCCGGGGTCTGGAGACCGAGCCCTACGAGGAAAGGCTTTAAGGGCCCTGGGAATGTTTAGTTTGGAGAAGAGGACTGGAAGCAACGGGTTTAAGTCACATGCGGAAAGGTATCGGCTGGATATTGGGGAAAACTTTTTCCACGGTCAGAGTGGTCCAAAGGTGGAATCAGCTGCCCAGGGAGGTGGTGAGCTCCGCTTCACTGACAGCTTTCAAGAAGAGGCTGCACGGATATTTGTCAGAGATGTTTTAGGCTGGTCCTACATTGGGCAGGGGGTTGGACCGGATGGTCTGTATGTCCCCTTCCAACTCTATGATTCTATGGTTCTAAATCTTTTTCAGGTTGGCACGAGAACCTGCAGAGCTCCAAGGATTTAAAAATGGTTCCTTGGATCAATTCTTTTTTCTAATGAACTGCTGGGGTGTTTTATAATATTTTTTACTCCAGAATTTTAAAGGGGAAGAAGAAGAAGAAGAAGAAGAAGAAGAAGAAGAAGAAGAAGAAGAAGAAGAAGAAGAAGAAGAAGAAGAAGAAGAAGAAGAAGAAGAAGAAGAAGAAGAAGAAGAAGAAGAAGAAGAAGAAGAAGAGGAGGAGGAGGAGTTTGGATTTATCCTCCGCCCTTCACTGCCCAAAGGCGTCTCAGAGCGGCTTACAAACTCCTTTCGCTTCCCCTCCCCACAACAGGCACCCTGTGAGGCAGGTGGGGCTGAGAGAACTTCTGACAGAAACTGTCTTTGAGAGAACAGCTGTGCCAGAGCTTGTGACTGACCCAAGGTCACATCAGCAGGTGCAAGTGGAGGAGTGGGGAATCAAACCCGGTTCTCCCAGATAAGAGTCCGGGAAGGCCCCAGCAGCATCCATTCATGTTCTCCCCCCCCCCCGAACTCCCCACAACTGAAGAAAACCTTTTAAGACGACCCTCTGTATGGAAACAGAAGCATACAGGCCTGTTACTAACACTCTGGAAGCGTCAGGGAAACTGATATCGGAGAGAGAGACCTGACTGTGGAAGTGAACGCGCGAGAACAAGGTGCGAACTGTTTCGGTTTTATGCGGAGATGAGTAGCGTTTCACTCGAAGGTTTGTCTGCACCAATTAATTCCCACATAAGTCATCCTAATTGCTCCGTGTTTGTGCGGGCGGCATCTGATTCCTGATTTGTGCCGGGCAGATCTGTTGCATAACAGGAGAACGTCACAAAATGGGCTGCCGAGCAGCTAGTACGGACGTGCTGCAAAAACAGATGACATTTTTTTCTTTATGAACCCCCGGTTTTATTCCGGGAAAGCTCTCTCTCTCTTTTTTTTTCCAAACCCCAAAATACTGTCAGCCGTGCAATGGTTTTCATAGCCGGACACCTCAGATGTCCGGTTTGCTACTGGTTTTCTTCACTAGGCCTTTATCACCAAACCCAAGACACTGAGCTGCGGTGGCTCAAGTGGTTAAGACGCTGAACTGCAGGCTGTGGAAGGTCAGTAGTTCAGCAGTTCGAGACCCGGGTGCTGCATGACGGGGTGAGCTCCTGTCTCTAGTTTCAGCTCCTGCCAACCTAGCAGTTCGAAAGCAAAAAATTGCAAGTAGATCAATAGGTACCACTTCGGTGGGAAGGTAACAGCGTTCCGTGCACCTTGGTGTTTAGTCATGCTGGCCACATGACCACGGAAACGTCTTCGGACAGCGCTGGCTCTTCGGCTTTGAAACGGAGATGAGCATCGCAACCCTAGAGTCGGATTCGACTGGCTTTCGAGCAAGGGAACCTTTACCTTTACATTTTACAAGACACTGATCACAGCACGTCATCCATATGTGGTGACCTTCCAGGGCTCTCAGGAGTACACTGCATTGGCCGGGCCGCACCTGGAGTCTTGTGTGCAATTCTGGAGGCCTGACTTCAAAAAAGATGTGGACAGAATGGAGCATGTGCAGAGGAGAGCGACGAGGATGATCGGGGGGGCCTGGAGACCAAGCCCTACGGGAAAAACCCGAGAGACATCTTGGAAATGTTGAGTCTGGAGAAGAGGAGGTTGAGGGGGACAGGATGGCTCTCTTGAAGGATCTAAAGGGCTGCCACTTAGAGGAGGAGAGCAGGGAGCTGTTCAGCGGGCCAGTTTGGTATAGTGGTTAAGTCCGCGGACTCTTATCTGGGAGAACCGGGTTTGATTCCCCCACTCCTCCACTTGCACCTGCTGATGTGGCCTTGGGTCAGTCACAAGCTCTGGCACAGCTGTTCTCCCAAGGACAGTTTCTGTCAGAAGTTCTCTCAGCCCCACCTACCTCACAGGGTGTCTGTTATGGGGAAGGGAAGGGAAAGGAGATTGTCAGCCGCTCTGAGACTCCTTCGGGTAGTGAAGGGCGGGGTATAAATCCAATCTCTTCCTCTTCTTCTACCTCACAGGGTGTCTGTTGTGGGGAGGGGAAGGGAAAGGAGATTGTCAGCCGCTCTGAGATGCCTTCGGGTAGTGAAGGGCAGGGTACAAATCCAATCTCTTCCTCTTCTTCTACCTCACAGGGTGTCTGTTGTGGGGAGGGGAAGGGAAAGGAGATTGTCAGCCACTCTGAGACTCCTTCGGGTAGTGAAGGGCAGGGTACAAATCCAATCTCTTCCTCTTCTTCTACCTCACAGGGTGTCTGTTGTGGGGAGGGGAAGGGAAAGGAGATTGTCAGCCGCTCTGAGACGCCTTTGGGCAGTGAAGGGCGGGGTATAAATCCAAACTCTTCTTCCTCTTATTCTTCTTCCTGTTGGCAGCAGAGGAGAGGACTCGCAAGAAGGGGTTTAAATTAAGAGCAGGAAGGTTCCGGCTGGGTCTTAGAAAACCCTAAGAGCTGTTCAACCGTGGAATCAGCTGCCTGGGGAGGTGGCGAGCTCTCCCTCACTGGCAGTCCTTAAGCAGAGGGTGGACAAACACGTGCCAGGGATGCTCTCGGCCACGGGTGTCAAACATGCGGCCCGGAGGGCAGATTGGGCCCCCGGAGGGCTTCTATCAGGCCCGCAGTGGGACTGGCCATCTCCTGCTTCCAGTTCTGTTGCTGCATCCTAGCTTGCTTCGCCAGACAGTCTTAATCACTCAGCCATTTTGTGTTTCCCCCTGGGTCCTGAACTCAGAACTCCGAGCATGAGATCCCTGTGGCGAATGGCAGTAAATCAAAAGTAGGTTTGCAGCTTACAGAGCTAACGTTTTAGGCATGTTTTTTATTTTAAGTTAAAAAACCCAAACCTTTGTGTTTGTGTCCTTTATAAAGTTTATATCTCCACTGCCCGGCATTATGAGAGCCAGTTTGGTGTAGTGGTTATGGTTAAGTGTGCGGACTCTAATCTGGGAGAACCGGGTTTGATACCCCCACTCCTCCACTTGCACCTGGCTGGATGACCTCGGGCAAGCCGTAGTTCTGATAAGAGCTGTTCTTGAAAAAGAGCCGTTTCTGTCAGAGCTCTCTCAGCCCCACCTACCTCACAGGGTGTCTGTTGTGGGGAGGGGAGGGGAAAGGAGTTTGTAAGCCGCTCTGAGACTCCAAGTGAAAGTAAAGGTAAAGGTTCCCTTGCTCGAAAGCCAGTCGAATCTGACTCTAGGGTTGCGGTGCTCATCTCCGTTTCAAAGCCGTTTCAAAGCCGAAGAGCCAGCACTGTCCGAAGACATTTCCGTGGTCATGTGGCCGGCATGACTAAACACCAAGGTGCACGGAACGCTGTTACCTTCCCACCGAAGTGGGATTTATCTATTTGCAATTTCTTGCTTTTGAACTGCTAGGTTGGCAGGAGCTGGAACTAGAGATGGGAGCTCACCCCTTCATGCGGTACTCTCGGGTCTCTAACTGCTGGACTACTGACCTTCCACAGCCTGCAGTTCAGCGTCTTAACCACTTGAGCCACCGCAGCTGAAGGACGTGGTATAAATCCAATCTCCTCCTCCTCCTCCTCCTCCTCCTCCTCCTCTTCTTCTTCTTCTTCTTCTTCTTCTTCTTCTTCTTCTTCCTCTTCCTCTTCCTCTTCTTCTTCTTTTATGACACACACATGGCCCGGCCCAACAAGGTCTCATTTATGTCAAATCCGGCCCTCCTAAGAAATGAGTTCGGCACCCCTGGTCTAGGCTGAACCTGCATTGAGCAGGGGGCTGGACTAGATGGCCCATAGGACCCCTTCCGACTCTGTGATTCTATGACTCTGTGCCCACTTTACTTACCTCGGTGAGTTCCATTCCCAGTAAGTCCACCCCGACGTTCCCTGCCAGGAGGTTTAGCCACGGTGCCAAACCGCCCCCTATTTGCGGCTCCCCAAGAAAAATTCCTGGCTACGGTGCTGTGAACGGTCAGCATTTTGAATTCTTCAGAAACGTTTCTTTATTCCTCGGGGCAGAACAGAGACCGGCACTGTCACGGCGGGGACGCCTTTGGCCTTCGGGCACAGCTTCGGAGCTGCCCGGAAACATCTGCTTGGACCCCGTCGGGGAGAGAGGATGCTGGATGAGACGGACCCTTTGATCCGGTCTTAAGTCCTTGCGGCTCGCCACCCCCGTTCTTCCTCGGAAGACGCAGCAGCTGTCTTCCCACCGGCATCCACCTGGCATCGCTGCGGTTTTGGCACCCGCCGCAGATGCCTTTTGAAGAGCCAGCCCGTTGCGCCCGGTGTTTTCTTTCTTCCAGCAGCGACCATCTTTGCCTCGTCGAAAGAGATTAGCGGCTCCGGGACTAGGCTGCCCGGAGGCTAAAATAACAAAGGGCCAAGATGCTGGCAGCAAGTTCTGCTGCGTTTCCCTCTCCAAGAGGGCTTGGGAGGGGAAGGCGAGCCATCCTCAGAGTCTCTCTTGTCCTGTTGACTCCCTCCCACACACACACACACTACAAATTCCAAATAGGCAGAGGAAGAAGAAGAAGAAGAAGAAGAAGAAGAAGAAGAAGAAGAAGAAGAAGAAGAAGAAGAAGAAGAAGACGGAGAAGAAGAAGACGGAGAAGAAGAAGACGGAGAAGAGGAGGAGGAGGAGGAGGAGGAGGAGGAGGAGGAGGAGATTGGATTTATTCCCCACCCTTCACTACCCAAAGGAGTCTCAGAGCCGCTTACAAACTCCTTTCCCTCCCCCTTCCCACAACAGACACCCTGTGAGGCAGGTGGGGCTGAGAGAGCTCTGACAGAAACTGCTCTTGAGAGAACAGCTCTGAGAGAAGAAGAAAAAGAGATTGGATTTATACCCCGCCCTTCACTACCCGAAGGAGTCTCAGAGCGGCTTACAAACTCCTTTCCCTTCCCCTCCCAACAACAGACACCCTGGGAGGTAGGTGGGGCTGAGAGAGCTCTGACAGAAACTGCTCTTGAGAGAACAGCTCTGAGAGAAGAAGAAAAAGAGATTGGATTTATACCCCGCCCTTCACTACCCGAAGGAGTCTCAGAGCGGCTTACAAACTCCTTTCCCTTCCCCTCCCCACAACAGACACCCTGGGAGGTAGGTGGGGCTGAGAGAGCTCTGACAGAAACTGCTCTTGAGAGAACAGCTCTGAGAGAAGAAGAAAAAGAGATCGGATTTATACCCCGCCCTTCACTACCCAAAGGAGTCTCAGAGTGGCTTACAACTCCTTCCTCTTCTCCTCCCCACAACAGACAACCTGGGAGGTAGGTGGGGCTGGGAGAGCTCTGACAGAAACTGCTCTTTTTCAAGAGCAGCTGTGCCAGAACTGTGGCTTGCCCAAGGTCATCCAGCAAATGCAAGTGGAGGAGTGGGGAATCAAACCCGGTTCTCCCAGATTAGAGTCCGTGCATTTAACCACTCCACCAAACCGTCCATTTGAGGGACTGGAAATCACTCAGTAGACCACTGCAGGCCCCGGGACACCATGCGGAAGGGGTCGCCGTGAGTCGGCTGTGACTCAGCAGCACGTTCTTAGTGTAGTGTAGTGGTTTGGTGTAGTGGTTAAGTGTGCGGACTCTAATCTGGGAGAACTGGGTTTGATTCCCCCACTCCTCCACTTTCACCTGGCTGGATGACCTTGGGCAAGCCACAGTTCTGATAAGAGCTCTCCTTGAAAAAGAGCAGTTTCTATCAGAGCTCTCTCAGCCCCAGCTGCCTCATAGGATGTCTGTTGTGGGGAGGGGAAGGGGAAGGAGTTTGTAAGCCGCTCTGAGACTCCGAGTGAAGGGCAGGGTATAAATCCAACCTCCTCCTCCTCCTATTCTTCTTCCTCTTCTCCTCCTCCTCCTCCTCTAAAAATATTTACATTCAACCTTAATTCCTTCCTGTCGCCCTGACCTGGATTAGCCCAGGTTACCCTGATCTTGTCAGATCTCAGAAGCTAACCCGGGTCAGCCCTGTTTAGTACTTGGATGCAGGCCTGTAGCCACAGGGGGCTGACGAGGGCAGTGCCCCCCCACGGATGTACCCAGCTGGAAGCAGGAAGACCTGGCGAGAGCCAGTTTGGTGTAGTGGTTAAGTGCGCGGACTCTAATCTGGGAGAACCGGGTTCGATTCCCCACTCCTCCTCCCCTCACAGCTGATGGATGACCTTGGGCAAGGCATAGTTCTGTCAGAGGTGTTCTTGAAAAGTGTCAGGTTAAAATCAAGTAGATCCAGTCATTCTTGCACAAAGAAAGGTTTATTGGGTTATCTTGCTATAAACCCACAGTAGGAGGTCATTGTCAGGAATGGGGGACAAAGCAAAGCAAGCTGACTTATAGTGTGATGCAATGAAGCGCCTAGCAAATAAAACTTGAGCACTCGCGCGGGAACTCCCGGCGGGAGAAATACTTGATGAGCGGGAGACTACTCCCCCCCTCCCCTTGCCTTCCCAGGACTGGAAAATTCTCAGCGAAACAAGAATAGTCCAAAGCCACATTCAAGGCCACTGTGATAAGCAAAGGCGGCAGAGAAGAAGCTCCCACGTTTCTGCCTGCATACCTACGCAAGCGCATAGCGGGGTAGGGAACATACAACAATGGATTCAGTGAGAAACATCAAATGCATATTTTCTGACATTCTGCCCTTCCCAAAATACCACCCACCCACCACTCAGGAAGGAGAGAATGTGGGCCCCCCAGGCTTGTTAGGGTATCGGATGTGAAAGTGTTTCAAATGGTCAGGTGCTTTGATATCTGAAACTTTCACCCATTCCCTATGTTGGGGCCCAAAGTGTACCCATTGGACCAGATACAGGAGTTGTCCACGCAAAATTTTAGAGTCTAGAATTTCCGCAATTTCATAGTGTTCCTCATCGTCAATCATCAGAGGCGGGGGAGGCTCCGACATCGCAGGTTGCCATTTAGTCGGGGGTAACGCCGGTTTGAGGAGGCTGTAATGAAAAATTGGATGTATTGCTTTAAGAGATTTTGGCAGATCTAGCTGTACAGTCACTGGATTTATACATCTTAGCACCTTGAAAGGACCAATATATTTCCAAGCCAGTTTTTTGGACTGCTGCGCCAGCTTTAGATTCTTTGTTGACAGATAGACTGAGTCCCCTGGTTTCAGATTCCATCCCCCGGCTCTTTTTTTATCTGCTTGTTTTTTATACTGTGACTTGGCTTCATTCAAAGTCTCAACAATTAGGGGCCAAGAATCGCGGAAAGTTTTACACCATGCTGACGCTTTCCCCACGTTTTCACCAGGTTTCAAGAAAGGAAGAGGGGGGCTGTCGTATCCCATGGCAGCTTTGAATGGAGACATCTTTGTTGAAGCGTGCCATGAATTGTTGTATGCAAACTCCGCTAATGGCAATAAATCAACCCAATTGTCTTGTTGATAATTAGAAAAACATCTCAGATATTGTTCTAATGTTTGGTTTACTCTCTCAGTTTGCCCATCAGTTTCGGGGTGGTAGGCAGTACTAAGAGCCCGTTCAATGCCCATTAGGGTCATTAGCTCTGACCACAACTTGGAAACAAACTGACTTCCCCTATCGGATATTATTTTGAGTGGCAATGTATGTAGCCTGGCAATGTGTTGAAGAAATGCTTTGGCCAACGCCTTGGCGGTTGGTAAACCTGGGAACGGTATAAAGTGAGCTTGTTTTGAGAACAAGTCCACTACCACCCAAATGACCGTCATATGTCTAGAGGGGGGAAGATCAGTAATAAAGTCCATTGAAATTACTTCCCAGGGTCTGCTTGGAGTGGGTAGAGGGTGTAAGAGACCTGGTGGTTTCCCCGGCCTGGCTTTACAACGGTTGCACGTTGTGCATGATTGTATATAGAGCGATAAATCCTGTTTCATGCGGGGCCACCAAAACCCACGTTGCAGAAGTCTTAATGATTTCACATATCCGAAGTGCCCCGCCGACTTTGAATCATGAACTGTTTGCAACATTTGGGATCGAGTAGCTTCTGGAACAAACATTTTATTTCCCTTAAACCAGCAACCAGTTGGATCACATCTCACATCATCCCTGACTTGTAACTCGCTTATTTCTTGTGGGGTGATGTCGGTGAGAAATTGTTTTTCCCAGGAGAGTGTCTGGATGGGGTTCTTTGATGTTAGTTTGGCTTTACGGGTGACAACTGCACCAACCAGTTGTTCTGGGGTGAACATAGACTCTTGTACTTCCACCCTCTTACAGAAATGTTGGGGAAGACGGGAAAGAGCATCCGCCAAATGATTAGCCTTCCCTGGGAAATGGTGGAGAGTGAATTGGAATTTGGAGAAAAACTCAGCCCACCTAAATTGCTTAGCATTTAGATTACGGGGTTTTCGCAGTACCTCAAGGTTTTTGTGATCAGTCCATATCTCAAAAGGTACTTGGGACCCCTCTAACCAGTGTCTCCAAGTGATCAATGCTAAACGTATAGACGCAGCTTCCTTGTCCCAAATGGGCCAGAATCTTTCGGTATCATTGAATTTTCTTGATACATAAGCTAGAGGTTGTAGTTGCCCCTGAGTGTTCTCTTGCAAAATCACCCCACCCATAGCAGTATCCGACGCGTCTACCTGGACCACAAATTTTTTTGTCTCATCGGGGTGTGCTAAAATCGGCTCAGATGTAAACAGACGTTTTAATTGTTCAAACGCGTTCTGACACTGCGGGGTCCAGTTCAAAGGGGCCCCTGGCACTGAAGCCTTGGATCCCTTCCCCTTAGTCTTTAGAAGTTCAGTGAGGGGAAGGGCAACTTGGGCAAAGTGGGGCAGGAATTGCCGGTAAAAATTGGCGAAACCGAGAAAACTCTGAAGCTGTCGTCTGGTTTTGGGGGCTCCCACATTACCACATCCTGGACCTTCTTTGGGTCCATTTCCAACCCCTCAGAGGATATGCGGTACCCCAGAAAATCAATACACTCCCGGTGAAATTCACATTTCGAAAGTTTAACAAACAGTTTGTGCTCCAATAGCCTTTCCAACACTTTTCGCATGAGAATGGTGTGAGATTGTAGGTCTGGGGTATAGACCAAGATATCATCCAAGTAAACGACCACCCCTTGAACAAGTAGGGGTGTAGGACCTCATTGATTAAGTTCATGAAGACCCCGGGTGCCCCCTGCAATCCGAACGGCATAACCCGATATTCGAATTGCCCCAGCGGGGTATTAAATGCGGTTTTGTATTCATCCCCCTCTCTGATGCGAACTCGAAAATAGGCATCTCTCAAATCTAGTTTAGAAAACACTTTCCCTTTTGCCACCTCTGCCAATAAGTCTTTGATAAGAGGCATCGGGTAGGCATTGGTTGCAGACACTGCGTTAAGTCCCCGGTAATCCGTGCATAGTCTGAGCCCCCCATCTTTTTTTTTACAAAACAACACAGGTGCGGCGAAAGGAGATGAAGCTGGCCTAATAAATCCACGAGCCAGGTTTTTATCAATAAAGCGGCGCAGTTCTTCCTTCTCACTGGGACTCATGGCATAAATTTTCCCTTTTGGCAATTTCTGTCCCGGAAGAATTTCAATAGCGCAGTCAGAGTTACGGTGGGGGGGTAGCTCATCGGCCTCCTCCTCCTCAAAAACTCTAGTCAAGTAGTGGTAATCCTCAGGAATGCGGTTAAGGTCCTCCATTGCCAAACAAGCACGTGGAGGCTCATTGCAGGGAGGGTTTCCCCACCCTGGGTCCCATTTGTGTTCATTACATTTTGGTGAGATAAACTGAACATTCCCTTCCTCCCATAGAATGTAAGGGTTATGTCCATGTAACCAAGGGCTACCCAACACTAAGGGAAATTGGGCTTGAGGAGCTATGACGAACGAACGTAGCTCCCAGTGGTCACCAATGCCTATTCTTAAAGGAACAGTCTCAAATCGGCATGGTTCTTTCATTGGAGACCCATCCATTTGTGTGAAAGTTATTGGGTCTTTCAAATGGACCACGGCTGCCTCCAACCCTACAACCATAGACGGGTTTATAAGGTCCCTCCCACACCCAGAGTCAATGAGGGCTCGGACCCGAATGTGGGTCATCATTGCTGGATTCATTACTAGGACAGTCACAAAGAAGAGAGAGGGGTAATTGCTCACCAGTTTAGGCGCCTCAGGTGTTGGGTCCTGTTGTGTAGCGCCATTCACAAACAGGACCATTTCATTTCCCTGCATTTCATTCTCTTCCTCCAGCAACAAGGTATCCACTTGGTCAGGACCCGCGAAAAGAGCCCGTGTATTGCGTGGTTTTGCGGTGCCTTTCTTTGGGTTGGGACTCCACCTTCTGGGCTCATCTTGTGGTAGCCCCCGGTTGGGGTCTCCTTTCGGGCAGGCTGCAGCAAAGTGCCCTTTCTCCCCACACCGCAGGCAGAGCCCCTGCCGCATACGTTGATCCCGCATTCCACTTGGGGTGGATACCGGTTTAGGTCTGGCTTGGCCCGCCGCCGAACTCGGGCGGTTGTTACCAAACGATAAATCCAGTTTCATCATACGTAGGCGGCTCTCGGCCTTCTCGGCTTCTTCCATCCAACCTTGGAGGGTGCGGGGTTGCTGAGAGCTGAGGACGTTATTGCGGATATCCACAGCTAGACCCATTCGATATTGTTGGGCCAAGACCGCATCCGTCCAGTCCCGGATTTTCACAGCATGCCTTTGAAACTCCCTTGAGTACTCTCGCACTGAGAGTTTGCCTTGTCTGAAGGTACGAAGGAAGGCTTCGGCTTTTTCGGCCGCCCCCGGGTCCTCGAAACGGTTCCTCAGAGCCCACATGAAGTCATCTACATTCCCCAACTCCGCAGCCTCCAGATCATGAAGCGCTACATACCAGCTGGTAGCACTCCCTCGAAATCTGGATGCGATAAACTCCACCTGTTGTTCTTCATCTGGGAAAACATAGCCCCATCTTTGCACAAATTTTCCGACTTGCAATATAAAAAAGGACACAGTCTCTGGATCTCCATCAAATGTGATTTCCAGCATGTCCTTAGGACGGATCACTGGGGGGGCCGGTGCCATAACCGGAATCGGCTGCATGAGTGGAGCTGGGGCAGGGAGTTGAGGCGGAGGCACAACTGGCGGCTGGAGCGGTCCTGGTTGGCCTGGCCCTGGTCCTGGTGCAGGAACGACCGGTGGAGGAGGTGCTGGTGCTGGCTGGCCCGGCCCTGGACCCGGAGGGGCGGGTTGGCCCGGTCTCGGCCCCGGCGGAGCAGGAGGAGGAGGAGGTGGACGACCCGGGAGCAGCGGTGGGGCCGGGGCTGGTACTGGTCTAGGCTGTGTCAGTGGATGAGCCCGAATGGCTTGGTCCATCATCTGGGGTAGGGATTGCATTAGCTTGCTCATGTCCCTTACCAGCCGTCGGGTATCCTCTTGGATAGAGTCCACGCGAGCGTCGGTGTCTGGCCCAGACCCAGTTCTAGGAGAGCCTCGAGGTATCCTCCCTTGGGGAAGTCCAAAACTGCCGCGGGGATCCAACAAACTGTCGCGGCTTTGGCTTCCCGGCAGGGTCCAGGTCGACTGAGTCGTATCCAACAGGTTCTTAGTCCAATCGCGTGACCTACGATAGGTCACCCCTTTATCCCATGGTGTTGGGACTCCTGGCACATAGGTTCGGGGAATCGCTCCTCCCTGACTCGATAGTTGCCCAGCCGGGCTGTAGACAGGGAGAGTGTACTGAACCCCCAACGTGCTGATTAATGGTGGGGACACTAATCCGGCTCCCGATTGTGATGAAGGTGCGACCAAAACCGTAGTAGTAGTCACTGGAACAACAGTGGTGGTCGGGAGGGTGACTACAGCAGCCGCCACAGTGGTAACTGGAACCGTGGCTCCTGAGGTAGCGGCTGCCGCCGCTGCACCTGTGGCCCCTGGCGTGGGCTTCGCCGCTGCTGCTGCGCCCGTGGCTCCTGGAGTGGTAGCCGCCACAGCTGCGCCCGAAGGAGTCGTCGCTGGGGCTGCGCCCGTAGCTCCCGTACCCGCTCCGCTCATCGTGGTAGACGGCGGAAACTGACGGTAGTGGGAATGATGGGATTCCTGACAATTTCTGTCAGGTTAAAATCAAGTAGATCCAGTCATTCTTGCACAAAGAAAGGTTTATTGGATTATCTTGCTATAAACCCACAGTAGGAGGTCATTGTCAGGAATGGGGGACAAAGCAAAGCAAGCTGACTTATAGTGTGATGCAATGAAGCGCCTAGCAAATAAAACTTGAGCACTCGCGCGGGAACTCCCGGCGGGAGAAATACTTGATGAGCGGGAGACTACTCCCCCCCTCCCCTTGCCTTCCCAGGACTGGAAAATTCTCAGCGAAACAAGAATAGTCCAAAGCCACATTCAAGGCCACTGTGATAAGCAAAGGCGGCAGAGAAGAAGCTCCCACGTTTCTGCCTGCATACCTACGCAAGCGCATAGCGGGGTAGGGAACATACAACAATGGATTCAGTGAGAAACATCAAATGCATATTTTCTGACAAAAAGACCAGTTCCTATCAGAGCTCTCTCAGCCCCACCTGCCTCACTGGGTGTCTGTTGTGGGGAGGGGAAGGGAAAGGAGTTTGTAAGCTGCCCTGAGACTCCGCGTGAAGGGCAGACTATAAATCCAATCTCTTCCTCCTCCTCTTCCTCCTCCTCTTCTTCTTCTCACCTCCTGGTTGGCCACAGTCAGAAGCAGGAAGACCTGGCAAGGCCATACAATGGTCACCCCTCTCCCCTGCTTCTGTCTTCCTGCTTCTGGCTGCGGCTGAGCAGAGGGGAGAGAGAGGCACAGCCTCGCCGGGTCTTTCTGCTTTCACAGCCGGCTTCTTGCCTCTCTCCCTCTCCTTTGATGGGAGCCTGAGCTGCAGCGGGACTCAAACTCAGGCTGCCATTGGAGTGTATGCTATAAGTGAAAAAAAATACCATAATATATTAAACATCCATGTCTTATAAACAATACAGAAAAGTGCAAAGGAGGGTCCAAAAGTAGCTGCAGTTGATGAAGTTTTCCAGAATAGCGTCTCTTTTCGTGAGGACTTCCTCTGAACAGAAACGACGGCGGAGGGGGTGACACGATCGAGGTTTATAAGATTATGCATGGGATAGAGCAGGCAGAGAAAGAAGGACTGTTCTCCCTTTCTCACTATACAAGAACTCGTGGGCACTCCATGAGATTGCTGAGCGGTCGGGTTAGAACGGATAAAAGGAAGTCCTTCTTCACCCAAGGAGTGATTAACACATGGAATTCACTGCCGTAGGAGGTGGTGGCGGCTACAAGCATGGACAGTTTCAAGAGGGAATTAGATAAACGTATGGAGCAGAAGTCCATCAGTGGCTATTAGCCACAAGGTATAGATAGGAACTCTCAGTCTGGGGCAGGTGATGCACTCTATTCTTGGTGCTGGGGGGGCAGCAGTGGGAGGGCTTCTAGTGTCCTGGCCCCACTGCTGGACCTCCTGATGGCCCCTGGTATTTTTGGCCACTGTGTGACAACAGAGTCTTGGACTGGATGGCCAGATCCAGCATTGGCTTCTCTTATGTTCTTACGAGCACACATGTGTGCTTTCGTTTAGCCTGACTTCTTCAAACTGACTACGTTTAAACTCAAGGGTTAAGGATATGATTTCTGTGAAGCTGTTGCTATCATGGCAGGAAATTTAATGATGAACAAACAATAGAAGATGCAATTGTTGGTGTGCTCCTGTTCAGAGGAAGTCCTCACGAAACGAGACGCTATTCTGGAGAACTTCGTCAACGGCAGCCACTTTTGGACCCTCCGTTGCACTTTTCTGTATTGTTTATAAGATATGGATGTTTAATATATTCTGATATTTTCTTTCACTCGTTGCATAGCGTCCATTGACAGCTTTTTTGGGTCCCGTTGGTTGTGCCCAGAGTTCTAACAGAAGCCCAACCAATTGGGCAGCTGGCTAACTGGTAGCAGCATTTAACTCCACACTCTGGGCAGTGCTCTTCGTGGAAGCAACCAGTCAGCTTCGTGCTGCTGGCATCCACTCTGGTTTGGCTCTTGCACCTGGACCTTTGGACCCCCTGGCTTTGCACTTGGCTCTGTGTTCTTGGCTCCTGATCCCAGCTTGACTTTGGACTATGTTTCTGGTTAGTGATTTGGACTTGGCTCTGTGTTTCTGGCTCCTGACCCCGGCTTGGCTTTTTGGACTTTGCACTGTCTTCTTGGCTCCTGACCTTGGCCTGTTCTGGACTCCCTTTGCCTGGCACCCCAGCTAGTGACACAGAGGCAGTCTATCAATGGATATCACTGGCTGGGTGGGGACAATCTGAGCAGAAAGATGGAACCCCCATTTTCAGAGGCAGTCTATCTCTGAACACCACTGGCTGGAGATAATCCAACGAGCAAGAGGGATACCCCGTGTTCAGAGGCAGTCTTATCTCCAAATACCCCTGGCTGAAGACAATCGAAGGAGCAGGTGTCTTAATTTCCAGCTTGTGGTCTTCTTAGAAGCATCCGGTTGACCTCTCCTAGAAAGATGAGGATGCGCTTGACAAATTCCTGGTCTTGATCCCGCAAGACTTTTCTTCTGTTCTCTGCCAAGCCTTAGGAACAGCTTTGTTAGTTGACGCAAATACATACTCCGTCATACAGGCACCTTCTGACTTTAAACAGCTCTTTCCCTTTATATAAGTGGTAAAGCGTTAACATTTCCTTTGGGCACACGGCCCCGGAGATGTGTATCATATTAATAGAAATCAATGGAATTAATGGGTTAATTCCCCGCTAATAAAACGCTCAAGCGCAGCCACGGAAGTGGGCCCAATGAAAACGTCTCTCTTCCATTTGCATCCGATGATTCATCCGCCGCTGCCTGCAAACAGACGTTAATGAGGTTGCAGACGTAATTTTCGGTGTTTACACAACGGAGGGGAGCGGGATGCGTTAGGCCAGAATTAGCCGTTGATCGTCCTCCAGTGGGCCATTTCTCAAGCCGGCGCCGGCATCCTCTTCCTCTCTCCTCCTGCATTGCTTTAGTGGACTGTCCCAGGAAGAGCTCGAAAGAATCCAGAGAACTCTGCCAAGTGACCCTTCCGTTCAGGGTTATGTGGAGCAAAATGCAGGATTGTAAAAAAATATTATAAGGAATTTTCAGTGGGTTGTTTGCGAAGATCAAGCGCTGGGTTTTCAAAATCATGGAGCTGAAGAGCAATTAGAGGAGGGAGTGAAATGAAAGAGGCAAAGAAAGCTACTCTTAGAGTAGATGGTGGAATTCTTTCAGAGGGTCCATCAATCCCAAATTCGTGTTACAGGAAAGATGTTTCATTCTTAGCGTGAGGCCTTTTCCATCAAATCCAGGAGCTTTGGTGCCCTGTTGGAATGATATTCATGTTTGCAGCATGCTAGATACAATGAGGAGCCGCGGTGGCTCAGAGGTTAAGACGCTGAGCTGCATACCGGAAGGTCGGTAGCTTGGCAGTTCGAGACCCAAGTGCCATGTGACGGAGGAAGCTCCCGTCTCTGGCCCCAGCTCCTGCCAATCTAGCACTTCGAAAGCAAGAAATTACAAGTAGATAAATAAGTACCACTTTGGTGGAAAGGTAACAGTGTTTCATGCGCCTCGGCGTTTAGTCATGCCGGCCACATGACCATGGAGAAGTCTTTGGACAGCGCTGGCTCTTTGGCTTGGAAACGGAGATTAGCACCGCCCCCTAGAGTTAATAGTCGACTGGCTTTCGAGCAAGGGAAGCCTTTACCTTCACCTTTTAGATACAATGAACAGCAATAAGCAGGATGGGGGAAGCGAAGGAAAGAGTCAACAGCTATTGCCAGCAGTGAGTCTGGAATCGAGTCTGTCCCTCCGATATTTTGGTGAGGTCAACCAGACCTGCATAAGGAATGCATCGCTGAAAGAGACGGATTGTCCAATCTCGAAACACAGGGGGATGCACCAATACAGAATCCGGGAAGAGAAAACGGTGGTGCAGTGGGAAAATATGTTTTCATGTATGTTTTTAAATCCCTGTGTTCCTTGGGATTTCCTTGGGAGGAAAGCGATGGCAAACCTAGACAGCTTGATAAAAAGTAGAGACCTCACCCGGCCAACAAAAGTCCATATGGTCAAAGCAATGGTATTCCCAGTAGTAATGTATGGCTGCGAGAGTTGGACCATAAGGAAGGCCAAGCGCCGAAGAATAGATTCTTTTGAATAGATCTGCTCCACCTTCTACATGACAGCCCTTCAAATACTTGAAAGCTGCAATCATGTCCCCTCTAAGTCTTCTCTTTCCCAGGCTAAACGTACCCAACTCTTTCAGCCTTTCCTCGCAAGACTTGGATTCCAACCCTCTCACTATCCTGGTCGCCCTCTTGAGAGTCCCTTGGACTGCAAGGAGATTGAATCAGTCAATCCTAAAGGAAATCAACCCTGACTGTTCCCTGGAAGGCCAGAGACTGAAGCTGAAGCTCAAATCCTTTGGCCACCAAATGAGAAGGGAGCCCTCACTGGAGAAGACCCTGATACTGGGAAAGATGGAAGGTCAAAGAAGAAGAAGGGGACGGCGAAGGATGAGATGGTCAGACAGTGTCACTGATGCCACGAACATGAAATTGAGCAAACTCCGGAGCACGACAGCAGACAGGAGGGCCTGGCATGATGAGGCCCAGGGGGTCACAAAGAGTCGGACTCGACAGTGTGACTGGACAACAACAACAAAAATCCCCATGTATTCTGCATGCTGCTTCATCAGGGGATCCATAAAGTAGTCGCCTCTCTGCACGCTCCCACCTTGCTCATTCCCTGCTCGAGAATTAAGATCCCAGGAAGAGACACCTCCTGACTATCCCACCAATCAAAAATGCCCATTTGGTGGAGACACAAGTGAGGGCCTTTTTGGTGTCAGCCCCGCAATTATGGAGCTAATGCAATCTTAGGATGCATTGACAGAAGCCTTGTGTCCAGAACACGGGAGGTGGTTGTTCCGCTGTATTCTGCTACAGTCAGGCCTCACCTGGAGTCCTGTGTCCAGTTTTGGGCCACCACATCTTAGGAAGGATGTTGACAAACTTGAGTGTATCCAGAAGAGGGCGACCAGGATAGTGAGAGGGTTGGAATCCAAGTCTTGCGAGGAAAGGCTGAAAGAGTTGGGTACGTTTAGCCTGGGAAAGAGAAGACTTAGAGGGGACATGATTGCAGCTTTCAAGTATTTGAAGGGCTGTCATGTAGAAGGTGGAGCAGATCTATTCTCTCTTGCTCCGGACTGCAAGACTAGATCGAATGGGTGGAAATGACAAGGGAGTCATTATCGGCTAGATATCAAGAGAAACTTCCTGACTGTCAGAGTGGTTGAGCAGTGGAACAGTCTGCCTCAGGAGGTGGTGGATGCTCCTTCGCTGGACGTTTTCAAGCGGAGGCTGGACAACCATCTTTCGGGTATGTTGTAGGTATGTAGGGCTATCTATCAGCTATGTTCCTGCAGAGTGCAGGGGGTTGGACTAGATGACCTGCAAGGTCCCTTCCAACTCTAACATTCTATGATTCTATGATTCTAGGTGTGCCTGGCCCCTTCCCCTGTCGATCTTCAGGAGGAGATTGAAGGCGGTTTTACTTAGGACTACATTTGGACCGATTTCTCACAAGCCGCTGCTCCATCCTCACATTTCCCTTTCCCCCGATTACATTAGTCAGTTTCCCACTACTTGCTGCACGGCCGCATTTTGCCCCGCAGCCTTGTCCGATTTTCCCCAAGTCTACTCGATCCTGTTTTTTGAGGATCCTGTGGACGCAGGGGAAATTGGGCGAAGCAGCGGGGCAAAATGCAGCCGCGCAGCAATTAGTGGGGAACTGACTGATGTAATCGAGGGGAAAGGAAGCACAAGAACGGAGCAGCAGCTTGTGGGAAATCAGTCTTGATTAAGTTACTAGCAATCCTAAATTATTATTGTAATCTGTGGAATGAGTTCCCAGAAGACATCAGGGCCCTGTGGGACCTCTTACAGTTCCGCAGGGCCTGTAAAACGGAGCTCTTCCACCAGGCCTCCGACTAGGAGCCGCCACTAATGAATGAACTATTAAAAACTGAACTGTTACGGCCCTCAGTCTATTGGCACTAAGAACAACCAAGGATACTGGCCTAGCCACACTGGACCATCATACAGCAACCGCCATCTGCACTTAACAGCACTTTGTACGTGCATTGTTTGCTTACGTGAAATTTTATAGTATTGCATTTATGCATCCATGTTTTATTGTATTTTAGCCTGTTATATGCCACCTTGGAGCTGCGGTGGCTCAAGTGGTTAAGACACTGAACTGCAGGCTGTGGAAGGTCAGTCGTTCAGCAGTTTGAGACCCGAGAGTTCCACATGACGGAGTGAGCTCCCGTCTCTAGTTCCAGCTCCTGCCAACCTAGCAGTTCGAAAGCAAGAAATTGCAAGTCGATAAATAGGTACCACTTTGGTGGGAAGGTAACAGCGTTCCGTGCGCCTTGATGTTTAGTCATGACAGCCACATGACCACGGAAATGTCTTCGGACAGCGCTGGCTCTTCGGCTGTGAAACGGAGATGAGCACCGCAGCCCTAGAGTTGGATTCGACTGGCTTTCGAGCAAGGGAACCTTTACCTTTACTATGCCACCTTGAGCCTGGCTGTGCTGGAAAGGCGGGATATGAATAGAAATAAATAAATAAATAAATGTGGATGTAGTGTATGCAGTCAAGGGAGCCACAACGACCCGCAGTTTTCAAGACCTGACTTAGGTGGTTTAACGACGTGACAACTTGGAGATGATTCGTTCGTAGATTTGCCGTAAGTCGGAAGAGACTTCACAGCACTTTTAGGTATATTATCGATACTCTGCCTGGCGCTCCGTAAGAAAGAAAGGCGGCTCATAAACATTTTCAATCAATAAATCGGGTAATGAAAAATAGAGATAAGCCTAGAGCAGGGGAGGCCAAACGTGCTCAGCATAAGAGCAACATAGAATAAAGATGTCTGAGGGCCACAAGACATGAACAAATATCACACACACATTTTTATTTTTTTTAAATATGCAAATGTGCTTTTTATTAACATTAAATGAGGCTGCCAAAAGAAAAGCAAAAGGGGTAAAAACAGATATTAATAATGGTACTTAGAAGAAGAAGAGATTGGATTTATACCCTGCCCTTCACTTGGAGTCTCAAAGCGGCTTACAAACTCCTTTCCCTTCCCCTCCCCACAACAGACAACAGTCAGAGAGAGAGAGAGAGAGGTGGAAAGAAAGAAGGAAAGTGGTGGAAAGAGAGAAAGAGAAAGAGAGAAAGAAAGAAAGAAAGAAAGAAAGCAAATAGAAGGAAGGAAAGATTAAAGTGTGAGGAGAGAAAGAGAAAGGAGAGAGAGAGGAAGGAAGGAAGGAAGGAAGGAAGGAAGGAAGGAAGGAAGGAAGGAAGGAAGGAAGGAAGGAAGGAAGGAAGGAAGGAAGTTTTCTTCCTGCAGGCAAAGGTCAGGATCCAAAGAGCTGCATCAGACCGCTGAGGTTCCCCTTTCCTACCACAAAGTTTCACTCTCTTCCTCTGAAAAGAGAGAGAGAGAGAAACAAAGAAAGCAAATAGATGGGAGGGAGGGGAAAGGAAGGAAGAGAGGGAGGGAGGGAGAGAGAGAAAGCATGCCTCCCCTTCACTTCCCCAGCCGCCCTGCCAGGAGCTGCACAATATGTGTGAAAGAGCCGCATGGGGCTCCCGAGCCACAGATTTGGCCACCCCCGGCATAGACAGATGTCTAGAATCAGTCAATGGGTTGGCTGTCAGATATCCACTACAGTCCTTGCGCCAGCAGAAATGCTAAACTTATTTCTCACCTTTTGCTTGCGCAAAATGAAACCAAGTGTACCCCTGGTTTCCTTTCCTAAGGCCCAGGTCATATTTATGCTGGTATAAGAACAAATGAGACAAAATCACATGGACCGTTTGTGGGGCCTTCCATTGTCATGCCTAGGGTTCCCAACCTCCAGGTGGGGGCCAGGAGATTTCCTGGAGTTACAATTCAGCTCCAGGTTACGGAGATCAGTCCCCCTAGAGAAAATGGCTGCTTTGAAGGGTGGACTCTAGGGAATTGCACCACGCTGAGACCTCTCCCCTCCCCAAGCCCCACCCTCTCCTGGATCCCAAAATATCCAGGCATTTCTCCACCTCTCGCTGGGAATCCTATAATGTTACAATATTCTTTGCGCTCCCCAAGGTGCGAGCAAAGCTGTGCGAAGTGCATTTTCCCCTTTCCGTTCATGCCTCGCTGGGCCCGAGCCAATATTTGTTTAGAATAACTTTTATTTATTTTACTCGACATTCGTGCAAAGGGCTCATTTAAAACGTTACCGCACCGCTCCATCCGTCAGGTCCTTAGTCATTTCTATGCCCTCGCTTGGTGCAGGGGGACCTTCTCACATCCCGCTGCAATATCCGTCGAGCATTCGGAGCTCTGCACCCGTCCATGAGCACTCTAAGGCGGAGGCAGGGCTCTTTTCGTAGCAGGAACTCCTTTGCATATTAGGCCACACACCCCTAATGTAGCCAGTCCTCCAGGAGCTTACAGTAGCCCCTGTAAGAAGAGCTCTCTAAGCTCTTGGGGGATTGGCTGCATTAGGGGGTGTGCTGCCCAGGGCTCTTTTCGTAGTGGGAACTCCTTTGCATATTAGGCCACACACCCCTAATGTAGCCAATCCTCCAGGAGCTTACAGTAGGGCCCCTGTAAGAAGAGCTCTGTAAGCTCTTGGGAGATTGGCTACATTAGGGGTGTCGCCCAGGGCTCTTTTCATAGCAGGAACTCCTTTGCATATTAGGCTCTTGGGGGATTGGCTGCATTAGGGGGTGTCGCCCAGGGCTCTTTTCGTAGCAGGAACTCCTTTGCATATTAGGCGACACCCCCCCCCGATGTAGCCAATCCTCCAAGGGCTTACAGAGCTCTTCTTACAGAGGCTACTGTTCCAACCCCCTGATCATCCTAGTTGCTCTTTTCTGCCCTTTTCCCCAATGCTATAATATCCTTTCTGCGGTGCGGTGACCAGAACTGCACACAGGACTCCAAATGAGGTCGCACCATCGATTTATACAGGGGAGTTAGGATACTGGCTTTGTTTTCAGTTGCCCGCAGGCCACATGAGAGCCCTGGGTGGGCCAGTCCTGGGACCTGCGCCTTATGTTTGACACCCCTGCTCTAAGGGCTCTGCAGTCTGCTTACACGAATACATGTGAAGTTTCCTTATATTGAATCGGACCGTTGCTCTATCAAGGCCAGTAGCGTCTACTCAGGCCGGCAGCAGCTCTCCAAAGTCTCTGGGTGAGGTCCTTCATATCACGTATGCATGATCCTTCTAACTGGAGGCACCGGGGATTGAACCTGTGTGGTCTTCTGTATGCAAATCAGAGGCTTCTCCACGGAGCCTCCCCAAGTTCCACCTCATGGCTTTTCAAGGCAAGAGACGCTCAGGGTTGGTCGGCCGTTGCCTGCCTTTGTACAGCAACCCTGGGCTTCCTTGGTGGTCTCCCATCCCTCTCTCCACATGGCCTTCCATGGAGACACATGTCTTTGCAGGGCTCTCCTGCAGAGACCATGCCCTCATAGTATACTCACACGAACACGATGCCGGACAAACTGGCCATTTGTGACAGGGGAAATACTCTTTAGAGTTGGCTTCTTTCTCTCCTTCCGACTGCAACCTGATTTGGGAACTGGATGTATTCGAATGAATGAAAATTTACTTTTTTTTGTTTTGCAATATACTTCTTGGGAGATTTATTTGCTGCACTTAGTAAAGGTAAAGGTTCCCTTGCTCGAAAGCCAGTCGAATCCGACTCTAGGGTTGCGGTGCTCATCTCCGTTTCAAAGCCGAAGAGCCAGCGCTGTCTGAAGATGTTTCCGTGGTCATGTGGCTGGCATGACTAAACACCAAGGCGCACGGAAAGTTTCTTGCTTTCGAACTGCTAGGTGGCTCAAGTGGTTAAGACGCTGAACTGCAGGCTGTGGAAGGTCAGTAGTTCAGCAGTTCAAGACCCGGGTGCCGCAAGACGGAGTGAGCTCCCGTCTCTAGTTCCAGCTCCTGCCAACCTAGCAGTTTGAAAGCAGGAGACTGGACAACCATCTTTTGGGTATGTTGTAGGTATGTAGGGGTTTCGGCTGTGTTCCTGCAGAGTGCAGGGGGTTGGACTAGATGGGGAGGGGAAGGGAAAGGAGTTTGTAAGCCGCTCTGAGATGCATTTGGGCAGTGAAGGGCGGGGTATAAATCCAATCTCTTCTTCTTCTCTTCTTCTTCATATATGTCAGGTCCGGCCCTCGTAACAAATGAGTTCGACACCCCTGGTCTAGATATTTTTCTGGAATCGCCATTTCCAATCTAGACCAGCATTTTGCAAAGGCTTCCCCGTGTTCCCCGAACCCTTTCCAAATAATTGGGAGGAAGCAGGTTTGGGGGAGCTTTTAATCTGCTTTCCCTTTGTACGGATCTCTTTTCAATTAAACATTTGATCCTGCTGATTGTGCAGCGTAAATTTTTTAAAATGCTTCAAACTCGCCCTGAGCAACGGGGATGGGACAAAAATGGAAATTAATGAATAAAACACGTTTTTCAAAAACATCGTATTTCACTGCAAGATGCCGAAGGGAGAAACTGGGCCTCAGAGTTCTCCAGTTTGCAGGAGAGAGATGTGGCGGAGCAGAATGGGTTTATTAAGTAAAATTTGTGTCCCTTGGGTTTGAGGATGGTTGGGGGAAGGGGAGGCGGGAAGAAGTGTCAGCTGCTCGGGGTGGAGGCGTCAGTGGGGAGGCAGCTCAGGGTTGCCAACTCAGCTTGGGAAATTCCTGGAGATTTCGCGAGTAGAGTCTGGGGAGGGACCTCAGCTGGGTATAATGCCATAGAAAGTAAAAAGGTAAAGGTTCCCTTGCTCGAAAGCCAGTTGAATCCAACTCTAGGGGGCGGTGCTCATCTCCGTTTCCAAGCCGAAGAGCCAGCGCTGTCCGAAGACTTCTCCGTGGTCATGTGGCCGGCATGACTAAACGCCGAGGCGCACGGAATGCTGTTACCTTCCCACCAAAGTGGTACTCTATTTATCTACCTGCAATTTCTTGCTTTCAAACTGTAGGTTGGCAGGAGCTGGGGCCAGAGATGGGAGCTCGCTCCGTCACACGGCACTCGGGTCTCAAACTGCCAATCTACAGAGCCTCTGGTCTGCAGCTTCAGCGTCTTACCCTCTGAGCCACTGCGGCTCCAATGCCAGAGAATCTACCCTCTAAAGCAGCCATTGTCTCCAGGGAAACTGAACTCTGTTCTAGGAACGTAATTCCAGAAGATCTCCATCTAATGAGAGATTCCCTTCCAAATCCAATTAAAGGATCTGAACTAAACACTTTCAAAGACTTTGCCTAGGCAAAGCATTTAGCAGCAGCATTCTCTGGGATTTATCTATTAAAGAATGATTAGCAACCTTTAATTCCGATAATATGAAAGAGTTAGGCTTTTTGTTGAACTGTCGGGTTGGGTGGAACTGAGTTGTTGTTGTTGTTTTTTGAACTGTTAAGCAGCAAACCAGACAGAAAACCTGGAGAGACTTTTCTCTTTTACTGAGCAAAGAAATTATTGTCTTTATTAAACAAGACAGAAGAAAATACAAGCAAATAAGAGTTGAACTCTGCAATTACTGCGGAGGCGAAAATGATCAAATGTTCCTAACGCCGCTTAATCATATTATAGGAAGTAATCGTTTAAAAAGCAAATCGGTTTGCGGGTTTTTGTCTCGCCGCTTTTGGGGATTATCAAAAAGCCCAAGTCACCCTCAGCCAGAAATCTCACCTCGTCTTCTTCTGAGACTTCCGTCCAGAGAAATCGGGTTTGCTTGTCACAGGAGCGCATGCTGACGGGAAAATATCAATCTTATCGTGTTCTAAATCCATTCTATCATCATCATGTGATAGTTACCTCGATAACTGATTGGTTCATAGCTAAATATGAGATAGAACAGAGCCTGCGTCTAGTGGCACCTTTAAGACCGACAAAGTTTAATGTGTTATGTACTGAATGTGAATCGCTCCTATCTATTCACATGTTAAGCTTGAGTCAGAATGTGGCTCTTCCGATGTCGCACTGCTATTGGTCGGTTTCTGCGAAACCTTTGTAAATACCCAATCACTGAATGATATTGTTGCAAAGAGGGAACGGTCCTGATTGGCCTTTATCCCTGCAATGCCATTGGTCTTTAACTTGTTATGGGTGTGGCTTGGACAGCCCGGGAGAGTTTAAAAGAAGGAGCTGCGCTCCCCTTCTTGTCGTGTGTTCCGGGCTTACAGTTGCTGTTAAATAAAGCTGAAATCACTTGAAGCTGAATCCTTTGTTGAGTCTCATACTTAACATAATGGGTATAAGCTGTCATGTGACCCAAGTTAGCCGAATTGCATCAGTTCTCAGAAGCAAACCAGGGTTGACCTCCAAGGAATATCAGGGGTGTGACGTGGAGGCAGCAATGCAAAAACAGAAAAGGAAAAAGAAAAAGAAATCAAAACAAGTACAAATAAGCCAGTCAGCATGTGACAGTTTGGTGTAGTGGTTAAGTGCGCAGACTCTAATCCAGGAGAACCAGGTTTGATTCCCCACTGCTCCACTTGCAGCTGCTGGATGACCTTGGGCAAGCCATAGTTCTGACAAGAGCTGTTCTCTCAGGAGCACTTCCCAAAAGAGCTCCCTCAGCCCCGCCTCCCTCACAGGGTGTCTGTTGTGGGGAGGGGGAGGGAAAGGAGATTGTAAAATGCTCTGAGACTCTGAGTGAAGGGCGGGGTATAAATCCAATCTCCTCCTCCTCGTCCTCCTCCTCTTCTTCTTCTTCTTCTGAGTGACATCTGATATCGCAAGATAAGAAGGCCAATCTCAGCTCTTAAACTCTATCGAAAAGCAATCAAACTTTTATGTAACTTAGTCGTTGTAGATTTTCCGGGCTGTAGTTGTAGCTTTTCACAGCCGGAGTTCCTTAGTTGTTGGATATTTTTCTGGGCTGTATGGCCGTGGTCTCGGCATTGTAGGACTTGACGTTTCGCCAGCCGCTGTGACTGGCATCCTCAGAGGTATAACACAGAAAGATAGAGTACTCTCTGTGTCCAAGTGAGTTCACAGTTCTCTTGGGCTGGACATTTTCAAGCAGAGACTGGATGATCATCTTTTGGGTATGTTGTAGGTATGTTGGTATGTAGAGCTATCTTTCGGCTGTGCTTCTGCAGAGTGCAGGGGGTTGGACTAGATGACCTGCAAGGTCCCTTCCAACTCTAACATTCTATGATTCTATGGGCACAGAGAGTACTCTATCTTTCAGTGTTATACTTCTGAGGATGCCAGTCACAGTTGCTGGCGAAACGTCCGGTCCTACAATGCCAAGACCACAGCCGTACAGCCCGGGAAATCTACAACAACTAATGAACTCCGGCCCTGAAAGCCTTCGACAACGTATTTTATGTAACTGCTTCAATTAACTGTACAAGATAAAAGTCACTCTAAGCAAATAAAGTTCACTGACAGTTAAAAATAGAGCGGCCAGCCTCCTCTAGGAACATAGCCAAAACAGTGTCGAGAATATGTACGTCAGGATTTTGTATTGCATTCATAACATTATCTCCTGTCTTTGCTGATACCTACGAAATGTGTCTTATACAAGGATGAATGCTGTTTAGAACAAGGATTTTGCATTACAAACATTATAAAATACAACCAAGTGCATAAAAGTTATAGAATAGTGGTTTTCTTCGGTGAGTTCATTTTTCCCAATCGTATTCACACCGACGCCTGTCTTGTTTTTTGATACATTAACCTACAGGTAATGGCTGGAGATCTCCTGCTATTACAATTTTTCTGCAGGTGATAGATATCAGTTTACCTGGAGAAAATGACTGGTTTGGAAGGTGGATGCTACGGTACAATATCCCATTTAAGTCCCTCCTCTCCTCTCCCCTCCACAGTTTAGTTTAGTGGTTAAGAGCACAGACTCTAATCTGGGAGAACCGGGTTTGATTCCCCACTCCCCCATCTGCAGCTGCTGGTGTGACCTTGGGTCAGTCACAAGTTCTCTCAGAGCTGTTCTCTCAAGAGCAGTTCTCGAAAGAGCTCTCTCAGCCCCGCCTACCCCACAGGGTGTCTGTTGCGGGAACGGGAAGGGAAGGGAGATTGTAAGCTGCTCTGAGACCCCTTCGGGTAGTGAACGGTGGTGTATAAATCCAATCCCTTCTTCTTCTTCTTCTTCTTCTTCTTCTTCTTCTTCTTCTTCTTCTTCTTCTTCTTCTTCTTCTTCTTCTTCTTCTTCTTCGTCTTCTTCTTCTTCTTCTCCGTCATCATAATCATTTACACACCAGTCTCTCTCCTCTTTTTTTTATGAGTCTGAAAGTTTAAAAGAAGAGGTGTAAATTGCACTTTATGAAAAATCCTCTAGTGTTAAATACTATGGCTGTGTCTTTGTATAATTTTTTTAAAACATGTTTTGTTCTCGTGACCCGCTTTGAATGCCCATCGGAGCAAAGAAGCAGCCAACAATATTTTGAAACAAATGAAAAAAGGGTGATCAATATTTTGAGTGCCCGGAGGCAGCGGGATTTTTCTCCCATTAATATTTGAGCAAGAATACTCTATTGTTGGTAGGCTTGCCAGCCTCCAGGTGGGGCCTGGGGATCTCCAGCTTTGACCACTGATCTCCAGCTGACAGAGATCAGCTCCCCTGGAGAGAATGGCTGCTTGGAAAGGTGGACTCTGTGGCGTTGCACCATGCTGATGCCCCTCCCCTCCCCAAACCCCGTCCTCTCCTGGATCCACCCCCAAAGTCTCCAGGTATTTTCCAACCCAGACCCAGCAACCCTAATTGTTAGCATCAGCAGATGTTTCCCAGTTTTCTGTTCTCGTTGCAGACCCCAAACTGGCACCTCGTGCTTCTCCCGAGGGTCCCCTCTTCTGGAGAAGCATTCAGAGGCACTCACGGGCTACTGCAGGAGAGGGGAAATGGGAAATTTCTATTCTGCTGATGGAGGCACAGAGCTAGGATTGCCGACCTCCAAAGTGGGGAAAGACAGATCTCCCAGAATTACAACTGATTTCCAGCTGGCAGAGATCAGTTCCCCTAGAGAGAATAGCGGCTTTGGAGGGTGGACTTTATGGCATTATACCCTGCTGAAACCCCACCGTCCACGGACTCCAATCCATAAATCCCCAGGAATTTCCCACCTGAGTGTTGGCAACTCTCCCTTCAGGCAAGCCACTCTCTCTCAGCCTCACCTCCCATCTGCTCTAAGGGGATAACAACTGGCCGACCTCATAGAAGAAGAGAAGAAGAGATTGGATTTACACCCCGCCCTTCACTACCCAAGGGAGTTTCAGAGCGGCTGACAAACTCCTTTCCCTTCCCCTCCCCACAACAGACACCGTGTGAGGTCGGTGGGGCTGAGAGAACTTCTGACAGAAACTGCCCTTGAGAGAACAGCTGTGCCAGAGCTTGTGACTGACCCAAGGTCACACCAGCAGGTGTAAGTGGAGGAGTGGGGGAATCAAACCTGGTTCTCCCAGATTAGAGTCCGCGCACTTAACCACTACACCAAACTGACTCATAGGGAAGTTGTCAGGATTATCAGCAAGAAAATGTATTGGGAATGCTTTGAAAACTGTAATGGTTATATAAATCTTAGGTTTTTATCATTCCCACACTGGATAAAGGAAATTATCCATTCAGCTGGCATGCTGGGACCATGTTCGAGTGTCCCGCCAGAACGCACCCTGCTATTTCCAGTTTCATAAAGAACTGATTTCAAATTTGGCTGGAATTATACCCCATTGCAGCTCCTCCCCTCTTCAAACCCCGCCCTCCTGAGGCCCCACCCCCAAATCTCCAGGGATTTCCCAAACGGGAGTTGGCACCCTTACTGAGCCATTTTGGTGTAGTGGTTAAGAGCGGTGAACTCTGATGCAGAGAACCAGGTTTGAGTCCCCACGCCTCCACTTGCAGCAACTGGTGTGACCTTGGGTTAGTCATAAGTTCTCTCAGAGCTGTTCTCTCAAGAGCAGTCCTCGAAAGAGCTCTCTCAGGCCCACCTACCTCACAGGGTGTCTGTTGTGGGGAGGGGAAGGGAAAGGAGATTGTAAGCCGCTCTTTCGGGTACTGAAGGGCGGGGTATAAATCCAATCTCTTCTTCCTCCACAAGCAGCTGCTTTTGTGACCTTGGGTCAGTCACATATTCCCTTGGAGCTGTTCTCTCATGAGCAGTTCTTGAAAGAGCTCTCTCAGCCTCACCAACCTCACAGGGTGTCTGTTGTGGGGAGGGGAAGGGAAAGGAGATTGTAAGCCGCTCTGAGACTCAAAAGTGAAGGGGGGTATAAATCCACTCTCCTCCTCTTCTTCTTCTTCTTCTTCTTCTTCTTCTTCTTCTTCTTCTTCTTCTTCTTCTTCTTCTTCCTCCCAGGGTGTCTGTTGTGGGGAGGGGAAGGGAAAGGAGATTGTAAGCCACTGAGACTCAAACGTGAAGGGGGGTATAAATCCACTCTCCTCCTCCTCCTCTTCTTCTTCTTCTTCTTCTTCTTCTTCTTCTTCTTCTTCTTCTTCTTCTACTACCTCCCAGGGTGTCTGTTGTGGGGAGGGGAAAGGAAAGGAGTTTGTAAGCCACTGAGACTCAAACGTGAAGGGGGGTATAAATCCACTCTCTTCTTCTTCTTCTTCTTCTTCTTCTTCTTTTTCTTCTTCTTCTTCTTCTTCTTCTTCTACCTCACAGGGTGTCTGTTGTGGGGAGGGGAAGGGAAAGGAGATTGTAAGCCGCTCTGAGACTCCTTTGGATAGTGAAGGGCAGGGTATAAATCCAATCTCTTCTTCCTCCACATGCAGCAGCTGATGTGACCTTGGGTCCATCACAAGTTCTGTCAGAGCTGTTCTCTCAAGGGCAGTTCTCTCAGAGCTCTCTCAGCCCCACCCACCTCACAGGGTGTCTGTTGTGGGGAGGGGAAGGGAAAGGAGTTTGTCAGCCGCTCTGAGACTCCTTCAGGTAGTGAAGGGTGGAGTATAAATCCAATCTCTTCTCCTTTCTCTTCTTCTGAACTGAATT
Organism: Gekko gecko; assembly: GCA_029375565.1. Taxonomy (NCBI): domain Eukaryota; kingdom Metazoa; phylum Chordata; class Lepidosauria; order Squamata; family Gekkonidae; genus Gekko; species Gekko gecko. The sequence goes on along the minus strand of JAPDNY010000010.1, from coordinate 122,470,697 downwards.
TTGGATCCAGCCTGTGGTGATCACTTTCGGGTTTTTTAAGTGTTCTCTCTCTCTCTCTCTCTCTCTCTCTCTCTCTCTCTCTCTCTCTCTCTCTCTCTCTCTCTCTCTCTCTCTCTCTCTCTCTTTCTTTCCCCATCTGTTTGTGTGTTGGTGTTAGTTCATTTTCCGCTGAGCAACCGCTAGGAACTACAGCTTGCATTTCTCTCCCATTACCTTCACCATCGTCTCCATGGCTTTAAACCTTGCAGCGGCTTACCATAAAATAGGGTGAAACGCATGCAGAAATATTAACGGGGAACCTCTAAAAACAAGAATAAAATCGACTAGGCGGGTGGCGTAAACACAACCAGTTCCGGGAAAGCCAGCAGGCTGTCAAAGCCTTCTCGGGCAGGAAAAGGGCCTGATCAGCTATGGAAATAAAAACACGCAGGAGCAGTGTTCCCTCTAAGCGGAGTTAGTGTGAGCTCGCTCACAGTTTCTTAGCCTCTGGCTCGTGCATTTTTGTCTCCGCTCCGGAAGGAGGGCTCCAGAGCAAACTCATTTATGCAGCGGCCAAATCGCCCCCTCACCACTTTAATGCCAGTCGCTCCCAAAGTAGAATCTTTGCTCACAAGACTCCTCAGCTTAGAGGGAGCACGGCTTAGGAGGGAACTGGCCAAGCGACATTTTAGGAAGGATGTTGACAAGCTCGAGCGTGTCCAGAAGAGGGCGACCAGGATGGTGAGAGGGTTTGAATCCAAGTCTTACGAGGAAAGGTGGAAAGAGTTGGGTCTGTTTAGCCTGGGAAAGAGAAGGCTTAGAAGGGACATGATTGCAGTCTTCAAGTATATGAAGGGCTGTCGTGTAGAAGATGGAGCAGATCTATTCTCTCTTGCTCCGGACTGCAAGACTAGATCTGATGGGTGGAAATTACAAGGGAGCCGTTACCGGCTAGAAATCAGGAGAAACTTCCTAACTGTAAGAGTGGCTGAGCAGTGGAACAGACTGCCTCGGGAGGTGGTGGATTGCTCCTTCCCTGGACGTTTTCAAGTGGAGGCTGGACGACCATCTTTTGGGTATGTTGTAGGTATGTAGGGCTATCTCTCGGCTCTGCTCCTGCAGAGTGCAGGGGGTTGGACTAGATGACCTGCAAGGTCCCTTCCAACTCTAACATTCTATGATTCTAAGCCTCTCTCAGCAAGATGTCCCGCCCCCAAGTGGGTGTGGTGGTGGCACCTTAAACAGCGGGAGAGAAACCCATCTGAGAGCCTTTTCTATGGATCCGAAGTCACGATAAGGGCGCCCATCTCCCAGAATCACAACTGATCTCCACCACAGAGATCATTCCCCTGCAGGAAATGGCAAATTCTAGAGCTGCTGACTCTGGTTTTGGGGAATTCCTAGGCATTATGGGAGCGGAGCGGAGAGAGGGTGGGGCTTTTGCAAGGGGAGGGGCCTCAATGGAGGACAATGCCACAGAGTTCATCCTGAAAAGCAGCCCTTTCCTCTCCGGGAACTGATCTCTGTAGTCTGAGAATCAGTTGCAATAATCTTCGGGGCGTGGAACAGGGATCACTGGGGGGGGGGGTTGTGGCAGGTGAGATTTCTGTGAATTCCCTGCATTGTGCAGCAGGTTGAGCTAGATGACCTGGAAGGCCCCTTCCAACTCTATGGCTGAGTTCAGACTGGCAGTTTGCCCCGCTATAGCCACGTTTCAGCCACGTTTTACAAGCGGATTAAGGGGGGTGTTCACACAGGCACATCTGCCTGGCGTTCCCCACCCGTAGTCAACCCGTGCTGTTCCGCTTCGCTCCCGCGTTTAAAAGATACCTGGTGAAAGCGGTAGCAAAGCCCTGAGAGCCCGTTTATCCCGCTTCATTCCGCTTCCGGGAAGTGTGAACGGCAACCCGAAAAGCCGGGAGCAACCCACGTTGTGCCTAAGGCAGCAGCGATATGATTGGCTGTGCTCCGCTCTACCGCCCAATGCGGTGCCGGCGCAATGGGATCCTCCCCAAATCGGCCAGATGTGCTTATGCGCATGAGCGCATATGCACTCATGCGCACATAGCCAAATTACCAGGGGAAAGCCGTTTACAGCCATGCCTCCGGGCCAGCAGTCTGAACGTTCCTGCACACCTTCTCCCGGTATGTTCCCGCATCAGTCCGCGCAGTGTGACCGGGAAAACCCGGAACAGTTTGTTCCGCGGCTTTTTTGCCACGACTGGCTCCCGCTGCAAACTGCCAGTCTGAACTCAGCCTATGATTCTATGATTCCAGGAGATCCCTAGGCCCCACCTGGAAGTTGTAGCAACCCGGGCTGCAGTGTTAGGAATGTCAAGTAATGAATAAATACACACTGCAAGAAACTGTTGCAATTTAATGTGTTCTGTTTATAACTACCATTCTGTAAAGTGCATCAGGTGTTATTATAACATCCTAATCAGGTATATATATTCAGTACATTCGGTATAACGATAACATACAGTTCATACAATATAACAACTACCAGTCAATTTCGCATCAGTATTTAAAAAGTCAAGCCCCAACCGGAGTTCTTAGAATTATACGCCTGCTTCTACTTGCATAGAGCCTTCCAGAAGGGGGGGGAAGCTTTCATTTATAGTTGTATTCATAGAATCATAGAAAGTTAGAGTTGGAAGGGACCTTGCAGGTCATCTAGTCCAACCCCTGCACTCTGCAGGAGCATAGCCAAGAGATAGCCCTACATACTTACAACATACCCGAAAGATGGTCGTCCAGCCTCCGCTTGAAAACGTCCAGGAAAGGAACATCCACCACCTCCCGAGGCAGGCTGTTCCACCGCTCAACCACTCTGACAGTTAGGAAGTTTCTCCTGATATCCAGCCGGTAACGACTCCCTTGTCATTTCCACCCATTAGATCTAGTCCTGCAATCTGGAGCAAGAGAGAATAGATCTGCTCCATCCTTATTGTTGATGCTTATTGCTGGTCCTGCGAAAGACACATTGTGCAGCAGCCTTGGGAATGACAGGAGAGCTCCGTCCACGAATTTTAGCTTGACGTTTTAAACACTGATGCAAAATTGACTGGTAGTTGTTAAATTGTTAAATTGAATGAACTGGATGATACGTTATATTGAATGTACTGAATATATATATATATATATATACAGGGCTATTTCGGGGCAGGAACGCACAGGAACAGAGTTCCGGCTGGCTCCCAAGTTGGCCACGCCCAGCAGGAACTCATTAGCATAACAGGCCACACCCAACAGCAGAAACTCATCAGGATTGGCTACATTAGGGGTGTGTGGCCTAACATGCTAAGGAGTTCCTGCTACCAAAAAAAGTCCTGTGTTTTGACAAGAAACCAGGTAAACAGAATAAGAAGCAGAAGGTTGGTGTGGCTGGATGATCACACTTCTGGTGACACAGGGTGTGGCCTAATAGGCTAATGAGCTATGCTGTTGGGGTGTGGCCTAATATGATAATAGTTTCTACTGCTGGGTGTGGCCTATTATGCTAATGAGTTCCTGCTGGGCTTTTTCTACCAAAAAAGCCCTATATATATATACACACACCAGACTAGGATGTTATAACAGCACACCATGCACTTTATAGAATGATAGTTATAAACAGAACACATTAATTTGCAAAAAGTTTCTTGCAGTGTATATTTATTTGTTACTTGACTCACCTGGAAGTTGGCGACCCTACCAGGGTGGACTCCGCGACAGCGGCATTACACCCTGCCGGTCCCTTCCGCGGGTGTTCAGAGGCAGGCAAGGTCTTCCTAAATCTTTCTAGCCGTCCTGCTGGATCGCCCTGTGGTGCGTACTGTAAAAAGAGGGCTGAAGTTAACAAAAGAGGGCATACAGGTGCAATGGCAGCTATAAAAATAAATCAAAGAGGAGGCATTTTCTTTTTGCCCCTTTGGAAGTTTGAACTGAGCAAAACCTTCCCCTCAAGCTTTGAAACGTTTCTCTCTGTGGGCAGAGAACAGGCAGCGGGTGTGTGGGGGGGTGTCAACGCCATCGCTTTCCAGCCTGACCCCTGCCACCCTTTTTGAAATGCTAATCGTCAAGCTAGAGACAACGGGATGAGCCAGGTCTCCCCACCTCCAGCTAGGCAGGTGATACCTAGATCTGGAGGCGTTAGAAAGCCTGCAGGAGAGATTTCCTGGCAACTTCGGGAAAAGTTTCTTTGACCCAGCCTGGCCTGGTCGGCGGAAGGAAAAAGAGAAATGAGAAGAAGAAGAAGAAGAAGAAGAAGAAGAAGAAGAAGAAGAAGAAGAAGAAGAAGAAGAAGAAGAAGAAGAAGAAGAAGAAGAGGAGGAGGAGGAGGAGGAGGAGGAGGAGGAGGAGGAGGAGGAGGAGGAGGAGGAGGAGGTGGAGATTGGATTTATACCCTGCCCTTCCCTCAGAGTCTCAGAGCGGCTGACAGACTCCTTTTCCCTTCCCCTCCCCACAACAGACACCCTGTGAGGTAGGTCGGGCTGAGAGAGCTCTGACAGGAACTGCTCTTTTTCAAGAACAGCTCTGAGAAAACTCGGGACTGACCCAAGGTCATCCAGCCAGGTGCAAGTGGAGGAGTGGGGGAATCAAACCCGGTTCTCCCAGATTAGAGTCCACTTAACCACTACACCAAACAGGCTTCCTCGGGGGTGGGTGGGCTCTCCTTCTTTGGAGGTTTTAAAGCAGAGGCTAGATGGCCCTGTCTGACAGCAATACGGATTCTACGAACTTACATTATAAGAGGGAGGGCAGGAAGGGCTGCCTCAGTGCTTAGTTCTCGTGGCCCTTTCTTACACGCCCAGGGAAATGCAGGGCTGGCCCGAGGTGTCTGGGCGCCCTAGGCGAGGCCAGCTTGTGGTGCCCACACACCCCCGGCAATGCCAACCTCCCGGTGGGGCCTGGAAATAGGGGGAGGGCGCCACAAGCTGGTCTCTTCCACTGAGCGCCGGCTTGCCTGTGGGCCCCACAGCTGCGGGGCGCGCCGGCAAGCCAGGGAAGGGTCTGGGAATTTTGGCAGGCGTGGGGGGCTTTGGTGCCCCTAAGGTCCAGCACACTCTAGGTGAATGCCTAGTTGGCCTAGTGAGCGTGCCGGCCCTGGGGAAATGCTGATTGCCACTTTGGGGCCAGGAAGCAATCCTGGAGGGTTTTTGTCATCTTCTGGGGATGGAACAGCAGTCACTGCAGGTGTGAAGAGGGAGGTATTTGTGAATTTCCTGCCTTGTGCAGGGGGTTGGACTAGATGACCTTGGAGGTCCCTTCCAACTGTATGATTCTATGAGGTGGTTTGCCATTGTCTGCCTCCGTGTAACAGCCCTGGTATTTCTTGGAGTTTTTCCATCCAAATACTCACCAGGACTGGCCCTCCTTAGCTTCCGAGGCAGACAGAACTCTTCACATATCTGAGCAAGTGCTTCAAGGTAACAGAAACCCTTTAGAACATCGGCAACTTTCTAAGCTATAAGGAGCCTGCTTTGTATTTAACATCTGCCAGGGCATGCAAAGAGGGAGGGGGGAAAGGAATTGTATTTGACCTTTTCTTTTGAAACCCTTGCTCAGTCTGGTGCTGTGCTGAGAGTGTGCTTCTGGCCATTTTCTTTTTAATAAATGTTTTATAACTAGCAGTTGTAGAGTTTCCGGGTCGTCTGGCCGTGGTCTTGGCATTGTAGGGCCTGACGTTTTGCCAGTAGCTGTGACTGGCATCCTCAGAGGTATAACACAGAAAGATGAAGTACCCTCTGTGTCAAGGTGAGAAGAAAAATGGTAGGCTGGTAATTTATATCTACTCAGGAAGGTGGGGTAGGGCTGAGTCATTATCATGTAGGAGTTCCCCAGGTTGTGATACGTGCTAATAGAGTACTCTCTGTGTCAAGGTGAGAAAACAAATGGTAGGCAGGTAATTTATATACTCAGTAAGGTGGGGTAAGGCTGAGTCATTATCATGTAGGAGTTCCCCAGGCTGTGAAATATGCTAATGGAGGAGATTTCCTGAGGAGGTTCTTTTGTGTATGGATTGTTTCCTGTTTCCTCAGGAGGTTCTTTTGCCTGTGGATTGGCTGTTGAAATTCTAATCCTATCTGTAGTGCTGTTGTCAGATGTGTTTTTCAGGACAGTAAACCGTGCCCTATTTATTTTTAAACTCTCTTCTGTCCTGTTGAAATTGTGTTTATGTTTATGAATTTCAATGGCTTCCCTGTGTAATCTGACATGGTAATTGGATGTGTTGTCCAGACTTTCAGTGTCTTGGAACAAAATATTATATCCTGTTTGGGTTAGACTATGTTCAGCCACTGCTGATTTTTCGGGTTGTCCAAGTCTGCAGTGTCTTTCATGTTCTTTTATTCTTGTCTTAACGCTATGCTGTGTGGTCCCAACATAAAGTTGTCCACAACTGCATGGTATGCGGTATACTCCTGCAGAAGTGAAGGGGTCTTTTGTCTTTTGCCAATTGTAGCATCTGTTGTATTTTTCTCATGGGTCTGAATACTGTTTGTAGGTTGTGTTTTTTCATAAGTTTTCCCATCTCATCAGTGATTCCTTTGATATATGGCAAACACTGGAGCCAAAAAACATTACTATAAATACATGTTGATGTTGTCCGAACTGGTAGAGACTGACCAAGAGAGAGATCTTGGAGTCGTAGTAGATAACTCACTGAAAATGTTGAGACAGTGTGTGACTGCAATAAAAAAGGTCAATGCTATGCTGGGGATCATTAGGAAGGGTATTGAAAACAGATCAGCCAATATCATCATGCCCCTATATAAATCAATGGTGCGACCTCATTCGGAGTACTGTGTACAGTTCTGGTCACCACACCTCAAAAAGGATATTATAGCTTTGGGAAAAGTGCAGAAAAGGGCGACTAGAATGATAAAAGGGTTGGAACACTGAGGAGTGACGTGATCGAGGGTTACAAGATTATGCATGGAGCAGGTAGAGAAAGAGGTCCTTTTCTCCCTTTCTCACAATACAAGAACTCGTGGACACTCAATGAAATTGCTGAGCAGTCGGGTTAGAACAGATAAAAGGAAGTCCTTCTTCACCCAAAGAGTGATTAACACGTGGAATTCATTGCCATAGGAGGTGGTAGCAGCTACAAGCACGAGCAGCTTCAAGAGGGGATTGGATAAACATATGGAGCAGAAGTCCATTGGTGGTTATTAGCCACAAGGTATAGATAGGGACTCTGGGGCAAGTGATGCTCTGTATTCTTGGTGCTTAGGGGGCTCAACAGTGGGAGGGCTTCTATTGTCCTGGCCCCACTGCTGGACCTCCTGATGGCACCTGGTATTTTTGGCCACTGTGTGACACAGAGTGTTGGACTGGATGGGCCACTGGTCTGATCCAACATTGGCTTCTCTTATGTTCTTATGTTCTTAACACTTCCTGCGGGAGACTGTTTTTCTTCAGTTGTTTATCTTTGGTTTCATTGCTCTTCCAATTTCATTCCTGGAGTAGCCATTGGCATGAAGCGAAGGTTGGGGGGGACAGGATTGCCCTCTCAACATGTTTGTAGGGCTGTCACTTAGAGAAGGAGGGCAGGGGAGCTGTTCCTGTTGGCAGCGGGGCTTGAAACCTGCTGAGCGTCCTCGTTGTGTTCCTGATGTCAGAAATGCAGTTTGTTCTTTACCCAAAAAAAAAAAAAGAAGAACATCTGAAGATAGACCTTTTCCAGTGAAGCAGAATATTTTATTGGAATAATACACTCTTGCAAGCGTGGGTGATCAGTCCAGATGAACTGAACACACCTTGTATTTGAAAGCGGGCAGTTTTATACTTCCTTCCCCGACGCTTTGGAAAATAAGAAACGCCCTGGCCAGTCCCCATAGGCTGGAGTACGTGGCTCACATTCTCAAATCACGTCTCGCCTTTAGGACCCCGTGACCACACTCCTCTGATTACTCTTCCTCTTTTCCTAATTAGTCCACTCCTCTACATAAGCTAAAATCTGTTTGTTGTTGTTCAGTCGCACAGTCGAGTCCGACTCTTCGCGACCCCATGGACCAGATTACGCCAGGCCCTCCTGTCTTCCACTGTCTGCTGAAGTTTGCTCAATTTCATGTTCATTGCATCAATGACACTGTCTAACCATCTCATCCTTTGCCGTCCCCTTCTTCTTTGACCTTCAATCTTTCCCAGCATCAGGGTCTTCTCCAGTGAATGCTCCCTTCTCATTTGGTGGCCAAAGTATTTGAGCTTCAGCTTCAAGATCTGGCCTTCCAAGGAACAATCAGGGTTGATTTCTTTTAGGATTGAATGATTTGATCTCCTTGCAGTCCAAGGGACTCTCAAGAGTCTTCTCCAGCACCATAGTTCAAAAGAATCTATTCTTCGGTGCTCGGCCTTCCTTATAGTCCAACTCTCGCAGCCATACATTACTACGGGGAATACCATTGCTTTGACCATGCGGACTTTTGTTGGCAAGGTGATGTCTCTGCTTTTTATCATGCTGTTTAGGTTTGCCATTGCTTTCCTCCCAAGGAGCAGGCGTCTTCTGTTTACTTTCTCCTAAAAAAAGTTATTAATCTTCCCAGCCTTCCCCTGACATTTTTTCCACCATCTACTGCAAATGTCACTCTCGGCTGAGCCTGGTCATTCTTGTGTCATGTCTTCCTGTGACTGGGCTTTCAGACCGCAGGGTGTTCTATCCTTAGGCCTGTCTTCTTTTGAAACATTTGTTCGACAGAGTTAACTTCCCATTTTTCTGTCGGTTATACTCTGCAAGCAAACCAAGGATAGCAAACATGTCTCTATGCTGACCATTGTGTTTCTGAATAGGTACTTTCCAGATGGACTAGACATGACCTATCTTCCTTATCTTAGGTTGTCTGGCCTTTTAGTCTTATAGATTCATGAAGCAAATGCATTAAGCTTTTAAGGTACATAGAGCACAAGCTTAACATGTTAATCAAATCAATTAAAAATCTTCATTTTCATTTCTCACACTGAAATCACTAAATAAACTACAGCTAATCACTGAAATGCATCCAGAACCCAGTATTTAACAAGGGGGGGTGGACGAGATGGCCTATATGCCCCCTTCCAACTCTGTGATTCTATGGTTCTATGATCCTGGGAGTGGCTCTTTGTGCCACGAAGACCTCCACCATCTTGGACATGCTCTGTTAAAAGGAGTGCCAGGAGGAAGGGGAGGGTCTGTGTCAAGCCGTGCTTCGCTTTGCTCGCTTTGGTTGCCATAGTTATTTGGGGGAGGGAATTCCCGCGGGGAGGAGGGGGGTTGAGTGAATGAGTGAGAGAATGGGACCTTTGCTTCTAGAAGTCATAACTTCCTTTGCAAGTCGCACCTCCTTTCCCTTTCCCAGGGTCAGGTGTCCTTGAGAGCTTCTGTGTACCAACTTGAGCGGCAGATAACCAAGACATCATGGAGAGACAAGCCCCTCCAGCTGTGAGGAAAACCTTGGAAGGCCTGGTTGAATAGGGCCTGCAAATCAGGACTGCCCCGCGACCCAGAAATCACAGGGAGGATATCCTCTTTTGAAAAAGAAAAGCAGAATAAGAGGGATCGATGGCGACGTGTTTTTTTAAACAAGTGAACCTTGGAAGAAGAAATTCTAGTAAGGAATTCCGCCGAGAAAGCCCCCCATAAAATTGTTGTCTCAGATACAGAGCGCCACTTTCAAAGATGTTAAAAGAGAAGAAACAGAGAGAGAAGGAAGCCAGGATCCCCGGAGCAGGGTGTGAGGTAGCACGCACGCCCGTATCTTTTGAACTGGGTCCTTTCCAGCAGGATTCAGAGAAGCGAAGCAGCACACCCCCTTGATGTGCCCTAGGAGAGATTTGAACTGGAATCTGCTCAAAGCATTCTCTTTCCCACAATGCTACAAAGAGATGGTATTTCAGGGAGAAATGAGATTATGGGCTGTTTTTTGTTCATATGGCTTTTGATTGCTGTGTTTTGATATTGCACGTTGTATTTGAATCCCGTCTTATCTATCCATCTACTTATTTACTTGTCCATTTGTTAAAACACGTATGTCCCACATTTCCTTGTGGTTCAAGGCCGTTTATGATAATAGTTAAAAACGTTTTCAGTTTAAAAGCCAAAACATCAAACAGGCAACCCCCAAATCTCTCCTGCCTCCCCCCCCTTAAAAGATGCCGGTCATTCAACCACCCTCCAAAGCCCTGGTAAATAGGCAGGCCTCTCAGTGCCCCCTGAAGATCTCCAAGGACGGATTCTCCCCTCACCTCTTCAGGTAGTCCATTCCACAGAGCTGGGGCCACTATGGAAAAGGCCCTGCCTTTGGTAGATGCCAGACGGGCCACCCTAAGGGATGGGGTAGCCAACAGATGGCTGCCCGATGACCACAGTTGGCACTCTGGGCACTATGTGGGTCCCAGGTCATGAAGGGCATTCAAGGTCATAAGCAGCACCTTCTTTCCAATGGACAGTCCAGGGCAAACAACCTTGAATTGTCAGAAAGGCACAGGAGGTGGTGGCAGCTACAAGCATGGACGGCTTCAAGAGGGAATTGGGTAAACATCTAGAGCAGAGGTCCATCAGTGGCTCTTAGCCACAAGGTATCGATAGGAACTCTCAGTCTGGGGCAAGGAATGCTCTATATTCTTGGTGCTTTTTGGGGGGGTCAACAGTGGGAGGGCTTTTAGTGTTCTTGCCCCACTGCTGGACCTCCTGATGGCACCTGGTATTTTTGGCCACTTTGTGACACAGAGTGTTGGACTGGATGGGCCATTGGCCTGATCCAACATTGGCTTCTCTTATGTTCTTATAGGTAGGCACTCTCAGTCTAGGGCAAGGGATGCTCTGTATTCTTGGTGCTGGGGGGGTCAACAGTGGGAGGGCTTCTAGAGCCCTGGCCCCACTGCTGGACCTCCTGATGGCACCTGGTATTTTTGGCCATTGTGAGACACAGAGTGTTGGACTGGATGGGCCATTGGCCTGATCCAACATTGGCTTTTCTTATGTTCTTATATGGAGCAGAGGTCCATCAGTGGCTATTAGCCACAAGGTATAGATAGGAACTCTCAGTCTGGGGCAAGGGATGCTCTGTATTCTTGGTGCCTGGGGGGGCAACAGTGGGAGGGCTTCTGATGTCCTGGCCCCACTGCTGGACCTCCTGATGGACACCTGGTATTTTTGGCCGCTGTGTGACACAGAGAGTTGGACTGGATGGGCCATAGGCCTGATCCAAAACTGGCTTCCTTTACGTTCTTATGTCTATACTTCTAAACAATAAAAGAGAGAAGAAGAAGAAGAAGAAGAAGAAGAAGAAGAAGAAGAAGAAGAAGAAGAAGATGACGAAGAAGAAGACGAAGAAGAAGAAGAAGAGGAAGAAGAGGAAGAAGAAGAAGAAGAAGAAGAAGAAGAAGAAGAAGAAGAAGAAGAAGAAGAATTGCCTTAATTGTATTTTATGTGATTAGGGGAGTTTTATTGTATTTATTGTTCTATTTTATTTTATTGTGTTTTATCTCATGTAAGCCGCTTTGAGCCATTTTACCCAGCAAGGCAGGATATAAATGGAAAGTAATAAAATAAATAAATAAATGAGAGGAGGAGGAGAAGGAGATTGGATTTATACCCCGCCCTTCACTTGGAGTCTCAGAGCGGCTTACAAACTCGTTTCCCTTCCCCTCCCCACAACAGACACCCTGTGAGGTGGGTGGGGCTGTGAGAGCTCTGAGAGAACTGCCCTTTCAAGGACAGCTCTGACAGAACTATGGTTTGCCCAAGGTCATCTAGCAGCTGCAAGTGGAGGAGTGGGGAATCAAACCCGGTTCTCCCAGATTAGAGTCCGCGCACTTAACCACTACACCAAACTGGCTGTAAAGTAGCTGTATAATCGTATCCATTTTAGAAAGCTGGGTTGAAGCTGTTGCGTAATGTCTGGCCTGAGGCCCCCTCCTAGGGGAGGTAAAATTTGAACCAGGGGCTTGCAAGACGTGCACCGCTGTCCATACCAGCAGTAAATGGATCTAAGGTTGCTATTCCTTTGCTTGGAAATTTCTGGAGATTTGAGGGTGGAGGCGGGGATTTGGAAAGGGATTTTACCTAGAGCATACGGTACGCCATACAGTATGTCCTCCAAGCTGCCGTTTATTCTAAGGGCAACTGATCTCTGTAGCAGGGCTGCCAGCTCTAAATTAGGAAATACCTGGAGGTTTGGGGGGTGAGGCCTGAGGAGGGGAGATTTTGGGGAGGGGATGATGATGATGATGATGATGATGATAGATGATGAAGAGACTGGATTTATACCCCGCCCTTCACTACCCGAAGGAGTCTCCAAGCGACTTACAAACTCTCTTCCCTTTTCCATCCCCACAACAGACACCCTGTGAGGCAGGTGGGGCTGAGAGAGCTCTGAGAGAACTGCCCTTGAGAGAAAAGCTCTGAGAGAACTTGTGACTGACCCAAGGTCACACCAGCAGCCGCATGTGGAGGAGTAGGGGAATCATATCCGGTTCTCCCAGATTAGAATCCATGCTCCTAACCGCTACACCAAGCTGGCTGTATGGTGCCCTAGAGTCCACCTACCAAAGCAGCCATTTTCAGTTGGAATCCCTGGCGATCTTCAGCCACCGCCTGGAGGTTGGTAACCCTAATCTAGAGCAATGTTCCCTCTAAGCTGCGGTGTCCTGTGAGCAAAAATTCTACTTTGTGAGCTACAGGCGTTAAAGTTATGAACGAACGATTTGGCTGCCGCATAAATTAGTTTGCTCTGGAGCCCCCTCCTTCCCTGAGCGAAGACAAAAACGTGTGAGCCGGAGGCTAAGAAAAATGTGAGCTAGCTCACACTAACTCAGCTTAGAGGGAACACTGCTCTAGAGTCTGCAGCTCCGTGGTCATTCCAGGAGATCTCCAGGCCCCACCCGGAATCTGGTGAACCGAAATGGGTCTCTTTGCTAACCCCCCCACCTCGTGGATTCATCATTCCTTTCCAAATCGTTCCCTAACTGGAGATCGGAAGCCATCGCCTGCGTGTCAAATGAAGGGAGATTTGATTTATTTTTATTTTTTTTAATAAGGAGTGTACTCACCAAAGCAAATTATCTGGGTAATTTCAAAACTCAATCACACAGATTTATGAAGAGGGCGCAGATAATGAGCTTAATTTGATTCCTCAGCGGGCCTCGTTCGGATTAGGAGAGAAACATTTCCGGCTAATTCAGAGGAGGGTCTTGGTGGGACGGGGGAAACGGCCTGTACTCTGATTGTGTCACAGACAATGTTCCCTCTAAGCTGTGGAGTCTTGTGAGCAAAAATTCTACTTTGTGAGCTACTGGCGTTAAAGTTGTGAGCGAGCGATTTGGCGGCTGCATCAATTAGTTTGCTCTGGAGCAATGCTTCCTGAGCTAAGACAAAAAGGTGTGAGCCGGAGGCTAAAAAACTGTGAGCTAGCTCACACTAACTCAGCTTAGAGGGAATACTGGTCACAGATGTCCGGATTGGAGACAGGAGAGCACGCAGGCTGAATGGAAGCCTGATTCACACAACCATTCCTCAGGCAAGATACGTCGGTTGGTCCTGTGAATGCCCCGACACATATTCAGCTCATAACTTATCACAATATCATAGAATGATAGAATGAGAGTTGGAAGGGACCTTGCAGGTCATCTAGTCCAACCCCCCTGCACTCTGCAGGAGCAGAGCCAAAAGATAGCCCTACAACATACCCGAAAGATGGTCGTCCAGCCTCCACTTGGAAACGTCCAGGGAAGGAGCATCCATCACCTCCCGAGGCAGTCTGTTCCACTGCTCAGCCACTCTTACAGTTAGGAAGTTTCTCCTGGTATTTAGCTGGTAATGACTCCCTTGTAATTTCCACCCGCTAGATCTAGTCTTACAATCCGGAGCAAGAGAGAATCGATCTGCTCCATCTGCTACATGACAGCCCTTCAAATACTTGAAGACTGCAACCATGTCCCCTCTAAGCCTTCTCTTTCCCAGGCTAAACAGACCCGACTCTTTCAACCTTTCCTCGTAAGACTTGGATTCCAACCCTCTCACCATCCTGGTCGCCCTCTTCCGGACACGCTCGAGCTTGTTAACATCCTTCCTATAAAATGTGGTGCCCAAAACTGGACACAGTACTCCAGGTGAGGCCTGACCATAGCAGAATAGAGCGGAACTACCACCTCCCGTGATCTGGACACAATGCTTCTGTTAATGCATCCTACGATTGCATTAGCTTTCTTCGCAGCCACATCACACTTCAGGCTCATGTTGAGCTTGTGATCAGCCAGAACACCCAGATCCCTTTCCCATGTGTCAAGCCAAGTCCCTCCCATTCTATATCTGTGCCTTCGATGTTTTGTACCTAAGTGTAGGACTTTGCACTTATCTCTATTGAAATTCATTTTTTTCGTCTCAGCCCACTGTTCCAGCCTATCTAGATAATTTTGAATTCTGACAAGACACTCGTGGAAGGTTTTTCAGAGCATGAACACATACAAAGTGGATATCTACAGGACTATGGATCAGCAGCACAGCAGTTAGATTCGGGGATGCTGTAGGGCAATCTTTTGGCTCTGCTCCTGCAGAGTGCAGGGGGTTGGACTAGATGACCTGCAAGGTCCCTTCCAACTCTTAACATTCTACGATTCTATGATCCTAAGTCTAATAGCACTTTTTATTGTTGTTCAGTGGCACAGTAGAGTCCAGCACTTCGCGACCCCATGGATCACATCACGCCAGGCCCTTTTTCAAGCACCTTAGAGACCAACAAAATTTGGGGGTTAGAAGCTTTCGAGAGTCAACATTCCCATCATCAGATTAGCAGCAGAGAAGCCTGTTCGATATGGTCCCAGTTTCGGGTGCTGACCAGAGACAGGGCCTTCTGCTGTGTTGGCCCCTCCATTATGGAATGGCCTCTAGCGATCTGCCTGGCAAGCTAACTTGTTATGTTTCGGGCACCAGGCGTAACCTTTTCTATTTGCCTGGATAAGTTGTGGAGGTATATTTCACCAGTTTTGATTACAGATGGACACGAGCTAGGAAAATGCAGTTTGATTCAATTCGTGGGTTGCGGTGTGTCTGGTTTGTGAGCCGCAAACTGTCACAGACCTTTGAGACAAGATTACTGGATGGTCACCGTCACAATTCAGAGGCAAAAAATGATCAAAGGAAACTATGAAAAATGCGCTAGACAATGTTTAGATATTCAACATGAAATTCTTGTACAAAATGTCTACAATAGATAAACATGTATAGTGTCCAAAATAATATTAATAGGTGAAATTTTGACGAAAGTCTCCAGGCTGTTCAATCATTTCGATGTCTCTCTTCTTCCGAAAACACTTCAAATGAAGCTGTAAGAATCTTTGTAACCAGGTTATGACACATCTGTGAAAATGAATGAGACCAGTGATTTGTATACTTCTTGAATTAATCAACCAAGAAGCACAACATCTTCCATCCTTGTTTTTGGAAGAAGAGAGACATCTATTGTAGACATTTTGTACAAGTATTTCATGTTGAATATCTAAACATTATCTAGTGCATTTTTCATAGTTTCCTTTGACCTTTTTTTGCCTACAAACTTTTGAGAGCCAAACAAACTGGTTCAATCTGTGAGGTTTGTGATACAATAGAAGCCCCCTCCCGACATGCTAGAGACATCACATTTGTAGGGGATCTCCAGCTGGCTCTAGTCTACCTGACCCCCAAGTTTGGTGAGGATTGGATTTATAAGGTTGGAGTTACAGCCCTTCAAATGGAAGGGGGAAACCAGCAAAAAAGCAAGGACAATAGAAGCCCAGCAGAACCAGAGGATCTCTGCAGTAGAAACTGAAGGTGGATGGGAGCATTTTTGCAAGCCCAGCAGAACCAGTGCAATGTAGTAGTTCCCAGCAGAACCCAGTGGCAATGCCAGCTTAATCACAATCCAAGCAAGGGGGGGGCATTTTTGCAAGCCCAGCAGAACTGGTACAATGTACAGAGTGCCCTGCAGTACCAGTGCAATGTAGTAGTGCCCAGCAGAACCCAGTGCCACTGGCACTGCAGGCTTAAAAGGACTAATCCCAAAGCACAGAGTCACAAATCCAAGCAATAGGGGTGGGATTGTGCAAGCTCTGTGCAAGAAAGTGGGAAGTGAACACAAAGGAATCCCGGCAAGGGGTGGGGGCTCTTGAAACTGACGTGACTAGTTTATGCCAGTTGACCTGCCACAAACTTCAGTTTTAAAAATCTGCACAGCCAATCAGATCTCCAGGGGCCAATCAGAAGCCCTGCTGGGCAAAAGCCCCACCTGGCCTCGCCCGCTTTCTGACAACACTTGGGGGCCATCAAGAGAAGTGTCAGGGGCACCACGGTGCCCAAAAGCACCATGTTGGTGACCCCTGCCCTAAACTGTCTTGGTCCAGGATACTTGGAAGGCCACCCATATGAACCTCACAAGCTGCATCAGGATGGGGCCAATGTAGGGTTGTCAGCCTCCAGGTGGGCAGCACACACACAAGAAACATAGCAAGAACAGAAGAAGAAGAAGAAGAAGAAGAAGAAGAAGAAGAAGCAGGAGGAGATTGGATCTATACCCTGCCCTTCACTACCCAAGGGAGTCTCAGAGCGGCTTACAAACTCCTTTCCCTTCCCCTCCCCACAACAGACACCCTGTGAGCAATGTACCCTCTAAGCTGTAAAGTCTGGTGAGCAAAAATTCTACTTTGTGAGCTACTGGCACTAAAGTTGTGAGCGAGTGGTTGGGCTACTGCATAAATTAGTTTGCTCTGGAGCCATCCTTCCTGAGCTAAGACAAAAATGTGTGAACTGGAGGCCAAAAACCTGTGAGCTAGCTTACACTAACTCAGCTTAGAGGGAACATTGCCTGTGAGGCAGGTGGGGCTGAGAGAGCTCTGACAGAAATGGCTCTTTTTTTCAAGAACAGCTGTGCCAAAACTATGGCTTGCCCAAGGTCATCCAGCAGGTGCAAGTGGAGGAGTGGGGGAATCAAACCCGGTTCTCCCAGATTAGAGTCCGCGCACTTAACCACTACGCCAAACTGGCCCTCGAGCAAGGTTGAGTAAACGTGGAAGAACACCAGAGAAGCCTTCTACAGAGTCGTTTGACTTGTGCATTGTAGCATTTGTGAGCTTTGGTTCCAGGAAAAATAATTTGCCTGAAGAATTTCTCGCAACACACCACTTTTGCCTGAGAGGCGTGTTGCCTTCATGCTTGCCGCATCTCTTTTTGGAAAGCAAAACAGCCTATGATATTGGCATTGACGACTGCTGCGTCTCTACAGTATTGACTCCTGTTCTGCATATTCGTCTCTGTAGTGGTGGACTTTTCTACAAGATACATATTGTTCCTTAGGTTTTGGTTACCAATGTACTATAATCAATAAGATACACTAGGGTCTCTTATCGTATGTTTAAGGATATGACTAAAACGAAGATATGAAGGCATAGTAGCATATCAGAGTTGTGTGTTCCATTTGAACACGGTGTTTTCCCACGTTTACTCAGCCTCCAGGGGGGCCTGGAGAGCCTCCAGAATTTCCTCTGATAGCCAGACGACAGAGGTCAGTTCCCCTGGAGAAAATGGCTTCTTTGAATAGTGGGGTCTAAGGTCATGATACCCCACTGAGGACCCTTCCCAAATCCCACCCTCCTCAGACTCCACTCCAATCCAGGAATCTCCCAATCTGGAGTTGGCGACCCTCAGCAGCAAACCAAGCCCCATAATGTGTGAATAGTCCCAGCTGGCATCTCTACATGATTGGGTTGCCAGACCCTCTGGTAGAGACAGTAGTCCCCCATCACCAGGCCCTACCCCCAGCTGCCAATCAGCCAGCTGGTGAGGGGGACTTGCCAGGAGAACGGAGAAGGCCTGAGCCTCATTGCTGGTGTTGCACAGGAAATGATGTCATCACAACAGTGACATCTGGGTGACGCTCTGGTATTCGGTCAAAAACTCTACAGAAGAAGCCGGTTTTGCCACAGAATTTTTGCCTGAATACCAGAGCGTTGTCCAGACGGTTGCTGGTGTGATGATGTCACTTCCTACGCAATGCCCGCAATGAGGCCTAGGCCTTCTCCTTTGTCCTCATAAGTCTTCCCCATCTCCCCTGGCAACCAATGCTCCCTCTAAGCTCCCTCTGGCCACCACACCTCAGAAAAGATATTATAGCATTGGAAAAAGTACAGAAAAGGGCAACTAGGATGATAAAAGGATTGGAACATTTTCCCTATGAAGAAGGTTAAAACGCTTGGGGGCTCTTTAGCGTGGAGAAATGACGGCTGAGGGGTAACATGATCGAGGTTTATAAGATTATGCACAGGATAGAACAGGTAGAGAAAGAGGTACTTTTCTCCCTTTCTCACAATACAAGAACTCGTGGGCACTCCATGAAATTGCTGAGCAGTCGGGATAGAACACATAAAAGGAAGTCCTTCTTCACCCAAAGAGTGATTAACGCATGGAATTCACTGCCAGAGGAGGTGGTGGCGGTGGCTACAAGCATGGATGGCTTCAAGAGGGAACTAGATAAGCATATGGAGCAGAGGTCCATCAGTGGCTATTAGCCACAGTGTATAGATAGGAACTCTCAAGCTGGGGCAAGTGATGCCCTGTATTCTTGATGCTTGAGGGGGTGGTGATAGCAGGAGGGCTTCTAGTGTCCTGGCCCCACTGCTGGACCTCCTGATGGCCCCTGGTATTTTTGGCCACTGTGTGACAGAGTGTTGGACTGGATGAGCCATTGGCCTGATCCAACACTGGCTTCTCTGATGTTCTTAAGCTGTGAAGTCTTGTGAGCAAAAATTCTACTTTGTGAGCTGCTGGCATTGAAGCTGTGAGCGAGCGAATTGGCTACTGCATAAATCAGTTTTCTTTGGAGCTGTCCTTCCCGAGCGAAGACAAAAATGTGCGAGCCGGAGGCTAAAAAAACCTGTGAGCTAGCTCACACTAACTCAGCTTAGAAGGAACACTGCAGTGGCAACCCTGCCACACGAGTCGGGCAACTCTTCAGCTTGACTTACAGGAAGTCTTATTTCATTTACTCAGAAATAAGAACGGCAAACCTCCAGGCAAGGAGAAGCCGGCCGAATTACCAGAAAGGAAACGTAAAATGGATTATTAAGGAAACACGGCCTACTTGAACTCGATAAACCTTTGCCCTTTTTACCTGCCCGGGTCCAGGTGGCAGTTAGCGTCTGATTAAATGCTAAACTCCTCCGGGGGATGTAGCCAATTGCAGTAACACGGAAAAGAGACCAGGTCCCCGGGAGGCTCCATTAACCCCAATTGATTATGTGATAGAAAATGTCATTTTCCTTTAAGGGTCAGTCGATCAGAAGACTTAAAACATGCTGATGCAACGGCGGGTGGGCGGCGGGGAAGAAGGATAAAACAATACGCATGTTCCCCGCAAAACTCAATAATCAATTCCTCTTCTCTCGGAGTCTCTCCCTTTGCAAATCATGTCTCCATTTCCCCCTCGGTTCTAATTTGAAAGAAAGAATACTCTGAACTCGTCACCAACCCCCCGTAACCTTTCGGAATATTAGCCGTCTGAATAACCGTCGAGTGCACACTATTAATAATTGCGCATGTTCACAATCAAAGCGGAAGCCGGTAATTAAATTGTCGGATTCTCGAGCGCCTCTGTGCTTTGTTTGTATAACAGAGAGGCTCTGATTGAACGACGGGACTGTGAATGGATCAGATTAACCCGCATTATGTGTTTCCCTGATGAGGTTGTTCCCTGAGGGCACATCTACACCACAGACTCACATTGGTTGGCTAGGCATTTCCTGTCTCCCAGGAATCCTGGGAACTGTAACTCTGTGTGTGAGAGAGAACTCCGTCGCTCTTGAACAGAGAAGTCACAGCAGTCTCACAAAAACTACATTTCCCAGGATTCTTTCATGGGGCAGAGCCATGACAGTTAAAACTGGTACCTCAGACCCATTGGGCTGGATGAGTTGCCGACCTCAGGGGATAGCTGTGACACTGCTGATGTCGCCAATGTCACTGCGCCCCTTCCGGGTAGAGCCCCAACCCGGAAGTGCCAATGGGTAGTTCTAGGAATAGCTGGAAACTCTATGATAAAATCACAGAGTTTCCAGCAATCCTTAGAGCTAACCCTTGTCACTTCCAGATTGTACCCAGAAGTGACGTACTAGCATACATCCTGGCAATGGGCTTAAAAAAATTATCCCGCAACATTAAAACAAACTAAAGAGAGTTAAAATACATATGAAGACATAAGAACAACAATAATTGGTCAGGGAGGAATGAGCACTGAAAGAATGCCAAACATAAAAGCCTTTAGTTGCTGTAGATTTCCCGGGTCGTGTGGTCGTGGTCTTGGCATTGTAGGGCCTGACGTTTTGCCAGTAGCTGTGACTGGCATCCTCAGAGGTATAACACAGAAAGACGGAGTACTCTCTGTGTCAAGGTGAGCAGAAAAATGGTAGGCAGGTAATTTATATCTACTCTGGAAAGTGGGGTAGGGCTGAGTCATTCTCTTGTAGTAGTTCTCCAGGCTATGAACCTGCTAATGGAGAAGCTTTCCTGAGGAGGTTTTTTTGTGTATGGATTGTTTCCTGAGGAGGTTTCCTGTTTCTTGAGGAGGTTCTTTTGTGTCTGGAATGGCTGTTGAAACTGTAATCTTACCTGTAGTGCTATTGTCAGCTGTCGAGCCTTTTGTGTTTTTCAGTACAGGAAACCATGCCCTGTTTATTTTTAAACTCTCTTTTTTCCTGTTGAAATTGTGTTGATGTTTATGAATTTCAATGGCTTCCCTGTGTAATCTGACATGGTAATAGGGCATGGTTTCCTGTCCTGAAAAACACAAAATGCCCTACAGCTGACCAATAGCACTACAGATAAGATTTGGAGGGGGGGGCTCAATGGCATTATGTCCCACAAAGGTCCCTACCCCCCTACCCCACCCTCCCTAGGCGCCACCCCAAAAATCTCCAGGTATTTCCCAACCCAGAGCTGGCAACCCTAGCAAAGCCCCCTAGCAACACTGGACTAAGTAGGCCATCGGTAGGAGGCAGCTGAAAGCCGTTCCTTTATCTCCTTCCCTTTTAACTTTTTCTTTCTGAACACAGATGGGTCAGAGACTGCCGGAGGGATGATCCGTGCGCTCAGCAGGCAGGAGCCAAAACGTTTAGGGCCCTCTTTGACCGAGATGCTGGAGGGGCCACCGCCGGGAGCTCCTAATGAGGGCCTCTCGCACCGGAGTGGGCACCGAAAGCCAGCCCGGACGCCAAAAGCAAATGTGCTCAGCGTGTCATTTGCTTAATGTCCTTGGCTCCCCTCGCAGAGAGACCTGGGCTCGCTTCGAGTCCGTGGCACGGGCGCATTGTAAGTTAATTGAAAAATTTTGAAAGATACCGTTCCGTAGCCTAGAAATCAAAGGCCTGCAAACACCTGGAATGCGCAACCTGCCAAAGAAAAGGGTCAGAAGACGAAAACGTTCGCCCTGTCGAAAGGCTTCTGGGCCGGTTTCAGGTTTCAGACTCCCCACTGGGCTCTATTCTGACAAGGAAATAGGGTTGGCAGCCTCCATGTGGGATTTGGAGATCTCTCAGGATTACAGCTCATTTCCATACTACAGAGATCAGTTCCCCCGGAGAAAATGGATGCTTTGGAGGGTGGAATCTATGGCCTTGTACCCCACTGGGGTCCCTGTCTTCCCCAGACTGCATCCCCAAGTCTCCAGGAGTTTCCTAACCTGGAAATGACAACACTACCCCAACACCCCCCTGTTGGTGGCCAGGCAGACCCCGCTTTACACTCCACCCTCAAATCTCCAGGAATTTCCCAGCCTGGAGCTGGCAACCCTAGGAGAGATCCACTTCTGACTTGTTCTTCATGCCAGTTCTGGATTTGAAAAACCTGAACTAATGGTGGAGTTTTCCATCTCTCACTCCAGGATCTCTAGCTTCCACAGAAACTCAGCCTAGTGGCAAAGATATTTGATTTACTTAAAACGCTTAAGGTTAAAACGCTTGGGGCTCTTTAGCTTGGAGAAACGATGGCTGAGGGGTGACATGATCGAGGTTTATGAGATTATGCATGGGATAGAGCAGGCTGAGAAAGCAGTACTTTTCTCCCTTTCTCACAACACAAGAACTCGTGAGCACTCCATGAAATTGCTGAGCGGTCAGGTTAGAAGGGATAAAAGGAAGTACTTCTTCGCCCAAAGAGTGATGAACACATGGAATTCACTGCCACAGGAGGTGGTGGCAGCTACAAGCATAGGCAGCTTCAAGAGGGAATTAGATAAACATATGGAGCAGAAGTCCATCAGTGGCTATTAGCCACAGGGTATAGATAGGGACTCTCAGTCTGGGGCAAGTGAGGCTCTGTATTTTTGGTACCTGGGGGGGTCAGCAGTGGGAGGGCTTCTAGTGTCCTGGCCCCACTGCTGGACCTCCTGATGGCACCTGGTGTTTTTGGCTACGGTGTGACATAGAGTGCTGGACTGGATGGGCCATTGGCCTGATTCAACATTGGCTTCTCTTATGTTCTTATGTACTTGCTGAATTCATAGCCCTCCTTTCTGCCCTCATCAGTGCTATTGAAGCTGTTGACATCATCGTAACATAAATACACATCACAAAAACGTGCCTTAAAAAACCATTAAAAACAAACAAAAACGCATTATTAAACAATTAAAACCAAGATAGAATATGCGTGTGCCCTGACCTGGATACCCCAAGCTAGGCAGTGGCGGATTAACCCTTAAGCAGACTTAAGCACGTGCTTAGGGCACCGGGGTCAAAGGGGGCACCACAAAGTTGGGAAAAGGGTGAAAGAAGGTAGAAAAATGCCTCTCAGGTCGTGAATATTGGGACTTTGATACATTTAACTCGTGAAATATTAAAATAGATGTCGTATTGCATTTTTGGAGAACTTTATGTCGCCAAAGCTTAGCTTAGTTTGTACAGCATATTGTGTTATCATATGAATAAATTTTTGTATCGCTGCAACCTGCCTTGTATCTCTGGTCAGACAGGTCAACGACTAAAATGGACGGGGTCAGTGTGGAAAGGGGGGGCACCAAGATGGGTCAGTGCTGAGGGCCCCAGGGAGCCTTCATCCGCCCCTGAGGCTAGGCCAGTCTTGTCAGAGCTCGGAAGCTAAGCAGGGTTCGCTCTGGTTTGGGATGGGCATGAACCGACTCACAAACTAAAGTTCGTGATGAATTTTGGCCGGTTTGTGGTTTGGGAACTGAAGTGCATGGCAGGTCAACTAGCACAAACTTTATCATCATCATCATCATCATCATCATCATCATTTACCCCACCCAATCCCATGAACTTTAAGCTGTTCGCGATGGTTCGTGGTGATTCGTGAATGGATTTTGGCCGGTTCGGTGGTTCGGGAACTGAAGTTCATGGCAGGTCAACTAGCACAAACTTTATCATCATCATCATCATCATCATCATTTACCCCACCCAATCCCATGAACTTTAAGCTGTTTGCGATGGTTCGTGGTGATTCGTGAATGGATTTTGGCCGGTTCGTGGTTCGGGAACTGAAGTTCATGGCAGGTCAACTAGCACAAACTTTATCATCATCATCATCATCATCATCATTTACCCCACCCAATCCCATGAACTTTAAGCTGTTTGCGATGGTTCGTGGTGATTCGTGAATGGATTTTGGCCGGTTCGTGGTTCGGGAACTGAAGTTCATGGCAGGTCAACTAGCACAAACTTTATCATCATCATCATCATCATCATCATTTACCCCACCCAATCCCATGAACTTTAAGCTGTTTGCGATGGTTCGTGGTGATTCGTGAATGGATTTTGGCCGGTTCGTGGTTCGGGAACTGAAGTTCATGGCAGGTCAACTAGCACAAACTTTATCATCATCATCATCATCATCATCATTTACCCCACCCAATCCCATGAACTTTAAGCTGTTTGCGATGGTTCGTGGTGATTCGTGAATGGATTTTGGCCGGTTCGTGGTTCGGGAACTGAAGTTCATGGCAGGTCAACTAGCACAAACTTTATCATCATCATCATCATCATCATCATTTACCCCACCCAATCCCATGAACTTTAAGCTGTTCGCGATGGTTCGTGGTGATTCGTGAATGGATTTTGGCCGGTTCGTGGTTCGGGAACTGAAGTTCATGGCAGGTCAACTAGCACAAACTTTATCATCATCATCATCATCATCATCATCCCCACCCGATCCTATGAACTTTAAGCTGTTTGTGATGGTTCGTGGTGATTTGTGAATGGATTTTGGCCAGTTCGTGGTTTGGGAACTGAAGTTCACGGCAGGTCAACTGGCACAAACTGTGTTGTTGTTGTTGTTGTTGTTGTTGTTGTTTTGTTTGTACCCCACCCTATCCCATGAACTTTAAGCTGTTTGTGATGGTTCGTGGTGGTTCGTGAATGGGTACAGTTCCAGGCAGTCTGCACTCAATCAAAGTATTTAGCATTGGTTTGTCACAGTTTCTTGCTTCCTTGTCACACATCGTCTGGGGGGGGGGCGTAACTCGGAGCTGGAGCTGGGTATGTTTATGGGTATGAAGGAGCTGGCTATGTTTAGCCTGGAGAGGAGAGGACTGAGAGGTGATACGATAACCATCTTCAAGTACTTGAAGGCCCGTCCTTGAGGGGATGGTGTGGAGTTGTTTTGTGTTGCCCCAGAAGGTCAGACCAGAAGCAGTGGGTTGAAATTAAATCAGAAGAGCTTTCGGCTAAACATGAGGAAGAATTTCCTAACAGTTAGAGGCAGTTCCTCAGTGGAACAGGCTTCCTCGGCAGGTGGCGGGCTCTCCTTCTTTGAAAGAGGTTTTCAAACGGAGGCTAGACGGCCATCTGACAGCAATGCAAATTGTGTGAACTGAGGCAGATCATGAGAGGGCGGGCAGGAAGGGTTGCCTCCGTGCTTAGTCCTTGTGGCCCTTTCTTACACACCCAGGGAAATGCTGATCGCCACTTTGGGGTCAGGAAGTTTGGCCAGGGATCCTGGAAGGGGTGTTTTGGTGGTTTTTTGTCATCTTCTGGGCATGGAGCAAGGGTCACTGGGGTTGTGTGTTTGTGAATTTCCTGCATTGTGCAGGGGGGATGGACTAGATGACCCTTGAGGTCTGTTCCAACTCTATGATTCTATGTCCAGTCTGCACATAACTTGAAGGGCATGTAGAGGGGCCTCAGGCGGAGGTCTTCTTCTATACACTCCTGAACTTCCTGAACTTGCATCTGTCATTTTCTGGTGGCACCTTTGGGTGGGGGGGATAACTCAGACCCCATAAATCCAATGCTCACCAAACTTAGAGGGCAGGTAGAGGAGAGTCAGCCAAGGATTCCCCTTGGGTTTGGTGTCTCTAGCATGTCAGGGGGGGGCATTCTACCACATCATGAACCTCACAAACTGAAGTGGTTCATTTAGCGCCTAAAAGTTCATAACGGTCCGTGGTTTGCGAACCAGGCACGCCATGAATGATGGACCGAACTGCATTTTCCCAGTTCATGCCCATACCTAGCCCCGGCTAGTATTCAGATGGGAGACCTCTAAGGAATACCAGGGTTGTGGCGCAGAGGCAGGCAATGGCAGATCACCTGGAGAGCCAGTTTGGTGTAGTGGTTAAGTGCGCGGACTCTAATATGGGAGAACCAGGTTTGATTCCCCACTCCTCCACATGCAGCTGCTGGTATGACCTTGGACCAGTCGCAAGTTCTCTCAGAGCTGTTCTCTCACGAGCAGTCCCTGAAAGAGCTCTTTCAGCCCCGCCTACCTCACAGGGTGTCTGTTGTGGGGAGGGGAAGGGAAAGGAGTTTGTAAGCCGCTCTGAAACTCCGAGTGAAGGGCGGGATATAAATCCATTCTCCTCCTCCACCGCCGCCTCTTCCTCTTTTTACTTTCTCTTCCTCTTCTTCTTCTTCTAAATATCTCTTGCCTTGAAAACCCCACGGGGTCGCCATAAGTCAGTTGTGACTTGATTGCAACAACAACAAACAAAATGCACATACAAAAACATAAAATCAGCAATTAAGGCCTAAGGTAGGAATCATAGAATGTTAGAGTTGGAATGACCCTTGCAGGTCATCTAGTCCAACCCCTGCACTCTGCAGGAGCACAGTCGAAAGATAGCCTTACAACATACCTGAAAGATGGTCGTCCAGCCTCCACTTGAAAACGTCCAGCAAAGGAGCGTCCACCACCTCTCGAGGCAGACTGTCCCATTGCTCAACCACTCTTACAGTTAGGAAGTTTCTCCTGATATCTAGCCGGTATATCAACTCCCTTGTCATTTCCACCCATTAGATCTAGTCTTGCAATCCGGAGCAAGAGAGAACAGATCTGCTCCATCTTCTACATGACAGCCCTTCAAATACTTGAAGACTGCAATCATGTCCCCCTCTAAGCCTTCTCTTTCCCAGGCTAAACAGACCCAACTCTTCCAGCCTTTCCTCGTAAGACTTGGATTCCAACCCTCTCACCATCCTGGTCGCCCTCTTCTGGACACGCTCAAGCTTGTCGATATCGTTCCTAAGATGTGGTGCCCAGAACTGGACACAGGACTCCAAGGGAGGCCTGACCATAGCGGAACAGAGCGGAACGACCACCTCCCATGATCTGGACACAAGTCTTCTGTTAATGCATCCTAAGATTGCATTAGCTCTCTTCACAGTCACATCACACTGCAGGCTCATGTTGAGCTTGTGATCACGTTGTGAGGAAGGAGGGATCATTGTGGAAACATCAAATGAAACAAAAATAATCTTCACCTGCTGGCAGAAGACGGCAACGGAAGGGGGCGGGCAAGTCTCTCTGGGGAGAGAGTAGGTGCCACAACTGAGAAGGCTCCGTTCCGGGTTTCCACCCACTTAATACCCCTGCTTTAGGAACCCACTAGGGTTTTCAGTTCCCCCCCGGCCACTAGTAGGGGGTGGGGGATAGGGTTGCCATTTCCAGGTCATGAAATTCCTGGAGATTTGGGGATGGATCCTGGGGAGGACAGAGACCTCCGTGGGACATGATGCCATAGATTCCACCCTCCAAAGCAGCCATTTTCTCCAGGGGAACTGATCTCTGTAGTCTGGAGGAGAGCGGTGATTCCAGGGGATCCCCAGGTCCCACCTGGAGGCTGGCATCCCTAGAACCCCCAGGCGGTGACTAATCAGATGCCTACTGATCGGGGTCACCTACCTACTCCATTTCTTCAAATGGGATTGGGACGAGCATTTGAATGCACACGGCGGAATTCTTTAGCCTGCACAGAAATCCATGAAGGAGAGGTCCATCGGCCACTGCTAGCCCAGAAGAAGAAGAAGAAGAAGAAGAAGAAGAAGAAGAAGAAGAAGAAGAAGAAGAAGAAGAAGAAGAAGAAGAAGAAGAAGAAGAAGAAGAAGAAGAAGAAGAAGAAGAAGAAGAAGAGAGAGGAGGAGGAGGAGGAGGAGGAGGAGGAGGAGGAGGAGGAGTTGGATTTATCTCCCGCCCTTCACTACCCAAAGGAGTCTCAGAGCGGCTTACAAACTCCTTTCCCTTCCCCTGCCCACAAGAGACACCCTGGGAGGTAGATGGGAATGAGAGAGCTCTGACAGAAACTGCTCTTTTTCAAGGACACCTCTTATCCAAACTATGGCTTGCTGCAAGGTCATCCAGCAGCTGCAAGTGGAGGAGTGGGGGAATCAAACCCGGTTCTCCCAGATTAGAGTCCGCGTACTTAACCACGACACTAAACTGGGGGAAGGAGGAGAAGAGATTAGATTTATACCCCGCCCTTCACAGAGTCTCAGAGTGGCTTACAACCTCCTTTCCTTCCTCTCCCCACAACTGACACCCTGAGAGGTAAGTGGGGCTGAGAGAGCTCTTTCCAGAACTGCTCGTGAGAGGGAAGTTCTGAAAGGACTTGTAACTGACCCAAGGTCACACCAGCAGCTGCATGTGGAGGACTGGGGAATCAAACCCGGTTCTCCCAGATTAGGGTCCGCGCACTTAACCACTACACCAAACTGGCTCTCAAATGGAACCTCCGTGTGTAGAGGAAGTACCATCACCTCGAGCGTCAGCATGCACACCTGAATACCTTGGCATCTGGCTGGGTACGGATATGCCAGTGTTCCCACGGCAGCCGATGAGATATATTCTGATCTGCTGATAACCAATTTTAGGGCAATTATATTTCCCTAATACATCTTAATGAGAACCAACTCCCTTCCGGCTTTCCAATCATTGAAAGGTCAGCTATTGCAAAGTACATGGAAAAGAGGAAAGTCTTCAGCAATGTGGACTAGTTAACAACTGGGGGACGGGGGGGGGGGGTCTCAAGCAGTGTTTCTTTGCCCGCGTGTTGGGGTGTGATATGAACATGTGAAACTGGAGGAAGAGGAGATTGGATTTATACCCCGCCCTTCACTACCCGAAGGAGTCTCAAAGCGGCTTCCAAACTCCTTTCCTTTCCCCTCCCCACAACAGACACCCTGTGAGGCAAAAGAAGAAGAAGAGATTGGATTTATACCCCGCCCTTCACCACCCAAAGGAGTCTCAAAGCGGCTTCCAAACTCCTTTCCTTTCCCCTCCCCACAACAGACACCCTGTGAGGTAAAAAGAAGAAGAAAAGATTGGATTTATACCCCACCCTTCACCACCCAAAGGAGTCTCAAAGCGGCTTCCAAACTCCTTTCCTTTCCCCTCCCCACAACAGACACCCTGTGAGGTAGAAGAAGAAGAAGAAGAAGAGATTGAATTTATACCCCGCCCTTCACTACCCGAAGGAGTCTCAAAGCGGCTTCCAAACTCCTTTCCTTTCCCCTCCCCACAACAGACATCCTGTGAG
The DNA here is from genome assembly GCA_029375565.1 of Gekko gecko. Taxonomy (NCBI): domain Eukaryota; kingdom Metazoa; phylum Chordata; class Lepidosauria; order Squamata; family Gekkonidae; genus Gekko; species Gekko gecko. Next base: position 122,441,979 of record JAPDNY010000010.1, on the reverse strand, counting down.
GTAGAAGAAGAAGAAGAGATTGGATTTATACCCTGCCCTTCACTACCCAAAGGAGTCTCAGAGCGGCTTCCAAACTCCTTTCCTTTCCCCTCCCCACAACAGACACCCTGTGAGGCAGGTGGGGCTGAGAGAGCTCTTTTGAGAACTGCATATGGGAGAACAGCTCTTAGAGAGGACTTGTAACTGACCCAAGGTCACACCAGCAGTCGCATGTGGAGGAGTATGTAAGAGAGGGATGAAACCTTGCCTCTGCCTTCCCCCTCCGTGGTTGCCTTGCTTAATTCCAGGAGATGGAATCCTAGAATCACAGAGCTGGAAGGGGGCGTAGAGGCCATCTAGTCCAGCCCCCCTGCTCAGTGCAGGACTGGCCTAGAGCATCCCTGACAAGCGTTCATCTAGCAGCTGCTTAAAGACAGCCAGGGAGGGGAGCTCACCACCTCCCCAGGTAGCTGATTCCACCGTTGCACAACTCTGGCTGTCAAAAAGTTTTTCCTAAGATCCAGCCGGTACCTTCCCGCCCTTAATTTAAACCCATTCTTGCGAGTCCTCTCCTCTGCTGCCAACCAGAACAGCTCCCTGCCCTATTCTAAGTGACAGCCCTTCAAGTACTTCAAGAGAGCAGTCCTGTCTCCCCCTCAGCCTCCTCTTCTCCAGACTGAACCTTCCCAAGAAGTCCCTCAGCCTTTCCTCATAAGGCTCAGTCTCCAGGCCCCTGATCATCCTCATTGCCCTCCTCTGCACCTGCTCCATTTCGCAGACCCGATCTAATCCATGATGTTGCCTCTAAATTTCACCCCCTGTTGAGCAGAGCAGTTCACATCCTGAGCAGAAGGTAACTTCCGTAATCTTAAAGTGGGCGACGGACAGTGCAAAACCCGGCATGGTTCTGGACTGCTGCTGAGCAGGGCTTCCGGCGTTAATGAGCGGCCGCTCACGCCCACAGCTTAGAGGGAACGCTGAATTCTGGAGGATGGCAGCCCTAGAGGGAACAAGGCAAATGTGGACGATCCCGACCTGATCAGGGAACAAACGTAAAGAAAACCATTGTGAGAGTCTCACCCCCAAATCAAGCAGTCAACAAGACTTGCACAGAAAATGTTTTCTGTATTTATTTATGGAGAGCAGCGTCCCATCTAAATGTATTGTAAGTCACCACTACCCGCGAGTTCATTTTTAAAATACTTTGTATTTTTTTCATAATAAGAGGAATAGTAGTTGCTGTAGATTTTCCGGGTTGTCTGGCCGTGGTCCTGGCATTGTAGGACCTGACGTTTCGCCAGTAGCTGTGACTGGCACCCTCAGAGGTATAACACCGAAAGATGGAGTCCTCTCTGTGTCAAGGAATATTATTATATTGCACATCTTTCCTGATTTTTTTGCAAAGCGCTTTAGGAGCAAGAGAGCTCTTGTGCTACTCTGTAAGTAACACTGTATTTGGATTTTATACTGTTTTTCATTTTTCATGTTCGGCATATTCTAAAGCATTGTCTTTTTGTACACTGCAGAATATTTCCCGAGGAAGATCCAATTTTGAAACGTTTTTACATAATCCGGAGACGACGACAACGATGTATTTTTATACTGGGATCTCCTTATGATTATTTTTTTATATAAATTATTTTTATTAAGTCTTTCTCAGAAGTAAGCAATAGTCAGTAGTATTAAACATACAGAACAGCATAAACGGCATAAACAGCTTGCAAAGTATTATGTGCTAGTTGTTTTACTATGTGGTCAACAAGAGCAGTTTAGTAACTATAGTCCTTGTGTTTGGGAAGATATAAAAATGAATTAATACAAAGAAGTAGTAGTGTGTTTCCCATGTAATTATATCGTAATGATGTCACATCTAGACATTGCGGTATAGTTAAAGAGATAAAAGTTTAGTAGTCCAGTAATTTGAAGTATAGAGGATTTTGATGTTGAGAATCCGAAGCTGAGATATATTCCATAAATGGGGTCCATTTCTCCACAAAATTGGATGGTTTAGGCAGGGCTCTTTTCGTACCAGGAACACCTTTGCATATTAGGCGACACACACCCTAATGTAGCCAATCCTCCAAGAGCTTACAGAGCTCTTCTTATAGGAACTACTGTAAGCTCTTGGAGGATTGGCTACTTTAGGGGTGTGTCGCCTAATATGCAAAGGAGTTCCTGCTACAAAAAGAGCCCTGGATTTAGGATAGATGTCTGATTGAAGGAAACAATCAGTGATTTTTTCCTAGGATAAAGGTAAAGGTAAAGGTTCCCTTGCTTGAAAGCCAGTCGAATCTGACTCTAGGGTTGCAGTGCTCATCTCCGTTTCAAAGCCGAAGAGCCAGCGCTGTCCGAAGACGTTTCCGTGGTCATGTGGCCGGCATGACTATACACCAAGGCGCACGGAACGCTGTTACCTTCCCACCGAAGTGGTACCTATTTATCTACTTGCAATTTCTTGCTTTCGAACTGCTCGATTGGCAGGAGCTGGAACTAGAGACGGGAGCTCACTCCGTCTTGCGGCACCTGGGTCTTGAACTGCTGAACTACTGACCTTCCACAGCCTGCAGTTCAGCGTCTTAACCACTTGAGCCACCGCAGCTCTTTCTAGGATAAGGTGATCCCAAACTTTGTTTAGCCAGTCGATATGAGTTGGAGCCTTGTCTGATTTCCACCTAGAGGCTATCGATGTTTTAGCAGGCACTATGAGGCTAGTGATCAAATCTCGACCAGATGTTGGTGTGTTGTTTGACTTCCAGATGCCCCAAAAGAGTAGCGTTGGGTCGAGTGGCACTTCATAACCTGTGATTAGTTTTATTCAGTCTAGAGCGTCTTGCCAGAAAGATCGGATGCTTTTACATTGTCCCCAACGGTGGGCGAATGTCCCTACTTCTCCACATCTTTTTCCAACATAAAGCTGAACGAGAGGATGTTATTTTTGAAGGCTTCTCTGGTCTGAGGTACCACCTGGTGATGATCCTGCACATCTGTAATTTTGCCGATATGGCTGGCGAGTTCATTAACTTGGAGGTCCAGATTTGTGTCCATTGTTGATCGGTGAGGTTGGTCTCGCAATCTTGTTGCCACTTGTGCTGGTATCTCATATGTTTATTTCCACCTTGGCGAATCAAGATGCCATATGTTGCCGTGATCAGTCTCCTTACGATTTGAAGGAATTCGTTTATGGTGTTGTAGTGCTCGTTGGCCATAACATACAGAAAGCATTTTCTTTGCAAGTCTCGTCGACTGCTTGATTTGTGGATCAGACTCTCACGATGGTTTTCTTGACATTAGCCCTAGACGGAAGGCCATAAGCACTTTCTCCCTGGGCACTGTGGTCCTGATCCAACCTGGGCCTCTCACATCTGAGAATTGCAGTCTCAGCAGCAGGTACCATGCCCTCACACACCAGACTGACAGGCTTCCCAGCTCCCAGTTGAGAAATACCAGGAGATTTGGGGGGATGGAACCTGAGGAGGGCGGGGTTTGGGGAGGGGAGGGGAGGGGCTTAATCATAGAATCATAGAATGTTCAAGTTGGAAGGGACCTGACAGGTCATCTAGTCCAACCCCCTGCACTCTGCAGGAGCATAGCGAAAAGATAGCCCTACATACCTACAACATACCCAAAAGATGGTCATCCAGCCTCCGCTTGAAAATGTCCAGCGAAGGAGCGTCCACCACCTCCCAAGGCAGTCTGTTCCACCGCTCAACCACTCTTACACTTAGGAAGGTTCTCCTGCTATTTAGCTGGTAACGAAGTTTCTCCTGATATTTAGACCCAGGAAGTTTCTTCTGATATTTAGCTTCAGTGGGGTCTAATGCCAACTTCCAAAGTCCACCTTCCAAAGGGGCCATTTTCTCTAGGGGGACTGACCTCTGTCACCTGGAGATCAGCTGTAACCCCCCCAGGAGATCTCCAGCCAGCCCCTGAACGTTGGCAACGCTACGTGACAGTTTTTTGTGGCGGACCCAGGTCCAACCCAAGGACTGTGTCTCCAGGAGTTAGGTCCTGACCCCGATGAGAAGTTTCTGCCTCAGTTCCCTCTCCATAAAAGGTCAGGATCCAAAAATCTTCCTCTGACTAAGAACGGCGTTTCTAGCTGCAGGGCAGAGACCTTTATGTAACCAGCTCAGTCAAACGTTCTCTTCACAGGGGGAGAGAGAGAAAGAAACCCTTTCCGTTCGACGGTTAAGAGGAGACTACATCTGAAGCAAAAGAGAAACTTTGGGAAAACATAGCTTTTGATCAACGAGATTCTTTCTAACCATGAGAGGAATTTAGTATCCCGTTCTTTTAACAGGGCTTGAATGCCGTTGTAAATCTCTAAATGATTCACAAATAGTCCCCTTTCCTGGGAAGGGTAGATGTAGAACAATTAGTTTCTGAAAAGTGGCCTCTGTTTAAAACCGACACGTTCTTATGTTAATTATATTTGTATACAAGTTTACTTTCTTCCTTGTCCTGTTGAATTTATTAGATACCAGTACTGTTTGTTGGCTATTTCTACATAGTTAAGTTGTTGGCTCATTTTAATTGCACGGTCCAAGAACGGTGTCAATTGTTACCTATTCTACCTGTACTTCATCTCCAGAACCAATGGGTTGAGATCCAGTTTGATGTAGTGGTTAAGTGCACGGACTCTAATCTGGGAGAACCGGGTTTGATTCCCCCACTCCTCCACTTGCATCTGGCTGGATGACCTTGGGCAAGCCATAGTTCTCTCAGAGCTGTTCTCTCAAGGGCAGTCCTCGAAAGAGCTCTCTCAGCCCCACCTACCTCCCAGGGTGTCTGTTGTGGGGAGGGGAAGGGAAAGGAGTTTGTAAGCCGCTCTGAGACACCTTTGGGTAGTGAAGGGCGGGGTATAAATCCAATCTCTTCTCTTCTTCTTCTTCTTCATTTATTGGAAAGTCTAATAAAATGTTCTTGGGGGATGGGGAGAGGTGACTACATGTAAAGCAGCCATTTCCAAATAAATTTCCAGTCAAGAAATGGAGTCAAAAATGAGGAGGAAGGTCTTAGTGTTTTAATCGCAACCAAAACATCCGAAAACAGGCCAGACAGCCTATCCAAAATTCACTGCTTTCTGAGCACAACCAGGAAATACATGAAATTTTATACTTCAAATGACATCATCACACCATCATCAAGAAAATAATATTCAAAAAGTGCTAATTCCACTGAGTTTGATTTCTGTAGGGAAACAGATTTCTGTAGTCTGCCAATCAGTTGTAATACCGGGAGATCGCCAGCCTCCACTTGGACATTTGACAATCCTAATCGTCTAGCCCAACAGTCTAAATTTTTGAGACTCTGCATGGTGTAGCGGCCAGAGTGTCAGACTAGGATCTGGGAGACCCAGGTTCGAACCACGACACTGCCATGGAAGCTTGCTGGGGGACCTTGGGCCAGTCACATGCTCTCAGCCTAACCTAGGGTGGCCGGGCCCCTCCTGGCCCCTGGAGGAGGATGGGGGGGCAGCATTGCCCGATCCAAGTGGGGAAACTCCTGGAGATCTGGGGATGGAGCCCGAGGAGGACAGGCACCTCCGTGGGCTACTATGCCATAGAGTCCGTCCTCCAAAGCATCACTTTTCTCCAAGGGAACTGATCTCTGTTGTCGGGAGATGAGCCGTAATTCCGGGGGGATCCCCAGGCCCCTCTTGGAGGCAGGCGTCCCTAGCCTAACCTACCTCACAGGGTTGTCGCAGCTGAAGCTAAGGGTCTCTGTGGGGGGCATAAGTCAGAAAGTGATGGGACAAAGTTCGAGTTCAATGGCACCTTTAAGACCAGACAGGGCTATTTTGGGGGCAGAACGCACAGGAACGGCGTTCCGGCTGGCTTCCGAGTTGGCCACACCCAGCAGGAACTCATTAGCATCACAGGCCACACCCAACAGCAGAAACTCATTAGGGTTGGCTACATGAGGGGTGTGTGGCCTAACTTGCAAAGGAGTTCCTGCTACAAAAAAGGCCCTGGGTTTTGACAACAAACAAGGGAAACAGAATAAGAAGCAAAAGGTGGGTGTGGCTGGATGACCACACTTCTGGTAGCATGGGGGTGTGTGGCCTAATATGCTAATGAGCTGTGCTGTCAGTGGTGTGGCCTAATATGCTAATGAGTTTCTGTTGTTGGGTGTGGCCTATTATGCTAATGAGTTCCTGGATGGGCTTTTTCTACAAAAAAAAAGCCCTGAGACCAGACTCTGAGGAAATGTGCTTGCACGTGAAACCTTATACTGTGAATAAAACTTTGCTGGTCTTAAAGTTGGCACCGGCCTCAGACTTAGTCCTGCGGCTGCAGACCAACACGGCAACCCCACCTACGTCTTTCTTAAACTGGCCACCAGCCCCAGAATGATGACGGAAGTCACAGCGCCAAAAATGAAGGGAACTGGAACAACCTGAACCAGGTTATCGTCACAGTAGGCAACATGTCCAAGAAGGTCAGATCAGAACCGACGGGTTGAGATTAAATCAGGAGAGTTCTCGGCTAAACATTAGGAAGAACTTCCTGACAGAGCAGTTCCTCAGTGGAACTGGCTTCCTCAGGAGGTGGTGGGCTCTCCTGTTTTGGGTTAACAGAGGCTAGATGGCCGTCTGACGGAGATGTGGATTCTGTGAACTTAGGCAGATCACGAGAAAGGAGGGCAGGAAGGGCTGCCTCAATGCTTAGTTCTCATGGCCCTTTCTTACACGCCCAGAGAAGTGCTGATCGCCACGTTGGGGTCAGGAAGCAATTTTCCTCCAGGCCAGTTTGGACTAGATATGTGACTAGATAACCCTGGAGGTCAGAGCCAGTTTGGGGTAGTGGTTAAGTGAGTGGACTCGAATCTGGGAGAACTGGGTTTGATTCCCCCACTCCTCCACTTTCACATGCAAGCCATAGTTCTGGCACAGCTGTTCTCTCAAGGACAGTTCTCTCAGAGCTCTCTCAGCCCCACGTACGTTACAGGGTGTCTGTTGTGGGGAGGGGAAGGGAAAGGGGTTTGTAAGCCACTCTGAGACCCCGAGTGAAGGGCAGGGTATAAATCCAGTCTCCTCCTCCTCCTCCTCCTCCTCCTCCTCCTCCTCCTCCTCTTCTTCTTCTTCTTCTTCTTCTTCTTCTTCTTCTTCTTCTTCTTCTTCCAACTCTATGATTCTATGTTATAAGAGAGCTTTTAAGCAACTTGTCATGTTTGTAACCACCATAGAAGGTTGCTGGATGACACATTCAGCCAGACCTACCTCACAAGGGTGTTGTGAGGACAAAATGGAGGACAAGAGAACCATGTAGCATTGGGTCCCCACTGAGGGGGAAAGGACTGGGTATGGTATTTTTTTATGAATCTAATTTTTAATGATATTTAAAAGATGCCGTTATTTGTCATACAGCAAAGTGGCCTTTACAAAGGGCTATTAGATCTTCCAGCAGCACAATAATGATTAACAACCCAGTTCCTGGCCTGGGAGTTGTAACTTCTGTTCCACATGACTAACCACTAAAACCGATTAATGTTCCATGACCATGCATGTAAAGGATGGGGGGGGAGCATCCTTTTACTGCTTTGTGAGATCATGAGGAAATATTAACTCCCCCCCCACACCTTCTATTCATGAAACTAACAAAAGTTTGCTACTATACAATTCTAAAGTACATTCTGTTGCTAAGCAGGAAAGGGATGAGAAAGGTGTCAAGATCAAGAAGTGAAAAGAAAGGGGGCGGAACACGGAAAAATTAGATGGAGGGAAATAGAAATGAATGAGAAATGTGTAGAAAAGAGAGAAGAAATTAAGGAAAAGGGAGGGGAAGTTTGCGTAATCTTGCTGCAACACCCTAACTAGTGCTTTGCAAGATCTGGCCGAGCTGGGTGCAAGGAAAGGAAGAGAGAAAGGATAGGCTATTAGAGACAACGACCTTGTTAGCTGACTGGCAATTACTGTAGCAGCCATCAGTGTGCTATTTTCTGTTCTTTCAGTGCTGGCTTGGTTGATGGGTTGAGTATGATCTGTTAGGTAAGTTCACTTCAATCTTGGAGAAAGGGAAGTCTCTCTAACAGTAGAGTGGCCTTTTAGAGTGGCCTTTTTTTTAAGGCAAATGCGATTTGGGGCTGTATCAACAGAAGTATAGTGTCCAGATCATGTGAAGTGATGGTATCGCTTTACTCTACTCTGGTTAGACCTCAGCTAGAGTATTGTGTTCAGTTTTGGGCACCACAATTTAAGAAGGCTATAGACAAGCTGGAATGTGTCCAGAGGAGGGCATCGAAGATAGTGAGGGGTCTGGAGACCAAGTCCTACAAGGAAAGGTTGAAAGAGCTGGGTGTGTTTAGCCTGGAGAAGAGACGACTAAGAGGTGATCGGAGAACCATCTTCAAGTACTTGAAGGGCTGTCCTATAGAGGATGGTGTGGAGTTGTTTTCTGTTGCCCCAGAAGGTCAGACCACAACCAACAGGTTGAAATTAAACCAGACGATTTTTCAGCTAAACATGAGGAAGGACTTCCTGAGAGTGAGAGCAGTTCCTCGTGGAACAGGCTTCCCCGGGAGGTGGTGGGCTCTCCTCCTTTGGAAGAGGTTTTCAAACAGAGCAATGCAGATTCTGTGAACTTAGGCAGATCACGAGAGGGAGGGCAGGGAATGTTGCATCCCGCTGACTGAATCATTCATTGGCTGTTCTACAGTAGGATTCACGGATGCTTTAAGCTGTTGGTTTTATCTGGAAGCTGCCTTTGAAGCTGCAGGTTGGGAGATAGGATTCAATTCTTTAAAAAATAAATATCTTTAATCGACCCTGAACTGCTGCAAAACCATTGCAATGGAAAGTGCCATCACGTAACAGCTGAATGATGGAAACTCCGTAGGATTTGCAAGGCGAGAGGCTAACAGAGGGGGGTTGCCATTGCCTGCCTCTGCGTAGCAACCCAGGGCTTCCTTGACGGTGTCCCATGAGGGTTACCAACCTCCAGGTGGGGCCTGGAGATCTCCCAGAATTACAGTCGATCCCCAGACTACAGAGCTCAATTCCCCTGGAGAAAATGGCTGCTTTGGAACATAAGAACATAAGAGAAGCCAATGTTGAATCAGGCCAATGGCCCATCTAGTCCAACACTCTGTCACACAGCGGCCAAAATATACCAGGTGCCATCAGGAGGTCCAGCAGTGGGGCCAGGGCACGAGAAGCCCTCCCACTGCTGCCCCCTCCAGCACCAAGAATAGAGTGCATCACCTGCCCCAGACTGAGAGTTTCCATCTATACCCTGTGGCTAATAGCCACTGGTGGACTTCTGCTCCAGATGTTTACCTAATTCCCTCTTGAAACTGTCCATGCTTGCAGCTGCCACGACCTCCTGTGGCAGTGAATTCCATATGTTAATCACTCTTTGGGTGAAGAAGTATTTCCTTTTATCTGTTCTAACCCGACTGCTCAGCAATTTCATAGAGTGCCCACGAGTTCTTGTATTGTGAGAAAGGGAGAAAAGTACTGGTCTCCGCCGCCGCAGCTGTGCAGGGTTGCAGCAGTGTCGCCTCAGCCTACCCTGTTTAGGTGAGGGAGGGGAGGGGTGGCAGGCCAGCAGCCATGGGGCACCTCCTCTTAAGAGGCCACTCTAGACTGCTGCCTAAAAATTCTCTATAACGTGCCGGCCCTGGTTTCCAGTGCAAAAAAAAAAAGGATTTCAGTGCTGCATGCAAACAGAATTAAGAGAGATCATCTGTGCAGAATATAATTAACATGAGATATAAAGAGAGAGAGGCACTGGGATGGGAAGCCTAAAGCTTTGGAAACATTTTCCCTTTAATGCTTTAGGGAACAATGTTGTGGGGGATCATTTTGGCAGTCTCTGGGAGCCTAACATCAAAATGGTGGCTGAGCCTCATGTGAACCACTAAACTTCTGTGAACCACCAAACTTAAGAATCACTTGGGATTGATCCATTTGGAGGAAGAGTGCAATGAGCACAGGACAAGCTTTTAGAAGCTGCCAAGATCACAAACAGTTGTTGTTGTTGTTCAGTCGCACAGTCGAGTCCGACTCCTCGCGACCCCATGGACCAGATCACGCCAGGCCCTCCTGTCTTCCGCTGTCCGCTGAAGTTTGCTCAATTTCATGTTCGTTGCATCGATGACACTGTCTAACCATCTCATCCTCTGCCGTCCCCTTCTTCTTTGACCTTCCATCTTTCCCAGCATCAGGGTCTTCTCCAGTGAATGCTCCCTTCTCATTTGGTGGCTAAATTATTTGAGCTTCAGCTTCAGGATCTGGCCTTCCAGGGAACAATCAGGGTTGATTTCTTTTAGGATTGACTGATTTGATCTCCTTGCAGTCCAAGGGACTCTCAAGAGTCTTCTCCAGCACCATCGTCCAAAAGAATCTATTCTTCAGCGCTCAGCCTTCCTTTTAGTCCAACTCTTGCAGCCATACATTACTACGGGGAATACCATTGCTTTGACCAGTGGTCACAAACCAGTGCGCGGGATCAAATAGAGAATCGCAAAGAGAAAACCATGCAGATCTGCAAGGAAGGGCAGGAAACTAATGTTACTATGCTATATGTTACTATACCCCAACCCCATTTTTTTCCCAGTTTAGTAGCACAAGACTAAAGAAGCTCTCCAGAGCTCCTGCTGGAAGACTCCTCCCCCATATAAATTGCAGCCCTGTGCAAAGCCTGATGGAGCTGCAGCTGACTTTGCACAGGCGTGCGCGCATGCACAGATACACACATACGGCACCAATGGCTACATCTTGCAGTGCCAGTGTCCGTGGGTTCTACCGTACATTCTGCACTCTCAACATGTTCCCCCATATTAAGAGATCACGTGACTCCTTCACATGTTTTCACAGTGGCTGATGACACAGCAGAGAATCCCCTAGTGTGACGTAATATGGAAAACGGGGCTTCTCGGCTGTTTGTCAGTTTCAAAAAAAAATCTTGTCAATTACAACATTTCCATCACCACTGTATTGGAATACAGTGCTAAAACCCACAGTAAGATGGTTATTGTCAGGAATGGCGGGATGTGCGGCTCAGGTATGGTTATAGTATGATGCAAGCATGCAACTAGCAAATGATCTTCAAGTGCGCGCGCAGGAAACTCCTGGCGGGAGGTTACTTAATGATCGGGAGACTGCTCCCCCCCACCCCTCGGCTTCACCGGACGGGAAAATTCTCATAGACTCAAGATAGCCCAAAGCCTGCATTCAAGGCCACAGTGATAACACCGAGCAGTGGTGGCGAAGCTCCCACGTTACAGCTAGCATACCTACACAAGCGCAGAAGCAGGGACAAGATAGGGAACACAGAACAATGGACTCAGTATGAAACATGAATCAATGAGCCATTACTGACACCCGCCTGCATTCCTTCTCTCCCCTTTCATTCAACAAACTAACGCTAAAATCCATGTGCAAAACCTGAACCACAAGGATTTACATGGAAGGGGCTGGCTGGACATTATTGCGCGGCGACGATAGGGTAATTGCACACTTTTAAGAAGAAGAAAAACCCTTTGGACCCCCCCCACACACACACACACACGTCACAAGTGACGTTCCGCCCCAATTTAGAAAACTGTGTTTTTAAAATTGTAGCTGCAGAATAAACACACCGGAGGGAAAAGAACGGTGCGTGAGGCTGGCGCCGAATCCAAAGTCGAGATTAAAGACTTACCGCTCTGAAAAGCTGCAGTAAGATGTGCGTGCGTGATGGGCCCCTGTCTCCCCGTCCGAGAACTAACCGGGGCTGACCCTGCTTGACTTCTGAGATCTGCCAAGATTGGGCTCACCTGGGACATCCAGGTCAGAGTGTAATAATCATGTCTTGTCCTATTGCAACGGACTTCTGGCAGCCCTGTAGGGTTTTCAAGGGAAGAGAAGGACAGAGGTGGTTTGCCATTGCCTGCCTCTGCATTGCAACCCTGAATCTCCTTGGTGGTCTCCCATCCAATGCTCCCTCTAAGCTGTGGAGTTTCATGAGCAAAAACTCTGCTTTGTGGGCTACTGGCATTAAAAATGACTGAACATGAGGCCCCTTTAACTTCAGTTTGGTGTAGTGCTTAGGCCTGCAGATCAATGCTCCCTCCAAGCTCTAAGAGAGCCAGTTTGGCGTAGTGGTTAAGTGCGCGGACTCTAATCTGGGAGAACCAGGTTTGATTCCCCACTCCTCCACTCGCACCTGCTGATGTGACCTTGGGTCAGTCACAAGCTCTGGCACAGCTGTTCTTGAAAAAGAGCAGTTTCTCTCAGAGCTCTCTCAGCCCCGTCTACCTCACAGGGTGTCTGTTGTGGGGAGGGGAAGGGAAAGGATTTTGTAGGCCGCTCTGAGACGCCTTTGGGCAGTGAAGGGCGGGGTATAAATCCAATCTCTCTTCTTCTTCTTCTTCTTCTTCTTCTTCTTCTTCTTCTTCTTCTTCTTCTTCTTCTTCTTCTTCTTCTTCTTCTTCTTCTTCTTCTTCTTCTTCTTCTTCTTCTTCTTCTTCTTCTTCTTCTAAGCTGTGGAGTCCTGTGAGCAAAAGCTCTGTGAGCTACCAGCGTTAAAGTGGTGAGCGAGCAATTTTGGCTTCTGCATGAATCAGTTTGCTCTGGAGCCATGTTTCCCGAGCTGAGACAAAAAGGTGTGAGCTGGAGGCTAAAAAACTGTGAGCTAGTTCACACTAACTCAGCTTTGAGGGAACACTGGTTCCATCTACATACGAACTACATACATACTAATTGCTGTGGATTCTCCGGGTTGGGTGGCCGTGGTCTTGGCATTGTAGGACCTGACGTTTCGCCAGTAGCCGTGACTGGCATCCTCAGAGGTATCACACAGAAAGACGGAGGACTTTCTGTGTCAAGAAACTCAAAAATACATACTAACTTTGCTTCGCTTCCAAGAGCTGAAGCGATTGGGCCAGGCGGGTCCGGACGGTCCCATGGTTTTAATCAGAAGCCCTTCACCTTGATGACTCCTGGCAGGGAAATGTGCTGCCTCCTAGCTGGAATACTAAACCTGGGCCACTCTCGTCCTTCCTCCTAACACAGATTGTGAATTGGATTTAATTTAATTTCAGCGACTCTGAGCTAATTTGATATCGGCTCCGAAGGGGCCAAGGAGGATCGCGAGTTATTTACGAAATGACACATACTCGCGCTCCCAGAATGAGCTCCGTAAAAATGAGAGGGGATGCCAGCTCAGTGGAAGTCAGTGTTCCCTCCGAGCTGAGTCAGCGTGAGCTAGCTCACAGTCCTTTAGCCTCCAGCACACACGTTTTTGTCTTAGCTCAGGAAGGACGGCTCCGGAGAGCCAGCTAATTTATGCAGCAGCCAAATCGCTCACTCACAACTTTAATGCCAGTGGCGCTCAGTCAGTGTTCCCTCTAAGCTGAGTCAGTGTGAGCTAGCTCACCATTCTTTAGCCTCTGGCTCACACCTTTTTGTCTTAGCTCAGGAAGGATGGCTCCAGAGAGCCAGCTAATTTACACAGCAGCCAAATCGCTCGCTCAAAACTTCAATGCCAGTGGCGCTCAATCAGCGTTCCCTCTAAGCTGAGTCAGCGTGAGCTAGCTCACAGTCCTTTAGCCTCCAGCTCACGCGTTTTTGTCTTAGCTCAGGAAGGACGGCTCCGGAGAGCCAGCTAATTTATGCAGCAGCCAAATCGCTCGCTCACAACTTTAATGCCAGTGGCTCTCAATCAGTGTTCCCTCTAAGCTGAGCTAGTGTGGGCTAGCTCACCATTCTTTAGCCTCCGGCTCACACCTTTTTGTCTTAGCTCAGGAAGGACGGCTCCGGAGAGCCAGCTAATTTATGCAGCAGCCAAATCGCTCGCTCACAACTTCAATGCCAGTGGCTCTCAATCAGTGTTCCCTCTAAGCTGAGCTAGTGTGGGCTAGCTCACCGTTCTTTAGCCTCCGGCTCACACCTTTTTGTCTTAGCTCAGGAAGGACGGCTCCGGAGAGCCAGTTAATTTATGCAGCAGCCAAATCGCTCGCTCACAACTTTAATGCCAGTGGCGCTCAATCAGTGTTCCCTCTAAGCCGAGTCAGCGTGAGCTAGCTCACAGTCCTTTAGCCTCCAGCTCACACGTTTTTGTCTTAGCTCAGGAAGGGTGGCTCCAGGGCAAACTAATTTTAATTTATTCACTAGCCGAGTCGCTTGCTCACCGCTTTAATGCCAGCAGCTCACAAAGTAGAATTTCTTTTTTAATTTTTTTAAAAAACATTTTATTTAAAACTTTTAACTTTAAAACATACAAACAGTGAAATACTCTTCATGAGTAGAACATGTACAATAAACTTAATGTGAAACACATGTTGCATCGTAACATAAAATATCATTCAGACAAACCATCAACTAAAGGAAGTTATAATATCATTGATACTTATTTCTGTCGATAAATACTGACCCTAATGCGTTTGCACTCTTGTATATAACCTTTGATTCGATAAGCCAGGTCAAAATGTTGTTATTATCTCTTTATACCTTTCAGGAATTGGGTGAGATGGAACGATGGAATCTGAAAATGATGCTTCAATAAATGGAAGCCATTTTGCGTAAAATAGTGATTGTGATTTGTGTGTGTTAGAATTTCTGCTCGCAGGGCTCCGCAGCTTAGAGGGAACTTTGGTGGAAGTTACATCAACCTACATAGGAAACGGAGGGGGGTTGGCTAAGAGAGCGTTGCCGGACGGGCAGGAATTCAATAGGGGAAGTCTCCCAGCCATGGAGATGCATTGGTGGGGCAACATTACCTGTTGGGTTTCTGCCTGCTACCATATAGCCTTCTAGGCAAGGGCTTCCATAGGAAAGTTCCTGTTTCCTCAGATGTCCGTGTCACATCACCGCCGTCAAAGAAGGGCTCCATCAATCCAAAGGCCAGCCATTTCATTTTTCACAACAATAAAGATACCAGGTCATGTCCGAAACTCCAGTTCAAGTTGCCCGGGGTGCGTAGTTCCAGCAGAAGTATAAAAGCGTGATCATTTAGGGGGGTAAAGGTCAGCTCTCTGCACCAGAACAAAGATCTTGGCCCAAGGGTGCCCTTACCTGGTTCCTTTTATCAGTAAATGCCAGACCACTGAGTCTCTCTTTGCTTTCCGTCACCCTGAGGGCATGTCCCATGAGCTCTGATTGAAAAGATCAGAGGCCATCTTTTAGCAAAGTCCGTTCTTGCTTAGGAGGGGGGTAGGGCTACCAACCTCCAGCCGGGAATAAGTTATACAAAAGGTACAAACCGTGCGTAAACGACGACGAACGTTCAACTGGCAATATGATAATCTGAAGCTATATAAGTGGTGTAGTTTATCAAAGATATAATGCGTTGTATGATAGTCAGGAACTCCAAAATACATGGTCCAAATGCATAAATAGCCTTCAGAAATAGTCCAGGTCAAATGCCTCAAACAGTGAAAAGCCCAGATGTCCATGTTTTATCATTCTTCTTTGCAAAACTAATCTCTGCCACTTGTGTATCTACTTAACCGCCCTGCCAGATTCCAGTCGCCGTATCGCCGTCCTTCCTCAAAAGTGGAACAGCAAAACCGCCCAGCTATACTGAGATAAATCACAGCAGTTGGTCTGCCGGACATTAAGAATGTAAAAGATGCTGCGTATGATTTGACAGTATGGTAGCTGGGCGGTTTTGGTGTTCCACTTTTGAGGAAGCCAAGGCGATTCGGCAGCTGAAAGCTGGCAGGGCCGTTGAGTGGATACACCAGCGGCGAGATGGGTTTTGCACAGAGGAATTATAAACATTGCCGTTTGGACTTTTCACTGTTTGAGGAATTTGACTTGGGCTATTTCTGAAGGTTATTTATGTATCTGGACCGTGCATTTTTGGATTTTTGAGTTCCTGACTATCATATAATATATTATATTTTTGATAAACTACACTATTTATATAGGTTTCGATTATTATAAGAACATAAGAGAAGCCAATGTTGGATCAGGCCAATGGCCCATCCAGTCCAAAACTATGTGTCACACAGTGGCCAAAAATACCAGGGGCCATCAGGAGGTCCAGCAGTGGGGCCCCAGACCAAGAGTTCCTATCTATACCCTGTGGCTAATAGCCACTGATGGACCTCTGCTCCAGATGTTTATCTAATTCCCTCTTGAAGCCGTCCATGCTTGTAGCTGCCACCACCCCCTGTGGCAGTGAATTCCATGTGTTAACATAAGAACATAAGAACATAAGAACATAAGAACATAAGAGAAGCCAATGTTGAATCAGGCCAATGGCCCATCTAGTCCAACACTCTGTCACACAGCGGCCAAAATATACCAGGTGCCATCAGGAGGTCCAGCAGTGGGGCCAGGGCACCAGAAGCCCTCCCACTGCTGCCCCCTCCAGCACCAAGAATAGAGTGCATCACCTGCCCCAGACTGAGAGTTCTCATTCTATACCCTGTGGCTAATAGCCACTGGTGGACTTCTGCTCCATATGTTTATCTAATTTCCTCTTGAAACTGTCCATGCTTGCAGCTGCCACGACCTCCTGTGGCAGTGAATTCCATATGTTAATCACTCTTTGGGTGAAGAAGTATTTCCTTTTATCTGTTCTAACCCGACTGCTCAGCAATTTCATAGAGTGCCCACGAGTTCTTGTATTGTGAGAAAGGGAGAAAAGTACTTCTTTCTCAACCTGCTCAATCCCATTCATAATCTTATAAACCTCGATCATGTCACCCCTCAGCCGTCGTTTCTCCAAGCTAAAGAGCCCCAAGCATTTTAACCTTTCTTCATAGGGAAGGTGTTCCAACCCTTTTATCATTCTAGTTGCCCTTCTCTGCACTTTTTCCAATGCTATAATATCCTTTTTGAGATGTGGTGACCAGAACTGTACACAGTATTCCAAATGAGGTCGCACCAATGATTTATACAGGGGCATGATGATACTGGCTGATTTGTTATCAATTCCCTTCCTAATAATCCCCAGCATAGCGTTGGCCTTCTTTATTGCAGCTACACATTGTGTAGACATTTTCAGCGAGTTATCCACTACGACTCCAAGATCTCTCTCTTGGTCAGTCTCTGCCAGATCAGACCCCATCAACATGTATTTATATTTAGGATTTTTGGCTCCAATGTGCATCACTTTGCACTTGGCCACATTGAACCCCATTTGCCACGTTGACGCCCACTCACCCATCCTCAACAGATCCCTTTGGAGTGCCTCACAATCCTCCCTGGTTTTCACCACCCTGAACAACTTCGTGTCATCTGCAAATTTAGCCACATCACTGCTTACTCCCAATTCCAAATCGTTAATAAACAAGTTAAAAAGCATGGGACCGAGTACTGATCCCTGTGGTACCCCACTGCTTACCACCCTCCACTGAGAGAGTTTCCCATTTATACTCACTCTCTGTTTCGCTCTTTGGGTGTAGCTGCCACCACCCCCTGTGGCAGTGAATTCCATGTGTTAAATCGCTCTTTGGGTGTAGCTGCCACCACCCCCTGTGGCAGTGAATTCCATGTGTTTAATCGCTCTTTGGGTGTAGCTGCCACCACCCCCTGTGGCAGTGAATTCCATGTGTTTAATCGCTCTTTGGGTGTAGCTGCCACCACCCCCTGTGGCAGTGAATTCCATGTGTTTAATCGCTCTTTGGGTGTAGCTGCCACCACCCCCTGTGGCAGTGAATTCCATGTGTTTAATCGCTCTTTGGGTGTAGCTGCCACCACCCCCTGTGGCAGTGAATTCCATGTGTTTAATCGCTCTTTGGGTGCAGCTGCCACCACCCCCTGTGGCAGTGAATTCCATGTGTTTAATCGCTCTTTGGGTGTAGCTGCCACCACCCCCTGTGGCAGTGAATTCCATGTGTTTAATCGCTCTTTGGGTGTAGCTGCCACCACCCCCTGTGGCAGTGAATTCCATGTGTTTAATCGCTCTTTGGGTGTAGCTGCCACCACCCCCTGTGGCAGTGAATTCCATGTGTTTAATCGCTCTTTGGGTGTAGCTGCCACCACCCCCTGTGGCAGTGAATTCCATGTGTTTAATCGCTCTTTGGGTGCAGCTGCCACCACCCCCTGTGGCAGTGAATTCCATGTGTTTAATCGCTCTTTGGGTGTAGCTGCCACCACCCCCTGTGGCAGTGAATTCCATGTGTTTAATCGCTCTTTGGGTGTAGCTGCCACCACCACCTGTGGCAGTGAATTCCATGTGTTTAATCGCTCTTTGGGTGCAGCTGCCACCACCCCCTGTGGCAGTGAATTCCATGTGTTTAATCGCTCCACCCCCTGTGGCAGTGAATTCCATGTGTTTAATCGCTCTTTGGGTGCAGCTGCCACCACCCCCTGTGGCAGTGAATTCCATGTGTTTAATCGCTCTTTGGGTGTAGCTGCCACCACCCCCTGTGGCAGTGAATTCCATGTGTTTAATCGCTCCACCCCCTGTGGCAGTGAATTCCATGTGTTTAATCGCTCTTTGGGTGTAGCTGCCCCCACCCCCTGTGGCAGTGAATTCCATGTGTTTAATCGCTCTTTGGGTGCAGCTGCCACCACTTCCTGTGGCAGTGAATTCCATGTGTTTTATCGCTCTTTGGGTGCAGCTGCCACCACTTCCTGTGGCAGTGAATTCCATGTGTTAAATCACTCTTTGGGTGAAGTAGTACTTCCTTTTATCCATTCTAACATGACTGCTCAGCGATTTCATGGAGTGCCCACAGAGTACATGAGTTCATATTGTCAGTCGTCGAAGGCTTTCACGGCCAGAGTTCATTCACTGCTGTAGATTTTCTGGGTTGTATGGCCATGGTCTTGGCACTGTAGGGCCTGACGTTTCGCCAGTAGCTGTGACTGACATCCTCAGAGGTATAACACAGAAGGATAGAATACTCTCTGTGTCAAGGTGAGCAGAAAAATGGTAGGCAGATCATTTATACCCTGGAAGGTGGGGTAGGGCTGAGTCATTATCTTGTAGGAGTTTCCCCAGGCTATGAACATGCTAACGGAGGAGCTTTCCTGAGGAGGTTCTTTTGCATATAGATTGTTTCCCGGGGAGGTTTCCTGTTTCCCGAAGAGCTTCTTTTGCATGCACCATGGCGTCTGTTGAATGTTTTTCATTATTTATGCACAGCTTGTCTCTTTTGCACGACTTACTCCCTTCCGTGCTCCTCTGCTGTTTGGGAACCTCCAGGTGGGGGCTGGAGATTGGCTGACTACTTAAATAGCTTATTAGTTAACTAATTAATTAATTACCTGAAACGTTCATTCCGCTTCTCTGGGAGAAGCATGGCTGCTTTGGACTGCATGGCGCTATACCCTGCCAAGGCCCCTCCCTGTTCCAAATCCCGCTCTCCCGGAATCCACCATCAAGTCCCTGAACTGGAGGTGGTAGCCCTGGCGTGGGTGTTTCAAGCCATGCACCTCCCCCACCCGTGTGGATGCCTGGGCCAAAACAACTACAGGATGAGTGTTAAGTATGAGACTCAACAAAGGATTCAGCTTCAAGTGATTTCAGCTTTATTAAACAGCAACTGTAAGTCAGGCACACACGACTGAACACACACAACAAGGGAAGCACAGCTCCTTCTTTTAAACCCTCCCGGGCTGTCAAAGCCACACCCATTACAAGTTAAAGACCAATCAGAATAGAGGGATAAAGGCCAATCAGGACCGTTCCCTCTTTGCAACAATACCACTCAGTGATTGGGTAATGACACAGGTTTTGCAGAAACCGACCAATAGTAATGCGACATCTGAAGAGCCACGTTCAGACTCAAGCTTAACATGTGAATAGATAGGAGCGATTCGCATTCAGTACATAACAATGAGAAACTCAGAAGGCATCCAAATTGTGCTCACTTGTCAAGCATCCCTTTTGTCACATTTTTCTCCTCAGACCCTGTTTGGTGTAGTGGTTAGGAGCACGGACTCTGATCTGGAAGAACCGGGTTTGGTTACCCACTCCTCCCCATGCAGCTGCTGGTGTGACCTTGGGTCAGCCACAAGTTCTCTCAGAGCTGCTCTCCCAAGGGCAGTTCTCCCAGAGCTCTCTCAGCCCCACCTATCTCACAGGGCGTCTGTTGTGCGGAGGGGAAAGGAAAGGGATTGTAAGGTGCTCTGAGACTCCTAGTGAACGGTGGGGTATAAGTTCAACTCTTCTTCTTCTTGGGCCAGTCACAAGTTCTTTCAGAGCTGTTCTCTCAAGTGCAGTCCTCAAAAGAGCTCTCTCAGCCCCACCTGCCTCATAGGGTGTCTGTTGTGGGGAGGGGAACGGAAAGGGATTGTAAGGTATTCTGAGACTCTGAGTGAAGGGTGGGGTATAAGTTCAACTCTTCTTCTTCTGGGCCAGTCACAAGTTCTTTCAGAGCTGTTCTCTCAAGGGCAGTCCTCGAAAGAGCTCTCTCAGCCCCACCTTCCTCACAGGGTGTCTGTTGTGGGGAGGGGAACGGAAAGGGATTGTAAGGTGCTCTGAGACTCCTAGTGAACAGTGGGGTATAAATCCAACTCTTCTTCTTCTTGGGTCAGTCACAAGTTCTCTCAGAGCCGTTGTCTCAAGGGCAGTCCTCGAAAGAGCTCTCTCAGCCCCATCTACCTCACAGGGTGTCTGTTGTGGGGAGGGGAAAGGAAAGGGATTGTAAGGTGCTCTGAGTGAAGGGTGGGGTATACATTCAACTCTTCTTCTTCTTGGGTCAGTCACAAGTTCTCTCAGAGCCGTTCTCTCAAGGGCAGTCCTCGAAAGAGCTCTCTCAGCCCCATCTACCTCACAGGGTATCTGTTGTGGGGAGGGGAAGGGAAAGGAGATTGTAAGCCGCTTTGAGACTCCAAGTGAAGTGCAGGGTATAAATCCAATCTCTTCTGTTCTTATGTGTGACGCCCGTAGTGGCACCTCTCTGCAGTGTTCTGAGGTAGAACTCCCAGATCTGTGATGGCCATGGGTGGAGGATGGGAGGGTAGGGTTGTCAGATTTGGGTTGGGAAACTCCTAGAGATTTGGGGACAGAGCCTGGGGAGGACAGGGACCTCAGTGGAGTATAATTCCATAGAGTCTGCCCTCCAGAGCAATCATTTTCTCCAGGGGAACTGATCTCTACTATCTGGAGATCAGCCGTAATTCTGGGAGGTCCCACCTGGAGGCTGGCAACCCTACCCAAAGATGACAAGGAAGTTTGAGGCACAAGAAGGAATTCAAACTCAGGGCTCCTTCCCAGTGCCCCACCTCTGTTGCCCTACTAGGCACCTTATTGTGCTTTTATGAACTCATAAGTTCATAAGCTGCGGTGGCTCAAGTGGTTAAGACGCTGAACTGCAGGCTATTGAAGGTCAGTAGTTCAGCAGTTCGAGACCCAAGTGTGCCGCATGACGGAGTGAGCTCCCGTCTCTAGTTCCAGCTCCTGCCAACTGAGCAGTTCGAAAGTAAGAAATTGCAAGTAGATAAATAGGTACCGCTTCGGTGGGAAGGTAACACGGAAATGTCTTCGGACAGCGCTGGCTCTTCGGGCTTGGAAACGGAGAGAAGCACCGCAACCCTAGAGTCGGATTTGACTGGCTTTCGAGCAAGGGGAACCTTTACCTTTAAGTCATGAAAAACCTGACCTGTGCTAGTTGTGTGCAAAAGGGACTGAACTGTAAAGTGACTTCAAGTGATAACAGCTGTAGCACACATCCAGAAGAGCGTGCCTATGATTGCTGCACGCCATCATCCCACTTCCCTGCAATAAGACGGACCAGTTCCCTAGCCATGTGTATCACCAAGAAGCCAGGCTGATTCCAGGCCAGGCCAGGAAATAGGGGACCCAAACTCCATGAAGAATCCCCTTTCCTTGCACATCAGCAACATGTTCTCCCCACCTAATACATCACCAAGTCGAAACTGCAGCCATAAGACAACAAGGAAACAATGGCTCTGGCTAGCACCAGACATAATCCCATCAGGTGCCATCGTCCAGGCTAGTTTTTCATTAGGTCTAACATTAAGAACATAAGAACATAAGAGAAGCCAATGCTGAATCAGGCCAATGGCCCATCTAGTCCAACACTCTGTCACACAGCGGCCAAAATATACCAGGTGCCATCAGGAGGTCCAGCAGTGGGGCCAGGACACTAGAAGCCACCGCTGCCCCCCCAAGCACCAAGAATACAGAGCATCACTTGCCCCAGCCTGAGAGTCCCTATCTGTACCTTGTGGGTAGTAGCTTACCAATGGACCTCTGCTCCAGATGGTTATCCAATTCCCCCTTGAAACTGTCCATGCTTGTAGCTGCCACCACTTCCTGTGGCAGTGAATTCCATGTGTTAATCACTCTTTGGGTGAAGAAGGACTTCCTTTTATCTGTTCTAACCCGACTGCTTAGCAATTTCATTGAGTGCCCACAAGTTCTTGCATTGTGAGAAAGGGAGAAAAGTACTTCTTTCTCAACCTGCTCTATCCCATGCATAATCTTATAAACCTTGATCATGTCACCCCTCAGCCATCGTTTCTCCAAGCTAAAGAGCCCCAAGCATTTTAACCTTTCTTCATAGGGAAGGTGTTCCAACCCTTTTATCATTCTTGTTGCCCTTCTCTGCACTTTTTCCAATGCTATAATATCCTTTTTGAGATGTGGTGACCAGAACTGTACACAGTATTCCGAATGAGGTCGCACCAATGATTTATACAGGGGCATGATGATACTGGCTGATTTGTTTTCAATTCCCTTCCTAATAATCCCCAGCATAGCGTTGGCCTGCTTTATTGCAGTTACACGCTGTCTATACATTTTCATTATCTACTGTGACTCCCAGATCTCTCTCTTGGTCGGTCTCTGCCAGTTCAGACTCGTCAACGTGTATTTATAGTTAGGATTTTTGGCTCCGATGTGCATCACTTTGCACTTGGCCACACTGGACCCCCTTTGCCACGTTGACGCCCACTCACCCATCCTCGACAGATCCCTTTGGAGTGCCTCACAATCCTCCCACTCCCCAGACCTTAGACCCCAGCATCAGTCAGCATGTTTTTGGGGGACGGACTAACAGGAGGTGGGCCGAGAGAGGGGGCCAAGCTTAGCCCACCCCTCAACCTCCTGATAAAAGAGAGGGTCCAATGCCAGCTCTCTCTCTCTCTCTCACTCTTGCCCCCTACCTGCACCCCTCCTACCCTTAGTCTCCAACTCTTGGTTGTGCAGCCAGGGTCCTATCATGCGCCTGCTGGTTCAGGACATGACCCTCTCCCCAGCATCCCATAATTCCCTCCTTTTTCCTGAGATTCGCGCCATCCAACTCCAGACAGGTAGAGTATCCCCCATCATCAAAACACCCTGCTAATGAGACTGTGCTATTTTCTTCTATCTAAATTTCCCAGAACTTGTATAATGGTGTGTATGCTTGTGTTACCGTATGCTTGAAACGGTTTTCAGTAAACAAAACCATCTTATGCTGACGTCAGTCTCAGCGTCTATTTGGTGGGTCTGGAGGGAACTGCACCCCTGTATACATAGGTGCTTGCCCCCGTATTGCCTATTGCCTGATATAAGATCATTATTCCCCATTTTTGAGTAAGGAGTCAAGGCAATTTGGCTAACACCTCAGTCTCTTAACCACAGAGCCAGCTGGGGAGTGAGAGAGAAGGAGAGAGAGAGAGAAAGCGAAAAACTCACACTGTCTACAGAAAACATACATTTCATTCCTCTTCCCCTTCCACTCGTCTAGCCTTTTTTTCTCTGCTTATTATTACTATTACTACTAAATTACGAGCTTCGAGGAAGACGGGGGATTTGAACCCAGAGCTCCGCGTCCCTCGCCTAACCATTAATCTCCCTCCTTTCCCTCCCACCCCTACTTTACGAGAAAATAATATTCCTTAGTATTTATATAGCACATTCCAAACACATCATTTCGACAATCCAAACAACTACCTCCAGGGGACAGGCCGGTATTATCCTAATTTTATAGGCTGACGCGCTAAGAGAACAGCGGCTTCCCTAAGGCCAGCGAATGCGTTTGGGGAAGAAATGAGATATTTCAGCCTTTCTCAGCTTAAGGCTCACACTCCACCTCTCCCACAACGTCGTGTTTGTTCACAAGCCTGAGAAATGGGGACTCCTAACACTCTCCCGCCGATCTCATCGGATCTCAGAAGCTAAGCAGGGCTGGCCCTGGTTAATAGAAGAGATTGGATTTATACCCCGCCCTTCACTGCCCAAAGGCATCTCAGAGCGGCTTACAAACTCTTCCCTTCCCCTCCCTACCACAGACACCCTGTGAGGCAGGTGGGGCTGAGGGAGCTCTTGACAGAAACTGTCCGTGAGAGAACAGCTGTGCCAGAGCTTGTGACTGACCCAAGGTCACACCAGCAGGTGCAAGTGGAGGAGTGGGGAATCAAACCCGGTTCTCCCAGATAAGAGACTGTGCACTTAACCACCACACCAAACTGGCTCTTGGATCGGGGATAATACTTGGATGGGAGAGCACTGAGGAAGTCCAGGGTTTCCACAAAGAGGCAGAAAATGGCAGACCACTTCTGCTCGTCTCGAAAACCCTACGGGCTCACCGTAAATCAGTTGCAACTTGAGGGCCTTTTCCACTACCCCCCAGGCAAGACTGATTTTGTCAGATCTCAGAAGCCAAAGCTGCAATCATACGCACAATTGGCAGGGGTCATTTCGTAGGAAAACAGGTGCTGGAGCTCATTACCATAACTCATTACCATAACTTATTTGCATACACCACACACCCCTGGCATCACCGGAAGAGTGTCAGAAGGCAATACTCACCAGTTAAGCTCCACCCCAAAAATCTCCAGGTATTTCCCAGCTCAGATTCAAACCTGGGTCTCCCAAATCCTTGTCTGGAACACTAACCACTACATGGCAGCGGCAGAGAGTCCTCCGGGCAGCCCAGAGAGTCGGGGGCCTGCGCTGCCAAGGAAGTCGGGGGGCCTTAGCAGGAAGTCAGGGGGCAGGCCAGACTTGTTACTCCCGGAACGCCATTCCTGTGCGTTCCTGCTCAAAATTACCCCTGACAATTAGACCAAACATAGGTGCAAATGCCGGGCGGATTTAAAGGGTGTGATCAGATGACAACATCTGGGAAGTGCCCCGCAACTGTCGGCAACCCGTTTTGCTCCACTGCAGAAGCGGAATTAAAAGACACTGGGGAAAAACCAGTAGTAAATGGGCGGCGATGGGCCATGGATGGACCTTCCCATGTCTGATCGCTCCAGCACGCTCTCCATGCCGTTGTTTTTTCCCCCCTTCACAGTATGCATATCATCGCAAACTCCATAGGGGGCCCTCGGTGCAGAGGTGCAATCCATCGATCCTTTGTTTAAACTCATGGGGGGAAAACAGCACATAAAAAACCCCAACTCACCCACAGTTGCATCTGATGACACACTGATGGACTGCACCCGCAGCTACCAAGGACTGTGTGATCATGCAGCTGCGGGTCAAATTCCTCCAGAGGAAATATCCTCGCTTCCCCCCCCCTTGTTTTTTCAGGCTCGTGTGGCTGCAACCTAAGAAGGATCAGCCTTGGTTCATACTTGGGTGGGAGGCCACCGGGGAAGATTAGGTCTGCCCAAGAGAGGCAGGTGATGGCAAACCACGTCTGAATGTCTCTGGCCTTGAAAAACCTACAGACGTTGCCGTCAACTGGCTACAGCCTGAAGGCGCTTCACACACACCCTCGAAAACTCTGTCTTGTAAGGGCCTCTTCCCTTGCCCCAGTTTCTAGCTAGACCTCCCAACTCCAACTGCTGCTCTCATGGAGGACAGGTCCATCAGTGGCTACTAGCTATGGTGATGAAAGAGAATGTCAGAGCCAGGAGGCAACATCAGGGGCAGGCCTTGGCCTCTGTGCCCTGTTGTTGGCTGTTCAGAGGAACTGGTTGGCCACTGTGTGAGACAGGAGGCTGGACTAGATGGTGGTGATGATGATGACGATGATGGTGGTGGTGGTGGTGATGGTGGTGATGATAATGATGGTGGTGGTGATGGTGGTGGTGGTGGTGATGATGATGGTGGTGGTGGTGATGTTGATGGTGGTGGTGATGTTGATGGTGGTGATGATGGTGGTGGTGGTGGTGGTGATGATGGTGGTGGTGGTGGTGATGGTGGTGGTGGTGGTGATGATGATGGTGGTGGTGGTGATGTTGATGGTGGTGGTGATGTTGATGGTGGTGATGATGGTGGTGGTGGTGGTGGTGATGATAATGATGGTGGTGGTGATGGTGGTGGTGGTGGTGATGATGATGGTGGTGGTGGTGATGTTGATGGTGGTGGTGATGTTGATGGTGGTGATGATGGTGGTGGTGGTGGTGGTGATGATGGTGGTGGTGGTGGTGATGATGATGGTGGTGGTGGTGATGTTGATGGTGGTGGTGATGTTGATGGTGGTGATGATGGTGGTGGTGGTGGTGGTGATGATAATGATGGTGGTGGTGATGGTGGTGGTGGTGGTGATGATGATGGTGGTGGTGGTGATGTTGATGGTGGTGGTGATGTTGATGGTGGTGATGATGGTGGTGGTGGTGGTGGTGGTGATGGTGGTGGTGGTGGTGATGATGATGGTGGTGGTGGTGATGTTGATGGTGGTGGTGATGTTGATGGTGGTGATGATGGTGGTGGTGGTGGTGGTGATGATAATGATGGTGGTGGTGATGGTGGTGGTGGTGGTGATGATGATGGTGGTGGTGGTGATGTTGATGGTGGTGGTGATGTTGATGGTGGTGATGATGGTGGTGGTGGTGGTGGTGATGATGGTGGTGGTGGTGGTGATGATGATGGTGGTGGTGGTGATGTTGATGGTGGTGGTGATGTTGATGGTGGTGATGATGGTGGTGGTGGTGGTGGTGATGATAATGATGGTGGTGGTGATGGTGGTGGTGGTGGTGATGATGATGGTGGTGGTGGTGATGTTGATGGTGGTGGTGATGTTGATGGTGGTGATGATGGTGGTGGTGGTCGTGGTGATGATGGTGGTGGTGGTGGTGATGATAATGACAATGAGGATGGCGACAACGATGATGATTGTTACCGCCCTCCCCCGCCAAAGCAGGGCTCAGGGCTGTTTAGAACATAATGATTCAGAATACAAGATTAAAATTTAAAAACTAATAAAACACGATGACTGCCCTAAAAAGATGCCATTAAAAATTTCAACAGTGCCACTGCCTCAAGGGGGGGGCGGGGGGAGTGCCAGAAGGATCCAGCAGGGCTCTTCTGATGTTCTTATCGGGGGAAGGCCTCATCCTCTCTGCCCTGTTGTTGGCCTTCCAGAGGAACTGGTTGGCCACTGAATGAGACAGGAGGCTGGACTGGATGGACCACTAGTCTGATCCAGCAGGGCTCTTCTCATGTTGTTATGAAGGCCTTGGCCTCTCTGCCCTGTTGTAGGCCTTCCAGAAGAACTGGTTGGCCACTGTTTGAGCAGGGCCGGCTCCAGGTGTCTGGGCGCCCTAGGCAGGACAGCCTGGGGCGCCCCCACTGGGGATGCCAACCTCCCGGTGGGACCTGGAGACCGGGGGCGTTGTCGGGGCGCTGGCTTTCCTGGAGGCTCCGCGGCTGCTGGACCCCCAGAAAAGCCGGGAAGAGGGCGGGGGGGTCCAGCCTCCGCCCCCTCCCTCCCGGCACCGGCTTTTCTGCGGGCCCCGCGGCTGCTGGACCCCCAGAAAAGCCGGGAAGGGGGCACGGGGAGGTCTAGCCTCCACCCCCTCCCTCCCGGCGCCGGCTTTTCTGCGGGCCCCGCTGGGAAGGGGGCGGGGGTCTGGCGGCGCCAGCGGGCGCCGGGTTAGGACGGCAGAGGGAGCAGTTTTCGGGGGGAGTGGGGCGCCATTTGGCGCCCCTCAGGCTGGGGCACCCTAGGCGGGCGCCTAGTTCGCCCTATGGGCGGTCCAGCCCTGTGTTTGAGACAGGATGCTGGACTAGATGGGCCACTGGTCTGATCCAGCAGGGCTCTTCTGAGGTTCTTATCAGGGGAAGGCCTCAGCCTCTGTGCCCTGTTGTTGGCTCTCCAGAGGAACTGGCTGGCCACTATGTGAGACAGGCTGCTGGACGAGATGGACCACTGGTCTGATCCAGCAGGGCTCTTCTGAGGTTCTTATCAGGGGAAGGCCTCGGCCTCTCTGCCCTGTTGTTGGCTCTCCAGAGGAACTGGCTGGCTACTATGTGAGACAGGCTGCTGGATGAGATGGACCACTGGTCTGATCCAGCAGGGCTCTTCTGAGGTTCTTAACAGGGGAAGGCCTCGGCCTTTCTGCCCTGTTGTTAACCCTCCAGAGGAACTGGTTGGCCACTGTGTGAGACAGGATGCTGGACTAGATGGACCCCCACTGGTCTGATCCAGCAAGGCTCTTCTGAGGTTCTTATCAGGGGAAGGCCTCAGCCTCTCTGCCCTGTTGTTGGTCCTCCAGAGGAACTGGCTGGCTACTATGTGAGACAGGCTGCTGGACGAGATGGACCACTGGTCTGATCCAGCAGGGCTCTTCTGAGGTTCTTAACAGGGGAAGGCCTCGGCCCTTCTGCCCTGTTGTTAACCCTCCAGAGGAACTGGTTGGCCACTGTGTGAGACAGGATGCTGGACTAAGTGGACTATTAGTCTGATCCAGCGGGGCTCTTCTGATGTTCTTATGAAGGCCTCGGCCTCTGTACCCTGCTGTTGGCCCTCCAGAGGAACTGGTTGGCCACTGTGTAACACGGGTTGCTGGGCTAGATGGACCACTCCTCTGATCCAGCGGGGCTCTTCTGATGTTCTTATGAAGGCCTCGGCCTCTCTGCCCTGTTGTTGGCCCTCCAGAGGAACTGGTTGGCCACTGTGTGAGACAGGTTGTTGGACTAGATAAACCACTGGTCTGATCCAGCAGAGCTCTTATGAAGGCCTCGGCCTCTCTGCCTGTTGCTGTCCCTCCAGAGGAAATGGTTGGCCACTGTGTGAAACAGGATGCTGGGCTAAATGGACCATCGGTTTGATTGACCAGGGCTCTTCTTATGTTCTTAATGTACCTTGAAGATGCGTGGAGGCCATTTCTCACCGGCATCTCCCCTTCTCTCGTTCTTTCCCAGAAAGCATGGTGGATGTGGTAAGCTCAGCCCGGGACTGCTTGCAGGCAGGGGAATCCTGCACCAATGATCCCAGCTGCAGCTCCAAATTCCGGACCCTCCGGCAGTGCATCGCCGGCAACGGTGCCAACAAACTGGGGCCGGACGCCAAGAGCCAGTGCCGGAACACCGTGACGGCGCTCCTCTCCAGCCAGCTCTACGGCTGCAAGTGCAAAAGAGGGATGAAGAAGGAGAAGCAGTGCCTCAGCGTCTACTGGAGCATCCACCATACCTTGATGGAAGGTGAGTCGGGGGGGCTCCCTACTTGGGGACAATAGCGGGGAAACGGGAGCCATCTTCTGCCCGGGCAAATGAGAGGAAGTCCAGCCCTTTGCTGTGACCTCTGAGCAGAGTTGCCAGCTCTGGGTTGGGAAATACCTGGAGAATGGGGGGAGGTCCCGCTGGACAAAATGGCTGCTTGGAAGGGTAGACTCTGAGGCATTACATCGTCCTGAGCTCCCTCCTCTCCACAAACCCCGCCCTTCCCCAGGGTTGCCGGGTCTTACCCATCTGCTGGCGGAGGGCTCCTGGCTTGGTCAGGAGACAGTTTGATGTAGTGGTTAAGTGCGCAGACTCTAATCAGGGAGAACCGGGTTTGATTCCTCACTCCTACACCTGCAGCTGCTGGATGACCTCGGGCAAGCCATAGTTCTGTCAGCGCTGTTCTCTCAAGGACAGCTCCGGAAAGAGCTCTCTCAGCCCCACCTACCTCACAGGGTGTCCTGTTGTGGGGAGGGGAACAGAAAGGAGTTTGTAAGCCGTTCTGAGACTCTGAGTGAAGAGCAGGGTATAAATCCAATCTCTTCTCTGGTTTTCGGTCCTGGAGGTGATGTCATCACACTGGGTACATTGTATGGGGTGTTGGAAATATGTGTGTGTTGTAAGGTCTAATTCAGTCATTATAGGGTTAGTCTGTTTACCTTGTGTGCTATTGTTTAGACTGACCTGGAAGGGAAACCTGGCTCAGAGCCAATGAAAACAAAGCCCGTGAAATCTAGGTCTGTTTACTCATAATCATTGGTTAATGCATTCAGGTGATTTCCTTCTAGGGGTCAAGAAAAAGAAGACTCTCCATTACAGTTGTTGTTATAAGACCGTGTGGTCGGTCTGTTTGTAGCTCTGAAGATGTAGCCTTAGTCTCTGTTATTTTGTAGATTTCTCGGTGAACTCTTCCCTCAGAAATAAAGATTTCTACATAGAAAGAAATGCATCCTCTCCAATGAAGCAAAGATCCATTGCAAACTCTGAATATCTAAGTATTGTTACCTATTTTTTCCAACACAGGGGACACTCTAGCATTTGGCTAAAAACTCTATGGTCACCGTAGAGTTTTTAGCCAAATGCTAGAGCGTCCCCTGTACAACGTGCCCAGTTTGATGACATCACCTCCGGGCGAAGTCATCACACGGGGCACGTCAGGCATGGCGGGGCTCTTCGGGGGCCAGCAGTGGATTGGGTGCCAAAATCAGGGGGGGAACCCGCCCCCACTGGGGGGTTGGCAAGACTACCCTTCCCAAGGCTCCAGGCATTTCTTAACCCAGAGTTTTCAACCATATGCATGAATTAGATACCCACATGAACCGGGGCATTCCTGGGTAGGAGGGCTTTCAGTTCTGGGTGATGAGATATCTGGAAATTTGGGGGCTGAGATTGGGGGTGGGAGATTCTGGGAAGGGGAGCGGAGGGACCTCAGCCGGGCAAAAGGCCATAGAGTCCACCCTCCAAAGCAGCCATTTCCTTCAGGCTAGCTGACCTTGGTCATCTGGAGATCAACTGTAACAGCGAGAGAACTCCAGAGCCAGTTTGGTGTGGTGGTTAGGACAGAGAATTCTAATCTGGGAGAACCAGGTTTGATTCCCCCACTCCCCCACATGCAGCTAGCTGGGTGACCTTGGGTCAGTCACAGGTTCTCCCAGAGCTGTTCTCTCAAGGGCAGTCCTCAAAGGAGCTCTCTCGGCCCCGCCTACCTCACAGGGTGCCTGTTGTGGGGAGGGGAAGGGAAAGGAGATTGTAGGCTGCTCTGAGACTCCCGAGTGAAGGGCGAGGTATAAATCCAATCTCTTCTCCTTCTCTCAGAGCTGTTCTCTCAGGAGCAGTTCTTGGAAGAGCTCTCTCAGCCCCCACCTACCTCACAGGGTGTCTGTTGTGGGGAGGGGAATGGAAAGGAGATTGTAGGCCGCTCTGAGACTCCCAAGTGAAGGCCGGGGGTATAAATCCAGTCTCCTCTTCCTCTTCTACCTAGAGGTTGGCAGTGCTACCTCTGGACAAGGAACGTACCAGAGCCGTATTGTAGCCATCGACCAGTTGTTATGTTGCCAAGTCCAAGTTGTGAAAATTCCTGGAGAGCTTTGGAAGATGGGGTTGGGGGAGGGACCTCAGCAGGGTGTGGTGCGGCAGAGGCCGCCCTCCGACTCTGTCCTTTCCTCCAGGGGAATGGGTCCGTGTCACTTGGAGTCAGCTATAATTTTGAGAGATCTCCAGTCCCCACCTGGAGGTCGGTGACCGTAACCAGTTGTGGGGATCTAATTGCATGGTGCTGGTTGTTAAAGATGGATGACCATTTCCCTGGCGGGCAGCACAAGGGAGATCAAGGCTGCTGTTGATCGATTAACAGGATTATGGATCAGATTCATGCTCTCCGAGTGGAGAGCATGACATCGTCTCCCTGATGGCCTCTGGTATTTTGGCCACTGTGTGACCCAGAGTGTTGGACTAGATGGGCCCTTGGCCTGATCCAACACTGGCTTCTCTTATGTTCTTATGATACACCACCCATGCAAAAGAGACCTGGATGTCCATTAGTGTGGAGAGAAATCTCGAAATGCCCTTTGGGGCAGGAAGGCAGTCAGCATTTGTTTTTTCGTTTAATACGTTCAATAAATAACGGAGGAACCACCTGTGCTGAAGTCATGAATGAGTGTTAAAGGTAAAGGTGAAGGTGAAGGTTTTTCCCTTGCTCGAAAGCCAGCCGTGTCTGACTCCAGGGATGCGGTGCTCATCTCCGTTTCCAAGCCGAAGAGCCGGCGCTGTCCGAAGACGTTTCTGTGATCACGTGGCCGGCAAGATTAGATGCCGAGGCGCACAGAACGCCGTGACCTTCCCACCAAAGCGGTGCCTATTTAGCTACTTGCAATGTCTTGCTTTCAAACTGCTAGGTTGGCAGGAGCCGGGGCCAGAGACGGGAGCTCACTCCGTCATGCGGCACTCAGGTCTCGAACTGCCGAACTACCGACCTTCCAGTCTGTAATTCAGCATCTTAACCACTGGAGCCATCGCAGCCCCCTGAATGAGTGCTACCCTCACGGAAAAAGAGTGGTTAGGAATTCCTAGCCAGAAGCAGTTGCCAGCCTCCACGTAGGACCTGGAGATCTCTGGGAATTATAACAGATCTCCAGGTGACGGAAGTCAGCTCCCTTGGGAGGAAACGGCTACTTTGGAGGGTGAACTCTGTGGCATTATACCACGTGAGATCGCCTCTCTCTCCCCAAACCCTCCCCTCCCCAGACTCCACCCCCGGTCTGTTGTAGTGGTTCAAAGCGGCAGACTCTAATTTGGCGAACCGGGTTGGGCTGGATCTTAGGAAAAACTTTTTGACAGTCAAGACAATGGGATCAGCTGTGTAAGGAGTGGGTGAGCTCCCCCTCCCTGGTCATCTTTAAGCAGCGGCTGGACAGACACTTCTCCGGGATGCTAGTCTAGGCTGGTCCTGCATTGAGCAGGGGGGTTGGACTAGATGGCCTTTAGGACCCCTTCCGACTCTGTGATTCTAGTAGGTGATGCGGAAGGGTTGGAATACCTTCCCTATGAAGAAAGGTTAAAACGCTTGGGGCTCTTCAGCTTGGAGAGACGACGGCTGAGGGGTGACATGATCGAGGTTTATAAGATTATGCATGGGATTGAGCAGGTTGAGAAAGAAGTACTTTTCTCCCTTTCTCACAATACAAGAACTCGTGGGCACTCCATGAAATTGCTGAGCAGTCGGGTTAGAACAGATAAAAGGAAATACTTCTTCACCCAAAGAGTGATTAACGTATGGAATTCACTGCCACAGGAGGTGGTGGCAGCTACAAGCATGGACAGTTTCAAGAGGGAATTAGATAAACATCTGGAGCAGAAGTCCATCAGTGGCTATTAGCCACAGGGTATAGATGGGAACTCTCAGTCTGGGGCAGGTGATGCACTCTGTTCTTGGTGCTGGAGGGGGCAGCAGTGGGAGGGCTTCTAGTGTCCTGGCCCCACTGCTGGACCTCCTGATGGCACCTGGTATATTTTGGCCGCTGTGTGACAGAGTGTTGGACTAGATGGGCCATTGGCCTGATTCAACATTGGCTTCTCTTATGTTCTTATGTTCTTAAGACCTCTGCCTGAGACCCCAGAGAGACTGCTGCCGGTCTGAGTTGACAATACCGCCCTTGATGGACTGAGGGTCCAATTCAGTATATTGCAGTTTCCTCTGTTCATGAGAGATTTGGACGAAAGTGATCGGAAAGGAGACAGAAAGAGGCAGAGCGGAGCCTTGTGCACTAAAGTCAAGGAGGGCTCTGTGATCCCAACCCCCGACCTCTGGGTTTTTTAATTCCCCCACCTTCTACTGTGAAATCCAATTTCAACAGGACTGTCGCTTCATTGCAGCCCAGACCCCCACTTCCCCAAGAAGCAGTCCTTTAGCAAAAACATACATAGGTGCACGGGAACAAGGCTGTTAATTTCCCGATTTCCCATTCCCGCATCTGACATCCCAGCAGAGGCGCAGCCGTGATGTGGCACATGCATCCCTGGTCGGGATCGGAAGCCGTCACTGGTGTTTCTCGTGTTTTCGTGGTGGCGTGGAGCCTGAGCACGGGGAAGCATTTCCCCAGCCGCCGGCCCACCACATGCGCAAGCTCTAAATTGTTCCCTTCTTGACCAAGAGCTTGTCCCCGCTGAATTTCTTTGCCTTTGAAGTGTCAGATAACACATTAAACGAGCACGGGCTATAATTAAGTGTGTGTTATTCGACAAGACGCACTGACAGAGCAGGCGTTCGGAGCGGAAAGAACAGAGGGCCGAACCCCGCGTGGGTTTTCTCCTCTGCACAGAGGGGAGGAGAGAGACTGGATGCTGTCACAGGCTGCCTTGTCCCCACATCGGAGGGCCATGAGGAGAGACGATGACTGCACGGTGTTCAGGGCCCACAGACCCCCCTCCCCAGGACGCTTTGGCGCAAACGGTGGGGGGTCCGTACACTGTAAAATAAAAACAACGAAAATGTAAAAGGCTGTGGGGAAAGTATGCTGACGTCGCCCTACCCAGTCGGTGGCACCTGAAGATCGACCGCTCTTACAATTGATCTCCAGGGTACAGAGATCAGTTCCCCTGAGAAAATGGCTGCTTTGGAGGGTGGACTCTGTGGCCTTGGACCTTGCCGAGGCCCCTCCCCTCCCCAAAGCCCGCCCTCCTCAAGCTCCACCCCCAAATCTCCGGCAATGTTCCCTCTAAGCCGTGGAGTCCTGAGAGGCAAAATTCTACTTTGGGAGCTACTGGCATTACAATTGTGAGCAGGTGATTTGAGAAGGAGAAGGAGAAGAAGAAGAAGAAGAAGAAGAAGAAGAAGAAGAGGAGGACGAGGAGGAGGAGGAGGAGGAGGAGGAGGAGGAGGAGGAGGAGTTTGGATTTATACCCTGCCCCTCAGTACCCAAAGGTGTTTCAGAGCGGCTTATAAACTCCGTTCCCTTCCCCTCCCCACAACAGGCACCCTGTGAGGTAGGTGGGGCTGAGAGAGCTCTGACAAAAATGGCTCTTTTTCAAGAACAGCTCTGACAGAACTATGGCTTGCTCAAGGTCATCCAGCAGGTGCAAGTGGAGGAGTGGGGAATCAAACCCGGTTCTCCCAGATTAGAGTCCGCCCACTCAACCACGACACCAAACTGGCCACGAGAACTGAGCCCTGACGCAACCCTTCCTGCCCTCCCTCTCAGGATCTGCCGAAGTTCACAGAGTCAACAGTCCTGTGGACGGGAAGGGAGGGACGTCTGGAGGATATAACGCCACAGAGTCCACCCTCCAAAGCAGCCATTTTCTCCAAGGGGAACTGATCTCTGTGGTCTGGAAATGAGTTGTAATTCCGGGAGATCTCCTGGCCCCAGCTGGAGGCTGGCAACTCTATTTGTGCACTTCCACAAAGAGGCTTGGCCAGCCGGAAGGGACAATTTCACCTGCCGGCTTTCCCCTCCTCGCTGCAGCTGCTCGCGGAGCCCGCTCGGAACCCCCAATCCCGACATCGCTGTTTAGTCCTCCCAGAGAGCTTCCGTGGGAAAGCAAAGGCAGTGCTCGTAAATGGCTCTGAGTCTACGTGGAGGGAAGTCTCGAGTG
The DNA here is from genome assembly GCA_029375565.1 of Gekko gecko. Taxonomy (NCBI): domain Eukaryota; kingdom Metazoa; phylum Chordata; class Lepidosauria; order Squamata; family Gekkonidae; genus Gekko; species Gekko gecko. The sequence goes on along the minus strand of JAPDNY010000010.1, from coordinate 122,406,679 downwards.
GAGTGCCACAAGGCTCGGTCCTGGGCCCGGTGTTGTTCAATGTTTTTATAAATGAGCTGGAGGAAGGCATAGAGGGGATGCTTATCAAATCTGCAGATGACACAAAGCTGGCTGGGATTGCTAATTCTGAAGAAGACAGAGTCAGGATTCAAAATGATCTCGATAGGCTGGAACAGTGGGCTGAGGCAAATAAAATGAAATTCAATAGAGATAAGTGCAAAGTCCTACACCTGGGCACAAAAAATCAAAGACACAGATATAGAATGGGAGGGACTTGGCTTGACAGCAGCACATGTGAAAGGGATCTGGGTGTTCTGGTTGATCACAAGTTAAACATGAGCCTGCAGCGCGATGTGGCTGCGAAGAAAGCTAATGCAATCTTAGGATGCATTAACCAAAGCATTGTGTCCAGATCACGGGAGGTGGTAGTTCCGCTCTATTCTGCTATGGTCAGGCCTCACCTGGAGTCCTGTGTCCAGTTTTGGGCACAACATTTTAGGAAGGATGTTGACAAGCTGGAGTGTGTCCAGAAGAGGGCGACCAGGATGGTGAGAGGGTTGGAATCCAAGTCTTATGAGGAAAGGCTGACAGAGTTGGGTCTGTTTAGCCTGGGAAAGAGAAGGCTTAGAGGGGACATGATGGCAGTCTTCAAGTATCTGATGGGCTGTCATGTAGAAGATGGAATGGATCTAGTCTCTCTTGCTCCGGATTACCAGACTAGATCTAATGGGTGGAAATTACAAGGGAGTCGTTACTAGCTAAATATCAGGAGAAACTTCCTAACAGTAAGAGTGGTTTGAGCAGTGGAACAGTCTGCCTCGGGATGCTCCTTCCCTGGACATTTTCAAACAGAGGCTGGACGACCATCTTTCGGTTATGTTGTAGGTATGTAGGGCTATCTATCGGCTATGCTCCTGCAGAGTGCAGGGGCTGGACTAGATGACCTGCAAGGTTCCTTCCAACTCTAACATTCTATGATTCTATGAAAAATCCGACTCCCGCCCTTTTCATCCTCGGCAAAGCAGACGAAAACATTATCGAGCCCGTTTTGAAATAGGCATTGCCTTTGAGCGTGTCCCCCCAAGGTTTTGCGTTCCCTCCCCCCAACAGTTGCCTTTGGGCTGGTGTTTTCAGAAAGGTGGGGACGACCTTTGAGCAGAGACCTCCCCCCCCCCAAATTAAACTCTACACGGTGGGGGTGGGAAGTCTATTCTTGGCCAGCCCACAAGCCAGGGCAGGTTTTTATGTTCAGGAAAACACCAATTGTCTGTCTCGGAAACAGAAAGTCGCTCTCTTGGCTTTTCGACTGTTGTCTGATGTGGTTCTCGGTGACCTTCAGTGCTTGTTCTGGGCCTGCATCATGTGGTCGCTGGTTGGCATGACAACCCCTCAAAGCCCTTTTTGAGCTCAGTGTGGGCCTTTCAAACTTGGATAAGGCAGCCAAAGTGTGTGTGTGTGTGTGTGTGTGTGTATTAAAAGGAGAAGAGGACGAAAACTCCCTCAGCCTCCCCCAGGTAGTCCTGAACCCACACAGCATGTTAACGGCTCACTAGCATTTCTTTTGCTTTCTTATTCAGGTGACTTATTAGACACATTCCCCCCCCTCCCAAAATACCCAAAGCAACTTCCCAATAGTAAAAGCCTGCATTAAAAACAACACCATAAAGTGACTTAAAAAAACACCAAACGCACTCCCGATGCAATGACAAGCACCAGAGCAGCGGGAATTCAGGGATGCCAACCTCCTGGCGATCTCCCAGAATTACAGCTGCTCTGCAGGCTACGAAGATCTGCAGTAAATGGCTGCTTTGGAGATTGGACTCTCTGGCACTGCTGAAATCCCTTCTCTCCCCCAAACCCTGCCCTGCCCAGCTGCTACCACCACCCCAAAAATCTCCAGGTATTTCCCAACCCAGAGCTGACGATCCTAATTAGGATAAATAATGGTATGAAACCAGGGGTCATTTCCTGCCGGAGCGTGGCAGAGCGGCGCTCCAGCAGTAAGGAGCCCAGGGCGCCCCCCCCCCCACTGCTATTCCTGGAAGGGAAGGGAGAGAAAGGCAGTCTAAACATGACTGGGTACCTTACCTGGAGAACATCGGGCAGAGAACCCAAGCATGTCTGCCTCCCTGCCCTGCCAGCCTGCCATGGCTGACTGGCTGGAGAAGGGAAGGGGAGGCAGGTAGACATGACCCCCCTTCCCCTGAACCTCTCTGCTTTTGTGGAGAGACTCGGGGGAGTGGGGGGGATTTAAAAGCCTTTCTTTCCCTTCCCCAGATGGGGAAGGGAGAGAAAGGCATTCTAAACATACCTGGGCACCTGGAGAAAATCAGGCAGGGAACCCAGGCATGCTTGCATGCCTGCCCTTTGTCAGGGGGTGTGGCACATGCAAATGAGCTCCTGCACCTCTTTTTCTATGAAATGACCCCTGTATGAAACCATCCAGTCCGGGAGGGGGGGCACCTCTAAACCAAGATAGAAAAAACAAAATAGTACAACTGCCAAAGCCAGGTTAGGAGATTCCTGGAGATTTGAGGGCTGCAGCCAATGGAGGGTAGACTTTGGGGCGGGGAGCGAGCTCAGTGGGGAATGCGATGCTGTAGAGCCCACCCTCCAAAGCAGTCATTTTGTCCAGGGAAACCGATCTTAAGAACATAAGAGAAGCCAATGTTGGGTCGGGCCAATGGCCCATCCAGTCCAACACTCCTGTGTCACACAGTGGCCAAAAATACCAGGTGCCATCAGGAGGTCCAGCAGTGGGGCCAGGACACTAGAAGCCCTCCCACTGTTGACCCCCCATCAAGCACCAAGAATACAGAGCATCACTTGCCCCAGACTGAGAGTCCCTATCTATACCCTGTGGCTAATAGCCATTGATGGACTTCTGCTCCAGATGCTTATCCAATTCCCTCTTGAAGCCGTCCATGCTTGTAGCTTCCGCCGCCTCCTGTGGCAGTGAATTCCACGTGTTAATCCCTCTTTGGGTGAAGAAGGACTTCCTTTTATCCACTCTAACCCGATTGCTCAGCAACTTCATGGAGTGCCCATGAGTTCTTGTCTTGTGAGAAAGGGAGAAAAGTCTTCTTTCTCTAACTGCTGTCCCTCGCATAATCTTGCAAACCTCATCATTTCTCCAAGCTAAAGAGCCCCAAGCACTTTAACCTTTCTTCACGGGGAAAGTGCCCACCAGTTCTTGTATTGTGAGAGAGGGAGGGAAGTCCTTCTTTCCCGACCTGCTCTGTCCCACGCATAATCTTGTAAACCTTGATCACGTCACCCCCTCAGCCGTCGTTTCTCCAGGCTAAAGAGCTCCAAGAGCTTCAACCTTTCTTCACCTTTGTCGTCTGGAGATGAGATCGCATTCCAGGAGATCTCCAGGCCCTACTTGGAGGTTAGCAAACTTATTACTGAAGGACCACATAAAAAGTTCAGAAGAGCTGATTGTGGATGGGGGGGGGAGCGATGTGTCATGTGTCAAAGGAGAGAGCCAGTGCTAAAGCAACCGTTCCCACAGGAGGCAGCCTGATAAAATATTCTGGCACAAGACAGCTAATAAAACTCTCTGGCCATTAAAACAATTCACAGAAGACCTGAGCAAAGAAACAGGGTTTTACCCGCACCAAGAACTTAACAGGCCCGATGCCAGGCGCACCACTGGGGGAGGGCACTCTGCAGCCGAGGCAACACCCGCCATGTGTTAGGCGAGCAAACAGGGTTGCCAAGCTCCAGGGGAGGACTGGAGTTCTCCTGGAATCATTTATTTATTTGTTTGTTTGAGTTACACCCCGTCCAAGCAGGCTCAGGGTACCTTACAATAAAACTGAACAAGTTTAAAAACAGATTAAAACCATGCAGCGATTCTATGGTGCTATGTAAATGTTACATCAATATTACATATATGGCGACGAACATAGTTTTTAGATGTTATCCAGATCACGTATCCAGTCTGCATTGGCTTACAGGGCTACTGTCCAGCTCATAATATATTGAAACGGCATGGTACGATAGCTTTTTGGTGTTGTGGTTAAGTGTGCAGTCTCTAATCTGAGAGAACTGGGTTTGATTCCCTACTCCTCCACTTGCAGCTGCTGGATGACCTTGGGCAAGCTGTAGTTCTGATGAGACCTGTTCTTGAAAAAGGGCAGTTTCTGTCAGAGCTCTCTCAGCCCCACCTACCTCCTGGAGAGCGCCTGCCAGTCTGAGTAGGCAATACTGACCTTGATGGACCAAGGGTCTGATTCAGTAGAAGGCATCTTCATGGTTGTTCACGTGTTTAATACCCCTGGAGAAAATTGCCGCTTCAGGGGCCAGACTCTATGACATTACACCCTGTCGAGGTCCCTCCCCTCCCCACCCCAAACCCTGCCCTCCCTTGGCTCTAACTCCCGAATCTCCAGGAACTTCCCAACCCAGAGCTGGCAACCCAATGAGTGACTAAGGCTCAAACCAGCCCCTCCCCTGTGCAGAATTACCCTGCCATATTTAATGGCCATAAGATGACTCCCAGCTTTAGAGAGCTCTTTGCTTCTTACATTGCTCTCCCGAATCCCTCAAACATTTTGTGGGAACAGGAACTTCAAAACGCACCCCGAAATTTCGCTTTGGGCAAAATTCGGCGGCATTTCTGCTCTGGCGTAGCTAGAGATTCGTGCTGAGCAGAGTTGGGAGTGTGCGGCCAGGTCTGAATCAGGCCACCCACAGTTTGAAGCTGTTGTCTCCGCGAGCGCAGAGGAGAAGTGGAATATTTGTTAACACGTCAGCATGGATTCGATGTGGTTAAGTAGGAAGCTCTTATGGGTGTTAATGATTGAAAAGGATGTGCGAGTAATCATCTTGTCGTCAAGCATGCTCTCTCTCTCTCTCTCTCTCTCTCTCTCTCTCTCTCTCTCTCTCTCTCTCTCTCTCTCTCTCTCTCTCTCTCTCCACCCCTCCCTCCCTCCCTCCCTGAAATTTGGTTACAGTCAAACAAAACAGGGACGTCTACAAGCAGACCATGTGACTTGTTCGGTCTGCTTTCCTCTTTGTCGGGAGGTTTGAAGCTTTCGTCTAATGTGGCACTTGCTCTTGAAATAGAAGACATAAGACCAGTGGTCCATCCAGTCCAGCATCCTGTCTCTCACCGTGGCCAACCAGTTCCTCTGGAGGGCCAACAACAGGGCAGAGAGGCCGGGCCTTCCCCTGATAAGGACATCAGAAGAGCCCTGCTGGATCAGACCAGTGAGGGTCCATCTAGCCCCTCATCCTGTCTCACACCGTGGCCAACCAGTTCCTCCAAAGGGCCAACAACAGGGCAGAGAGGCCGGGCCTTCCCCTGATAAGGACATCAGAAGAGCCCTGCTGGATCAGACCACTGAGGGTCCATCTAGCCCAGCATCCTTTCTCACACAGCGGCCAACCAGTTCCTCTGGAGGGCCAACAACAAGGCAGAGAGGCCGAGGCCTTCCCCTGATAAGGACATCAGAAGAGCCCTGCTGGATCAGACCACTGAGGGTCCATCTAGCCCAGCATCCTTTCTCACACAGCGGCCAACCAGTTCCTCTGGAGGGCCAACAACAAGGCAGAGAGGCCGAGGCCTTCCCCTGATAAGGACATCAGAAGAGCCCTGCTGGATCAGACCACTGAGGGTCCATCTAGCCCAGCATCCTGTCTCTCACAGTGGCCACCCAGTTCCTCTGGAGGGCCAACAACAGGACAGAGAGGGCCTTCCCCTGATAAGAGCACCAGAAAAGCCCTGCTGGATCAGACCAGTGAGGGTCCATCTAGTCCAACCTCCTGTCTCACACAGTGGCCACCCAGTTCCTCTGGAGGGCCAACAACAGGGCAGAGAGGCCGAGACCTTCCCCTGATAAGAACATCAGGAGAGCCCTGCTGGGTCAGCGCAGTGGTCCATCTAGTCAACAGCTCTCCAGGGTCTCAAACAGCAGTGCTCCCTCTGAGCTGAGTCAGTGTGAGCTAGCTCACAGTTTTTTAGCCTCCGGCTCACACATTTTTGTCTTAGCGCTCGAAGGATGGCTCCGGAGCAAGCTAATTTATGCAGTCGCCAAATCGCTCACTCACAACTTTAATGCCAGTAACTCACGAAGTAGAATTTTTGCTCACAAGACTCCACAGCTTCAAGGGAGCATTGGTTACGTGAAAGACCTATACCTGAGAACCTGGAGAGCCGCTTGCCAATCTAATAGAGAATACTGACCTTGATGGACCAATGTTTGCCCCGGGGATCCTGGAGATTTTTTGCCATCCTCTGGGCATGGAACGGGGTCACTGGGAGTGAGGAGGGAGGTATTTGTAAATTTCCTGCATTGTGCAGGGGGTTGGACTTGATGACCCTGAAAGTCCCTTCCAGCTCTATGATTCTATGACTGTAATGGTCTGATAACGTAGGAGGCAGCTTCATATAACCATATGTCAATATATATTTGTGTTACCACTGGTTTTTCGGAATGGGCTATGCCTCCCCTGTGACCTCATGTTGTCCCCACCTTCTCCTTGCCCCCCAACCCCAGGAGTTGGAGGTAGGCCGGTCAGGTTGCCCGCCATCAATCCCTGTCCCCCCATTGCAGTTCTAATGGGGTGGGGAGTGAGAATGGAAGGGGCAAAATAGCAACCTGTGATGCTGCACCATCCCTTCCAGCTGCGTGACTGGAAGTGATGTCACTGCATCGCAGGACGCTCTAGGATTCACTGGAAATGCTTATGATTTTTGGCATAGAGTTTCAAGTGAATCCTAGAGTATCCCGCAGCTGGAAATGACATGGCAGTGCCACGCAATGCTGTTTGGGTAAATCCTGCCCTCCCCCTTCTCCCAGGGTCGTCAGCCGAGTTCAAGAAGCTAAAATTCCTTGTCTCCTCACTCCCCAAGCATCTATGATTTTATTTAGGACTGCATTTAACTGATTTAGTTGCTGTTTATCAGGGCTATTTTGGGGCAGGAACGCACGGGAACGGAGTTCTGGCTGGCTCTCGAGTTGGCCACGCCCAGCAGAAACTCATTAGCATAATAGGCCACATCCAACAGCAGAAACTCATTAGGATTGGCTACATTAAGGGTGTGTGGCCTAACATGCAAAGGAGTTCCTGCTACAAAAAAAGCCCTGGGATTTGACAACATGGAATTCACTGGGATTTTGACAACATGGAATTCACTGCCTCAGGAGGTGGTGGCAGCTACAAGCATGGAAAGTTTCGAGAGGGAATTAGATAAACATATGGAGCAGAAGTCCATCCGTGGCTATTAGCCACAGGGTATAGATGGGAACTCTCAGTTTGGGGCAGGTGATGCCCTCTATTCTTGGTGCTGGAGGGGGCAGCAGTGGGAGGGCTTCTGGTGCCCTGGCCCCACTGCTGGACCTCCTGATGGCACCTGGTATATTTTGGCCGCTGTGTGACAGAGTGTTGGACTAGATGGGCCATTGGCCTGATTCAGCATTGGATTCTCTTATGTTCTTATGTTCCTAACAAACAAGGTAAACAGAATAAGAAACAAAAGGTGGGTGTGGCTGGATGACCACACTTCTGGTAGCATGGGGGTATGGCCTAACGTGCTAATGGGCTGTGCTGTCAGGGGTGTGGCCTAATATGCTAATGAGTTTCTGCTGTTGGGTGTGGCCTGTTATGCTAATGTGTTCCTGCTGGGCTTTTTCTACAAAAAAAGCCCTGCTTGTTTATTGGCAGTCGGAACTGAGATTTAAAATTGTGGTCTTTGATGTGGGTTCCCTCCGCCCCATTAGTGTTGTTTTATTGACATTGGTAAGCTACCTTGAGTTGTGAGACGTACCAGAGACTCTTCAACCATTCGTCACAGGGAAGGTGCTCCATCCCCCTAACTATCTTGGTTGCCCTCCTCTGCACTGTTTCCAGCTCTATGAATTCCTCACAATGTCCAGGTCTGAAACCCCATGGTAGCCTGCTGGGCGACCTTGGGCCAGTCACACACTCTCAGCCGTACCTACCGCACAGGGTTGTTGGGAGGATAAAATGGAGGACAGGAGAATGATGTCGGGCAACAGCAGGGGAAGGTCTCTTGGCCTCTCTGTCCTATTGTTGGCCCTCCAGAGGAATGGGCTGGCCACTGTGTGGGACAGGAGGCTGGACTAGATCAACCATTGGTCTGATCCAGCAAGGCTCTTCTGAGGTTCTTTTATGAAGAACCTCTATGCCCTGTTGTTGGCTGTCCAGAGGAACTGGTTGGCCACTGTGTGATATAGGCTGCTGGACTAGATGGACCCTCACTGGTCTGATCCAGCAAGGTTCTTCTGATGTTCTTCTCAGGGGAAAGGCCTCGGCCTCTGTGCCCTGTTGTTGGCCCTCCAGTGGAACTGGTTGGCCTCTGTGTGAGGCAGTTGATCTGATCCAGCAGAGTTTTTCTTATGTTCTTATGAAGGCCTCAGCCTCTATGCCCAGATGTTGGCCCTCCAGAGGAACTGGTTGGCCACTGTGTGAAACAGGATGCTAGTCTAGATGGACCACTGGTCTGATCCAGCAGGGCTCTTCTTCTGTTCTTCTGATACTCTCAGAAGACAGTATAATTTCTCCCCGTGTTATGATTTCCATCACGGATGTGACGGGAGCGGGCCCACCCATGTACAAAAACCCTCGTAACGGCCACTTAAGTGTGATAATTAGAGCGTTGCAGCCCTAGACGGTATTTCATTCCTTCCGGCCACTAATTTTTGGCTGGCGTTGAGTTTTTAAGGGACCTCATAAAAAACGTTTTGACGCTGGGAGTCATAACTCTTGCCTTGTCAGGGCCATGAGTGTTTTATGCGCCGTGGAAATTAAACCGGGAGTAAAACAAGAGCACCCAAGCGTGGGCTGGAAAATAGATGGATTAATAAAATGCCACTGGGGCTGAAAGGAAAGGTAAGAACAGTCTGAGGAGAGGAAAAAAATAGGTATGAATTATGACGGGGAAGGTGGAGAGAAAGAGAAAGAATGGGGAAAGGTTTAGATGGTGGAAGGCACCTAGGCTTGCCTTTCTCCTGGGGGGGGTTGCACACTTTAGGGGGCCCCAATCCGCTGGCCCGGATCTGACCAGCAGGGGGAACCCCGCCCCCCAAATGCCCAGTGCAATGACATCACCTGGAGGTGACATCATCACGCCGGGCACATTGCCGGGAGGGGGACGCTCTAGCACTCAGCCTAAAAACTCTATGGTACCATAGAGTTTCTGGCCAAATGCTAGAGCATCCCCTTGGTAACGTGCCTAGCGCGATGATGTCACTTCCGGGTGACGTCATCGCAGCGCACACAGTGCACACGCGTGCCAGAAGATCCCGGGAAAGAAGCGCTGTCCCCCCCGCCAGGAACAGGTAGGGACCTGGGAACTCTAAAGGCACTGGGTGTTAGTCTCGGGCATTCGCTCACGGAACCTGTTGAATGGTAACCTGCTTTGCTTGCTTGCTTGCTTTCCTTCCCTTTATTGCTGCCCTCGCCTGCCATTGCATTCCTAAGGGGGGGGGGCGTGAGTGTGTGCAGTAATTTAGGGAGGCTGGCTTTGTAACTTTCCTACAGGGCCTCAAGACATCTTTCACACGAGAAGTGTCCTTGAAGTGAAGACTGTACGTGGCTAGATAATGGCTGTATATCTTTCATGACCACTGTAGTGCTGAGGATGTGGATGTGACTGGAAACCTGGGAATGTACCTATAGCCTGCTTTCCCGCCTTTGCCCCTCAGTCCTGACAAAGGGTTTGAACCCCTAGCATATCATATCTCTAAATAAAGCATTCACTAAAAAGAACTGTGTGAGAAGAGTGAGTTGACTGGAAACCTGACACCGGGACTGCCCCGTTTTTGACATCTAAGCATGGTTTGGTGCCGAAAGAGGCGGACTTTGGTGTCACCCAGAGGTCTCCCATTCTTTTCAAGTTTCTGTTCCTTGTCCTTCACTACCTGGAACCCTTTCAGATGACAGTTTCCAGGGTGGTGCCTGACACCTTTCCTGGTGCATACCAAGTGTTTTTGAGGGAATGGGCAGAGCCAGGAGGAGTTTTTGCCCAGCAAGGCCCCTGATAGGCCACTAGAGATTTGACTGGCTGTACAGCTGCCACCAATCAAAACCTGGCTGGGCAAAAGCCGTACTTGGCCCTGCTCAGTTTCTAAGGGTAAACAGCAAAATCCAACCATGATATCATAACTATAAGTCTGTGTTATCAAAGCTTAGTGTAACTCCTTCACCTTTTCACCATCAACAAAAGTTTCTATTTACAATAATTGCACCAAACTTCTCAGGATGGATATGTGCCAATAGATACGTTGATGCAAACAGTACTATTTGTGGTCCGTTTTTCTTTTCTCTTTTCCGTGTTATAGGTTTACATAGCACCTCCTGCAAGTTTCCGCAACGGAACGGCTCCAACCCCATTTCAATGCTTCATCAGGTTAGGAACGCAGATTCTAAACTGGGAGAACCGGGTTCAATTCCCCACTACCCCACCCCTCAGCTGCTGGGTGACCTTGGGTCAGTCACAAGTTCTCTCAGAGCAGTTCTCTCAAGAGCAGTCCTCGAAAGTGCTCTCTCAACCCCGCCTACCTCACAGGGTGTCTGTTGTGAGGAGGGGAAGGGAAAGGAGATTCTAAGCCACTCTGAGACTCCTAGTGAACGGTGGGGTATAAGTTCAACTCTTCTTCTTCTTGGGTCAGTCACAAGTTCTCTCAGAGCGGTTCTCTCAAGGGCAGTTCTCAAAAGAGCTCTCTCAGCCCCACCAACCTCACAGGGTGTCTGTTGTGGGGAGGGGAAGGGAAAGGGATTGTAAGGTGCCCGGAGACTCTGAGTGAAGGGTGGGGTATAAATCCAATCTCTTCTTCTTATTTGGGTCAGTCACAAGTTCTCTCAGAGCCGTTCTCCCAAGGGCAGTCCTCGAAAGAGCTCTCTCAACCCCACCTACCTCACAGGGTGTCTGTCGTGGGGAGGGGAAGGGAAAGGAGATCGTAAGCCTCTCCGAGACTCATGCAGGTATTGAAGGGCAGGGGTAAAAATCCAATCTCTTCTTCTTCATCATCCAGGCAGATCCCACATAGAATGATCTCTCCAGGTTCTTTTCCCCTTTGTTCCATTCCTATTCCATTGTTGTTTGTTATATAGACTCCCAGCTTGCTGCTGAATACTGTGTTGTTTATTAAACCATCAAGTAGTATCTGGTTTGCTGGACCATCAGTGGTATCTGTCCAAAAACTCGCACTGGGTACCCTTCTCCCAGGTCTGGCCCAACTTCCCAACTTGGACCTGCTTCTTCCATGATGCCCTTTTTCCAGTTCTAGCACCTTCCTTTGTTGGCTGTGCTGCTGCAAAAGAAGGAGGAGGAGGAGGAGGAGGAGATTGGATTTATACCCCACCCTTCACTACCCGAAAGAGTCTCAGAGCAGCTTACAAACTCCTTTCCCTTCCCCTCCCCACAGCAGACACCCTGTCTGGTAGGTGCGGCTGAGAGAGCTCTGGCTGAGAACTGCTCTTTCCAGAACAGCTCTGAGAGAGCTTGTGACTGACCCCAAGGTCACACCAGCGGCTGCATGTGGAAGAGTGGGGAATCAAACCCGGTTCTTCCAGATTAGAGTCCGCACTCCTAACCACAACACCAGACTGGCTCCATGCAGCCCAGTTTTCCCTCTCGCAGTTCTTCGCCACCTTTCTCCAGCGTTAAGAATCGGGACTCCAAAAAAGTTGTTCCCCCTCTGAAAATGCCGGTTTCTCCTGCACACAGCCCCTCCTCCCAAAACATATAATTGATGGATGAGTCTCAGAGAAAAGAGGCAAGACAGTACTGACTTGTTTTTTCACCCGCACGCCCTCCAGAGACCGTAAAAGCTTCCAAGAAGCCATTTATACAATCAATTATCAAAGCCCGTGCCCTGGGAATTTGTGGAGCGTGTTATTTACTCAACGCCAAAGAATGCGAAGGTTTCATTTTGGGTACCTGAGTATCTGCGAGCGCCGGTGAAATTGTCTGAGGATAAAAAAGCAGACACACTGTTACATACACAATTACCCCGATTCAAGGACAGCAACCCGAATGTCAAACGGGTGCATGGGCACGGACCCTCCCTGCTAGGCATGAAAATAGATGTTTCAGGAAAGGATCTCAAATACAGGCCAGAGGTCAGCAAGTGCGGTGCTGTTTCCTTCTTTTGCGCTATAAGGGTGCTTCAAAAGCAAGGAAATGTGAAGGTGTCAAAACCTGGACGTCCAAAGTTATTAGACCCACGGTGATCTCAAACAAAGGCACAAACAGAGAAAATGGAGGTCGCATGTCTCATTCCATCCTTGAAATACAAATTGACTGCACTGCCGCAATCTGCCTTGGGGACCTGCAGGGAGGGGAGAGGGCATTTAACCCTCAAACCTCCATTCGCGGCTGCTTTCCAAAACTAGGCCCTCCGTTTGCTTTTAGACTTTTATAGGAGAAACTGCGCATCTTTTAAAAACTCACAATCTTCCCTTTAGAATGCTAACAAGACAGCAAGGAGCCATGTTCCAAACAGTGATACTGGTAGGAGGTTGAAGGGTTAAACCATCTCTAGCTACCCTCACAGCCCCAAGGAACAACTGAGGCTCTGCAAGCCTGCAATTTTCATTTTGTGGGCAGAATGAGACAGGTCATATTAACATAAGAACATAAGAGAAGTGAATGTTGGATCAGGCCAACGGCCCATCCAGCCCAACACTCTGTCACACGGTGGCCAAAAATACCAGGTGCCATCAGGAGGTCCCCCAGTGGGGCCAGGACACCAGAAGCCCTCCCACTGTTGAGCCCCCCAAGCAGCAAGAATACAGAGCATCCCTTGCCCCAGAGTCCCTATCTATACCTTGTGACTAATAGCCACCAATGGACCTCTGCTCCAGATACTTATCTAATTCCTTCTTGAAGCTGTCCATGCTTGCAGCCACCACCACCTCCTGTGGCAGGAGGAGAGAAGCAGAGGAGGTTGACAATTGCCTTCCTCTGCAGAGTCTTCCTTGGTGGTCTCCCATCCAAGACTTATGGCAACCCCAGCCAGAGGCTTTTAAGGCAAGGGAGAAACAGAGGTGGTTGGTCATTGCCTTCCCCTGCAGAGCCTTCCTTGGTGGTCTCCCAGCTAAGATTTATGGAGACCCCAGATAGAGGCTTTCAAGGCAAATGAGAAGTAGAGGTGGTTGGCCGTTGCCTTCCCCTGCAGAGCCTTCCTTGGTGGTCTCCCAGCTAAGATTTATGGAGACCCCAGATAGAGGCTTTCAAGGCAAATGAGAAGTAGAGGTGGTTGGCCGTTGCCTTCCCCTGCAGAGCCTTCCTTGGTGGTCTTCCGGCTAAGATTTATGGAGACCCAAGCTAGAGGCTTTCAAGGCAAATGAGAAGTAGAGGTGGTTGGCCGTTGCCTTCCCCTGCAGAGCCTTCCTTGGTGGTCTCCCATCCAAGACTTACGGCGACCCCAGCCAGGGGTTTTCAAGGCAAGTGAGAAGCAGAAGTGGTTGGCCAGTGCCTTCCTCTGCAGAGTCTTCCTTGGTGGTCTCCCATCCAAGAATTATGGCAACCCCAGCCAGGGGCTTTCAAGGCAAGGGAGAAACAGAGGTGGTTGGCCATTGCCTTCCCCTGCAGAGCCTTCCTTGGTGGTCTTCCGGCTAAGATTTATGGAGACCCCAGCTAGAGGCTTTCAAGGCAAATGAGAAGTAGAGGTGGTTGGCCATTGCCTTCCCCTGCAGAGCCTTCCTTGGTGGTCTCCCATCCAAGACTTACGGCGACCCCAGCCAGGGGTTTTCAAGGCAAGTGAGAAGCAGAAGTGGTTGGCCAGTGCCTTCCTCTGCAGAGTCTTCCTTGGTGGTCTCCCATCCAAGACTTATGGCAACCCCAGCCAGGGGCTTTCAAGGCAAGGGAGAAACAGAGGTGGTTGGCCATTGCCTTCCCCTGCAGAGCCTTCCTTGGTGGTCTTCCGGCTAAGATTTATGGAGACCCCAGCTAGAGGCTTTCAAGGCAAATGAGAAGTAGAGGTGGTTGGCCGTTGCCTTCCCCTGCAGAGCCTTCCTTGGTGGTCTCCCATCCAAGACTTACGGCGACCCCAGCCAGGGGTTTTCAAGGCAAGTGAGAAGCAGAAGTGGTTGGCCAGTGCCTTCCTCTGCAGAGTCTTCCTTGGTGGTCTCCCATCCAAGACTTATGGCAACCCCAGCCAGGGGCTTTCAAGGCAAGGGAGAAACAGAGGTGGTTGGCCATTGCCTTCCTCTGCAGAGCCTTCCTTGGTGGTCTTCCGGCTAAGATTTATGGAGACCCCAGCTAGAGGCTTTCAAGGCAAATGAGAAGTAGAGGTGGTTGGCCGTTGCCTTCCCCTGCAGAGCCTTCCTTGGTGGTCTCCCATCCAAGACTTACGGCGACCCCAGCCAGGGGTTTTCAAGGCAAGTGAGAAGCAGAAGTGGTTGGCCAGTGCCTTCCTCTGCAGAGTCTTCCTTGGTGGTCTCCCATCCAAGACTTATGGCAACCCCAGCCAGGGGCTTTCAAGGCAAGGGAGAAACAGAGGTGGTTGGCCATTGCCTTCCCCTGCAGAGCCTTCCTTGGTGGTCTCCCAGCTAAGATTTATGGAGACCCCAGATAGAGGCTTTCAAGGCAAATGAGAAGTAGAGGTGGTTGGCCGTTGCCTTCCCCTGCAGAGCCTTCCTTGGTGGTCTTCCGGCTAAGATTTATGGAGACCCCAGCTAGAGGCTTTCAAGGCAAATGAGAAGTAGAGGTGGTTGGCCGTTGCCTTCCCCTGCAGAGCCTTCCTTGGTGGTCTCCCATCCAAGACTTACGGCGACCCCAGCCAGGGGTTTTCAAGGCAAGTGAGAAGCAGAAGTGGTTGGCCAGTGCCTTCCTCTGCAGAGTCTTCCTTGGTGGTCTCCCATCCACATATCAACCCTGTTTAGCTTCTGAGACCTTGTGAGAGCAGAAAATACTGTGCCGACTTCCCTCCCGTGTGTGTGTGTGTGTGTGTGTGTGTGTGTGTGTGTGTGTGTGTGTGTGTGTGTGTGTGTGTTAAGAGCCCTCAGGTCGGTTCCGACTTAGAATGAGCCTATGGATTAATGACCTCCAAAACATCCTGTTGTTAACAGCCTTGCTTGGGTCTTGCAAAGGACCCTTGGGGCTTCCTTGACTGAATCATGCAAAGATCTAAACATAGGCCAATTTGCCTCATTTGTCAGAATTGCCTTCCTTCAGAGTAGATGTAAGCCAGCTCAGAGGATCGGGCCTTGTGTGAATGCAAGCCATCCCCACCCCCACCCCCCATAGCATCTCTGGGAGCCTTACTAGAGATGCCAAAGAGTCATTAATTGGTGGAATCCACTGCCGTAGGAAGTGGTGTCGGCTACAAGCATAGACAGCTTCAAAGGGGGTTGGATCAACGTCTGGAGCACCGGTCCATCAGTGGCTATGAGCCACAAGGTATAGATGAAACACTCTGTTTGGAGTAGTGATGCTCTGTATTCTTGGTGCTTGAGGGGGCAACAGTATGAGGGGTTCTATAGTTCTGGCCCCACTGGTGGATCTCCTGATGATGCCTGGGTTTTGGCCACTGTGTGACACAAAGTGTTGGACTGAATGGGTCACTGGCCTGATCCAGCATGGCTTCTCTTATGTTCTTATGTCAGGGGCAGTGATGCTCTGTATTCTTGGTGCTTGGGGGGCAAGAGTGGGAGGGCTTCTGGAGTTCTGACCCTGCTGGTGGACCTCCTGATGGCCCCTGGGTTTTGGCCACTGTGTGGCACAAATTGTTGGGCTGGATGGGCCACTGGTCTGATCAAACATGGCTTCTCTTATATTCTTATGTCTGGGGCAGTAATGCTTTGTCTTCTTGGTGCTGGGGGGCAACAGTGGAGGGCTTCTGGAGTTCTGGCCCCACCGGTGGACCTCCTGATGGTTCCTGGGTTTCGGCCACTGTGTGACACAGTGTTGGGCTGGATGGGCCATTGGCCTGATCCAACGCTGGCTTCCCTCTTACGTTCTTATGTCTGAGGCAGTGACTCTCTGTATTTTTTTATGCTTGAGGGGCAACACTGGGAGGGCTTCTGGAGTGCTGGCCCCGCTGGTGGACCTCCTGATGGCCCCTGGGTTTTGGCCACTGTGGGACAGAAAGTGTTGGACTGGATGGGCCATTGGCCTGATCCAACCTGGCTTCTCTTATATTCTTATGTCTGGGGAAGTAATGTTCTGTCTTCTTGGTGTTTGGGGGGCAAGAGGGGGAGGGCCTCTGGATTTCTGGCCCCGCTGTTGGACCTCCTGATGGCCCCTGGGTTTTGGCCACTGTGTGACACAGAGAGTTGGACTGGAACGGCCATTGTCCTGATCCAACATGGCTTCTCTTGTGTTCTTATGTCTGAGGAAGTAATGTTCTCTCTTCTTGGTGCTTGGGGGGCAACAGTGGAAGGGCCTCTGGATTTCTGGCCCCACTGGTGGACCTCCTGATGGCCCCTGGGTTTTGGCCCCTGTGTGACCCAGAGTGTTGAACTGGATGGGCCATTGGCCTGATCCAACCTGGCTTCTCTTATGTTCTCATGCCAGCCTCCTGGTGGGACCTGGGGATCCCCTCGAATTACAGCTCATCTCCAGACTATAGAGATCAGTTCCTCTGGAGAAAATGGTTGCTTAATAGGGTGGACTCTCTATGGCCTTGTACCCCACTGAGGCCCCAGTCCCCCCAGGCTCCATCCCCCAATCTCCAGGAATTCCCCAACCTGGATCTGGCAACCCATCCCCCACCCCCTACCAGACGTCCGGGGGTGGACTTTGCCGCAACCGTAGCCCGTACGCCGCTCCAGATAAATGTCTCATGCTCCTCAGAAGGGGAGGCTGTTTTGTTTAGGGTATTTTAAAATTTATAAAACTATTTGCCTCAATAATACCCGGCGAGATGAGTCGGTCCACTGGAGCATTTTACGGTCCTTGGCGCAGATGAAAGGGGAACAAGTGATGGAATATAATTAGCTTGATGTCTTCTGCCGAGAAGTTCCTGCCAGGTCTGGATGTCATTATCGCCGGGCTCCGCCACAAAAGGGCACCCGACAATGAGAAAGAGATGAGATATGCGGAGGGAGGTATCGGCAAACAAAGTGCTTTGTTGCAGGCGCACGCAGCCTAATAAAGCCAATTGGGGGGAGGGGAGATGCGGGGGGCAGAGGCAGGGGCTTGTAAGAGTACAGATGGTCAGGAGGCTCAGTTGCCAACCTCGGCTCAGGTAAGCCACGCTTTCTGTGGCACAGTGGAAGAGCCTCTGTTTGGCATGCGGAAGGTCCCAGGTTCAGTCCCCGGCATCTCCAATTAAAGGGATCAAACAGCAAGCTTTACTCTGCTCTGGTTCATAAGAGCATAAGAGGAGCCAATGTTGGATCAGGCCAGTGGCCCATCCAGTCCAACACTCTGTCACACAGTGGGCAAAATATACCGGGGCCACCAGGAGGTCCAGCAGTGGGGCCAGGACACTAGAAGCCCTCCCACTGTTTACCCCCCCCCCAAGCACCAAGAATATAGAGCATCACTTGCCCCAGAGTCCCTACCTATACCTTGTGGCTAATAGCCACCGACGGACCTCTGCTCCAGATGTTTATCTAATTCCCTCCTGAAGCCATCCATGCTTGTAGCTGCCACCACCTCCTGTGGCAGTGAATTCCATGCATTAATCACGCTTTGGGTGAAGAAGGACTTCCTTTTATCCATTCTAACTCCTTTCCTTTCCCCTCCTTCACTTTGCCAAAAAAGAAAAACAGCTTTTGGACTGCGACGCCCTTGGTGTTGAGTGGACTTGAGTTATCAATCCACCACGGACAATCTGGCAGTGGGCCCTCCTCTCCTTGCAAACCCTGTGGTGAGGAACAGGGGAAGGTACAGGGGGTGGGAGAGGGAGAGGTGGGGGAGGGGCTGCTACAGCCATCTTGGCCACAGTTACGCCCCCCCCAAATTTCCCCTGACATTTTCATTTCCCGTGCAGTCGTTTATGGACACCAGCGGCACCCGGAGCAGTCCTGTCAGGAAATCCAGTTTGGTGTAGTGGTTAAGTGCGCAGACTCTAATCTGGGAGACCCGGGTCTGATTCCCCCACTCCTCCACTCGCAGCTGCTGATGTGACCTTGGGTCAGTCATAAGCTTTGGCACAGCTGTCCTTGGAAAAGAGCAGTTTCTGTCAGAGCTCTCTCAGCCTCACCGACCTCCCAGGGTGTCAGTTGTGGGGAGGGGAAGGGAAAGGAGTTTGGAAGCTGCTCTGAGACTCCCTTGAGTATTGAAGGGCAGGGGATAAATCCAATCTCCTCCTCTTCTTCTTCTTCTCCCCACAACAGACACCCTGTGAGCAATGTTCCCTCTAAGCTGAGTTCATGTCAGCCAGCTCACAGTTTTCTGGCCTCTGGCTCACATTTTTGTCTTAGCTCAGGAAGGATGGTCATTTATGCAGTAGCTGAATCGCTCGCTCACAACTTTAAGGCCGGTAGCTCACAATGTCGAATTCTTGCTCACAAGACTCCACAGCTTGGAGGGAGCATTGCTTGTGAGGGAGGTGGGGCTGAGAGAGCTCTGACAGAAACCGCTCTCTTTTCAAGAACGCCTCTGACAGAACTATGGCTTGCCCAAGGTCATCCAGCAGCTGTGTGTAGAGGAATCAAACCTGGTTCTCCCAGATTAGAGTCCGCGCACTTGACCACCACACCAAACTGGCTGGGAGACCACCGAAAATGTCCAGAGGCAGGCAACGGCAAACCACCTCTGTTCATCTCTTGCCTCGTAAATCCCATGAGGGGTCACTATCAGTCAGGTGACAGCAATTTCCGCCCCCAGAGTATTGGGATACTTGGTTCATGTAGCAGAGTTTTGCCCAGTCACAGAAGCGTGATACTGAGCGCAGTCAATAAATCTCCCAAGAAGGGTATTGCAAAAAAGGGTAAACTGGCATTTATTCGAGGAGATCCAGTTCACATTCAGTTTGCAGTCGAAAGGAGAGAAAGACGCCGAATCGAAAGTGTACTTTCCCTATCGCAAAGGGCCAGCTTCTCTGGCATCACGTGTGTGGGTGTACGAGGGCATTGTCTCTACAGGAGAGACCTGCAGAGACGTGTGTCTCCATGGAAGGCCATGTGCAGAGAGGGGGAGGACATAGGGAGAGAGGAGCGGCTCGGAGGGCGGCTCCCAGGTTAAGACAAATAGTGACATCCCATTCAAGGAGATAACAACTATACATCTTTAGAGTGATATAGGAGAAGAGAAGAGGTTGGATTTATGCCCTGCCCCTTCACTCAGAGTCTCAGAGCAATTTACAATCTCGTTTCCCTTCCCCTTCCCACAACAGACACCCTGTGAGGCAGGTGGGGGCTGAGAGAGCTCTTTCGAGAACTGCTCTTGACAGGACAGCTCCGAGAGAACTTGTGACTGACCCAAAGTAATCCAGCTGGCTGCACGTGGAGAAGTGTGGAATCAAAAACCGCTCCTCCAGATTAGAGTCCACCGCTCTAGACCACTACACTGGTCCAGGCATGCTGTGTCCCTCACTCCAACACAGAGTCAGGGGGAAGCTGTTACTTTTGGGAAGTTGTTGTCCATTTCGTCATTACGAATGGAGTCGCATTTTTAACAGCGGCAATCTAAGGAAATCTCGAAGTAGATGAGAATCACCCTTCGCTGCCATCATATCTGAGTACCCCAACCAATGTTCCCTCTAAGTTGTGGGGTCTTGTGAGCAAAAATTCTACTTTGTGAGCTACTGACATTAAAGTTACGAGCAAGCAATTGGGCTACTGCATAAATTAGTTTGCTCTGGAGCCCTCCTTCCTGAGCGAAGACAAAAATGTGTGAGCCGGAGGCTAAAAAAACTGAGCTAGCTCGCACTAACTCAGCTTAGAGGGAACACGGACCCCAAGGCGCCAACAGGAAAGGGGAAAAGAACTAAACTGGTAGAGAAACATCGGGGCGGGGGGGTGAGAGACAAACAGAACCCCAGCGTCGATAGGCAACCTTGGGCGGGCAGGATTGATTCAAACTCGCCCCCTCCCTCCCTCCAAGAAGTCATTATTTAGACCATCAAGCAGAAAGCCTCCATTTACAATCATCGATTTTAATCAATTTCCCCTTGGGTCCCTCTATTATTTTCCAGAGAAAGCCGAACCGTGATTTGTTGATATAACCATTAAAAACATGTTGATTTATAACCGTGTGGAGTTTCTCGGCGGCTTCGATATCGCTGCTCTGCCCACCCCCCAACCGAGGCGGGCATACCATAACAATATGCATTTATCTGACCAATTATAGATTTTTCCCCCCTCCCTCCCAGGTTTTTATACACTGCACATTTTTCCGGACTGTTTTCCCCTCCGAAAACAGCGGATGGTAAATCACTTATTGTTGAAAATAGCTCTCCCTCCCCCAGACTGGCGAGAGAGGAAGTGCGGAATACTGTCGAAAGCGATAATGCAAAAAAAAGAGAACAGGTTGAGAAATTGGCCTGTGAAAAACACGCTCCGTTCTCCTTCCTCCTTTGACCTTGACCGCACCTAGCATGTCGCCAAATCTAGGTGTAGTGGTTAAGTGTGCGGACGCTACACTCCAGGAATTCCTGGAGATTTGTGGGTGGGGCCTGGAGAGGTCAGGGTTCGGGGAGGGGGAGGGACTTCAGCACACAGCTGACATCAGAGGGTCATAAGAACATAAGAACATAAGAGAAGCCCATGTTGGATCAGGCCAATGGCCCATTCAGTCCAAAACTTTGTGTCACACAGTGGCCAAAAATACCAGGTGCCATCAGGAGGTCCAGCCGTGGGACCAGGACACTAGAAGCCCTCCCACTGTTGACCCAACCCCCCCAGGAGGTGGTGGCAGCTACAAGCATGGACAGTTTCAAGAGGGAATTAGATAAACATATGGAGCAGAAGTCCATCAGTGACTATTAGCCACAAGGTATAGATAGGAACTCTCAGTCTTGGGCAAGTGATGCACTCTATTCTTGATGCTGGGGGGGGGGCAGGAGAGCTTCTGGTGTCCTGGCCCCACTGCTGGACCTCCTGAAGGCACCTGGTATTTTTGGCCGCTGTGTGACAGAGTGTTGGACTAGATGGGCCATTGGCCTGATTCATCATTGGCTTCTCTTATGTTCTTATGTTCACCAAGAATACAGAGCATCACTTGCCCCAGAGTCCCTATCTATACCTTGTGGCTAATAGCCATTGATGGACCTCTGCTCCATATGCTTATCCAATTCCCTCTTGAAGCCGTCCATGCTTGTACCCACCACCATCTCCTGTGGCAGTGAATTCCATGCGTTAATCCCCCTTTGGGTGAAGAAGGACTTCCTTTTTCTCTTCTAACCCGACCGCTCAGCAATTTCATGGCGTGCCCACGAGCAGTGTTCCCTCTGAGCTGAGTTAGTGTGAGCTAGCTCACAGTTTTTTAGCCTCCGGCTCACACATTTTTGTCTTAGCTCAGAAAGGATGGCTCCAGAACAAACTAAATTTATTCAGCAGCCAAATTGCTGGCTCACAATTTGAATGCCAGTAGCTCACAAAGTAGAATTTTTGCTCACAAGCTTAGCGGGAGCATTGCCCACAAGGAGTTCTTGTCTTGTGAGAAAGGGAGAAAAGCACCTCTTTCTCTGCCTGCTCTGTCCCAGGCATGATCTTATAAACCTCGATCGTGTCACCCCTCAGCCGTCGTTTCTCCAAGCAAAAGAGCCCCGAGCGCTTTAACCTTTCTTCATAGGGAAAGTGTTCCAACCTTTCCAGTTGCCCTTCTCTGCACTTTTTCCAATGCTGTAATGTCCTATTTGAGGTGTGGTGACCAGAACTGTATGCAGTATTCCAAATGAGGTCGCACCATTGATTTAGACGGGGGCGTGATGATACTGGCTGATCTGCTTTCAATACCCTTCCACCCTCCAGAGCAGCCATTTCCTCAAGGGGGACTGGGTCTCTGCGGTCTGGAGACCAATTGTAATTCCGGGAGGCGGCTAGCAACCCAATCCACATCCCATGCCATCCATCTATTGACTGAGGAACCGCCTTTTTCCCCAGCGATGTTTCTGCTTTCCACAGGTATGAATGTGATGGAGAGCTCCCCTTACGAACCCTTCGTGAGAGGCTTTGACTACGTCCGTCTGGCTTCCATCACTGCAGGTACGGGCTTTGCGCGCGAGCATTCCTGCTGTCTCTCTTGGTTTCTCCACCCCCACCCTGCGCTCCCAGGCAGTCATTTCAACTCAAGGGGCCACAAAGATGGGAGGAGGAAGAGGAGAAGACGGAGACTGGACATACACCACCCTTCACTACCTGAAAGCGTCTCAGAGCAGGTTACAATCTTCTTCCCCTTCCCCTCCCCACAACAGATACCCTGTGAGGTTGGCGGGGCTGAGAGAGCTCTTTCGAGGACTGCCCTTGAGAGAACAGCTCTGAGAGAACTATGGCTTGCCCAAGGTCATCCAGAAGCTGCAAGTGGAGGAGTGGGGAATCAAACCCGGTTCTCCCAGATTAGAGTCCGCCCTCCTAACCACTACACCAAATTTTCGAGTGAGCCAGCGGTGAGACTGAGGGAAATGCTGCATACAGGAGAGCCAGTTCGATGTAGTGGTTAAGAGCGGCAGATTCTAATCTGGAGAACCAGATTGGATTCCCCACTTCTCCACATAAAGCCTGCTGGGTGACCTGGGTCACTCACGGCTCTCTCAGAGCTCTCTCAGCCTCATGTACCTCACAGGGTGTGGGGAAAGGAAGGGAAGACTGTTGTAAGCTGCTCTAAGATTCCTTCGGGTAGTGAAGGGTGAGGTATAAAACCAACTCTTCTTCTTCAGTCGAGAATGATGCTGTTGAGGTGGGGACATAGGTGAAATGATCTGGTTGGCTAACGTGCCTGTCAGACACATCTGTCCTTTGTCTCCCCTCTTGTTGCCCCTCCTCTATCCCTTACAATGGGCCGACAAGAGAACTCAGCACAGATGAGGGAAACAATAGAAACCAAAGGCTGGATTCTTCCACCAACATCACAGCACCAGAAACCGACCTAGTTGGTTCTGATCCAAAATTTGGAGGAAGTTTTCTCTGAGTTAGCTTCCCAATGCTAGCAAAGAAGATGTATTTGCTTCAGGTTTTGATTAATATTTATTTGTTAGATTTCTTGTTCTCCCTGTTCCTCCGGGGGGAGGTCTCACAACACTTAAGCCAACATCATAGCAAATGAGTTAAAACCCGAGAAAACCCGACAACCCGTATACGAGAGACGTATTTCCCAAGCACACATTCCCTACCTCTAAATCGGCTCCCCAGTTCCCTCTCAGATGCGAAACCAAATGGGTCTCCTTGGACAGGTTCCGAGAACGAGGTGACACAGGTGAACCGCTGCCTGGACGCCGCCAAGGCCTGCAACGTGGACGAGATGTGCCAGCGCCTCCGGACGGAATACGTCTCCTTCTGCATCCGGCGGGTGGCCCGGGCAGACACCTGCAACCGCTCCAAGTGCCACAAGGCCTTGCGGAAGTTCTTCGACCGCGTGCCCCCCGAATACACGCATGAGCTCCTCTTCTGCCCCTGTGAGGACACGGCCTGTGCAGAGCGGCGCCGGCAGACCATCGTGCCCGCCTGCTCTTACGAAGCCAAGGAGAAGCCCAACTGCCTGGCCCCGCTGGACGCCTGCCGGGGGAACTACGTTTGCAGGTAGGGTGGCCGGCTCGGGGGTCTGGGAAATTCCTGGAGATTTGGAGGGTGGAGTTTGGGGAGGTGAGGAGACTTCTGCAGGGCAGAATGCCAAGGAGTCCACCTTCCAAAGCAGCTATTTCTGGGCTGGTAGCTGTGAATTTTCAGCACTGTAAAGGAAGTTGGACTAGATGACCCTTGGGATTCCGTCC
The DNA here is from genome assembly GCA_029375565.1 of Gekko gecko. Lineage (NCBI taxonomy): Eukaryota > Metazoa > Chordata > Lepidosauria > Squamata > Gekkonidae > Gekko > Gekko gecko. The sequence goes on along the minus strand of JAPDNY010000010.1, from coordinate 122,382,881 downwards.
AGCCCCACTCCTCCACGTGCAGCTGCTGGTGTGACCTTGGGTCTGTCACAAGTTCTCTCGGAGCTGTTCCCTCAAGAGCAGTCTTTGAAAGAGCTCTCTCAGCCCCGCCTACCTCACTGGGTGTCTGTTGTGGGGAGGGGAGGGAAAGGCATTAGTAAGCCGCTCTGAGACTCCTTTGGGTAGTCAAGGGCGGGATATAAATCCAATCTCCTCCTCCTCCTCCTCCTCCTCCTCCTCCTCCTCCTCCTCTAAGCAATTAAGAGATACCACTAGCACGTTACGATATTGAATTGTTTTATAATTGAGTTGTTCTTAGATGAGTTTGTGATAATTTCAACTGTATTTATGCATTTCTTTTTATGTAAACTGCCCTGAGCTTGCCTTGGCGGCGAAGGCAGGGCATAAATTGAATGAATGAATGACTGAATAAATGGCCCGGAGATCAGTTCCGATCCCTAACGTTCTCCAGTGCCCACCTGGAAGTTGGCAACCTTAGCATCTGGACAAGGAGAAAGCACAGTTGGGGGAGATGGCTGTGGAGTATGGGGAAGCCTCGATGGCTGTGGAGTATGGGGAAGCCTCGGACTTCCAAAATCTGCCAGCAGAGACATCCCTTTAGAAGAAGAGAAGAAGAGATTGTTATGCCCTGCCCTTTCACTACCCGGAGGAGTCTCAGAGCGGCTTACAATCTCCTTTCCCTTCCCCTCCCCACAACAGACACCCTGTGAGGTAGGTGGGGCTGAGAGAGCTCTTGACAGAAACTGCCCCTGAGAGAACAGCTCTGAGAGAACTTGTGACCGACCCAGGGTCACACCAACAGCTGCAGGTGGAGGAGGAGTGGGGAATCAAACCCGGTTCTCCCAGATTAGAGTCCGCGCACTTAACCACTACACCAAACCGGCTCTCCTGACAGGACTGCTCCGGGTGCCACTGGTGTGTATAAACGACTGCACGGGAAATGAAAATGTCAGGGGAAATTTGGGGGGGGGAACTGTGGCCAAGATGGCTGTAGCAGCCCCTCCCTGACCTCTCCCTCTCCCACCCCTCTTGGTGAGAGGAGGGCCCACCGGCAGACTGTCCGTGGTGGTTTGATAACTCAAGTCCACTCAAGACCAAGGGCATCGCAGTCAAAAAGCCGTTTTTCTTTTTTGGCAAAACGAAGGACAAAGGAATAATTTATTTTCACTCTCTCTGCTGATGCCTGGGACGGAGAGCCAGCTACGTCGGAAACTACTAGGGTTGCCAGCTCTGAGTTGGGAAATACTTGGAGATTTGGGGGGTGGAGTCTGGAGTGGGCGGGGTCTGGGGAGGGGCGGGACCTCAGCACGGCGCAACACCACGGAGCCCACCCTCCAAAGTAGCCATTTTCATTTCCAAAGAGAGCCAGTTTGGTGTAGGTGGTTAGGAGCGCGGACTCTAATCTTGGAGAACTGGGTTTGATTCCCCGCGGCTCCACATGCAGCTGCTGGTGTGACCTTGGGTCAGTCACCAGTTCTCTCAGAACTGTTCTCTCAAGGGCAGTCCTTGAAAGAGCTCTCTCAGCCCCACCTACCTCACAGGGTGTCTGCTGTGGGGAGGGGAAGGGAAAGGAGATTGTAAGTCGCTCTGAGACTCCTTCGGGTAGTGAAGGGCGAGGTGTAAATCCAATCTCTTCTCCTCCAGGGGAACCGATGTCTGTACTCTGGAAATCAGATGTAAAAGCGGGAGATCTCCAGGCGTCTCCTGGAGCTTGGCAATCCAGGGACAGAGCCATGTTTTAGCATGATGCTGTGGGTGCTGCCCCAGGGACCACAACTTTTAAATGACATTTCATTGCCTGCCATTCTAGAAGGACCCGGAACTCTTCTGCGGTCTCACAAGCAGAGCCGTCTACATTATGAATGACTGTATCACAGCTATGGGAGCATGGCTCTGAAGGTTTCCAATTTCCAGGCTGTGCCTGGAGATCCCCTGGGATCCCAACCAGTGTTCCCTCTAAGCTGAGTTAGCGTGAGCTAGCTCACAGTTCTTAGCCTCCGGCTCACACATTGGCTCCAGAGCAAACTGATTCATGCAGTAGCCCAGTCGCTCGCTCGCAACTATAAAGCCAGTAGCTCACAAGGTAGAATTTTTTGCTCACAAGACTTCACAGCTAAGAGGGAACATCGTTCCCAACCAGTGCTCCCTCTAAGCTGAGTTAGTGTGAACTAACTCACATGTTTTTAGCCTCCGGCTCATACATTTTTGTCTTAGCGCAGGAAGGATGGATCCAGAACCAGCTAATTTATGCAGCAGCCAAATCGCTCGCTCACAGCTTTAATGCCGGTAGCTCACAAAGTACAATTTTTGCTCACAAGACTCCCACAGCTTAGAAGGAGCATTGGTCCCAACTCATCTCCAGACGACTGAGATCAGCTCCCCCGGAGAAAATGTTTCATTTGGAGGGTGGGCTGTCTGGCACTGTACCCCGCGGAGGTCCCTTCCCTCCCCAAACCTCACCCCCGCCACCCCCAGATGTCCAGAAATTTCCCAACCGGGAGTTGGCAACATGGTAGCCAGCCACATGGTATTTGACGGCCAGAGATTTCCAGCTTTTCACAAAGAAAAACCCAGCGTCTGGTCCTTATGGCTGCCGTCCAGTTTCAGTAAGGAAATGCATTTGGCCAGAGGTGGTCTCAACCAATGTTCCCTCTAAGCTGAGTTAGCGTGAGCTAGCCCGCCGTTTCTTAGCCTCCGGCTCACACCTTCTTGTCTTCGCTCAGGAAGGAGGGCTCCGGAGCAAGCTAATGTACGCAGCAGCCAAATGGGTCGCTCGCAACTTTAATGCCAGTAGCTCGCAAAGTAGGATTTTTGCTCACAAGACTTCACAGCTTCGAGGGAGCATGGGTCTCAACGGTCCCAGCTCCTTTCTCTGGCTGCAGCAGAGGCCTGTGACGTTTTGCATCCAGAGGCAGTGTTGTGCCGATCTAGGACCGGGGAGATCGAGGTTTGGATTTACAGTTACAGTGTGTTTATTGATGGTCAGCGACCCTATTCAAAAATACAGCAGCATAAAACCATATTTGGGTATAGTAGCTAAAAAGTACAGCATCAAGAACAAGGAGGAGGAGGAGGAAATTGGATTGGATTGAATTTATACCCCGGCCTTCACTACCCAAAGGAGTCTTAGAGCAGTTTACAGACTCCTTTCCCAGTTTGGTGTAGTGGTTAAGTGCGTGGACTCTGCTCTGGGAGAACCGGGTTTGATTCCCCCACTCCTCCACTTGCACCTGCTGGTGTGACCTTGGGTCAGTCACGAGCTCTGGCACAGCTGTTCTCTCAAGGACAGTTTCTGTCAGAAGTTCTCTCAGCCCCACCGACCTCACAGGGTGTCTGTTGTGGGGAGGGGAAGGAAGAGGAGTTTGTAAGCCGCTCTGAGAAGCCTTTGGGCAGTGAAGGGCAGGGTATATATCCAATCTCTTCTTCTTCTTCTTCTTCTTCTTCTTCTTCTTCTTCTTCTTCTTCCCTTTCCCCTCCCCACAACAGACACCCGGTGAGGTAGGTGGGGCTGAGAGAGCTCTTTCCAGAACTGCTCCTGAGAGAACAGCTCTGCAAGAAACTTGTGACCGGCCCAAGGTCATCCAGCCAGGTGCAAGTGGAGGAATGGGGGAATCAAACCCAGTTCTCCCAGATTAGAGTCCGCGCACTTAACCACTACACCGAACTGGTGTATATACAAGGCATCACATTACAAGAATAAAATATACCAATCCTCATGGGTTTGGATTACTCCTCTTCCAACGAAGGTGATCTTGGGCCAGTCGGTCTCTCCTGGAGCCAAGCTAGGGGATCAGGAGATGAGACCTGGTCCAGATCTCCAACCTCCCACTAAAAGAGGTCTGCTGGGGAAATTCCAGTTTGGTGTAGAAGAAGAAGAAGAGAAGAGATTGGATTTATACCCCGCCCTTGCAAAGGAGCTGCGGTGGCTCAAGTGGTTAAGACGCTGAACTGCAGGCTGTGGAAGGTCAGTAGTTCAGCAGTTCGAGACCCGAGAGTGCCGCATGACGGAGTGAGCTCCCGTCTCTAGTTCCAGCTCCTGCCAACCTAGCAGTTCGAAAGCAAGAAATTGCAAGTAGATAAATAGGTACCACTTCGGTGGGAAGGTAACAGCGTTCCGTGCGCCTCGGTGTTTAGTCATGCCGGCCACATGACCACGGAAATGTCTTCAGACAGCGTTGGCTCTTCAGCTTTGAAACGGAGATGAGCACCGCAACCCTAGAGTCGGATTCGACTGGCTTTCGAGCAAGGGAACCTTTACCTTTACCTTCACTACCCAAAGGTGTCTCAGAGCGGCTTACAAACTCCTTCACCTTCCCCTCCCCACAACAGACACCCTGTGAGGCAGGTGGGGCTGAGAGAGCTCTTGACAGAAACGGCTCTTTTTCAAGAACAGCTCTTATCAGAGCTATGGCTTGCCCGAGGTCATCCAGCCAGGTGCAAGTGGAGAAGTGGGGGAATCAAACCCAGTTCTCCCAGATTAGAGTCCGTGCACTTAACCACTACACCAAACTCGTTAAGAGCGGAGGACTCTAATCTGGGAGAACCAGGGTTGATTCCCCACTCCTCCTCCACATGCAGCCAGCTGGTGCGACTTTGGGTCAGTCACAAGTTCTCTCAGAGCTGTTCTCTCAGCAGCAGTTCTCTCAGAGCTCTCTCTCAGCCCCATCTACCTCACAGGGTGTCTGTTGTGGGGAGGGGAAGGGAAGGAGACTGTAAGATGCTCTGAGACTCTTGAGTGAAGGGTGGGGTATAAATCCAATCTCCTCCTCCTCCTTCCTCTCCCTGTTAGGTGGGAATGTAATCCCACTTGATATTAGTGTAGCCAACTTCCAGGTGGTGACTGGACACTTCCTGGAACTATAACTGATCTCCAGGCGACATTTTCCTGGAGAAAATGGCTGCTTTGGAGGGCGGTCTCGATGGCGTTACACCCCACTGAGATCCCTGTCCTCCCCAAACCCCGCCCTCCCCAAACTCCAGCCCCCAAATCTCCAGGAATTTTCCAGCCCAGAGATGGCAACCCTCCTTTGAGTTGCCTTATTCAGCGCATGAGCCCCTGCTGAGATCTTCTGGCTTATTTCCACAGCAGATGGAAACAAAGGCTAACTTCTCACTATGTCTCTTGCTCCCCCCCTAGATCCAGATACGCCGAATTCCAGTTCAACTGCCAGCCGTCCACGCAGTCCTCGACGGGATGCCGGAGGGAGAATTTTGCAGCCTGTCTCTTGGCCTACACTGGAATCATTGGTATACGACAGGTTTCATTCAAGTTTGATGACTGAGGGGGTACACAATGACCTTGACATCTGGGAGTCGTAGTAGATATCTCACTGAAAATGGCGAGACAGCTGGCGACTGCGATAAAAAAGGCCAACGCTATGCTGGGGATTGTTAGGAAGGGTATTGAAAACAGATCAGCCAATATCATAATGCCCCTCTATAAATCGATGGTGCGACCTCATTTGGAGCACTGTGTACAGGTCTGGTCACCTTAAAAAGGATATTATAGCTTTGGGAAAAGGGCAGAAGAGGGCAACTAGGATGATAAAAGGGTTGGAACACTTTCCCAATGAAGAAAGCTTAAAGGTCTTGGAGAAGCGACAGCTGAGGGGTGACGCGATCGAGGTTTATAAGATTATGCATGGGACAGAGCAGGCAGAGAAAGAGGTGCTTTTCTCCCTTTCTCACAAGACAAGAACTCGTGGGCACTCCATGAAATTGCTGAGCAGTCGGGTTAGAACGGATAAAAGGAAGTCTTTCTTCACCCAAAGAGTGGTTAATGCATGGAATTCACTGCCACAGGAGGTGGTGGCAGCTACAAGCATGAGTGGCTTCAAGAGGGAATTGGATAAACATATGGAGCAGAAGTCCATCAGTGGCTATTAGCCACAGGGTATAGATAGGGACTCTCAGGCTGGGGCAAGGGAGGCTCTGTATTCTTGGTGCTGGTGGGGGGGTCAACAGTGGGAGGGGCTTCTGGTGTCCTGGCCCCACTGCTGGACCTCCTGATGGCACCTGGTATTTTTGGCCACTGTGTGGCCCAGAGTGTTGGACTGGGTGGGCCATTAGCCTGATCCAACACTGGCTTCTCTTATGTTCTTATGAAATGAACCGCAAAAATGCTATGTGTGCCCTTCCCTAGTCACATATCAATGAGGCTTGATTCCTCCACCCGAGCTGCTCACCCACTGACCGGAACTCTCTCTTTCCTTGTCTCCACCCCGTCCTTGGCAGGTAGTCCCATCACCCCAAACTACATCGATAACTCCACCTCTAGCATCGCACCTTGGTGCACCTGCAACACCAGCGGAAACAGGCAGGAAGAGTGCGAGAGCTTCCTGCATCTCTTCACCGAAAATATCTGCCTGCGTGAGTATCGATGTACAAGGCCCTTGCTTCTTCCGGGTCTTTCCCAATAGTATGGGATTCCATCATGGTTTGCAAGGGTAGGGGTTCCAGCCAGGGCTTTTTTTTGTAGAAACAGCCTAGCAGGAACTCATTAGCATAACAGTCCACACCCAACAACAGGAACTTATTAGCATATTAGGCCACACCCCCATGTTACCAGAAGTGTGGTCATCCAGCCACAGCCACCTTTTGCTTCTTAGTCTGTTGATCTTGTTTGTTGTCAAAACCCCAGGGCTTTTTTCGAGCAGGGACTCCTTTGCATGTTAGGCCACACAACCCTCATGTAGCCAATCCTAATGCGTTCCTGCTGCTGGGTGTGGCCTGTTATGCTAATGCGTTCCTGCTGGGCGTGGCCAACTCGGGAGCCAGCCAGAACTCCGTTCCAGTGCGTTCCTGCCCCAAAATAGCCCTGGTTCCAGCTCTCTGCATCCAAGCTCTTAGCTAAGAAGAGAGAGGTGCTTCGGTCACTCAACCCCAGGCATCTGTTTAGGGTTGCCAGCTCCAGGTTGGGAAATACCTGGAGACTTTGGGGGTGGATCCTGAGGAGGGCGGGTTTTGAGGAGGGGAGGGGCTTCAGTGGGGTGTAATGCCATAGAGTCCACTTCCCAAAGCAGCCATTTTCTCCAGGGGGGGGTCTGTCACCTGAAGATCAGATCTAATAGTGGAAGATCTCCAACTACCACCTGGAAGTTGGTAACCCTACTCCTGTTGCTGGAAGGATGGGAGAGAAAACTCTCTGCCTTCTTAGAACAGATGTCTCAGTCCTTGAGCACAGCAAAGCGGGCCGGGCGGGCCTTCCCAAATGTCACAGGCCGGGAAGAAAAATCACCGCTGCCCCAGAAAAGGCGAGGCAGGCTACCAGCGCACCGAGCTTCATCAGCGTCCCAGGAAGGAGGCCTCTCCGTCACCGCTCAAGGAGACCTGACAAGAGGGGCCCTTGATTTGTCAGGAGGAAGCAAGAGATTGGATGCCGGCCACGGGGAGGACCGGCTGTCCCTGGAGGAGGACGCTTTTTGACAAGGACAGCCCTTGAAGACTTGCTGACGCGTCGGCCAGATGTTCCGTGCGCAGAAGGAGCCTTCAATCCATCTGCGGGCAAACAGGAAAGGACTCCCAGGAGCCGGGTGCGAGTTTGCAAGGAAACCTATCAAGGACTGGTTGGACATTCCTTCGCAGAGGAGGGTGCAGGGCTGGGACCACCGGACTGGGGTCTGCTCTTCAGGCATTCCCCCGAACCTCTGAACAGCCAACACCTGTGCACGTGAGCTGCATGGACACATCTCCATGAACTAGGGTTGCCCAGGTCCTCTCGTCAGTTCAGCGGGGGATTTGGGGGGCCTTCTGGGGGTGGGCGGGGCTCCGGGCCTTCGAGACCCACCCCCAAGCTGCATGTGGCAGGGAGCACATGGCCCACCGATCAGGTGAAGCCCTTTAAATCACTGCAGGAGGGGAGGAAGATGAGTGGCCACAGCTTAGGGGCGGGGCTTGGGGGCGGGGCTTCCCCTGCCAGCTAGCTGGCCGGCAGATTGGAGTCCCCGGAAGCAGGGAAACCCCCGCTGGGACCGGGGGGCTGGCAACCCTACCATGAACCGTGGCTGCCATACCTCTCCTCTCCCCCCCCTTCAGATTCCTAGACATGGGAATGATAGAGTGGGTGGCACCAATGTCGGGCTTTTGGGAATATTCCTTCTGTTCAAAACTCCCTGCCAATGGAGAATCAGCACCACACACAAAGCCGGGGGGGGGGGATAAAATTGGGGGAGGAATAGAAGCATGGGATGTGATTATCTAGAATCATAGAATCGTAGAGTTGGAAGGGACCTCCAAGGTCGTCTAGTCCAACCCCCTGCCCAAGGCAGGAAATTCACAAATACCTCCATCCCCACACACTCCCAGTGACCACTATTCCATGCCCAGAAGATGACAATAAACCTCCAGGATCCCCAACCAAACTGGCCTGGAGAAAGATGGCTTCCTGACCCCAAAGTGGTGATCAGCATTTCCCTGGGCGTGTAAGAAAGGGCCGTGAGAACTGAGCACTGAAGCAACCCTTCCTGCCCTCCCTCTTGCGATCTGCCTAAGTTCACAGAATCCACACTGCTGTCAGATGGCCATCAAACCTCTGCTTGAAAACCTCTTCCAAAGGAGGAGAACCCACCACCTCCTGAGGAAGCCTGTTCCGCTGAGGAACTGCTCTAACTGACAGGAAGTTCTTCCTAATGTTTAGCCGAAAACTCTTCAGATTTAATTTCAGTCGGTTGGTTCCAGTCCGACCTTCTGGGGCAACAGAAAACAACTCCGCCACATCCTCTAGATGACAGCCCTTCAAGTACTTGAAGATATTTCTCATATCTCCTCTCAGTCGTCTCCTCTCCAGACTCAACATACCCAGCTCCTTCAGCTTTTACTCCTAGGACTTGGGAGTCCAGACCTCTCGCCATCACCACGGGATGCGATTACCTGAATTGTTCCATTATCTGCAGCAGCAAGCCCGTGAAGCAGGCAGGGAGCGTGGGGGATAGAGGCTTGTCTCCCCACCCCCATATAGACTTGCAGCGCTAAAACCACTGTCCCGGAAATAAGCCCCGTTGAATAAAATGGGACTTCTTTCCAAATAGAGCTGTTCGGGATTGCTTCCGCCGAGGCTTATCTCGACCTTAGAATGCAAGAAGAGAGAGAGAGAGAAAAGAGAGAGATCAGCGATAAGGAATAATCAGTTTATCTCTCCAAGAAATGAAAAGTGCTGAGGCAGGATCTGAGGTCTCTCGGCCTTCCTCTTAACTCGCAGTTAAAACGAAGAAGCAGCCGCGGGAATGGAGGGCTTTGAAGTGCTCCGAGTGCTAAACGGGCACAAAGGGAAAACAAGCCCCCTGCTCTGTTTCAGTGCAAAAGCAAATTCAGCTCTCCGCACCCAACAGACTTAACTCTTTGAGAAAAAGTGTGGTGTAGCAGTTAGCCCCCCCCCCGGCTAGGACCCGGGTGACCTGTGTTCGGATCTTCACACTACAACAACGAACAGTACAGAACACAGTAGAAAATAGCAAAGAATAATAGAAAACAACTGTGAGCTGAATTTCCTGCATATATATATATATATCCAGAAGGAGACTTCAACAAAGTGAAATGCATATATAGTCAGGAACAGGGCTATTTTGGGGCAGGAACGCACAGGAACGGCGTTCCGGCTGGCTCCCAAGTTGGCCACGCCCAGCAGGAACTCATTAGCATAGGAGGCCACACCCCAAATCAGAAACTCATTAGGACTGGCCAGATTAGGGGGGTGTGGCCTAACATGCAAAGGAGTTCCTGCTCCAAAAAAAAGCCCTGGGTTTTGACAACAAACAAGGTAAACAGAACAAGAAGCAAAAAAGTGGGTGTGGCTGGATGACCCCACTTCTGGTAACATGGGGGTGTGGCCTAATATCCCAATGAGCTGTGCTGTCAGGGGTGTGGCTCAATATGCTAATAGGTTGTACTGTTGGGTGTGGCCTATTATGCTAATGAGTTCCTGCTGGGCTTTTCTACAAAAAAAGCCCTGGTCAGGAATGAATCTATACATATAATCCATCATGGGAAATACAGAAGCCAACAAGATCCATCATAGGAAAATACAGAGTCCAAAGTCTAAATAGACAAGATAAATATCCTACACTTTCCCTAGGTAATTTTCAGTGTTTCAGATAGTACTTTTTTAAAACAATATTTCAAAAAGACTGATCCCAATCATACAAAAGAGTCCTATTAAATTCATTATACTGTTATCACTGTTGCATAGAGTCTCATTAAATCTTACCAACAATTGGGAGTCTTTAGTTGCTGTAGATTTCCCGGGTTGTGTGGCCGTGGTCTTGGCATTGTAGGGTCTGACCTTTCATCAGTAGCAGTTCTCCAGGGTTATGATCATGCTAATGGAGGAGCTTTCCTGAGGAGGTTCTTTTGTATACGGATTATTTCTTGAGGAGGTTTCCTGTTTCCTGAGGAGGTTTCCTATTTAAATAATAAATAATGACTCAGCCCTACCCCACTTTCTGGAGTAGATATAAATTACCAGCCTACCATTTTTCCGCTCACCTTGACACAGAGAGTACTTCATCTTTCTGTGTCATGCCTCTGAGGATGCCAGTCACAGCTACTGGCGAAAGGTCAGGTCCTACAATGCCAAGACCACGGCCGCACAACCTGGAAAATCTACAGCAGCTAATGAACTCCAGCCGTGAAAGCCTTTGACGACAACATATTGGGAGTCTCATTCCGTGTCCTTATAGGATAATGCTATTCCGTTTCTCTGCAAAACAGAATTCCTCCTTAGAATTTTACGTAAAAATTAAGGATATTCTAAGGAACAGCACAATATATGGGCCACAAAACCAACCACGTAGGGGTCTTTTGGGGGGGGAGTGCACCGGAGCACAGCTCCGGGAGCTCAGGAGCCAAGTCCCGCCCCCAGCCGGCATCCCGGGGAGTCTTTCAGGCAGCCGAATGTCAATTTCAGTTCCATTATATCCTATGGGCCATTGAAGTCAATGGTGAAAACATAGGGTATATTCTGGGGGCTGGAGGGGAGGGGATTTGAGGGAGGGGCTCCAAACTCACAGGGTAGCTGATGGAGCCTCTCCCCAAGATACCCACCAAGTTTCAAGAACATTGGATCAGGGGGTCCAATTCTATGGGCCCCTAAACAGGTTGCCCCTGTTCCCTCCATTGTTCTCTATGGTGGGGAAAAAGTAACTCTCCTAGCTCCCCCACCCAGACCAGCTGGGGAAGGGAAGGGGAGGCTTTTGAAGATGCCTCCCCCCCTTTTGCTTCCCCTTCTAACATCACTTCCGGTGATCTCAGGGGATGTGGCATATGCTAATAGCCTAATAGCTCATTAGCATACCATATGCTAATGAGCTCCTGCAGCTGTTTTTCTACGAAAAGACCCCTGCAACCACATATACTCACTTAACATTGGGCAAAGTCCCCTAAGCTTTAGTCAGCACCGCTCAAGGCTGCTTCTATGGAACAGGACCAAAACGTGCCTCCGAGCAGTGTTCCCTCTAAGCTGAGTCAGTGTGAGCTAGCTCACAGTTTTTTAGCCTCTAGCTCACACATTTTTGTCTCAGCTCAGGAAGGACGGCTCTAGAGCAAACTAATTTAATGCAGTAGCCAAATCGCTCGCTCACAACTTCAATGCCAAAAGCTCACAAAGTAAAATTTTTGCTCTCAAGACTCCACAGGTTAGAGGGAACATTGCTTCAGAGTATCCGGCATACTGGGTCTACATTGAATGCTGCTGGTTGTATCCTGCTGGCATTTAAAGATGTAGAAGCCTTTGTTGTATTTGCACCTAAGTAATCAAAGTTGTCGTCTCCGGGCGTCTGTATTTTCCCACGATGGATTATATGAATAGATTCATTCCTGACTACATATGCATCTCACTTTGTTGAAGTCTCCTTTTGTATAATTATTTTTTTTTTCGGGAAATTCATCTCACAGTTGTTTTCTCTTGCTCTTTGCCAGATCTACACTCTGACACAAAGCTCAGTGACAGGCCCAGTCTGCATCTAGCATTCGCTCCGCCGTTTTACCAAACCCACACTGGAACAGAAAAAGATGCGGCTCAAAACCACATTCGAATAACCCCGGGCCAACGCCGTACTGACTGCAGAGTCACCCCTGAACTGCCATCAAATGGCCATGAATCTATGCAGACAGTTCCATAAAATCGAGAGATCAGACGAAGTAAATGCGGCATGCAGTCTGGGTGCTGCCATAAAATCTGACGATAAATCAAAGTGAAAGGGGGCATGCAATGCAGAGGGGAATTTCTGTTCCAGCATGGGTTTGGTAAAGATAAAAGGTAAAGGTAAAGGTTTCCCTTGCTCGAAAGTCAGTCCAATCTGACTACAGGGGTGCGGTGCTCATCTCCATTTCCAAGCCGAAGAGCCAGCACTGTCCAAAGACGTTTCCACGGTCATGTGGCTGGCATGACTGAACGCCAAGGTGCACGGAACGCTGTTACCTTCCCACCGAAGCGGTATCTATTTAGCCACTTGCAATTTCTTGCTTTCGAACTGCTAGATTGGCAGGAGCTGGGGCCAGAGACGGGCGCTCACTCCGTCATGCAGCACTCACGGGTCTCAAACTGCTGAACTACCGACCTTCCGGTCTGCAGTGTCTTAACCACTGAGCCACCACAGCCCCCGGGTTTGGTAAAACAGCGGAGCAAATGCTAGATGCAGACTGGGCGTACATTTCCACCCTAAGCCTTTTTACAGGGTTGCTGCAGGGGTCTTTTTTGGGGGGAGTGCACCTCAGGAGCCAAGCCCCGCCCCCAGCTGGCGTCCCAGGGAGTCTTTCAGGCAGCTGAAGGTCAATTTCAGCTCCATTGTATCCTATGGGCCATTGTAGTCAATGGTGAAAACATAAGGTATATTCTGGGGGATGGAGGGAAGGGGGCTTGAGGGAGAAGCTCCAAACTCACAGGGTAGCTAATGAAGCCTCTCCCCAAGATACTCACCAAGTTTCAAGAACATTGGACCAGGGGGTCCAATTCTATGGGCCCCCAAACAGGTTGCCCCCATTCCCTCCATTGTTCTCTATGGTGGGAAGAAAGTTAATGGCCCATAGGATATAATGGGGCCGAATTGCCGCTGAATTTCTTTCATTCCCTCCTTTCCTTCTCTCCTTTTCCTCTTTCCCTCGTTCTTCTCTTCTCTTCTGTTTTTTCCTCCTTTCCCTGTTTCCCTCCTTCTTCCCTTTCTTTCCCTCCTTTCCTTCTCTTTCTTTCCCTCTTTCCTTCCTTCTTGCCTTCTCTCTACTCTCTCTCTTTCCTTCCTTCTTTCCTCCTTCTGTGGCCCAACTCTAGTGAGAAGGAGTTTAAACTTTAAAGCCCTTCTCTCTTAGCTCCCCCACCCAGGCCAGCTTTTGAATAGGCCTCCCCCTTTTGCTTCCCCTTCTGACATCACTTCCGGTGATGTCAGGGGGCGTGGCATATGCTATTCACCTAAAAGCTCATTAGCATAACATATGCTAATGAGCTCCTGCAGCTCTTTTTCTATGAAAAGACCCCTGGGTTGCTGTGAACAAAAAAAACTGGGTGAGGGAGAGCTACGTACGCTGCCTGAAGAACTTTAGAAGAAGGGTGGGAATGCTGTTGACGTTGTTTACCTGGATTTCAGTAAAGCTTTTGACAGGGTCCCCTGTGATGTTCTGATGGGTAAACTAGAGGGGATGCACTCCCCCTGACTGGCAGTCTTTAAACAGCGGCCGGAGAAACACTGGTCAGGGATGCTGTAGGCTGATCCTGCATTGAGCAGGGGGGTTGGACTAGATGTCCTCTATGGACCCTTCTGGCTCTTTGTGATTCTATGAGGGAGAGGTCCAAATGCACCAGACCCAGGCCGACAGCTGCCGGCTTCACCGTTGAAAGCTCTTACCCTTCCCAGTCCAGTCTTGTCAGCAGCCCCTTTAAATGCCTCTAGAACGGGGGTCCTCAACTTTTTTGAGCCACATTTGGAGTTCTGACAGGGCGTGGTGGGCGCAGCTACAAAATGGCTGCCACAAAATGGCTGCCGCAGGAGGTGGAACCAGCCACAACATGGCTGCCGCAGCTTCGCTTCAGTCACACAGCGCAGGCCCTCGCACTGTGGTGGCAGCTGCTACCAAAGCAACAAATCTCCAGCGGCCAATCAAATCTCCAGCGGCCAATCAGAAGCCTTTCTGGGCAAAAGCTCCACCCACTCCCGAGAAACACTTGGCGGGTCCTAGAAAAGGTGTTGTGCTGGCCACTGTGGTGCCTACGGGCACCACATTTGGAACCCCTGCTCCCAAATGGGACTTTCTCTTCCTGGGGTGGGGAGGGTCCCATGGGCAAGGGGGATACCACCCCAGATACTTTTGTCCCCAATTAGTTGGGGAACAAAAAAGTTGGAGGTCGGAACATGGCTGCATCCAGTCCACAGTGCGGAAAGGTGTCTACCTTATTGAATGGTTTAAAAGCTCCCACCATGTAAAAAAAGCCAGCATCTCAAGAGAGAAAGAATCGAGCCTGGCCTCACGGTGACAAGTCTAGGTTCTAGACAAGGCTAGGCACAGGCATGGAACCAGAGAGAGAGATCTGGGAGTCGTAGTAGATAACTCACTGAAGATGTTGAGACTGTGTGCGACTGCAATAAAAAAGGCCAATGCTATGCCGGGGGTTATGAGGAAGGGAACTGAAAACAAATCAGCCAGTGTCATGATGCCCCCGTATAAATTGACGGTGTGACCTCATTTGGAGTACCGTGTACAGTTCCGGTCACCACACCTCAAAAAGGATATTATAGCATTGGAAAAAGTGCAGAAAAGGGCAACTAGGATGACAAAAGGGGTTGGAACACTTTCCCTATGAAGAAAGGTTGAGGCGCTTGGGGCTCTTTAGCTTGGAGGAATGACAGCTGAGGGGTGACATGATCAAGGTTTACAAGATTATGCATGGGACGGAGCAGGTAGAGAAAGAGGTGCTTTTCTCCCTTTCTTACAATACAAGAACTCATGGGCACTCAATGAAGTTGCTGAGCGGTCGGGTTAGAACGGATAAAAGAAAGTCTTTCTTCACCCGAAGAGTGATGAACACATGGAATTCACTGCCACAGGAGGTGGTGGCAGCTACAAGCATGGACAGTTTCAAGAGGGAATTAGACAAGCATATGGAGCAGAGGTCCATCAGTGGTTATTAGCCACAAGGGATAGATAGGGAGTCTGTATTCTTGGTGCTTCGGGGGGTCAGCAGTGGGAGGGCTTCTAGTGTCCTGGCCCCACTGCTGGACCTCCTGATGGCCCCTGGTATTTTGGGCCACTGTGTGACACAGAATGTTGGACTGGATGGGCCACTGGCCCAATCCAACGTTGGCTTCCCTCTTATGTTCTTACGTTCTTAATCTAGTCCTATGGAAGCAAGGGGCTCCTTGGCTGAGGCCGTAGAACACCTGCTGGCAGAATGACCGGGGTCTGGGGGTAAAGCGGGGGGGGCGCTGTGCCACTCTCAAAACAGTCCGGCTTTTGTCTTCCAGAAAATGCCATCCAGGCCTTTGGCAACGGGACGTACCTGAGCTCCGCCCTGGGCCCTTCCACCCCTCCGACCACGCAGCTGCGCAAACAGGAGCGCAACGCCAACAAAGCGGCCGCCACCCTCCGAGAGAACATCTTCGAACAGCTACAGCCCACCCAGGTATGGGTGCCTCGTAGGAAGGTCTTGCCCGGCTCGACTCGCTGACTTAAAACCACCTGCCTACCGAGTGCGTTTTTACTCCACTGCTCCTCCGAGGAGTTTGGGGCAGTGCGTATCGTTCTCCCTTCTCCTGTGGTGTAGACAAGGCTCAGCGAGGGAGACCTACGAGTCCAAGGTCACCAAGTGAGCTTCCTTGCAGAGTGGAGACTTGGGCCATGGTCACACAGCAAGGAAATTGCGATTTGTTCCTGGTATAAAATAATCGGGAATAGTTTTCTTCAGGTTAGGATGATCACATATCCCTCCCTGAGCCGGAAGCATTGCGCGAGGAGGCTCTGGGCACTGTCTACATGTAGCTGGCCCCTCTCTCTCCCCCGCCCGCTCGCCTGCCAGCCCGTCCGGCACTTCCTTCCCCCTGCCTGCCTTCGGCAAATTTCTCCACCGCCTCCTGCTGCCTGACCAGCCCCGGCTCTACACTGCTGGCAAGCCGAGTCCTCCTTCCCTCCCCTCCTAACGCCGCAGCTTCGGGTCGGCCGCCCACTTGCCTGCAAGCCCGCCCAGCACTTCCTTCCCCGACCACCTTCCCCCACCCGCAACTTTCCATTCTGCCTCCTGCTGCCCGCTGCAGCTTCATTCCTGGGGCGGGCTGAAGCTTTCTCCACGCTTGATGGGCGCATGGACGTGTAATTTTTTAAGCACAGGATTGCTCAAGCACTCAGCCAGAAGCTGTTTAAAAAAAGAAAAAGAAAAAACCCTCACTGTGCAAAGAACGTTCAGACGGCCCTAATCACAATCATTGCAAGAGGTGGCTGTCCAGAGGGGCGAAATCGCGCATTCAAAGCACAAGTGCCGGGAAAATACCTGATTTTCCAGGGAGCAGGAAAACCCGGGAGTGTTGCAGGAGTGAGCCCGCTTCGGCACGGGAGGCGGATTGGTGCATGTGAACGTGAAATTTACATGCGTGAGGGAACAGCAACAAACCCCGATCAAAAGGCCAGTGTGACCGCACCCTTGAACTAAGATTGCCTGTTCTATGTTGGGAAATTCCTGGAGATTTGGGGAGGGACGTCAGTGGGCCATAATGCCATAGACTCCGCCCATTTTTGCCATCTTCTGGGCAAGGAGCAGGGTTTGCTGCAGGTGTGGAGGGGGAGGTATTTGTGAATTTCCTGCATTGTGCGGGGGGTTGGACTAGATGACCCTGGCGGTCCCTTCCAACTCTATGACTCTAGGTAGGTAGCCATGTTGGTCTGAAGCAACAGAACAAACTTTGAGTCCGGGGGCACCTTTAAGACCAACAAAGTTTTATTCTGGTTATAAGCCTACACACGAAAGCTTATACCTAGAATTAAACCTTGTTGGTCTTGGAAGTGCCCCCGGACTCAAATTTTGTTCCAATCCATCGTTCTGAGCTCCGCACAGGAAGGACAAGGCCCAGCTGCGATGTTGTGTGAGGCTCCAACCGGGTTCTACCGGGGCCGGTTTTGCAAAATTCGCTGACTACGAAGCTGGCGCGGAGAGAAGCGCCACCGCGATCATAGAGCCATTTCGTCCGGCCGATTCTCAGGTTCCTCACGCTGCTTTGGGTAACTAGGAAGATATGAACTCCATCCCTGGGAGCCAAACGGCTCATTATATGCTGAGTACACAGCGCTGCATTACTAAAATTTAATAACCTGCGAGGCTGGAAGAGGTTCAGACCTAAACACGAGCCGCCGAGAGTCGTGAATGACCTATTCATAAAAGGCTTCGGCTGCAATCGGGTGCTTAATATAGCGGAATGGTGTTTGATCGCTTTCCCTGTAATGGATATATTTACCCATTTAGGGGCACCGATTAGGGGCGGAGAAGCCCCAGGGGAGACATAGCTCAGTGGGAAAGCACCTGCTTTGCATGCAGAAGGTCCCCGGTTCCATCCCCAGCATCTCCAGTTAAGCAGGTCTCTCAGGTAGGGGGAAGAGAATTCTCCTCTCCCTGACGCTTAAAGCACAAGACTAAATGGAACAATAGCTTGATAGAAGAAAGCAGGTCTTTGCCCTGACCGGGTTTGGCCCAGGCTAACCGTATCTTGTCAGATCTCGGAAGTTAAGCAGGGTCAGCAATGAGTAGGACTTGGATGGGAGACCACCAAGGAAGTCCGGGGTTGCTATAACAGAAGCAGGCAATGGCCAAGCCAACCCTGAAGATCTCTTGGTGTGAAAACCCTACAGGGCTATCCAAAGTCAGTCAGCGCTTCATTGTTTGGTGTAGTGGTGAAGTGCGTGGACTCTGATCTGGGAGGACCGGGTTTGATTTCGCACTCTTCCACTTGCAGCTGCTGGATGACCTTGGGCACACCATAGTTCTGTCAGAGCTGTCCTTGAAAAAGAGCAGCTTCTATCAGAGCTCTCTCAGCCCCGCCAACTCACAGGGTGTCTGTTGTGGGGAGGGGAAGGGAAAGGAGTTTGTAAGCCGCTCTGAGACTCCGTGTGAAGGGCGAGGCATAAATCCAATCTCCTCCTCCTCCTCCTCCTCCTCCTCATCACCATCATCATCATCATCATCATCATCATCATTATTATTATTATTATTATTATTATTATTATTATTATTACAGGCACTTCATTGTTCTAATCTCATCAGATCTTGTGAAGCTAAGCAAGGTCAGCCCTGGTTAGTCCTTGGATGGGAGATCACTAAGGAAGTCCCGGGTTGCTACACCAACCAGGCTCGTAGCTACAATGGGGCTTTGGGGGCCTCTGCCCCCTTTCTTAAAGGCCCAGCCCAACAAGAATTTCTCCTGTAAATGCTTTTTTCAATCATTTTCAATCATTTTTTTAAAAGGCCTGCGCTCCTTTAAGCAGAGTGGGGCGCTGTACCTGACTGAGTCCCACGTTGAGCAAGGGGGTTGGAGTAGGTGTCCTCTAGGATCCCTTCTAACACTGTGTCAAGAAACTGGTCTCCTTTGAGAGCGTTTTCCTGCCTAAGTATTGCCTTTCTTGACTATAGAAGTCATCACCCCCCACACACACCTGCCGGCTTGTTATCAGAATGGTTGCTTCGCCTGGCAGAAGTGATTAACTTGCGGCAGCTGAGAACTGTCATCTAAAGTGGTTGACAGCTTGCAGTCTAGAGATCTATCCTGGTCACAGCTTTCTCTTGGCGAAATGGCTTTTCTTTCTGCATGGAGGACTTCAGCCCCGCCAGAAAAGAAAACCTGCCCCACAGGTCACAAACTCCTGGCTACGGGCCTGACGCCAAGGCAGGCAAACGGCAAGCCACCTCTGTTCATCTCTTGCCTTGGGAACCCTGGAGGGTCACCATAAGTCATCTGCGACTGGACAGCTCTTTCCTCCACCGCCACCACCACCCCTCAAAGCAGGTGTATGTCTTAGGGAAAGGGTAGACCTCAGTGTCACGACATCGGGTTTGCCCGTTCGATCCCGTCCATCTTCAGCCATGACCAACCAAAGACCAACTGTGTAATAAAACCACAACAAAGCGTGAAATACAAATTGTTACCGACAATCATAACATATTGAAAGCATCACCAACAAAATACACAAATCCAATAAAGGAGCACCACTACAAACATAGATAATCCATAGATGCTAAATGGCCGGCCAAAAATAACTCGGACATCGGCCAAGCACCTTGGAAATGAAGATATCGGGGCATGCTACTTCCTTCGTTACATGTCATTGACATTAACTGTGGACCATTTTGATTCTTTAGCTGGAGAAGGCAGGGTTTGGTGAAGGGAGGGCCCGCAGCTGGGTGTGATACCATAGAGTCCACCCTCCAAAGCAGCCATTTGTCTCCAGACGAACTCAGGGCCAGTTTGGTGTAGTGGTTAGGGACACGGACTCTAATCTGGGAGAACCGGGTTTGATTCCCCACTCCTCCACGTGCAGCTACTGGAGTGACCTTGGGTCAGTCGCAAGTTCTCTCAGAGCTGTCCTCTCAAGAGCAGTCCTCGAAAGAGCTCTGCCTACCTCGCAGGATGTCTGTTGTGGGGAGGGGGAGGAAAGGAGATTGTAAGCCGCTCTGAGACTCTGAGTGAAGGGGGGGTATAAATTTAATCTCTCCTTCTCCTTCTCCTCCTCTCAGAACTCTCTCAGCCCCACCTACTTCACAGGGTGTCTGTGAAGATTGTGAGCCACTCTGAGACTCCTTCAGGTAGTGAAGGGCAGGGTATAAATCCAATCTCCTCCTCCTCCTCCTCCTCTTCTTCTTCTTCCTCTTCTGCTTCTTCTCCTGGAGATTGTGGAGTCCTCTCTTTAGGGAGGACTGGTTTTCTCTTTAAATGTGCTCTTCACTTTTATAAACTGGGAAGATTCGGCTGCCACCAGGAAATTAAGGATTTCCAAACCTTCTTTTGCTGGTAAGGTGACCTAGAGTCGGGGCTTTTCAGGGATCTATGTGGTCCTGAGGACAGATAGAACTAAATTCGGGATAAACTTGAACAAAAGATGATTTATTGAAGTAAGAACAAAATATGAGGTTGGTTATTCTGTAACTGTTTTGGATAAAGGGCTGTGAAAATATGTCCATCAAATGTATCACACGCACAGTCTTTTTTCCTTTATTTTTTGTTTGTTTGACACTCAGTTCCAACATTAACAGGAGTCACTCTTTCCTATAGTCAGCCACACAGGCTAAGGACCTATATACTGACCTCTTTAAGAACTCTCTCAGAACTAACTGAACACTCACTGACTTAACTCTCCAACTGAACAATTCCAACTGATTTTCCTAACAGTCTCTCATAACTGACACACTGACACACCCACACAGATTCACTTCAAAAACCCCTCCCACACTCTGTCATTCACCAATCCCAGCACATTTGCCTCTCTCAATCACTCTAGTCTACTAACCATGCACTCCAGCCAAGCATTTAAAGGCACACACACACACTCATAAAACAGGGAATCATTACAGAGATCAATTGTAATTCCAGGAGATCTCCAGGCCTAAAACACACAGGCAACCACGTACTATCCAAGCCCGTGTGCTTTGCACCTGAGGCCCTTTCTCATAGGCAACCCCATCTAAAAACCTTTAATAATATCTTCGAAGAAGCCGGCTGGTTTCAGGCCTTGCCTAATATCTGTAGAGTCACTCCAGCGGCCAGGATTGGGCCCAGTGTTCTTTGCTCCACTTGGAGCACCGATTTGGCCACACCGATTACTTTCCCCCAAAATCAGGTTTTCCGTTTGTGACTAGATCATCTGGGATTCTTGCATCTTGAGCACAGATGGTCGCTAAGCCTGTCATTTTAATGGGTGCTAAAAAAATTTAAGCATCGCCGTTGTGGTTATTTAACATTTGTTCATGTTAGCTCTTTATTAATATCATAAAAAGTATTAAAATATAGACCGTGAGGGGTGTCCCCCCTTCAGCTACTGTGCCTGTGAGCACGGCGAGGATCTGAAAGGAGACTGTTTCAACAGGGATGTTTGAATCATATGCTGTATATTGTATGCTGTATGCCACAGTGGCTCAGAGATTAAGACGCTGAGCTGCCGACTGGAAGGTCGGTAGCTCAGCAGTTCGAGTCCCGAGTGTGCCACATGACGGAGTGAGCTCCCGTCTCTGGCCCCAGCTCCTGCCAACCCAGCAGTTCGAAAGCAAGACATTGCAAGTCGATAAATAGGGACTGCTTCAGTGGGAAGGTAACAGTGTTCCGTGCACTTCGGCATCTAGTCATGCCGGCCACATGACCAGGGAGACGTCTTTGGACAGTGCTGGCTCTTCAGCTTGAAAACAGAGATGAGCACCGCCTCCTAGAGTCGGATTCGACTGGCTTTCAAGGAAGGAAAACCTTTACTTTTTTATAGAGCAGGACTCTGAAGAGACAGCAGTATAGGTTAAATAAATACACTTCTTCGGCCTGGCAGCTGAATTCTCCCCAGCTAAGCTGTTTGGGTCCTGACCTGGATGGCCCAGGCTAGCGCAGTCTCATCAGATCTCAGAAGCTAAGCAGGGTCGACCCTGGTTGATACTTGAATGGGAGACCATCATCAAGGAAGTCCAGGGTTGCTATGCAGAGGCAGGTAATGGCAGACCCACCTTTGTTCCTCTCTTGCCTTGACCTGGAATGGCCCAGGCTAGGCCGGTATCATTAGATCTGCGAAGCTAAGCACGGTCAGTTCACAAAGTTGTTCAGGGTGGCGAGAACCAGGGAGGATTGTGAGGCACTCCAAAGGGATCTGTCGAGGATGGGCGAGTGGGCGTCAACGTGGCAAATGGCGTTCAATGTGGCCAAGTGCAAAGTGACGCACATTGGAGCCAAAAATCCTAACTATAAATACACGTCGATGGGGTCCAAACGGGCAGAGACTGACCAAGAGGGTGATCTTGGAGTGGTAGGAGATAACTCAGTGAAAACGTCGAGACAGGCTGCACCTCCAAACTGCTGGTATTCCGAGGAGGTCTCCCATCCAAGTACTTGCCAGAGTCGACCCTGCTTAGCTTCCGAGATATGATGAGGTCACACTTACCTGAGCTATCCAGGTCTGGATGAGACCTGATTGACTGTGCAGATTAAAATAATACCCCCTGAATATTGGCAGTGGCCACCACACTGTGGTTTCATTCTCTCTCTCAATTCCCTTTCCCCATGTATTTTCTTACATCCCTCCTCTTGCCCCCTCTTGCACCGAGATCTCTTCTGTGGGTGTGGCTTTGCTTCCTGTGGCCGCCATTCCGCAGTGGGCTCCGCCTCCCGCGACAGCCATTTTGTGCCTGCACTCACGACCCTGAGTCAGAATTCTAAGGGTGCCTGCAAGGTTTAAAAATGTCGGGAATCCCTAGGATAGAGGCCAACCGACAGACCGGGCGCTAATGTCTTGCCCTTGTCTCTTTCCAGGTATCTGTCGAGGAGAAACTTCTGGGAGGTGCCACTCGTCTCGCGTCCGACTCTTCCAATGCAGTGATGGCTTCCGCCACGAGCGACTGGTTGATGCTACAGGGCTCCGTGTCTGTCATTACCTTGCTCTTGGCGTCCATGTGAATGGGAGTCGTCTCACTCTCGAGAGAGCCCTGACTGGATTGCTCTTTGTTTCTTTACAACTCGGGAAGAAGAGGAGAAAAGGCCCTGCCTGCCTCTTTTCCCTCTTCTTTGGTATTATATGGAGACAAAAAAGAAGAAAAAAAAAAGAGAAAGCTCATTTCATCAGCTTGTTCACCGACACCTTTCTGGGTGAGCAAGTCGGCGTTCATCACGGGGAGGAGACACACGGATCGGGCCCATCGCAGACCGGAGCGAAGGCTCCAGTCAGGACTAATCCACATTCGTTTCATGTTTTCATGTCGGCAAGTCACAGTTGAAGTCGTCCGTTTCGATGCGGCCAAAATGGTATTTTCGGGAAACCAACATGGCGGAACGACGGATTATTTCGGTCTCGGAAACCGTTGGAAAAAACTGGACCAAGCTAGGAGAACGCAAACCCCCAATCTGTCCGTGCGTGTCAGAACGATCACCTTCTGTCGCACGAATCCCAGCGACTTCTGGTAATGACGTTACATAAAAGTAGGGTTGTATAATCTGGCCACAAGAACTGGTTTGTCCAGATACAGAGTGGGAAACAGATTGAGTACTCTACATGGCCACCGTGAACTGGACTTCCGTGTTTCCCATTATACTTCAGCGAGAGATGGAAATGGCGGACTGTCTTTGAAGAAATGGGTGGTGCTGTGGGAAGATAACCTTCTTTGAAGATTCTTGGAAACGGAAGGGAGCTACGGTGCTGGCAAAACAGAATGACTGGCCCCATATTGGAAGAAGAATTCATTCTTACCAAGAACTGACTGACATAAGAACATCAGAAGAGCCCTGCTGGATCAGACCAGTGAGGGTCCATCTAGTCCAGCATCCCATCTCACACAGTGGACAACCAGTTCCTCTGGAGGACCAACAACAGGGCAGAGAGGCCGAAGCCTTCCCCTGATAAGAACATCAGAAGAGACCTGCTGGATCAGACCAATGGTCCATCTAGCCCAGCATCCTGTCTCACACAGTGGCCAACCGGTTCCTCTGAAGGGCCAACAAGAGGGCATAGAGGCCGAGGCCTTCATAAGAACATGAGAAGAGCCTTGCTGGATCAGAGCAGTGGTCCATCTAGTCCAGCATCCTGTCTCACACAAACCAGTTCCTCTGGAGGGCCAGCAACAGGGCAGAGAGGCTGAGGCCTTCCCTTGATAACATCAGGAAGAGCCTTTCTGGATCAGACCAGTGAGGGTCTATTTAGTCCAGCCTCCTGCCTCACACAGGGGCAAACCAGTTCCTCTGGAGGGCCAACAACAGAACATAGAGGCCGAGGCCTTCCCCTGATAAGTGTATCAGAAGAGCCCTGCTGGATCAGACCAGTGAGGGTCCATCTAGTCTCACACAGTGGTCAACCACTGGATGGCCAACAGGGCAAATAGAGGCTGAGGTCTTCCCCTGATGTTGCCTCCTGGCTCTGGGATTCAGAGGTTGACTGCCTCTGAATGTGGAGGTTCCCCTCAGTCACAATGGCATAAGAAGTGATTCTAGTGATACCTCTCATGTGATACCCAACGTGGTTCTAGCGGTACCTCTCCAAAGACAGTCCCCAAGCAAAGGGTGGCAACACATCCTGAAGGGTACAAGGTAGTCATCTGATGCATTCCCCCCCCCCAGCCATACCACATAGCTGGTTACACTTCCAAGTCAAGCTACCCTCCCTCCAGTGTGGTCTCCTAGAGACCTGTGTTGAAGGCCAACTGCATAGTCATCTCAGTGACCTTCCTTGAGTCAATGACCACGTGGTCCTCACCCAAGTCGTTTGAAGACACCGTTCAGACTTACCACCAACATAATTCGGCCCAGAAAAGAGAAGGCAGGACAGAGAAAAATCAAAATTTCCATTTCAGGATTCCAGGTTCTAGACGTGAACTGCCATGTCTCATCCACTTCAACACCAGCATAGAAGCACTCGCTGCAGGAAACGGCAGAACTTCGCCTCCAGAATCTGTTTCACACACTCATGACCGTCCAGGCCCAGAGCTACAGCGGTGCATCTTGGGGCTAGGCCCCCCCCAACTTCCTGGCACGCCCCCCCCAACTTTTCATCCAGCCCAGGGCATCACAGCCTTTTCCCCCTGGGAGGGGCAGCTCCAGTCGAGGACCTCTGGGGAGGGAGGCGGGCTAGATGCTTGCGGTGGCAGCGGGAGGGAGACTCCAACTTCCTGGTGGCTGGAGCGGAGACCAGCACAGCGCAGGGTTCCTGCGCCCCACTCCCTTTAGTTAAATTACCTCTAATTTGATTCGCCGGTGCCCCCTAAGAAATTTAAATGCCCCCTGGCTTTAAAAAATCCTGGCTACAGGCCCGTGACCATCACTTAAGGCCAAGTTTGTGAAAAGCCACCGCTGAAAGATGCTCTGCGTGCAGAAGGTCCCAGGTTCAATCCCTGGCATCTCCAGTTAAAAGGATCACTTTGGAAGTGATGGGAAAGATCTCCACCTGAGACCCTGGTGCGCCGCTGCCAGTCTGAGTAGACAATACTGGCCTTGATGGACCGATGGTCTGATTCAAAAGAAGGCACAGGAGAGAGCAGTAGTTGGAGCTGAGATCTGCTGGTCACACAAATTCCTTTGGTGGCAATTACGAGACATCACCCGCCTGTCCATCAACAAGTGACAGACATAGCTTGTGAACCTCAATCTAACATGCAGGTCCAACCCATTCCATGCACTCGTTTGCTTTGAGTTCTTCACTGGAAATACATTACCGCTCCCAAGAATTGCCATGGTTCATTTGGGCTGGTCATAAGTAGATTTCCTCAGCTATGATCCGGGATAGAAAATGGTGTCCTTAAGCCCATTGAAAATCAAAGGGCTGGGGTACGCCTTTAACTCTGTGCTGGGATGTGGCATGGGAGGATTTCCATTTATGGGAGGATTGTCAAAGTGTTTTTTTGTGTCTACACGCCTAAAACCCTGCAGAGCTCTGATGTACCTGCAGGGCTTTGAGTGAGCAAGGTTGACCCCTTAAGCAACTGAGGATGCGCAAATCAGAGCTCATGCACATGAGATGTACATGGCTGTGAAAGTGCAAACACTGGAGGGGGGGAGGAGCCAGAAACTGCCGATGGCATCATCTCGGGGAAAGTTGCACAGAAGACTTATTTGAATGGCCAAAATATCATGATATATGCAGGAGATGCATTGCCAGAACAGCCAATAGCTGGGTCCAGAGTTTGCCCCCCGACACTCTTAAATAGCACTGTGCTTTTAATTTATAACCCACGAGATTGTGCTGCCCCCACGTGGTTGCTCTAGTACAGGCTGAGAGAGTTACAAGGACCTTCTAGCGCAGGGGTCCCCAACATGGGGGCACCATGGTGCCCGTGGTCACTATGGTGGGGACCCCTACTCTAGAATGTTGCAGGCAGCGTACGCATCTGAGAGGTGCAAGCCAGCATGTAAAGGACCATGGGGGTATCTCTCAGACCAAACACTACCGCATTTGCAACCCTAAATGCATGGCTTTCTTGAAGGGATCGTTCACGTTACCTGGGAGTTTCGGCAGAGAGGCACACAGCGGTGGAAAACTTCTTCTGCCAACGCATCAAATGAGAACTGAATCCCCCCCTGCCTCTGCTCAGAGCTGATCTTTTTAAAGAATCCTTTTATGTGTGCCCAGTAGGGATGGGCACAAACCAGGAAAATGGTGGTTCGTGGTGGTTCGTAAGTTCGTTTGATTACACGAACTCTCATGAACTTTTCCATCTCTCGAACCGGTTCATGGTTCAGGAGGTTCGTGGGGCAACTGCCCCACCCAGAAGTGAGCTCCGAAGGCATGTAAACTTGTAGTTGAGGGCATGGCTGTGGCACCACCTGGAAGTGGGCTACGAAGGCATTTAAGTGCCTTTATAGGTCTTTGGAGCTCACTCTTGGAGATCAGTCGAGTTGGGTGGCCTGACTTGACTGAGCTCCCAGAGTGGGCTCTGAACTGAAGGCTTTTAGAGAGGACTTTGGAGCCCACTTCCAGGTGGACCCACGCCAGCATCTGAAATTTCACAAACAAAGGACTTTAACTTCCAAATCCATACTCGGTTCCAGAGGTTTCGAGAGTCAGCCCTCAAAAGCTTATACCCCCCAAATCTTCTCAGTCTCTATGGTGCTATAGGGCTCGAATCGAGCAAATCTGAACACGGCATCTGCAATGCTACTAAAGCATACGTGCTGGGAAATGGAAGAGAGTTTTTCGATGAGATGGTTACTATCACCACAATAAAGAATTGTCTCCCAATGACATGAAGATGGGGGGACCCCCGCATCTCTGACAGTCAGAGGGCTGCGGCCATGTGGAGCAATTTAAGCTGCACATAATTGATTTGATTGGGCAATTATTTCTGTGAATGTGGTGCACGAGAGGCCATATTTGATCCTACAATTTCTCCCCTCTACTTCTCATTATCCGAGATAACGTCTCGGAAACCTTAAAGGAGATGTGGTGGCAGGGGGCATTAATTCGGACAGCTTTTATCTTTCTTTCTTTTTAAAAAAGAACTCCTTTGTCCTTCTGCTTCCAGATTTAGCATCCCGAACAAAATTCTCGCATTCGATTCAGATCAACCCCCTGCTGATCCCAGCAGAAGGGGGGGATGCTCTTCAAGGCAGGTGGTCCAGGCTGCTTTCTGTGTTACAAGTCATGACAGCTAGAAACTTACAATTTAAAATGAAAAGCCAAAACCCAGAAGAACTGGGATTGGGGTGGGTGATCTGGGGGGGATCCGTCCAAATGTGGGGGGGGGCAGCGGAACATATTTGCGTTCTAGTAATAAACCCAGTGGGCTGGTTTTGACTAACAGTGCAGAATCATAAAATATGGATGTTTATCCAGTGCTTTCCCCTACCGGCTCAGAAAACTTAAAAAACAAAACAAAAAAAACTCTGGGTGAACTGAAGGTCCCTGGTCTTATTGTCCCACTGAGGCCACCATCTCTGGGTTTGGAAATTCCTGGAAATTTCAGGGTAGAGCCTGGGGCTGGTGGAATTTGAGAAGGGGAGGGGGCTCGCCAGGGCTGTAATGAAGTGGAGCTTACCCTCTGAAGCAGAAGAAACCAAAAAAAGAGGAGAGGAACCAGCGTACAAGAAATGGTGCAAAACACAAGAGACGGCTGGCTGAAATCACTTAAAGTGAGCTCTGTGTGTGTGCATGTGTGTGTGTGTGTAAAAATAATATTTAATGCCGAGTTCACCATCAGTATAACTGGATGAAACCTGAATATTCTTACAAGGAACAACACGAATTCAGAAAAATAAATGTCTCTCACTCCTGTTGTATTATAATTTCATAGTCCAACCTGACATGCATTCATCATGGAGTGGACTCATATAGTTCCAGGAGGATCCAAATAATCTTGAAGTCCCATAAGCCATAAACGACGTGTAGTCCGGATGCAAGCTGCCACGTTTCGAATAATTATTTTTCAAAGCCGAAAGGCTGTAGTGGGACCCGATTTCAGTAGTAACACATACTGACATCAGTTTAATCAATCACAAATTGTAAGAATATTTAGGTTTCATCCAGTAATACTGATAGTGAACTCGGCATTAAATATTATTTTTACATATACATGTGCATATATACACATATACATACATATACATATATACATATATACATATATACATATATACATATATACATATATACATATATACATATATATATATATATTGTTCTCTTTAAGTGATTTCAGCCAGCGGTCTCTTGTGTTTTGCACTGTACCCTCCAAAGCAGCCATTTTCCCCAAGGGAAACAGATCCCCAGACTACAGAGACCAGTTCCCATGGGGGAAAATGGCAGCTTTGGAGGGTTGCCAACTCCAGGTTAGGAAATTCAAGGATATTTAAGGCAGGTTCCTAAGTAGGACAGAGCTTGGGGGGGACCTCGGTAGGGTTACAACAGGGGCAGCCAAACTTGCTTAACGTAAGAGCCACATAAAATAGACATTTGAAAGCCACAAGACATGAACAAATATGACCCACGCGTTTTTATTGGAAAATATGCAAATTAGAAGAGGAGGAGGAGGAGGAGATTGGATTTATGCCCCACCCATCACTACCCAAGGGCGTCTCAGAGCGGCTTACAAACTCCTTCCCCTTCCCCTCCCGACAACAGACACTCTGGGAGGGAGGTGGGGCTGAGAGAACTCTGACAGAAACTGCCCTCTTTCAAGGACAGCTGTGCCAGAACTACGGCTTGCCCAAGATCATCTAGCCAGGTGCAGGTGGAGGAGTGGGGAATCAAACCCGGTTCTCCCAGATTAGAGTCCACGCACTTAACCACTACACCAAACTGGCTTTTTTATAAATGAGACCGCCAAGAATAAAAAACAAAAGGGGGTAAAAAAACAGCTATTGATAATGATGAAATTTATTTGCCTTCTCCGAGCTGGGTTGTCGGGGGGGGGGGGGTGCTTTGAGAATGCACTCAAGATTGCTTTCTTTCTCGGCTTCCACCCACACACACACACACCTCAAGACTACCCAGGGAGGGGGACACTAGCTGGGGAAGGGAAGACCGATCAGGGAGGCGTGCCTCCCCTTCGCTTCCCCAGCCGCCCTGCCGGGAGCCGTACAACATGTGTGAAAGCGGTTTGGGCACCCCTGGGTTACAATGCCATGGGATCCACCCTCCAAAGCAGTCATTTTCTCCAGGGGGAAATGATCTCTGTAGTCTGGGGATGAGCTGTAACCCTAGGAGATCTCCAGGGCCCATCAGGAGGTTGGCACCCCTACCTTCCCACACATCACAGCCAAGCCGCAGAGAAAGCAGCAAAAGACAGATGCCCCCACCTTCCTCCAAAGTTGCGGTTTCCTTACTACCCCACCCCAACATCAGCCAAACACCCTCTTTTTCTATAAGTATGAGATACTAGTTTGCTAAAAAATTCCTGCTTTCAAGAAAAGTCATCAGGTAGGCTGATAGAGAAACCACAGCCCTCGGCAGGTATGGACGTTAAGACCTCCTGCAGATAGGGTTCCCAAGAACTTACCGCGTGCCGGCGGGGGATGGATACGTCCTCGCAGGACCATCCCCAGGGGAAGGAGAGGCGCGGGGCACCATGCCGTCGCCAGGAAGGGACGGTAGGCGACGCTCTGGCAATGGGGCTGGAAACTCGATGGTACCATCGAGTTTTCAGCCCCATTGCCAGAGCGTCACCCGGTATCACTTCATGGCGACGGCATGGCGCATTCGTCCCCCGCCCCCAGACGGTAAGTACTTGGGAACCCTACCTGCGGATCCAGGTGTGGGAAGAGTGTTGAGAAAAGAAAAGCCCCTCGTAGCGCAAACAGCAAGGACTCTGGTTCGGTGGCGGCCGGGAAAGAACATCAGGAAGCCCTCCGTCTCTGCAATAAAACAAAAACAACAGAAATCTGGGGGGAACGCTCCAAGATTGGATGTGGGTTTATAGGGGTGGGGTGGGGTTGGCTATACTTTTGGGATCTAATCTGTACTTTCTGTATGTATCAGTATTAAAAAAAGAAAATGCGTACCTGAATAAAGCAAATGTGCATTTTTTCCTGACTCGCGTGCCTCATTTGTGTATCCCATGCAAGCATTTCTAAGGGTCTGAGAGAAGGAGGAGAAGGAGATTGGATTTATACCCCACCCTTCACTACCCGAAGGAATCTCAGAGCGGCTTACAATCTCCTTTCCCTTCCCCTCCCCACAATAGACACCCTGTGAGGTAGGTGGGGCTGAGAGAGCTCTTCTGAGGACTGCTCTTGAGAGAACAGCTCTGAGAGAACTTGTGACTGACCCAAAGTCACACCAGGAGCTGCAAGTGAAGGAGTGAGGAATCAAACCCAGTTCTCCCAGATTAGAGTCTGCGCTCCTAACCACTACACCAAACTGGCTCTCCAACACAGAGCGTTGGACGGGATGGGCCATTGGTCTGATCCAACATGGCTTCTCTGTATTCTTGGTGTTTGGAGGCCACAGTGGGAGGGCTTCTGGTGTCCTGGCCCCACTGGTGGACCTCCTGATGGCACCTGGTATTTTTGGCCGCTGTGTGACAGAGTGTTGGGCTGGATGGGCCACTGGCCTGATCCAACATTGGCTTCTCTTGTGTTCTTAGGAACTCTCGGTCTGGGGCAAGGGATGCTCTGTATTCTTGGTGCTGGGGGGGGCAACAGTGGGAGGGCTTCCAGTGTCCTGGCCCCACTGCTGGACCTCCTGATGGCCCCTGGTATTTTGGGCCACTGTGTGACACAGAGTGTTGGACTGAATGGGCCACTGGTCTGATCCAACATTGGCTTCTCATGTGTTCTTAGGAACTCTCGGTCTGGGGCCCATTCTTCTGGTATTTTTGGCCACTGTGTGACACAGAATGTTGGACTGGATGGGCCACTGGCCTGATCCAACACTGGCTTCTCTGATGTTCTTATGAGACTGGAGTGCATCAGGGTCTTGATCCTGGTATTAGGCCTGGCCGATCCAGAGGCCGCCCCTCCCATCCCAAGGGTAGATGCTGAACAGCCCGATTTCTTGCAGTGTGCAGAGAGAGAACATAAGAACATCAGAGAAGCCAATGTTGAATGAGGCCAATGGCCCATCTAGTCCAAAACTCTGGGTCACACAGTGGCCAAAAATACCAGGGGCCATCAGGAGGTCCAGCAGTGGGGCCAGGACACTAGAAGCCCTCCCACTGTTGTCCCCCACCCCAAGCACCAAGAATATAGAGCATCCCTTGCCCCAAACCAAGAGTTCCTGTCTCTACCTTGTGGCTAATAGCCACTGATGAACTTCTGTCCCTTATGTTTATCCAATTCCCTCTTATAAGAACATAACAGAAGCCAATGTTGGATCAGGCCAATGGCCCATCTAGTCCAACGCTCCGTCACACAGCACTGAGGTCTCAGTAGATGGACCCAACTGCAGGCCCTGAGGCTCCTGGAGAAAGCTGCAGAGTGGTCGGAGGGAGGAGAAGTGCCAACCAGAGACCAAGACAGAGAGGAAGGTTCGGCGTTCCGCAGCCACCTGCTGCAACAGACCCATATAAGCTGGGCAAAGGGGTGGTGTGAAAATGCACAAGGGGGTAGCTCACTCAGTGGGGCCCCTTGGAGGGTACCTGGGAAGCCAGTTTGGTGTCGTGGTTAAGAATGGTGGACTCTGATCTGGGAGGACCAGGTTCGATTCCCCACTCCTCCACATGCAGCTGCTGGTGTGACCGTGGGCCAGCCACGAGTTCTCTCAGAGCTTTTCTCTTGAGAGCAGTCCTCGAAAGAGCTCTCTCAGCCCCACCTACCTCTTGGGCAATGCTCCCGCTCAGCTGTGGAGTCTTGAGAGCAAAAATTCTACTCTGTGAGCTACTGGCATGGCAGTTGTGAGCAAGCAGTTTGGCTACTGCATAAGTTAGTTTCCTCTGGAGCCCTCCTTCATGAGCTAAGACAAAAAGCTGTGAGCTGGAGCCTAAGGAACTGTGACGTAGCTCACACTAACTCAGCTTAGAGGGAACCACTGCAGGGTGTCTGTTATGGGGAGAGGAAGGGAAGGAGATGTTAGGCTGCTCTGAGACTCCAAGTGAAGAGCAGGGTATAAATCCAAACTCCTCCTCTTCCTCCTCCTCCTTCTCTTCTTCTTCTTCATTCCTCCTCCTCCTTCTCTTCTTCCTCTTTCTTTTCTTCTTCCTCCTCCTCCTCTTCTTCACCTTCTTCTTCCTCTTCTTCTTCTACATCTTCCTCCTCCTACTCTTCCTCCTCCCCCTCTTCTTCTTCTTCTTCTTCCTCCTCCCCCTCCCCCTCTTCTTCTTTTTCTTCCTCCCCCTCTTCCTCCTCCCCCTCTTCTTCTTCTTTTTCTTCCTCTTCCTCCTTCTCTTCTTCCTCCTTCTCTTCCTCCTCCTTCTCTTCTTCCTCCTCCTCTTCTTCCTCCTCCTCCTCTTCTTTTTCTTCTTCTTCTTCTTCCTCCTCTTCTTCTTCTACATCTTCCTCCTCCTCCCCCTCTTCTTCTTCTTTTTCTTCCTCTTCCTCCTCTTCCTCCCCCTCTTCTTCTTCTTCCTCCTCCTCTTCTTCCTCCTCCTCCTCCTCTTATTCTTCTTCTCCTCCTCCTCCTCCTTGCTGTAGACCCCCAAAACCTACAGCCAGTCCTGGATATTTTTTTCAAGAAGGGGGGCTCTGTGCCCTGTGCAGGCTGCCTTCCCCATTGCCGCACGTAATGCGGCTCAACATCAGTGGGCTGCCAATTTTGCAACCCCTCCTCGTGGCCAGCAAGGCACAAACGATCCACGCAAAGTGCCATGTGTCTCTTTCCACGGGCCTCTCTTTTTTAGGTTACAGAAACAGACGCGCAGCTCCATTTTCCTTCTCGAAATGCAGAGTAGGCAGAGCTCCACCTGCGTGCTAAATGAGACCTTTCTTTCGGAAACGGGGGAAATTATTTGGCTCACGCGCCCAGCCAACAAAACGGTAAAGCGACACCGCTGCAGAAAATGTGGAGCAGGTGCAGGCTCTTGCTGCGGCCGCCCTGAAACGGCGACAAGGAGCCTGGCAGATGGCCGAGGCCACGGGTCTATGCCAGCCTGGTCCTCTGGCCACGAATAATTGAAGCGGGGAGTCCAAAAATATAACGGGGAAGTTGGTCCGTGGACAGGAGAGGAAGGGGGATTAGCCATTTCGCCCGGTGATTTACGAGGAGAGGCCTGACTCGGAGCAATTTTAATAGATGCAGCGCCTTTAAATGGCTTCTCCCCGACCCAATTTCCTTTTTTAACAGTGTGGTGCCCTTTTGGCAAGGCACGCGCCCGCGCCGCTCAATAAGCCACACCGGCTCCATTCAGTTTCTCAGCAAATGATAAAGGAGGGGTCGGGACCCGGACTGGAAAAAAGGGTCTCTTCACCCGCGTGCAAAGGGAAGCCCACCGCTGCCTGCAAAGCCGAGCTGTGCATGACCCCTTCAGTCTAGTAAAGGTAAAGGTTCCCTTGCTCGAAAGCCAGTCGAATCCGACTCTAGGGTTGCGGTGCTCATCTCCGTTTCAAAGCCGAAGAGCCAGCGCTGTCCGAAGACGTTTCCGTGGTCATGTGGCCGGCATGACGAAACACCAAGGCGCACGGAACGCTGTTACCTTCCCACCGAAGTGGTACCTATTTATCTACTTGCAATTTCTTGCTTTCGAACTGCTAGGTTGGCAGGAGCTGGGACCAGAGACAGGAGCTCACTCCGTCTTGCGGCACCCGGGTCTTGAACTGCTGAACTACTGACCTTCCACAGCCTGCAGTTGTCTTAACCACTTGAGCCACCGCAGCTCCTGCCCTTCAGTCTACAGACATCCTTTTTTTTTCTTTTCAATTGTTACTCTTTATTTAATACAAGCAAGTACATATAGCATCGGAAACATAGCTTAACTGGTACGTGTGACAAAACCCTACATAACAAACAATGTAGATTCATTATTAACAACAAAAAAACCTCACCAGTTTGACAAAGGACTTCATTAACATGAAACGTCCCACGAAATGCATCGATACAGCAGGTTCATAGTATCCAAAATCGGAGAACGCTCAGGTTTTGTGGATAAACAGTCCCGGAAGGGGAACCAGATCGAGGTAAATTGAGAACCAGTTTGGTGTAGTGGTTAAGTGCGCGGACTCTGATCTGGGAGAACCGGGTTTGATTCCCCACTCCTCCACTTGCAGCTGCTGGATGACCTTGGGCAAGCCATAGTTCTGACAAGAGCTGTCCTTGAAAAAGAGCTGTTTCTGTCAGAGCTCTCTCAGCCCCGCCAACCTCACAGGGTGTCTGTTTTGAGGAGGGGAAGGGAAAGGAGTTTGTCAGCCGCTCTGAGACACCTTCGGGTAGTGAAGGGCGGGTATAAATCCAGTCTCTTCTTCTTCTTCTACTTCACAGGGTGTCTGTTGTGGGGAGGGGAAGGGAAAGGAGTTTGTCAGCCGCTCTGAGACACCTTCGGGTAGTGAAGGGCGGGTATAAATCCAGTCTCTTCTTCTTCTTCTACTTCACAGGGTGTCTGTTGTGGGGAGGGGAAGGGAAAGGAGTTTGTCAGCCGCTCTGAGACACCTTCGGGTAGTGAAGGGCGGGTATAAATCCAGTCTCTTCTTCTTCTTCTACTTCACAGGGTGTCTGTTGTGGGGAGGGGAAGGGAAAGGAGTTTGTCAGCCGCTCTGAGACACCTTCAGGTAGTGAAGGGCGGGTATAAATCCAGTCTCTTCTTCTTCTTCTACTTCACAGGGTGTCTGTTGTGGGGAGGGGAAGGGAAGGGAGTTTGTCAGCCGCTCTGAGACACCTTCGGGTAGTGAAGGGCGGGTATAAATCCAGTCTCTTCTTCTTCTTCTACTTCACAGGGTGTCTGTTGTGGGGAGGGGAAGGGAAGGGAGTTTATAAGCCGCTCTGAGACACCTTCGGGTAGTGAAGGGCGGGTATAAATCCAGTCTCTTCTTCTTCTTCTACTTCACAGGGTGTCTGTTGTGGGGAGGGGAAGGGAAAGGAGTTTGTCAGCCGCTCTGAGACACCTTCGGGTAGTGAAGGGCGGGTATAAATCCAGTCTCTTCTTCTTCTTCTACTTCACAGGGTGTCTGTTGTGGGGAGGGGAAGGGAAAGGAGTTTGTCAGCCGCTCTGAGACACCTTCGGGTAGTGAAGGGCGGGTATAAATCCAGTCTCTTCTTCTTCTTCTACTTCACAGGGTGTCTGTTGTGGGGAGGGGAAGGGAAAGGAGTTTGTCAGCCGCTCTGAGACACCTTCGGGTAGTGAAGGGCGGGTATAAATCCAGTCTCTTCTTCTTCTTCTACTTCACAGGGTGTCTGTTGTGGGGAGGGGAAGGGAAGGGAGTTTATAAGCCGCTCTGAGACACCTTTGGGTAGTGAAGGGAGAGGTATAAATCCAATCTCCTCTTATTCTTCTACCTCACAGGGTGTCTTTGTGGGGAGGGGAAGGGAAAGGAGTTTGTAAGCCGCTCTGAGACACCTTTGGGTAGTGAAGGGAGAGGTATAAATCCAATCTCTTCTTCTTCTTCTACCTCACAGGGTGTCTGTTGTGGGGAGGGGAAGGGAAAGGAGTTTGTAAGCCGCTCTGAGACACCTTCGGGTAGTGAAGGGCGGGTATAAATCCAATCTCTTCTTCTTCTTCTACCTCACAGGGTGTCTGTTGTGGGGAGGGGAAGGGAAGGGAGTTTGGAAGCCGCTCTGAGACACCTTTGGGTAGTGAAGGGAGGGGTATAAATCCAATCTCCTCTTATTCTTCTAACTCACAGGGTGTCTTTGTGGGAGGGGAAGGGAAAGGAGTTTGTAAGCCACTCTGAGACACCTTTGGGTAGTGAAGGGAGAGGTATAAATCCAATCTCTTCTTCTTCTTCTACTTCACAGGGTGTCTGTTGTGGGGAGGGGAAGGGAAGGGAGTTTATAAGCCGCTCTGAGACACCTTCGGGTAGTGAAGGGCAGTTTATAAATCCATTCTCTTCTTCTTCTTCTACCTCACAGGGTGTCTGTTGTGGGGAGGGGAAGGGAAGGGAGTTTGGAAGCCGCTCTGAGACACCTTTGGGTAGTGAAGGGAGGGGTATAAATCCAATCTCCTCTTATTCTTCTAACTCACAGGGTGTCTTTGTGGGAGGGGAAGGGAAAGGAGTTTGTAAGCCACTCTGAGACACCTTTGGGTAGTGAAGGGAGAGGTATAAATCCAATCTCTTCTTCTTCTTCTACCTCACAGGGTGTCTGTTGTGGGGAGGGGAAGGGAAGGGAGTTTATAAGCCGCTCTGAGATACCTTCGGGTAGTGAAAGGCAGTTTATAAATCCAATCTCTTCTTCTTCTTCTACCTCACAGGGTGTCTGTTGTGGGGAGGGGAAGGGAAGGGAGTTTGGAAGCCGCTCTGAGACACCTTTGGGTAGTGAAGGGAGGGGTATAAATCCAATCTCCTCTTATTCTTCTAACTCACAGGGTGTCTGTTGTGGGGAGGGGAAGGGAAAGGAGTTTGTAAGCCACTCTGAGACTCCTTCAGGTAGTGAAGGGTGGGGCACAAATCCAATCTCCTCTCCTTCTCCTCAAAATTTCGAATCAAATGATTCCGTAGCCTTACAAAGAAGAGGATCAGTAAGTTTGTCCATCAGGCAGACATCACGGACTTTAAGTAGCCAGGCAGATAATGTAAGGCGAGTATTACTCTTCCTGGATTTTGCAATTAAAAGTCTGGCAAACATCCTCTTTCCTGCTGGCAGAAGCAATATTGGGACTTGGCGAAACCAGCCCGGGCTGGGAAGGAGCCACTGGGAGTTCTTCCAAATTCAGGTCCGTCTTCGCCTGGCCCCTGTCGAAATGGCAGAGAGGAGCCACCCACAACAGCCTGAGAGGTGGCAGGGAGGGGGTTCGTGCCCAACCGCGGCCTTGGGACTCCCCGCTTTCCATCCCCGACAAGGAGTTGCGGAACCCAGATTGCCTGCTGAGAGATGTCACTCGGCTGTGGTTCCTTTTCTCCACCTGTCACCAGAAGACCTACAAACAGGCATGCAGATGCAGATGATACAAGACCGTGGGGGGGGGAACCGGATAAAATGGGGGGGGGTGCTCCAGGAAGGCAGTGCTCTGTGCCTCAGGGCCTAGAGAAGGATGCCAGAGGTGATCGTCTGTGACTGCAGTAGACCCAATAGAGTAAAAACAGAACTTCCTGAGAATAGAACAGAGAGTGATTAAAAGGTGGGATTGGCTGCCAGAGGATGTGGTGATGGCCGCAGGGATAAGCAGCTTGAAAAGGGGATTAATGGAAGAGAAGTCTATCATCGACTACTAGCCATGGTCGCTGAGGGGGACCTCCGCATTCAGAGGCACTAACCCTCTGAATCCCAGAGCCAGGAGGCAACCTCAGGGGAAGCCCCCGGCCACTGTGCCCTGTTGTTGGCCACCCAGAGGAACTGGTTGTCCACTGTATGAGGCAGGATGCTGGACTAGAGGGACCCTCACTGGTCTGATCCAGCAGGGCTCTTCTGATGTTCTTACCAGGGGAAGGCCTCGGCCTCTCTGCCCTGTTGTTGGCCCTCCAGAGGAACTAGTTGAGGCCACTGTGAGAGACAGGAGGCTGGGCTAGGTGGACCATTCATATGACCCATCTGATGTTCTTATGAACAGGAGTCATCTGATGTTCTTATGAAGGCCTTGGCCTCTCTGCCCTCTTGCTGGCCTTCCAGAGGAACTGGTTGAGGCCACTGTGTGAGACAGGAGGCTGGACTAGATGGACCCTCACTGGTCTGATCCAGCAGGGCTCTTCTGGGGTTCTTACCAGAGGAAGGCCTCAGCCTCTCCGCCCTGTTGTTGGCCCTCCAGAGGAACTGGTTGGCCTCTGTGTGAGACAGGATGCTGGGTTAGATGGATCATTCATATGATCCAGCAGGGCTCTTCTGATGTTCTTATCAGGGGAAGGCCTCGGCCTCTCTGCCCTGTTGCTGGCCCTCCAGAGGAACTGGTTGGCCACTGTGTGAGAGGGAATGCTGGACTGGATGGACCCTCCCTGGTCTGACCCAGCAGGGCTCTTCTGATGTTCTTATCAGGGGAAGGCCTCGGCCTCTCTGCCCTGTTGTTGGCTCTCCAGAGGAACTGGTTGGCCACTGTGTGAGACAGGAGGCTGGACTAGATGGACCCAGTGCCGAGAGGCCCTGACTCCTGGAACCGATATTCAGAGGTTTACTCAAGTGTCCTTTGGGGATCACCTGAGCTTTAAGCATCAGGGCCAGGCCCGTAGCCACAGAGGGGCGTTTGGGGGCATGGCCCCCTGACTTCCATGCCCCCCAGCCCCCCCCAACTCTCTGGGACGCCTGGAGGACTCCCCACCGCCACCCCTTCCCCGAGCACAGCTTGCTTCCCTGAGTCGGCAAGCAGACTGCAAATGCTGCAAAAGCGAGTTTTAATTTTTTAATTTTAATTTTATTTCTTTATTTTGTGATGCCAATGCCCCCTGACTTATTTAAAGGCCCGCCGAATTACAAAATCCTGGCTACGGCCCTG
The DNA here is from genome assembly GCA_029375565.1 of Gekko gecko. Taxonomy (NCBI): domain Eukaryota; kingdom Metazoa; phylum Chordata; class Lepidosauria; order Squamata; family Gekkonidae; genus Gekko; species Gekko gecko. Next base: position 122,344,303 of record JAPDNY010000010.1, on the reverse strand, counting down.
ATCAGGGCCAAACTAGATGTTAAACTTTTAAAAGAGCCAGGGCCGTCCTCCCCAGATCCGACTCACTTTTTCCACAGCCGCAGAGCATCTGTAGGGAACATCTCCTTAAAAATAAACCCAAGCCGATTTGGCTCAGAACTGCAGCATGGGGGGAAGGAGAGCCTTCCACCTTGCACTGGGTACCCAAGTCGAGCTGGCCTCCAGGGGCCATTGTTTCCCTTTCTGAAACGACCCCTGCAGTAACCTAGACCTGGCTCTCTAAAACGCTCAACACCCCCTTTGCCATTATGCTCAGTGGTTCAACGTCTGTCTTCCCGGGGAGCTCTCCCAGGTCCTGAAGAATCTGACCTGGCATGAAAATCACGTGTGACGGCCACAGGAAACCAATCCCCTGGTAGCTCAAGCCCCCTTAGCAACCACCGGGCTCGTGCGCAATCTTTGGCTTCCCGAGCATTTTTCTGTTTCTACGGCTTTCTGACCAGGCAAACACAAACACACACGGAAGGTCACGACTGTGAGTAACGACGGAACAAATTCTTCAATCAGGGGCTGCTTCAAAGGAGAGGGGAAGGAGGGGGGAGACGTCTCTCGCCAAGCGGAGTCAACTTCAGGGCTCCTTTTGTGTGGCGCCCGGTGCTGGCTGTTAAGGTGAGTCAGCTATGAGGCACGCAAATTAATGGCTCCTCATTATTCTGAGTGCCGGTGCATTTACAGTCCATAATTTGCCTCGAGTGCATCTTGAATGCACGATAAAAGAGAAGCCGCAGGAAGGTGTAGCTCTCTTGTCTGATTGCCTACAGATAGGCTCTCGTCCTTGACAGCTGCGTAATCCCTTCCAACTCAGGATTTCTGTGCTCCGGGGACATGTCAAGGGGCCGGCCGGCCAGCTGAGCCAGGCCGGGCCAATTATGGCCAGTACGTAGGGTGCAAACAGCTTTGGTGTAGTGGTTAAGTGTGTGGACTCTAATCCAGGAGAACCGGGTTCGATTCCCCACTCCTCCACTTGCAGCTGCTGGATGACCTTGGGCAAGCCATAGTTCTGATAAGAGGTGTCCTTGGAAAAAGAGCAGTTTCTGTCAGAGCTCTCTCAGCCCCACCTACCTCACAGGGTGTCTGTTGTGGGGAGGTGGAGGGAAGGGAGTTAGTAAGCCCCTCTGAGACTCCTTTGAGTAGTGAAAGGTGGGGTATGAATCCAATCTCCTCTTCTTCTTCTCTCAGAGCTGTTCTCTCAAGGACAGTTCTGTCAAGAGCTCTCTCAGCCCCGTCTCCCTCACAGGGTGTCTGTTGTGGGGAGGGGAAGGGAAGGGAGTTTGTTAGCCGCTCTGAGACTCCCTTGGGTAGTGAAGGGCAGGGTATGAATCCAATCTCTTCTTCTCCCTCCTCCTCCACTTGCACCTGGCTGGATGACCTTGGGCAAGCCACAGTTCTCTCAGGGCTGTTCTCAAAAAAGAGCAGTTTCTGTCAAGAGCTCTTTCAGCCCCACCCACCTCCCAGGGTGTCTGTTGTGGGGACGGGAAGGGAAAGGAGTTTGTCAGCCACTCTGAGACTCCCTTGGGTAGTGAAGGATGGGGTATAAATCCAATCTCTTCTCTTCTTCACCAGCTCTCAGCCTAGTTTCCCTTCCCTCACTCAGGTGGTCAACCTGCAGCTGGGACCTGGAGCTCTCCTGCTTTTACAACTGAGCTCCAGACGACAGAGATCGGTTCCCTCGGAGAAAACAGCGGCTTCGGAGGGTGGACTCCGTGGTATTTTACCCTGCAGAGGTCCCTCGCCTCCCCAAACCCCGCCCTCTCAAGGCCCCATCCCTCTAATCTCCGGGTATTCCCCAACCCAGAGCTGGTAACCTCTTTCTCACTGAGACCGGCCACTGCTCCTTCTCGTGGGGTATGTTAGGTGCCCTCAAGTTGCTCACAGTGACCCTCTGGATGAATGACGACCTTCAAAATGTCCTGTCGTTGACAGCTTTGCTCCGGTCTTCAAAATGGAAGGCCACGGCTTCCTTTAATTGAGTTGGAAGGGACCTCCGGGGTCACCTAGTCCAACCCCATGCACAAGGCAGGGAATTCACAACTACTTCCCCCTCCACACCCGCAGTGACCGCTGTTCCATGCCCAGAAGATGACAAGAAACCCTCCAGGATCCTTGGGCCAAACTGGCCTGGAGAAAACTGGCTTCCTGACCCCAAAGTGGCGATCGGCATTTCCCTGGGCGTGTGAGAAAGGGCCACGAGAACTAAGCCCGGAGGCAACCCTTCCTGCCCTCCCTTCTCATGATCTGCAGGAATTCACAGAATCGGCATGGCTGTCGGATGGGGCCATCTAGCCTCTGTCTGAAAACCTCTTCGAAAGAAGGGGAGCCCGCCACCTCCCGAGGAAGCCCATTCCACTGAGGAACCGCTCTAACTCCCAGGAAGTTCTTCCTCATGTTTAGCCGGAAACTCTTTTCATATAATTCCAACCCGTTGGTTCTGGTCCGACCTTCTGGGGCAACAGAAAACAATCTCACATTAGGTCTTCCTCTCTTCGTACCGCCTTCAGCTTTTCCTGGCTCTATTGTCTTTCCCATAAAGATAGTATCAGAGGGTAGTTCTGTCGGTTCACTGTAGAACAACCAGTTTGGTGTCGTGGTTAAGTGTGCGGACACTAATCTGGGAGAACCGGGTTTGATTCCCCATGCCTCCACTTGCACCTGCTGGGCGTGCTGTAGTTCTGATAAGAGCTGTCCTTGAAAAAGAGCAGTTTCTGTCAGAGCTCCCTCAGCCCCGCCTACCTCACAGGGTGTCTGTTGTGGGGAGGGGAAGGGAAAGGAAGTTGTAAGCCGGTCTGAGACTCCTTCGGGTAGTGAAGGTTGGGGTATGAATTCAATCTCCTCCTCTTCTTCTTCTTCTTCTTCTTCTTGCAGTGGCTGGATGACCTTGGGCAAGCCATAGTTCTGGCCCAGCTGTTCTTGAAAAAGAGCAGTTTCTGTCAGAGTCTCTCAGCCCCACCTCCCTCACAGGGTGTCTGTTGTGGGGAGGGGAAGGGGAAGGAGTTTGTAAACCGCTGTGAGACTCCCTTTGGGGAGTGAAGGGTGAGGTATAAACCCAATCTCTTCCTCTTCTTCTCCTTCTTCTTCTCCTCCTCTTTCTTCTTCTCCTTCTCCTTCTTCTACCTTAGACATCAACAAGATTTTTCGGGGTAATTGTCTCTTTACAGTGAAGTCTTGCCCCTGTATAAATGTCCCTTTCCTACTTCCAGCTATCCAGGTGGCAGATGAAGCGTTCATCTGGAGACAGCATTTTAGTGACCCATGGGACAGCGTTTCAGTGACCCAGCCGTGTGAGAAGAACTGATTGTGCACATCTTCTTTCTACTCCCCCTAAACAGCACCGATTATCGGGGCGGGGGTAGACCCTCGCGATCCGCCCCCTCCAATGCGATTGCTTCACAAGAAATGTTACATCCTGTAGGAGCTACTCACAGATAAAACACATCCCACAAAGCTCACGGCAGCAGGCAAGGAGTTCCTTTGTCAGCACAACGTTGGCACGTGTCTGGCTTCATTCCACAGTCCCGCTGATCTTCACCTGGTCTGTTAGCACTTCCATTCTGTCCTGTGCTCTTCACTGTGCCTGCCTGCAATCCACTTTGGTCCCCTGGGGAGACCCCCTGGGGAAATGAAAGGAAGAGGTGGAAATGACGTAAGAACATCAGAGAAGCCAATGCTGGATCAGGCCAATGGACCATCCAGTCCAACACTCTGTGTCACACAGCGGCCAAAAACACCAGGGGCCATCAGGAGGTCCAGCAGCGGGGCCAGGACACCAGAAGCCCTCCCACTGTTGACCCCCCCCCAAGCACCAGGAATACAGAGCCTCACTTGCCCCAGACCGAGAGTTCCTCTCTATACCTTGTGGCTAATAGCCACTAATGGACCTCTGCTCCATATGTTTATCCAGTCCCTTCATAAGAACATCAGAGAAGCCAATGCTAGAGCAGGCCAACAGTCCATCCAGTCCAACATTCTGTGTCACACAGCGGCCAAAAATACCAGGTGCCATCAGGAGGTCCAGCAGTGGGGCCAGGACACGAGAAGCCCTCCCACTGGTGACCCCCCCAGGACCAAGAACACAGAGCACCACTTACCCCAGAGTTTCTATCTATACCTTGTGGCTAATAGCCACTGATGGGCCTCTGCTCCATAACTATATACTAATAGCCAAGAGTCCCCCTCTGTGCGGATATCTAAATCCGCACATCCGGGGCACTGGGGGGGGGGGGCAGAGAGATTTTCCTGCACACTTGGGGCAATCCCCAGGTGTGCAGGAAAATCGAAAAAGTTTAAAAAACTATACAGGGGATACTTAAATCCCCCCAAAAGTAAAAGCGTTCCCTGTGCATGCGCAGAGAACGCCCTGGGAGCTGCCCTGCCACTGCCAGTGCTGGGGGGGGGGGAGAAGGCTTGGTGGGCCCGGCCTTGCTGTCACTGCCGGGCCCGGCAGCTGGGAGCTGTGCGGGCCTTGCCATCGGGGCCAGGCAGGGGTGGGGGAGAAGGGCGGCTTCCTCCTCTACATGGACCTCCTCCCTCTGTGAGTACCTCAGGTCCCCGCTTCTTGTGTTTATCTAATTCCCTCTTGAAGCTGTCCATGCTTGCAGCCGCCACCCCCTCCTGTGGCAGTGAATTCCAGGTGTTAATCACTCTTTGGGTGAAGAAGGACTTCCTTTTATCCGTTCTAACCCGACTGCTCAGCAATTTCATGGACTGCCCATGAGGAATTCTTGTCTTGTGAGAAAGGGAGAAAAGTGCTTCTTCTCAACCTGCTCAATCCCATTCATAATCTTATAAACCTCGATCGTGTCACCCCTCAGCTGTCATTTCTCCAAGCTGAAGAGCCCCAAGCGCTTTAACCTTTCTTCATAGGGAAAGTGTTCCAACCCTTTTATCATTCTAGTTGCCCTCTTCTACACTTGCCCCAATGCTATCATATCCTTTTTGAGGTGTGATGACCAGAACTGCACACAATACTCCAAATGAGGTCGCGCCATTGATTTATAAAGGGGCATTATGATCTTTCCTATGGTCCAGAGATCTTCCCCCTGAGAGACCCTGATGGGACCCCTCGATCGTGCAGCACAGAGATGTAGTCACCAAGCCGTTATCCTTGAATCATAGACACATAAAGGTAAAGGTAAAGGTTCCCTTGCTCGAAAGCCAGTCGAATCCGACTCTAGGGATGCTGTGCTCATCTCCGTTTCCAAGCCGAAGAACCAGCGCTGTCCGAAGACATTTCCGTGGTCATGTGGCTGGCATGACTAGACACCGAGGCGCATGGAACCCTGTTACCTTCCCACCGAAGTGGTCCTTATTTATCTACTTGCAGTTTCTTGCTTTCCACCTGCTAGGTTAGCAGGAGCTGGGACCAGAGACGGGAGCTCACTCTGTCTTGTGGTGCTCGGGTCTCGAACTGCTGAACTGCTGACCTTCCGGTCTGCAGCTCAGAGACTTAACCCCTTGAGCCACATACCCAGGGGTCTTTTCGTAGAAGAACAGCTGCAGGAGCTCATTAGCATATGGTATGCTAATGAGCTATTAGGCTATTAGCATATGCCACGCCCCCTGACATCACCGGAAGTGATGTCAGAAGGGGAAGCAAAGGGGGGGAAGCATCTTCAAAAGCCTCCCCTTCCCTTCCCCAGCTGGTCTGGGTGGGGGAGCTAAGAGAGAAGGGGTTTAAAGTTTAAACTCCTTCTCATGAGAGTTGGGCCACAGAAGGAGGAAAGAGGGAAGGAAAGAGAGAGAGTAGAGAGAAGGAAAGAAGGAAGGAAAGAGAGAAAGAAAGAGAGGGAAGAAGGAGGGAAACAGGGAAAGGAGGAAAAAGAGAAGAGAAGAAGGTGGGAACGAAAGAAAGAGAGAAGAAGAGAAGAGAAGAAGAGAGAAGAAGAAGAGAAGAAGAAGAGAAGAGAAGAGAAGAGAAGAGAAGAGAGAAGAAGAGAAGAGAAGAGAAGAGAAGAATGAGGGAAAGAGGAAAAAGAAAGAAGGAAAGGAGGGAATGAAAGAAATTCAGTGGCAATTCAGCCCCATTATACCCTATGGGCCGTTGAAGTCAATGGTGAAAACATAGGGTATATTCTGGGGGCTGGAGGGGAAGGGGTTTGAGGAGAGGCTCCAAGATCACAGGATAGCTGATGGAGCCTCTCCCCAAGATACCCACCAAGTTTCAAGAACATTGGACCAGGGGGTCAAATTCTATGGGCCCCCAAACAGGTTGCCCCATTTCCTCCATTGTTCTCTATGGTGGGAAAAAAAGTTATTTTTTTCCCACCATAGAGAACAATGGAGGGAATAGGGGCAACCTGTTTAGGGGCCCATAGGGTTGGACCCCCTGGTCCAATGTTCTTGAAACTTGGTGGGTATCTTGGGGAGAGGCTCCATCAGCTATCCTGTGAGTTTCGAGCCTCTCCCTCAAACCCCTCCCCTCCAGCCCCTAGAATATACCCTATGTTTTCACCATTGACTTCAATGGCCCATAGGATATAATGGAGCTGAAATTGACATTCGGCTGCCTGAAAGACTCTCCGGGACGCCGGCTGGGGGCGGGGCTTGGCTCCTGAGCTCCCGGAGCTGCGCTCCGGTGCGCTCCCCCGAAAAGACCCCTGCACATACCCTTTAATAAACAGAGGAGTGATTACTTCTGAATATGCAAGTCCTTTGGAATCCAGGGTATCTGAAGGACCAGCTTATCCAGGTCTTTTGTGCCTTGTGAATTAAGGTCACAGGGAGAGGCCCCTCTTGAGTTGTCCCACCAATCAAAGAAGCTTGTCCGATGGGTGCACAGGAAACGGCCTTTTTAGTGGCAGCCCCTTGATTATGGAACAACCTCCCGACAGAGGTACGCCTGGCCCTCTCACTTGTGCTCTTTAGGAGATAGCAGAAGGAAGTTTTATTTAGGACTGCATTGGACGGATTTATTTATTGGCACTCCTAATACATTTAATACCTCTGTGGAGAGCCAGTTTGGTGTAGTGGTTAAGAGCGGCAGACTCTGATCTATGAGAACCGGGTTCGATTCCTCACCCCTCCACATGCAGCTGCTGGTGTGACCTTGGGTCAGTCACAAGTTCTCTCAGAGCTGTTCTTGAAAGAGCAGTTCTCTCAGAGCTCTCTCAGCCCCACCTACCTCACACGGTGTCCCATTGTAGGGAGGGGAAGGGAAAGGAGTTTGTAAGCCACTCTGAGACTCCTTTGGGTAGTGAAGGGTGGGGTATAAATCCAATCTCTTCTTCTTCTTCTTTTTCCTCCACATGCAGCTGCTGGTGTGACCTTGGGTCAGTCCCAGTTCTCTCAGAGTGGTTCTCTCAAGAGCAGTTCTCTCAGAGCTCTCTCAGCCCCACCTACCTCACAGGATGTCTGTTGCGGGGAGAAAAAGGGAAAGGGATTGTAAGCCATTCTGAGACTCCTTCGGGTAGTGAAGGGAGGGGTATAAGTCCAATCTCTTCTTTTTCCTCCACATGCAGGCAGCTGGGTGACCTTGGGCAAACCACAGTTCCCTCAGAGCTGCTCTCTCAGAGCTCTCTCCACCCCATCTACCTCACACAGGGTGTCTGTTGTGGGGAGGGGAAGGAGATTGTAAGATGCTCTGAAACTCCGAGTGAGGGGTGGGGTATAAATTCAGCTCTTCTTCTTCTTCTTCGTTGTTATAATTGTCGCTTTATTTATATTGTTTTATTTATATAGTAAACGGCCTTCTGCAAGGTAGAAAGGAGGCTAATAAGTGTTTTAAAGAAATAAACTCAAGCTTGGACTTGTGTTGGGTCTGGCCCAGGGGCTTAGAAGGCTAAGGAGAATTGCCAGCTCCAGGTTGGGAAAGGCCTGGAGATTTTGGGAGAGGACCCTGGGAAGGGGTGAGGTTTGGAGAGGGGAGAGACTTCAATGGGGTACAATACTATAGAGTCCATCAGGGCTTTTCTTTTGTAGAAAAAGCCCAGCAGGAACTCATTAGCATAATAGGCCACACCCAACAGCAGAAACTCACTAGCATATTAGGCCACGCCCCGACAGCACAGCTCATTAGCATATTAGGCCACACATCCCATGCTACCAGCAGTGTGGTCATCCAGCCACACCCACCTCTTGCTTCTTATTCTGTTTACCTTGTTTGCTGTCAAAACTCAGGGCTTTCTTTGGAGCAGGAACTCCTTTGCCTGTTAGGCCACACACACACTAATGTAGCCAATCCTAATGCATTTCTGCTGTTAGGTGTGGCCTATTATGCTAATGAGTTCCTGCTGGGTGTGCCCAACTCGGGAGCCAGCCGGAACTCTGTTCCTCTGCGTTCCTGCCCAGAAATAGCCCTGGAGTCTACCTTCCAAAGCAGCCATTTCCCCCAAGAAAACTGATCTCTATCACCTGGGGATCCATTGCGATCCCAGGAGTTCTCCAGCCATCACCTGGAGACTGGCAACCCAAAGCCCCTCTCCAATTCCTTTCCCCCAGAAGGCCCAGTTTGGGCCCAGTTTCCATCCAAAAACCCTTCAAGGGAAAACAGACCCCGGAAGCCAGAACTCCGCTCCGGCAACTGCACGGCAGACGTCGTCTTAAAAAACGAGTGGACACGGCCCTTGTTTTTTAGTTATTAAAACGTTGCCCCGGCTTCCTCAGCAGCAAGACGGATGATGCTCGCCGAAGGGCAGAACGCGGCAGAATTAGCCATGGCGTGAAGACAGTTCAAAGCGCTTCTCTGCGAAGAGAAGAAGGAAGTTACAGTAGAGCTCATTAAAACAAGAGCGAGAGATTTGTGGAGAGGGGGCAGCCGACGGGCCAGGGGAAATATTTCTTCCCCGGATTGGGAGGGAGGAACCCTGTCGGGGCTTCGGGAACATCTGGACTCTCACCCGGGCCTGACAAGGCCCTGGGCCACGGGGAAACAGACTTCCCCCCAATCACCCTGAGGGCTTCGTAGTGGGTCTCCGGCACGGGCCTCCCTTGTGCCCCGGCGGAGTTGAAACGTTGCAGGAAAGAAGGCCGCTCAGTCCTCCCAAAATGTTCGTCATTCCCCCCAGACTGGTGTTTAAACTGGCCTGAGGTTAGGGAATGCGGCGAAAACAGAGCCTGGGCTACTGAGGAGCCGTTGTATACTGTAGCGACTCAGCGTGGATTCTCTCTCTCTCTTTTTTCTTAAATGGATCATTTCACAACATCTTCAATCGGTACAAAGAGCCAGTGCCAGGTTTTTGTACAGGGCCCACGTCTTCATGGGGAGAGGGCGGTGAAGACTTGGCTCTGGAGTCGCTATCCGAAGCGAAATTGGGCAAACTCCAATCCCGGGGAATAGGGCTTCCGGACCCCTTGGTGGGGGTCCCGTCTGCAGGCCCTGTCCCCAGCCATCAATCAACTAGCCAGCAGGGGGACGTCCCTGGAGAAAGAGAAAGACCTGGGCCTCATTGTGGGCGTTGCACAGGAAATGACCTCATCACACCAGCAATAAGAACATAAGAACATCAGAGAAGCCAATGCTGGATCAGGCCAGTGGCCCATCCAGTCCAACACTCTGTGTCACACAGTGGCCAAAAATACCAGGTGCCATCAGGAGGTCCACCAGTGGGGCCGGGACACTAGAAGCCCTCCCACTCTTGCCCCCCCCAAGCACCAAGAATACAGAGCCTCCCTTGCCCCAGACCGAGTGTCCCTATCTATACCTTGTGCCTAATAGCCTCTCTGCTCCATATGCTTATCTTATTCTCTCTTGAAACCGTCCATGCTTGTAGCCTCCGCCCCCTCCTGTGGCAGTGAATTCCATGAGCTAATCACTCTTTGGGTGAAGAAGTACTTCCTTTTATCCGTTCTAACCCGACTGCTCAGCAATTTCATGGAGTGCCCACGAGTTCTTGTCTTGTGAGAAAGGGAGAAAAGTACTTCTTTCTCAATCTGTTCTATCCCATGCATAATCTTGTAAACCTCGACCATGTCACCCCTCAGCTGTTGTTTCTCCAAGCTAAAGAGCCCCAAGCGCGTTAACCTTTCTTCACAGGGAAAGTGTTCCAACCCTTTTATCATTCTAGTTGCCCTTCTTTGCACTTTCTCCAATGCTATAATATCCTTTTTGAGGTGTGGTGACCAGAACTGTACACAGTACTCCAAATGAGGTCGCACCATTGATTTATACAGTGACATTATGATACTGGTTGATCTGTTTTCAATTCCCTTCCTAATAATCCCCAGCATAGCGTTGGCCTGTTTTATTTCAGGTGCACACTGTCTAGACATTTTCATTGAGTTATCTGCTACAACTCCAAGATCTCTCTCTTGGTCCGTCTCTGCCAGATCAGACCCCATCAATGTGTATTTATATTTAGGATTTTTGGCTCCAGTGTACATCACTTTGCACTTGGCCACATTGAACCCCATTTGCCACATTGACGCCCACTCGCCCATCCTCGACAGATCCCTTTGGAGCGCCTCACAATCCTCCCTGGCTCTCACCACCCTGAACAACTTTGTGTCATCTGCAAATTTAGCCACATCACTGCTTACTCCCAATTCCAAATCATTAATAAACAAGTTAAAAAGCATCAGACTGAGTACTGATCCCTGTGGTACCCCACTGCTTACCACCCTCCACTGAGAAAGTTTCCCATTTATACTCACTCTCTGTTTCCCATTAAGTAGCCAATTTTTGATCCACAAGAGGACTTGTCCTGTTATCCTGTGATTATTGAGCTTACTTAGGAGGCTTTGATGAGGAACTTTATCAAAAGCTTTCTGGAAGTCAAGGTAAACATCTATTGGGTCCCCCTTGTCCACATGTTTGTTCACTCCCTCAAAAAACACTAACAGGTTAGTGGGACAAAAAATGTCCAGGCAATGCTCTGGTATTTGCACAACGACTCTATGGCAGAAACCGGTTTCACCATAGAGTTTTTGCCCCAATACCAGAACACTGCCTAAAAGTTGCTGGTGTGATGATGTCACTTCCTGTGTAACCCCGGCAACAAGCCCTGGGCCTTTCTCTTTCACCAGATGAGTCCCTCCCCATCCCCTGCCAATTGTCGGGAAGGATCTGGCAAACCTACCAACGAACCCTGCTAGGGTTGCCAATTCTTAGTTTGGGAGAGTGGAGCCCGGCGAGGATGTCATTTGGGGAAGGGAGGGACCTCAGCATTGAATAATGCCATAGATTCTATAGCCCGCTCTCCAAAGCTGCTGTTTTCTGGAGGGGGATTGATCGCTGGTCCCTGTCTTCTGGCGACCAGCTGCAATTAGGGTTACTAGAACTCCCCAGTCCAGGTGGCAGGTCCGCTGATTTTTTTGGCTTTTGCCCCCACCGGCCAGCTGGCCAACGGGGTAAGCCCCACCCCCAAACATGCAGAAGTGACATCATGATGGCAGGATGTCATGCTGCGTGTCTTTTTGGGCAGAACTCTATGGTTCGAGATGGTTTGGGCAAAACTCTTTATGATCCGGGGCAAAATGCTCTGCTTTCTGGGCAAAACTCTATGGTCCCTGCTTACCCCCGGAATGCCCTCCAAATCCCCCTGCCGGCAAGCCGAGGGGACCCAGGGATTGCCAAGCAAGCCAGCAAGCCGAGGGGAACCGGGGATTGCCAATCAAGGTTTATAAGATTACGCGTGGGATAGAGCAGGTGGAGGAAGAGGTACTTTTCTCCCTTTCTCACAATGCAAGAACTCAGTGGGGCACTCCATGAAGTTGCTGAGCAGTCGGGTTAGAACGGATAAAAGGAAGTCCGTCCTCACCCAAAGAGTGATTCACACATGGAATTCACTGCCGCAGGAATTCCATGTGTGAATCACAGGGATGGCAGCTACAAGCACAGAGAGGTGGTGGCAGCTACAAGCACAGAGAGGTGGTGGCAGCAGGTTACCACAGGGATGGCAGCTACAAGCACAGAGAGGTGGTGGCAGCTACAAGCACAGAGAGCTTCAAGAGGGATTGGATTTACACCCTGCGCTTCACTCGGGAGTCTCAGAGCAGCTTACAATCGACTTCCCTTCCTCTCCCCACAACAGACACCCTGTGAGGGGAGGTGGGGCTGGGAGGGCTCTTTCGAGGACTGCTCCCGAGAGAACAGCTCCAAGAGAACTTGTGACTGACCCAAGGTCACACCATCAGCTGCACGTGGAGGAGTGGGGAATCAAAGCCGGTTCTCCCAGAATAGAGTCCACCCCCTTAACCACTACACCAAACTGGCTCTGTTTATGGGGGGAAAGGCAAGTTTTGGAGGATGGATTTACCAGAAGCAGCATCCCAGAGGCGACTGATAGGGGAAGAGATGTGGGGGAAGGGGAAAGAGTTATAGACATGATGAAAGTTCGGGGTGGGGGGGAACCCAGAAGAAAAAAGGACAGGAAGAGCGGTGTGGGAACGGGAGGCTGCCGAGAGCCTTGACGGTGACAGAAAAAGCCAAGAAAGCAGGTAAAGTGAAAGGCCTGAGAGAAAAAGCGAGCTTGGGCCAGAGGCCTGGGGGAGACAATGAGCCATTACCCATGCCTCAAAAATTGTCTCATTTCGGCTCTCTCTTCATTAACAAGCCGACTCCGAGACAGTCTCGATGCCGCCGCCGCCACCTTTAACTGCCACCAGGCAGCCGACTGTGACCCATCAGAAGCACTCCCCAAGTCGGATGGAAATGAATTCTGCGTCGAGCTTCCACTCCTTCCCCCCTTCCTGAGGCAACGGGTCTGAGGCGGCCATTTGTTAATAGGAACCCCGCACTGCTTCCCTCTCCCCTCCCCAGGAGTTAATTTATATTTGAATGTCATGGGGAGGAAAGATTAATGGCGAGAAACTAATCTCTCCACCTCCCCGGTAAATTATCTGCAGAAATCGGCAGAGGGACTTCGTGGGGAAGTAAAAAGTCAATCAATAACAGGGCAATGACCGGGCCTTCCCTCACCGGAGCGATGACACCAAATTTTGTCCCGACACGCACTTCTGTAAGGATTCTTTTGGTTCTTGTTTGGAAAGTAGTTATAAACAATTCGACTCGCAGGGGACAAGGAGGCGCCGAAACCTCCAGCGTCACCCCCCTACGCCCTGGTCCAGATAACGAAACCGGCTCAGGTAACCCATTTGGGAATCTGAACGGTACATAAAAATCCAGATTTTTGCCAGTTTCATTTGTATCCCGGCCTCCCTTCAAGGAGCTCAGAGGGTCACATAGGGTTCTCCACATTCGAGTCTCACAACGACCCTGTGAGGTAGCTTAGACTGAGGGAAAGAAACTGGCCCAGGGTTACCAGTGAGCTTCATGTTTATGAGAGCCAACGTGGTGTAGTGGTTAAGAGCGGTGGACTCTGATCTGGGAGAACCGGGTTTGATTTCCCTCTTCTCCACACGCAGCTGCTGGTGTGACCTTGGGTCATTCACAAGTTCTCTCAGAGCTGTTCTCTCAAGAGCCGTTTCTGTCAGAGCTCTCTCAGCCCCACCTACCTCACAGTGTGTCTGTTGTGGGGAGAGGAAGGGAAGGAGATTGTAAGCCGCTCTGAGACTCCAAGTGAAGGGTAGAGTATAAATCCAACTCTTCTCCTTCTCTGCCACTGAGTGGATTCTAATCTGGAGAATGGGGTTTGATTCCCCGCTCCACCACATGAAGCCAGCTGGGTGACCTTGGATCAGTCACAAGTTATCTCGGAGCTGTTCTCTCAAGAACCGTTATCTCAGAGCTCTCTCAGTCCCACCTACCTCACAGGGTGTCTGTTGTGGGGAAGGGAAGGGAAAGGAGATCGTGAACCACTTTGATGGGTGATGGGAAAGACCGCCGCCTGAGACCCTGGAGAGCTGTAAAGAAGGGGCCATGGCTCAGTGGTAGAGCATCTGCTTGGCATGCAGAAGGTCCCAGGTTCAGTCCCTGGCATCACCTGTTGAAAATGACCAGGTCGGAGGTGATGGGAAAGACCTCTCCGCCTGAGACCCTGGAGAGCTGTAAAGAGGGGCTGTGGCTCAGAGGAAGAGCCTCTGCTTGGCATGCAAAAGGTCCCAGGTTCAATCCCCAGCATCTCCAGGCAAAAGGTGATGGGAAAGACCTCCGCCTGAGACCCTGGAGAGCTGTAAAGAAGGGGCCATGGCTCAGTGGAAGAGCATCTGCTTGGCATGCAGAAGGTCCCAGGTTCAGCTCCCGGCATCACCTGTTAAAAAGGACCAGGCCGTAGGTGATGGGAAAGACCTCTCCACCTGAGACCCTGGAGAGCCACTGCCTGTCTCAGTGGACAACATTGACTTTGAGGGCCTAGGGTTCCTATTCATACCTTGGGGTCTGATATGGCAGCTCCATATGATATAGCTAGGCCTACGGGGCCTGCACCCAAACTGCAGGAGTCTCTTGCTGCTGCATACCGTGGTGTTTACTTCTAGAGTCGACCGCACTGGCTTTCGAGGAGAAAGCAAAACAGAAACCAGAAGACAAGAGAATCGTAACCAGATCTTCTACTTTTTATTCCAGGGGAGTGGGGGGTGGGGGGAGGAGAGGAGACTTTCCTTTTAATTATTTACCATTAGTTATTTACATATACTTCACATTGTTGTTCTGAAAACGCACCCCCTCGCCCTCCTTTTCCCGGCTTTTTAAAATTGGCTGTTATTTTACAATACAAAAAAATCATACCAAAAAAACCATCGGCCCGAAAAAAAATGCGTATTTTTTATACCCCCTCCCGACACTGCCTCCCCCCACCCCCAGCAATGAAATAGTTTACAATACTTGTTATTTACACGGGAATGCGATAAAGGGGGCTAAAAATTATACATATGAACAAAAAGAAGCTCAAGTCCAAACACGGAAGAAGAGTCCCGAAAAGAGCGGCGGAAACGAAGGAAGGAAGGAAAGAGGATCCGGAAGAGAAAATTAATTCAGGAGCTCTTAACGGAAAGACAAAAGAACCGCTTTGTGCATAGACTGTGGTGCAACAGCAGTCTACGGGCCTGCGGGATGTTAACACGCTACGGCAAACGCCCCTTAATTTCCCTTTCCCCACCTTGGCCGGGTATTGGAGCTCAGACGAAGTGCTAGACAAACTGGGGGTCTGGAAGACAACGAAAATAAGCTTATGCGAGCCAAATTCAGCGGCAAAATTCAAGCAGGAAAAAATGTATATATTTTTGCTGGGGGGGGAGGAGGACCCGGAGTGGGCAAAAATTAAACCTGCGTTACTTCCTCGCCCCGAACTTACTTCCAAGTCCTAGAAATGGTCAAAATCTGCTGCCAAAACCTACCACGCAAGACAAAACAGAGAAGGGCTTTCCCTCCTCCTAGTTGAACACTAGTCTGGCCCCATCACTCCTTGGCAAATAGAAGGGGAAGTCGTAGAAGTAGTGACAGACGTCACGTTCCTGGGATCCCAGATCACTGCAGATGGTGACTGCAGCCATGAAATTAAAAGACGCCTGCTCCTTGGGAGGAAAGCGATGGCAAACCTAAACAGCATGATAAAAAGCAGAGACATCACCCTGCCAACAAAAGTCCGCATGGTCAAAGCAATGGTATTCCCCGTAGTAATGTATGGCTGCGAGAGTTGGACTACAAGGAAGGCCGAGCGCTGAAGAATAGATTCTTTTGAACGATGGTGCTGGAGAAGACTCTTGAGAGTCTCTTGGACTGCAAGGAGATCAAATCAGTCAGTCCTAAAAGAAATCAACCCTGACTGTTCCCTGGAAGGCCAGATCCTGACGCTGAAGCTCAAATACTTTGGCCACCAAATGAGAAGGGAGCATTCACTGGAGAAGACCCTGATGCTGGGAGAGATTGAAGGTCAAAGGAGAAGAAGGGGACGGCAAAGGATGAGATGGTTGGACAGTGTCATCGATGCAACGAACATGAAATTGAGCAAACTTCAGCGGACAGCGGAAGACAGGAGGGCCTGGCGTGATGTGGTCCATGGGGTCGCGAAGAGTCGGACTCGACTGTGCGACTGAACAACAACAAAAGTTGAACACACTACAACACGGGTGTCAAACACGCGGCCCGGGGCTTCCATCCGGCCCGCAGTGGAACTGGCCGTCTCCTGCTTTCAGTTCTCCTGTTGCTGCTGCATCGTAGCTAG
This sequence comes from Gekko gecko, assembly GCA_029375565.1. NCBI lineage: Eukaryota > Metazoa > Chordata > Lepidosauria > Squamata > Gekkonidae > Gekko > Gekko gecko. The sequence goes on along the minus strand of JAPDNY010000010.1, from coordinate 122,328,272 downwards.
CTTCCCCAGACTCTCTTAACCACCCATTTCACGTTTTAACCTGGGTCCTGGACTCAGAACTCTGGGCATGAGATTCCTGTGGTGAATGTCGATAAATCAAAAGTAGGTTTGCAGAGCTAATGTTTTAAGCATGTTTTCATTTTAAGTTTTAAAAAAACAACACCTTTGTGGTTTGTGTCCTTTACAAAGTTTATATCTCCGCTGTCCGGCATTACATTTCATGACACGCACGTGGCCCGGCCCGACAAGGTCTCATTTGTGTCACATCCGGCCCTTGTAACAAATGAGTTCGACACCCCTACACTACAGAGTTGCACAGAGACTGGGGACGGGGAGAGAAACACCCCCCCCATTTTAAAAGGGCACAATCCAGCATATGTTAAACTGTGACCAAGTCCTCTTGGGAGTGACAGAAAGAGCCATAACCAGAGATGACTGACATTCCATTGGGCTGTGGCTCAGTGGCAGAACATCTACGTGGCGTGCAGAAGTTTCCAGGTTCAACCCCAGGTATCTCCACTTAAAAGGATCCGGTAGTAGGCGATGGGAAAGACCTCTCTGCCTGAGACCCTGGAGAGCGGCTGCCTGTCTGAGTGGGCAATAATGATGGACCAATGGCCTGACCATGGGAAGCGTGCTTGGGGTGGGCAACCTGGGGAGACGGCCACTGGTCGAGAAGGCTTTGGAAACAAAATCTGACGAATTCACGGAGGACAGACGTCCCCCAACCACAAGAGCTAAACGGAGAATCCAAGTCTGACCCGTGCGCATGTTTATGCTCTAGAAAAGAGCCAGAGTCCAGTAGCACTTTAAAGGCTATCAAAATTTGTGGCAGGGAAGAGCTTGCATGAGTCACAGCTCTTTTCTTCAGATTCATGAAAGTACCAACTCTGCCACAAATTTTGTTAGTCTTCAAGCCGCCACTGGATTCTTGCTCTTTTCTACGGCAATGGACAGACTAACAGATCTTGATCTATGTTTACGCTTGTGCATTCAAACAATTGAGCATAACGCGCCGATGTTTATTACTTATTCTGAAACGCTGCCGGTGACTTTCTAATAAAGGACTCGTAAACCACCAGTGTTTGGGCTGCGGAAAATCTACGGCTGCTTCATCCACATGTTAATTAAATTACGTTGCATATTTTCAGTTATGCAAATGGACTTTCTTCTATTCACTCTGGATCTCCGGCTCTGAATTCTGATGGAACTCGGGTCTTTGGCTATGAAAGCGTTGCTGACCCCAGGCTGGAATTTCTGCGGATGTGAGGACTGTCGCACCAGTTTGGTGTAGTGGTTATGTGCGTGGACTCTAATCTGGGAGAACTGGGTTTGATTCCCCACTCCTCCACATTGTGACAGCTGGATGACCTTGGGTCAGTCACAAGTTCTCTGAGAGCTGTTTTCTCAGGAGCAGTCCTCGAAAGAGCTCTCTCAGCCCCACCTGCCTCACAGGGTGCCTGTGGTGGGGAGGGGAAGGGAAAGAAGTTTGTAAGCCACTCTGAGACTTGAGTGAAGGGTGGGGTATAAATCCAATCTCCACCACCACCAGAACATGGTTCTGGTCTCCTCCCCATAGATGCACGCAGCTACATCCTACAATGCCATGCCAGACAGACATAATTTAGCGACTACCTTCCTTCCCATGACATAACCCTGACCCATTTTGCCATGGACCTTGGGAAGCCAAGCTGTGGATTCAATACCCTTAAGGGGAAAGCCCACTGGCCTGGAAGGCCCAGGATGGCCCGACCTCGCCAGATCTCAGAAGCTAAGCAGGGTCGGCCCTGGTTAGTACTTGGATGGGAGACCAGCAAGGAAGTCCTGGCTAGCTCCGCAGAAGGACTAGGGATCTTGAGCCCTGACTTGGATTGTCCCAGATTGGAGTCCGCGCTCCTAACCACTGCACCAGACTGCTTTCTCTAGGTGAGAAGCGGCTGCGCAAGGGTTTAACGAACAATACTCAGCATGCGCATTAAAGTGCTCGGTGCTCGACGCACGCCACAGGCCTTAACTCAAGAGATCCTGACAAGGGCCCCGTAAGACTGGCTGATGATCCCATTCCCCTCTTGCAGAAGGGGAGACAGACGCTGCGAGAGGGAATCATTACCAACGGCCGCCTACGGAGTTCATCAGAGGCCAGATTCGGGGGGGGGTGTGTGCGCACGCATGGTGGCTTCTCCACCGACAACTTGAGTCTCTGCCTCCCTGCTTTCCTGGCAGACAAGCGTTTCGCCCTCGGGCTCCTGTCCGCTTCGCTTTCCTGAGCGCGCCTTTCGTCAAAACTCCGTCCCTGACAACCATTTTAAAAGCATATGAGCAACCAAAATGGACATATTCTCACACACTGACAGTCTCTCTCTCTGTGTGGGGGGGAATTCTTTCTGTTCCCCACCCTGGCATGGCGTGCACGGTAACTAGGAGGACAGGGCGACCTGTCAGGAGATGTTTTCACAGCTTGTCATTCTTGGAGCGCCTGCAATTCACCACGGTGAGGTACATTAAGCGTGGAGGAGATTTGGCAAGGAGTGTGTGGGGTGGGGAGGGAGAGAGTCTTGGGCACAAAGTCAGTCTTGAGATTTCAGTCCTTTGGCATCGGCAGCGCCGTCCATTCTGCCCCGACAGATCTGAGGCGGGAAACTAGAGGCCCTTGGCCATCTGCCTATCTTTGTGTACAGTTTCTGAGCACGCGAGAAAAGAAAACGCTAAGAAGATTCTAGAAGAAGAAGAAGAAGAAGAAGAAGAAGAAGAAGAAGAAGAAGAAGAAGAAGAAGAAGAAGAAGAAGAAGAAGAAGAAGAAGAAGAAGAAGAAGAAGAAGAAGAAGAAGAAGAAGAGGAGGAGGAGGAGGAGGAGGAGGAGGAGGAGGAGGAGGAGGAGGAGGAGGAGGAGGAGGAGGAGGAGGAGGAGGAGGAGAGATTGGATTTATACCCCGCCCTTCACTACCCAAAGGAGTCTCAAAGTGGCTTACAAACTCCTTTCCCTTCCCTTCCCCTCCCCACAACAGACACCCTGTGGGGCGGGTGGGGCTGAGAGAACTCTCTCGAGGGCTGCCCCTGAAAGAACAGCTCTGAGAGAAGAAGAAGAAGAGGAGAAGAGACTGGATTTATACCCCGCCCTTCACTACCCAAAGGAGTCTCAGAGCGGCTTACAAACTCCTTTCCCTTCCCCTCCCCACAACAGACACCCTGTGAGGCAGGTGGGGCTGAGAGAGCTCTCTCGAGGGCTGCCCCTGAGAGAACAGCTCTGAGAGAAGAAGAAGAGGAGAAGAGACTGGATTTCCACCCCGCCCTTCACTACCCAAGGGAGTCTCAGAGCAGCTTACAAACTCCTTTCCCTCCCCCTCCCCACAACAGACACCCTGCGAGGGAGGTGGGGCTGAGAGAGCTCTGATAGAAACGGCTCTTTTTCAAGAACAGCTGTGCCCGAGCTTGTGACTGACCCAAGGTCACATCAGCAGGCGCAAGTGGAGGAGTGGGGAATCAAACCCGGTTCTCCCAGATTAGAGTCCGCGCACTTAACCACTACACCAAACTGGCTACGGGGTACCCCCCCAAATCTGTAATCTCTGTCATGTGTTAGAAGGGGGGCGGGGGAGAAACAGTATGTTCATTTTTTAAAAAATGTATTCTGCAAGCTGGAAAAAGTGTTCCTAGCGAGACCTCGAGCCAATGTGCGTCTGAAAAGCTCAAAGACCAGAAAATCCAGACTCCAGATTAATTGCTTGGCAGCCGCCCTTCAAAATTTAACTTATTGCTCCTGCAGGAAATGTCCCTTTATTGGAAAATAAAAGAGCAGGCCCTGTCAACCGCAAGTGTCAATTAAGTGACCGGCACAAGAGGCAGTGTGCACTCGCGCAAACCCCATGGACCCTGAGGAGGTTTAGGCAAGAGAAGCTTTCAAGTAGAGGCTGCCCAGAGAACTGAGATAGGTAGTACTGCGTGTGTGAACGGGATCTTGGGGGTCGGGTGCACTGCAAATAGAGTACGAGTACCAACTGTGATGCAGCGGCAAAGAAGGCAAATGTGATCTTCGGGTGTATGAACAGATGCACAGTGTTTAGGACACAAATTGTGATAGTACCACTGTACACTGCACTGGTCAGATCCCGCTTGGAGCATTGTGTCCAGTTCTGGAGGCCTTTTTATAGGAAGGACACAGAAACTTCGGAGCAGGTGCAGAGGAGAGCGAGGAGGATGATTTGGCGATTGGAGCTTATGAGGAAAGGCTGAAAGAGTTGGGTGTGTTTAGCATGGGAAAGAGAAGGCTTAGAGGGGACACGATGGCAGTCTTCAAGTATTGGAAGGGCTGTCATGTAGAAGATGGAGCAGATCTATTCTCTCTTGCTCCGGATTGCAAGACTAGATCGAATGGGTGGAAATGACAAGGGAGTCAATACCGGCTAGATATCAGGAGGAACTTCCTAACTGTCAGAGTGGTTGAGCAGTGGAACAGACTGCCTCGGGAGGTGGTGGATGCTCCTTCCCTGGACGTTTTCAAGCGGAGGGTGGACGACCATCTTTCGGGTATGTAGTAGGGCTATCTTTTGGCTATGCTCCTGCAGAGAAACTTCCTAACTGTCAGAGTGGTTGAGTAGTGGAACGGACTGTCTCGGGAGATGGTGGATGCTCCTCCGCTGGATGTTTTCAAGCGGAGGATGGACAACCATCTTTCGGGGATGCTGTAGGGCTATCTTTTGGTTATGCTGCTGCAGAGTACAGGGGTTGGACTAGATGACCTGCCAGGTCCCTTCCAACTCTAACACTCTATGATTCTGTGATTCCTTGTGGAGAGAGGCTGCAGGAATTGGGAATGTTCAGCCTGGAGAAGAGGAGGCTGAAGGGGGGGGACAGGGTGATTCCCTTTAAGTATTTGAAGGGCTGTCACTTAAGAGGAGGGGACGGAGCTGCATTCCCCGTGACTATCTGCGGGTGTGAAAGTCGGACACAGAAGAAAGCTGGCGGAAAGCAAGTAGATTCCTCTGAAATGTGGCGTCAGAGGAGAGTTTTACGGATACCGCGGGCTGAGATCAAATCAGGCCTGCGCTCTCCCCGGCAGCTAGAACGGTTAAACCGAGGCTATCATACTTTGGTCACGTTATGAGAAGACGAGAGTCGCCGGGAAAGACGATTACGCTAGGAAAAGTTGAAAGCGGAAGGAAAAGAGGAAGGCCCAAGAGGAGACAGGTGGACTTCATCTGAGATCTGAGATTAGCTGTTAACTAGAGGACAGTTGGGAGGACAGTACTTCATCGGGTTGCCGTGGGTCGGGAGCTACTTGATGGCACTGAACAGACGCAGGGAGCTGTCCATTGGTAGTGGAGGATGAGACTCATAGGACTGGGTTTCACTTCTGGGTCAGGAGATACAGGTGGGATGTTACAGAAAAAGCTGAACAATAAGGGCGGTTCAGTAGTTGCCCCAGGCATAAGAACATAAGAGAAGCCAACGCTGGATCAGGCCAATGGCCCATCCAGTCCAACACTCTGTGTCACACAGTGGCCAAAAATATCAGGGGCCATCACCAGGAGGTCCACCAGTGGGGCCAGGACACTAGAAGCCCTCCCACTGTTGACCCCCCAAAGCACCAAGAACACAGAGCATCCCTTGCCCCAGACTGAGTGTCCCATCTAGAAGAACATAAGAGAAGACAATGTTGGGTCAGGCCAATGGCCTATCCAGTCCAACACTCTGTCACACAGTGGCCAAAAAATACCAGGTGACATCAGGAGGTCCAGCATTAGGGTCAGGACACTAGAAGCCCTCCCACTGTTGCCCCCACCAAGCACCAAGAATACAGAGCATCCTTTAAGACCATAAGAACATAAGAGAAGCCAATGTTGAATCAGGCCAATGGCCCATCTAGTCCAAAACTCTGTCACACAGCGGTCAAAATATACCAGGTGCCATCAGGAGGTCCAGCAGTGGGGCCAGGACACTAGAAGCCCCCAGAGAAGAGTATTCCTATCTATAAGAACATAAGAGAAGCCAATGTTGGGTCAGGCCAATGGCCCATCTAGTCCAACGATCTGTCACACAGTGGCCAAAAATACCAGGGGCCATCAGGAGGTCCACCAGTAGGGCCAGGACACCAGAAGCCCTCCTACTGTTGGCCCCGCCCCCCAAGTACCAAGTATGTTGTGGGTTCTCCCTCCTTGGAGGTATTTAAGTGGAGTTAGGATGACGATTTTTCAGGGACGCTTTAGGTCGCCCTCCATGGTCCAGGGGGTTGGACTGGATGGTCCTTTAGGTCCCTTCTGACTTTTAATTCTAGGAGATGTGTGGCAGGCGCTGTCTCGACTGCTTCAAAGCTGGGCGGCTCGGGAAATGCACGGGGCCGTTCGGAGATTAAACTTGCAAATTTGCATCCCAAAGTGGTGCTGGATTTGCCTTCCGTTCCGGGGACACAATAGACCTTTGGCCGTTCCGCCCCACTGTGCAGCTGTACGAGTGCCAATGAAAGCTTATCTTTTTAAAAAAATTATTGACAGATGTTCCTGTAAGAAGAAGAAGAAGAAGGGAGGGCAATTTAAGTTTCCCCCCCTTTACTTCCTTCGAAAGAGAGGCTGAAACGCGACATTCATTGATTGCACCGGGCCTGCTGAGTCAACAGCGGCAATATCCGCTGACTCGGTCGAAATGCGCTCCGCCCAGCCGATCAGCCAACTGTTCAGGTGGGGATAAAAATAAAAATATTGGGCTTGGAGGTTTGGGGAAGAGTTTTTCTCCATAATGGCCAGAAGCTCAGCTAAAGTCTTGAGAAGACCTGGTGCCTGTAGCCCCTGCCCCCCCCCCCGTTTATGCATGATCAGGAATATGTCGTCGAAACAATCCAGATGCAAAAGAACCTCCTCAGGAAACAGCTAATCCATATGCAAAAAACCCTCCTCAGGAAAGCTCCATCATTAGCATGTTTCACAGCCTTGGGAACTCCTACCAGACAATGACTCAGCCCTACCCCACCTTCCTGAGTAGATACAAATTCCTTGCCTACTGTTTTTCTTCTCACCTTGACACGGAGAGTACTCCGTCTTTCTGTGTTAATACCTCTGAGGATGCCAGTCACAGCTGCTGGCAAAACATCAGGTCTTACAATACCAAGACCATGGCCACAAAACCCAGAAGATCTACAACAGCTACATGCTCAGGAACTTTTGAAATGGCGGCGGGGACTGTCCAGAAGAGGGCGACCAGGATGGTGAGAGGGTTGGAATTCGAGGAAAGGCTGGGTATGTTTAGGCTGAAAGAGCTGAATATGTTTAGCCTGGGAAAGAGAAGACTTACAGGGGATATGATTGCAGTCTGCAAGTATTTGAAGGGCTGTCATGTAAAAGATGGAGCAGATCTATTCTCTCTTGCTTGGGAAAGAGAAGGCTTAGAGGGGACATGATGGCAGTCTTCAAGAATCTGAAGGGCTGTCATGTAGAAGATGGAGCAGATCTCTTCTCTCTTGCTCCGGATTGCAAGACTAGATCCAAAGGGGGGAAATTACGAGGAGTCGTTACCGGCTAAATATTAGGAGAAACTTCCTAACTGTAGGAGTGGTTGAGCAGTGGGACAGACTGCCTCGGGAGGTGGTGGATGCTCCTTCCCTGGACGTTTTCAAGCAGAGGCTGGACGACCATCTTTTGGGTATGTTGTAGGTATGTAGGGCTCTCTTTCGGCTATGCTCCTGCGGAGTGCAGGGGGTTGGACTAGATGACCTGCCAGGCCCCTTCCAACTCTAACATTCTATGATTCTTCAAGGGCTGTAGGTATGCTAATTCTGCTTCCCCTCCATGGATTGATTATGGTTGCCAACTCCTGGCTGGGAAATACCAGGGGAGTTGGGGGGGGGGTCTGGGGGGTCGGGGTTTGGGTTGGAGAGGGACCCCAGCGGAGCATAATGCCATGGAGTCCACCCTCCAAAGCAGTCTTTTTCTCCGGGGGAAGTTGATTTCTGTAGTCTGGAAAACAGTCGTGGTGCTGGAAGGTGATGTATTATGCCAAAAAAGTCTCCAAGGACTAGAAATTACTTCTGTCAATATTCAGTTTACTGGAAGCAATTCAAACGCCATCCACACCAACGGACCATGCATCTTATATCTCGTTTCATGTATAACTTTATCAAAGTGGGTGGCGTTGAAACTATATCATATTAATCCATTTGGCAGACACTCCATTCATATCCCACAGTAACACTCATCAGATCGATTAGTGAATATTGGAAAAAGTAATTTGTAGTCCTTGGAGACTATTTTTTGGCATAATACATCACGGTCGTTCGCTTCTTCTCAACTTCCATCCCGTGATCTCTCTCTTTGTTCTGCACCCAACGGGAGGCTGGGAACCACAGCCACTGTGCTGTCACTACCCTACAGCCACGATTCACTTGCAGGTTTGTTCTGGTCATACAGGAAAATCCAGCCTGGCCGGCTCTCGTACGGTCAATGCGCACTTATCCTCTGTGGGTGGGTGGGAGCGTGCATCCATGTCGCTTGCTTGACCGACGGACCGGAAGCTTCCGGAAGCTCTCGGCGGAGTCCGTCATGTCGGGAAATGGCTTTTCCCACAAACGGGAAAACATCTCTAGCAGCACAGATCCATGGGATCCAACCTCCCAGAAGGGTAGCGGGGAGATCCGCCACACAAGCTGTGGCTTGTGAAGGCTTACGCCATGGTAAGTCCATCTGCCGTAGAAGGTCTCCCAAAACCGGGTCCCTTTTGTCTGACTAGCTGCCGACGCTTCCCCAGCTTCAGAACAGAAGTGACCCTGGCCTGCCGAAGGGGCGTTGTGACAGACCCCAAAGGACCTTCTCCCTTTCGTAGAAGGGGAGTGCCCGCTGGCCTGGGATATAGGCACTTGCCCCTGGTCCAAACTGGCGTGCCCGCTTGTTGACCGCCTCTGCTGTGCCCTTTGCCCGTGCAAGCTGTAAGCGCATGTTCAGGACCACGGAGCCGCCCAAAGAGCAAACGCTCAGAGGCCGAAGCCTCCGCTGCCTTTGTACACAAAGCGTGTGGGGGGGAGGTGTCCGTTTCTCCCCGGAAGGCGCGAGGGTACATCTGCGCAGTGCTTCATCTTTAAAAAGAACTTCCAAGGTCCCCTCTCCCCGCTTTCCCAAACGCGACAAAATTTGCGTGCAGGTTTAAGAGAACAATCAAGGGGGGTGTGGGTGGGAAAGAGACGCTTTTAAAAATCGCTTTTAAATCAGAAGAGTTTTCGGCTGAACATCAGGAAGAAGTTCCTGATAGTTAAGAGCGATTCCTCGGTGGAACAGGCTTCCTCGGGAGGTGGCGGGCTCTCCTTCTTTGGAAAAGGTTTTCAAATGGAGGCTAGGTGGCCATCTGATGGCAACACTGATTCTGTGAGCGTAGGCAGAGTATGAGAAGGAGGACAGGAAAACTTGCATCAATGCTTAGTTCTCGTGGCCCTTTCTTACACGCCCAGGGAAATGCTGATCACCACTTTGGGGTCAGGAAGCCATTTCTCTCCAGACCCGTTTGGCCCAAGGATCCTGGAGGGTATTTTTGTCGTCTTCTGGGCGTGGAACAGCAGTCACTGGGGGTGTGGAGGGGGAGGTATTTGTGAATTCCCTGCATTGTCCAGGGGGTCGGACTAGATGAGGTCCCTTCCAACTCTATGATTCTATGATTCTAAATTTGTCTCCAATTCTACGGCAACAAGCGAGACAGATCTGCTGTCGACCAATGCGACACCGGGCTAAGGAACCGATGACCGGAAAGAAAAGAGTGGACACTTGACCGTGCCTCTTACAGGACGGATATGACCCACTGAGTCTAATGCCCGTAGCCCCAACTCACTCAGAAGACAAATATCAGGCACTGCTGCATACCGACAGCAACGGGCGGCGGGATGGGGGAGAAGATGTGGTCACTCCAGGCTTAATTCCAAGAAACTACAGGTTGCTTTGACACGAGGTGGCTTCCCGAAATATGGCCTTCTCCCCCTTCTCATCTTTCACAACATACAGCGTCGCTTCGATATCATCATGCCAGCACGCTGCAGGTTTCCCCCGCTGGCACATCGCTTTAGGAATGCGTGATCTGATCGTGACTCGACATGGGGAAGGGGTCGCGCGTGTTATCAAGGGCAGGAGGGGCCGTGGCTCGATCCCCAGGGTGTCCAATCAAAAGCAACCAGTCACAGGTGATGTCAGAGACCCCTGCCGGAGACCCTGGAGAGCCACGGCCAATCTGAGAAGACAATACGGGCTTTGATGGACCAAAGGTCCCACTGGGGATAAGGCAGCTTCATGTGTGTTTCGGTTTTAGGGAGGGGCCGTGGCTCAGTGGGAGAGCCTCTGCTTGGCATGCAGAAGGTCCCCGGTTCAATTCCCAGCATCTCCAGTTAAAAAGGACCCGGCAGGAGGTGATGGGAAAGACCTCAGACTGAGACCCTGGAGAGCTGTAATGAGGGGCTGTGGTTCAGCGGTAGAGTGTCTGCTTGGCATGCAGAAGGTCCCAGGTTCAATCCCTGGTATCTCCAGTTAAAAGTCCAGACAGGAGGCGATGTGAAAGACCTCAGCCTGAGACCCTGGAGAACTGTAAAGAGGGTCCGTGGCTCAGTGACAGAGCCTCTGCTTGGTGTGCAGAAAGTTCCAGGTTCAATCCCCGGTATCTCCAGTTAAAGGACGTGGCAGGAGGTGGTGGGAAAGACCTCCGCCTGAGAGCTGTAAAGAGCAGCTGCAACTCAGTGGCAGAGCATCTCCTTGCCGTGCAGAAGGTCCCCGGTTCAATCCCCGGCCTCTCCAGTTCAAAGGACTAGGTAGCAGGTGATGCAATTGAGTGGGAAAGGGGTTGTGGGAAAGACTGACCTTGGCGGACCCGCGGTCTGATTCAGGATAAGGAAGCATCATGTATGGGAGAGAAGGGGAACACCGAAACGTTTTGTTACCGGGGGACAACCACACGCCGAGTGTCATACTGGCTTGCCTGGGGGTGCTGCGTCTGTCCTGAGCCAGCAGAGCTTCGGCAAGTCAGGACAAACGTCACGGACCGCTCCCTGGCAAAGAAGCGGCAGCACCGCTGCGGCGACCGGGCAGCCCTTTGTTCCGAGGCCACTGGTGGAGAGACTACGAGCCCCGACTGCGTGCAATCCTTTCTACGGCAAAGGGGGGGGCAGAACCCCACCCGGGCCCTCGGCCACGTGGGGGCTGCGTCCCCCGCCTGCCGAGCAATCGCTAGGTCCTTTGCATGCTGAAGCAAAAAAAAAAGAAATGTACGCTGGCTCTTCCCTGCCCCCTCCCCCTGTTCTGGAAGCCTTCCTGCTCCCTTCCCAAAACATGCCGGCGGATGATTTCGCAGAAGGCGTCTGGCTAGGCGTGAAGAACAAGTGAAACCTGAGTTATAGCACCTTTGACGGCACGTCAGTTCTGCAACGCCAGCTCAATTTGGAGCGACAACCTACAAAATGCCAAGCCGACGACGTGTCGTCCCCCCCCCTTCTGTTTCTCAAGGCCCCAGCTTCGATTGCTGCCGGCTAATAAAACTCCGTGTTTCTGCTGATCTCCGTCCAAAGAGTCCGAGGGCGAGAACGACAGGAGGACTGAGGACGGGCAAGGTTTGCAACATCGGGCGAGAGAGGGGACCCTGAAAGGGCCCGCGTGGTCGGTGCCCGGAAGCGGCTCCCCTTGCCACTGCCTCCCCCCCCCCCCAGCAATCTGGCCACCTCGCGTTAGGATGGGGACCCCCAACTGTTTCTGCCCTGCGGGCACCTTTTGGGATTCTGACACAAGAGCTGTTAGTGCCGCCGGGCACCACATCGCCCACCAACTCCTTGGGCCCGTGGGCACCACGTTGGGAACCCCTGTCTCAGGGCATTTTAACACCCGGTGACTGTACGTCATTGGCAGGTGTGGGATGAACAGCGAAAAAGGAGTCACTCCCGGGAGAACTTCCGCTATACCGTAGCGACGGGCTCCGATTCCCAGGTGAGGTCAAAAAACAAAAAGAAGGAACGGCCAGCGGAGCATGCTGATGCGACTGACGACCAAACGGCGACTCCAAATTGCTGCTCTCCCCGGCACCGCCGCACCGCCCCAGGTTCACAGCTTTATATCCCACTCTGCTTGACAAGTGCAGCACAGAAAGGGCAGTTGATCACCCAGGGTAAACAGAAGAACGCCCAAAGGCTCCGATGTAAGAGGCAGCCTGCAGCAATTCCCTTGCGTCTTAGTTCTACTTAAAGATACGGCCCACTAAAGCAGGTTTCTACCCATTAAGTCCCGCACAGAACCCGCCAGCCCAAGGAACCCGTAGGTGAAGCAAAGGGGCTGTGGCCGATCGTACCTGGTTCCCTTCTGACATGAATACAGTCAGACGGATGAAAACACTGCTACACAAAAAGAAGGAAAGAAAGAAAGAAAACCTCGACCCGATAAATGAATTGTGTTTGGAAGGGAGCGCAGAAGAAGGTACGAAATAAATAGAATTATTTTTTTTTACAACCGTCGGGTTCCTGGAGAAAATTGAGTCAGCTTCTTTAAATCCAGGGGTGGGGTTTTTTTATCCAGCAAGGGCAGAGAATTATCTGGAAGTGCTGCAACTTCTCGTGCGCAACCTGAACAACAACAGCGACAACAAAAAAATATTCAAGTACCACAAATCGCTTCCTGCGTATAAAAGCCGGGAGTCCGTTGTCTCTGCTTGGCTCTTCCCGGTTAGCGATGACCTTTAGAGGTCGGGACGGATGCTGCGGGACTCGCCAAAGGCCTTTCGCCGGGAAGTGGAGAATGAACGGAAAACGTGGAACCGTGGAGGAGAAAGGGATACGTGACCCTGTGTTGGAGACGGTGCCAACCAAATCCGACTGATGACGCCCCCTAGGAGGGCCGGACGCTCCCGGAAGCGCCGCCCGGATGCGCTGAGGTCCCCGTTGTGCCTCTGGCCTTACACAAAATCTCTGCCCCGTTCCTCCCAGGAAATCCCTTGTGTTTAAAACCCTAAAGAGGCAGTCCCGATGTCCGTGCATCAAATACAGGTTCCGGGCTGGGCAGGAGGCTGCTGTTTCCGATTTCGTACCGCTCCCGATTTCTCTTTGTAGACAATTGGCATCTGTTGTGAAATGTCCACCAGCGCGCTGGCTACTGCAAGGCCTGAAGAGAGAAAGAGAGCGAGAACATAAGAGAAGCCAATGTGGGATCAGGCCAATGGCCCATCCAGTCTAACACTCTGGGTCCCACAGTAGCCAAAAATACCAGGTGCCATCAGGAGGTCCAGCAGTGGGGTCAGGACACTAGAAGCCCTCCCACTGTTGACCACCCCCCCCAAGCACCAAGAATACAGAGCATCACTCGCACCAGACTGAGAGTTCCTATCTATACCTTGTGGACCTCCGCTCCATATGTTTATCCAATTCCCTCTTGAAGCCGCCCATGCTTGTAGCTGCCACCACCTCCTGGGGCAGTGAATCCCATGTGTTAAACACTCTTTGGGTGAAGAAGGACTTCCTTTTATCCATTATACCCCGACCACTCAGCAATTTCATGGAGTGCCCACGAGTTCTTGTCTCGTGAGAAAGGGAGAAAAGTACCTCTTTTTCCACCTGCTCTATCCCATGCATAATCTTATAGACCTCGATCGTGTCACCCCTCAGCCATCGTTTCTCCAAGCTAAAGAGCCCCAAGCGCTTTAACTTTTCTTCATAGGGAAAGTGTCCGAACTCTTTTATCATTCTAGTTGCCCTTTTCTGCACTTTTCCCAAGGCTATAATACCCTTTCTGAGGTGCAGTGACCAGAACTGCACACAGTACAGAGAGCAGAGAGTCACAGAAAGGTCAAACGAGGAGGAATTCCAGTACGGAGAAGGGGGGTAGGAGAAGAATTCCAATCAGAGACCTTCCATGGAGATAGCTCCAGAGGGGGGCCGTGTTGCTGCGGTAGAACAGCCAGATTGAAGTCCAGCAACGCTTTAGAAACCAACCAGATCTTCAGGGAGCAAGCTTGTTATCTGACGAAGGGGGGCGTTGGCTCTTCAATGCTCCTCCCTCCTCCCCTCAAATCACGTTGGTTTCTCAGGCGTTACTGGACTCCAATCTATTAGATCAGGGATGTGACATCGGGGAGGTGTTTAGCCCTCCCCCTCAGTATGGTGTCGTGGTTAAGAGCGCGGACTCTAATCTGGGAGGAGGAGGAGGAGGAGGAGGAGGAGGAGGAGGAGGAGGAGGAGGAGAAGAAGAAGAAGAAGAAGAAGAAGAAGAAGAAGAAGAAGAAGAAGAAGAAGAAGAAGAAGAAGAAGAAGAAGAAGAAGAAGAAGAAGAAGAAGAAGAAGAGGAGGAGGAGATTGGATTTATACCCCGCCCTTCACTACCCAAGGGAGTCTCAGAGCGGCTGACAAACTCCTTTCCCTTCCCCTCCCCACAACCGACACCCTATGAGGGAGGTGGAGCTGAGAGAGCTCTGGCAGAAACTGCTCTTTTTTCAAGGACAGCTCTTGTCAGAACTATGGCTTGCCCAAGGTCATCCAGCCAGGTGCAAGTGGAGGAGTGGGGAATCAAACCCAGTTCTCCCAGATTAGAGGTGCGCACTTAACCACTACACTAAACTGGAGGAGGAGGAGAGATTAGATTTATACCCCGCCCTTCACAGAGTCTCAGAGCGGCTTACAATCTCCTTCCCTTCCTCTCCCCACAACCGACACCCTGCGAGGTAGGTGGGGCTCAGAGAGCTCCCTCCAGAACTGCTCGTGAGAGGGCAGTTCTGAAAGGACTTGTAACTGACCCAAGGTCACACCAGCAGCTGCATGTGAAGAAGAGGGGAATCAAATCCGTTTTTTCAAGAACAGCTTTTATCAGAACTATGGCTTGCCCAAGGCCATCCAGCCAGGTGCAAGTGGAGGAGTGGGGAATCAAACCCGGTTCTCCCAGATCAGAGTCCACGCACTTAACCACGACACCAAACTGGCTCTTCGGGTTTGATTCCCCCACTCCTCCACATGCAACTGCTGGTGTGACCTTGGGTCAGTCGCAAGTTCTCTCAGATCTGTTCTCTCAAGAGCAGTTCCTCGAAAGAGCTCTCTCAGCCCCGCCGACCTCACAGGCAAGGGGGGGCGGGGCAGAAATAAAATCACCACCACCATCATCGATTCAATTTTTAGGCCACCCTCCCCAGAAATCAGGGCTCAGGGCGGCTGGCGATAAAATTCAATACGACAACACACCAGGGAATATGGGACTACCAAACTTAAAAACTAAAAACCTACAATAAATAACATTTAATACATAAAATAATCAGCTTGGGATGGCAGAAAATAATTCAGGGATAAAATTTCCACAGGCCCCCTTGGAGGGGAACATGGGTGTGTGTGTGGTGGGTATGAGAGCGCCGGACCTCAGACGGTACCTTCGCTGTCCGCAACCGAATTCACACCCCATCGCATGCAGCTGCCTTACACTGAGTTGCCCCATCTAGGTCAGTGTTGTCCGGGTTCAATCCCTGGCATCTCCAGTTGAAAGGACCGGGCAGGGGGTGATCGGAGATACCTCAGCCTGAGACCCCCGGACAGCCCGTCAGAGTACACAATCCTGACTTTGATAGATTGATAGACTGACCTAGTACAAAACAATTTTATATGTTCACATAAGTGACCACTTGAACTGATGTTTTAGGGGAAGGACTGTTGTTCAATGGTAGAGCCTCTGCTTGGCATGCAGAAGGTCCCAGGTTCAATCCCTGGCATCTCCAGCTAAAAGGACCAGGCAGGAGGGGATGTGAAAGACTTCAGTGGCTCAGCAGTAGAGCATCTGCTTGGCATGCAAAAGGTCCCAGGTTCAATCCCCGGCATCTTCAGTTAAAAAGGACCTGGCAGGATGTGATGGGAAAGACCTCAGCCTGAGACCCTGGAGAGCTGTAAAGAGGGGCTGTGGCTCAGTGGAAGAGCCTCTGCTTGGCATGCAGAAGGTCCCAGGTTCAATCCCCAGCATCTCCAGTTAAAAAGGACCAGGCAGTAGGTGATGGGAAAGACCTCTGCCTGGGACCCTGGAGAGCTGTAAAGAGGGGCTGTGGCTCAGTAGTAGAGCCTCTGCTCGGCATGCAGAAGGTCCCAGGTTCAATCCCCGGCATCTCCTGTTAAAAGGACCAGGCAGTAGGTGATGGGAAAGACCTCTGCCTGGGACCCTGGAGAGCTGTAAAGAGGGGCTGTGGCTCAGTAGTAGAGCCTCTGCTCGGCATGCAGAAGGTCCCAGGTTCAATCCCCGGCATCTCCAGTTAAAAAGGACCAGGCAGGATGTGATGGGAAGGACTTCAGCCTGAGACCCTGGAGAGCTGTAAAGAGGGGCTGTGGCTCAGTGGTAGAGCCTCTGTTTGGCATGCAGAAGGTCCCAGGTTCAATCCCTGGCATCTCCAGTTAAAAAGGACCAGGCAGGAGGTGATGGGGAAGACCTCCACATGAGATCCTGGAGAGCTGTAAAGAGGGGCCGTGGCTCAGCGGTAGAGCCTCTGCTTGGCATGCAGAAGGTCCCAGGTTCAATCCCCAGCATCTCCTGTTAAAAGGACCAGGCAGGAGGGGATGTGAAAGACCTCCGCCTGAGACCCTGAAGAGCAGCTGCCAGTCTGAATAGACAATACTGCCCTGGATGAACCAATGGTCTGATTCAGTATAAGGCGAAGACGAAGAAGGAGAAGAGATTGGATTTATACCTCCACCCTTCGCTACCCGAAGGAGTCTCAGAGCGGCTTACAATCTCCTTTCCTTCCCCCTCCCCACAGCAGACACCCTGTGAAGTAGGTGGGGCTGAGAGAGCTCTTTCGAGGACTGCTCTTGAGAGAACAGCTCTGAGTAACTTGTGAGTGACCCAAGGTCACACCAGCAGCTGCATATGGAAGAGTGGGGGAATCAAACCTGGTTCTCCCAGATGAGAGTCCACGCTCCTAACCACTACACCACATTGGAAGAAGCTGCACTGCAGGGAGCACACAATGGCTAAAATTGGGGGTCCCTAACCCTTTCTGAGCCGGCGGGCGCTTTTGGAATCCTGGCACAGGGTGGTAAATGCAGCCACAAAATGTAGGGCACTGAGGTTAGGCAGAACTCCTTTCCAGGCGGAGGCTCTCTTTAACAGCATGCCTTTTAAAATGAAAAGGCTCATTTACAAATATTTTCCTGCAGACATGGGGCTGACCTTCAGTCGCACAGTGAAGTCTTTGTGTTCTGGCAGTAGCTGCCGCCACTGCCGCCGCCGCCACTGCTGCAGCCACCACATTTCTCAAGGTCTGCACTGCTAATCAGACGGCCGATCGGGGACTGTGCTGGGCAAAAGCCCTGTCTGGCCCACCCACTTTCTACAACGCTTAGAAGGTACCGGGAAAGGTTGCCAACGGGTGCCATCGAGCCCCGGACTAAAAGACGGGTATTTGTTTGGTGTGGTGGTTAAGTGCGCGGACTCGAATCTGGGAGAACCGGCTTTGATTCCCCCACGCCTCCACTCGCAGCTGCTGGATGACCTTGGGCGAGCCACAGTTCTGTCGGAGCTGTTCTCGAAAAAGAGCCGTTTCTCTCAGAGCTCTCTCCGCCCCGCCTACCTCACAGGGTGCCTGTTGCGGGGAGGGGAAGGGAGATTGTAAGCCGCTCTGAGACTCTGAGTGAAGGGCCGGATATGAATCTGATCTCTTCTCTTCTTGTCTGCTGGGGACTCAGGGAAAGGCCGTCTCGGCAGCCATCTTCTGGCTCCTCCCACCTCTGCATGTGCCCCCGCCCCCCCGCAGACGTCCCAACACAAGGGACATGCTGCTTTTTTAATTCCAGAGGGCTTTTTAAAAATTCACTCCCCGCAGCTTGTTTGGCTTTTGGTCCATGATCTTATATGTCATTAAGTCTTTTCTGCCTTATGGTGACGCTGTCGATAAATGTCCTCCCAGACGTCCTGTCGTTAACGGCCTCGCTCGGGCCTTGCAAACGGAGGGCCCGCGTGGCTTCCTTAATTGAGTCAATCTGCCTCAAGTTGGGCCTTCCTCTTCTCCTCCGGCCTTCGACTTTTCCTAGCATGATTGTCCTTTCCGGTGACTCTTGCCTTCTCGTGATCTTAGACAGGGTTACAGGTTATTGTTTCCTGTATGGTGTAAGCTGCCTCGAGCATCTTTTTTTAAAATGGAAAGGTGGCACGCTAAATGAATTAATAGCCAGAAGGCACTATAAGCAGGGCTTTTTTTGTGTGGAAAAAGCCCAGCAGGAACTCATTAGCATAACCCAAGAGCAGAAACTCATTAGCATATTAGGCCACACCCATGACAACACAGCTCATTGGCATATTAGGCCACACCCCCCATGTCACCAGAAGTGTGGTCATCCAGCCACACCGACCTTTTGCTTCTTATTCTGTTGACCTTGTTTGTTGTCAAAACCCAGGGCTTTTTTTTGTAGCGGGAACTCCTTTGCATGTTAGGCCACATACCCCTCATGTAGCCAATCCTAATGAGTTTCTGCTGCTGGGTGTGGCCTGTTATGCTAATGAGTTCCTGCTGGGCACGGCCAACACGGGAACTAGCCGGAACTCTGTTCCTGTGCGTTCCTGCCCAGAAATAGCCTTGGTGAGGGGTGTCAAACAGAAGGCTTGTGGGGCCGGAACTGGCCCGTCCAGGGCTCTTATGCGGGCCACGAGCAATTAGTGCAAGGGAGGGAACGGGAGATTGCTCGGAGGGGGAAGTGGGTGGAGCCACTCAAATTGCGGCTCCAGCATGGCGGAACAACCTCGTCTGCAGCAGTCAAGCAGCGTGGGAGCGTCTGTCCAGGGCTGCACCGCTGGCTCTCCAGTCCGCCCATGTAGGTTTTCCTCTGCACCCCCTTCCCAGCCCATCGGGCCTTGCCGTGAGGATACGCCGACTCGGAGCTTACCAGCTGCTGTCCTTTTTACAGTTTCTCTCTCTGGTACCTGGCATGACGTTTTGTGGCACACACGACCCGGCCGGAGAAAGTGACGTTTACGTCAGATCCAGCCCCTGTAACAAATGAGCTTGACACCCCCGTACTAAGGTGTCAACCGTAGGCTGGGAAGAATCCTGTATGTATGGATATTATTTCACTCCGTCACTCTAGCACAGAGGTCCCCAACCTTTTTCAGTCTGCAGGCACCTCTGGAATTAAGATTACCCCGGAAAGCTGCCAAATTTTGTTCTCAAGCAATCAAATCTTGACAGAGAGAGTACTACATCTTTCTGTGTTATCCCTCTGAGGTAATTAAATCTTGACCCAGAGAGCCCTCCATCTTTCTGTGTCATACCTCTGAGGATGCCAGTCACAGCTGCTGGCGAAGCGTCAGGTCCTACAACGCCAAGACCACGGCCCACACAACCCCGGGAAATCTACAGCAACGAATGAACTCCGGCCGTGAAAGCCTTCGACGACAAATTGCGCTCTGTTCGGATCTCTCATATTGATGTCGAGGCGACAGATTGTCATTTTAATTAGTGTATTTTAGATTACATTTCACTGAAGCGGCCTATGAGTTTTAATTTTTTTTTAATCCCTTATTATAGGTATTATATGAAACAAGTTAGACGGGGTGTTAGATTGTATATTTTTATATTTCTTATACAGCTCATGTTTTATTCATCTATCTCTGTGTTTATTTGTACATATCTCTGTGGCTGATGCTGATTTACATCGTGATGCACATTTGGTCGTAGACCGTAATAAATGAATAAATTAAAAAAACAGACATGGGTGTCGTGGGTGCAGCCACACAATGGCGGCCACGGGAGGCGGAGCCTGCCGCAAAATGGCTCCCACACTTTCAGCCACATAGATCCTTCTGGTGCAGCGGCGTCTGCTGCCAAAGCAACACTTAAAAAAAAACCCAAAACCTGCACTGTCAATCAAGCCTCCAATGGCCAATCAGAAGCCTTGTTGGGAAAAAGCCCCACCCACTTTCTAAAAACACTCGGTGGGCACCAGGAAAGGTGTCGGTGAGCACCAAGAGACCCACGGGCACCACGCCGGAGACCCCCGTTCTAGCAATTCCCGTGCACGTAATAAAGTGACCATTTTGCGTACGTGTCTCACCTCCACGTGGAAATGCTGGGCTAGGGAAATTAAGGAAAGGCGAGGAGAAAAGACAACTCCGTCGTACCACTCGAGACTCTGCCGGCGTCGCTAATGAGAGGGAAGAGTTGCCCTGAGTAGGAACGCCCCCCCCACCGATGGAGAAAAGGTAACGTGTGATCTCACCGATCAAATGGTCGTTGGGTGATAACGGGCGCTTACCTGATTGCCCCGGCGGGGGAATCCCTCCCAGGCCTCGCGGCAGCCTCACAAATACGGAAAGGACGGCCGCTTTGTTGCCGAAGCAGGGCTCCAAGGCGATCGGCTTGGGCACTGTCTGCAGTGGAGAAGAGAAGCCAGGAGAAGAGAGTTAGTTACAGCAGACCTGTTCTACCGGATCCGGACCACCGGTCCTGAGAAGCAGCAGCAGTGCAATTCCTTGATCTAAACCCCCCCCCCAAGAAACCTGCTGTTCCTTCAGTGATGTCCTGACTCTCCCACCAATCAAAACAGCTCATCTGACGGGAACATTTATTTATTTTATTTTATTAATTCAACTTATACCCCGCCCTCCCAGCAAGCAGGCTCAGGGCGGCCTACACAAATGGTGCAACAGACAATAAAACCACAGAAAATCATTTTAGAACCATTCAATACAGATGATTCACAAAATCATAAATCAAAAGGTGCTAGAGGTTGTTCCTTCATTATATAAGATAGTGTACTACGATGTTTGCTGCTGACCGTTCCAGCTCGGCGGTCTTCCGGTCGCTCGACGGAATAGACCGGGTGTTAAGGCTGAGGGCCGGGCTTGTTGATGGAGGTGGTGGGGGTGGCTCCTAGTCAAAAGCCGGGTGGAAGAGCTCTGTCTTGCAGGCCCTGTGGAACTGGAGGAGATCCCACAGGGCCCTGATCTCTTCCGGGAACTCGTTCCACCAGGAAGGAGCTGCCGCCGAAAAAGCAAGACGCGGCCTTTTAGCGGCAGCCCCACTATCACGGAACAACCTCCCCCGGGAGGTGTGCCTGGCCCCATCACGTCTCATCTCCTGGAGGCAGCTGAAGATGGCTTTATTTAGGACCGCATTCGACTAATTTGCTTTTTAATTAGTGGCACTCCTCACTGAGATTTTGACTTGTGCTCTTTTACGGGTTTTTTTTTTGGTAACCGTTGTATTTACGTTGTAAGTGGCATTGATCTCTATAAAGCAGAAAAAGCGGCTAGTTAACTTTTAAATAAATAAATCCATAAACTTCATGAACTAGCAGCCTGACTGGCCAAAACCAATGAAGGGAGGACTGAAGGGGACTCCTTGAATAGGGTCATCCATCTTTTTAAAACGTTAAGTGACGGAACTCGGAGCATCATGCCTTATCGCTCTTTCTAAGCTCGATAAATTTGCCTTAGAAACCCTCCTGGGAAACCATCATGCCCATCCACTTTCTAACGGCTGCTCTGGATATTAATCTTTGGTGGCTCTGGTTGGTACAAAACTCGCTCATGCCTCTATATAGTCAGGGGAAGCCGTGGATCTGTTCTACTAACAGTGATGCCGTGGTGGAAAGTGCCGTTGTCACAGCTGATTTAAGGCTGTGACTGTAGGGTTTTCAAGGCAGGGGACATTCAGAGGTGGTTTGCCATGGCCTGCCGCCATGTCACGACCCGGGTGTTCCTTGGAGGTCTCTCATCCAAATATTAGCCAGGGCCAAATTATTACCCTGTGTACAGTTCTGGTCACCACATCTCAGAAAGGATATTATAGCATTGGAAAAAGTGCAGAGAAGGGCAACTAGAATGATAAAAGGGTTGGAACACCTTCCCTATGAAGAAAGGTTAAAACGCTTGGGGCTCTTCAGCTTGGAGAAACAACGGCTGAGGGGTGACATGATCGAGGTTTATAAGATTATGAATGGGATTGAGCAGGTTGAGAAAGAAGTACTTTTCTCCCTTTCTCACAATACAAGAACTCGTGGGCACTCCATGAAATTGCTGAGCAGTCGGGTTACAACAGATAAAAGGAAATACTTCTTCACCCAAAGAGTGATTAACATATGGAATTCACTGCCACAGGAGGTGGTGGCAGCTACAAGCATGGACAGTTTCAAGAGGGAATTAAACATATGGAGCAGAAGTCCATCAGTGGCTATTAGCCACAGGGTATAGATGTGAATTCTCAGTCTGGGGCAGGTGATGCACTCTATTCTTGGTGCTGGAGGGGGCAGCAGTGGGAGGGCTTCTGGTGTCCTGGCCCCGCTGCTGGACCTCCTGATAGCACGTGGTATTTTTGGCCGCTGTGTGACAGAGTGTTGGACTAGATGGGCCATTGGCCTGATTCAACATTGGCTTCTCTTATGTTCTTATTACAACACTTGGAACAAAAAACCTCCCCGGGACTCAACAGGGATATTGGTTTCTTTTCCCATTACCTATGCTACCTCCGTCAGTCCTCACATACGTATTCTCAACAAGAAGGACTATGCATCCTCCTTATTTCAGTGTATTTCTTTTTCAGAATAGTATATTAGGATATTGAATGTAATACGAGGAATATTGGAATGTTTTGCTGACATACCACAGCACTCATCTCAAAAACAAAACAACCGCAATGGCCTGTAGTGCCTGGTTCCTGGTCAGCTATCAGTAGCCTAGGCCCGCTGACTACATCTGAGGAACATCAGTGAGCTGGAACTTAAAACGACTGTGGAATGCACTCACACGGTAATGCCCACCATTACGACACCAAACGACAAAGCTAGCACTTTAACACTGCATGGTTTTAATGAACTGTTTTTTAAAATGTTTTATGAACTTTTGACGGTTATTGTGAATTTTATCCCTTGTAAGCCGCCCTGAGCATGCTCCGGTGGGGTCCGGTGGGGTACAAACCATAAAATAAAATAAAATAATTAAAATAAATAGATAAAATGCTATTAAGTTACCTCCACATCTAGGAGGAATCTCAGTTCGCTTCTCGCAACTGGAAAAGGTACCTTTTCACATTGATCCCTATTTTGACATATTTATCGCTTTACTGTCCCTTCCCCCCTTAATTAAATCAAAACGACTGTTGACCTTATAAACCTTAGCTTGTTATTGAGTTTTGTGTCTTGGCATATCTTAAAACATCTTCGTCCTGTTAAACTTGTTTTTTTTTTAAAGAAATTTTTATTAACAGGATATAATAACATGTTCCATAATTGATAACCATTTCTTAGCATATCCTTTTTTTACAGTTTTCTATCCCCCCCTCCCCTGGCTTCCCACGATGCTCCACCCCCATTAACATTTCTATCAATATACTATTACATTCAATTCATATTCAATACATATCCATATGATTAACATGTGGAATTCACTGCCACAGGAGGTGGTGGCAGCTACAAGCATGGACAGTTTCAAGAGGGAATTAGATAAACATATGGAGCAGAAGTCCATCAGTGGCTATTAGCCACAGGGTATAGATGGGAACTCTCAGTCTGGGGCAGGTGATGCACTCTATTCTTGGTGCTGGGGGGGGGCAGCAGTGGGAGGGCTTCTAGTGTCCTGTCCCCACTGCTGGACCTCCTGATGGCACCTGGTATATTTTGGCCGCTGTGTGACACAGAGTGTTGGACTGGATGGGCCATTGGCCTGATTCAACATTGGCTTCTCCTACGTCCTATGTTCCTAGTATTCAAATCTTAATTTTCAATATTTTCCTTTTCTAATTTTTCACTATTAGGTAACTTTTTCTAATACAATCCATTTTCTTACGTTTCATTCTTAATCATTGTCGAAACAAAGCAATCTGTTTTTCACATCCCAGTTAAGTTCTAAATAGTCTTTGAAATCTTTCCAGTCTGCTAAAAATTCTTCGTCTTCTTTTCCATTAAGTTTTCTTGTCAATTTGTCCATTTCAATCATAAAAATCATTTTCCTTATCCTGTTAGACTTGTTAATGCGCTGCTCGGCCCCCGTCTGTAAGTTTGAACTCTAGCTTCCTTTCCAATGTATCCAAAAAAGAGTGCATGCACGCAAAAGCTCATACCTTGAATAAACCTTTGTTGCTCTTCAAGGTGCCCACACTGGACTCTAAATCCATTCTATTGCTTCGGAACAACACGGCTGACCATCTGGAACGATCTCCGGGGCCAATCGTGTTTAGCTTCTGAGTTCTGATGAGACAGGGCTCTCCTGGACTGTCCAGGTCGGGACAGCTAGTGGTGACACTGAGCTAACTTATTCATACATAGACCACCCTGCCTTTTCCCCCAAACGGGGATCTGAAGTGACTTGCATCGTTCTCCTTTCCTCCATTTCTATCCCCACAACAACCTTGTGAGGTAGGCTGGGCTGAACGTTGTGTGATTGGCCCCAGGATCACCCTGCAAGCTTCCACGGCAGGGTGAGGATTTGAACCTGGGTCTCATAAGAACGTAAGAGAAGCCAATGTTGGGTCAGGCCAATGGCCCATCCGGTCCAATACTCTGGGTCACACAGTGGCCAAAAACACCAGGGCCCATCAGAAGGTCCAGCAGTGGGGCCAGGACATGAGAAGCCCTCCCACTGTTGCCCCCACCCCCAAGCATCAAGCATACAGAGCATCCCTTGCCCCAGAGTCCCTATCTATGCCTTGTGGCTAATAGCCACTGATGGACCTCTGCTCCATGTTTATCCATAAGAACATAAGAGAACCCAATGCTGAAGCAGGCCAATGGCCCATCCAGTCCAACACTCTGAATCACACAGTGGCCAAAAATACCAGGGGCCATCAGGAGGTCCAGCAGTGGGGCCAGGGCACTACAAGGTCAGAAGGGGGGCCAGGACACTAGAAGCACTCCAACTGTTGCCCTCCCCCCCAAGCACCAAGAATACAGAGCATCCCTTGCCCCAGACAAGAGTATTCCTATCTATAAGAACATAAGAGAAGCCATCAGAAGGTCCAGCAGTGGGGCCAGGACATGAGAAGCCCTCCCACTGTTGCCCCCACCCCCAAGCATTAAGCATACAGAGCATCCCTTGCCCCAGAGTTCCTATCTATACCTTGTGGCTAATAGCCACTGATGGACCTCTGCTCCATATGTTTACCCATAAGAACATAAGAGAAACCAATGCTGGAGCAGGCCAACGGCCCAACCAGCCCAACACTCTGTGTCACGCAGTGGCCAAAAATACCAGGTGCTCTCAGGAGGTCCACCAGTGGGGCCAGGGCACAAGAAACCCTCCCACTGTTGCCCCCCCCCAAGCACCAAGAATACTGAGCATCACCTGCCCCAGACCGAGAGCTCCTATCTATACCTTGTGGCTAATAGCCACTGATGGACCTCTGTTCCAGATGTCTATCCATAAGAACATAAGAGAAGCCAATGTTGGAGCAGGCCAATGGCCCATCCAATCCAACACTGTGTCACACAGTGGCCAAAAATACCAGGGGTCATCAGGAGGTCCAGCAGTGGGTCCAGGACTCCAGAAGCCTCCCCACTGTTGCCCCCCCAAGCACCAAGAATACTGAGTATCACTTGCCCCAGAGTTCCTATCTATACCTTGTAGCCTCGTATGACATAGCCACTATACAACATCGTACACCAGCACAAGGAGGTTCCCGCAACACAAGAGAACTACTTCATCACATCTCTGCCATCAGGGGGAACAGGTCTGTGGGATCCAAGCCATAACTCATCAATACAGAAACGCATGCTAGGGTACATGAAATGTTACAAAAGGTATTAGATTGCTGTGTTCCTTTTACCCCAGAAGTACTGTTGTTAAATATATTGCCTGACAATTGTAAAAAAGACGATCGATATCGTATTGTCTATTTGACTACAACAGCTAGAATCTTATATGCTAAATATTGGAAAATGTTGGAAGTTCCAAAGAAGAAAGAACTTATTAACAAACTTTTGAGAGGCGGCAGAAATGGACAGACTGACTTGACATTTGAAAGGTCTGACAGAATCCACTTTTCAAAACACGTGGTCAAGATTTTATACGTGGTATAATAACTACAATAACGTTTAATGATAAGAGACTGGTTATTCAAGACGCGTACAGGAGTCACAAAATTGGCTAGCAGGTTACTGTCAGTTTTTGTTACCCACGTTGCTATAGCAGTTAGATACTACTGGCACAGAAATCGATTATGTATTAGTTAAATCACACACCCCCCATATATGTTTTGTGTTTGTGTTGTATGTTTAGTGTTTGTGTTGTATGTTTTGTGTTTGTGTTGTATGTTTTGTATGTGACAAGTACTGTTTTGTCTTATTGAAAATACTTAATTAAAAATGTATGTCCCAATTTAGGAGCTGCGGTGGCTCAAGGAGCTGCGGTGGCCCAAGTGGTTAAGACGCTGAACTGCAGGCTGTGGAAGGTCAGTAGTTCAGCAGTTCAAGACCCGAGAGTGCCGCATGACGGGGTGAGCTCCCGTCTCTAGTTCCAGCTCCTGCCAACCTAGCAGTTCGAAAGCAAGAAATTGCAAGTAGATAAATAGGTACCACTTCAGTGGGAAGGTAACAGCGTTCCGTGCGCCTTGGTGTTTAGTCATGCTGGCCACATGACCATGGAAATGTCTTTGGACAGCGCTGGCTCTTCGGCTTTAAAACGGAGATGAGCACCGCAACCCTAGAGTCGGATTCGACTGGCTTTCGAGCAAGGGAACCTTTACCTATGTCCCAATTGGGGCATATAAAAAAAAGGGGGGGGAGGAGAAACGCATGCTGAAACAAGACGCATGTCCCAGAAAAGAATCCAGGATGTGCAAATCAGAGCACCACCAATACGATGAATTGCTACACAGAGAACCCCCTCCCGAGTCGGGGGAGATGCATAATTTGTAGCAAGAGCGGCACAGATGCCTGATTGGCAGCTGTAGGTCACCGGTTCCCACGGTGATCCTGCCACGGAAAGACGCGGAAGCCTGCTTCTCCCTACCTGGAAACGCCACTTATGGATTAAATTAGTCACGCCTGCCGCAGCTCAGGAGTCGGGACGTATTCATGATTTGAACCATCCCTCTGGGGTTGTCATGCAAAAAACATTTTAGAGGGGGAGCCCTGCTGGTCTAGCAGGACAGTTGGATTTGAGTCCCGTAGCACCTCAGAGGCAAGCAGGATTTCCTTCGAAGTCCCGCTGTACACTGCCTCGGTCAGTCCACATCTGGAATATTGTGTGTGCAGTTCTGGAGGCCTCATGTCCAAAAGGACGCGGACAGAATGGACCGGGTGCAGAGGGGAGCGACGAGAATGATCGGGGCCCTGGAAACCAAGAAGCCCTACGAGGAAAGGCTGGGGGACTTCTTGGGAATGTTCAGTCTGGAGAAGAGGAGGTGGAGGGGTGGACAGGATGGCTCTCTTGAAGTATTTGAACGGCTGTCAGTCCGAGAAGGGCAGGGAGCTGTTCCTGGTGGCAGCGGAGGAGAGGACTCGTAATCATGGGTTTAAATGAAGGGTGGGAAGATGCCGGCTGGATAGTAGGGAAAACTTTTTGACAGTCGGGAGTTGTGCAACAGTGGAACCAGCTGCCTCAGGAGGTGGTGATCTCCCCCTCGCTGGCAGTCTTTAAGCAGCGGCTGGACAAACACTTGCCAGGGATGCTCTAGGCTGATCTTGCACTGAGCAGAGGATTGGACTAGATGGCCTGTGGGGCCCCTCCCAACTCTGTGATTCTGTAATTCTGTGATACATTTACTTCATTTGTACCCCCCCTTCCTCCACTGTGGTGACCCAACGTGACTTACATCCAGGGCCGGCTCGCCCACTAGGCGGGCTAGGCGTTCGCCTAGGGTGCCGGCCCTGCAGGGGTGCCAAAATGCCCCCCCCCGTGAAAAGCCCCCCTTCCCGCCCAGCACCGGCGCCGCCACTGGGAGGGAAGGGGCCGGCATTCTAAGCCCGCCCCTTCCCCAGCTCTCCTGGGCACCTCGCAGCTGCGAGGCACCCAGGTCAACGGCGCTGGGCTATCTCCAGGCCCCACCGGGAGGTTGGCATCCCCGGTGGGGTGGGCACCCCAGGCTGTCCTGCCTAGGGCGCCCAGACACCTGGGGCCGGCCCTGCTTACATCTGACGAAGGAAGCTTTGACTCTTGAAAGCTTATACCTCGATAATTTCGCTGGTCTCTAAGGTGTGGCTGGACACAAAACTAGCTATGCAAAAAAACGACAAAGTCCAAATTAACCCCTCAAATCAGTATGAGCTTGACGGAAGAAGGTAAATGGGCAAAATAAGGGGGAAAAAAGGTAAACCCAGAACTATCATGTTTATCTGCACCAGACGCCCCACTCACGTAGGGACCTCATGGTCTGCGACAGCCACGAAGGTTCGGCAGGGAGGGCGGGGTATAAATTGAAAAAAATGAAATTGAAAAGATTATTTAAGAAGCAGAGATATAGGATAACAGTGGCTTGCAAAGAAGAGTCTTTGCGTCACTGCCTGGTGGGACTTCTCTGAACCTAGGAACGATCTGGTGATGTTACCACGTATGTTATCAGTCAGACCTCTCCTCCTGCTGTCGGGCAGTTTATAGCTTATAGAAGTAGAAACACCTCTCCATCCATACATCACCTCAATATCTTAGTGCAGGGCACTGTTTGGGCCAAAATGGACCAAGACGGATGCCAACCAGGCATTAGCCTGGGAAAACAATTTTAAAACAGGAGTCGTAGTGGCTGGCTGGCTACTACCCCCTCCTTGCCTTGAAGAGCTGCATGGTTTTAGAACACTGGGTTGCCCAGGACCTATTCATTCACTCAACATAATTCCATCATCACCCCAGCCTCACTTCCCCTCACCCGTTACCCCTTGATTAAGTGGCAATTAATCAACACTTGAACCTATTCACCTTCCCGATTGCCCTTCCCTTCCAGTACTTGTGAAGCCATCAAGCCTTCTATACCTTTTTGTCCAGCTCTGGTTAAGCCATTTAATCATTGTTTTCTTGCAAACACATCATCTTCAACTAAGGGACCACCCTGCTGCCCCAGCAATGTGTTTATGCCTTCGATCCCTCCTCAGCCCCCGACTTGCTCATGGGTTCTCTCTAGCTTCCTGAAACGCTGGTCATTCTGCTGCTTCCACGGACCTCTTCAAGATCAGTAATTACCACCCTTCCCTAAAATTGCTTTCCCCTTTCCACCCTGCCTATGTATCTTGTTTATGTTTATGGTGTGCATTTTTGCTTTTATTCTTTTTCTTTTAAATAAAGACCTTTCTGGCTGAGCTCTACCTGGCTTATTTGAAAGTTCTCTAAAAGGGAAAAATCCTGGTATACATAGGTGGAGAATCCCAGTTACCTGCCTCTCACTCTGTCTCCTTCAGCTAACTCCCCCAACTTAATTGTCACATACTTTGGGTAACACATGGTGGTATGGCTGAGGAACCTGCAGGACGAGAGGGTGTGGAGGGATACAGGAACAAACTTCTTCCAGGAAGGAAAACCATAGTGGAAGATGGCTTAGCAAAGAATCACCAAAAGTGACCAATGGTCACTTCCCATGCATGGGGAAGGGATGCAGTGGATGAAAGGAAGACCGGGATGTGTGCATTATCTCATTAGCTCCCTAAAGGTGGCCCAAGAACATAAGAACTGCCGTGCTGGATCAGACCAGAAGATCCACCTAGTTTGTTACTCAGTTTCCTGCAGGAAGCAGACAGAGGACCTGGGGGAACCCAGAAGTAGGAAACACTAGAAACTGGTTTGCTAGCAATAAGACTCACAGATAAGACCATCTCTGATTATGGAGGCTCACATTCTGGCTATCATGGCTAATACCTGTTGACGGTTCTGTCCAGGAATATGCCGAATCTCCAGCTAAGAATTTTCCAGAACTGGGGCGATCTGCCTGCGAGGAGTAGGGCATTACATTCTTCCCAGGTCACTTATGAAGCAGCAGTTTTTTGGTCTGTGTTGAATGTACAACTACCCGTCAGAAGATCCAAAGTTCTTGAATATTTGCTATTAACTAACTGACCATCAGCTCAATCCCCCAACAACTGCAGTTTGCAAAAAGGGATTGAATGGAACAGTAGTGGGGAAGAATCCTGTCCGTGAGCCTGGAGAGTTACTTCTAGTTTATGCTCGTGTATTCAAGCAAGCTATTCAAACAATTATCTCCCCAGGGCTTAGGAGAGAATGCTCCCCAGTGGTTTCGTTTTTATATGAGTGGACTTCAATCTCTCCAGACCCAGGACTCCCCTTTCACACCACACTTTAGGAAGGATGTTGACAAGCTGGAGCGTGTCCAGAAGAGGGCAACAAGGATGGTGAGTGGGTTGGAATCCAAGTCTTAGGAGGAAAGGCTGAAAGCGTTGGGTACATTTTGCCCGGGAAAGAGGAGACTTAGAGGGGACATGATGGCAGTCTTCAAGTATTTGAAGGGCTGTCGTGTAAAAGATAGAGCAGATCTATTCTCTCTCGCTCCAGATTGCAAGACTAGATCGAATGGGTGGAAATTATGAGGAAGTCGTTACCGGCTAGATATCAGGAGAAACTTCCTAACTGTAAGAGTGGTCGAGCAGTGGAACAGTCTGCCTCGGGAGGTGGTGGATGCTCCTTCCCTGGACGTTTTCAAGCGGAGGCTGGACGGCCATCTTTTTGGGGATGTTGTAGGTATGTAGGGCTATCTTTTGGCTATGCTCCTGCAGAGTGCAGGGGGTTCGACTAGATGACTTGCAAGGTCCCTTCCAACTCTAACATTCCATGATTCTATGACTCAGGTGGCAGTGCAGGACTGAGCTGCAACCACATGACAGAAAGTCATGGGGCATCAGAGTCACCGGACGGGAAGAAGGGTCAATGTTACTGCCTCGTGAGTGAAGAGGAGCGCCGTGCACTGCAGGTGGAGCATTGGCTACCGACTGGTGATGGTAAAAGATGGCTTGGCGGGAAAATTAGAGAAGGTACAAGTGACCCAGTGGAGGGCAGGGTGGCTCTCTGAACTCTGTCCGGGCTAAAGAGAAATCCGACCCACTGCTGAAAGACCTCGTCTCTATGTCCCTACTGCTCCTTTCAACACGATGTTCTCTGCTTGCACACCAGCTCCTTTCCAAAAATGCAAGGGGTGGAAATGGCTGCTCTGCAGGGGGTTGGTCACCCACCTGAGGGTCCCTTCAGGCTCACAGCTTGCAAATGAAAATCATACCGTTGGGCCGGGCGGCAGAGTTTGAAACATTTCTCGTCTCTCCGCTCACGCTGCAGCCTCTTCATCTCTCTGTTCTATTGTTCCAGCTCCTTTGGAGGTTTCCGAGACGCATCTAATGCGTTCCCAGTAGGACTCTGAGACCCCACGGATGGAAAAATCAGAAAATAGAGTATGAAGCACTCTCGTCTATATTTCATTCGGAGAGATCGGAAGCTCGTTTTAACGGGGCATGTAATTAAATCAGAACGGTAATACAGAGCGGCGCTCCAACAGCTATTAAAAATAGCAGGCATGTTTTGGGGGGGGGGAACTAAGGAAGCTGAGAGCCCCCACATTCCATGGACTTACAGCTTTGTGGAAAGAAGCCATCAGAGAAGTCCGTTACAACAATGCAGCTTTCCTCAGAATTGACTAGTTTCCTTTGCCAAAACTCTTGCTGATCTCAAAGGTGCTACGAGACTCGAATCCAGCTCTCCTATTGCAGACCAACACAGATACTCTCCCTGAGCTGGTTTATAAGAACATAAGAGAAGCCATGTTGGATCAGGCCAATGGCCCATCCAGTCCAACACTCTGTGTCACGCAGTGGCCAAAACTCAAGTGCCACCAGGAGGTCCACCATGTTAGGAGATGAACTTTGAAAATGCATTTGTTATTTTCTGATCTGCACACACACCAGAATGGTGCCAGCAAGCGTCTTTGCATTGGGAGTAATGTATGCTTTGGTTAATGTGACTCTCTGTGCTAGGAAGGTACCACACGGCCTGTACTTTCATGCAAATGAAGTCACAGACACACACCTTGCATATCTCTACCCATGAGACACTGGGAACAAGAAGCAACTCCATTAGCATCTCCATTATGGTTCTCTAGAAGGATGTAAAAACAACAACCTTTCCGCCATTGAGGAATCCATACCTCACATGTAACCCACAGGATGCTTGACATTTGCATGTGTTAAGATTGTCACCTGGACCAAGCCAGAGTCATCTGCATTCTCAAAGGTTTCCATGCCAACCTATCTTTGCACCTTGACCAAATGCTCCCTTGTAGAAAGGTGTAGACTTTGAGTATTGCCCCACCTTAGTAGGAGGGTACCCCCACATCCTATAGCCAATAGGTATAGGGATGGGATGGACCACAGAGACACCCCAAGCCAGCCCCCAATACTAGCTGATAAAACAGGGTGCAACCTTTGTTTTAGGCCGCTCTCATCACCTTGGCCCATCTTTCTTCACTAGCTAGCTAAATAACTTAAGATAACTTCTACGTGCTTTCTTGGACTACAGTCAAAAAGCCCTTGCACGTGTTGGCAGGTTCCAACAGTGTTAAGTAAAAGTAAAGTTGTCCTTAGTTAGAAACGATCTTTATTCTTCACTGGAAGGTCAAGACTACAGGATCAGATAAGTATTGTGCTTTTCCCCTCCTAAATACTTTTAGTTTAAAACCCCAATATTGTGTTTCCATTTCTACTGTAACTAAAGGAACTTGTGTGTATGTGTGAGAGAATCTGTTTTTGTATGCCCGTACATTAAAAAGACAATCAGTAAAGAGAATCTTGATTCAACTTAAGAAACCTTGTCAAGTGATCTCTTTGGGGAAAAGGGTTCTTGGTACGAAGTTCGCTTTCTCTGTATACATTGGCCAGGACCTCAAATAAGTTAGTCCGCTTACTGCGTTAGATAAGCAGTTCGGCTAACAACCAGTGGGGTCAGAACTCCAGAAAGCCTCCCATTGTTGCTCTCCCCAAGCACCAAGAAGACAGAGCATCACTGCCCCAGACAGAGTGCTCCATTTCTACCTTGTGGCTAACAGCCACTAATGGAACTCTGCTCCAGATGTTTATCCAACCGGTCTTGAAGCTGTCCATGCCGATAGCCGCCACCACTTCCTGCAGCGGTGAATTCCATGTGTTAATTACTCTTTGGATGAGGAAGTACTTCCTCATTAAGTGTTCTAAGCCTACTGCTCACTGTTCCCCTTTCACCTTGAAATTGTAGCAACAAGCAGATTCTTTTTTACACTGTCCTATATGGAATAATTAAGGATTAAGTAGTTGGGCACAACACTGGAATACTCGGCAGACGGGCCAAAGACTAAGGCCTCTAAAGGAAAGCGAAGCTGAAACAAGGATGTTGTTAAGTTAGCAAATGCCTAAAAAAACGAGGCGGCAACAGAGAGCAAAACCCAAAATTAGTGCTTTCAACGCATCCCTCATATTAAACAGATAACCAGGACGCTGACGGATTAGTCCCCAACAAAGGATTTTTACCACCTGCGACTGGGACGCTGGTATTTACAACAGCCCCGGCGTACCGGAGCCTCCACTCCCCCATTGAGTCGCTAAAGTTCAAAATAATTCTTTCCTTACAAAAGCAGCGGAGAACGAACTCTCGCCATATATTCTGCCGGAACTCAATTACAAGAACTAATGGACACACAGTGCCGGGCATCTCCGAGTAATACATCGCCCACGGTGGCTCCCAGCTCCCGGAGAGAAAGGAAGGATATATATTCTTTCTATCTCCTGCAGAGGATGTTTAGTTGCATCCTTTTTTTAAAAAAAAAGAAAAGCACGGGAAACAAACCAAGGAAAGCTGGCTTGAGAGTAGGTCTCTATTCCTTCCACTTCGAGAGTTTCGGGGAGAGAAATTTCACGTGCCAGCAGTCAAGAGATGGCGGAGATTCTCGAACACCGAGAGCGAACCGAGCGTGGCGTTTGAGAAGCGTGCCGCTAATGATACGGCAGGAACCAAAAGGCAATAAGCAAGCGCGAGTTGGAGGAGGAAGCTCTCTCAAGCAGTGATCTCCGACACCTTCAATTTACCATCTTCGTTCCCTTACGTTTTAATTGGCGTTTGGTAAGGCAGGAAGGATTCCTCAGCGGGCTAATCAGCCGCGGCTTGAGAGGGCCAACTTCATAGGGCAGGGTCAAGAGGGAAGGGCTTCTTTCCAGCTCAGGTGTCCTACTTATCATGGGCTCTGGGAGACAACATGAAAGAAGGCCCTTTTCCTGTAGCGTGCCCACAGAAAACTCCGGCTTCCTCAAGTGGATGCTGAGTCTTCGCCGAGTTCCTGGGGTCATTGGTACTTTCGCCCAAAGGGATACAGGGTGCACAGAAAGAGGGGAACAGTAATTCTGGTGTCCAGTTAAAGGACCAGCCGGCTTGGTGTCATGGTTAACAGCAGCGGACTCCAATCTGGAGAACCGGGTTTGATTCCCCACTCCTCCACATGCAGCCAGCTGGGTGACCTCGGGCCAGTCCCAGTTCTCTGAGAGCTGTTCTCTCAGAGCCACGGCTAGTTTAGTGTAGTGGTTAGGAGCGTGGACTCTAATCTGGGAGAACCAGGTTTGGTTCCCCACTCCTCCACATGCAGCTGCTGGCGTGACCTTGGGTCAGTTACAAGTCCTTTCAGAACTGTCCTCTCATGAGCAGTTTCTGGAAAGAGCTCTCTCAGCCCTGCCTACCTCACAGGGGTGTCGGTTGTGGGGAGAGGAAGGGAAGGAGATTGTAAGCTGCTCTGAGACTCTGAGTGAAGGGCAGGGTATAAATCTAATCTCTTCTCCTCCTCCTCCTCCAGTTTAGTGTAGTGGTTAAGTGCGCGGACTCTAATCTGGGAGAACCAGGTTTAATACCCCAATCCTCCACTTGCAGCTGCTGGATGACCTTGGGCAAGCCGTAGTTCTGACAAGAGCTGTTCTTGGAAAAGAGCAGTTTCTGTCAAGAGCTCTCTCAGCCCCACCTGCCTCACAGGGTGTCTGTTGTGGGGAGGGGAAGGGAAAGGAGTTTGTCAGCCGCTCTGAGACTCCTTTGGGTAGTGAAGGGCGGGGTATATATCCAATCTCTTCTTCTTCTTCTACCTCACAGGGTGTCTGTTGTGGGGAGGGGAAGGGAAAGGAGTTTGTAAGCCGCTCTGAGACACCTTTGGGTAGTGAAGGGCCGGGGTATAAATCCAATCTCTTCTCTTCTTCTCTTCTCCTCCTCTTCTCTTTCTTCTCCTCCTCCTTCTGGCACTCAGCAGTCAGGGAGAAGGCAGTTCGTTCTCCTGCATGTACCAGCTCGGTGGATGCCGCTTCCGCAGGCTCTTCCTTTGGGGTCGGCCACAAGTCAGGTAGCCCACCAGGAGCAGGATGAACAATAGCCCCCACCCCACCTGCCAGAAGCCATCGCTGCCGTTTGCAGTCCACAGGCCATGAGCAAACCGCCCATCGCACACACCCCTCCGGCTCTTTCTCCGCCTCCTATTGATTTCTTTATTTAAAACATTTATCGGCCGCCTTTCTTCCTTACTGAGCTCGGGGCTGAGCTTCTTCTGTGTGCTGTCAAATCACCTCTGACTTACTTTACCCTGTGGGGGATTTCAAGGCAAGAAGTGTGCAGTGGTGGCCTGCCGTTGCCTGCCTCTGCGTAGCGACCCCGGACTTCTTTTGTGGTCTCCCATCCACGTACTAACCAGGGCTGACCCTGCTTAGCTTCCGAGATCTGATGACATCGGGCCCGCCTGCGCCATCCAGTTCCAGGCAAGAGATTTACGGAGGTGGTTTGCCATGGCCTGGCTCTGCGTCATGAACTGGGACTTCCTTTGGTGGTCTACTGTCTAAACGCTTAGCTGGACCGAACTGGCTTAGCTTCTGAGATTTAACGAGATCGGGCTAGCATGGGCTGTCTAGGTTGAGGCAAGGTGGCTTGCGATGGAAGTGAAATACATGAAATTGATTGCATAAAATAGGACAAGGAGAAGGAGAAGAAGAAAAGGAGGAGAAGGAGAGGAAGAGAAAGATAAGGAGAGGAAGATAAGGAGAAGAAGAGGAGGAGGAGGAGGAGGAAGAAGAGGAAGAGGAAGAGGAGGAAGAAGAGGAAGAAGAGGAGGAGGAGAGGAAGAAGAAGAAGAGGAGGAGAGGAAGAAGAAGAAGAAGAGGAGGAGGAGAGGAAGAGGAGGAGAAGGAGAGGAAGAGGAGGAGAAGGAGAAGGAGAAGAAGAAGAAGAAGAAGAGGAGGAGGAGGAGAGGAAGAGAAGGAGAAGAAGAGGAAGAGGAGGATAAGGAGAACGGGGAGAAGGAGAAGAAGAGGAGGAGGAGGAGGAGATTGGATTTATACCCTGCCCTTCACTTGGCGTCTCAGAGCAGCTTACGATCTCCTTTCCCTTCCCCTCCCAACAACAGACACCCTGTGAGGCAGATGGGGCTGAGAGAGCTCTTCCAAGAACTGCTCTTTCAAGGACAGCTCTTGTCAGAACTATGGCTTGCCCAAGGTCATCCAGCAGCTGCAAGTGGAGGAGTGGGGAACCAAACCCAGTTCTCCCAGATTAGAGTCCACGCACTTAACCACTACACCAAACTGGCTTAACCCCTGGCTTAAACACACTTAACCGCTACACCAAAATACATAAACCCCAATTTTTTAAATAGGAACCAGAAGCATTGTCAGCCAGCTCAAGTACGCATCTAGAAAAGGAGTATTCGGGGCTCCATTTAGACCAGATTTCTCTAACTCCCCTGGGCCTGTCTGACACCCTCTCTTCCTTTGGGATGCAGTTTCACGGCTTCACACTTCTTGAAAGCAGGATGCTATACTCAGACTGCAGCTTCCCGCTTCTGTCCCCATTATTTCTATTTACATAATTCGCCAAGCGAGAAAGATGAGGTATTAATAAACACATTTGTCACAAAAATAGAAGCACGGGAGAATAAATACATACAATGTGTTCATTTGAAAGACTAATTACCACTTCTGTTCAGGTGGCGAATTGCCAAAATTGGTAACTGGGTTTTGAAAAAAAAATACACACAAACCTTCAAGCAACAGTGACAAAACAGGGCCGGCGGAAAAGTGCAGGAGTCCAGTAGCACCTTAAAAGACGAACAAAATATACGGCAGGGCAGGAGCTTTTCTGAGTCACGGCTCACTCCTTCAGATACCAGGGCCAGATGCTTTCCCCATACATACCCCAGAGAGCACTACGGTCTGGGTCTCAAAATCTGTTGACCCTCCCCTGGCCCGAGGGAGGCTAGGCTGGCTATTACTAGGGACGGGGCCTTTTCCGTGGTGGCCCCTACCTGGTGGAATGAGCTCCCGGAGGAGATCAGGGCCCTGAAGGACCTCTTACAGTTCCGCAGGGCCTGCAAGACGGAGCTCTTCCGCCAGGCATTCAATTAGGGGCTGCCGCTGTCGTAGAACCCGGTCTGGGTCTCAAAATCGGTTGACCCTCCC
The DNA here is from genome assembly GCA_029375565.1 of Gekko gecko. Taxonomy (NCBI): domain Eukaryota; kingdom Metazoa; phylum Chordata; class Lepidosauria; order Squamata; family Gekkonidae; genus Gekko; species Gekko gecko. The sequence goes on along the minus strand of JAPDNY010000010.1, from coordinate 122,290,981 downwards.
TGGCCTGAGGGAGGCTAGGCTAGCTTTTCAGTGGCGGCTCCTACCTGGTGGAATTGAGCTCCCGGAGGAGATCAGGGCCCTGCAGGACCTCCTACAGTTCCGCAGGGCCTGCAAGATGGAGCTCTTCCACCAGGCATTCAATTAGGGGCTGCCGCTGTCGTAGAACCTGGTCTGGGTCTCAAAATCGGTTGACCCTCCCCTGGCCCGAGGGAGGCTAGGCTGGCTATTACTAGGGCCGGGGCCTTTTCAGTGGTGGCCCCTACCTGGTGGAATGAGCTCCCGGAGGAGATCAGGGCCCTGAAGGACCTCTTACAGTTCCGCAGGGCCTGCAAGACGGAGCTCTTCCGCCAGGCATTCAAGTAGGGGCTGCCGCTGTTGTAGAACCCGGTCTGGGTCTCAAAATCGGTTGACCCTCCCTGGCCCAAGGGAGGCTAGGCTAGCTTTTCAGTGGCAGCTCTTACCTAGTGGAATTGAGCTCCCGGAGGAGATCAGGGCCCTGCAGGACCTCTTTCAGTTCTGCAGGGCCTGCAAGACGGAGCTCTTCCGCCAGGCATTCAATTAGGGGCCGCCGCCGTCGTAGAACCCGGCCCATGGTTTTTAACATCAAGCTGATGCCGTAAGAAGTTCTGAGCAAAAAGACATTTTGAACAGCTGGGAAGTGGAAAACTTTTCTGCAAAAGCGCCACCTAAGTGAGCTTTAACTACTGCCAGCACTTTTATGTCCACACTTTGTGTTTGCATTTGTTTCATATGCTGTGTTTTATATAATTGTATGATTTTAATTGTATTTATGCTTGTTGGAAGCCACCCTGAGCCTGCTGTGCGGGGAGGGGGGGGTACAAGTTTGATAAATAAATAAAATAATAAATAAATAAATAAATTTTGTGGACAATGCACAGAAGTGAACATTGGACGAACGTGCCCGGAAAAAGTCATACCCGATTTGCTGTCAGGGAGAGCTGAACTAAACTGGGTGTCGTATAGTCAGGAGAAGAAGCAGAAGAAGAGATTGGATTTATACCCCACCCTTTACTACTTGAATACCCCACCCTTTATTACCCACCCTTTACTACCTGAAGGAGTCTCAGAGCAGCTTACAATCTCCTTTCCCTTCCCCTCCCCACAACAGACACCCTGTGAGGTAGGCGGGGCTGAGAGAGCTCTTTCGAGGACTGCTTGTAAGAAAACAGCTCTGAGAAAACTCATGACTGACCCAAGGTCACACCAGCAGCTGCATGTGGAGGAGTGGGGAATCGAACCCGGCTCTCCCAGATTAGAGCCCATGCTCTCAACAACGACACAAAACTGGACCGAAAAGAAACAGGATCACGCACTTAATAGACTTGCCCCACGGAAGAATGCAAAGAGTTGTTCTCTGCAGCTCCAAAGGGCCAGACTAGATCTAATGGGCTTAAGCCACGGGGCAGAAGATTTCAGTTGGATATTAGGAGGCAATTCCAAATTGACAATGGAGCCAGTTACTTGGGGGAGGGGGTGCTCACTCATTGATTGATGTAGTGGTTAAGTGCGCGGACTCTAACCTGGGAGAACTGGGTTTGATTCCCCACTCCTCCACTTGCACCTGCTGGATGACCTTGGGCAAGCCATAGTTCTCTCAGTGCTGTTCTTGAAAAAGAGCTGTTTCTGTCAGAGCTCTCTCAGCCCCACCTGCCTCCCTGGGCGTCTGTTGTGGGGAGGGGAAGGGAAAGGATTTTGTGAGCCGCTCTAAGACTCCCTTGGGTAGTGAAGGGCAGGATATAAATCCAATCTCTTCTTCTTCTTCTCTTGATTGTCTTCAAGCCTAGGCTGGACGGTCATCTGCTGGGGACGTGCAGGCTTTGGATTTCGAGCACTGAGTGGAGGGGGCCTGACTGCATGTCCTAGAAGGCCCCTTCCTACTCTATGATTGTAAGATGCGGTGACGGCCACCAGGTCAGCTGGTTTTAATGCTTAGACCAGGGGTCCCCAACATGGGGCCCATAAACTCTCTCCTAGCTCCCTGCTAAGTGTTTTCAGAAAGCGGGCAGAGTCAGGCGGGCCCCCTTTGCCCAACAAGACTTCTGACTGAGAGTTGAAGATCTGACCGGCTGTGCACGTTTTTTAAAATGTTGCCTTGGCTGCAGGAGAAGGAGAAGGATTTTAAAAAATGGCCCGATCTCAGAAGCGAAGCAGGGTCGGCCCTGCTAAGTGTTTAGACAGTAGACCCCCAAGGAAGTCCCAGTTCATGAGAGCCAGTTCGGTGTCGTGATTAATCTGGGACATTAATCTGGGAGAACCGGGTTCGAATCCCTGCTCCTCCTCATCGTGCAGCTGCTGGAGTGACCGTGGGTCAGTCACAAGTTCTCTGGGAGCTATGGAACAGCATCCCTTGAACCATTATCTTGACAAAAAGATTACAGAAATATCTTCCTGCAATTAATTTCCAGTGTTTACATTTTTTAAACTAGACTGTGGAATTTATACAAGTACTATTAAACGGGTGTCAAACTTACGCAGATCCTCTGTAGTCTAAGCTATGTTTGTTGTGTGTACATTAGTTATGAGCTTTTAATAAAATGCTTGGTGTGGCCAGCACACGGGTGGAAAAGCCATATGCCTCAAGCACAAAATAGAAACTCTACTAGTGACTTTAACATTTTCTGTTTATGTATTTCTTCTGTTCCTAAATTTATGCTGGCAATGTTGCAGAATTCCTTTATCTCCATCGATGCGGAGCAAAGAACAAGTGAAGTACCTTATTCAATTGCACTTCAGTATTTTCATTGATATGGCTTCTCTTATAGTCTTATGTCTGGGGCAGTGATGCTCTGTATTCTTGGTGCTTGGGGAGGCAACAGTGGGAGGGCTTCTGAAGTTCTGGCCCTGCTGGTGGACCTCCTGATGGCATCTGGGTTTTGGCCACTGTGTGACACAGAGTGTTGGACTGGATGGGCCACTGGCCTGATCCAACATGGCTTCTCTTATGCTCTTATGTTCACAGATGCATTTACCCGCTGGCTGGCTAAGAAAAAGCTAGATTCAAGTCCGGTTGCACGTTATAGACCAACAAGATTCTTGGGGGTATCTGGCTTCCATTGCCAGATACAAACTTATGCCTTGGAAGTCTAGTTGGTCTCTAAGGGCTTGAATTCAGCTGTTCTACTACAGACCGACACAGCCGCCCTCTGGAAAAGAATAAGTTACGGGGGCTATTTCAGCAAAGTGCTTCCAGTCTCCCCTGCAGTACTTTGTACTCAGACTTCCAAAACAGGGGCTACAAAGCCAAGCTCCAACCCTGTTCCAGCACACATCTGAAAGACTCCCCCTCCCTCCAGTCTAAAAGACACCTGTTTAAGCCACCCAGGAGTCGGTCACCGGAAGGTCACCACAGCTGCCCTTCTGCCGTGCAAGACGGTTTCTTCTGCAACGAGGGCCCAGGCTTACCTACTCGGTAGCCTTCTAAATTTGCTAGAAATAATTCATTCGAAAGAAGAAAGGTCTGTCTCCTCTTGACATTCCTGCAACCAACCAGCCTTTGGAGAAGAAAGCCAAAAATTCAGTGGCGCGAATCCATTTCGCACGCCGAATAATCTCTGGCTTCACGTGGCAGGCAGCTCTGTCCCCCTGCCAGGCGTTCAAAGGGTGACAGGCTCCCTCCCGATGAATTAAAAAGGGCCGGGAGGGCCAATGGGGCTACCAGACATAACGGAAAGTCTCCCTTCCCGTGTTCTCGCGTTCCTGCGTATTAGACCGATTAACGACAGCTGGCTTAACATCTGCCCACAGATGTTGCTGGCGTCTCGTGGACTCGGCTCTGAGGCTGTTACCTGCATTTTTCCCCCCAAAGGGAATTCAGGTCTAAAGGAACATCAAATACTTGGTGTGTTCCAGCAGATAAAGAACTGGATGCGGAAGAAAAAAGCGTAGCGATAGAAAGCCCCTGGGATGCTGGGAACCGTGTTCTGCCACCAAAGCTTCGCCTGAATCGTCTGGAGCTACATGCTGTGTGTAAAGCAGCAGATCTTTAGAATGTTTGGGCAATTCTGCAGCTAGCATTCATTCCATATTTTCTCGACTGGGAGGGGAAAGTGCAGCTCATAACCAGATTCAAATACCTTGGGGCAACACTGTACTGACTGCAAAGTCACCCCTGAACGGCCATAAGACGGCCATAAATCTATGCAGAAGGTACCATAAAACCCAATGATCAGAGGAAGCGAAAGCGGCATGGGGTGCAGAGGCTACCATAAAGCCCGATGATCAAAGGAAGCGAAAGCGGCATCCATAAAACCTGATGATCAAAGGAAGCGAAAGTGGCATGGGGTGTGGAGGCTACCATAAAACCCGGTAATCAAAGGAAGCGAACAGGTATATAATCAATAAGTATTGATAGTAGTTGCAGATAAGTAAATTGCATTACCTGTAGAATTTATATGATAACAGTGAATTAATAGGCATTATGTATTGGTAAAATGGTGGAAACAAGGCTGGGAGCCAATGGAGGGGAGGGGAATTCGAAGAAAAGGATATGATTTATATTATCTCTGCTAAAATGGTGAAGTATTATATATACTAATAAAAATTGTTTTATTAAAAAAAAGGAAGCAAAAGCGGCATGGGGTGTGGAGGCTACCATAAAACCTGATAAACAAAGGAAGCGAAAGCAGCATGGGGTGTGGAGGCTACCATAAAACCTGATAAACAAAGGAAGCGAAAGCAGCATGGGGTGTGGAGGCTACCATAAAACCCGATGGTCAAAGGAAGCGAAAGCGGCATGGGGTGGGGAGGCTACCATAAAACCTGATGATCAAAGGAAGCGAAAGCAGCATGCAACGCAGAGGGGAATTTCTGTTCCAATGTGGGTTTCGTAAAACAACAAGGGAAAAGCCAATGCAGAGTCAGCCTTCGTGTGCATGATTTATATTATCTTTGCTAAAATGGTGAAGTATTATATATCCTAATAAAAATCGTTTTATTTAAAAAAAAAAGGAAGCGAAAGCGGCATGGGGTGTGGAGGCTACCATAAAACCCGATAAACAAAGGAAGCGAAAGCGGCATGGGGGTGTGGAGGCTACCATAAAACCCGATGATCAAAGGAAGCGAAAGTGGCATGGGGTGGGGAGGCTACCATAAAACCTGACGATTAAAGGAAGCGAAAGCAACATGCAACGCAGAGGGGAATTTCTGTTCCAATGTGGGTTTCGTAAAACAACGAGGGAAAAGCCAATGCAGAGTCAGCCTTCGTGTGCATGGCTGCGCACCGATCTTGGAGGCCGTCATGAGCCACAGACACAAGACAAGGCAATGGAGCGCTATCAGATGCGCTGCCGCGGATCCTTGCATTTCATTTCCGCTGAGAATTGAAGGACTACTTTGCAAAGACTGTTAAGTAGGGATGGAGTTGGGGGGGGCGGGGGCGGAGCACCAACATCCTGTGCCGAGCGCCGTAAAACCATCTCTAATCTCAGGTCAAGCACTGCTAATTCAGACACACAGATCAGAAAGCCTCTTTCAAACAAGCAGCACGATAATTCTTGGAATAAGCGGCTGGAGGAAGCTCAGTTCTAATCTGATTCCAAGAAACCGCCGCGCAACAAAAGCGGCGGACTCGCAGGTACTTAATGATAAAAAAAAAAAACCAGAGCGGATAAGATCTGAAGTTTGTCGGATGCTTTTCACCCAGGTGCGGCAAACGGCTGGTAGACGCTTGGTGCCGGCCAGCCGAAATGGCAGCCCCGCGGGAGAGCCGAAGAACAAAGCCGGGACCACAAACCCTCCGAGCCGCTTGTCCCCTGTCGTCTTGGCAACGCGTCTGTCCGGCGGGTTAAACTGCCCCTGCTTTTCCCCTTACGCGCTGCGGGAAGCGTGCGCACTGAAAAGGTGGTTTCAATAGGAAGTCCAGCTGCAAAACATTAGCCCAAGATAGAACCTGTTAGTTGGCCACCGACAACCGAAAGCCGCCTGAGGTTACTTGCTGATAAAAGCCATCTTCGTCCCGCTCTTTGGAAAGGCGTACATCCAGTCAGAGGACTGAGGGCCAATTCGCCCATGACAGTTTGTCGTGTGCCCGTAGTACCTATGCTAGGAACTCGGTACCACAGCCTCGGCAGGGCCCGGGTTAGGCTGGATGGGTACAGAGACAGAAAGCGATCTAGCAAACACAGGCATGTGGCCGTCTGACAATGACTCCCCCAGATCATGTGATTCCTGGCCAAAGCCATGGCAGGTTTTAGCAGGACGGAGAAGGCGGTTGGTTGTTCTGAGTCACCTGATTAACTTGGGTGGGAAGATTCCATGCAGTGTTTTTGCCAGGTGGTTTGAATGGCCTGCAGAGGCTCTTCTCCCCTGGGCACCTGCCCAGCTGCTGCAATGAATAAAGGGCACTGTGGGGTTTGGTGGGGGCTGTGGGTCAACGGCAGGGCATCTGCTTTGCACGGAGAAGGTCACAGGTTCAATCCCCGGCATCTCCAGTTAAAAGGACCAGGCAGGGAGTGATATGAAAGACCTCTGCCTGAGACCCCGGAGAGCCAGTCTGAGTAGACCAGACTGACTTCGATGGATGCGGGCTTTGACTTGGTCTCTGCTCTGCCACAAATGCACGATCTGGGGCAAGGAGCAGCTTCCAAAGCGTGCTACCTGGGGCAAACACTACTTTGCACATGATATCACCTTACACAAAAACTGCATCGTACGAGAGACGACACGGGCGAAGCGATGGGCGTGACCAGCCTGAAAGATGCCGGTGCGAAGGGAGAACATCCAGATGGTGCCCCCCCTCTCCCAGGAGACAACAAATCCATCAGCTCTTGGCACCCGTCCTACAAACTACCAGGAAGGAGTCTACAGTGGGGTCGTTTAAACCTGCCTGTGAAGTAAACCAAGCGAGGGAAACGAAGAAGGGACTTGCAGAGGATCAAGTGCGGCGATTCCACGTGCCGCGTTGAGGAGGAACGCCCGGCAATGACACACACACACCCCCGCCAGCACTGTCACTTCAATTTAAGTCACGTGTTCGGTGAAAAGTTGGCGAATTTTCATGGCTGGTACATTCGTGAACTCCCGAACCCTCTTTCGGATGCAGAACGAGGGCTGTTGGGTTTCCGTATTAATGACGAACCGTGTGCGCTCGTGGATCTGTGTTTTGCACAGGAAAGGTGGCGGCTTGTCAAGTTATTCCCCACAAGGAGGGAGAGGAACGAGGAGGCAGCGGGAGGAACCGGGGAGGCAGGAGAGGGGAGGAGAAGGGGCGCTGCCACCCAAGCACACTTGAGCGGGCCCCTACAAAACAACGGGCCTCGGCTGGCCTCCCTTGGGTAGCGTTTCCCCTCAACAGAGCGAGAGGGGGTGAACATATTGTGCCCTGAGACCCGACTGGGCTGGCTCCAAAGCAGGTAGAATATGTAGGGTACGTAACGGAGAAGTAAAGCTGTCAAGTCACATCACTCCACAGATTCAGCAATCTGCTTCTCACACAGCGGGATTCGCAGCACAGGCCCAGAAGTCGAGCTGAAGCCGGCTGCTTCCCTCAAGGCACAGAGGAACGGCAGTTAAGGTGGACGGCTCTCCTCACACACTCAAAAAAGGTACATCCTGCTGCCGGATCTTTCCAGCAGTCCCCCTCACCTGGGCACCCCCTGCGGCTCCTGGCCACAGCCGGCGGGCAAAACAGCACGCTATCTCCGGCCATTTGGGTTTCTTCCCAGGCTGAACAATTCCACTCGAGTCCAGTAGCCCCTTACAGACCAACAAGATTTTCGGGGTACGAGCTTTCGAGCATCAAAGCTCCCTTCGTCGGACAATAGTACGAGTGGAGATCTCCGAGTCTTTTTATCCCAGTCAGAAGGAGGGAGGGGTGTTATAAAGTATGCTTGCAAAGGACACAGAGGTACAAGGACTGACTAAGAGCAGAGGGGAGATGCTTGAGGGCAGAAAATTAGCACCTACAGGGAGACAAACCCATGTCCCTATTCAGCCCTATGGGGGCGGGTTCCTTGTTCTGAGCTTCTGAACTCGATTTCAGCCACCTCGCGCTGGAATCTCCCCTTGAAGTTTGTTCGAGGACTGCCACTCTTCCATCAGCGACAGAATGACCCGGAAGATTAAAGTATGCTCCCGCTGAGTTTTTGAATGCTGCGGGTTTTTCATGTCAGAGTTACGTCCAGGCTGGGAGTCTGCAGCCCAGTCACAGAGCTGCTTCGCGGCACTGACACCTTTCGGGTGAGGCGGGCACTGGCCCACGCTTTCAGGGTTGCCCGGGATTGGAGCAGGCTAAACCAGCCTCTTCGGGCAGAAAGCTGGAAAACCAGGGTCAGAGGTACCGTCCTGAACCGGCTTTGGTTGGGAGGGCGGGGTAAAAAATCCAATAAATACATAAATACATAAATAAAACCGTTGCAAGTCCACCACAGCAACGGACCCGGAGAAGCAGGTACGGGCAGAGGTAGAACCTTCTAGAGAGGTGACTCAGTGATATGGAGGTACCAAGTCAGAGGCGGAGCTCTGATCCGATTGGCTCCCCTGGCTTGCAAAAACTCTCCTGGGCAGACCCAGGCAGCGATTCTGTAAGTAGCCACCCATTTCCTCATCCTTCTTTCTTCACCAAACGCAAGGCACCATGCAGCACAGGGTAGCCTGCCCAAATCAGTACTGGGTGGAAGTCGCAGCAGCTACAGTGTCATCTCTCCTGCCTCCCCGCCTCCTGAAAACAATTAATGTGTTTTATTTATTTACTAGGAAGAAGGCCTGCTGCGAAGACAAATGCAACAGGCCCTAGTTGGGCCGCCACCCGGCAGCCCCCACCTTGGGAGAAGAAGGGGCGGTGGTGGCCAGCGGCAGGCAGAGCAGAGCCGCCCCACTGGTGCGTGCGTCCCAGCTCCCGCTGCCAGTCATAGAGGAGGAGGGTCTTGGCACAGTGGCGGGGGTGCATCTCGGTGTGGTGGCAGCGAGGCGCAGCGTGGAGAGGCGTCAGAGCTGCCTCAGCTGCCCCAGATGACAACGACAGGGCTGCCGGCGGAGGGGCAGCCTCTTGCCGCAGCAGCAGTCACCGCCGCCCTGCCCCTGTGTCGTGCATTTCCGGACGTATGTGGGCTCTCACGGCTCTTCTCCGCCTCCCCCAGTGGGCCCACTCACCCTCTGTCCACTGGACACCCATCCCCTTGGCTGGCTCAGAGCACAGTGAGGTAGAGACACCGTCGGCTAGCTCGCCGCCTCTGTGGGCAGGACGGAGGCAACGGAGATAGTCAATACAGGCAGGGGATCCTTCAGAGTGGCAGGCACGAGAGCAAAAGGCTGAGGGAGCGTGTCCAGGAGGGACACCAAAACTCTTTTATAATAAGGAGAGATATTATTTAGCGTCCACCTTCCCGAGACTCAAGGCAGATCATACCATGTAAGTCACTGCAGATCAACTGCAAATGCAGTAATAGGGCGAGGTTGCAGAAATGTGTAACGTGGCGTTAAGTTTTACACCTGACATGTTAAACAACGCAAGAAATGGTATTGCATAAATTGAAATGCAATGCAGTGAGAAAAAGAGCAACGGTTAATACATACCAGCGGTATAGTCTACATTCCTGCTCACCTCCGATGGAGATTTGACTCTTAAAAGCTCATGCCCAGGAATTCCTGTTGATCTCTAAGATACTACCAGACTCTAATATAACTGCTCGGCCTGGGAAGAAACCCATAAGAGCATAAGAGAAGCCAATGTTGGATCAGGCCAATGGCCCATCTAGTCCAACACTCTGTCACACAGCGGCCAAAATATATCAGGTGCCATCAGGAGGTCCAGCAGTGGGGCCGGGACACTAGAAGCCCTCCCACTGCTGCACCCTCCAGCACCAAGAATAGAGTGCATCACCTGCCCTAGACTGAGAGTTCCCATCTATAGCCTGTGGCTAATAGCCACTGATGGACTTCTACTCCATATGCTTATCTAATTCCCTCTTGAAACTGTCCATGCTTGTAGCTGCCACCACATCCTGTGCCAATGAATTCCATGTGTTAATCACTCTTTGGGTGAAGAAGGACTTCCTTTTATCCATTCTAACCCGACTGCTCAGCAATTTCATGGAGTGCCCACGAGTTCTTGTATTGTGAGAAAGGGAGAAAACACGGTTGACTCTGCACCAGTGTGACCCACCCAACAGCTGGAGGTACCTGCTATTTTGCCAGTTGGCTATGGCCAGCAGCTGTGGGAGGCATGAAGACAAGGAGGACTGCTGGAAAGAGCCGGACGCAGGTTGCGCATCTTTTGAGTCCGTGGGGAGAGCTGTCCGTCTAACCGCTGTTCCTCCGTGACTTGAGGGAGGCAGTCGGCTTCGGCTCGACTCCGGGGGCCTGCGCTGTGAATCCCGCCGTGCGAGAAGCAGAGATCGCTGAATCCCGTGGAGGGATGGGACACGACAGCTTTATTTCTCTGTTACCTACCCTGCGTACGCTGCCCGCTTTGGAGACAGCCCAGTCCCATTTCCTTCATTGAAGTGCTTTCTTTAATCATCCTCTTATCGTGCAGCCTTCTTTCCTTCATAAAACGCCCTCCTGAACAGTTCCTGTTTCACAGTTTACCGAAAATACTGCAATGTAGGACCCTTCCCGAGTTCCTGAGGCAGACCATTCCGTAGGATGGAGGCCATGATGGAGAATGCACGTCTAGGGGCATTTGTCGACTTTGCCTGTTTGTGGCGCCAGGCCCTGTTCAGATGAGTGAAGCTGTTGTGGCAGGGCACAGGAGGAGAGGTCCAAAGCAATGAACGGCTTTCCTGTGATAGCTTTGAGTCGGACTCATTAACTGATAGCCAGCCAACGGAGTGAGTGCAAAATGGATGCAGTGTGTGTGCTCCATATTCTTAGCAATGACCAAGCTGCGTCGTTTTGCACTAACTGTAGTTTCTGAATTGATTCTGAGGGGTGACCTATACAGAGTGCCTTAGTCTAGTCTTGATGTTACTGTGATGTGGATCTGGGTGGCCGGGCTAGCTGAGTTAAAGTACGAGGGGAACATCTTCTAGGCTTAACTAAGTTGGAAGAAAGTGGTCTTTTGGTGGCTGCATTCGTTTGCTTCTCTGGCAGTAATTCTGGTTCCAGTATAACCCCCTAGGATCTTGACCGAGTCACCAATGGTCAGCTGAACCCCATCACGAGGGTCCAAAGCAATGAAGGGCTTTCCATGTGATAGCTTTGTCGGACTCATTAACTGATAGCCAGCCAACGGAGTGAGTGCAAAATGGATGCAGTGTGTGTGCTCCATATTCTTAGCAATGACCAAGCTGTGTCGTTTTGCACTAACTGGAGTTTCTGAATTGATTCTTGAGGGGAGACCTATACAGAGTGCCTTAGTCTAGTCTTGATGTTACAGTGGTGTGGATCTGGGTGGCCAGGCTAGCTGAGTTAAAGTACGGGGGAACAGCTTCTAGGCTTAACTAAGTTGGAAGAAAGTGGTCTTTTGGTGGCTGCATTCGTTTGCTTCTCTGGCAGTAATTCTGGTTCCAGTATAACCCCCTAGGATCTTGACCGAGTCACCAATGGTCAGCTGAACCCCATCAGAAGCCGGAAGCACAACGTCCTTCCAGGCCTCGAGCTCCCCAAACAGCATCAGTTCCATCTTGCTTGAGTTCAGTTTCAATTTGATCATTCTTAGTTGTTTCACCATGGCAGTCTGTGGTGGCAGGAATAGGTACACGGACTTACCTAATGTTCTGGATCTCTTATCCAGGATTCATCACTCCACTTACCAGGCCCAGAGTTTCATGTTAGCTATATACATCAGAGGAGGGTTCCCTGCACCAGAGGAAATGGCTGCTCTTTACAGAATGGATCTGTGCCAACCAACCCATGGCTTCGATTTGCCTTCCGCTTCCACCCATGTTGCAGGAAATCGTCTTTTGTTGCAGATATTAGTATCCCAAATTCATACCGAATGCTTTGCCAATCGCTCTTCCCACCCCCGCACTCTTGAAAGGCTTTGTGGAGAAGATTTTATTAGCAGCACCTACAGCTATTTCCAGCCAACTATTCTGCTGCATTAAACTGTATTCGCCTTGATTACAAGCCTTAAAAAAAAAATCCTCAAAAAAATTAAAGAGCTGCAACTTTTATTGAAGCCAGCGTAACCTGAAAGATGCAAACGAGTCGCCGGGAGAAACAAAATTAGATCAAAACTCCCTATGCGGTTACGGAATCTTTGCAGTTATGTTTCTAACGTGGCCTTCCCCACTCACTCCCTCCCGCCCTTCAGTCAAGCGAGGTGACGTCCAAGAACCCATAAGGACAAGTACGACCCCTGATGACCCCTCACCTTCACGCTTCCACCAATGAGATCGGGTGGCTCCTCGTCGGTTTCTAAGGCAACATTGATGGAGGCAAAGGGACGGCTGGCCATCTGCTGCATCTCCCGGAGTAGTTGCTGGGGAATAAAAGCAGGGATGTTAATACGATGGCCCAACACAATCGGAGGGTCAGAGACATTCATCAGATATCACAAAGATGTGACCCTGTGCCAAAGAGGTCCCAGAAGGAAATAATTCATCCCGGGAGTCCGTGAGCTCAGAGACACAAGGCTCTTGACCAAAACCCACACAGCACCATCTTTCCTGGGCAAACTTGGATGATACTCGGTCATATCTGAACCATCTGAAGTTTGAATCCCATGCCCTGCAGCTTCCTTGAAGGCATTTTCAATCCACATTTCTCCTCACAGCAGTCTGAATACTCCTGACTAGCCCGAGCTCATTAGAGCTTGTAAGTTAAGCAGGGTCGACCCCGGTTAGCACTTGGCTGGGGGACACCCAAGGAGGTCCAGGGTCCCAACACAGAGGCAGGTGATGGCGAACCACCTCAGTTCCTCTCTTGCCTTGAAAACTCTATGAGGTCACCACAAAACAGATGCAACTTGATAGCACTTAAATATTATTATTTCTCCTCGCAGGCTGATGGGTTCCAAGATTTCAAACGCATACGGGTAGAAACAATTAGAACCAAAACATTAAACTTTGGACAATCTGAGCTCACACAATATACCCGTTGTAGTCTTCAAACCTATCCATCTGGAAAAGGTCTTTTAAATCAGCAGTCTTAATCCCACGGGCCGTGAATCTCTAGAAAGCCACCCACCATTTTTGGAGGTTGAATAGAGGACAAGCCAGGACACCTGGTGAAAGCACACTTCCTTCAGAAGGCCTTAGACGTACTCCTCTTTGCTGGGTTTATAGTGTGTAATTGTGATTTTGATGGACATAAGTGTGCTTACAGCATGTAATTTTTACTCGTAATAATTTTCCCTTTTGAGAATCTTCAGTTACCTGGGCAAAATCTGCTCCGAGGACAGTGACTTTTACAGAACAGCGAAGCAGAGCTTATCCAGATAGCCTAAATATGGTTAGTGTAGCACCCTGAGTAGACTGGAATCTGAAAGGTCTGGGTTCAAGCTCCCACTTAGCTGCAACAGCCACTTGATGATGTCAGGCCAGTCGCATACTCGCAGTCTAACCTACCTTGCAAAATGTTTGAGCGGTTAAAGGGAAAGGGAAGAGACCTGAACTCCTTGGAGTCAAAGATGGGATAATACCGTAGATATATTATGGAAATAGATCAATAGGTGGATGAAGGCATATGAGGAGGAGAAGTGCTCCTTCAGATGGGCTGGACCTGAAGCCACCGAGGACTTTAAAATGGCCATGACCAGCTATTCTAAACGGTGTCCAGGATAGGGTAGACAGACAACGCAAATCCCTGTACTTACTGTCAAATACCCTAAGTGCCATAATCTAATTGCCCTGAAGAATAAATTCTACCCAGAATTCACTGGGCTACTGCACACCCCACAAAAGTGTTCCTAGCATCTATATTTATTTTACTTTGTTATACATCATTCTCCTAGCCTCCATTTTAACCTTACAACCTTGTGGGGTAGGTTAGGTTAAGAATACGTGAACTGGCCCAAGGTCACTCAGCAAGCTTCCATGAGGAGGGGGGGAGATTGGATTTATACCCTGGCCTTCACTTGGGAGTCTCAGAGCGGCTTACAATCTCCTTTCCGTTCCCCTCCCCGCAACAGACACCCTCCGAGGTAGGTGGTGCTGAGAGAGCTCTTTTGAGAACTGCTCTTGAGAGAACAGCTCTGAGAGAACTGTGGCTTGCCCAAGGTCACCCAGCAGCTGCATGTGGAGGAGTGGGGATTCGAACCTGGGTCGCCCAGATCCTAGTTCGACACTCTAACTGCCACACCACATTGGCACTGAAGGAAATCCTCTCCTTTTTTCCTTCCACTCAGTTAGTGGAACCGTCCACGTCCCATCATGCACCCACGGTACCCCATTCCAGAGCAGCCGCCTTCAAAAGGCTATCTTGTTGCCAAGGGCAGTAGGTGGTGAAGTCGAGAGGTAGTAACAACAGGGCTCTCTTTGAAGGTGGCTGCTCTAGAGTAGGATCCTATGAGCACAGAATGCAAATATGGCCTCCGCTGCATCTTGTGGTTCCAGCTAAAGCTGAATGGGGAAAAAAAGATGGTCACCTAAGACAACAAAATAACCTAAATGGGCATCCAGTGTTCCCTCTAAGCTGAGTTATTGTGAACCAGCTCACAGTTTTTTAGCCTCCGGCTCGCACATTTTTGCCTTCGCTCGGGAAGGAGGGATCCAGAGGAAACTAACTGATGCCGTAGCCAGATCCCTCACTCGCAACTTTAATGCCGGTAGCTCACAAAGTAGGATTTTTGCTCACCAGATTCCACAGCTTAGAGGGAACACTGCTGACGTCCCATTCTTTAAATCTTGCGCGACGGCCTGATTTATCTGAATGGTCAGAATTAGAAGAGACTTCTAATGTACCGAAGCTGTAAGAATGCCAAGGAAAAGGTGCAACTGGGGGGGCGGGTAACGGTGGCAGAATCGAACCTGGCCCCTCCCGATTGTCTATAAAAGCTTCTGGAGGGCAGGAGCTTAGGGGATATTTTAAGAACTGTCTGGAGGAGGAGGAGGAGGGAGGGGGGTCTAAACCTTCCCCCCATCGAGGGTCCACTCCAGCCGTTGCTTTTCTTTAGCTGCTTGACTTCTGGCCAGAGGTGTGAAGCCCTGCTGGGGGAAAAGAATACTAAGAAATTACCGGAGGTTTGCGGAGGCTGGTGGAGAAGGCTACCGGGGTCCTTTCCCTGCCCACCCTGCCGTTTTATTGGGATTTGGCAGAGTTCTGCACAACATCTGATCTCCTTGCCAACATCAAGAGACCAAGTTTAGTGTAAAGACGGCTTTTTAAAAAAAGAGTTGACTCGGAGCGGCACTGAATTCAGGCGGCATTTTAAGAACCCGCGCCCCAGGGGCACCCCCTACTGGGTCATGTGCACGTAGCAGGGCAATTTGAGACTTGGCCACATTGGGGGGGTGGGGGGGCTTCGCTTAGTACAATCTGCTTCTCTGGGTTATTGCTCTTAATCTCTTCCCCGCGTGCTAGACTGCACGGGCGCTACCGGATTGGTTGTACCATGTTTTGTTATCGCTCTACCACTGGGCTGGAAGACTACCTTCTCGGTGGATCAGTCTAGGTCAGGAGGCCCCAAATTGGTGCCCGTGGGCGCCACTGTGCCCAAGATTTTTTAAAGTGGGCGGGGCCAGGGAGGGCCTTTGCCCAGCAAGCCTTCTGCTTGACTATTAGAGATTTGATTGGCTATTTAGATTTTTTTTAAAAAAAAGATTGCTTTGGCAGCCGCTGCCGCCACAGCACAAGGATCTACACTGTGTGACTGAAGTTAAGTTGGCTCCACCTACGGCGGCAGCCATTTTGTTGCTGCACCCACCATCCTTTGTTAGAATTCCAAATGTGTTTGCAGGTTCAAAAAAGTTGGGGACCCTTGGTCTAAATGTTCTAAGAAGGTCCTCAGTGGTGACAGCTAGTTACTGGGTTACTTTTCCTTGAACCCTTGGAAGAAGAAGACAAAGACAAAGGAGGGGGAGAAGGAGGAGGAGGAGGGGATTGGATTTATACCCCCCACAATTGTGCAGAGCATTTGCTCTTGCTAGATGCAACACCATTCCCATCTGCAGTTACTTATGGCAGATATCGTAGGATTCCATATTCAACTCGAGACTTTGTGCATGTAACCTACATCAAGTTGACTCGGTCCTCCATATTTTACTGTATTGTTCCCAAGATGGTGAGATACGCTCTACTTTTTTAGATCCAATTTTATCTAATATGATAAGCTGGGCGGATACTTTGAAGGCGTGCCATCTTCTGAACGATTCATCAGTCCCAAATAACTGAAAAGGTAGCCTTATTCCTAAAACTGGTAATCAAGGTCCGATTGCGTAATGTCTAGCTGTATATGATTAACTTATTTTTTTTCCTTGATACCTCCTTATCTGTTTATTAAGAACGTAAGAGAAGCCAATGTTGAATCAGGCCAATGGCCCATCTAGTCCAACACTCTGTCACACAGCGGCCAAAATATACCAGGTGCCATCAGGCGGTCCAGCAGGGGGGCCAGGACACTAGAAGCCTTCCCACTGCTGCCCCCTCCAGCACCAAGAATAGAGTGCATCACCTGCCCCAGACTGAGAGTTCCCATCTATACCCTGTGGCTAATAGCCACTGATGGACTTCTGCTCCATATGTTTCTGTAATTCCCTCTTGAAACTGTCCATGCTTGTAGCTGCCATCACCTCCTGTGGCAGTGAATTCCATATGTTAATCACTCTTTGGGTGAAGAAGTATTTCCTTTTATCTGTTCTAACCCGACTGCTCAGCAATTTCATGGAGTGCCCACAAGTTCTTGTACTGTGAGAAAAGGAGAAAAGTACTTCTTTCTCAACCTGCTCAATCCCATTCATAATCTTATAAACCTCGATCATGTCACCCCTCATGTGATCATGTCACTTATTGCTTCTACCTGTACTCTGATATATGCCAATAAAGGTTGTGATGATGATGATGACGATTTATACCCCGCCCTTCACTACCCAAAGGAGTCTCAGAGCGGCTTACAACCCCTTTCCCTTCCTTTCCCCACAACAGACACCCTGTGAGGTCGGTGGGGCTGAGAGAGCTCTTTTGAGAACTTCCCTTGAGAGAACAGCACTGAGAGAACTTATGACTGACCCAAGGACACACCAGCAGCTGCACTTGGAGGAAGAAGAGACTGGATTTATACCCCACCCTTCACTCCCCGAAGGAGTTTCAGAGTGTCTTACAATCTATCCTGACCTGTAAATTTTAGCTTTGTAAGCTCATTATGGAAATGTGCCATACGTATGTCAGGAGCTGCTTTGGAGATCAAAGAGCAAAAGATTGCTTTTGTTTTGCAGTTCTACACCACCAATAAGCAGTTGGGGGGACACCAATCTCCACATTCCTTCTGCTGTGGGGCTGTGGTGCCCCCACCGCCACAGTATAATGAAACGACAGCAGGGTAGAGGCAAAGCAAGCAGCGTCAGGCATGTAAGTTCAGCAGGTTACCACAACCCATCAGAGTCACGTTCCCGGCAGGACTGGGCACTGTACGTCTGCGATTAACAGCTGCCGTAAATAAGTGAGGGGGCTGACAGCCTCGGCCAGAGTAGCAGGGGAATCAAACCCGGTTCTCCTGGATTAGAATCTGCATGCTTAACCACTGCACCAAACTGGCTCTCAAAAAAAATTAGAGATTGGATTTATACCCTGCCCTTTGATCTGGAGCCAGCCCTGCTCCCGGCGGTTTCCCACTTCAAAGCTATGGCCGCCCCAAACCCAGAAGCCCCCAAGAGACTACTGCTTGCATAGAAGGGAGACTTGAACTGGGGACTTGCTACGGGTCTTAACCCCTATGTTACAGAGGAATTTAAAGGTGGTCTCAATAGGATGGAATGCTTATGCCCGCCACAAGCCGGAAGGTCGGATCGGAACCAATGGGTTGAAATTGAATCAGAAGAGCTTCCGGCTCAACATGAGGAAGAACTTCCCAACAGCCAGAGCGGTTCCTCGGTGGAACTGGCTTCCTTGGGAGGTGGTGGGCTCTCCTACTTTGGAAAAGGTTTCCAAACAGAGGCTAGATGGCCGTCTGACAGCAATGTGGATTCTGTGAACTTGGGCAGATCACGAGAAGGGAGGGCAGGAAGGGTTGCCTCAGTGCTTAGTTCTCGGGGCCCTTTCTTCCACGCCCAGGGAAATGCTGATCGCCACTCTGGGGTCAGGAAGCAATTTCTCTTCGGGCCAGTTTGGCTGGTTATCCTGGAAATTTTTTTTGGTCATCTTCTAGATGTGGAACAGCAGTCACTGGGGTGTGTGTGGGGGGGTATTTGTGAAATTCCTGCGTTGTGAAGGGGGTTGGACTAGATGACCTTGGGGATCCCTTCCAACTCAATGCTTCTATGATTCTAAGCTAGGTTTGAGTCCAGGAGCACCTTAGAGACTAAGATTTTCGGGGTATAAGCTTTCGGGAATCAAAGTTCCGTTTGTCTCAAAAGCTCATACCCCAAAGATCTCATTGGTCTCTAAAGTGCTTCGCCGATACTGATGAAGGGATCTTTGACTCTCGAAAGCTTATACCTTGAAATTCTTGTTGGGATCTAAAGTGCTTTGTCTGATACTGATGAAGGGGGCTTTGGATCTTGAAAGCTCGTGCCCCCAAAATCTTGTTCATGTTTAAGGTTGTTCGTCAGATACTGTTGAAGGGAGTTTCGACTCTCGAAAGTTCGTACACTGAAAACTTTGTTGATCCCGAACGTGCTATGGGATTCAGATGGCTACCCTCTGAACTATCTTTCTGCCCCTCCAAGGGTGCCATTTTGCTCTGGGTTTTTGGTCCCCCCAGATTCTAGGTCAAACTGCTACTCGAAAAGTGGCACGGGAAACTGCCTTTGGCCGCTGGAAAAGATGCACAGCAGATTGTATAACCCAGACAGCACAAAACATATTGCTGGGTTGTTGCTGCAGTAATTGTGCCCTCCGGCTACCATAAAGCGCTTTGTCTAATGGGTGTTTAAAAAAATAAAAAAGGAATGGAGCAAGCTGTCCTGATAAATATGCCCAAAATAAGAAACAAGAATAACCCATTAACTCGGCAAGAGTCAAATGTTTGGAAAAGGCTGGGTCTGCACAACTGGTGTGCCCACGGCGGCGGTTCTTTGGATGTGGTCACCTTTATCCCCCTTGAACCGTGCCTCTTGGGAGGGCTCAGGAAGGCTTTCAAAGTACGAGAGACGGCAAGTCTGCCCAAGGCGATGCTGGATCTTGACGAATCCACGGGCAGGATGTGCGGTAATAAGCTGAGACCCGAGAGCAGCATGGATGCTGGCTGCAAGACAACAGCAACCGAGCAGCTGCCGTGCCGCGAATGAGAGAGGCAAGACGTGCGTGAACTACTCCGTCAGCCGTGCAGGGGTTCCCAAACGGGCTTCTCGGAGAAATCACTGATCCCGGTCATGGCTGTGTTAGCTTGAAACCCAATTTACACATTCACAACCTGGATGCGAAACGGATCCCTGACATCACCCTAACGGATCAGCCTCAACATACAAGGGCCCATTCATGTGAAAGGCGCACTGCAACTTCTGAGAGCCATTAGGGCGTAGCATTTAGGGTGTTGGACTAGGGCAGGGGCTGTGGCTCAGTGGCAGAGCACATGCTTGTCATGCAAAAGGCCCAAGTTCAATTCTGGCCCGTAGCTATGGTGGGGCTATTGGGGCTCTGCCCCCTTCATTAAAGGGCCAGCCCCCTTAAAAGGGCCCTCACTTCTTAAAGGCCCCCTGCTTCCTCCCAAAAAGCATTTAAAGGGATTCTTTAAATGCTTTTGAAAAGAAGCGGGGGGTGACGCATGCCCTTCCCCCTCCCTCCCTCCCGCAAGATTTAAAGAGCCCTCCAGCTGATCGGCGGGCCACATGCTCCCCGCTGATCAGCTGAAGGGCCCTTTGAATCTTGCAGGAGGGAAAGGAGAGGGGCATGCACCCCCCTTCATTATGGCAAATAATGGCAGCCCCACCAGAAAAAAATTTGTCCCACAAGCCACAAAATCCTGGCTTTGGGCCTGATTCTAACCCAACACCTCCAGCTCAAAAGGATCAAGGTAGGATGTGATATGAAAAGGCTATGCCTGGAATGTCGCTGCCAGTTTGCTTAAATGATACTGACTTTGATGGAAGGATGGTCTGCTGTGGTATAAGAAGAGAAGAAGAAGAAGAGATTGGATTTATACCCTGCTCTTCACTACCCAAAGGCGTCTCAGAGCAGCTTATAAACTCCTTTCCCTTCCCCTCCCCACAACAGACACCCTGGGAGGTAGGTGGAGCTGAGAGAGCTCTGACAGAAACTGCTGTTTTTCAAGAACAGCTGTGCCAGAGCTATGGCTTGCTCAAGGTCATCCAGCAGCTGCAAGTGGAGGAGTAGGGAATCAAACCAGTTTCTCCCAGATTAGAGTCCACGCACTTAACCACTGCACCAAACTGGCTCTCAAAAAAAATTAGAGATTGGATTTATACCCTGCCCTTTCCTCGGAGACTCAGAGCGGCTCACAATCTCCTTTCCCCTCCCCTCCCCTGTGAGGTAGGTGGGGCTCAGTGTTCCCTCTAAGCTGAGTTAGTGTGAGCTGCCTCACAGTCTTTTAGCCTCCAGCTCACATCTTTTTGTCTCAGATCAGGAAGGATGGGTCCAGAGCAAGCTAATTTATGCGGCAGCCAAATCGCCCGCTCACAACTTGAAGGCCAGTAGCTCACAGAGTAGAATTTTTGCTCACAAGAGTCCACAGCTTAGAGGGAGCATTGGTGGGGCTGAGAGAGCTCTTTCGAGGAATGCTCCTGAGAGGACAGCTCTGACAGAGCTATGGCCTGCCCAAGGTCATCCAGCAGCTGCAAGTGGAGGAGTGGGGAATCGAACCTGGTTCTCCCAGATTAGAATCCGCATGCTTAACCACTGAACCAAACTGGCTCTCAAAACAGATTAGAGATTGGATGTATACCCCAGCCTTTCCTTGGAGTCTCAGAGTGGCTTGCAATCTCCTTTCCCTTCCCCTCCCCACAACAGACACCCTGCGAGGTAGGTGGGGCTGAGAGAGCTCTTTTGAGGACTGCTCTTGAGAGAACAGCTCTGAGAGAACTTGTGACTGACCCAAGGTCACACCAGCAGCTGCATGTGGAGAAGAGGGGAATCAAACCCGGTTCTCCCAGATTAGAGTCCACGCACTTAACCACTACACTAACCTGGCTCTATAAGGAAGTTCTGTGTGTGTGTCACCAGGAACCTGTGAGATCCAGGTGCGAATCCTCGCTCTGTCGTGGAGGCTCACTGGGTGACCTTGGGCCAGTTGCACACTCTCAGTCTAGCCTACTTCACAGGGTTGCTGTGAGGACAAAACGGAGGAGAGGAGAAAGAGCTGGGTCCCCCACTGGAGAGAAAAAGAGGGGTGTAAATGAAGTACTGGCCTCTGCCAGGGCCAGGGCTTTCTCAGTGGTGGCTCCACACTGGTGGAATGAGCTCCCGGAGGACCTCAGGGCCCCGCGGGACCTTTTACAGTTCCGCAGGGCCTGTGAAACAGAGCTCTTCCGCCATGCCTTCAATTACGGTGCTGCCACTAATAACCTGGGCCTAGGGACGCCAGGTTGGCGGTAACTAGGACCAGGGCGTTCTCCCTGGCGGCGCCAACACTGTGGAACGGGCTTCCCAATGAGATTAGAGCTCCACGGGACCTCCAGCAGTTCCATAGAGCCGTGAAAACAGAGCTGTTTTGCCAAGGATTCCAATAAGAACTGACAGCACCGGTTGGGGTCGCACTGGCTCTTTATCACAGGATACCGCGGCATTATGTAGCTGTACTGTATCTATTGGAATTATCTGGAATGTATTTTATATTTTGTATACGCTGGCTTTAAATTGTACGTTGATTTTAAATTGCTGTAAGCCGCTCTGAGCCGCTTCGGCGCGAGGGCGGGGTCGAAATTTAATAAATAAATAAATAAATAAATAATATCACTAATAATATCAATTACATCAACAACATCAAGCAATACTAACTGAACTGGATAATACTAACTAACTATGTCAGACGCCGACGGGGAAGGGTGGCATTTGGAGGGGGGGGACATCTATAATGGCCACTGGGTTGTTATTGTCACCAGCATTTTATTTCTATTTTATTCTATTTTATTGCAAACTCCAAGAACATAAGAGAAGCCAATGTTGAATCAGGCCAAAGGCCCATCTAGTCCAACACTCTGTCACACAGCGGCCAAAATATACCAGGTGCCATCAGGAGGACCAGCAGTGGGGCCAGGACACCAGAAGCCCTCCCACTGCTGCCCCCCCAGCACCAAGAATAGAGTGCATCACCTGCCCCAGATTGAGAGTTCCCATCTATCCCCTGTGGCTAATAGCCACTGATGGACTTCTGCTCCATATGTTTATCTAATTCCCTCTTGAAACTGTCCATGCTTGTAGCTGCCACCACCTCCTGTGGCAGTGAATTCCATGTGTTAATCACTCTTTGGGTGAGGAAGGACTTCCTTTTATCTGTTCTAACCCGACCGCTCAGCAATTTCATGGAGTGCCCACGAGTTCTTGTATTGTGAGAAAGGGAGAAAAATACTTCTATGATTTGTTATGTTTGTGTTTTAATGGTTTTTAATCCTCATTGTACGCTGCCCTCAGCCTGCCTGCGGCAGGGAGGGAGAGAGGGAGAGAGGGAGGGAGGGAGGGAGGGAGAGAGAGAGAGAGAGAGAGAGAGAGAGAGAAAGAAAGAGAGAGAGAGAGAGAGAGAGAGAGAGAAAGAGAGAAAGAGAGAAAGAGAGAAAGAGAGAAAGAAAGAGAGAGAGAGAGAGAGAAAGAGAGAAAGAGAGAAAGAGAGAAAGAGAGAAAGAGAGAAAGAGAGAAAGAAAGAAAGAAAGAAAGAAAGAAAGAAAGAAAGAAAGAAAGAAAGAAAGAAAGAAAGAAAGAAAGAAAGAAAGAAAGAAAGAAAGAAAGAAAGAAAGAAAGAAAGAAAGAAAGGATAAATGAAACGGGTCGGATTGTCTTCAGCGTGTTTTGGGAGACCCTGCCTAACAATCCTGCCTGACTCTGTGGGAAACGGGAAAATACAGCCCTTCTCAGAACACATATAATCCAGGCCGGGGACCGGCGTTTGTGAGCGACCAGATCTCCAGATGCACCAAGAGCAGGTGGGATCTTCAAAGCACCTCTGCTGAACTAACAGCAAAGCAAAAGAGATGCGGACCCAATCCATACCTGGATGAGAGAACTCTTTGGGAGCCCTAAATAAGAGACTCGGAGCTTTCCAAGAGTGAGACAGAAAATAAAATAAATCCTGGAACCTAAATGCTTTTCTCTCCACAGAGAGCTTTTAACACCTGAATGTTACCCTCTAAGGAACGACGGTATCAAGAATTAGGTAAAGGTAAAGAGTCGAATCCAACTCTAGGGGGCGGTGCTCATCTCTGTTTCCCAACCGAAGAGCTGGTGCTGTCCGAAGATGTTTCTGTGGTCACGTGGCCAGGATGACTGGATGCCGAGGCGCACGGAACGCTGTTACCTTCCCACCGATGCGGTACCTATTCATCTACTTGCAATTCCTTGCTTTCAGACTGCTAGGTTGGCAGGACCTGGGGCCAGAGACGGGAGCACACTCTGTCATGTGGCACTTGGGTCTCAAACTGCTGAACTACCAACCTTCCAGTCTGCAGTTTAGCGTCTTATCCACTTGAGGCACCGCTGCCCCTTATCAAGAATTAGTTCTGGGCTAATAAATGACTGTGCTTTCAGGCCAGTGGCTCTCATTTTATAACTGCACCATCAAAATGATCAGATGAGCAAGTGAGGGAGACGATTCACAGCCTGTCAAAGTTAAAAGTTATAGGAAAACGGCTGGCCACCTACTAGAATGAACGCACAAACACACAACAACACAGCCAGTTATGATATCTCAAGTTACAGATGCATCCAGTTACTGTGCAGTTTTCATGTTACAATCGATCCATACCACACACCCCAGCCTCCTGGGAAGGCATTTCAACCAAGCAGCTTCTGCAAGTTTCAGCCTTGGGACTTATTTAACTTCCCAAGAGGAAAGTCAATTTTCCGAGGAAGCAAAGGAAGGGTAGCTTTGCAGATCTCAATTACCGCTTGTAAATCTGGGTTAAAAATCAAATGGGCCATGTATCATCTTCGGCAAAGATGTTTAACGAGGATAAAATATTAGACAATCAAGGATAAATCAATTTTCATTTTTTATCTTTACAGTACTACGGTTGAGGCTGCCTAATATATCTCTCCGTATATATAATTGTCACTTGGGGTGGCAAGATTCGATACGTGACAAAATCAGTTGGCCGCATGAACTGCTACTCCAAACCCCTGTCAATTGCTGGGTGGCTGCGCGGCCTAAGTCCTGCCTATACAGCCAGCAGCCAGTGTGTTGCCCTCAGTTCACACACAGCTGCTGAAGACGATGGACGCTCTGTGGCCAGGACGCTTGGGACACTGAGGCTGACCATGGCAGTGCCGCACCAGTCATCCACGGTCACGGCAGGAGCTGGCCAGGCTACAAAAGCAGGAAAGCACCGCTAAGCCTCTCACCCTCAGTGTCCTCTTGGGCGCAATGATCTGGAGGGTGCACGGTATCTCCCCCACCTTCTGAGGCCCCTGCGCCACCTTTCCCCACTCACCTGCCAAGCCGGACGGGTGGGGAAAGCCCTCTTGAGGACCCTGCGCCACCTTTCCCCACTCCCCTACTGTGGTGGGTGGGCAGGGAAAGGATTCTTCAGGCCCCCATGCCATCTTTCCCCACTCGCCCACTGCAGCGGACGGGCAGGGAAAGTCCTCCAGAGGCCCTCACGCCACCTTTCCCCACTCACCTGCTGCAGTGGGCAGACAGGCGGGGAAAGCCCTCCTGAGGCCCCCATGCCACCTTTCCCTGCTTCTGCTGTGGCAGATGGGGGTGCGCGCATGGGGAAAGGCCTCCTGAGGGCCCTGCGCCACCTTTCCCCACTTGCCCGATGCAACGGGTAGGGAAAGCCCTCCAGAGGCCCCCGTGCCACCTTTCCCCGCTCGTCCACTGCAGCAGATGGGCGGGGAAGGGCCTACTGAGAACCCTGATCCACCTTTCCCTGCTCCCCAGCCAAGCCAGGTAAGAGCTGGAGAGCTCCCCCCTTCCTTGGCCCTCCCTCCCTCCATCTGTCTCTTCCCAGCAGCTCTTGCTCTTCTCTCTCTCCCTCTTTCCCTTCCTTCCTTCTCCTTCTATTCCTCCATCCCTCTTTCTCCTTTCCTTCCTTCCTCCCCATCTCTTTGCATTCTTCCCCTCCCTCCTCCCCCCCTTTCTCTTCCTCCCTCCCTATCTCTTTGCATTCTTTTCCTCCCTCCCTCCCTCCTTTTTCCCCTCCTTCCGCCCCATCTCTTTGACTTCTTCCCCTCCCTCCCTCTTTGTTTCTTTCTCTCTTTCTCTCTGCTTCCTTCCTTCCTTCTAGAGTCCATTGTATTGCATCTACAACTGGCCTAATTCCTAGTATATATATATAATTCTGGAACAAGCCAAGTTTGCTGTCAATAATGGTATTTTAACTGGGAGAAGTACTGCCCAGCTCCCAAAATGGAATGCTGTAAGGCTCACCTCAACTGCTACCCCCTGCAAACACCTTTTTTTTAATGTAAAGATAGAAAACACCTTAGATTAAGTTATTAGAATAACTGGCAACAGAAAACTCAAGACAGATAAAAGGGGTTGATATCAACACGATTATCAACAGGATGTTAGAGTTGGAAGAGACCTTGCAGGTCATCTAGTCCAATCCCCTGCACTCTGCAGGACCATAGCCGAAAGAGAGCCCTACAACATACCCGAAAGATGGCCATCCAGCCTCCGCTTGGAAATGTCCAGCGAAGGAGCATTCGCCACCTCTCCGAGCCAGTCTGTTCCACTGCTCAACCACTCTTACAGTTAGGAAGTTTCTCCTGATATTTAGCCGGTAACGACTCCCTTGTCATTTCCACCCATTAGATCTAGTCTTGCAATCTGGAGCAATTGTTGTCATGTCAGAAGCCAGGAGACCCTTCCTCTCCCATCCCCTCCACCCCCATTTGCAAATCTGATCATTCTGGGCTCACTGTGACAAGCTTGACAATGGCCCCTGGTTTCAGATATTTCTGCTGTTGTTGAGCATCTCATTAGTATCTTAGGTATTCCGGCCTATTTCTGAGTATTTGCTTGAATTCTATGACTTGCTGTCGTAGCAAAATGGGGGGGAACTAAAGAGTCAGACATCGGCATAACGTATATGAGTCAAGTCCACAACCACTGTAGAAGCCAACAAGAGGTGCTACTCCAATCTAACTGTTATACGGCAGAACAAAGTTTGAGTCCAGTGGCATCTTTAAGACCAACAACATGTGCACACAGAGACTTCTTCAGATACATTGAAATGGAAGTTGCCAGGCCATACATATACGAGAAGGAGGAGGAGGAGATTGGATTTATTCCCTGCTCTTCACTCGGAATCTCGGAGCGGCTTACAAACTCCTTTCCTTTCCTTTCCCCACAACAGACACCTTGGGAGATAGGTGGGGCTGAGAGAGACTCAGAAAGAGAAAGAACTCTATCAGTGGTCAAAGTTCCTTTCTGCATTGGTTCAAATACCCACTAGTCAACCTATGCTTATTTACACGGCTAGTTCTTCCGGGACAGCCACCATTGGACTAATTTCCACCACTTTTCAAGAACGTCCAGCAATCCTTAGCCAGTGAGCTGGTCTCAAGCAACAATATTCCTTTTGCTCCCTTTCAGACTGTTCATGGTCATATTGCATGTCCAGATGAACGCTCTATTCAACGGGCTCTACATGCCAAGAACAGCAATGCCGCTCGTCTCTACCTTTGGGTTCAGCAAATGTCAGCCCTCTGGAGTCACTCAATCCCGAGGTAAGTGGGTTTTCTGTCCTCTGCTCCTACCAACATCCTAGTTGCCAATGCAGAGAGGAGCAGGGTTTCCAATATATGTCCAAGACAATCGGGACCTTGGTCCCCTTCATCTAGGAATATGCACAACATATTCCTGTATTAATTTCAGCGTGGGATTTTGGGAAGGTATGCTCGTTGTTAACCCAAACTTCCGAGAGTGTCGTTATTGGTTTTGGATTTCAACTGGAGTACATTATTCCCGTTCTGGAATTTCGGGACCATTACTTTTGCCGCCATTTCCCACCAAAATGCAAGACACTACCAAAATCCCAGGAGATCAATTACGGTTACTTCCAGGATTTCAAGAGTGTTCGGAGTCATTTCAGCAGCACCCCTACCATCTTCCCCACAATCAACCATATTTCAAATGAGAACTTTCGGCAAAACCGGCTGCTAGCTAGGGCGTTGTGCCGTTGTTTATCATGGGTTGAAGAGATGCTAGCCATGAGATGCCAGAATTAACCTGGCTTCTCCTTCTTTTTCAACTCACCATCTTCTGAACCATACTCTGAACATATGAACCGGAAAGGCAAGATTTCAAGGGTTGTTATCCCGGATACCTGATTGTGTGAACAAGCCCGGGGCAACTACCTCGCAAAACGGGAAATCATTTTAGCTCCCTACTCCATCCCCCCACCCCCTACCCCAGTTCAATAATCAGGCAACACGAACGCTTAAAATATCACACAGAAAGAAGTGCTGCGTCCTTTCAAAAATAATTGGTTGATAGCATTTAGCTGCCATTGCAAGCCGCCACATAAGACCACGCATAAATAATTCTCCAGCAGTATTTTCATCATAGTTGAAAATTAAGTTTCCAATTCCCTGGGGTGGCGACTGCATTAATGTTAGCTAATTAGGTTTGTAACCAAGTTTGCAAGTCACTTCAAAAAAAAAGGAAGAAGGGGGGGGAAAGAAAGGAATTAAAACCCAAATGCTTCTCAACAGGCGCCTTCACACTTTAAATTATAACAAACAGAGGAAGCAAAGCTACTGGGAAATCAGAGTCATGGGAAGTGACAAGACAAACATATCTTCATCAGCCACGGGCTCAAGGTTTTCTCTCGCGAAGCTGTGCTGCAAAGGGGAAGGGGAGAACCTTCCGGAAGCAGAAGAAGCTGCGGGTCGAAGAGAGTTTCACATTAAAAAAGAAGCCTAATGAAAGTGAGAACATGACGAGACGACAACTAACAAGGGCACCTGTCAGCTGAAAGCCATGGACACTGTCGGTGTAATTGCGAACAGATAATTGTAATTTTCCAAAAGCGTGAATATCCTCCTATCCGTTACGAACTTTTCTCCAGAGAACGAACCATTCCTTTCGCAAAGGCCAAACCGCAAGCTTTGTGGGTAAGGGATGCCCGAGCAGCAGCCCGCGAACCAATTCCACTGTCCTCTCTCACAGCAAAGGACCAAGGAGAAGGATGGTTCGGACACCAGAATCAAAAGACCTAAGCTGCTGTCAATGGAAATTTCGTTGCGTTAAAAGACAGAACAGTGCCTTCGCAAGTCACTAGAAGTTCCGCTGGGTTTGCGCCTGAAAATGCAGTCTCCACCTCTCATTCCCCAACCTCCCTCTACAACACCATCTGATGAAGTTTAAACTATGAGGTGACGGTCGTGTCACAGTCTTCTCTTCTTCAGGTTCTTAGCTGCTGCTAGCGAAGGCTGGGAAGTCCACAGTGAGATGAAGCTGTGAGCTTCAATAAAGGGGAGAAGGAAGAATGAGGAATGGCAGGGGTACAACTTTCAGCCGCGGTTCCCTGGGTTGCATCCCCTTGATCTGTCCCACTGATGATGGTGCTTTCCAGGGCGTTTTTTGTAGAAAATGCCCAGCATGAACTCATTAGCATATTAGGCCACGCCCCTGACAGCACAGCTCATTTGCGTATTAGGCCACACCCCATTTTACCAGAAGTGCGGCCATCCAGCCACACCCACCTTCTGCTTCCTATTCTGTTTACCTTGTTTGTTGTCAAAACTACAGGAACCCTGTGAGGTAGGTGGGGCTGAGAGAGCTTTTTTGAGGACTGCTCTTGAGAGAACAGCTCTGACAGAACTATGGCTTGCCCAAGGTCATCCAGCAGCTGCAAGTGGAGGAGTGGGGAATCAAACCCGGGTCTCCCAAATTAGAGTCCACACACTGAACCACCACGCCAAACTGGTGTAGACGGTGTAGGCCAGCGAGGGACCCCTGGACTAGGCTTTGATTCAGAGGCACTGAGCCCCTCAATCCTAGAGTCAGGAGACAACGTTATAGGAAAGCCTCAGCCTCCATGCCATCTTGTTGACCTCCAGAGGAACTGGCTGGCCTCTGTGTGAGACAGGATGCTGGATTGGATGGACCCTCACTGGTCTGATCTAGCAGGGCTCTTCTGATGCTTTTAGCAGGGGAAGGCCTCGGCCTCTCTGCCCTGCTGTTGGCCCTCCAGAGGAACTCGTTGGCCACTATGTGAGACAGGCTGCTGGACTAGATGGACCCTCCCTGGTCTGATCCAGCAGGGCTCTTCTGATGTTCTTACCAGGAGAAGGCCTCTGCCTCTCTGCCCTGTAGTTGTCCCTCCAGAGGAACCGGTTGGTGAATGCATGAGGCAGGATGCTGGACTAAATGGACCCCTGGTCTGATCCAGCAGGGCTCTTTCTGATGCTTTTATCAGGGGAAGGCCTTGGCCTCTATTCTCTGTTGCTGTCCTTCCAGGGGAACTGGTTGGTCACTGTGTCAGACAGGATGCTGGACAAGATGGACCACTGGTTTTATCCAGCAGGGCTCCTCTGGTGTTCTTCTCATAGGAAGGCCTCGGTCTCTCTGCCCTGTTGTTGTCCCTCCACTGTGTGAGATGGGAGGCTGGACTAGACGGATCACTGGTCTGATCCAGCAGGGATTTTTTTAATGTTATGTTCTCCCTGGAACTGAGTATGCAGGATGCAGTGGTTAAAAGCGGCAGACTCTAGTCTGGATAACCACGTCTGATTCCCCAGTCTTCCTCCATGAGAAGCCTGCTGGTTGACCTTGGGCCAGTCATAGTTCTCTCAGGACTCACAAGGGGCCTGTTGTGGGGAGAAGGAGGGAAGATTATTGTAAGTCGCTTTGTGACTCCTTACAGTAGAGAAAGGTGGCATATAAAACTTACCCTTCTGAAGAAGAAGAATTCCTCTGCCCTCAAGCGAAAGTACTACTTTACACAGAAACTAACGACAGACACTCTTTAATAATCTAGCTCATGAGAATCCAACCTCCAAAAGTCAAGCCCATAGCCATAACAACCCTAGTTCGTTCGTTCGTTCGTTCGTTCATTCTCTCTCTCTCTCTGGTATTAGTAGCAACAAGGGGAAACGTACAATTTTCTCTGAAATGTTCATGCTTCCAATGATTATGCATTCAGAATGGCTATATATTCTGTACATGACTATGCCGGACGCCTGGTGGTCCATCTAGTCCAGCACCCCGGTTCCAGCAGCAGCCAACCAGTTACTCACAGGAGACCTATCAACAGATCACGGTGCCCCAAACTTCTCCATGCTGTCCTGCAACAACCAGCCAGGCTTCCCAAGAACTTACCGTAATTCGGCGGGGGACGGATACGTCTTGGCAGGACCATTCCCGGGGGGACGGGGGGACACGCGCACGATGCTGTCACCAGGAAGTGACGCTGGGCGACGCTCTGGCAATGGGGCTGGAAACTCGATGGTACTATGTGTCCCCCGCCGAATTTCGGTAAGTACTCGGCAACCCTACAACCAGCGTACAAAGACATGCTGTCTCTAAATGCAGAAAGATCAAGATGGGTGGCTGTGTCCGTCTATAGCAGTAGAAAAGAGCAAGAGTCCAGGAGCACCATAAAGACTCACAAAATATGTGGCGGGGGAGGAGCTTTCGTCAGTCATCACTCACTTCTTCAGAAACAGCTAGAATGTGAGCCCATCTCTCCTAAATACTGATATTGGGGGAACATTTTAACCTTCCAGGACATTCAGCTGCTGACCTAAGACTAGCAGTTCTCTTGCAAAGGAACTTCAAAGGGAGATTAGAAAGAGAGACTGCTGAATTGCAACTGACAATGACGCTCATGACAATGCGTCCACCTGGACCAAATCAAGATCTCGGTTTCCTGTCTCATTACCAATGCTGATTTCTCCACGCCTATGACCCCTCAAAGTATCACACCTAATCCAATCATGCCTGCTTATTGTCATTTGCCTGCTGATGTCATTCGGCATCTGAAATCACTCTACTTTCCAATATGTAGGACAGATGGACTCACATTTCCAGCTGTATCTGACAAAGTGAGCTGTGTTGGTCTTTAAGGTGCCACCGGACTCTTGCTGTTTTCTAAACACAGAAGTTCCATTGACCCATCATGGCTAACACTGTTCAGGGAAACACCACTGAGATAAGCAGTCCTCCGACAGTGAGGACTACATAAGTTGCACAGTTAAGATTCCAACCCTGCAGCAGCTTAGGGACCAACTAGAGTTTCAGGGTATAAGTCTTCGGGACCGCCTCTCCCAGTATGCCCCTGGAAGGGCATTACACTCAGGAAATGAGAACTTGCTGGTGGTCCCCGGCCCGAGAGAGGTCTGGCTGTCCTCGGCCAGGGCCAGGGCTTTTTCAGCCCCGGGCCCCTGACTGGTGGAATGCTCCGCTGGAAGACATCCTTGCCCTGCGGAAGCTGTTACCTTTCCGCAGGGCGTGCAAGGTGGAGATGTTCCGCCAGGCTTTCAGTTGAGGACAGCAATGAGACCTCTTCTGGCACTTGCATGGGATTCCTCATTCCTCTTGGCCCCTCCTCCCCCGGTAGACTGAGGAGTCAGGATTCTCTACCACCTTAAGTATTTTGTACACTATTTTTTAGGGCTGTGGTGGCTCAAGTGGTTAAGACGCTGAACTGCAGACTGGAAGGTCGATAGTTCAGCAGTTCGAGACCTGAGTGCCACATGACGGAGTGAGCGCCCGTCTTTGGCCCCAGCTCCTGCCAACCTAGCAGCTCAAAAGCAAGAAATTGCAAGTAGATAAATAGGGACCACTTCGGTGGGAAGGTAACAGTGTTCCGTGCGACTCAGTGTCCAGTCATGCCGGTCACATGACCACAGAAATTTCTTCGGACAGCGCCGGCTCTTCAGCTTGGAAACAGAGATGAGCACCGCATCCCTAGAGTCGGATTTGACTGGCTTTTGAGCAAGGGAAACCTTTACCTTTACTGTACTATTTTTACTTATGGTTATTTATTGAACTGCTTTAATGTACTTGGATGTGAATGTTTAATACTGTTGTAAGCCGCCCTGAGCCCTGCTTGCAGGGAAGGGCGGCCTATTAAATCCAATTTAACAAGCAAACAAATAAATAAATAAAAAAGCATATCCCCTGAAAATGTTGTTGGTCTCTAAGGTGTTGTAGGACTCAAATCTAACCGTTTTACTGCAAACCAACACAGCTTGCCCTCTGGAACTAGATACGCCGGTTATGTCTTGCACGATATATTTCCTTTTGTCTGTTCTCAAGCCAGTACCGATCAAATCCATTCAGCGCCCCCAAGTTCTGGTATTCTCGGAAGGAGGGAATTGTTCTCTTTATCCACTTTGCTCCTCCTTCATAGGATCCATCCCATGTGAACCTCTCTCATGTCCTTCCCTGACGTAAGCCTTTTTTCCGCTACCAAAAAAAAAATTCCCAGATTTTGGAGGACAGAGTAGACCCCGATCGTCGTAAAGACCATTTTAAAAAGGACAATTATCTAGTTAAAAGCACAAATGCTGCCCCCCCCCTCCCCACAAGCTACTTCGGAGTCCTAGATATCAGCCTTAGAACTTGATAGCAGAGATCCCGGCGGAATGTTAAAAAGGGAAGGCGTCGTGAAAGGGACCAAGGATACATAGCGAGTCTCGGTGGTAGACAGATGCACTCTTTATGAGCCCATTGTGGTTTTATTTCAAGCATTATTCCTCTACCTTTGCCTTCACGCTTCCTATCATTTCCCAAAAAGTCAGGTAATAAAAGGAACAATTTTATCTGTCTTTTGTATCGTTCGGAGCCTCTGACAAGCATTCTTTCTTGTTTCCATTTCCTCCGCTAGCAAATACCGGAGCCTAAAAGGCCATTTCGGCGTGGTGCTTGTAGGTGGAAGGAAAAAAGGTACAAAATATACGAACCGCTCACTGTCTCCCCCCCCCCTTCCCTAGATCTGTGCCGCTGCCTTGCCAGGTTCCCCCAGACGTTACATCCAAAAACACAGAGACAGACTCGAACTTTCACTAGGCACTCTGCAACGTCCCGCTTTCATTCAGATTAAAATTCACACTTTCCACTACGATAGGGTGGTGGTGAGCCCCCCCTCCCTGGCAGTCGTCAAGCAGCGGCCGGACAAACACTTGTCAGGAATGCTCTAGGCCAGGGGTGTCGAACACATTTGTTACAAGGGCCGGATCTGACTTAAATGAGACCTTTTGGTCGAATTTGCATTTTTAAACCAGTTTCGTGCTGCTGTGACGCCGTCAAGCATAGAAAAGGACAGGGGCGCAGCAGCACGAAACTGATTTAAAAATGCAAATGCAGCACGAAACTGATTTAAAAATGCAAATGCAGCACGAAACTGATTTAAAAAGGCAAATGCAGCACGAAACTGATTTAAAAATGCAAATGCAGCACGAAACTGATTTAGAAACGCAAATGCAGATTCGACCCTTGTTGGGCCGGGCCCTGTGTGTCATAAAATGCAATGCCAGGTAGCGGAGAGAGAAACTTTATAAAGGACACAGACACAAAGGGGTGAATTGGAACACCTTCTGTATGAAGAAGTGTTAAAACGCTTGGGGCTCTTTAGCTTGGAGAAACGATGGCTGAGGGGTGACATGATTGAGGTTTATAAGATTATGAATGGGATTGAGCAGGTTGAGAAAGAAGGACTTTTCTCCCTTTCTCACAATATAAGAACTCGTGGGCACTCCATGAAATTGCTGAGCAGTCGGGTTAGAATAGATAAAAGGAAATACTTCTTCACCCAAAGAGTGATTAACATATGGAACTCACTGCCACAGGAGGGGGTGGCAGCTACAAGCATGGACAGTTTCAAGAGGGAATTAGACAAACAAATGGAGCAGAAGTCCATCAGTGGCTATTAGCCACAGGGTTTAGATGGGAAGCCTCAGTCTGGGGCAGGTGATGCACTCTATTCTTGGTGCTGGAGGGGGTAGCAGTGGGAGGGCTTCTAGTGTCCTGGCCCCACTGCTGGACCTCCTGATGGCACCTGGTATATTTTGGTCACTGTGTGACAGAGTGTTGGACTAGATGGGCCATTGGCCTAATTCAACATTGGCTTCTCTTATGTTCTTATGGGTGTTTGGTTTTTTTTACTTGAAATAAAAAAATGCTTAAAACATTAGCTCTCTTGCAATTTTTCGTTTATTTAACAGTGTCTGATAACTGACCCCTCTTGCTCTGAATTACCGCATCAAAATGTCTGTGCTGTTGCAGTCTTGAGTATGCTGTTCAGGTGTGTATATCTGTAAGTTGCAAAACCTACAATGACGCAGCAGCAGCAGAACTGGAAGAAGGAGCGGAAGCCAGCCAGTTCCATCGTGTGCCTGATAGAAGCCCCTCTGGGGGCCTAATCCGGCCCCCGGGCCACGTGATTGACACCCCTAATCTAGGCTGGTCCTACACTGAGCAGGGGGTTGGACTAGCTGGTCTGTAAGGCCCCTCCCCACTCTGTGATTCTACGATCTCTACGATTCTATGAGCTCATAATATAATTCTCCACCTGTAGCCCGATGTAGTACAGCCCACACCACCATCCTGTTCCCGCAGGCCCTAGAAATTTATTTATTTATTTATCGTATTTGTATCCCGCCCACCCCGAGCGCGGGCTCCGGGCGGGTCACGTCACCCTTCAGAATACCATAACATTTAAAAGCAGAGTCTGTATCCGGGTCGGGCCCGATATACGCTTTTGCCACATTAAAGGGCCGTTTGCTAGGAATCCGACAAGCTGTCCGTATCTTGAAACGGAAATGCGGAAACCAGGCGTAACAGACCTAAACTGCACGAGCGCCGAGACACCAGCGGATCCTTTCTCTCTTGACTTAAAAAAAAAAAAAACTTACGCCCGGAGGGCAGCTTCACACCAGTGACATTTCCCATTTAAGCCATCATTAAATGCCTCAACTTAGCTCCGGGCAGAACGCGGCATTTCTCAGCCTCCCTCCAACATAAAGCCTGATTAACATTTCATTTCATTTTTTTTTTTTTAAATGAACCTCAACAGGAAGCCTTCCCTTTAATTTTAATTTCTCGCACTCTTGTCAAGACGATGGAGGGAGGGAAAACAATGGCTGTTCCTGCCAAGCTCCGGCCCCTGCTGGCAGAGCAGTTAAAATGATCAAGAACGAATAGTTCTGTTTACCAGTCTGTAGATATTTATGAGGATTTAGAACCCCCGTCCTCAGTGGTTGGAGGGAACTGAGTGAGCATCCCGAGGGCAGTTAATTGCCTCTTCCTCTTTGGAAGAAATGAAACAGGAAGCCCACCTTCTCCGTTTTCCCGGGGATGGAGCAGTGATCCCCAATCAGCCAAAGACGCCTCCAGACTAACCCGCCCCACGCCGGGCCCTGAAAGCCAGTTTGGTGTAGTGCTTAGGAGCGTGGATGCTAATCTGGGAGAAGCGGGTTTGATTCCCCGCTCCTCCACATGCAGCTACTGGTGTGACCTTGGGTCAGCCACAAGTTCTCTCAGAGCTGTTCTCTCAAGGGCAGTTCTCGAAAGAGCTCTCTCAGCCCCACGTACCTCACAGGGTGTCCGTTGTGGGGAGAGGAAGGGAAGCCCTCCCCCGCCTCAAAGCACCACGAATACAGAGAAGCCATGTTGGATCAGGCCAATGGCCCATCCAGTTCAACGCTCTGTGTCACACAGTGGCCAAAACTCAGGTGCCAGCAAGAGGTCCGCTACTGGGGCCAGACGCAAACTGGCTCAGTCGCACACTTGGGCTGAGGTCAGACTGGCAGTATGAAACATGAGGAAGTCGTGGCAAGAAGACCTGGAACAACCCGTTCCGGGTTCTCCCGGTCACACTGCAACGACTGATGCGGGAGCATACCGGGGAGGAGGCACAAGGGAGCATTCGCACCGTTGGCCCGCCCCTGGCGGAGGCGCGGCTGTAAGTGGTTTTTTCTCACTCCGTCACTATGCGCCTATGCACATGGGCGCAGCAGCAATTATTAATGTGGCTTGTTCGCGCGGCTTTTAGCATGCACACATCCGGAAAGCGGGATCAACGCGCTCTCCAGGGTTGGCTACCACTTTCACCTGGTACGTTTCAAACTCGGGAGGGAAGCGTTACAAGATGGGTTGAGTACTGCTGGGGAATGCCTGAGAGTTGCGCCTGTGTGAACTGGCCCTTTAATCCATTTGTGAAACGTGCCTATATCAGGCCAAACTGCCAGTAGGAACTTGGCCTTGGTGTCTCTTACCAGAATACCTGCAAGAAACTGGCAACGCAGTCTTACGGGTCACTGGGGAAGCAAGCAATTCCGTCGTTTCAACCCACCTCTCTCCGTCGTGATGCCCAGCAACTCTGCTTAATCTTCCAAACCACGGCGGCCACAAGCAGCAGAGACAAGAAACAGCTGAAAGGTGGGGAGGGGGGGGAAAAAGAAAAGAAACGAGTGTCATCATTAATTCTCCCTCCTTTTCAAACTAAGAACACATACAGACGGGATCAACTAAAACAGCATTGTCGTTTGTGAACTTCCCGTCAACAGGTGCTAACAATACATAAAGCACTTGGGCGTCAAGATTCATGACACCATCTTCCAAGGCGGTGCAAAGCTGGCCTGGGAAATGTGGGGCAAGATAGAGTCACTGCCGTTCAGATGGGAGAACGCCAGCCAGGAAGGGACAACGCCACTCGTCTTTCGCACTTCAGGATGCCGATGCAGGTTCACCAAGTTATCACTTGGCAGAGACGACAAAGCCGGGAAAAACGTTCCACCCAGTTGAGGAATCCGAACCGCTGCGTGCGAAAATACGCAAAGCGAATTTTCGATCAGAAACGTTCTATTTCTTTTTTTAAAATCTCAGGTAAAGTCTTAAAAAAAAAAAAAAAAGACCAGCTGAACTGGAAAATGAACCCAGCTGGTACGGATTGATTCGCTCGCAGAGATTTATGCGACCCCCTCGCTCCCCAAAGCGTTGCACAGACTCTAGCCAAATGCCATCATTAATCCTCATAGAAACCTATGCGAGAGAGGCCACCTCAATCCCGCGTTTCAGACGGGAGAGTGAGGCCGAGCGACGGGCTCGAAAGCCAACTAGGGGTGGGATGGGAATCAGAAACTGAGCCAAATCTAGCATTCTACCCATTGGACGGCACCGGCTCGCCAATTTCACTTCCATCTTGCAAAACCACACCGCTGATTTTCTGCGTCTGCAAAAGAAGACTAGTGATCTAAAAACCCTTCGTGTGGCAGTACTTCTGTCCAGATCCTCTATAATTTATTCCCCCCTCCCCTTCTTTGTTAACTATACCGCATGTCAAACCAACACACACTGCAGATCAGTAGCATGGAAACATATTTTATCATCGCTTTGATTGCCTCCGGAATGCTGCCCCTTGAACCAGATACAGCCGGCTATCATGGTTCTCATTTCACAGCCGGGAAGCAGTTGGAAAAGGTCTCGTCCGAGCATTATTTCATCCTTACCAAAGCAAAGGCCAAGTCCGTTAACAAAAGCATCACTTAAAACCTCGTTCTCGTTATTTTCAATGCAATTACTTATTGGAAAACTCTGTGTGTCTTCCAACAGGTGTTTCCTCCCCCCCACGAAAGGTTATGCCAGTGGCCCCGCCTGCGTGCATCTAAGAACAAAGTATTTCCTTTTGCGTTAGATCAACTGTTCTGTCATGCAAATTTCTGCAGATTAATTGATGGACAACTCGGATGGTTTTAGCCAGGGGACAGCTCTAACGATACGTTATAAAGAGAGAGAGACAAAGATAGAAGCCCTCTTACTGCTGAGCACTACTTTGCTCTACATACCATCGGTCCATCAAGGCAAGGTTGTCAAGTCACTCTTCACACACACTTTCATGGTTGAGAGTTTTATTAGAAGATATGAGATGCTCAGGGATTGAACTCTTTGTCAGGACTGGGGTACGAGGGCGGGAAAGGTGCATATAGTTACAATCGCAAATCCCATTCATACACGTCAGTGGTACAACACAGACCATGAGAGATATACGGTCTACAACTAGCTAATCAAAGGACAGCTTCCCGTGTGAAAATAAGTCTCTCTGGGCGGCATAGAAGGTTTACTGAAGCTAGCATTTTTACTCCTGCAGACACTCACTCCCCATCCCCAGGAACGTGGTGACAGGCGAGGGTAAGCAATAAGAGCTACAGAATAACACAATATGGAAAGAGGGGAGATGAGGGGGAAAACGGTTGCACTAACAAGCGGGGAGAAGATAGCGCAAGCACAGTAACCAGGCAAATAATACAACAGGTACAGTTGGTCAAACAGCCCGAGCCAGACACAGGACCGCCTGCTCAGACTGGAAGCGGCTCTCTGGGGTCTCAGGCGGAGGTCTTTCACTTCACCTCCTGCCTGGTCCTTTTTCACTGGAGATGTCGTGGATTGAACCTGGGACCTTCTGCATACCAAGCAGTCGATCTATCACTGAGCCACAGCCCCTCTTTACAGTTCTCCAGGGTCTCAGGCGGAGATCTTTCCTATCACCTCCTGTCTGCTCCTTTTTCACTGGAGATGCTGGGGATTGAACCTGGGACCTTCAGCATACCAAGCAGTCGATCTACCACTGAGCCATAGCCCCTCTTTACAGCTTTCCAGGGTCTCAGGCAGAGGGGTCTTTCCCATCACCAATGCCTGGTCCTTTTTCACTGGAGATGCCAGGGATTGAACCTGGGACCTTCTGCAGGCCAACCAGAGGCTCTTCCACTGAGCCACACCCCCTCTTTACAGCTCTCCAGGATCTCAGACAGAGGTCTTTCACTTCACCTACTGCCTGGACCTTTTTCACTGGAGACACCGGGGATTGAACCTGGGACCTTCTGCAGGCAAAGCAGTGGCTCTTCCACTGAGACACAGCCCCTCTCTGAACACCTCTTGCCTTGAAAAGCCCAAGGGATCACCACAAGGGCTGTAACTTTGCAGCAGAATCTTTTTTTAAGGAGGCCTGCATTCTGGTCTAGGAAGTGCCCATCACATCTCACCCTGAAAAAAAGGACAGGGGGAAGGTTTATCTAAAAACCCAACCCAGAGAAGGAAAGGAATTCTGTTCGGTGAAGCGGTCAAGGATCCGACGTAACAAAGCCCGCTGGACAGAGAGCTCCCCTCCCTCCTGTAACGAGGTCATTCAGGCGCCCCTATAATAAGCCTGCCACCCTGTGGCAAAAGCAGGGAATACCCTCCCAAAAAACCCACAAGAAATGCATGGGAGTTGACAATCTCCACTGGAACACACGAGACAAGAGTGATTAACATATGGAATTCACTGCCACAGGAGGTGGTGGCAGCTACAAGCATGGACAGTTTCAAGAGGGAATTAGATAAACATATGGAGCAGAAGTCCATCAGTGGCTATTAGCCACAGGGTATAGATGGGAACTCTCAGTCTGGGGCAGGTGATGCACTCTATTCTTGGTGCTGGGGGGGGCAGCAGTGGGAGGGCTTCTGGTGTCCTGGCCCCACTGCTGGACCTCCTGATGGCACCTGGTATTTTTGGCCACTGTGTGACAGAGTGTTGGACTAGATGGGCCATTGGCCTGATCCAACATTGGCTTCTCTTATGTTCTTATGTTCTTACGTGACAACTGCCCAGTGGCTCAGTTGACAGAATGGGAGACGTGGGATGGGATGCCTTCTAAATGTTCCCTCTAAGCTGAGTTCGTGTGAGCTAGCTCACGGTTTTTTAGCCTCCAGCGCACACAATTTTTGTCTTAGCTCAGGAAGGATGGCTAATTTATCCAAACTAATTGATGCAGTAGCCGAATCGCTCGCTCATGATTTGAATGCCAAGGGCTCACAAAGTAGAATTTTTGCTCACAAGACTCCACAGCTTAGCGGGAGCACTGGATGGGAAGGGGCCGAGACCCACTAAGTCAGAGTAGGGAGGCTGTCAAGGGTGAGCCACTGTGCTGCAAGGGGATAAGGCCAACGCTATGCTGGGGATTATGAGGAAGGGAATTGAAAACAAATCAGCCCGTTATCATCATGCCCCTGTATGAATCGATGGTGCGACCTCATTTGGAGTACTGTGTACAGTTCTGGTCACCACACCTCAGAAAGGATATTATAGCATTGGAAAAAGTGCAGAAAAGGGGCAACTAGAATGATGAAAGGGTTGGAACACTTTTCCTATGAAGAAAGGGTGAAGCGCTTGGGGCTCTTTAGCTTGGAGAAATGACGGCTGAGGGATGACATGATCGAGGTTTATAAGATTATGCATGGGACAGAGCAGGTCGAGACAGAAGTCCTTTTCTCCCTTTCTCACAAGACCAGAACTCGTGGGCACTCAATGAAATGGCTGAGCGGTCGGGTTAGAATGGATAAAAGGAAGTCCTTCTTCACCCAAAGAGGGATTAACACGTGGAATTCACTGCCACAGGACGTGGTGGCAGCTACAAAAATGGACGGCTTCAAGAGGGAATTGGAGAAACATATGGAGCAGAGGTCCATCGGTGGCTACTAGCCACAAGGTATAGATAGGAACTCTCGGTCTGGGGGAAGTGATG
This sequence comes from Gekko gecko, assembly GCA_029375565.1. Lineage (NCBI taxonomy): Eukaryota > Metazoa > Chordata > Lepidosauria > Squamata > Gekkonidae > Gekko > Gekko gecko. The sequence goes on along the minus strand of JAPDNY010000010.1, from coordinate 122,250,364 downwards.
CTCTGTATTCTTGGTGCCTGGGGAGGTGGGGGCAACAGTGGGAGGGTGTCCTGGCCCCCCCTGCTGGACCTCCTGATGGCACCTGGTATTTTTGGCCACTGTGTGACAGAGTGTTGGACTGGATGGGCCAGTGGCTTAATCCAACATTGGCTTCTCTTATGTTCTTATAGATGCAACACTCTGTCTGGGGCAAGGGATGCTCTGTATTCTTGGTGCATGGGAGGGGGGCCAACAGTGGGAGGGGGCTTCTGGTGTCCTGGCCCCACTGCTGGACCTCCTGACGGCCCCTGGTATTTTTGGCCACTGCGTGACACAGAGTGTTGGACTGGATGGGCCATTGGCCTGATCCAACATTTGCTTCTCTGATGTTCTTACGTTCTTATAAGAGTGTTGGACTAGTACTGGAATACCCAGGTTCGAATCCCCACTCGTGCCATGGAAGCTCGCTGGGTGACTTTGGGCTAGACACGCATCCTCTGCCTAGCCTACCTTGCAGGGTTATGGTGAGGATAAATAGGAGAGGTGAATGACGTAACCTGCTTTGGGTCCCCCACTGGGGAGAAAGGCCGGGTATAAGGAAAATTAAATACAAAAATAAATAAATAAGGGCGCCAGCTCAACTGTTACGCTCCTCTATAGTAACCTTTTCTCTCTCTGCTTGGCGTACTTTTCCTCTTTGTTCTCAGTACTGAGAGAGGCAGAGAGAATAATGGGCCAGAACACCCAAGACCCAGTTTTGCCACGTTACCCCCCCCCCCGAAAACCCCTTGGGGAGAGACTTAGCGAGTTTTCAAAAATGGCCACAAGGAGGCAGCACAGTCCTGCAAGTACTGAGGAACCCGTTAAAGATCTCCTGGTCCCGTATCCCATCAGCACTAGTCTCAAAGCTACAGAGACGCAAAGCTGGTTATGGACGGTTGGGGACAGGCGTCTCCAACCTTTTGGAGCACATGGGCGGCTTGGGAATTCTGACGCCGGCTGGTGGGCACAACCACAAAACGGCTGTCGCGGGAGATAGGGCCACCAACACAGAGGAAGCCCAAGCGTAGGGAAGTAATCTTGAAAATGTACTGGGAAGTAAGAGTAAGAGAGAATTCATAGAATCATAGAATCACAGAATGTTAAGAGTTGGAAGGGACCTTGCAGGTCATCTAGTCCAACCCCCTGCATTCTGCAGGAGCACAGCTGAAAGACAGCCCTACAGCATCCCCGAAAGATGGTCGTCCAGCCTCCACTTGAAAATGTCCAGGGAAGGAGCATCCGCCACCTCCCGAGGCAGTCTGTTCCACTGCTCAACCACTCCTACAGTTAGGAAGTTTCTCCTGATATCTAGCTGGTATCGACTCCCTTGTAATTTCCACCCATTAGATCTAGACTTGCAATCCGGAGCGAGAGAGAATAGATCTGCTCCAGCTTCTACATGACAGCCCTTCAGATACTTGAAGACTGCAATCATGTCCCCTCTAAGCCTTCTCTTTCCCAGGCTAAACAGACCCACCTCTTTCAGCCTTTCCTCATAAGACTTGGATTCCAACCCTCTCAGCATCCTGGTTGCCCTCCTCTGGACACGCTCGAGCTTGTCAACATCCTTGTTGTTTGTCAATTCAGCTAACACTGTGATGGCAAATACTGACGAAACAATGTTATTTTAGCCTGCATCGCCAGTTGGATCCTCAGTGGCCGTTCAGAAGCCACGCTGGGCAAGAGCCCCACCCGCTTTCTAAAGACACTTGGTGGACCCAGCAAAAAGTGTTGGTGGGCACCGTGGCGCCCATGGACACCACGTTGGGGACCCCTGATCCACAAGGCAGTACTCTGAATGGCCAGCCTTTTATTCAAAAGGACTAATTCTGCCTCGGAACACCAAAATACCAGATGGAGGGGTTGAGCTAGACAGGCTGACGTGCCAAAGGACCACAGCCCACTGCAGGGCAACCCGCCAAGCAGGTGGTTTGGTTCCCGGTTGCTCCCATTTCTGGGCTGCCGCTGGAATGCAAGCGAGGACAGGTGCAAAGGCAATACTTCAATCCGATCAGTGGAGGAGACAAAGCTGGTGGAGACAAAGCTGGTGGAGGAGACAAAGCTGGTGGAGGAGACAAAGCTCCCCCCCCATTTATTCATTAACAACTTAGTGTCTTTCCCACTTTTATGCGGCAAAGCCAAACACCACCAGTCAGAGGAGCCAGCAGCAGGCTGAATGGACCAGTGGTCCAAGTTGGCATGCGGGGAAGGACCATAACTCAGTGACAGAGTGCATGCTCCGTGCTATGAACATCCCGTGCTCAGTCCTCAGCACACTCATCCAACGATCCCAGGTTGCCGGGCCTGGGAAGACCTGCCCAAGTCCCTGGAAAGCTGCAGCATGAGGCTGGAGGGACCAATGATCTCAGTCCGATCCCTTGCAGAGAACACAAGAAGAACCCTGCCACATCATACCAACAGTGCATCTTGTCCAGCAATGTGTCTTCTCACCCAGTGGCCAGCCAGTTCCTCTGGACGGCCAACAACAGGGCAGAGAGGCCGAGGCCTTCCCCTGAGAAGAACATCAGAAGAGCCCTGCTGGGTCAGACCAGTGAGGGTCCATCTAGTCCAGCCTCCTGTCTCACAATGTGGCCAACCAGTTCCTCTGGAGGGCCAACAACAGGGCAGAGAGGCCGAGGCCTTCCCCTGAGAAGAACATCAGAAGAGCCCTGCTGGGTCAGACCAGTGAGGGTCCATCTAGTCCAGCCTCCTGTCTCACAATGTGGCCAACCAGTTCCTCTGGAGGGCCAACAACAGGGCAGAGAGGCCAAGGCCTTCCCCTGATAAGAACCTCAGAAAAGCCCTGTTGGATCGGACCAGTGAGGGTCCATCTAGTCCAGCATCCTGTCTCACACAGTGGCCAACCAGTTCTTCTGAAGGGCCAACAACAGGGCAGAGAGGCCAAGGCCTTCCCCTGATAAGAACCTCAGAAGAGCCCTGCTGGATCGGACCAGTGAGGGTCCATCCAGTCCAGCATTCCGTCTCACACAGTGGCCAACCAGTTCTTCTGAAGGGCCAACAACAGGGCAGAGAGCCCAAGGCCTTCCCCTGATAAGAACCTCAGAAAAGCCCTGTTGGATCGGACCAGTGAGGGTCCATCTAGTCCAGCATCCTGTCTCACACAGTGGCCAACCAGTTTTTCTGAAGGGCCAACAACAGGGCAGAGAGGCCAAGGCCTTCCCCTGATAAGAACCTCAGAAAAGCCCTGTTGGATCGGACCAGTGAGGGTCCATCTAGTCCAGCATCCTGTCTCACACAGTGGCCAACCAGTTCTTCTGAAGGGCCAACAACAGGGCAGAGAGGCCAAGGCCTTCCCCTGATAAGAACCTCAGAAGAGCCCTGCTGGATCAGACCAGAGAGGGTCCATCTAGTCCAGCATTCCGTCTCACACAGTGGCCAACCAGTTCTTCTGAAGGGCCAACAACAGGGCAGAGAGGCCAAGGCCTTCCCCTGAGAATAACCTCAGAAGAGCCCTGCTGGATCAGACCAGGGAGGGTTCGTCTAGTCCAGCCTCCCGTCTCACACAGGGGCCAACCAGTTCGTCTGGACAGCCAACGGCAGGGCATAGAGGCCGAGGCCTTCCCCTGATAAGAACCTCAGAAGAGTCCTGCTGGATCAGACCAGTGAGGGTCCATCCAGTCCAGCATCCCGTCTCACACAGGGGCCAGCCAGTTCCTCTGGAGGTCCAACAACAGTGCAGAGGGGCCGAGGCCTTCCCCTGATGATCCCTCCTGGCTCTGGGATGCAGAGGAATGTGGAGGTTCCCCTCAGCCACCTCAGCTCGTATCCACTGATAGACTTCTCCTCCATGAATCTATCTCATCCCCTTTTAAAGTGGACTCCAATCTCATCGCCATTCAGTGACTGAGGAGAGGGGTTATCTGTATCAGCGCTAGGAGCTGGGAAAGGGGTCTAACTTATTTATTTACATTATTTACAGTCCGTTTTTCTCAACTTGTTTCCTCCTGTGCTTTTCCCCCTGCTCGAAGACCTCCCCCTTGGCTGCTATTTACTTCCCGAAGGAAAAAGAGAGGTACGATGCAGCTGTCCGACGCCATGTGAGGTTCCCAGGCAAATCACTCTCCACACACACTTTCTATAGTGAAAGTTTTATTCAGAGGTATGAGATGCCATGGGTTTGGACTTCTTTGTCAGGACTGGGGTGCAAAGGTGGGAAAGCAGCATATAACCAAACCCCACACATTCCATTCATACATGTCAGCAATACTATCCAGACCATGAAAGATATACGGTCCATCATAGCAAAGAGTGATTAACATATGGAATTCACTGTCACAGCGGGTGGTGGCATGGACGGCTTCAAGAGGGAACTGGATAAACATCTGGAGCAGAGGTCCATCAAGTGATGCTCTGTATTCTTGGTCCTGGGGGGGACAACAGTGGGAGGGCTTCTAGTGTCCTGGCCCCACTGGTAGACCCTTCTGATGGCACCAGGTATTTTTGGCCACTGTGTGACACAGAGTGTTGGACTGGATGGGCCACTTGCCTGATCCAACATTGGCTTCTCTGATGTTCTTATGTTCTAGCCATACACAGCCTTGTCTTCAAGGTTACCTTCCCATGAGAAAGTTTCCCAGGGGTGCCTGGAACAGTCACTTCAAGCCCGCCTCCCTAATTCTACAGACAATCACTCCCTCCCATCAGGAATGTAATGGCGGTGAGGGCAGTTGATAAGCGCGCAGGGTTAACCAACAGCTAGCAGCGAAGCAAAGGGGATAATGAGGGTACGTAGCAATACATCCGGGTATGAATTCAACAGGTACAGTGGGCTGGACGCCCGAGCCTGACACCAGGTTCCTGTGGTCGCTCTGAAAGAGATCTGCGTTCAGAGAAGCAGGTCACAGAAATACACAAGTTGCAAATATAGCAGGAAATGCAGCTTTGCCACCTAGAAAGCAAGAAGGCGACTGCAAATAGGTGGCGGAGACCAGCGTTTGCAGATAAAGACAAGAACTAAATGGCGAAAGGAATCTAACTGGGGGTGGGGGGGGGAGATGACTCCCACTGTGTCATTTCCAAAAAGAACCTGAGAGCAAGTCAAGGTCCCCCCGGCTCCCCTCTTCCAAAGCTGCCCGCCTGCAAATGCTGGTCGCCGACAGTCAATATTGGTTCTCTCTGTGTGAACAAGCCAGCCGACATTTGGGTCTTCGCGAGACGAGGGACCCGGTGATGTTTACTCCGGTTATCAGTGCGAGAACAACAGCCGTCGCTTCCCCCGTTGTAGATTTTGTTTAAGCACGTCGGCTGTCACGGGCAAATATTTATGGATAGACAAACACGTGTGAAAAGGCACGGAGGGGGGGGAGGGTGCACAGACAGCCCCCCCCCCAAGCCCTAGTGGACTTCAACAGCCGAGCAGTTGGGGGGGGGCATTTCAAAGCTAGTATAACTGTGGGTGCCTTTAAGCTTTGGTTATCACCGACAATCTGTCAAGTTCTCCAGAAAGTCGGTCAAACACCAGGCTCCATAAAGAAGATAGCGTTTATTGAAAGCAGTTCTAAGAGACACGTTAGCAATACATTGTCAGTGATAACCAAAGCTTAAAGGCACCCACAGTTATACTAGTTTTGAAATGCCCCCCCCCCATCTATCTACCAATAGTTGCCAAGTGCGCGCGGCAAAGGTGCGAAAGCAGTAAATAACCAAACGGCCTGAGCTGTCCCAAACAGAGGAAAGAGTCTGTGGGACCCCAAGGACATTTGGTGAGATAACAGATTGCCCAGGCGCTGTAAATCTGGGTATCCTAGGCAACCTGTTCACCTCCCTACATTCCAGAACATGAAAAGCTGCAGACCACCCCTCCCTCCTTCCCTTCCATCCATCTCATGTCAGGATTATCTGATGTTAGTCCTCCCTCCACCATGTTAACCAGGGGCCTCCGGGCTTTGCCAGGCCTGCATTAACGACTGTCATGGACGGCTTTCCTTACTAGCTAGTTTGAGATACTGCCCATCCCCTGATTTCCTTCTCTTCCAATCAGATGCGTCACAGAGACGGGGACTTTGCAGAAGGTTAGAATTTTGTTGTAGTGGTTAAGTGCGTGGATGCTCATCAGGGAGACCCGGGTTTGATTCCCCACTCCTCCACAGGCATGCAGCTGCTGGTGTGACCTTGGGTCAGTCACGAGAGCTGTTCTTGAAAGAGCAGTTTTCAAAAGAGCTCTCCCAGCCCTGCCTACCTCACAGGAAGTCTGTTGTGGGAACGGGAAGGGAAAGGAGTTGTAAACTGCTCTTAGACGCTGAGTGGAAGGCAGGCATAAATCCAATCTCCTCCTCCTCTTCCTCCTCCTCTTCTTCTTCTCCTCCTCCTCCTCCTGCTGTCTTTCTACCCTTATGACTGCGAATCAACCCACTCAATCTCATGGTCCTGTGAGAAGCTTTACATGTGTTATTTTGTTCAGGCGTGGTTGTAACGTTTCTTACGTCATGTAAGGAATCACATCCCCCCCCCCAATTTTTTTGAATGTGTCCTGCTAGATCCTTCACCTTTATAGCAATCCAAATTCAACCTGTTCCTTCCTTCCTTCCCGGTTTTGACCGTTTCCCATTTTGCTTGACCGTCAACTCAGATGGGGCCCAAAAACTCATGTTCCGCTCTCTTATTCTTAAGCTTTGTTCAAACTCACCTCAGCCCCAGATCCGGCTTCTGAGAGTCGAGTGACACAGCAGCCATGGCGACGGACCTTTTATCCAGCCCTTATCTCACGCTCTTTAAAGAGCAACAAGATTGCCAGGGTATAAGCAATGCTCCCTCTAAGCTGTGGAGTCTTGTGAGCTAAAATTCTACTTTATGAGCTCCTGGCGTGAAAGTTGTGAGCGAGCGATTTGGCGGCTGCATACACTAGTTTGCTATGGAGCCACCTTTCCTGAGCAAAGACAAAAAGGTGTGAGCTGGAGGCTAAAGAACTGTGAGCTAGCTCACACTGACTCTGCTTAGAGGGAACACTGGGTATAAGCTTTGGAGAGTCAAAACTAAGAACATAAGAGAACATAAGAGAAGCCAGTGTTGGATCAGGCCAATGGCCCATCCAGTCCAACATTCCGTGTCACACAGTGGCCAAAAATACCAGGGGCCATCAGAAGGTCCAGCAGTGGGGCCAGGACACTAGAAGCCCTCCCACTGTTGGCCCCCCAAAAGCACCAAGAATACAGAGCATCACTTGCCCTAGACCTAGTGTTCCTAGCTATAAGAACATGAGAAGCCAACGTTGGATCAAGCCAATGGCCCATCCAGTCCAACACTCCATGTCACACAGTAGCCAAAAAGACTAGGGGCCATTAGGAGGTCCAGCAGTGGGGCTAGGACACGAGAAGCCCTCCCATTGTTGACACACACCCCAGCACCAAGAATACAGAGCATCACTTGCCTTAGACCTAGAGTTCCTAGCTATAAGAACATGAGAAGCCAACGTTGGATCAAGCCAATGGCCCATCCAGTCCAACACTCCGTGTCACACAGTGGCCAAAAAGACCAAGGGTCATTAGGAGGTCCAGCAGTGGGACCAGGACACGAGAAGCTCTCCCATTGTTGACACCCCCCCAGCACCAAGAATACAGAGCATCACTTGCCTTAGACCTAGAGTTCCTAGCTATAAGAACATGAGAAGCCAATGTTGGATCAAGCCAATGGCCCATCCAGTCCAACACTCCATGTCACACAGTAGCCAAAAAGACTAGGGGCCATTAGGAGGTCCAGCAGTGGACATGAGAAGCCCTCCCATCATTGACACCCCCCCCAGCACCAAGAATACAGAGCATCACTTGCCTTAGACCTAGAGTTCCTAGCTATAAGAACATGAGAAGCCAATGTTGGATCAAGCCAACGGCCCATCCAGCCCAACACTCTGGGTCCCACAGTGGCTAAAAATACCAGGTGCCATCAGGAGGTCCAGAGGTCTTTTAAATGGACTGATCCCAGAGCAGAACCAACAATTTGCTTCTAAGACAGAAAAGACAGAGTGTTGGACTGGATGGGCCATTGGCCTGATCCAACATTGGCTTCTCTTACATTCTTACGTTCTACTAGCGTTAAAGTTGTGAACGAGTGATTTAGCTGCTGCAGAAATTAGTTTTGCTCTGGAGCCACCTTTCCCGAGCTGAGACAGAAATGTGTGAGCTGGAGGCTAAACAACTGTGAGCTAGCTCACACTAACTCAGCTTAGAGGGAACACTGTACGCTCCCCATTGAGATCAGGGCCCTGCGGGATCTTATTCAATTCCGGAGGGCCTGCAAGGGGGAGCTGTTCCGCCAGGTCTTTGGCTGAAGCAGCGGGAGTCCATACACGGCCTCCCTGAGGTCGTTGTCACCCACCATTAATAGGACGGAATCTTTCAACAGTAAGCTATAACTACAAATTTCAAATGTTTATATTGTGTTTTAAAATTTTATTGTATTTATTGAAATATGAAGTAACCCACCCTGAGCCCGCTCGCAGGATGGGTGGGATACCAATGCGAAACACGAAATAAATTGCCTGCCTCTGCGTAGCAACCCTGGACTTCCTTGGTGTTCTCCCACCCAAGTACTAATTGGGGCCAACCCTGCTTAGCTCCCGAGATCTGACGAGACTGAAGAGAAGAAGAAGAAGAGACTGGATTTGTACCCCGCCGTTCACTACCCAAGGGTGTCTCAGAGCGGCTTTCAAACTCCTTTCCCTTCTCCTCCCCACAACAGACACCCTGTGAGGTAGGTGGGGCTGAGAGACCTCTCTTGAGAACTGCCCTTGAGAGAACAGCTCTGAAAGAAGAAGGAGTTTGGTGGGGCTGAGAGAGCTCTGACAGAAACTGCTCTTTTTCAAGAACAGCTCTTGTCAGAACTCGTGACTGACCCAAGGTCACAGCAGCTGCAAGTGGAGGAGTGGGGGAATCAAACCCGGTTCTCCCAGATTAGAGTCCGCGCACTTCACCACGACACCAAACTGAGCTAGCCTGGGCCATCCAGGTCAGGAGCCAACATGGCTACCCGCCTGAAATTAAGCTTAGCCAGCAGCTTTCTCTGTTTTCTGCAACAGGCCTGCTCAGAATCAGCACCTAGACAAGTGCGTGGACTCTAATCTGGGAGAACCGGGTTGGATTCCCCACTCCTCCAATTGCAGCTGCTGGATGACCTTGGGCAAGCCATAGTTCTGGCACAGCTGTTCTTGAAAAAGAGCAGTTTCTGTCAGAGCTCTCTCAGCCCCACCAACCTCCCAGGGTGTCTGTTGTGGGGAGGGGAAGGGAGTTTGTAAGCTGCTCTGAGACTCCCTTGGGTAGTGAAGGGCGGGGGATAAATCCAATCTCTTCTCTTCTCTTCTTCTTCTCTTCTCTTCTCTTCTTCTTCTTCTTCTCTTCTCTTCTCTTCTCTTCTCTTCTCTTCTCTTCTCTTCTCTTCACTTCTTTAAATGGATTGATCCCAGGGCAGAATCAACAATTTGCTTCTAAGAGAGACAAGACCAGACGCCTGCTGAATCTGGCGATGGGCTGCGGCAAAACATTTTATTTGCACTTTGGCAACTGCATTCCAGCCATAAACCAAGACTCATGGAAACGGCAGTAAATGTTTTATGCCCCAAGGTGAGCTCACTGCGCCCATCTGCTAGGCTCCCAGGAGCCAGTGGCTGCACAGTTCTGATGCCACAGAATGTTAATCAATATTCAAACTGCTGAAGAGGTAGGACCAGTCACAAAACGCTGAGAAGCAGCACAGCTGCTGCAGAGTAGAAGAAGAAGAAGAAGAAGAAGAAGAAGAAGAAGAAGAGGAAGAAGAGGAAGAAGAAGAGGAAGAAGAGGAAGAAGAAGAAGAAGAAGAAGAAGAAGAGGAGGAGGAGGAGGAGGAGGAGATTGGATTTATATCACGCCCTTCACTTGAAGTCTCAGAGTGGCTTACAATCTCCTTTCCCTCCCACTCCCCACAACAGACACCCTGTGAGGTTGGTGGGGCTGAGAGAGCTCTGTCAGAAACTGCTCTTTTTCAAGAACAGCTGTGCCAGGGCTTGTGACTGACCCAAGGTCACACCAGTAGGTGCAAGTGGAGGAGTGGGGTTCCCCCAGATTAGAGTCCGCACACTTAACCACTACACCAAACTAAGTAGGCGGTCAGTTCGGAAGTTTCGTGAAACCTTCACAGAGGAGAGCTTATGGACAAGGAACTTCAGGATCCCAGGGAAATAAGCCTCCAGCCCTGGGAACAGGAAAGATGTTTCCACGTATGGAAAGGGGGTACTGAAATACAAGCCTCTATATATGCGGATGTAAGAACTAGGGAGAAGCCCTGTTAGATCAGGCCAATGGTCCATCCAGTTCAACACTCTGTGTCACACAGTGGCCAAAACCCAGGGGCCATCAGGAGGTCCACCAGCGGGGCCAGAACTCCAGAAGCCCTCCCACTGTCGCCACCCCAAGCACCAAGAATACAGAGAGGTCCTGCTGGATCAGGCCAATGGCCCATCCAGCCCAACAGTCTGTGTTGCAGAGCAGACAAAACCCAGGTGCCATCAGAAGAAGAAGAGATCAGATTTATACCCCACCCTTCATTCGGAGTCTCAGAGCGGCTTACAATCTCCTTTCCCTTCCCTTCCCCACAACAGACGCCCTGTGAGCAGTGTTCCCTCTAAGCTGAGTTAGTGCGAGCTAGCTCAAAGTTTTTTTAGCCTCCGGCTCACAGATTTTTGTCTTAGCTCAGGAAGGAGGGCTCCAGAGCAAACTAATTTATGCAGCAGCCAAGTCACTCGCTCACAACTTTAGTGCCAGTAGCTCGCAAAGTAGAATTTTTGCTCACAGGACTCCACATCTTAGATGGAACATTGCCTATGAGGTAGGTGGGGCTGAAAGAGCTCTAACAGACAATGCTCTTTTCAAGGACACCTCTGACAGAACTATGGCTTGCCCAAGGTCATCCAGCCAGGTGCAAGTGGAGGAGTGGGGAATCAAACCCGGTTCTCCCAGATAAGAGTCCGTGCTTTTAACCACTACACCAAATAGGAGGTCCACCTGGGCCAGTAAAGTGAGTGAGTAAAGTGTGGGGCTGAAGTTCACACATTTTAACTCAAAGTCAGCCGAACTGCAGAAATCTCAAGCGTGGTCTACATATGGAAGAGAATGAGGTGGCGGAACAGGTGGAGCAACATTCAGCTACTTTGGGTGAGACGATCACGTTCTTAATGCTGTTTTTAAAAAACTTCTTGAAACTTAAGGAATAGCACACCGGGGAGAAAAGTTCTAGCCTACCGCTTCCCGTGGAATGCGAGCTCTCCATTGACTGGATATTAATCATGTAAGGGAACAGAGGCTAGATGGCCATCTGACGGCGATGCTGATTCTGTGAATTTAGACAGATCGCGAGAAGGGAGGGCCAGGAAGGGTTACCTCGGTGCTTAGTTCTCCTGGCCCTTTCTGACATGCCCAGGGAAATGCCGATCAACATAACGGGTTGAAATTAAATCAAAAGGGTTTCTGGCTAAACATTAGGAAGAACTTCCTGACAGTCAGAGCGGTTCCTCAGTGGAACAGGCTTCCTCGGGAGGTGGTGGGCTCTCCTTCTTGGGAGGTTTTCAAACAGAGGCTATAGATGGCCATCTGACAGCAAATGCTGATTCTATGGACAGGCAGATTGCGAGAAGGGAGGGCAGGAAGGGTTGCCTCCATGCTTAGTTCTGGTGGCCCTTTCTTACCCGCCCAGGGAAATGCCGATCGCCACTTTGGGGTCAGGAAGCAACCTTCTCCAGGCCAGTTTGGCCGGAGATCCTGGCAGGTTTTTGTCATCTTCTGGGCGTGGAGCAGGGGTCACTGTGGGTGGGGGAGGTATTTGTGAATTTCCTGCACTGTGCTGGAGGTTGGACTAGATGACCCCGCAGGCCCCTTCCAAGTCGATGATTCTGTGATTCTATCGGCACGCTCTAAATTACGACTCAGCAAAAAAGACACGGAGGTTCTTGATTGGCCGGAGCGAAGAGTACCTGAAAAAGGTGACGAAGAACTGCACCAGGTCCATAAAGTTACTGTGCTGCGAAAACGCGATCTGGAAGAGAGCACACACAAAGACACAGGAGGTTTTATTTTTCAGAAGCCAGAAACGCTTGTTGCAAAATGGTCATAAGAACATAAGAGAAGCCAATGTTGAATCAGGCCAATGGCCCATCTAGTCCAACACTCTGTCACACAGTGGCCAAAAACACCAGGGGCCATCAGGAGGTCCAGCAGTGGGGCCAGGACACTAGAAGCCCTCCCACTGCTGCCCTCTCCAGCACCAAGAATAGAATGCATCACCTGCCCCAGACTGAGAGTTCCCATCTATACCCTGTGGCTAATAGCCACTGGTGGACTTCTGCTCCAGATGTTTATCTAATTTCCTCTTGAAACTGTCCATGCTTGTAGCTGCCACCACCTCCTGTGGCAGTGAATTCCACGTGTTAATCACTCTTTGGGTGAAGAAGTATTTCCTTTTATCTGTTCTAACCCGACTGCTCAGCAATTTCATGGAGTGCCCACGAGTTCTTGTCCCTCCCAATGTATTGGTCCTTCCCATTGTATTGAGGAGAGCTTCCAGTACAGAAGGTGACATTTCATTTACAGATGTAATATTTTTATTTGTTTAGCAAATCTGTATCCCACCTTTCTGCCCTTAACAGAGCCACTGAGGCAGCGGGCAATTTAAAACATACGTGATAAAAATCACCATTTAAAAGCATTAAAACTGACACACATACACACCCCCGCAACACACATTGCTCAAACCAATTTAAAAACAGGATTAAAATGCATACAAAACATTAAAAACCCTGCAATTAAAAGGTGGGTTAGGAAGGAAGGACCATTGAGGGAAGAAGAAGAAGAAGGAGGAGGAGGAGGAGGAGGAGGCGGAGGAGGAGGCGGAGCAGGAGGAGGAGCAGGAGGAGGAGGAGGAGGCGGCGGAGGAGGAGGAGATTGGATTTATACCCCACCCTTCACTCAGAGTCTCAGAGTAACTTACGAAATCCTCTCCCTTCCCCTCCCCACAACAGATAGCCTGTGAGGTAGGGTGGGGCTGAGAGAGCTCTTTCCAAAACTGTCCTTGAGAGAGCTGCTCTGACAGAACTATGGCTTGCCCGAGGTCATCCAGCGGCTGCAAGTGGAGGAGAGGGGAATCAAACCCGGTTCTCTCACATTAGAGTCCGCGCACTTAACCACAACACCAAACTGGCCAAGCAAAACAAAAATGGCTCCACCCGCTGGCGGAAGATGGCAACAGAAGGGGACAGGCGAGTCTCCCTGGGGACAGAGTTCCAGAGCTTTGGTGCCACGACTGAGAAGACCCTCTCCCAGGCACCCCCTAACCTCAGATGATGGGAACACCCAAAGCAGGGCCTCCGAACATGACCGTAGTGGTCAGGCAGGTCCATAAGGGAGTAGGTGGTCTGTTGGGTATACAGGTCCCAAACCGTGCAGGGCTTTGAAGGTCAAGATCTGCACCTTGCAAAGGACTGCTCTCAGTTCTATATAAACTCTCGCTTGAATCGGGTGGGCACCACCTACCCTCGTATGTCCATTCATGGCATAAAGATCTAGGTCAGGGGTGGCCCCACCTGCTCAGCTTAAGAGCCACACAGAATAAATGTCAGGGGTTTGAGAGTCACAAGACATGGACAAATATCACACACACGTTTTTATTTTTTAAAATATGCAAATGTGCTTCTTATTAACATTAAACGAGACTGCCGGAAATAAAAAGGGCAAAAACAGATATTGATAATGATATTTATCAGTCCAGTTATATTTATTGGTTTGCTAATGATATTTATTCGTCTAAGAGAGAGAGAGAAAAAGAGAGGTGGAAAGAAAGAATGAAAGAGGTGGAAAGAAAAAGAGAGCGAAACAAAGAAAGCAAATAGAAGGGAAGGAGGGGGAAGGAAGGGAGAGAGGGAGAAAAAGTATGCCTCCCCTTTGCTTCCCCAGCTGTCCTGCCGGGAGCCACACAATATGTGTGGAAGAAGAAGAAGAAGAAGAAGAAGAAGAAGAAGAAGAAGAAGAAGAAGAAGAAGAAGAAGAAGAAGAAGAAGAAGAAGAAGAAGAAGAAGAAGAAGAAGAAGAAGAGGAGGAGGAGGAGGAGGAGGAGGAGGAGGAGGAGGAGGAGGAGACTGGGTTTATACCCTGTCCTCAGAGCAGTTTACAATCTCCTTTCCCTTCCCCTCCCCACAACAGACTCCCTGTGAGGTAGGTGGGGCTGAGAGAGCTCTGACAGAAATTGCTCTTTTTCAAGAACAGCTGTGCCAGAACTATGGCTTGCCCAAGGTCATCCACCAGCTGCAAGTGGCGGAGTGGGGAATCAAACCCGGCTGTTCCAGATTAGAGTCCGCACACTTAACCAGAAGAAGAAGAAGAAGAGGAGGAGGAGACTGGATTTATACCCCGCCCTTCACTACCTGAAGGAGTCTCAGGCTTACAATCTCCTGTCCCTTCCCCTGCCCACAACAGACACCCTGTGAGGTAGGTGTGGCTGACAGCAACTGCTCTTTTTCAAGAACTGCTCTGACAGAACTATGGCTTGCCCAAGGTCATCCAGCAGCTGCAAGTGGAGGAGTGGGGAATCAAACCCAAGCTGCAATTTGGCCACCCCTGATCTAGGTCTTAATCTATTCCCAGTATTCATTGGTCTAAAATTTGGCACTTCTTGGTCAAAATTGATAAATACACAGACTCAGACTTCTGAATTGATTTCTAGATGGTACCTTACTCCTCTTCAATTGCATCATATTAACTCAACATATCAATCTCGCCGTTGGAAGGGATGTGGCGAAGACGGATCTTTTATACGCAGACTTGAATACAAATCAAGAACTTTTGGCAACTGGTCCATCAAAATACCCACAAGATAACAGGTTATTTGATGTCTTTTACCCCAGAGGTAATGCTTTTAAATTTATGGCAACATTTAACGATTCCTCTAATTAGATACGATCTGTGTCTAATGTTATGTTATGCGCAGCAGCGGAATGGTCTATAGCTGCAGTATGGAAAATCTCTAAACCCCCATCTGTGTCCACTTGGTACCGTTGTATTTTGGATATGTACACAATGGAAAAGACACTGGATCAATTGTATACAAGCAACAATAGCCCTGATATATCTATCTTTAGCCAAACATGGTTCCCTGTAATTGATTTTATCTCTACTAATGGATCGCTTCTAAATGGTTCATATCCTACAGAAATATTAATGCCATAAACTCCTTTTTTTTTTGGTTACAAGAACATGCTGGTTCCGCGCTTGTGATAAAAATTTATACATTTTCTCTACTTGACTCACAAGTTTTACTCTTCAGAAATACTGATGCTATAAACTCTTTTTAGTTATACAACGACGAACAAACAAACCACTTTTATTGGCGTGACAAGATAAGATACAACAAAACACCTGAGCGAGATTTGAGGGGGAAATAAAAACGGGCTACAGAAATTCTCCAAACCAAGCGGCGTATCAGAAACTAAGTACCGTTGGATCTTAACTAAGAAGAGACGGCACGTGAATCTTCCCCTGTCTAGCACTTTTACCAATTTTGGTTTCTATCTCTTTTGCTGCTAGGGCCAGGAACTCTGCCACCCATTCGGTGATTGAGGAGCATTTGTTGGCTAACAAAGGTTCTATCCGTTTATTTAACATAAGATTAGGGGCTAGAAGGTTTAAACGGGCGGCATCGATGGGGAGTGAGCAACGGGCAATCTAATAGAATATGTTGTATAGAATCAGGTTCTTTGCCGCACCTGCACAATCTCTGATCGCAAGGGTGGCCCTAACCCTAACCCTTGTACCTGCGAGAAACCAAGAATGAGAGAGAGACGAATATACTAGTTCTATACCTGTTTTATAAATTGATTCGGCTTACAAATTTTTGTCTCTGTCTTTGAATGATTCAGATGTTTCTGCTTTCACGATGTCGCCCCTTCGGCTGTTTACTATTTCTGTGAAATGCATTTTATGCTACTCTGTATTCTAATTTTCTCAAAATAAAAAATTAAATCTGGGAAAAAGAGATAAAAATCGGCACCTTGAACTGTGCCCAGAAACCTCACTTTCCTACTGTGTCACGAGAGCAGCTTGCAATTTATATGTAGATAAAAGACGTAACGTCAGAGCAAAATAAAGCCACCAAGAGAAGCGGTGGCATAATAACTCTACAGCACTTCGAACTATAGGAATGCGATGCCTTGGGAATTACTTTTCATGCTCTCAGCAAATCTGAGTGTTATTTAAGAACATAAGAGAAGCCAATGTTGGATCAGGCCAATGGCCCATCCAGTCCAACTCTCTGTCACACAGTGGCCAAAAATACCAGGTGCCATCAGGAGGTCCACCAGTGGGGCCAGGACACTAGAAGCCCTCCCACTGTTGACCCCCCCCAAGCACCAAGAATACAGAGAATCACATGCCCCAGAATGAGAGTTCCATCTATAAGAACATAAGAGAAGCCAATGTTGAGTCAGGCCAACGGCCCATCCAGTCCAACACTCTGTGTCACACAGTGGCCAAAAATACCAGGGGCCATCAGGAGGTCCACCAGTGGGGCCAGGAAACTAGAAGCCCTCCCACTGTTGATCTCCCCACAAGCACCAAGAATACAGAGCATCACTTGCCCTAGACTGAGAGTCCCTATCTATAAGAACATAATAGAAGCCAATGTTGGATCAGGCCAACGGCCCATCCAGTCCAACACTCTGAGTCACACAGTGGCCAAAAATACCAGGTGCCACCAGGAGGTCTAGCAGTGGGGTCAGGACACTGGAGTTACTTCGAGAGCCAGTTTGGTGTAGTGGTTAGGAGCACGGACTCTAATCTGGAGAACTGGGTTTGGTTCCCCACTGCTCCACATACAGCTGCTGGTGTGGCCTTGGGTCAGTCACAAGTTCTCTCGGAGTTCTTCTCTCACGAGCAGTTTCTGTCAGAGCTCTCTCAGCCCTGCCTACCTCACCGGGTATCTGTTGTGGGATGGGGAAGGGAAAGGAGTTTGTAAGCTGCTCTGAGACTCGGAGTGAAGGGTGGGGTATAAATCCAATCTCTTCTTCTTCATCATCATCTGAATTCTGTCCAAAAATGTCGCTTGCAAACCAAAAGGAGGTCAACTAAGAAGGTGTTTTTTAATCATGGCCCAGATCTTGGATTTTGTTACTTTTCACCAGGGAAAGTGCTGCGGGCACCCAAAGACTCTGAATATGGCAGGGATGGAAGGGAACACTCTTCTGGAACATCTCAGGAACCTCTGAAACCCCTCCTACGGGGAATTCTTTGGATAAGGGTGAGGAGGAAGACCTCGAGCGACCACGTGGCCCACGAATGTGTCTTGACTGCTCTCTGCTCTTCTAAATGATCCTTTGCCAACATCATCAGAGGTTAAGGACTCCTTCCCAGAAAGGTCTTCGAAACTCTGGGCATCTATAACTACAGCAATCCGCTAAGAAGCAGGTGGTATATCAACTTCAACAGCTTGCGTAAGGTCCAAGCTCAGAACACGGCCTCCTACACAGAGCGTTTATCTCCTCCAGAGCCAGTTTGGTGTAGTGGTTGAGTGGGCGGACTCTAATCTGGGAGAACCGGGTTTGATTCCCCCACTCCTCCACTTGCACCTGCTGATGTGACCTTGGGTCAGTCACAAGCTCTGGCACAGCTGTTCCTGAAAGAGCAGTTTCTGTCAGGGCTCTCTCAGCCCCACCTACCTCACAGGGTGTCTTTTGTGAGGACGGGAAGGGAAAGGAGTTTGTAAGCCGCTCTGAGACTAATGTTTTATAAATGTTTGATTTATAAAATCAAAGATGGAGGAGGAAGAGAAGATTGGATTCATACCTGATGCCGAACATTTTTCCCTTGTCCTACATACCCTGCCCTTCACTACCCGAAAGAGTCTCAAAGCGGCTTAAAATCTCCTTTCCCTTCCCTTCCCCTCCCCACAACAGACACCCTGTGAGGTAGGTGGGGCTGAGAGAGCTCTCTCGAGAACTGCCCTTGAGAGAACAGCTCTGAGAGAACTTGTGACGGACCCAAGGTCACACCAGCAGCTGCATGTGGAGGAGTGGGGAAATCAAACCCAGTTCTCCCAGGTTACAGTCCGCGCTCCTAACCAAACTGGCTCATTCAAAGTACGAACCAAACTGGCTCATTCTAAGCAGGTTCTGGAAAACGGCGAGGAAGACAGTCTCCCTCCCTGATCCTCAGATTTCACAGGAGGGTTAACCCAACAAGGTCCAACAGAAAATGCAACTCAACTGTGCAGAGTCCCAGCTAGCGCATTTGCAAACTCTCCAGTCCCTCCGAGGAGCCCGAAAACCCAGAAGCAGTGGCCAGCTGTTCGTGCCTTACCAAGCAGGAGAGCCGCAGCTAGCTCAACGCTTGTTCCTTTTTGCTACAGTTTTGTTTCAGGAGGAAAGACTTTGATTTCCAGCAAGGGAAAAAAACGGTAACCTAACACCACTCACAGCAAGGGAGGCTAACTGTGCGGGTTATTAGACTGGTACGTACTGTAAAATTCATCAAATTAGACACCCAAACCATCTATTTGAATCTGGCAGCCCATAAAGATTTTCCAAGGGGTTTTCTGGGCCACTGGAGGGGGGGCGGGAACGGAACGCCAAAATAAATTAACGCACCGCACAAAGACTCACAGAGACCCACAAGAAACAAAGGGCTCTGAGCTTCCAGACGGGGAGAGAAAACAAATATAAAAAAATACGCCGCACACGCCTGGTATGAAATCTTTCTGTCCTCCCCGCTATTTTCCTTGAACTCTAACGTTTCCGAGGCACGACGGCAAATCGACTCCAGAGGGTAGAGAGAAGCGGCTGCGGCCAGAATTCTAAGTGCTCACCTTTCCACCGAAAACCAAAATTGTGCAAAGAACTTTCCGAGCAAAGTCAAAGGTCGTCGAGATAATTAGTCTGGGCTTTTTGATGATGCATTGAACAGGAAATAAGTTGGAACAACACAGTTGACCTTAAGGGGATTGCCAACAGCTTCCTTCTTTTTCAAGAAACGTACGGTGGGTATTTAAAAAAATAAAAAAAATCCCACCCGTCTTCCACAAAGCTCAGGGTAACATATATGGAAACCCCCTTCCATTTTATCCTCATGAAAACCCCGTGACAGAGGTTTGAGAGAGAGGGAGAGAGAGGAACTGACCCAAAAATCACCCAGTGAGCTTTACGTAGGGTTGGGAACTCTGGCCTAGGAAATTACTGGACATTAGTTTGGTGTCGTGGTTAAGTGCGTGGACTCTAATCTGGGAGAACTGGGTTTGATTCCCCACTCCTCCGCTTGCAGCTGCTGGATGACCTTGGGCAAGCCACTGTTCTGTCAGAGCTGTTCTCGAAAGAGCTCTCTCAGCCCCGCCTACCTCACAGGGTGTCTGTGGTGGGGAGGAGAAGGGAAAGGAGATTGTAAGCCGCTCTGAGACTCCTTCGGGTATTGAAGGGTGGGTTATAGATCCAATCTCCTCCTCCTCCGGAGTGGTGCCTGTGTAGTGTGGAGTTTAGGAAGGGAACACGCTGTCCAGGGGAACTAATCTCCGTACTATGGAGATTGGTTATAACTCCAGGAGAATCAGGCAGTGGGTTCAGGATGGACAAAAGGAAATACTTCTGTACACAGCAAGTAATTAAAAAGGGACATTCACCGCCAGAGGGTGCAGTGATGGCCACAGGAATACACAACTTGAAAAGGGGATTAGACAGATTCGTGGGGGAGAAGTCTATCAATGGCTACTAGCCGTGGTGGCTGAGGGGAACCTCCACATTAAGAGGCACTAATCCCTCTGAATCCCAGAGCCAGGAGGCAACCTCAGGGGAAGGCCTCGTCCTCTCTGCCCCTGTGTGAGACAGGATGCTGGACTAGATGGACCCTCCCTGATCCAGCAAGGCTCTTCTGAGGTTCTTATCACGGGAAGGCCTCGGCCTCTGTGCCCTGTTGTTGGCCCTCCTGAGGAACTGGCTGGACCCTGTGTGAGACAGGATGCTGAACTAGATGGACCCTCACTGGTCTGACCCAGCAGGACTCTTCTGATGTTCTTATCAGGGGAAGGCCTCGGCCTCTCTGCCCTGTTGGTGGCCCTCCAGAGGAACTGGCTGGCCCCTGTGTGAGAAAGGAGGCTGGACTAGATGGACTCTCACTGGTCTGATCCAGCAGGGCTGGTTGGCCACTGGGTGAGAAGACACGTTGCTGGACAAGATGCACTGTTGGTCTGATCCGGCAGGGTTACCTCACTTTCCACTTAGGCTAATAACTTCCACAAAGGCGTAATTACCTCACTTGCCGCTTAGGCTAATAATTTCCACAAAAGCGTAATCACCTCACTTGCCGCTTAGGCTAATAACTTCCACAAAAGCGTAATCACTTTCCACTTAGGCTAGTAACTTCCACAAAAGAACACAAATTTATCTTAGACTCCACAACCCCTCACTCTATACCTACCCAACTGTCTCCTTCCATCTCTCACACAAACTGGACTACCTTTCGCTCCAACCAGACCACTCCGTTCACTAGGTGCAGTTACCAGCAGTGTTCCCTCTAAGCTGAATTAGTGTGAGCTAGTTCACAGTTTTTTAGCCTCCGGCTCACCCATTTCTGTCTCAGCTCAGGAAGGAGGGCTCCAGAGCAAATTAATTTAGGCAGGAGCCAAATCGCCCGCTCAAAACTCTAATGCCGGGAGCTCACAAAGTAGAATTTTTGCTCACAAGACTCCACAGCTTAGAGGGAACATTGGCTACCCCCTGATCCTAACACACTCTAATCACCCGTCCAGCCCGCCTCTTTCTTACTATAAAAAAGTAAAGGTTCCCTTGCTCGAAAGCCAGTCAAATCCGACTGTAGGGTTGCGGTGCTCATCTCCGTTTCAAAGCCGAAGAGCCAGCACTGTCCGAAGACGTTTCCGTGGTCATGTGGCCGGTATGACTAAACACCAAGGCACATGGAATGCTGGTACCTTCCCACCGAAGCGGTACCTATTTATCTACTTGCAATTTCTTGCTTTCGAACTGCTAGGTTGGCAGGAGCTGGAACTAGAGACGGGAGCTCACCCCATCATGCGGCACTCTCGGGTCTTGAACTGCTGAACTACTGACCTTCCGCAGCCTGCAGTTCAGCGTCTTAACCACTTGAGCCACCGCAGCTCCTTTTTCTTACTATAGAGGCCTGCATTTTAAATCACAGCAACACGCATGTAAAATCCCGCATCAAACCCCAGAAATTAACACACACAAGATATTTACAGAGAGAAACACCGCAACCGCCCTTTTGCACCTCACATAACCAAGCGAGGTAGCTGTTCTGTAGCAACTGCCTTCAAACGGCATCCATTTTGGAGGCCCCTCGAGCCGTGTTTTCTAAGGGGCACTGGTTGCCAGATCTGGGTTGGGAAAGACCTGGAGATTTGGGGGGTGGAGCCTGAGGTGGGCGGGGTTTGGGGAAGCGGAGGGACCTCAGCAGGGTGGAATGCCAAAAAGCCCACTTCCCAAAGCGGCCATTTTCTCCAGGAGAACTGATTTCTGTTGACTGGAGATCAGCTGTGACAGCAAGAGATCTCCAGCCACCGCCTGGAGTTTGGCAACCATAGGTACTGGCAGGCAAGTTGTGGGGGGGGGGCCGGACGGGAGATGTCGCTTAAGGCCACAAGCGAAAAGTTATGGCCCTTCAGTATGAGAACAGTACGCTGTGATTCTCCAGGAATACACAGGAAATGCAAAATTCCTGAGAGATCGGCTTTTAAAAACAGTTTCCAGCCTTACAAGTACAGGGCATTTGCAGATGACGTAATGTTTATGATTCAAGACCCAATTGAGAAAATACCACAATTGATGGAAAAAATTGAAGAGTTTGGTTCAGTTGCGGGATTTTATGTTAATAAAAGTAAAACCAAAGTGATGTGTAAAAATATGACGAAACAAAGACAAACAGAATTGCAAGAGAAAGTTCAATGTGAAGTGGTCACAAAGACCAAATATCTTGGAATTGAATTAACCATGAAAAATATTGACTTGTTTAAAAACAATTATGAAAAGGTGTGGCATAAGATTCAACAAGATATGAAGAAATGGGACACTTTGAATTTATCACTGATGGGAAGAATCGCAACTGTAAAAATGAATATTTTACCACGTTTGATGTTTTTGTTTCAGACTATTCCAATATTAAAACAAAGGAAGGTATTGGATGTGTGGCAGAAAGAACTATCTAAATTCGTATGGGCAGGAAGAAAGCCAAGGATTAAAATGAAAATTTTATGTGATGCAAAAGAGAGAGGAGGTTTACAATTACCGAATTTAAGACTGTATTATGATGCCGTCTGTTTAACATGGTTGCAACAGTGGATTAATTTGGACAATAAGAAGTTATTGGCCCTGGAAGGACATGATAATAAATTCGGATGGCATGCATATTTATGGTATGGAAAAGAGAAAGTGGATAAATTTTTTAAACACCACTTTGTAAGACAATCACTGTTCGGGACATGGATGAGATATAGAAAATTCTTCTCAGAAGAAAGACCACTTTGGATTGTACCAGCGGAAGTAATTAATCCATATTCAAGAAACCAAGGACTAGACTGGCTACCTTACAAAAACCTTTTAAAATCTGAAGGGAAAAATTTTGTGTTAAAAGATAGATTTGATGTTGAATTTGAATATGATTGGTTGAAGTACAGACAGATTTATGATCTATTTAAGACCGATAAAAGAGAGCATGGTTTTAGAGCAAAGAATATTGAAATTGAAACTGTATGGCTTGAGAAAGATAAAAAAATGATCTCTAAATTGTACAAGGTGTTATTGAAATGGTATACTGAGGATGAAGTTGTAAAGGAGCAAATGATAAAATGGGCTGTAAATGTTAATAATGAGATACTAATGACATCTTGGGAATATTTGTGGAAAAAATCAATGAAAATTTCAACGTGTGTAAATGTTAAAGAAAATTGTTATAAAATGATGTACAGATGGTATATGACGCCTAAAAAAATTGCTATCATAAACGAAAGTATGTCCAACAAATGTTGGAAATGTAAAAAACATGAGGGGTCTTTTTACCATATGTGGTGGACATGTGATAAGGCAGTAAAGTATTGGACAGAGATCCACAATGAGATACAAAAAATTGTGAAATGTACTTTTAAGAAAGACCCACAGATGTTATTGTTAGGTCTTAAAATGGAAGAAATAAATGTAGCCAAGAGAACACTACTATGGTACTTGACTACAGCAGCAAGACTGACTTTTGCTCAATGTTGGAAACAAGATAAAGTACCTGAGACATGGGAATGGATTAAAAAGACGTTGTTTTTAGCAGAAATGGACAAATTAACAAGAAAATTAAACAACGAAGAAGATGAAACCTTTTTTGAAGACTGGAAAGACTTTCAAAAATACTTGTTGAAGAACTGGGACATTAAACGTGGTTTGATCTGTTTTGATAGTTATTAAGTGGAAAATGAAATAGAATTAGATTTTTGAATTGTTACCGTTTGCTAGAGAAAATAAGTTTAGAATTAATTGTAATAGAATAAGAGAGATATTAATGGGGTTGGAGCGGTGCGGGAAGTCCTGTTTGGGGGGGGGAGAAGGGGGAATTAGAAAAACGGGTATGTAGGTTGGTTGAAAATGTTTGAACATGTGATATATCCAATAATAAATTGTATTTACAAAAAAAAAAAAAAAACAGTTTCCAGCCTTCAAGGGTGTGAGGGAACATAATACAAAGTTTCTATCTCCACTACCTGGCATTACATTTTATGACACACACATGGCCCGGCCCGACAAGGTCTCATCTATGTCAGATCCGGCCCGCATAACAAAGTGAGTTCGACACCCCTGCTCTAAAGCGTGTGGAGAACGCCTGTTAATGTCCCAGGGGGCCAAAGACACTGAATAATAATTTTATTTCCGAGCCTTCCGTGTTCTTCTTCTTCTTCTTCAATCGCGAGCACAAGAACAGAAGAACAAGGAAAACGCTGCGTACCACTGGTTCGCTCTGAACGATTTGTACAGGTTGCAGAAGTCAGCTTTTCTTAGCACGCAATCTGGATTGCCTGCGTGCTGCATTCTGTGCAAAGTACACACCGTCTTGGCTGGGTATTAAGGAGGAGAAGGGTGGGAACAGGATAAGTGCCTGGTTTGTGTAAACGGCACACTCTTAAGGAATATGTTTTCAGAGCGTGGTCCTGTAGAATCTAGCTGTGGAATCTAACAGACCAAACCCAGGAGCACTTTAGAGACCAACAAAATTCTCGAGATATAAGCTTTCGAGAGTCAAAGCTCTCCAGTTATCTGAAAAGGAAGCCTTGACTCTTGAAAGCCCATACTATGGTTGCCAGGTCTTACGTGGTATCTGGCAGGAGGCTCCTGAGTCCTTCCCGGGATCTTCTGCAATGATGTTACCCATCGGGGGATGACGCACTAGTTTTTGGGCAAAACTCTATGGGTTTTTTGAACGTAAGAAAATTAGAGAAGCCAATGATGGATCAGGCCAATGGCCCATCTAGTTCAACACTCTGTGTCACACAGTGGCCAAAAATACCAGGTGCCACCAGGAGGTCCACCAGTGAGGCCAGGACACTAGAAGCCCCTCCCCACTGTTGACCCCCCCCAAAGCACCAAGAATACAGAGCATCCCTTGCCCCAGACCAAGAGTTCCTATCTATACCTTATGTCTAATGGCCACTGATGGACCTCTGCTCCGTATGCTTATCTAATTCCCTCTTGAAGCTGCCCACGCTCGTAGCTGCCACCACCTCCTGTGGCAGTGAATTCCACACGTTAATCACTCTTTGGGTGAAGTAGTACTTCCTTTTATCTGTCCTAACGTGACCGCTTAGCAATTTCATGGAGTCCCACGAGTTCTTGTATTGTGAGAAAGGGGGAAAAGTACTTCTTTCTCCACCTGCTCTATCCCATGCATAATCTTATAAACCTCGATCATGTCACCCCTCAGCTGTCGTTTCTCCAAGCTAAAGAGCCCTAAGCACTTTAACCTTTCTTCATAGGAAAAGTGTTCCAACACTTCGATCATTCTAGTTGCCCTTTTCTGTACTTTTTCCAGAGCCAAAATATCCTTTTTGAGGTGTGGTGACCAGAACTGTAAACAGTACTCCAAATGAGGCTGCACCATCGATTTATACAGGGGCATGATGATACTGGCTGATTTGTTTTCAGCTCCCTTCCTAGTAATCCCCAGCATAGCGTTGGCCTTTCTTATTGCAGTTGCACACTGTCTCAACATCTTCATTGAGTTATCTACTACGACTCCAAGATCTCTCTCTTGGTCAGTCTCTACCAGTTCAGACCCCATCAATGTATATTTTTATTTAGGGTTTTTGGCTCCAATGTGCATCACTTAGCACTTGGCCACATGGAACTCCGTTTGCCACGTTGACGCCCGCTCACCCATCCTCGACAGATCCCTTTGGAGTGCCACACAATCCACCCAGATAATTTTATCTGTTGATATTGTTTTATGTTGTTTAAATTGGCATTCATGCCCACTGTTAGCCGCCCTGAGCCTTCGGGGAGGGCGGGATACAAATCGAAACAAACAAATAAATAAATAAATCTGCAAATTTAGCCACTTCACTGCTTACTCCCGACTCCAAATCGTTAATAAACAAGTTAAAAAGCATCGGACCGAGTACTGATCCCTGTGGTACCCCCTGCTTACCACCCTCCACTGAGAAAATTGCCCATTTATACTCATGTTGCTTTCAATACCATAATGTTTGCCCAGAAAGTAGAGTGTCACCCCCTGACAGTGACAGTGTGATGATGTCACTTCCGGGTGACATCATCACATCAGGGACATCACCCAGTAATGTCCCTGTTTGAGGGTGGGGCTCCCCCCACCGGCCGGCTGGCCAGTGGCAGATCAGAGCCCTAAAAAACGGGGGACCCCCCACGGGGACCTGGGGGCTGCGAACCCTAGTTCATACCCCAAGAATTCCGTTGGTCTCTAAGCTGCTACTGGACTTGACTCTAGCTGGGTTTCTTTGAGGAACATATAATTCCTCTCCTCTCCCAAGGAAAACCATTCGGGTAACGGACATGCACTGGGTTCTCTGGTACTTACAAAACCTGAACGCCATTGAGGAAGCAAAGGATGAAATGGGTGGAGACAGACAAAACAGCCCCTTCCCACGTCTACCTTCTCCGCCAGTTTGGTGTAGTGGTTAAGTGCGCGGACTCTTATCTGGGAGAACCGGGTTTGATTCCCCACTTCTCCACTTGCACCTGCTGATGTGATCTTGGGTCAGTCACAAGCTCTGGCACAGCTGTTCTCTCAAGGACAGTTTCTGTCAGAGCTCTCTCAGCTCCACCTACCTCACAGGGTGTCTGTTGTGGGGAGGGGAAGGGAAAGGAGTTTGTAAGCCACTCTGAGACACCTTTGGGCAGTGAAGGGCGGTGTATAAATCCAATCTCTTCTTCTTCTTCTTCTTCCATCAAATGGGAGCGACAGAGAGAGGTAGAGCAGCTTCCTAGAGAGGCAGTCCTGACCAATGTTCCCTCTAAGCTGAGTTAGTGTGAGCTAGCTCACAGTTTTTTAGCCTCCAGCTCACACATTTTTGTCTCAGCTCAGGAAAAATGGCTCCAGAGCAAACTAATTCATGCAGTAGCCAAATCGTTCGCTCACAACTTTAATGGCAGTAACTCTCAAAATAGAATTTTTGCTCACAAGACTTCACAGCTTAGAGGGAACATTGGTCCTGACCACCTCGAAACCCCCAGCAACCTTAACAGGAAACACGGGGGAAAGAGGCGAGGCATCCCTGTCAGCTGTTCCCGGTGTGGAAGTACAAACGCTTTGGAAAGGAGCCATTCCGTTCAAACTTCTTTCTAGTTCCTCTTTTGGCTAACACAGAAAACGCTACGAGGTCGGCCTGCTATGCAAAAGCAGGCCATGGCCAACCATCTCTATTCTCCTCTTTCCTTGAAAACTATACAGGGTAAAGCCATTAGTTGCCTGAGATGTGAGAGCATACAATTATTATGTCCTGATCTCATCAGATCTGGGAAGTTAAGGGTTTTTCGGTTTCGACGTTGCGAATGGCGGCCACCTTTCGGGGCGCTCCCGAAGGTGGTTAGCCCACACGCGGTTGGGGGGGTCTTCGCATGTGCGATAGACCCTAGTGAGCCTTAGTTAAAGGCTCCGAACCGGGGGCGCTTTGGGGAGTAGCCTCTTTGCCGGCACACCGCCGGGAAATTGAGGCTTTCTCCCCGTCCCAATCGGCCCCGCTGCGTAGTGTGCCCCGAATGGGGCTTAGCAACGCCGCCGACTTCCTGGAGTGAGGAAAAGCGAGAGGAATCAACATAAAAAGATGAATTGGCACTGAACCGTGAGTTGGAGGTCTAAATTAAAGCAAAAACCTAACCCCCCCCCCCCTTACGAGAACAAGCGGGAGGAGGGGAGTTTCCCCCCACTAAGGAACGGGACTTATAAAAGGAAAGGGGGAGGTGAAAGAGCGGAGAGGGCTGGTGGAGTACCTCTGGGGTTTTCGAAGCAAAGTGTTAGCGTATCTCCGGAGGGACGCGGCACGAACTTTGGGAAAAGTAAATAAAAGTAATGTCGGCAATGAAAAAAGCCCCGATCAAACCGGAAAAGAAAGGAGGTGGGACTTCCGGTCCGGGGAATCCCCTTCAAGAGTCTGCTGTCAGTCAACCGAAAAGCGAGTTACTGCACCCTCTGCTGGAGCAAATGCAGAAAATCAATGAAACATTAAGCAGCATGCAAGGTGTTCTCAACAGCCAGCAAAAGCAAATGAATGAAACGTCAAAGAAGATGGAGGAAATAGCGCAGAAATGTCTGGTCTCAACGGAAGATACTAAGAAAGTAAAGAAAGGGGTCAACAAGTTGGAAAAACATCAGGATGAGCAAGAAAAAAGAATTTTGCAATTGCAAATGGAAAAATCAAGTCTGATACTCCGTTTTCAGGGCATTAAAGAAGAGGAGAAAGAAGATCTCAGATTGTTACTAGCGAAGGCCTTGGCACCAGTAACTGGCAGAGAAAAGCGAGAATTACAAGAAGAGATGGATGTGGTCTATAGGGCCTACTCCACTTATACAAAGAAAAATAATCTGCCAGCTGAAGTGGTTGTCAAGTTCACTAAACAGCGTACGAGAGATCAAATATTGAGAGCAGTTTCAGCGATACCCTTGAAGATTGAGGAACAGACTATAAGAATACTGAAAGATGTGCCATATGAAATTCGAATGAAAAGGAAGGCTTATAAAAATTTGACCACTTTTCTACAAAATCATCAGGTCACTTACAGATGGAGGTTTCCTGAAGGACTGGACTTTAAATTTAAGGACAAAAAAGAGAGAATTGACTCCATCTTCAAAGCACAAGAATTCCTGAAGAGACACGCCAGCAAGGAGGAAGATGCAGCATTCGCAACGTGGCAAGATTTGAGTAGCGAAAAAGACAGCGACTCGGAGGAGGAAGGAGCCGGAGCGGGAGACGTTGAAGAGAAAAAGGGCCCATCTTACAACTTGAGGGATACGAAGGGAAGACATCCCAAGAAGTAATAGTTCGTGGATGCGGAGGAAAGGAGATGATTAATGACTAACCCCAGAGGACATTACTAACCTGACTAACAGATTGTTTTTGGACTTTTTAGTTGACTAAAAGAGACTCTCTAACCATGGTGACTGCCAAAGCGACTTTTATATTAATTAACATTAACAAATTTAACAGTAAACTCACTCTCAACTTTTCTTTGTCCAACTATATACCCTCCTTTTTTCTCTATATAAAAAGAATAAAATCCTCTCCTCTTTAGGAGAGTTTTTACAAACAAAAACAAAAAAAAAGATCTGGGAAGTTAAGCAGGGTCGTTCCTGGTTAGTCCTGGGATGAGAGACCACCACAGAAGTCCAGGGCTGCTATGCAGAGGCAGGCAATGGGAAACCACCTCTATGTATTTCTTGACTCAGGAACTCCAGGAGAGGTTGCAGTAAAATTGGTTGCAACTTGATGACAAGACCTTGAAAGGCTGGACAACACATCCAATTACCATGTCATATTACACAGGGAAGCCATCGAAATTCACAAACATAAACACAGTTTCAACAGGAAAGAAGAGAGTTTAAAAATAAATAGGGCACGGTTTCCAGTCCTGAAAAAAGTCTCTACATCTGACAATAGCACTACAGATAAGATTAGCATTTCAACAGACATTCCACATGCAAAAGAACCTCCACAGGAAATCTTCTCAAGAAATAATCCATATGCAAAAGAACCTCCTCAGGAAACAGCCAATCCATATGCAAAAGAACCTCCTCAGGAAAGCTCCTCCATTAGCATGTTTCACAGCCTGGGGAACTCCTACATGATAATGACTCAGCCCTACCCCAACTTCCTGAGTAGATATAAATTACCTGCCTACCATTTTTCTGCTCACCTTGACACAGGGAGTACCCCATCTTTCCGCGTTATACCTCTGAGGATGCCAGTCACAGCTGCTGGCGAAACGTCAGGTCCTACGATGCCAAGACCACGGCCAGACAACCTGGAAAATCTACAACAGCTAATGAACTGACAATTAATTAGTTGCTGTAGATTTTCCGGGGTTTTTCCCAAGCTTCAAAATTTCCAGAAATTTTACGTCTCTAGTCTGGAGAAGAGGAGGTAGAGGGGGGACAAGATTGCTCGCTTAAAGTATTTGAAGGACGGTCACTGAGAGGAGGGGCAGGGAGCTGTTCTTGTTGGCAGCAGAGGAGAGGACATCGCAATCACGGGTTTAAACCAGGGGTGGCCAAACTGCAACTTGGGAGACACACGTGGGTCTTTCGCACAGTCTAATTTAATGTTAATAAAAAGCAAATCGGCATATTTCTCAATAAAAAAGCATGCCTGTAATACTTGTTCATGTCTTGCAGCTCTCAAACATCTGATGTTTATTCTATGTGGCTGTAACGTTCAGGAAGTGTGGCCACCCCTTGTCTAGGCCGATCCTGCATCGAGGAGGGGGGTTGGATTAGATGGCCTCTACGGCCCCCTTCCAACTCTGGGATTCTTTGATTCACTTAAGGGGGAAAAAAGTATTTTTATACATTTATATCGAACTTTAAAACTCACACAACTTCTACAGCTAAAAGGGGCCGGAGTTCAAGAAGGCTTCCTGAAAAAAACGTTTAAAAGCACCTCCGCCCCTCTGCCTTGGATCTCAGGAATGTTTGTTCAACAAAAGCTGTTTTGAATTATCTGCCGCTTGGCAACGGAGACGTTAAGAGCCGGCCTTGAAGGCCCGCTCGCACGGCTTTCTCCTAACCAGACTGCGCGTGAGAGAAACGGATGGATCTCCTTTAATGCTTTCAGATTCTTTTCCTTTTGTCGAAGAACACAGATCGGTTCGGCGAAAAACACTGTGCGATGTCAACAGGCAAGAATAACACCACCCCCAAGGCCCGGGCGTGGAGACAGCGAGGCCTACATCCGAAGCAGCGCTCTGTTTTCCGGATGCCACGGGGGCCATTATCCTACTTGGCAACTAAGAGTTATTTTGCATTTCCAAAGGCTCCCATAACTACCAAAGGTTAATAACATTCGCATGTTGGATTTGAATCAGCTAGCACTTTAGAGAACAACAAGGTTTTCAGGGCATAAGCTACTGAGAGTCTAAGCTCCCTTAATTAGATCCCCTCGTCTTGGATCTGACGAAGGGAGTTTATTCCCCCAAAATCTTGTCGGTCTCTAAGGTGCCTGTTGGGTTCGAATCTAGCCGTTCTTCTGCAGACTCCCCTCTGGAACATTCACATGTTTAAGACTCTTGGCTTTCCTTAAGTCAAGAAGGTTCTAAAGGGACAGACGGCTCCCACTGATTGGAATCCAAGATGCAGCGTCAACAGACCCGATCCTTGACACTCCTTCTCATAAGAACATAAGAGAAGCCATGTTGGATCAGGCCAATGGCCCATCCAGTCCAACACTCTGGGTCACACAGTGGCCAAAACCCAGGGGCCATCAGGAGGTCCACCAGTGGGGCCAGAACTCCAGAAGCCCTCCTCCCATTCTTGCCCCCTAAGCACCAAGAATACAAAGCATCACTGTCCCAGACATAAGAACACCAGAGAAGCCAATCTTGGATCAGGCCAGTGGGCTATCCAGTCCAACACTCTGTGTCACGCAGTGGCCAAAACCCAGGAGCCATCAAGACGTCCAGCAGTGGGGCCAGAACTCCTGAAGCCCTCCCACTGTTGCCCGCCAAGCACCAAGAAGACAGAGAAGCCCTGTTGGATCAGGCCAATGGCCCATCCAGTCCAACACTCTGTGTCACACAGTGGCCAAAACCCAGGTGCCATCAAGACATCCACCAGTGGGGCCAGAATTCCTGAAGCCCTCCCACTGTTGCCCACAAGGCACCAAGAATACAGAGAAGCCCTGTTGGATCAGGCCAATGGCCCATCCAGTCCAACACTCTGTGCCACACAGTGGCCAAAACCCAGGTGCCATCAAGACGTCCACCAGTGGGGCCAGAACTCCTGAAGCCCTCCCACTGTTGCCCGCCAAGCACTAAGAAGACAGAGAAGCCCTGTTGGATCAGGCCAATGGCCCATCCAGTCCAACGCTCTGTGTCACACAGTAGCCAAAACCCAGGTGCCATCAAGACGTCCACCAGTGGAGCCAGAACTCCTGAAGCCCTCCCACTGTTGCCCGCCAAGCACCAAGAAGACAGAGAAGCCCTGTTGGATCAGGCCAATGGCCCATCCAGTCCAACACTCTATGTCACACAGTGGCCAAAACCCAGGTGCCATCAAGACGTCCACCAGTGGGGCCAGAACTCCTGAAGCCCTCCCACTGTTGTGGGCCAAGCACCAAGAAGACAGAGAAGCCCTGTTGGATCAGGCCAATGGCCCATCCAGTCCAACACTCTGTGTCACACAGTGGCCAAAACCCAGGTGCCATCAAGACGTCCACCAGTGGGGCCAGAACTCCTGAAGCCCTCCCACTGTTGCCCGCCAAGCACCAAGAATACAGAGAAGCCATGTTGGAACAGGCCAATGGCCCATCCAGTCCAACACTCTGTGCCACACAGTGGCCAAAACCCAGGTGCCATCAAGACGTCCACCAGTGGGGCCAGAACTCCTGAAGCCCTCCCACTGTTGCCCGCCAAGCACCAAGAATACAGAGAAGCCATGTTGGAACAGGCCAATGGCCCATCCAGTCCAACACTCTGTGCCACACAGTGGCCAAAACCCAGGTGCCTTCAAGACGTCCAACAGTGGGGCCAGAACTGAAGCCCTCCCACTGTTGCCTGCCAAGCACCAAGAATACAGAGAAGCCAATGTTGGAACAGGCCAATGGCACATCCAGTCCAACACTCTGCGTCACACAGTGGCCAAAACCCAGGGGCCATCAGGAGGTCCACGAGTGAGGCCAGAACTCCAGAAGCCCTCCCCCTCTTGCCCCCCAAGCACCAAGAATACAAAGCATCACTGTCCCAGACATAAGAACACCAGAGAAGCCAATCTTGGATCAGGCCGGTGGGCTATCCAGTCCAACACTCTGTGTCACGCAGTGGTCAAAACCCAGGTGCCATCAAGACGTCCAACAGTGGGGCCAGAACTGAAGCCCTCCCACTGTTGCCTGCCAAGCACCAAGAATACAGAGAAGCCAATGTTGGAACAGGCCAATGGCACATCCAGTCCAACACTCTGCGTCACACAGTGGCCAAAACCCAGGGGCCATCAGGAGGTCCACGAGTGAGGCCAGAACTCCAGAAGCCCTCCCCTCTTGCCCCCCAAGCACCAAGAATACAAAGCATCACTGTCCCAGACATAAGAACACCAGAGAAGCCAATCTTGGATCAGGCCGGTGGGCTATCCAGTCCAACACTCTGTGTCACGCAGTGGTCAAAACCCAGGTGCCATCAAGACGTCCAGCAGTGGGGCCAGAACTCCTGAAGCCCTCCCACTGTTGCCCGCCAAGCACCAAGAATTCAGAGAAGCCCTGTTGGATCAGGCCAATGGCCCATCCAGTCCAACACTCTGGGTCACACAGTGGCCAAAAATACCAGGTGCCATCAAGACGTCCACCAGTGGGGCCAGAACTCCTGAAGCCCTCCCACTGTTGCCCCCCAAGCACCAAGAACACCAGAGAAGCCAATCTTGGATCAGGCCAGTGGCCCATCCAGTCCACCACTCTGCGTCACACAGTGGCCAAAACCCAGGGGCCATCAGGAGGTCCACCGGCACGCAACCAACTTCAGGGGAATGCTTACATCAGAAGCTGTGTTTTCAGACGAATAAAGTCACTTTCCACCCTGCTGCAATGGCAGCTTTTTCGTTGTTCGATTGCACAGTCGAGGCTGCCTCTTCAGGGCAGCTTACACTGTGTGTTTATGAAACCCAAAATGAAATAAAAACACATCGAACCACAATTTAAAAAAGCAGCAGGAGCCGAGGCCAAACTTGTAGCGCTCGCAAGTCCCCACGGTTTGCTTTCTTCAGGAAGATTTAAAAGCAGTGAATGGGGGAGGGGGGGGAGACAGAGCTGTGTTCCGATCCAACTTGCCGGGTGGAGAAAGAAAGCACTGAGGTGTTAAGTTTCTTGGTCTACTCGGGCAACTGGGAACAAGGAGAAGTAGAGTTGGTTTTATACCCTTCACTACCCGAAGGAGTCTCGGACTGGCATACGATCGCCTTCCCTTCCTCTCCCCACAGCAGACACCATGTGAGGCAGGTGGGTGTGAGAGAGCTCTGAGAGAACTTGTGACTGACCCAAGATCACCCAGCTGGCTTCATGTGGAGGAGTGGGGAATCAAACCCGGTCCTCCAGATTAGAGTCCTGCTGCTCTTAACCACTGCACCAAACTGGAAGGGGGTACCTTTCTCAGCCCCTCTACTAGGGAACACAAAGAATTATGGATTGGTTTCTTAAGCATGAAGGATTTGAACCTGGCCCCCCTGCTGGACCTCCTGGTGGCACCTGGTATTTTTGGCCACTGTGTGACAGAGTGTTGGACTGGATGGGCCTTTGGCCTGATCCAACATTGGCTTCTCTTATATTCTTAGGTCTGGGGCAAGTGATGCTCTGTATTCTTGGTGCTTGGGGGGGGTCAACAGTGGGAGGGCTGTTAGTGTCCTGGCCCCACTGCTGGACCTCCTGATGATCCCTGGTATTTTTGGCCACTGTGTGACAGAATGTTGGACTGAATAGGCCATTGGCCTGATTCAACATTGGCTTCTCTTATATTCTTAGGTCTGGGGCAAGGGATGCTCTGTATTCTTGGTGCTTGGGGGGGGGGTCAACAGTGGGAGGGCTGTTAGTGTCCTGGCCCCACTGCTGGACCTCCTGATGGTCCCTGGTATTTTTGGCCACTGTGTGACAGAATGTTGGACTGGATGGGCCTTTGGCTTGATCCAACATTGGCTTCTCTGATATTCTTAGGTCTGGGGCAAGGAATGCTCTGTATTCTTGGTGCTTGGGGGGGGTCAACAGTGGGAAGGCTGCTAGTGTCCTGGCCCCACTGCTGGATCTCCTGGTGGCACCTGGTATCTTTGGCCACTGTGTGACGGAGTGTTGGACTGAATGGGCCATTGGCCTGATCCAGCATTGGCTTCTCTTATGTTCTTATAGCTAGGAACTCTCAGTCTATGGCAAGTGATGCTCTGTATTCTTGGTGCTTGGAAGGGTCAACAGGGGGAGGGCTTCTAGTGTCCTGGCCCCACTGCTCGACCTCCTGATGGCATCTGGTATTTTTGGCCACTGTGTGACACAAGAGTGTTGGACTGGATGGGCCACTGGCCTGATCCAGCATTGGCTTCTCTTATGTTTTTATGAATTGGATCAACATATGGAGCAGAGGTCCATCAGTAGCTATTAGCCACAAGGTATATAGATAGGAACACTCAGTCTGGGGCAAGTGATGCTCTGTCTTCTTGGTGCTTGGGGGGGGGGGTCAAAAGTAAGGGAGGGCTTCTAGTGTCCTGGCCCCACTGCTGGACCTCCTGTTGGCTCCTGGTATTTTTGGCCGCTGTGTGACACAGAGTGTTGGACTGGATGAGCCATTGGCCTGATCCAACCTTGGTTTCTCTTATGTTCTTATGTTAACCCTCTTCGCCCAGATCACAGTCCAGGCATTCGATCATCAC
The DNA here is from genome assembly GCA_029375565.1 of Gekko gecko. Taxonomy (NCBI): domain Eukaryota; kingdom Metazoa; phylum Chordata; class Lepidosauria; order Squamata; family Gekkonidae; genus Gekko; species Gekko gecko. The sequence continues at coordinate 122,215,256 of JAPDNY010000010.1, read as the reverse complement.
CCTGGCCCACTGACTACAGGGTTTAGCCATTTAGCTATTGTGGCCATTGAAGCTTTTGACAGACCCGCTTCAGGGTTTATCCAAGGCCATTCCCCACAATGCCCGGACCTGGATGACCCAGGATAGCCCGACCTCGTCAGATTTGGGAAGCTAAGCAGGATCGGCCTCGGTTAGCATTTGGATGGGAGACCACCAAGGAAGTCCCGGGTTGCTACGCAGAGGCAGGCCATGGCAAACCACCTGTGGACGTCTCTTGTCCAGGCCCATAGCTACAGTGGGGCATCTCAGGGCCAGGCCCCTCGAATTACTGGCATGGCCCCCCCCGACTTCCCATCCAGCCCAGGGTCCCCGAGGAGTGGTGGACAGGATCACAGAATCACAGAGTCGGCCATACAGACCACCTAGTCCAGCCCCCTGCCCAACGCAGGACCAGCCTAAAGCATCTCTGACAAATATTCCTCCAGCCTCTTCTTGAAAACTGTCAGGGAAGGGGAGCTCACCACCTCCCTAGGCAGCTGATTCCACCTCTGGACCACTCTGACCGTGGAAAAAGTTTTCCCTAATATCCAGCCGATACCTTTCTGCATGTCATTTAAACCCGTTGCTTCGGGTCCTCTCCTCTGCTGCCGACTGGAACGGCTCCTTCCAGTTTGGTGTCGTGGTTAAGTGCGCGGACTCTAATCTGGGAGGATCGGGTTTGATTCCCCCACTCCTCCACTCGCACCTGCTGATGTGACCCTGGGTCAGTCACAAGCACTGGCACAGCTGTTCTTGAAAAAGAGCCGTTTCTGTCAGAGTTCTCTCAGCCCCACCGACCTCACAGGGTGTCTGTTGTGGGGAGGGGAAGGGAAAGGAGTTTGTAAGCCGCTCTGAGAATCCCTTGGGTAGTGAAGGGCGGGGTATAAATCCAATTTCTTCTTCTTCTTCTTCTTCTTCTTCTTCTTCTTCTACCTCACAGGGTGTCTGTTGTGGGGAGGGGAAGGGAAAGGAGTTTGTAAGCCACTCTGAGACTCCTTTGGGTAGTGAAGGGCGGGGTATAAATCCAATCTCTTCTTCTTCTTCTTCTACCTCACAGGGTGTCTGTTGTGGGGAGGGGAAGGGAAAGGAGTTTGTCAGCCGCTCTGAGACTCCATTGGGTAGTGAAGGGCGAGGGATAAATCCAATCTCCTCTTCTTCTTCGTCTTCTTCTTCTTCTTCTTCTTCTTCTCCTTGCCCTCCTCTGAATGACAGCCTTTAAAATATTTAAAGGGAGCCCCTCAATCTCCTCCTCTCCAAATGAAACATTCCCAGGGCCCTCAGCCTTTCCTCGTAGGGCTCAGTCTCCGGACCCCTGATCATCCCCGTCGCTCTCCTCTGCACCCTCTCGATTCTGTCCACATCCCTTTCGAAGCGAGGCCTCCAGAATGGCACACGGTACTCCAGGTGCCACCTGACCGAGGCAGTATACAGAGGGGCTACGACCTCCTGCGGTTTCGATGCTCTGGGCCTTTTAATACAACCCAAGACTGGATTCACCTTTTTTGCCACCACATCACACTGAGTGCAGGGAAGGAGCCGGGGATTCCTTTAATTTGATTAGACGAGTGCCCCCCCCCCAAGAAACTTAAATGCCCCCCAACTAAAAAAGAAATATCCTGGCTACGGGCCTGCTCTGGCCTTGAAAACTCAATTTCCCACCACCCTGAAAGCTTTCTATGTGCAGCTGATGGCCTGTTCCATGGCACAGGAAACGGAGATCTTTAGCCCTGTTGAAGCCTGGCCTGGATCTTGGAAGCTAAGCAGGGTCACAGAACCATAGAGTGAGAAGGGACCTCCAGGGTCATCTAGTCCAACCCCCTGAACAAGGCAGGAGATTCGCAAATACCTCCCCCCCGAACCCCAGTTAACCGCAGTGGTTCAGAGGTGAAGACTCTGACCTGCAGACCGGAAGGGTCTGTAGTTCGGCAGTTCGAGACCTGAGTGCCGCGTGACGGAGTGAGCTCCCATCTCTGGCCCCAGCTCCTGACAACCTAGCAGTTCGAAAGCTTGGAAATTTCAAGTAGATAAAGAGGTACCGCTTCGGTGGGAAGGTAACAGCGTTCCATGCGCCTTGGCATTTGGTCACGCCAGCCACATGACCCCAGAAACGTCTTCGGACAGCACTGGCTCTTCGGCTTGGAAACGGAGATGAGCACCGCACCCCTAGAGTCGGATTCGACTGGCTTTCGAGCAAGGGAAACCTTTACCTTTAACCCCAGTGACCCCTGTTCCACGTCCAGAAGACGACAAAACACCTCCAAGATCCCTTGTTCTAGGTCGGCCCTAGTTCGGACTTGGATGGGAGACCACCAAGGAAGTCCAAGGTTGCTACGCAGAGGCAGGCAGTGGCAAACCCATCTCTGGACATCTCTTTGCCTCGTACACCCTATGGGTTCGCCACGAGTCGCTTACGTCTTGATGGCTGCCGGTCCAAACTGGCACCACTAACCAAACCCGCCGTCCAAAAAACTGCATTTCTCTGACTACCAGAAATTTACAGGGGAGGGGGAAGAGAGAGACCTGACTCCAGATCTAGCTTTTAAGCTTCCCGGGAGCCACGACTGTTAGAAACAGGATACTGGGCTAGACAGACCCTTGTGGAACAGACGGTCTGATCCAGCAGAGCTCTTAATGAAGACCCAGACGGAAAATTGGACCCCGTGAACCCTGTAGATATATACTTCCAGCTTTAGATTTCACTGTCTTTGTTCCCGGACGCTTCCCGTTTTTGCTGCGCTGGCAGAATTTCCAGCGGCCAAGCTGCGCACCTGACATCCGAATTTTGGACTGGCGTGGTGCGGCTTTTTACCCCTGCTTCTTTTAAGTATTCCGCTGGGAACGCGTTTCCCGATGCTTCGCTCGTTTCTATGGGAGAGAGAGACACACACAGTCCCTTTCTTCGGTTGTCACCGGAGCAACTATTAATGGATCACTATAGACGTTGCTTCACACACTGAGCTCTGTCTAACAATTCTCCTCCCCCTTTCTCTCTCTCTCTCTCTTTTTTGTGCACTGTTCAATTTCTTCATGTGTCGCACCCAGCAATTTGCTAGCTGCATCTTCTCCGAATGCAATGACTGAACCACGTCGACAACGTGTTTGTTCAGAAGATCTCAAAAGGGAGTTTTGTTGCATGGATAAGCACAAGATTTCGTGGCACTGCTCTGGAAGCGGCTGCGTCTTGCGGCGGACTCAGCCGTTTATTTCCCCCTGGTCAGAAAGACTTTCTCAAAGCTACATTACTAGTAGAGATGACCAGTGAATGAAAAAAGTCAATTAGTCTTGTCCGTTAAGAGCCAGTTTGGTGTAGTGGTTAGAAGCAGGGACTCTAATTTGGGAGGACCGGGTTTGACTCCCCACCCTTGACTCCCCACCCTTCCACACGCACCCTTCTCCCCACCCTTGACTCCCCACCCTTGACTCCCCACCCTTTCACATGCAGCTGCTGGTGTGACCTTGGGTCAGTCACAAGTTCTCTCAGAGCTGTTCTCTCGAGAGCAGTTCTCGAAGGAGCTCTCTCAGCCCCGCCTACCTCACAGATTAGAGTGATACCTAGAATGATAAAAGGGTCGGAACACTTTCCCTATGAAGAAAGGTTAAAACGCTTGGGGCTCTTTAGCTTGGAGAAATGACAGCTGAGGGGTGACATGATCGAGGTTTGTAAGATTATGCCTGGGATAGAGCAGGTTGAGAAAGAAGTACTTTACTCCCTTTCTCACAATACAAGAACTCACGGACACTTTCCCTATGAAGAAAGGTTAAAGCACTTGGGGCTCTATAACATGGAGACAGCTGAGGGGTGACACAATCGAGGTTTATAAGATTATGCATGGGATAGAGCAGGTTGAGAAAGAAGGACTTTTCTCCCTCTCTCACAATACAAGAACTCGTGGGCACTCCATGAAATTGCTGAGCAGTCGGGTTAGAATGGATAAAAGGAAGTCCTTCTTCACCCAAAGAGTGATTAACACGTGGAATTCACTGCCACAGGAGGTGGTGGCAGCTACAAGCATGGATGGCTTCAAGAGGGAATTGGATAAACATCTGGAGCAGAGGCCCCTCAGTGGCTATTAGCCACAAAGTATAGATAGGGACTCTGAGTCTAGGGCAAGGGAGGCTCTGTATTCTTGGTGCTTGTGGGGGGTCAACAGTGGGAGGGCTTCTAATGTCCTGGCCCCACTGGTGGACTTCCTGATGGCCCCTGGTATTTTTGGCCACCGTGTGATAACAGAGTGTTGGACTGGATGGGCCACTGACCTGATCCAATATTGGCTTCTCTGATGTTCTTATGTGCCTGTTGTGGGGAGGGGAAGGGCAAGGAGATTGTAAATTGCTCTGAGCCACCTTCGGGTAGTGAAAGGTGGGGTAGAAATCCAATCTCTTAATCTCTTCTTAATTATTTTGAACCCCTAAATTAAAAAAAAGGTAATTAATTAAGCCAGGGGTCCCCAAACTTGTGCCCAAGGGCAACCAAAGTGCCTGCCCCCCCCCACACCTTTCCTGGTACCAGCCAAGTCTTTCTAGAAAGCGGGAGGGCCAGATGGGCCTTTGGCCTAGCAACGTTAACAACTGGCCATTGAAGATTTGATTGGCTATGCAGATTTCTGCGCAGGGGTCGGCGATACCGAAAGCCAGTTGTTTGAATGCAAGAAAGTGTTTAAAAAGCAATGCGTTCAGTTTGCAAGGCTCAGAGTAAGGCTGTCAAAGAGAAGGGTGTTCGGGAGGTCATTCGGTCATAGCCGTCTGCGGACGCTCCCTCTAAGCTGGGGAGTCCTGTGAGCAAAAATTCTACTCTGTGAGCTGCTGGCGTTAAAGTTGTGAGCGAGTGATTTGGCTGCTGCATAAATTAGTTGGCTCTGGAGCCCTCCTTCTTCAGCTGTGACAAGAACATGTGAGCCGGAGGCTAAAAAAGTGTGAACTAGCTCACACTAACTCAGCTTAGAGAGAACACTAGTCAGCAGTGATTTGACGGCACACAACACACGCAAAAGTCCGCATGGTCAAAGCAATGGTATTCCCAGGAGTACTGTATGGCTATGAGAGTTGGACCATAAGGAAGGCCGAGCGCCGAAGAATAGATTCTTTTGAACTGTGGTGCTGGAGAAGACTCTTGAGAGTCCCTTGGACTGCAAGGAGATCAAATCAGTCAATCCAATCAGAGAGCCAGTTTGGAGTAGTGGTTAAGTGCGTGGACTCTTATCTGGGAGAATCGGGTTTGATTCCCCACTCCTCCACTTGCACCTGCTGATGTGACCTTGGGTCAGTCACAAGCTCTGGCACAGCAGTTCTCTCAAGGACAGTTTCTGTCAGAAGCTCTCTCAGCCCCAACTGCCTCACAGGGTGTCTGTTGTGGGGAGGGGAAGGGAAAGGAGTTTGTCAGCCGCTCTGAGACTCCCTTGGGTAGTGAAGGGCGGGATATAAATCCAATCTCTTCTTCTCTTTCTTGAGGAGGTTCACAAGCCGGAGTTAAGATTGCTGGGGAAAAGATCAATAACCTCAGATATGCAGACGATACCACTCTGATGGCAGAAAGTGAAGAGGACCTAAAGAGCCTCTTGCTCAAGATGAAAGAGGAGAGCACAAAAGTGGGCTTGAAGCTCAACATCAAAAAAACTAAGATCATGGCATCTGGTCCCATCATTCCTTGGCAAATAGAAGGGGAAGTCGTCGAAGTAGTGACAGACTTCACATTCCTAGGATCCCAGATCACTGCAGATGGTGACTGCAGCCATGAAATTAAAAGACGCCTGCTCCTTGGGAGGAAAGCAATGGCAAACCTAGACAGCATGATAAAAAGCAGAGACATCACCTTGCCAACAAAAGTCTGCATGGTCAAAGCAATGGTATTCCCCGCAGTAATGTATGGCTGTGAGAGTTGGACCATAAGGAAGGCTGAGCGCCGAAGAATAGATTCTTTTGAACTATGGTGCTGGAGAAGACTCTTGAGAGTCCCTTGGACTGCAAGGAGATCAGATCAGTCAGTCTTAAAAGAAATCAACCCTGATTGTTCCCTGGAAGGCCAGATCCTGAAGCTGAAGCGCAAATACTTTGGCCACCAAGTGAGAAGGGAGCATTCACTGGAGAAGACCCTGATGCTGGGAAAGATTGAAGGTCAAAGAAGAAGAAGGGGACGATGGCAAAGGATGAGATGGTCAGACAGTGTCACCGATGCAACAAACATGAAATTGAGCAAAGTTTAGAGGACAGCGGAAGACAGGAAGGCCTGGTGTGATCTGATCCATGGGGTCACAAAGAGTTGGACTCAACTATGCAACTGAACAACAACAACAACACACACCCCTACAAGACAAACATATATTCAGGGCTCTTTTTGTAGCAGGAACTCCTTTGCATATTAGGCAACACACCCCTAATGTAGTCAATCCTCCAAAAGCTTACAGTATCTCCTGTAAGAAGAGTTCTGTAAGCTCTCGGAGGATTGGCTACATTAGGGGGGTGTTGCCTAATATGCAAAGGAGTTCCTGCTACAAAAAGAGCCCTGAATATATTCACTCCCTCCTCCTCCTCCTCCTCCTGGAGGGAGAAGTGAACAGCGCCCATGGGGGTCTCAGCCAATGGTCCCTCCGAGCTGTGGAGTTTTGTGAGCAAAAATTCTACTTTGTGAGCTACCGGCATTAAAGCTGTGAGCGAGCGATTCGGCTGCTGCATGAATCAGTTTGCTCTGGAGCCATCCTTCCTGAGCTAAGACAAAAAAAATCTGTGCGCTGAAGGCTAAAAAAAACTGTGAGCTAGCTCACACTAGCTCAGCTTAGAGGGAACACAGGTCTCAGCAATTCACAGGACGTCGTTTGGTATTCTCCTGTCCCTAAGATCTTGTTCATGGGAGCTCTTTTTCCAGGCTCGATTTCCCTGGGAGGGGATATTTGCGGGGAACCCCCGAGACAGGGTGTTTTGTCTAACAGCGCTGCATTGCAGAGAGCCCCGCTCGTCACCCGATCTGGACCGTTCGCTCGCTTTCGGCGATAAGTGAAGACGTTTCTCTTCCGTCAGCCCGTTGACTGATGCTCATTGTCTCTCTGATTGATGGTTTTCACCTGCCTGCTTGGACAGGTGGTTTGTTCTGGGGCGTCCGCCTCTCTGCTTTCTTCCTGCCGTTCATGCCACGGCACGCTGTTGTGGTTCAAGACGTGATTCTAAGGTCAAATTGCCTCTCGTATACACACACGCCAAACTCTGGGTCTTCTACGTGTTACCTTGGCGCTTTATTTATTTATTTCCGGGAAAGGCAGCTTAGAAAAACGAATAAGACGGATTCGGCATTCGCGTACAACCCCACCCACCCCCGTCCCTCTCGCGGGCTCAAAAGGAGCAGCCGGGCTTTGAGGGGGGGGGGGTGTGGCTCAATGGCAGAGTACCTGCTTCAGGTGCAGAAGGTCCCAGGTTTGATCCCCAGCATCCCCCGTTAAAAGAATCAGACGATGTGAAAATCCTCAGCCTGAAGAGCTGTTGCTAGCCTGGATACTGATTTTGACAGACCAGTGGTCTGATTCGGAAGGAGGCAGCTTCATTGAATAAATCATAAAAACATAAGCGAAGCCAATGTTGGATCAGGCCAATGGCCCATCTAGTCCAACACTCTGTCACACAGAGGCCAAAATATACCAGGGGCCATCAGGACGTCCAGCAGTGGGGCCAGGGCACCAGAAGCCCTCCCACTGCTGCCCCCCAAGCACCAAGAAGACAAAGCATCGTTTGCCCCAAACCGAGAATTCCTATCTATACCTTGTGGCTAATAGCCACTGATGGACCTCTGCTCCATATGCTGATCCAATTCATAAAAACATAAGAGAAGCCAATGTTGGATCAGGCCAATGGCCCATCTAGTCCAACACTCTGTCACACAGCGCCCAAAATATACCAGGGGCCATCAGGTGGTCCAGCAGTGGGGCCAGGGCACTAGAAGCCCTCCCACTGTTGCCCCCCCAAGCACCAAGAAGACAGAGCATCACTTGCCCCAGACCGAGAATTCCTATCTATACCTTGTGGTTAATAGCCACTGATGGACCTCTGCTCCATATGCGATCCAATTCATAAGAACAGAAGAGAAGCCCATGTTGAATCAGGCCAATGGCCCATCTAGTCCAACACTCTATCACACAGTGGCCAAAAATACCTGGTGCCATCAGGAGGTCCACCAGTGGGGCCAGGACACTAGAAGCCCTCCCACTGTTGCCCCCCCAAGCACCAAGAAGACAGAGCATCACTTGCCCCAAACCGAGATTTCCTATCTATACCTTGTGGCTAATAGCCACTGATGGACCTCTGCTCCATATGCTGATCCAATTCATAAAAACATAAGAGAAGCCAATGTTGGATCAGGCCAATGGCCCATCTAGTCCAACACTCTGTCACACAGCGGCTAAAATATACCAGGGGCCATCAGGAGGTCCAGCAGTGGGGCCAGGGCACTAGAAGCCCTCACACTGTTGCCCCCCCAAGCACCAAGAAGACAGAGCATCACTTGCCCCAGACCGAGAATTCCTATCTATACCTTGTGGTTAATGGCCACTGATGGACCTCTGCTCCATATGCGATCCAATTCATAAGAACAGAAGAGAAGCCCATGTTGAATCAGGCCAATGGCCCATCTAGTCCAACACTCTATCACACAGTGGCCAAAAATACCTGGTGCCATCAGGAGGTCCACCAGTGGGGCCAGGACACTAGAAGCCCTCCCACTGTTGCCCCCCCAAGCACCAAGAAGACAGAGCATCACTTGCCCCAAACTGAGAATTCCTATCTATACCTTGTGGCTAATAGCCACTGATGGACCTCTGCTCCATATGCTGATCCAATTCATAAAAACATGAGAGAAGCCAATGTTGGATCAGGCCAATGGCCCATCTAGTCCAACACTCTGTCACACAGCGGCTAAAATATACCAGGGGCCATCAGGTGGTCCAGCAGTGGGGCCAGGGCACTAGAAGCCCTCCCACTGTTGCCCCCCCAAGCACCAAGAAGACAGAGCATCACTTGCCCCAGACCGAGAATTCCTATCTACAACTTGTGGCTAATAGCCACTGATGGACCTCTGCTCCATATGCTGATCCAATTCATAAAAACATAAGAGAAGCCAATGTTGGATCAGGCCAATGGCCCATCTAGTCCAACACTCTGTCACACAGCGGCTAAAATATACCAGGGGCCATCAGGAGGTCCAGCAGTGGGGCCAGGGCACTAGAAGCCCTCCCACTGTTGCCCCCCCAAGCACCAAGAAGACAGAGCATCACTTGCCCCAGACCGAGAATTCCTATCTATACCTTGTGGTTAATAGCCACTGATGGACCTCTGCTCCATATGCGATCCAATTCATAAGAACAGAAGAGAAGCCCATGTTGAATCAGGCCAATGGCCCATCTAGTCCAACACTCTGTCACACAGTGGCCAAAAATACCTGGTGCCATCAGGAGGTCCACCAGTGGGGCCAGGACACTAGAAGCCCTCCCACTGTTGCCCCCCCAAGCACCAAGAAGATAGAGCATCACTTGCCCCAGACCGAGAATTCCTATCTATACCTTGTGGTTAATAGCCACTGATGGACCTCTGCTCCATATGCTGACCCAATTCATAAGAACATAAGAGAAGCCCATGTTGAACCTCGGCTCCAGATGTTTACCCAATTCCCTCTTGAAGCCGTCCATCCTTGTAGCTGCCACCACCTCCTGTGGCAGTGAATTCCATGCGTTAATCACTCTTTGGGTGAAGAAGGACTTCCTTTTATCCGTCCTAACCCGACTGCTCAGCAATTTCATGGAGTGCTCTTGTACTGTGAGAAAGGGAGAAAAGTACTTCTTTCTCAACCTGCTCTATTATCCCATGCATGATCCTATAGATAATCGAATAAATAAAATAAATAAATGTGTGAGACTAGAAAGAGAGAGAGAAAGAGACAGAATGCAGCCAGGTGCTCACTCTTCTCAGAGCTGCCCAAGGCCCGAAAGTACGGATCTAACCCGAGCCCGAGGCGCCAGGGGGCTAAGAGGAGCGCTCCCTCTAAGCTGAGTTTGTGTGAGCTAGCTCACAGCTTTTTAGCCTCTGGCTCACACATTTTCTTTGTCTTCACTTGGGAAGGACGGCTCCAGAGCAGACTAATTGATGCAGCAGCCAAAGGGCTCGCCCACAACTTTAATCTCTCAAAGTAGAACATTTGCTCACAAGGCTCCACGGCTTAGAGGGAGCGTTGGCTAAGAGCCCCTTGAACAACTCAAGTGAGAACCAACACACTCGATGCCACGGGGATGGCGGCAAAAGGGAAGAAAATGCTGCTTTCTTGGGAGACGAGAGAGAGAAAAGGGCAGGGCGGCTTTGTCCTAAAGCAAATATGTATTATGTTGCACAAAAGCAGGCAAATATGTACGGTGTAATAAGAACATAAGCCCAGGCTAGCTTGGTCTTGTCAGATCTTGGGAACGAAGCAGGGTCACCCTGGTTAGTATTTGGATGGGAGACCACCAAGGAAGAAGAAGAGGAAGAAGAAGAAGAAGAAGAAGAAGAAGAAGAAGAAGAAGAAGAAGAAGAAGAAGAAGAAGAAGAAGAAGGAGGAGGAGGAGGAGGAGGAGGAGGAGGAGGAGGAGGAGGAGGAGGAGGAGGAGGAGGAGGAGGAGGAGGAGGAGGAGGAGGAGATTGGATTTATACCCTGCCCTTCACTACCAGAAGGAGTCTCAGGGCAGCTTACACACTCCTTTCCCTTCCCTTCCCCTCCCCACAACAGACACCCTGGGAGGTTGGTGGGGCTGAGAGAGCTCTGGCAGAAACTGCTCTTTTTTAAGGACAGCTGTGCCAGAACTATGGCTTGCCCAACGCCATCCGGCAGGTGCAAGTGGAGGAGTGGGAAATCAAACCCGGCTCTCCCAGATTAGAGTCCAGGCACTTAACCACTACACCAAACTGGCTCTCCAGGTTTGCTACACAAAAGCAGGCCATGGCAAACCATCTCTGTTCTCCTCTTGTCTTGAAACCTCAGAAACTAAGCAGGGTCGGCCCTGGGTAGTCCCCGGACAGGCGATCGCCATGGAAATCCAGGGTTGGTACACAGAAGCAGACAATGGCAAATTGCCTCTGCTTCTCTCTTCCCCTGAAGACCATACGCGGCTGCTATAAGTCGGGTGCAACTTGAACCCATTTTCCACCAACCAAGAACATGCAATGGGCCCCTTTCTGGGCCTGACAAAAAAGCCGTCTAGTTTAGCACCTTGTTTCAACAGTGGGATCCAGATGCCTCTGGGAAGCCACTAAACCAGGGCATGGCGTTCACAGCCTTGCCCCGCTTTGCCCCCTTCCCACCGTCAATTTTTATTTTTATTTATTTATTTATTGTACTCGTATCCTGCCCATCCCGTGAGTGGGCTCAGGGAGGGTCACATCATCTTAAATAATACAGTAAGGTTTAAAAACACAAAACATTTGCATTATAAACATTTAAAATCAGTAGTTATAGCGTAGCATTCAGACAAGAATAAAAGAACATGAAGGACACGGCAGACTGGGCCAACCTGAAAAATCAGCAGTGGCCGAACACAGCCTAACTCAAACAGGACACGGTAACTTATTCCAAGACACTGAAAGGCTGGACAACACTTCCAATTACCATGTCAGATTACACAGGGAAGCCGTTGAAATCCATAAACACAAACACAATTTCGACAGGAAAGAAGAGAGTTTAAAAATAAACAGGGCACGGTTTCCCGTCCTGAAAAACACAAAAGGCTCTACAGCTGACAATGGCACTACAGATAAGATTAGAGTTTCAATAGCCATTCCACACACAAAAGAACCTCCTCAGGAAACAGGAAACCTCCTCAGGAAACAATCCATAGACAAAAGAACCTCCTCAGGAAACAGGAAACCTCCTCAGGAAACAAGCCATAGACAAAAGAACCTCCTCAGGAAAGCTCCTCTATTAGCATGTTCATAGCCTGGGGAACTCCTACAAGATAACGACTCAGCACTATCCCACCTTCCAGGGTAGATATAAATGACCTGCCTACCATTTTTCTGCTCACCTTGACACAGAGAGTACTCCATCTTTCTGTGTTATACCTCTGAGGATGCCAGTCACAGCTACTGGCGAAACGTCAGGGCCTACAATGCCAAGACCACGGCCACACAACCCGGAAAATCTACAGCAATTAAAGTAGTTATAGCTGCTGGTGAAAAATTCCGGCCCATTAATACTGATGGATATGGCCGATAGATGGGTGGCCGGTAGGTAGGAGACAGCAACCTCGGGGGAGGGGGGGAGGCCATATTTGGACGCCCACTGCCTCAACCAAAAGCCTGGCGGAACAGTGCCATCTTGCAGGTCCTGCGGAACCGAGCAAGATCCTGCAGGGCCCTGATCTCAGTAGGGAGCATGTTCCACCAGGTGGGGGCCAAGGCAGAAAAGGCCCCGGCCCTGGTCAAGGCTAAACGGACATCTTTGGGGCCAGGGGCCACCTGGAGATGTTGATTACTAGAGTATAAAGCTCAGTGGCTATTTGGCGGTAACCCTGCGCTCCTCGAGGAGGAAAGGGCCATCGGTGGCTAACCCCCAGTTCCTAGAGGACAAAGGGGCCATCAATGACTTAACCCCATTTCAAACTACCTAAATCCAGTTGGCCAACTTCACGTCTTGTGGACTCCCTTAAAACACCAGCCCCTATTTCCTTTCTTCCATTTACTGATGAACAGTTCCAGCAAGCGATATCAGAAAACGTTAAGATTTGCGGGAGACCGTATATCGATACGAAGTACGAGAGGGCCAGTGCCACCGGGGGGAAAAATAATTCGCCAAGGAAAATTCGTAACTCCTGAGTTATTACGAATACAATAAAGAGCAATCGTAAAGGTTTTTTTAGAGTGCTTATTGATCAGGCAACTTGACAATTGTCATCCTTAGGCTAATTACTTCCCATTCAGTTTCCCCCTCGGCGAAAGTAAAGCGTATGTTTTCCTTTTTAATATGAGACCAGAGTTACAGTCTTCTAACCGCCTCCGCTGGCGACCTCTGCAGAGACGCGAGAGCCTTTCAAACTTTCCCGCAAGTGAGAAACTGAGTGATGATCCGATTTGAAAAATACATTCAGAGATGCCTCGTTTATTCAGTATTTTCGCTAAAGAACCGCTTAGGTCAGCAAGTGATTTACATTCCAAGAAGCAGCCTGGAAAATATTCGTTATTTCCTTATTGTTTCCACTGCGACGCTCCGCACACCCTCCAAGACTCCAAGACTCTCCATCAATTGTCCTCTTTAGGATGTCCAAACTGGCGACTTGGAAGCGGAGGAGAGGAGAGAAGAAGGGAAGAGAAGAAGGGATTGGATTTATGTCCCGCCCTTCACCACCCAAAGGAGTCTCAGAGCAGCTTACAATTTTCTTTCCCTTTCCCTCCCCACAACAGACACCCAGTGAGGTAGGTGGGGGCTGAGAGAGCTCTCTCGAGAACTGCCCTTGAGAGAACAGCTCTGACAGGACTCGTGACTGACCCAAGGTCACAGCAGCAGCTGCAAGTGGAGGAGTGGGGAATCAAACCCGGTTCTCCCAGATTAGAGTCAGCCACTCTTAACCACTACACCAAACTGGAGATAAATGGGTCAAATCAGAGGCACAGATATAGAATGGGAGGGACTTGGATTGACAGCAGCCCATGTGAAAGGGATCTAGGTGTTCTGGTTGATCGCAAGCTCAACATGAGCCAGCAGTGCGATGTGACTGCGAAGAAAGCTAATGCAATCTTAGGATGCATTAACAGAAGCACTGTGTGCAGATCACAGGAGGTGGTGGTTCCGCTCCATTCTGCTATGGTCAGGCCTCACCTGGAGTCCTGTGTCCAGTTTGGGGCACCACATTTTAGGAAGGATGTCGACAAGCTTGAGAATGTCCAGAAGAGGGCGACCAGGATGGCGAGAGAGTTGGAATCCAAGTCTTACGAGGAAAGGCTGAAAGAGTTGGGTATGTTTAGCCTGGGAAAGAGAAGGCTTACAGGGGACATGATGGCAGTCTTCAAGCATCTGAAGGGCTGTCATGTAGAAGATGGAGCAGATCTCTTGCTCCGGATTGCAAGACTAAATCTAACGGGTGGAAATTACAAGGGAGTCATTACTGGCTAAATATCAGGAGAAACTTCCTAACTGTAAGAGTAGCTGAGCAGTGGAACAGACTGCCTTGGGTGGTGGTGGATGCTCCTTTGCTGGATGTTTCCAAGCGGAGGCTGGACGACCATCTCTCGGGTATGTCATAGGGCTCTCTTTCGGCTACACTCCTGCAGAGTGCAGGGGGTTGGACTGGATGACCTGCAAGGTCCCTTTCAACTCTAACATTCTATGATTCTATAACCCACAGATACTTCTCTTTAAAGTCCTCAAGGTTGGGTCACTCCATCCGGCAACTGAGTTGGATTAACAAGTCAATGGCCAAGCTGTAGACATGACAGCCTTAATGCAGGATCATGAAATATGCACCACTACCTGGACTTGGCTGACCTGGCCACCAGGATCCATGCTGCAGTAAGACTGAGGCTAGTCTACTGTAATACACTGTACGTGGTTCTGCCCTTGAAGATCTCTGCCCGACACACTGGAGAGCAGCTGCCAGTCCGAGCAGACAATACTGAGCTCGATGGACCAAGGGTCCAGTTCAGTACAAAGTGACTTCGCACATGTGAAATCTCCAGGTGACTGACCGGGAAAGCACAGAACTGGCCCGCGACTTAGCCACAGATGCACGACAATTAGGGTTTGGTTTGTTACATAAGTCTGAGAGACTAACCAAAGGCCACGAAACAAATCATGGTTTGGCACCATGTCGGAATGCATCTACTGTGTTGTAAGGACCTCAAAACTGTTGGAAGTTGGGAAGAAAGGGTCTTGCAAGCGCTGTTTCCCTTAGGTTCTAGCAGACCGGAAAAAGCCTCCACTGCTGTCTCAGGAACCCCACCAAGCAAGGCAACGCTTCTCCTTACTCCCAGGGTGTAACAGCTTCTCTATGGGTAGTAGCTGCTGCCACCAAACCTGAAAGATTATCTCCTGCCTGATGGATTTGTACATCTAAACACTCTGTATCTACATTGCCACTTAAAGGCTCTGTGTAGGTGCCGTGTTTTCCACTAAGTTCCTACTAGCCAGAGTGGGAGGGATCCATCAGAGTTTTGAGCTCTCACACTGATGAGATGGCAAGCTCATCCACTGTCCCAACCCTCTACTGCTCTTTGAAAAGCAGGACTAAATAGGCGTGGCGTCTGTGCACAGACCAGACTTCCGATATTTAGAACATGAGAATATTAAACAAGCCAAAGGTATACACTGTCTGTTTCAAGCATCGGGTTTGAGCAGGGATATAAAGAAAAGGTGAAACCACACAATGCTCTAAACTCTAGACTTAGCCTAAATGATGTTGAAGAAGAAGAAGAGGAAGAGGAGGAGGAGGAGGAGATTGGATTTATACCCCATCAGAGTCTCAGAGAGGCTTACAAACTCCTTTCCCTTCCCCTCCCCCCAAGAGACAACCTGTGAGGGAGGTGGGGCTGAGAGAGCTCTTTCCAGAACTGCCCTTTCAAGGATAGCTCTTGTCAGAACTATGGCTTGCCCAAGGTCATCCAGCAGCTGCAAGTGGAGGAGTGGGGAATCAAACCCAGTTCTCCCAGATCAGAGTCCGCACACTTAACCACTATGCCAAATAAGGATAAGCTAATAATTCTTGATGTTGCAGCTTTCAAAATTCCTTCATTACCTCAGTTCTCAGAGCCGGGACTCGTCCCATTGTTCCTGAACATATGGTCAAGATTTTGACAGAGATTTAGGCCTTCACGGCTTGTGTCTATTCTAAGAGAAGTTCAAGATTGAAGAGAGCTTCTTCCTCCTGTCCTGAGAATTTACAACCCTTCCCCCCAACCGAGCAAATGTTCCCCACTGGGGTCAGTCCTGATCTCCCTGCCTCAAGAGGAAGAAAATACTAACTTTTTTGGGTGTCCCTTTAGGTGCGACATTCCAACAAGATCGTAAACCTTTTGTTCTTACCCTGGCCAGAGCCATTTGCGAAACTAAGAGCAGCAGCACCTCAACGCACCTGCTTTGGCAAGAGATGACTCATTCCCTATAGTTTTTCATTTACCCACTATAAACTTGCAGCTGGGTTCCATCTCAGCGTATCGCGACTGACTTATTGGGGTGCATTCTGGGCAGTGTTCCCTCTAAACTGAGTTAGTGTGAGCTAGCTCACAGTTTTTTAGCCTCTGGCTCACACATTTTTGTCTTCGCTCGGGAAGGAGGGCTCCAGAGCAAACTGATTTATGAGTAGCCAAATCGCTCGCTCACAGCTTTAATGCCAGTAGCCCACAAAGCAGAATTTTTGCTCACAAGGCTCCACGGGTTAAGAGGGGGAGCATTGATTCTGGGGCAGAGGGGATTTCTACAAAAGAAACAGCTTCAAGTGAGTTCTGTTTGGAATTAGACGTCTGCGCTACTTATTCCAACACCCATCTACAGAGAAGGAAGAAAAGTTGAACTGGAACATACAGCCATGGCGATCGGATCCTATTGAAGCAAAATTCCAAGTGTTCTCCATCACTCACTTGTGAGATACAGCACGCCAGTTTTTAAAAAGCAAGCCTAGGGGCAGGAGCAGGGGGATTTTATTTGTTTGAACTGAAAACCATCTGTAAAATTCCACAGCTAGTTTCTAAAACTCGGTTCACGGGGGTTTTAAGGCTGCTGAGTTTTAACCGCCAGAGATTGCTGCCCTATCAACGATTCCCATTGTCCAAACTGACAGTAAAAGTCTTTGAAGAGTCTAAAATGTGAAATGTCATCGCTCCCGTTCTCAGATATTACTTTTGCCGGAGATCAACGGCAGTCGCACCTCGACAGCTTTCAGGAGTTGCTTTTTGCCAGCTCTATTTCTGGCCAGACCAGTTCCGCACTGGGCGCATTCTAAACAGAAGCGGGTGAAAACGGAAACCACGAAGACAGGCTGATTGTAGGCTTGATTATTTCAAAACCAGACACGGAAAATCTAACCGACGGCGGCGGTCCGCAGCTCTGCTAGAGAATAAACATTTTCTCCGGAGGACTTACCCGTCTTTCCCAAATGGAAGCTGACGTGCTAACTTTACGCGGACTTCACAACGTGGCTCTCGTGAGCCTGGGAGACTTAAAGAGAACCAGCCGAGCCAGCGTGAACTTCTTTTTAAAAAAATAAGCAGCGATCTGCATATTCCTAACGGTGACCTTTTCGTCTCAGTGATCTTTCTGAAACGGTCTCCTAAGCAGACGAAGCTGGAATAGACATCCTACAACAATGTACTTTTAAAACCAACAGTGGTGAGTTTTCAAGAGAGGTGGAGCAATATTTTAAGGGGGGAGGGAGGGGGAGAACTCAACACTGGCAAAAACACAACTAACATCAGCGGCGGCGGCACAAAAGAGTATTTATATGCCAGCAGCTTCCTAGAGGAAGCTGGGGAAAATCGTTATGAGAACCAGGAATGCAAGGAAGATTTGAATCGGGGACGCCAAGGCAAATTATGGGGCCTGGCAAAAGCGCTGGTTAGCCTATGCAAGCAATCCCCTGCCACGGGCTACCTTCCCGGAAGATTATTTTTAGCCATTTATTTTCGGGA
Source organism: Gekko gecko (assembly GCA_029375565.1). Classification (NCBI taxonomy): domain Eukaryota; kingdom Metazoa; phylum Chordata; class Lepidosauria; order Squamata; family Gekkonidae; genus Gekko; species Gekko gecko. The sequence continues at coordinate 122,197,625 of JAPDNY010000010.1, read as the reverse complement.
CGTAGCACGAGTTAAAAAGCCGGCAAAGGAAGAAAGAGGCGTGAGCACATTCACGAGGCTTCTCGTGTGAAGGATACTATATCTGTTCCAACTAGATTCAAGCCCAGTGTGGCACCCGAGGGACCAGTGAGATTTTTCAGGGTACGAACTCTCATAGAATCATAGACCCTTTCAGGGTCATCTAGTCCAACCCCGCTGCACAATGCAGGAAATTCAGAAATACCTCCCCCCACACACACAACCAGTGACCCCTTGCTCCGTGCCCAGAAGATGGCAAAGAAACCTCCAGTATCCCTGGCCAAACTGGCCTGGAGAAAAAATTGCTTCCTGACCCCAGAGTGGCGATCAGCATTTCCCTGGGTGTGTAGGAAAGGGCCACGAGAACTAAGCATGGAGGCAACCCTTCCTGCCCTACATTCTCATGATCTGCCCCACTTCACAGAATCGGCATTGCTGTCAGATGGACACTTAGCCTCTCTTTGAAAACCTCCCAAGAAGGAGAGCCCACCACCTCCCGAGGAAGCCTGTTCCACCGAGGAACCCCCTCTAACTGTCAGGAAGTGTTAGCCAAAAACTCTTCTGATATAATTTCAACCCGTTGGTTCTGGTCCGACCTTCTGGGGCAACAGAAAACAACTCCGCCCCATCCTCTATACGACAGCCCTCCGCGTACTTGAAGATGGTGATCATATCGCCTCTCTGTCGTCTCCTCTCCAGGCTAAACACGCCCAAGCTCCTTCAACCTTTCTTCATAGGACGGTCTCCAGACACCTCGCCGTCTTTCACTCTCGAGAGTGAAAGTTGCCCTTTGACTTCAGAAAGCTAATACCCTAAAAATCTTGTTGGTCTCTAAGCTGCTACTGCCAGATTCCATCTTGTGGCACCCTAGGGACCAACAAGATGTAAGTGTTTGAGACCCAATCTTTCTTCGTAAGAACATAAGAACATAAGAGAAGCCAATGTTGAATCAGGCCAATGGCCCATCTAGTCCAACACTCTGTCACACAGCGGCCAAAATATACCAGGTGCCATCAGGAGGTCCAGCAGTGGGGCCAGGACACTAGAAGCCCTCCCACTGCTGCCCCCTCCAGCACCAAGAATAGAGTGCATCACCTGCCCCAGACTGAGAGTTCCTATCTATTACCTTGTGGCTAATAGCCATTGATTGACTTCTGCTCCAGATGTTTATCTAATTCCCTCTTGAAACTGTCCATGCTTGTAGCTGCCACCACCTCCTGTGGCAGTGAATTCCATATGTTAATCACTCTTTGGGTGTAGAAGGACTTCCTTTTATCTGTTCTAACCCGACTGCTCAGCAATTTCATGGAGTGCCCCCGAGTTCTTGTATTGTGAGAAAGGGAGAAATGTACTTCTTTCTCAACCTGCTCAATCCCATGCATAATCTTATAAACCTCGATCATGTCACCCCTCAGCCGTCGTTTCTCCAAGCTAAAGAGCCCCAAGCATTTTAACCTTTCTTCATAGGGAAGGTGTTCCAACCCTCTTATCATTCTAGCTGCCCTTCTCTGCACTTTTTCCAATGCTATAATATCCTTTTTGAGATGTGGTGACCAGAACTGTACACAGTATTCCAAATGAGGTCGCACCAATGATTTATAGAGGGGCATGATGATACTGGCTGATTTGTTTTCAATTCCCTTCCTAATAATCCCCAGCATAGTCAGACAAAGGGAGCTTGGACTCTCAAAAGCTCACACACACACCCAAATCTCATTGGCCTGAAAGAAAAACAAGAGGAGGAGGAGGAGATTGGATTTATACCCGGCCCTTCACTACCTGAAGGAGTCTCAGAGCAGCTTACAATCTCCTGCCCCTTCCCCTCCCCACAACACCCCCTGTGAGGTAGGTGGGGCTGAGAGAGCTCTCTCGAGGACTGCTCTTGAGAGAACAGCTCTAACAGAACTGTGGCTTGCCCAAGGTCACATTGGCAGGTGCAAGTGGAGGAGTGGGGAATCAAACTTAACCACTACACCAAACTGGCTGTGGGACTGAGAGAGCTTTTTCGAGAACTGCTTGTGAGAGAACAGCTCGGAGTGAACTTGTGACTGACCCAAGGTCACACCAGCAGCTGCATGTGGAGGAGTGGGGAATCAAACTTAACCACTACACCAAACTGGCTGTGGGACTGAGAGAGCTTTTTCGAGAACTGCTTGTGAGAGAACAGCTCGGAGAGAACTTGTGACTGACCCAAGGTCACACCAGCAGCTGCATGTGGAGGAGTGGGGAATCAAACCTGGCTTTAGTTGGTTCGGCTTTAGATTCTCTAGTTTGGCATTGGTTGTGTTGGGCTTGCCACTTTGGACCATGATACTGCCAGGATTCTCTGTTTTGACATTGGTCCTCTTGGTCTTGTTGGTTTTCTTTGCATTGGAGGCTTTGGGCTTGTGGTCACTTGTTGGACTTGAATCTAGCTGTCCTACTGAAGACCAACTAGGCTGCCCTCCTTAACTATCTAGGGTGCTATCCTGGACTCAACTCTTTAGTTGTTCAACTGGAGACAAACGTGGCTACCCATATCCGCCCCGGACAGTTGCTTGGTCCGGTATTAACTTACTGGTTATCTTACTGTGATATGCAGCATTGTACCTCAAACTGTTTTGACCTCCGAAGAAGGCCCCCAATAGGGTGGAAATGGGTCAGGTCACGTGTATCGGCCCTTGTGTTCAGGCCACTTGAACTTTTCTTTTTTTAAAAGAAATTGTATTATTTTTAAAGAGTAAACAGACAGGGGGGGAAAAAGAAACAAGAATTACAGTAAGACAGAAGAAGAGTTAAGGGCTGGAGTCTATACTCTACCTTTACTGTAAACTATATGCTTATTTCGAATCATATTCATTTTTATCATTTGTTAATTATTGTTAAGATCTATCCCTTAAATGACCCAAATATTTTTGCAACCATTTATAAAGCCTCTCCCATGTTTTTTCAAAGTCACGTTCAGGTTTTTCATGTAACTGTAACGTTAATTTATCCATTTCTGCTGCATCCCACAATTTGAATACCAGTTCTTCTTTTTGTTTTTAACTGCCTTTCTTTTAAATATAGGTATTTTTGTATCCTGAGTTTTAACCAGGTTTTTAATATTGGCCCCTCGTTAAGACTTCTTTTTTCTCCCAGCTTTAGCTCCCAATCTACTGAAACATTCTGACTCCATCCATACAGCCCTAACAGTCTTTTAAATGTAATTTCCTGCTACCTCTGAATTTTACTGTTTCAATGATTTTAATGTAATGCAATTTTATTGCGATGAGTCTTTGACTCTGTCTGATCTGACCTGAGCCCGCTGGGGGGGTGTGTGTTTGAAATAAAAATCCAAAAAAAAAATTGGTAAATAAATAGACATTAAATAATACAAATCAATATCCATCGGCCAATGACATACAAAGAAGAAGAGAAGAAGAGATTGGATTTATACCCGCCCTTCACCACCCAAAGGTGTCTCAGAGTGGCTTAAAAACTCCTTTCCCTTCCCCTCTCCACAACAGACACTCTGTGAGGTAGGTGGGGCTGAGAGAGCTCTGACAGAAACGGCTCTTTTTTAAGGACAGCTCTGAGAGAACCTGTGACTGACCCAAGGTCATCCAGCCAGGTGCAAGTGGAGGAGTGGGGAATCAAACCCGGTTCTCCCAGATCAGAGTCCACACTCCTAACCACTACACCAAACTGGCTGTGGGGCTGAGACAGCTTTTTCGAGAACCGCTTGTGAGAGAACAGCTATAAGAGAGCTTGTGACTGACCCAAGGTCACACCAGCAGCTGCATGTGGAGGAGTGGAGAGTCAAACCCGGCTCTCTCAGATTAGAGTCTGCACACTTAACCACTACACCATATTGGCTTTCAAATAAGACACAAGTGTCCAGCAGCACCTTAAAGACTAACAAAATTCGGGGCAGGGGAGGAACTTTCGTGAGTGAGCAGTGACTCATAAAAGCTCACACCCTGCCACAAGTAAGACCACAATCACAGAACCAGCCATGTTTCAGTCCAATGGGCCTTCTTCAGTGGTCGCTAATACCCAGCGAGACATACACACCAAGAACAATTGCTGGAATAAAGAAACCAAAACAAGTGTCGATAGTTTCTTGCACAGGTTACATGACATGGCCAAATGGTGACATTATTAGATTGTGGACCCCGTTCCATGATTTCCACACCCACCCATAAAAACGTACGGCTGTAAATTATATTTAATTTTGGCAGCTCATTCCCTCATGGTGCATATATTTGCATCCACCGGTAATTGGACAAGGAAATCCCAGGCCTATGTTTTTAATTTGTATTTCAAGTGCACTGTGCAATTGATTTGAGTTTGTTTGATTCGTTTTTAATGCTATCCCTGCTCAACCTTCATGGTGCCTAAATCAAATTTTTGGGTTCGATTTGCATTCCCTTTCTTTTTTTTTTTGGGGGGGGGGGGTTAATATCCCCACCGAGCAGCTAGAAATGCAAAGGAAACTCCAAACCACCTGACACACAAGGAGGGAAATGACCAGAGAAAAGAAAAACATGCCCCTCTCAGCCGTGCACGTGGAATGAACTCCCCGGGGATATCAGGGCCCGGCGCAATTTATTACAATTCCGCGGGGCCTGTGAGACGGAGCTCTTCTGCCAGGCATTCGATTGAGAAGTCACACATATGACATCAGGAGGTCCACCGGCAGGGCCATGTTATGCTTCTTGTTATGTCTACTGTCTATAAGGAAGGCCGAGCACCGAAGAATAGATTCTTTTGAACTATGGTGCTGGAGAAGACTCTTGAGAGTCCCTTGGACCAGTGTTTTTCAACCACTGTGCCGTGGCACACTAGTGTGCCGTGAGATATTGTCTGGTGTGCCGTGGGAAAAATTCCAATTTCATCCGTAACATATGAACAATTATAAAATAAAGTATTATTATTTCATAATAAAGTAATTATAAAATAATTTCTTTGTGTTTATTTGATTCCTATTCAAGAGAATTACTTTATATATAGTCAATATAGGCACAGAGTTAAATTTTTTTAACATTTTCTAATGGTGGTGTGCCTCGTGATTTTTTTCATGAAAAAAGTGTGCCTTTGCACAAAAAGGTTGAAAAACACTGCCTTGGACTGCAAGGAGATCAAATCAGTCAATCCTAAAAGAAATCAACCCTGACTGTTCCCTGGAAGGCCGGATCCTGAAGCTGAAGCTCAAATACTTTGGCCACCAAATGAGAAGGGAGCCCTCACTGGAGAAGAAAGCCCCGATGCTGGGAAAGACTGAAGGTCAAAGAAGAAGGGGACGGCAAAGGATGAGATGGTCAGACAGTGTCATCGATGCAACAAACATGAAATTGAGCAAACTTCAGCGGACAGCGGAAGACAGGAGGGCCTGGCGTAATCTGGTCCATGGGGTCGCGAAGAGTCGGACTCGACTGTGCGACTGAACAACAACAACATGTCTACCGTAGCAAAACTAAAGAGAAGACCAGCGGCACCTTCGAGACTAATAAAATCTATTCCGGCACGAGCTTTTGTGAGTCAGAGATGGGCCAGAGGGAGTCATGTTATACCTGCTATAGAGCATTCCTGGTCCGGCTTGCTCCCTGGTTGGACCTGCCCGTGCTTCATCTCTTCCACATCCCAAACTCGACAGGATCCTTCCCGCAAGCGGACCCAGGGCGGGGCTACAGTGTTCCCTCTAAGCTGAGCCAGCGTGAGATAGCTCACAGTTGTTTAGCCTCCGGCTCACGCATTTTTCTCTTAGCTCAGGAAGCAGGGCTCTAGAGCCAACTATTTTGTGCGGAAGCCAAATGGCTCGCTCACAACTTTAATGCCAGCGGCTCACAAAGCAGAATTTTTGCTCACAAGACTCCGCAGCTTAGAGGGAGCACTGGTTACAACATTAACATAAAACAATGAAATCAAGATTGAAACGATAAACTTAACCCTTACACGATGGCGATCAAAGTACGTCACGACTGTTACGATGGCGCCCTGGCATTAGACAATTAAAGGCAGAAAGGGTTAGATCCCATAAGGGATTCCAGATTATATATAAGTACCCTACCTGGGTAAATCATTCCATGTCCTCAAAAACTGAAGACCATGGTACAGATGGTAACAGAGAGGTAATAGAATGGCAACAGGAATGCCCAGGTGATATTTGATATTCACCGCCTCACCCGAAAGCCTGTAGTTTGTTAGGAAAACAGCCGTGACGAGATAACGGTCGTGGTTTAAACAATCAGAAAATATATATTTTTAAAATCTGCGCTGCACCGTCATAAGATATATTCCAAAGGAAACAACTTTAATGATTTGCTAAACACTGGACACATTAAAAAAATATATATATATATTTCTAACTGTTTAAACCACGACTTCGTCATCACATCACGGTTGTTCTCCTAACGAACCACAGTCTGTCCTGTCAGCTCTCCTTCTCCGACATAAGTCACCCAAAAGCCTGATGCAAGAGCTCGGTCTTACAGGCCCTGTGGAACTGTAAGAGGTCCCATGGGGCCCTGATCGCTAGCCGGAGCTCATTCCGCCAGGTCGGGGCCAGGTAGATTTGAGTCCCGTCGCATCTTAGAGACCAACAAGATTTTCAGGGTTGGGGCTTTCGAGAGTCTCTCTCATAATCTGGGCTGTGCCACCAGAGGCCTACTAGGCCCAGGGAGCCTGGCTAGCAGTAGGGGAGGCTGGGCCTACAAACCCCAGAAGGCCTTGGGAAGTTTTGGCGCCGATTTTGACCAATAGGGAAGAAGAGGGCTAGGGAAATAAAAGAACTGGTGCAAGAGGAGAAGCTGTTCTTCTTCCCAGGGAACAGGGCCAGAAGGAAGGCTACTGTGGGGAAGAAACCCTCATCCTGATGGAAGGGTGAGTAGTCTAAGTCCACTTGAGATAGGGAGCTAGGGATAGTATAGGGCATTTGATTTCTTTTCTTTCCACCCACTTACTGTTATTATTCCTGCACTTTGTTTGTTTAACCTCCTATAAAATAAACTATTTTCATTGTTCACTCTGCCTGGTTCTCACGCTCATTTTGGCTAAAAGGGAGGTCTAAAGGCCTGGGAGGGTGCTCTGGGCCTTCTCAGAGTAGCCTGGAACCAGAGTGGTGGCAGCGTCAGGTGACACCCCCACCTGAGCCATGACAGTCTCAGAAGCTCGTACCCCAAAAATCGTGTTGATCCCTAAAGTGGGACTGACCTCCAGAATAGCTGTTCTACTGCAAGCCAACACGGCTACACCCTCAAACCACCATTCAGTCCAGTTATTCTCTCCAGCAGGCCAAGCGGAGGGGGCTCTTACCTGTATCTTTATCGGCCAAGTGAAGTTGCTGACGTAGACAAAGAAAGTGATGTTGGGGTTGTTGCGGAAATCAAATTTCTCGTTGGAGAAGCTGTCTTTGTACTCCTTGATTTGGCTCTTGGAAACCACGGGAATCTCCTCCCCTGCCTGAGTGCCAGCTGTTTGGGAGCGAGGAGGAAAAAAGAGACAGTCAAAGTCTGCTTTTTCGGCGCGGATGCTCGGCGATAGTCCAAGAGGGTCCCGTTATCCCTCTCGTTATACGGCGGCATGCACGGATAATAAAACGAACGATTCCATCTAAACAAGGAAACGCTGAGCTCAGATTCATTTACTGCCGTCGAGGAAAAAAAAATCCCACGAACTACTGTTATTAAAAAAGTTAACATTTCAGCAGCCCACCTGAGCATTCGAGAGATGAAAACCAGATCGATGGCATTCGAGATAATTTGTTCCCCAGGCTACCTTTATGCAACATTAAAATTATGCCTCAATGTCAATTCTTACACAAACGAGCAAGTGACCACATCCAGAAATCACTATGGTGTGTGCACATAAGGGGAAATGAAGAAATCAGGGAAGCAGGAGGCCTGAGGATACAGTGATGGACGCCAGTGTTCCCTTTAAGCTGAGTTAGAGTGAGCTAGCTTACAGTTTTTTAGCCTCCAGCTCATAAATTTTTGTCTTAGCTCAGGAAGGATGGCTCCGTATCGGACTAATTTATGCAGTAGCCAAATCGCTCGCTCACAAGTTTAATGCCAGTAGCTCACAAAGTCGAATTTTTGCTCACAGGTTAGAGGGAGCATTGATGGCTTAGAGGGAGCATTGATGGCTGCCAGCTTGGAAGGCTTTAAAAGGGGAGTGGGCAAATTCATGGACGACGGGGCTAACAACGGCTACCGGTCATGACGGATATCAGCTCCCTCTAGTACCAGAGGCAGCTTCCTCGAGTTGGCTAGCCGGCCACTGAGTGAACAGAATTCTGGACTAGATGGGCCTTTATTCGTTATTTATTAGATTTATTTTTTTTTTTAGTCACCACTCACTCAGTGTCAGACTCCTGGACAGAGTTACTCCCAACAACACTCTCTTTGGCAGTGATTTGTTCATTGAGATAGAATCATGTTCCAGGCTCGGTCAGTACTGTGTCAGAACTGAGGATTGTTATGGAGCCCCTCCTTCCTGAGCTAAGACGAAAATGTGTGAGCCGGAGGCTAAAAAACTGTGAGGTAGCTCGCAGTAACTCAACTTAGAGGTAACACTGCTTTGAATATATGGTTTCTTTTGGGAAGAAGAGTTACATTGTCTACGACAAAGCAGTTCACACGCACTCAGCCATTCACACATACACATACCCCTCAGGCTTTAAAAGGGGAGTGGACAAATTCATGGATGACGGGGCTATCGATGGCTACTGGCCATGATGGATATCAGCTCCCTCCAGTACCAGAGGCAGCTGGTACTAGTTGCTTCCTCGAGTTGGCTAGCCAGCCACTGAGTGAACAGAATGCTGGACTAGATGGGCCCTTATTCATTATGGTGTGGAGAGCCGGCCTGGTGTAGTGGTCAAATGTGCGGACTCTAATCTGGGAGAACCGAGTTTGATTCCCCACTCCTCCACTTGCACCTGCTGATGTGACCTTGGGTCAGTCACAAGCTCTGGCACAGCTGTTCTTGAATAAGAGCAGTTTCTGTCAGAGCTCTCTCAGCCCCACCAACCTCACAGGGTGTCTATTGTGGGGAGGGGAAGGGAAAGGCGTTTGTAAGCCTCTGGGTATTGAAGGGCAGGGTATAAATCCAAATTATTATTATTGTTGTTGTTGTTATTATTATTAGTTGTAGTAGTAGTAGTAGTAGTAGTAGTAGTAGTAGTAGTAGTTTTGGTCACCAGTCACTCAGTGTCAGACTCCTGGACAGAGTTACTCTAAAGAACTCACTCTAGATAAAATTTGGCTCTCCTCAAGTGATAAAATGATCCAGAAAGTATATAATTTTTTTGCGAAAAGAGCATATGCAAGATGAAATTGTTAAGTCATCCATGATTTCCTGGATGCAGGATTCAGGACACAACGTTGAGCTAGATGAGTGGGCCAAGATTTGGAAAGTAACAAAATATTTAAGATCGGTAGCGTATAAAGAAAACATATACAAAATATATGTAGGCCGAGTGCCGAAGAATAGATTCTTTTGAACTATGGTGCTGGAGAAGACTCTTGAGAGTCCCCTGGACTGCAAGGAGATCAAATCAGTCAATCCTAAAAGAAATCAACCCTGATTGTTCCCTGGAAGGCCAGATCCTGAAGCTGAAGCTCAAATACTTTGGCCACCAAATGAGAAGGGAGCCCTCACTGGAGAAGACCCTGATGCTGAGAAAGATTGAAGGTCAAAGAAGAAGGGGACGGCAAAGGATGAGATGGTTAGACAGTGTCATTGATGCAACGAACATGAAATTGAGCAAACTTCAGCGGACAGCGGAAGACAGGAGGGCCTGGCGTAATCTGGTCCATGGGGTCGCAAAGAGTCGGACTCGACTGTGCAACTGAACAACAACATACAAAATATTTCACAGACGGTACTGGTCACCTGACAGAATGGCTAAATGTAACGTAAATAGTTCTAAGAATTGTTGAGGGCACCTTACACATGGCACTTGAAAGACCAACAACATTTTCCTGGGCCTAAACTTTCAGAAGCCAAAGCTCCTTTTGTCTGACACTGAACTTTAAACAAGCTTTGGCTCATGAAAACCCTGGAAGACTTGGTTGGTCTTTAAGACACTGCTGGACTTGACCGATAGGCAAATTTGTGACTGAGGGTCTCTTGTTGATGCCATTACTTTGGGGGCATTTACAAAAGAGAACATAAGAGAAGCCATGTTGGGTCAGGCCATCCCATCCAACTCTTTGTGTCAGTGGCCAAAACCTAGGGGCCAACAGGAGGTCCCCCAGTGGGCGCAGAACTCCAGAAGCCCCCCCACTGTTGCCCCTCCCAAGGACCAAGAAGACAGAGCATCACTGCCCAAGACATAAGAACATAAGGGAAGCCATGTTGGATCAGGCCAGTGGCCCATCCAGTCCAACACTCTGTGTCACATGGTGGCCAAAACCCCAGGGCCAACAGGACGTCCCCCAGCCAAGCCAGAACCCCAGAAGCCATCCCACTCTTGCCCCCCAACCACCAAGAATACAGAACATCAGTGCTCCAGACCTGAGAACATAAGAGAAGCCATGTTAGATCAAGCCAATGGCCTATCCAGTCCCATACTCTGTCACTCAGTGGCCAAAACCCAGGGGCCACCAGGAGAACTCCAGAAGCCCTCCCACTGTTCCCCCCCCCAAGCACCAAGAATACAGAGCATCACTTCTCCAGACATAAGAACCCAAGAGAATCCATGTTGGATCAGGCCAGTGGCCCATCCAGTCCAATACTCTGCGTCACACAGAGGCCAAAACCCAGGGGCCATCAGGAAGTCTACCAGCAGGGCCAGAACTCCAGAAATCCTCCCACTGTTCTTAGTCCATTTGAACTCTAGGGAGAACAGTACATATGAACATAAGAGAAGCCATGTTGGATCAGGCCAATGGCCCATCCAGTCCAGCACTCCATATCACACAGTGGCCAAAACCCAGGTGCTATCAGGAGGTCCACCAGTGGGGCCAGAACTCCAGAGGCCCTTCCACTGTGGCCCTCCCGAGCACCAAGAAGACAGAGCATCACTGTCCCAGACAGAGTGTTCCACCTATATCTTGTGACTAATAGCCACTGATGGACCTCTGCTCCATCTGTTTATCCAATCCCCACTTGAAGCTGTTTATGCCTGTAGCTGCCACCACTTCCTGCAGCAGTGAATTCCACATGTACATTACTCTCTGGGGGCATTTCCAGTTCACTAGGAGTAGTGGAAGATCCAGGAAGGATAACCTCTCACCTGCAAAACTTGTTGACCAAGTGATGTTGAGGTTGAAATTCTTAGAAGCGTTGATGAACATGTCCAGGTCTCTGTTTTGCTGAATTGAGAGGACAGAAAACAAAAAGAGTATTAATGTCTTTAAACAAAGCTGCTGCCATTAAAACTTTTAGTGTCCTTGAGTCTTATCTTTCCATGCTTGGCTTTTGTCTTACGTATGTTGGGGGGATGGCTGGCAGTTATATTTGGTGGGTGAAATCCCATGGGGTGATTGGTTCTGAACCTTTTAGGGCCCTTGCTTGAACCCTGTATATCTATTGCTTTTGCACCTTTAACCTCAGTTCTAAAACAGCCAGTGTACAGGCTGGATCCTATCAATGTCTCAATAAACTCATCATTGTTCAGAGTGAATGTTGTTGGGAACTGATTTCTCCAGGAGTTTGACATCTCCAGGGTCTCAGGCTGAGGTCTTCCTCATTACCTCCTGCCTGGTCCTTTCAATTGGAAATGCCAGAGATTGAACCTGGGACCTTCTGAATGCCAAGCAGATGGTCTACCACTGAGCCACGGCCCCTCTCCATGGCTCTCCAAGCTCTCAGGGGGAAATATAAGCTGGGTATAAGCTTTTGTGCGCATGCCCAGAATTAAACTTCGTTGGTCTTAAAGGTGCCACTGGACTGAGACTCTGTTCTGTTGCTTCAGACCAAAATGGCGACACACCAGAATTAAGCATGGTGCAGGAAGCTACGGCTGGTTCATACTCAACTCCTTTAGTTCTGCAGGAGAAAATCTGCTTCGAGGAACGTCACTAGTTCAGCCCAAGGTTGGCCTCCCTTCAAAACACCGTTCCTCCTCCGGAAAAACCAGAAAGAAGTCACAGATGTAGCTGTCTTACACTGAAGCGGACCATCGGTCCATCAAGGTCAGTATTGTCTACTCAGACTGAGAGCTCCTGGGTTTCAGGTGGAGAGTCTTTCCTATCATCTGCTGCCTTTATACCTGGAGATGCCGGGGACGCTGGGAATCAAACCTGGGACCCTCTGCATGCCAAGCAGATACTCCACCAATGAACCTCTGAGATCTTTCATATCCTTTTCCCTGGAGATGCCGGGAATTGAACCTGGAACATTCTGCTTGCCAAGCAGATGTTCTACTACTGAACCGCTGAATATCTACGCCTGGTCTACTGCACGATAAAAGACAAGACGGCTAGCAAGAGCTGGCAATGAAAGCACGTGGAAGATCACAGAGGGTGTGAGAACAACCCAAATTCAGTCTCGGGTTGTATTAAAAGGGCCATAGCATTGAAATCGCAGGAGCCAGTTTGGTGTAGTGGTTAAGCGCGCGGACTCTAATCTGGGAGAGTCGGGTTTGATTCCCCCACTCCTCCACTTGCACCTGCTGATGTGACCTCGGGTCAGTCACAAGCTCTGGCACAGCTGTTCTTGGAAAAGAGCAGTTTCTGTCAGGGCTCTCTCGGCCCCGCCTACCTCACAGGGTGTCTGTTGTGGGGAGGGGAAGGGGAAGGCGTTTGTCAGCCGCTCTGCAACTCCAAGTGACGGGCGGGATATAAATCCAATCCCTTCTCTTCTTCTTCTTCTTCTCTATATACTGCCTTGGTCAGGCCGCACCTGGAGTACCATGTGCAATTCTGGAGGCCTCGCTTCAAAAAGGATGTGGACAAAATCGAAAGGGTGCTGAAGAGAGCGACGAGGATGATCAGGGGTCTGGAGACGGAGCCCTACGAGGAAAGGCTGAGGGCCCTGGGAATGTTTGGTTTGGAGAAGAGGAGATTGCGGGGGGACATGATTGCTCTCTTTAAATATTTGAAAAGCTGTCATTTGGAGGAGGGCAAGGAGCCGTTCCAGTCGGCAGCAGAGGAGAGGACCCGAAGCAACGGGTTTAAATTGCGTGCAGAAAGGTATCGGGCTGGATATTAGGAGAAACCTTTTCACGGTCAGAGTGGTTCAAAGGTGGAACCAGCTGCCTAGGGAGGTGGTCAGCTCCCCTTCACTGGCAGCTTTCCAGAAGTGGCGGGACGAATTTTTGTCAGGGATGCTTCAGGCTGGTCCTGCACTGGGCAGGGGGGTCGGACTAGATGGTCTCTATGGCCCCTTCCAACTCTGTGATTCTACGATATCCACCACCCCCATTACACCTCAGTTATAGGAAAGTAAACAACCCGCCATCTCGGCCAATGGAGACAGCAGTCTGTAACTATCCCACACTAACACTGCTTATTCCAAGTGACCCAAGCAACCGTATTGTAGCAACCAGATCCTTAAGGTAATTGCACATTGTCTGAAATGAGGCTCTTTCCAGTTGCCTTGGGGACAATCGAGAGTTCCTCAGCAGGAGTTCCACCCGGGCAAAAACCGGAGCGACAGCAAACCCCTCCGCAGTACCGAGGAGCGGGTGAAAAGGAACGGGCTTGCGAGGCACGGCGAGGAAGTCCATCTCCACACACGATGCACACCCCATCGGCCACGGCGAATCGAGACGTTTTAATGAGAGACACGGAGTGCGGCAGAGAGAATTTACTAACCTCGTCAGGCGTGGCGACAAAATTGATTGCCATATAATAGCGATCATCTTCTTGGGAGAGGCTGAAGGTGAACTGGTAGTCGATCAGGAGGGTGTCTGGGCGGAAGAACACAAGAGAGAGTTAGGGGTCGGCTTGGTCTGGAGCCGCACACGACAGAAGGCAGGAGGACAAAGATACCACGCCGACAGATCGGAGACAGAAAGAGGTCTTGGAACACGGAGTGCAATTCTCGTCGCCGACTCCTAAAAAGGACATGGCAGAGCTGGAAAAAGTTACGGAGGAGAGCAACTGAGGTCGCGAGCACATGCACAATTAGCAGGGCCATAAGGCATGAATGCTGGGCAGATTTAAAGGGCGAGATCAGATGCCAACATCTGGGCAGCGCCCCGCACCTGTTGACAACCCGCTTTGCTCTGCCGCAGAAGCGGAGTAAAAAGACACTAGGGAAAATCCGGTAGCAAACGGGTGGCTAGGGGCCATGGACATTGCTGAGCAGTCGGGTTAGAACAAATAAAAGGAAATACGTCTTCACCCAAAGAGTGATTAACACATGGAATTCACTGCCACAGGAGGTGGTGGCAGCTACAAGCATGGACTGTTCCAAGAGGGAATTAGATCAACATATGGAGCAGAAGTCCATCAGTGGCTATTAGCCACAGGGTATAGATGGGAACTCTCAGTCTGGGGCAGGTGATGCTCTGTATTCTTGGTGCTGGAGGGGGCAGCAGTGGGAGGGCTTCTGGTGTCCTGGTCCCACTGCTGGACCTCCTGATGGCACCTGGTATATTTTGGCCGCTGTGTGACAGAGTGGTGGACTAGATGGGCCATTGGCCTGATTCAACATTGGCTTCTCTTATGTTCTTAAGACAGACTTTCCCCTGCCTGATCGCTCCAGCACGTTCCCATGGCGTCGGGATGGTCTGATCGGGCCATCCTGACACCACGCCCGTTGTTCTTTCCCTGTTTTGGTATGCGCATCATCACACACTGCATAGGGAGCCCTCACTACGGAGATGTAGTGAGTGGGCGTCAACGCACTCTATTCTTGGTGCTGGAGGGGGCAGCAGTGGGAGGGCTTCTGGTGTCCTGGCCCCACTGCTGGACCTCCTGATGGCACCTGGTATATTTTGGCCGCTGTGTGACAGAGTGTTGGACTAGATGGGCCATTGGCCTGATTCAACATTGGCTTCTCTTATGTTCTTATGTTCTTATGTTCTTATGTGGATCATTGATCCCTCGTTGAAGCGTGCCGGAAACACGTGGCAAAAAAAACCCACCCTGCGGTTGCATCCGATCACACAGTGGCAGGCTGCCCCCGCAGCTCCCAGGGACTGTGTGATCACACAACGGCAGGTCAAATCCCTATGGAGCAAATAGCCTCACTCCCCCCGCCCCGCATTATCTCGCTCGTGTGACCGCCACCTAAGATGCTTAGGGGGTGGAAGCACCTTCCCGAGGAGGAGAGGCTGAAAAGTCTGGGACTTTTCAGTTTAGAAAAGAGACGACTAAGAGGGGACATGATGATAGAGGTTTATACTCTTGTGCATGGAGTGGGGAAGTTGACAGAGAGAAATTTTCTCCCCCTCCCAAAATACTAGAACTCGAGGGCATCCAAGGAAGCCGATGTGTAGTAGATTCGTGACAGGCTGGAGGAGATACTTCTTTACACAGCGAGTGACTAAAATGTGGCATTTGCTCCCAGAGGATATAGTGATGGCCACAGGAATAAACAGCTTCAAAAGGGGATGAGATAGAATCTTGGAGGAGGGGTCTATCAGTGGCTGCTAACCATGGTGACCTGGGAATGTTTAGTCTGGAGAAGAGGAGGTTGAGGGGGGACAGGATGGCTCTCTTGATGTATTTGAAGGGCTGTCACTCAGAGGAGGGTAGGGAGCTGTTCCTGTGGGCGGCAGAGGAGAGGACTCGTAATAATGGGCTTAAATTAAGGGCGGGAAGGTACCGGCTGGATATTAGGAAAAACTATTTTACAGTCAGAGCTGTGTCGCAGTGGAATCAGCTGCCTGGGGAGGTGGGGAGCTCCCCCTCCCTGGTGAAGTCTTTAAGCAGCGGCCGGACAAACCCTTGCCAGGGATGCTCTAGGCTGATCCTGCATTGAGCAGGGGGGCTGGACTAGATAGCCTGTAGGACCCCTTCCAACGCTGTGATTCTATGACTAAAGGGAACCTCCACATTCAGGGGCAGTAAACCTCTGAATCGTTGTGCCAACTGGTAGGCAACATCATGAGAAGGCCTCGGCCTCTATGCCCCAGTGTTGGACCTCTAGAGGAAATGATTGGCCATTGTGTGAGACACGATGCCAGACTAAATGGACCACGGTCTGACCCAGCAGGGCTCTTCTGATGTTCTTGTGTTCATAAAGCGGCCAGTGCAAACCTTGCTCCACCCATAACTTTGGCAGGTCGCTAAAAATCAACGTGACCTCTCCCAGTCTCAGCCGCACGTCAGCAATATGGAGATAATACTGATCTAAACTTATTGGAGCCATGCCCTAGCTGGGCCAAAACAGCCCGATCTCATCGGGTCCTGGAAGCTAAGCAGGGTCGGCCTTGGTTATTTATTTAAAACATTTCTATGCCACCTTTCCACCTGAATAGGAAAAGGTTAAAATAATATTTACAAGTGATTTCAAGATGGGTCTGACTCTTGGAAGATACTCCAGAAAGAAAGTTCCAGAAGAACTTTCCAGAAGCGAGGGCAGAAAGGAGCAGATTTCCGCATTGCCTCACAGGCCCTCGGCCCCTCCGCTACCAGTTGTTCTGTGTCCGCACCCGCCAAAATTATGAACAGATGAAAGAAAAAAACCCACAGTTCTGTACTCACAGTAGCACGTTCCTTTGAGAGGATTGCCCTGGTATCGGTTTTCAACCTCACACCTAGAAGAAAGAGCAATAATAACGTCGGCCTTCCGCCTTAATTTCCTCTCGGGGTTACACCCATGCAGTGTTTCTTAAAAATTTCCTTTAAGTCACATCCAGCGAGGGAGTCGGCCGCTTTCTTATGAAAATACAAAAAACGGCAAGTCTCAATGTGTGACGACTTAACTAAAAACAACCCGGTAGCCCAGACGACGAACACCCAGTGAAGTTATAAAGACGGAAAGCTGGAACACATGAGTGAGGGCCCTGGCGCTGTCTCAATAAGCCGAGCCACTATCTAAGAATCTGCAAGCCCCCAGAACGCGTGTGCTGAATTCTAAAAAACTGAGTTTCCAAACAGGATTCTGTAGCAGAAGCCGAGGAGGAGGAGAGCTAGAAAGCTGACTGTTGGTTTCAAAAGACCATTTTTATAGTGCATCAAAACGATTTCAGGCTGAGGAGATTTCTTTTGAACTCTTTTAGGGCCAGCGTTCTTTCTATTTGGCAAAAAGGACTGATTTCTTTTATTGTTATCATGAGTATTATCATCATCATCATCATCATCATCAGGGCTTTTTGTAGAAAAAGCCCAGCAGGAACTCATTAGCACAATAGACCACACCCATCAGCAGAAACTCATTAGCATATTAGGCCACACACCCATGTTACCAGAAGCGTGGTCATCCAGCCACACCCACCTTTTGCTTCTTATTCTGTTTACCTCATTTGTTGTCAAAACCCAGGGCTTTTTTTGGAGCAGGAACTCCTTTGCATGTTAGGCCACACACCCCTAATGTAGCCAATCCTAATGAGTTTCTGCTGTTGGGTGTGGCCTATTATGCTAATGAGTTTCTACTGGGCGTGGCCAACTTGGGAGCCAGCCGGAACGCCGCTCCTGTGCGCTCCTGCCCAGAAATAGCCCTGATTATTATTATTATTATTAGGTTATTTATAGTCCACCTTCTTCGCTGAGTCTCAAGGTGGATCAAATAGTGTTAAGTCAAGTACAGTCGACAGAACGGGACATCCAATGAACAGTATAAAGCATGGCTCGATGGCCCTCTAACGGCACTAATGATTCTGTGAACTTAGGCAGGTGACAAGAAGGGAGGGCAGGAAGGGTTTGCCTCAGCGCTTAGTTCTTGTTGGCCCTTTCTGACACGCCCAGGGAATTGCCGATCGTCACTTTGGGGTCAGGAAGCCATTTTCCTCCAGGTCACTTTGGCTGGAGATCCTGGAGGGGTTTTTTTGCCATCTTCTGGGCATGGAGCAGGGGTCACTGGCAATGTTCCCTCTAAGCTGTGGAGTCCTGTGAGCAGAAATTCTACTTTCTGAGCTACTGGCATTAAAGTTGCAAGCAGGTGATCTGGCTGCTGCATAAATTAGTTTGCTCTGGAGCCATCCCTTCCCGAGTGAAGACAAAAATGTGTGAGCCAAAGGCTAAAAAACTGTGAGCTGGCTCACACTAAGTCAACTTAGAGGGAACACTGGTCACTGGGGGGCATGGGGGAGGTATTTGCAAATTTCCCGCATTGTGCAAGCGGGTTGGACTAGATGACCCTGGAGGTCCCTTTCCAACTCTATGATTCTATGAGCTTTTGAACCTAATATGTTAAAGTGATGTGGAAACAACCTAGTCTGGAGCATGGCAGAGGGAAGTTGACACCCAGCCTCACTGGTAGGGTGACCAACTTCCAGGCGGTGGCTGGAGTTCTCCTGGGATTACTGCTCATCTCCAGGCTACAGAGATCAGTTCTCCTGGAGGAAGATGGCTGCTGTGGAGGGCGGACCCTGGCCCATTCTGCACCTAGCATTTGCTCCGTTGTTTTACCAAACTCCGCCCTTCCCAGCATCCATCTCAAAATCTCAGGGAATTTGCTAACTCATAGCACACTGGCAACAGCAGGGGTGGTCTGTCGCATAAACAGGAACACCAGGATCTTGGGCAGGCGTGGTGGGGATCAACCGGGATAGTCCCTTGCTGCTCTGGAATGGCTCTCGTCGGATCCCTGGACGGCCCCGGGGAATTCCTGGATTGCACAACCCCTGATTTGAAACCGTGGCAAACCGCCTGTGAAACTAACAGCACTTTCTGAAGCAGGGTGTAATGCCACATAGGGGAGGGCTGTACGGTGGGGAAATTATTCATCTCCATCCAGCAGGGTATGCCGAAAGGCTTGACCTGACACGGTTCTTTGGAGCCACGCCTCGATGTTTCCATGACCCCGGCCGCGCACCAAGCGGCACCAGCTCAGGTTTCGGTTCAGCCCTGGACCGAGCGGCTACTCACAGTTGACACTCCTCTCCTTTGATTCCTTTTGTGGTGCAGAAACACTTCCCCGAGTTTGCGTTGCAGATTGAGGCGTGGCCGTTACACTTGCAAGCTAGGAGGGAGAGAGAAAGAGAGAGAAGAAGAAGAAGAGATTGGATTTATAACCCGCCCTTCACTACCCAAAGGAGTCTCAGAGCGGCTTACAACCCCTTTCCCTTCCCTTCCCCACAACAGACACCCTGTGAGGGAGGTGGGGCTGAGAGAGCTCTGACAGAAACTGCTCTTTTTCAAGAACAGCTGGGCCAGAACTATGGCTTGCCCAAGGTCATCCAGCAGGTGCAAGTGGAGGAGGAGGAAGAAGCAGAGATTGGATTTATACCCTGCCCTTCACTACCCGAAGGAGTCTCAGAGCGGCTTGCAAACTCCTTTCCCTTCCCCTCCCCACAACAGACACCCTCCTGCGAGGTAGGTGGAGCTCAGAGAACTTCTGACAGAAACCGCTCTTTTTCAAGGACAGCTGGGCCAGAACTATGGCTTGCCCAAGGTCATCCAGCAGGTGCAAGTGGAGGAGGAGGAAGAAGAAGAAATTGGATTTATACCCTCCCTTCACTACCTGAAGGAGTCTCAGAGCGGCTGACAAAGTCCTTTCCCTTCCCCTCCCCACAACAGACACCCTGTGAGGTAGGTGGAGCTGAGAGAACTTCTGACAGAAACTGCTCTTTTTCAAGGACAGCTGTGCCAGAGCTTGTGACTGACCCAAGGTCACATCAGCAGGTGCAAGTGGAGGAGTGGGGGAATCAAACCCGGTTCTCCCAGATTAGCCTCCGTCCACTTAACCTCCACACCAAACAGAGCGCGTGCAGTGTTGGGGAACACAAATACAGACAACAACCTGAAAACAAGCAATTAAACCGTTTTGTCGGCAACCTGGGTGGCGTTTCTCCATCGGCTCTGCGACACTACATCACACGGTGCATTCTGAGTGCCACTAGTATGCGAAACGATTAAAAAACACCACAGATGTCCTCGAGGAGCCTCGAGTAGACCCGCGGGAGCAACGACCCCCAAACCGTTTAGTTGTC
This sequence comes from Gekko gecko, assembly GCA_029375565.1. NCBI lineage: Eukaryota > Metazoa > Chordata > Lepidosauria > Squamata > Gekkonidae > Gekko > Gekko gecko. The sequence goes on along the minus strand of JAPDNY010000010.1, from coordinate 122,177,653 downwards.
TGTTTTGTTTGGCCAAATGGTGAGCAACGCCCCACCACGCGGCAAGGAGGAAGTACAGGGCAGAGGCTAACTCGGGCACAAGTCCTTTGTTAAACGTGCGTTTTTGGGAGCACAACAGTCGGACATTGTATCAATTCATTTGATGTTCCTCGACTGCCATTGGTTGTCTGCATATGCTGTGTTCATATTCCACTTTTCTTCCTTCCTGCAGCACAAAATGGCAGACTTACAAGGGAGTCGATACTGGCTAGATATCAGGAGAAATTTCCTGACTGTAAGAGTGGCTGAGCAGTGGAACGGTCTGCCTCGGGAGGTGGTGGATGCTCCCTCGCTGGACGTTTTCAAGCAGAGGATGGACGACCATCTTTCAGGTATGTTGTAGGTATGTAGGGCTATCTTTCAAGCTGTGCTCCTGCAGAGTGCAGGGGGTTGGACTAGATGACCCGCAAGGTCCCTTCCAACTCTAACATTCTATGATTCTATGAACCTGAGTTTCTTTTTTTTTCGTTAGCACAGCACGCCTACACGCCATTGGCTACGGCCAATAACCCAGCGATGGGAGCAAAATATACATCATTCAGTGCTGGCTTAGAACATAAGAAAATAAGAGAAGCCAATGTTGAATCAGGCCAATGGCCCATCTAGTCCAACACTCTGTCACACAGTGGCCAAAATATACCAGGTGCCATCAGGAGGTCCAGCAGTGGGGCCAGGACACTAGAAGCCCTCCCACTGCTGCCCCCTCCAGCACCAAGAATAGAGTGCATCACCTGCCCCAGACTGAGAGTTCCCATCTATACCCCTGTGGCTAATGGCCACAGATGGACTTCTGCTCCATATGTTTATCCAATTCCCTCTTGAAACTGTCCATGCTTGTAGCTGCCACCACCTCCTGTGGCAGTGAATTCCATGTGTTAATCACTCTTTGGGTGAAGAAGTATTTCCTTTTATCTGTTCTAACCCGACTGCTCAGCAATTTCATGGAGTGCCCACGAGTTCTTGTCTTGTGAGAAAGGGAGAAAAGTCCTTCTTTCTCAACCTGCTCAATCCCATTCATAATCTTATAAACCTCGATCATGTCACCCCTCAGCCGTCATTCCTCCATGCTAAAGAGCCCCAAGTGTTTTAACCTTTCTTCATAGGGAAGGTGTTCCAACCCTTTTATCATTCTAGTTGCCCTTCTCTGCACTTTTTCCAATGCTATAATATCCTTTTTGAGATTTGACGCCATGGATTGGGGGAGGGGGAGAAACAGCAACCCCGACTTACGTTGGCAGGTCCCTCCGTTGGTGGGGTCTCCATAGTAACCGGAGATGCAGGTCTCACAGTGCTTGCCGGTGGTCAGGTTCTCGCACTTCTCGCAGATGCTCTCGTTGATGCATTTACTGTGTCCGTTACACTGGCAAGCTGGGGACATAAAAGGGGGGGGGTGCTCAGCACAACTATACCGGTGCCGTTAAATGTATCGTTTGTTAGCCTGGATCGCAGGGGCTCCCTTTGGTGCTCAGTTCTTCGGGACAAGGAGTAACAAGCAGTGTTCCCTCCAAGCTGAGTGAGTGTGAGCTAGCTCACAGGTTTTTAGCCTCCGGCTCACACATTTTTGTCTTAGCTCAGGAAGGAGGGATTCAGAGCCAACTAATTGGTGCAGTAGCCAAATCCCTCACTCACAACTTTAATGCCGGCAGCTCACAGAGTAAAATTTTGGCTCACGAGACTCTACAGCTTAGAGGGAGCATTGATTAACACTCTCTTCCCCAGCATGGGCACCCCGTTGAGAGTTTTAGAAAGTGGGTGGGGCTTAGCCCAGCCAGGCTTCTAATTGGCCCCGGGAGATTTGATTGACTGTTCAGATTTTTGATAACGTTACTTTGGCATGAGCTGTCTCCCCAGCACAAGGATGTGACTGAAGGGAAGCTGTGGCGGCCATTTTGTGGCTGTGCCCACCACGCTGTGTCCGAATTCCAAAGGTCCCTGCAGGCTCAAAAAGACTGGGGGCCAGTGTTCCCCCTAAGCTGAGTTAGTGTGAGCCGGCTCACAGTTTTTAGCCTCCGGCTCACACATTGTTGTCTTCGCTCCGGAAGGATGGCCCCGGAGCAAACTAATTTAGGCAGTAGCTACATCGCTTGCTCACAACTTTAATGCCAGGAGCTCACAGAGTAGAATTCTTGTTCACAGGACTCTACAGCTTAGAGGGAACAATGGTAACAAGATCACACAAGACTGGCTGGCAGTTCGATTTGGGATCGACGCTCAGAACACTGCCGTTCCGCTTTTGCATCAACAGCCAAACACAGCAAAAGTGCGAACGGAAACTCTGGAACACGGCCATAGGCAGGGCTCTTTTCGTAGCAGGAACTCCTTTGCATATTAGGTGACACACACCCTAATGTAGCCAATCCCCCAAGAGCTTGCTGTAGGCCCCTGTAAGAACGAGCTCTGTAAATTCTTGGGGGATTGGCTACATTCGGGGTGTGTCGCCCAGGGCTCTTTTTGTAGCAGGAACTCCTTTGCATATTAGGCCACACACCCCCTGATGTAGCCAATCCTCCAAGAGCTTACAGTAGCCCCTGTAAGAAGAGCTCTGTAAGCTCTTGGGGGATTGGCTACATTAGGAGTGTGTCACCAGGGCTCTTTCGTAGCAGGAACTCCTTTGCATATTAGGCCACACCCCCTGATGTAGCCAATCCTCCGAGAGCTTACAGTAGCCCCTGTAAGAAGAGTTCTGTAAGCTCTTGGGGGATTGGCTACATTAGGAGTGTGTCACCAGGGCTCTTTCGTAGCAGGAACTCCTTTGCATATTAGGCCACACACCCCTGATGTAGCCAATCCTCCAAGAGCTTACAGTAGCCCCTGTAAGAAGAGCTCTGTAAGCTCTTGGGGGATTGGCTACATTAGGGGTGTGTCACCCAGGGCTCTTTTCGTAGCAGGAACTCCTTTGCATATTAGGCGACACACCCCCTAATGTAGCCAATCCTCCAAGAGCTTACAGTAGCCCCTGTAAGAAGAGCTCTGTAAGCTCTTGGGGGATTGGCTACATTAGGGGTGTGTCGCCCAGGGCTCTTTTCGTAGCAGGAACTCCTTTGCATATTAGGCCACACGCCCCCTGATGTAGCCAATCCTCCAAGAGCTTACAGTAGGCCCCTGTAAGAAGAGCTCTGTAAGCTCCTGGGGGATTGGCTACATTCGGGGTGTGTCACAGGGCTCTTTTCGTAGCAGGAACTCCTTTGCATATTAGGCCACACACCCCCTAATGTAGCCAATCCTCCAAGAGCTTACAGTAGCCCCTGGAAGAAGAGCTCTGTAAGCTCTTGGGGGATTGGCTACATCAGGTGTGTCACTCAGGGCTCTTTTTGTAGCAGGAACTCCTTTGCATATTAGGCGACACCCCCTAATGTAGCCAATCCTCCGAGAGCTTACAGTAGCCCCTGTAAGAAGAGCTCTGTAAGCTCTTGGGGGATTGGCTACATTAGGGGTGTGTCGCCTAATATGCAAAGGAGTTCCTGCTACAAAAAGAGCCTTGACATTGGTTAGATTGCGTTTCCCGCACTCTAGCATCACAGGGTTCACCGCTTAGCCCGGGGTCCTCAACTTGGTGTCTGTGAGCACCACGGCACCTGCCACATGTCTTTAGAAAGTGGGTGGGGCCAGGTGGCACATTCACCCAGCAAGGGGTTTTGATTGGCCACTGGAGATTTGATTGGCTGCACAGATTATTTAAAAACACTGCTTCGGCAGCCGCCGCCACCACAGCACGAGGATCTTCACTGTGTGGCTGAACTGAAGCCACGGCAACCATTTTGTGGCTGGCTCCACCCCCTGCAGCAGCCATTTTGTGGCTGCGCCGACCATGCTGTGTCACAATTCCAAAGGCGCCCACAGACCCAAAAAGGCTGGGGACCCCCGACTTAGCTGTTCTAATGGGGGAGCCGTGGAGCCCGCGGGGCAAATCCCTGGTGCCTTTTACAACTGGCTGTGTGAGCAGTTATCTGAAAAAGCAGAGGAGGCATGCCCCAGTGTGAAATTTCACCCTGACCCCTTTTCTGTTGCATCCCTCCTCCCCTCCAACCCATGTAAGCGATGATGTTCCCGTCTTTTCTCTCTCCCGCTGCGCTGCAGGAGCATCAACTGATTATTTTTTAAGAACTGGAGAGGAGGCTCAACATTAAATTGGAAAACCTTCGCTCCAGACTCTCTGCCGGAGCCCGAACAATTGCTGCCTTGCAGATTCTCGCGCGGGCAGAGCTGAAAGGTTTGATTTTTGCCTCCCAAGGAGGCTTTTCGGGGAGAAGATTTTCCCCCAAAGCCCTTAATCCCACCTTCTTTATGGCTTTTCGCCCGCACGCATGTGCTGCCGCTTCAGCGGTGTATTCCTCCCCCACACACACACCCGCCACCAATCCCAATAACTAGGGATAACACTCGACATACTCCAACTTCACAACACTATAGCTGTTCAGATAGAGTTATGTGCAGACATGGCTAAGAGAAACTTAGAATAATGCAGCTTGTTCCGGGCAAAGAAATCTTAGCCAATCAAAGGTTATGCTCGGAATTGAACAGTTCAGCTCGGAACTGAACAGTTTCTTACTAAATGATGTTTGCACCACCACCACCACCCCCAAAAAAAAATTAGAGGGGGAAAACAAAGCCGGCACCCCATTTCATTTCAGATCAGCCCTAATACTTAGGACCCAGCAGCTGAGATCCTCAACACAGATGGCACATTTTCCACATTCCTCTACGCACGGCCCCACACACAAAAATGTCGATTGAATTTCTTACTTAAGACCGCATCGCACATAAATTAGTCTGGAATAAATTGCCAACTTCTGGTTCCACGTCTAAGCAATTTTTAAAAGAGGGGCAATGCACCCTTTTCAGCTGTTCAGACAAAGCGCCAAAATGGACGAGATGTCCCCGCATTCACTTGGGGGACGTACCTCCATGTTACAGAGCGAATTTCCAATGAGGAACACCTTTTAACAGCACCATGGTACCCCAATGTTGGTCTGGATACTCCCGCTAACTCACCACTGTGCCGGAAGGCCTGTGGTGAAGCTGACTCAGATATTCATAGTTGGTGGACTTGCAGAAAAATCCAGACTTTTTGGAAATTAGTATTAACACCTATAAACACTACAACTGGCTGCACGTTACCAGAGACTTCCCAACTAGTCCTACTAAACCTTTGGCAGGAGTTAAACATTCCCAAGATACGACGTGAGCTCATTACGATACTAATACTGGCCGAAAAGAACATTATAGCCACAAATTGGAAGGTGCCAAGTTCCCCTTCGACAGAAGCCTGGTATTCTAAAATTTGGGATTGTGCCATTACGGACAAAATAACAGAAGATATTAGGAGATCAGTAAACCCCTTGGCTACTTCAAATTACCTGGAGCAATGGTATCCTTTTTTTGAAAAAATATTGTTTCGATCGAGAAAACCCAAATTCTTTTGAAAATAACAGAAATAGTAAATTTATAGCCCTGTTGTAATAAAAGAGATAATGTTACAGAGAACTTATACAGGGCTATTTGGGGGCAGGAACGCACAGGAACGGAGTTCCGGCTGGCTCCCGAGTCGGCCACGCCCAGCAGGAACTCATTAGCATAACAGGCCACACCCAACAGCAGGAACTCATTAGGATTGGCTACATTTGGGGGTTATGGCCTAACATGCAAAGGAGTCCCTGCTACAAAAAAGCCCTGGGTTTCGACAACAAACAAGGTAAACAGAATAAGAAGCAAAAGGTGGGTGTGGCTGGATGACCGCACTTCTGGCAACATGGGGGTGTGGCCTATTATGCTAATGAGTTCCTGCTGGGCTTTTTCTACAAAAAAAGCCCTGGAATTATATATTGACAAAATTCAGTGTGATGTAGTGAAAGTTGGTTGTTTATATTTGTTTTACTATTATTGTATTATTGTTCTGTTTGTTGAAATGATGAATGAAAACGTTTAATAACAAAAAATTGGTCTGAACCATGGGGGACACGGATGGAAGCAGGTCTCCTGTCTACCCAAACTACCCGCACCATTTTTCCGACCTGAAATAATGCGGGAGGCAGAAACATTTGGGAAATAGCCACTCCCACACCATTCTGGGTGGGTAAAAAAGCATGGGGGATGCACGAGCCCCTCCCCCCCACACACCACTGAGGCCTCAACCAGAATCAGACCCCCATGGCACTGTAAAAAGGAGTGCCCTCGTGGGAACTCGTGCTACAAAATGGAGGTGCGGCCCTGTATCAAGCTCACAGATATCATCGCGTCTAGCTTGGCCCTGAGAATACTTCTCTGGAGACTGAAGGCACAGCCCAGCTGAACAGAATCCCAAACGGGCGCCCTTCGGTAAGTTTACCTGGACAATGAATAAAGGACCAGGTATAATTGTTGGCAGCGAGACACATGCTGGCATTGACGTCCGGTTTCAGGTAGGATTTCCCCGTGGGTGGCGGAGAGGGAGTGGGAATCTTCATCGGACCCCGGAAAGATCCTTCGATACATTTCCCCTTTCCAGTATTGCTGGGATCTGTACACCAGCCACAGCCGGGCTGCTCCAGGCAGTGCGCACAAGTGAAGTAGCCAGAGCAGTTTTCAGCTGTGAGGGAAGAGACGGACAGAGAATCAGGACGGTTGAAGAACGAAGCGCCAACGTCAAGGTTTCGCACGCCGGCTTAATTCAGCTGCCACACCGAATCGTGATTCGTACCACACACCTTTTAATGTCCAAAATGAAATTTCGAGCTGACGAACATTCAGGTGAATCACAATTTAGAGCCTCTTGCCTTCTTTTGGCCTTCTGATCTAGCAGCCTCTGGAGGAAGACCAAAGGACCATCCGTCCAGCACACTCTTTTCCGCAACTGCTGAGCAGAATCAGACCCTGCCACTTGCTGTGTGTCCCCCCGCCCCCCGGTGACTGCTGTGGGCTTATTAAGTTCAGATGCACTAACACAGTGATACTCATTGGGAATGCAAGCTACACGTGGCTCTCTGACATGCCACCTGTAGCTCTTCCGAGCACTGTTCCCAACATGGAACAAACCCCGCACCTCAATAAAGTGTGCCAAGGCTATTGCCTGGTGGTGGCTGTGGTAGGCAGACGGTGCCCCACATAGCACAGAGGGCAGTTTGAGTGGATGTCAAATGCTGCTCTCAAGAGTCCCCTTGCTTTGGGGAGTGGCTTGTCAGGAAGCTGCCGTCTGAAAGGGGGAGCCCCAAAAGCCACACTTCATGTGCCCTTTGGATCTTGGCCACAGCAAGCTTTCTGCAGTCCCCTGATTACAACCCCGAATTGCAAGACTAGATCGAATGGGTGGAAATCACAAGGGAGTTGTTACCGGCTAGATACCAGGAGAAACTTCCTAACTGTCAGAGTGGTTGAGCAGTGGAACAGTCTGCCTCAGGATGTCCTGACTGCCATTGTTGTCGCATGCTGTTCATATTCCTTTCCTTCCTCCTGAGACTCAGATTGGTTCAGAGCGGAGAGCTGGATGGACCGGACTGCTTTGAGGGGTGGATGTTCCTGACAGCGAGCTGATGCTTTTGGGCTGTAGGTAGTGGGCTACCTGCAGGAGTGCAGGGGTTGGACTAGATGACCTGCAAGGTCCCTTCCAGCTCTAACGTTCTATGGTTCTATGATTCTGAACCTCTCCTATCCCAGCCAAGGAACCGCACTGCGCTACAAGGCTCCTCTTCCGTTCCAAGAGAACAAGGCGTAAGGGCTGCGTGGGCCCCCTTTCCGAGACAGAAACCCTTCGGGAACCAACCACCCCATCACGAGACTTCCAGTCCCGAACCGCAGCTCACTTACGCGGACAGTTGCTGGCGGTATGCCACTCCATGCACTGGCCATACGGGAAGGAGGCCACGTAGGCGTTGGAGTCCACGCACTGCTTCTTGTTGCTGCACCACATACACTCGGGGTTGCTGCTGGTACACTCGCTGCACACCGTCCTCGAGGCGCAGGGTGTCCGGCACTGCTTGGCGCTGTGGTTCGCTACGCAACAAGAAACACTGGGTTACCGTGGGAATCTTTCAACACGTAAGACGCTTCTGCGAGCCGCTTCCTTTTCTCTTCTTCCTCAAGGAAACGGACGGGGTGTGGGGGGGCCCACAAGAGGCCACCCTACGGGGTCACTGTGAGTCAGCTGCGATTTGACGGCACTTTCCACTAAGTGCAATGAAAACCAAGGGGTTTAGAGTGGAGTAAGGCTGCACTGGCGATTATGCAGGAGCACGCCCATGAAGCCCACCTGGGATAACCCTTACTTTCCCAGCACCTCCACCAGACCACTCTCCGCCATCATTTCACAGTCCAGCTTCCAACCCTCTGCTTCTGCACTACAGTTCCCTAACGTCTCGGGGAGGGGGGGCAGACAATGGTAAAGAGCTTCTAGTAGAAGACCGGTGGTACAGAACAGCGCGGCAGCAATGCTCCCTCTAAGCTGTGGAGTCTTGTGAGCAAGAATTCTACTTTGTGAGCTACCGGCATTCAAGCTGTGAGCGAGAGATTGGGCTGCTGCACAAATTAGGTTTGCTCTGGAGCCGTCCTTCCTGAGCTAAGACCAAAAAGTGTGAGCTGGAGGCTAGAAAACCGTGAGCTAGCTCACACTAACCCAACTTAGAGGGAACACCGCACGGAACCCACCCGGGATAACCCTAAGTCTTACTTTCCCAGCCCCTCCGCCAGACCACTGTCCACCATCGTTTCGCAGTTCAACTTCCAACCCTCTGTTTCTGCACCGCATTACCCTAACGTCTCTGAGAGGGGGGCAGACAGCGGTGAAGGGCTTCTGGTACAAAGCCAACAGTACAGGATAGCCCTGGCATGGCAGCAGTTTATTCTAGACTCTACTGCCCCACCAAGATGTCCATTCTTCACCACCCTTTCACAGCAGCAGAAGCACCTGACCTGGACAGCCCAGGCGAGCCTGATCTCATCAGATCTCGGAAGCTAAGCAGAGTCAGCCCTGGCTGGTATTTGGATGGGCAACCTGCAGGGAATGCTAGAGGCATGACACCGAGGCAGGCAATGGCAAACCCACCTCTGAAATGTCTCTTGCCTTAAAAAAAAAAGAATCTAGCTCACCACCTAGTGGTGTGGAATGCTAAAAGAGCTAGGACATCAGGGCCCTGTGGGCCAAACTCGATGTTGCTTGGCTCCCCCGGCAGCCACTGGACCGAAGTGTTCGTAAAAGGAGCCTGTAAAACGGAGCTCTTCCACCAGGTCTTCGACTAGGAGCCTGTAAAAGGGCCTGTAAAACGGAGCTCTTCCACCAGGCCTTCGACTAGGAGCCTGTAAGAAGGGTCTGTAAAACGGAGCTCTTCCACCAGGCCTTCGACCAGGAGCCTGTAAGAAGGGCCTGTAAAGCGGAGCTCTTCCACCAGGCCTTCGACTAGGAGCCTGTAAGAAGGGTCTGTAAACGGAACTCTTCCACCAAGCCTTCAACTAGGAGCCTGTAAGAAGGGCCTGTAAAACGGAGCTCTTCCACCAGGCCTTCGACTAGGAGCCTGTAAGAAGGGCCTGTAAAACGGAGCTCTTCCACCAGGCCTTCGACTAGGAGCCTGTAAGAAGGGCCTGTAAAACGGAACTCTTCCACCAAGCCTTCGACCAGGAGCCTGTAAGAAGGGTCTGTAAAACAGAGCTCTTCCACCAGGCCTTCGACTAGGAGCCTGTAAGAAGGGCCTGTAAAACGGAACTCTTCCACCAGGCCTTCGACTAGGAGCCTGTAAGAAGGGCCTGTAAAACGGAACTCTTCCACCAAGCCTTCGACCAGGAGCCTGTAAGAAGGGCCTGTAAAACAGAGCTCTTCCACCAGGCCTTCGACTAGGAGCCTGTAAGAAGGGCCTGTAAAACGGAGCTCTTCCACCAGGCCTTAGACTAGGAGCTTGTAAGAAGGGCCTGTAAAACGGAGCTCTTCCACCAGGCCTTCGACTAGGAGTCTGTAAGAAGGGCCTGTAAAATGGAGCTCTTCCACCAGGCCTTCGACTAGGAGCCTGTAAGAAGGGCCTGTAAAACGGAGCTCTTCCACCAGGCCTTCGACTAGGAGCCTGTAAGAAGGGCCTGTAAAACGGAGCTCTTCCACCAGGCCTTAGACTAGGAACTTGTAAGAAGCGCCTGTAAAACGGAGCTCTTCCACCAGGCCTTAGACTAGGAACCTGTAAAAAGGGCCTGTAAAACGGAGCTCTTCCACCAGGCCTTTGACTAGGAGCCATCGCTAATAACATCAATTACAAACTAACTATGCTGGACACTGATGGGGGCCATTTTTTGGGAACATCTATCATGGCCTTTGGGTTGTTATTGACACCATCACTTTATTTCTATTTTATTCTATTTTATTGCAAACTATGACTTGTTCTGTTTGTTTTAATGTTTTTAATCCTTACTGTAAGCTGGCCTGAGCCTGCCTGTGGTGAGGAGAGCAGGATAAAAACTGAATGAATGAATAAATAAATAAATAAACTTTCTACTGCCAGACAATCTTAGGATCTCCCGGCTGTACTATACACACACTGCCATATGATAATAATAATAATAATAATAATTAGAAACACTGAAAATGATCTACCAGGCTTTTCACAGACGCTGCCGTTGACCTGGTTGATGCACGTGGCTGCCTTCAGCCCTTGATTGCTTGGCTCCGCTAAGTAGCTGCAGAACCCGATGTCACTTGGCTCCCCCGGCAGCCACTGGAGCGAAGTGTTCGTAAAAGGAGACATATCCTCCCAGCACCAGTAAGAGATGTTGATCTTCCTCAGTCCAACCCACGGCGTCAAGGCTTTGGGCTAAAGAGGAGAATGAGTGTCGGACAAAAACAACAACTTTTGTGTTACAGGCAAGCTTCAAAAAAACAACACCTGGGTAGCAAGTGGGTGGCATCGATTGGCAAGGATGCCCTTTCTGTTAAGAAATGCATCTTGCTTATCACGGAATATTTCTCAGGATATTTCTCAAGTTATAAGCAGGGTACAGGCGTGAGACTAGTTGCTGGACAGATGGCACGGGAGACGGGACTGCCTCCCCTCCAGCGAATCATAAAGGTGGAAATGACCATGCAGGCCACCTAGTTAGAACGGATAAAAGAAAGTCCTTCTTCACCCAAAGAGTGATTAACACACATGGAATTCACTGCCACAGGAGGGGGTGGCGGCTACAAGCACAGGCGGCTTCAAGAGGGAATTAGATAAGCATATGGAGCAGAGGCCCATCAGTGGCTATTAGCCACAATGTATAGATAGGGAATCTCCGTCTGGGGCAAGGGGGCTCTGTATTCTTGGTGCTTGGGGGAGGCAACAATGGGAGAGCTTCTAGTGTCCTGGCCCCACTGGTGGACCTTCTGATGGCGCCTGGTATTTTTGGCCACTGTGTGACAGAGTGTTGGACTGGATGGGCCATTGGCCTGATCCAACATTGGCTTCTCTTATGTTCTTATAAAGGGATTGGATAAACACACAGAGCATAGGTCCATCAGTGGCTATTAGGCACAAGGTAGAGATAGGGACTCTGGGTCTGGGGTAACTGATGCTCTGTATTCTTGGTGCTGGGTGGGGGGCAGCAGTGGGAGGGCTTCTAGTGTCCTGGCCCCACTGCTGGACCTCCTGATGGCACCTGGTGTTTTTGGCTACTGTGTGACAGAGTGTTGGACTAGATGGGCCGTTGGCCTGACCCAACATTGGCTTCTCTTAGGTTCTTATGTGCCAAAGACTACGGGGTTAACAATCTCCCTTCTAAGGGCTATCAAAGGTCAACGGCTCCTTCTGCGAAGGAGGCGCGCATATCCATTATGTGCAGCCACCGGTCTCCCTGCCCCGCCACGACCCCCAGAACTCCCCCCGGGCTACTCACCGAGGACTGCGTCTTCTGGAGCTCCTTGATCACAAAGTCCACCTTCTTCTGGCTGGTGAGCGACACCAGAGCCGCGCTGTGACTCCTGCACGCCAGTTTCGCGTTGTCGTAGGTGTCTTTCGTGTTCATGATCCTCAGGCAGGCATTGCTGACCAAGTGCCACGCTGCCCCACAGATGTTCTCTATTTTAAAAGAAAGGTATACAGATGCTGGGCGCTGCAACGTCATTGTGCATTTCATTCTCCTCCTTTTTACTTTGTGCTCGCCGCGGGTTGCCCCGTACCCGAAAGGACCACGGCCTTGAAACCGAATTTAGGCCGTTCAGAAAGAGCATGCGGTGCTTGTGGCCGGGACTGGATCAGATCTCTGCAGGCAGGATTAACCGATATTACTGTGTAAACCGGAGCAAGCCGGTAAACATCTGCTTCTCTGGGCCAAGGAAGAATTGATTTCCAGTGACCAGCTGGGAAACTTGGCCAAAACTGGCTCACTTGAGATCACAAACACCTGACGCTTGAACACCTGAACCTGCCTTATACAGAATCAGAGCCTTCGGTCCATCAAAGTCTTGATAGAATCATAGAATCATAGAATGTTGGAGTTGGAAGGGACCTTGCAGGTCATCTAGTCCAACCCCCTGCACGCTGCAGGAGCAGAGCCGAAAGATAGTCAGTATTGTCTACTTCCAGGGGTGTCGAACTCATTTGTTCTGAGGGCCGGATCTGACATAAATGAGACCTTCTTGGGCCGGGCCAGGTGTGTGTCATAAAATGCAATGCCAGGTAGCAGAGATATAAACTTTATAAAGGACCCAAACACAAAGGGTTGTTTTTTTTACTTAAAATAAAAACACGCTTACAACATTAGCACTCTTACAATATTTTGCTTATTTAACACTGTCAGAGAAGTGACACCTCTTGCTCTGAATTGTTGCATCAAAATGTCTGTGCTGTTGCAATTTTGAGTATGCTGTTCAGGTGTGTGTATCTGTAAGCTGCAAACCTATGAGGATGATGCAGCAGCAGCAGAACTGGAAGAAGAAGAAGAAGACAGCCAGTTCCACTGTGGGCCTGGTAGAAGCCCTTCAGGGGCCTGATCTGGCCCCCCTAGGCTGCATGTTTGACACCCCTGGTCTACTCAGACGGGCAGCGACTCTCCAAGGTCTCAGGCAGAGAGATCGTTCAGACGACCTCCTGCCTGGTCCTTTTCAACTGGAGATGCTGGGGATTGAACCTGGGACCTTCTGCATGCCAAGCAGATGCTCTGCCCCTGAGCCACAGCCCCTCTTTACAGCTCTCCAGGGTCTCAGGCAGAGGTCTTCCACATCACCTACTGTCTGGTCCTTTTCAACTGGAGATGCCGGGGATTGAACCTGGGACCTTCTGCATGCCAAGCAGATGCTCTACCCCTGAGCCACAGCCCCTCTTTACAGCTCTCCAGGGTCTCAGGCAGAGAGGTCATTCCCATCACCTACTGTCTGGTCCTTTTCAACTGGAGATGCCGGGGGTTGAACCTGGGACCTTCTGCATGCCAAGCAGATGCTCTACCCCTGAGCCACAGTGCCTTTTTACAGCTCTCCAGGGTTTCAGGCTGAGGTCTTTCACATCACCTCCTGCCTGGTCCTTTTCAACTGGAGATGCTGGGGGTTGAACCTGGGACCTTCTGCATGCCAAGCAGATGCTCTACCCCTGAGCCACAGTGCCTTTTTACAGCTCTCCAGGGTTTCAGGCTGAGGTCTTTCACATCACCTCCTGCCTGGTCCTTTTCAACTGGAGATGCTGGGGGTTGAACCTGGGACCTTCTGCATGCCAAGCAGATGCTCTACCCCTGAGCCACAGTGCCTTTTTACAGCTCTCCAGGGTTTCAGGCTGAGGTCTTTCACATCACCTCCTGCCTGGTCCTTTTCAACTGGAGATGCTGGGGGTTGAACCTGGGACCTTCTGCATGCCAAGCAGATGCTCTACCCCTGAGCCACAGCCCCTCTTTACAGCTCTCCAGGGTCTCAGGCAGAGGTCTTCCACATCACCTACTGTCTGGTCCTTTTTAACTGGAGATGCCGGGGATTGAACCTGGGACCTTCTGCATGCCGAGCGGATGCTCTACTACTGAGCCACGGCCCCTCTTTACAGCTCTCCAGGGTCTTAGGCAGAGAGGTCATTCCCATCACCTACTGTCTGGTCCTTTTCAACTGGAGATGCCGGGGATTGAACCTGGGACCTTCTGCATGCCAAGCAGATGCTCTACCCCTGAGCCACAGCCCCTCTTTACAGCTCTCCAGGGTCTCAGGCAGAGAGGTCATTCCCATCACCTACTGTCTGGTCCTTTTCAACTGGAGATGCTGGGGGTTGAACCTGGGACCTTCTGCATGCCAAGCAGATGCTCTACCCCTGAGCCACAGCCCCTCTTTACAGCTCTCCAGGGTCTCAGGCAGAGGTCTTCCACATCACCTACTGTCTGGTCCTTTTCAACTGGAGATGCCGGGGATTGAACCTGGGACCTTCTGCATGCCGAGCGGATGCTCTACTACTGAGCCACGGCCCCTCTTTACAGCTCTCCAGGGTCTTAGGCAGAGAGGTCATTCCCATCACCTACTGTCTGGTCCTTTTCAACTGGAGATGCCGGGGATTGAACCTGGGACCTTCTGCATGCCAAGCAGATGCTCTACCCCTGAGCCACAGCCCCTCTTTACAGCTCTCCAGGGTCTCAGGCAGAGAGGTCATTCCTATCACCTACTGTCTGGTCCTTTTCAACTGGAGATGCTGGGGGTTGAACCTGGGACCTTCTGCATGCCAAGCAGATGCTCTACCCCTGAGCCACAGCCCCTCTTTACAGCTCTCCAGGGTCTCAGGCAGAGAGGTCATTCCCATCACCTACTGTCTGGTCCTTTTCAACTGGAGATGCTGGGGGTTGAACCTGGGACCTTCTGCATGCCAAGCAGATGCTCTACCCCTGAGCCACAGCCCCTCTTTACAGCTCTCCAGGGTCTCAGGCAGAGGTCTTCCACATCACCTACTGTCTGGTCCTTTTCAACTGGAGATGCCGGGGATTGAACCTGGGACCTTCTGCATGCCAAGCAGATGCTCTACCCCTGAGCCACAGCCCCTCTTTACAGCTCTCCAGGGTCTCAGGCAGAGAGGTCATTCCCATCACCTACTGTCTGGTCCTTTTCAACTGGAGATGCTGGGGGTTGAACCTGGGACCTTCTGCATGCCAAGCAGATGCTCTACCCCTGAGCCACAGCCCCTCTTTACAGCTCTCCAGGGTCTCAGGCAGAGAGGTCATTCCCATCACCTACTGTCTGGTCCTTTTCAACTGGAGATGCTGGGGGTTGAACCTGGGACCTTCTGCATGCCAAGCAGATGCTCTACCCCTGAGCCACAGCCCCTCTTTACAGCTCTCCAGGGTCTCAGGCAGAGGTCTTCCACATCACCTACTGTCTGGTCCTTTTCAACTGGAGATGCCGGGGATTGAACCTGGGACCTTCTGCATGCCAAGCGGATGCTCTACTACTGAGCCACGGCCCGTCCTCTCTGGCACATGTCATTTGAAGGACCATCTCCTTCCATATGTCCCTGTGGGCCAAGTACAGTCAACAGGCAGCAACCTGTTGGCTCTCCCACCCCTTAGGATGGCCCAACTGGTATCAACCAGAGCCTGGGCCTTTTCCATCCTGGCTCCGGCTCAGCTGAAGGGGCTCCCTGAAGAGGTGAGGGGTGGTCCTCTCTTTGGAGGTTTTCAGGAGGCAGTTCAAGGCCCACCTGTTTGCTGGGGCTCTGGGGGGAGGCTTGAATCACCAGGCATCTTTTCGGGGGGGAGGCAGAAGAGATTTGGGGTTGGCTAATGTGTTTAACTATTATTGTAAGCCGCCTTGATACAAAGGCTTTAATAGGTAAAGGTAAAGGTTCCCTTGCTCGAAAGCCAGTCGAATCAGACTCTAGGGTTGCGGTGCTCATCTCCGTTTCCAAGCCGAAGAGCCAGCGCTGTCCGAAGACGTTTCCATGGTCATGTGGCCGGCATGACTAAACACCAAGGCGCACGGAACGCTGTTACCTTCCCACCGAAGTGGTACCTATTTATCTAGTTGCAATTTCTTGCTTTCGAACTGCTAGGTTGGCAGGAGCTGGAACTAGAGACGGGAGCTCACCCCGTCATGCGGCACTCTCGGGTCTTGAACTGCTGAACTACTGACCTTCCACAGCCTGCAGTTCAGCGTCTTAACCACTTGAGCCACCGCAGCTCCTAAGGCTTTAATAGACAAATATAAATAAATAAACGTACCCATCAGGCTAACTAAACAATGAGGGGTAGGTTTTAAATAAGTTGGGGGGAACTGACGTCAGTTGTGGAAGCAAGCCATACTTGGGGAAGGGGTAGCAGCAGCAGCAGCGAGGGGCCTGGGCTAGATGGAGATTGTGGGGCCTTGGTAGGAGGAATATAAGAACATAAGAGAAGCCAATGTTGAATCAGGCCAATGGCCCATCTAGTCCAACACTCTGTCACACAGCGGCCAAAATATACCAGGTGCCATCAGGAGGTCCAGCAGTGGGGCCAGGAGACTAGAAGCCCTCCCACTGCTGCCTCCTCTAGCACCAAGAATAGAGTGCATCACCTGCCCCAGACTGAGAGTTCCCATCTATAGGTAAAAGGTAAAGGTTCCCTTGCTCGAAAGCCAGTCGAATCCGACTCTAGGGTTGCGGTGCTCATCTCCGTTTCAAAGCCGAAGAGCCAGCGCTGTCCGAAGACGTTTCCGTGGTCATGTGGCTGGCATGACTAAACACCAAGGCGCACGGAACGCTGTTACCTTCCCACTGAAGTGGTACCTATTTTACTTGCAATTTCTTGATTTCGAACTGCTAGGTTGGCAGGAGCTGGAACTAGAGACGGGAGCTCACCCCATCATGCGGCACTCACGGGTCTTGAACTGCTGAACTACTGACCTTCCACAGCCTGCAGTTCAGCGTCTTAACCACTTGAGCACCGCAGCTCCATCTATACCCTGTGGCTAATAGCCACTGATGGACTTCTGCTCCATATGTTTATCTAATTCCCTCTTGAAACTGTCCATGCTTGTAGCTGCCACCACCTCCTGTGGCAGTGAATTCCATGTGTTCATCTCTCTTTGGGTGAAGAAGGACTTCCTTTTATCTGTTCTAACCCGACTGCTCAGCAATTTCATGGAGTGCCCACGAGTTCTTGTATTGTGAGAAAGGGAGAAAAGGACTTCTTTCTCAACCTGCTCTATCCCATTCATAATCTTATAAACCTCGATCATGTCATCCCTCAGCCGTCGTTTCTCCAAGCTAAAGAGCCCCAAGTGCTTTAACCATTCTTCCTAGGGAAAGTGTTCCAACCCCTTTATCATTCTAGTTGCCCTTCTCTGCACTTTTCCCAGTGCTATAATATCCTTTTTGAGATGATGTGACCAGAACTGTACACAGTATTCCAAATGAGGTCACACCAATGATTTATACAGGGGCATGATGATACTGGCTGATTTGTTTTCAGTTCCCTTCCTAATAATCCCCAGAAGTCAGGGGGGCAGCCCCCAAAATATCCCACTGTAGCTACGGGCCTGCCTCAGTCC
This sequence comes from Gekko gecko, assembly GCA_029375565.1. Lineage (NCBI taxonomy): Eukaryota > Metazoa > Chordata > Lepidosauria > Squamata > Gekkonidae > Gekko > Gekko gecko. The sequence goes on along the minus strand of JAPDNY010000010.1, from coordinate 122,160,213 downwards.
CATCTAGCAATAGATATGCCTCATCTCGCCCCACAGTAGATTATGCCCCTGCACATAAAAAAAAGAGGAAGGAGAGGGCACCAAGTTTCCAATCCGTCAGTAAACACACTCTGAACCAATGAGCCTGCAGTGTGATGTGACGGCGAAGAAGGCTAATGCAATCTTAGGATGCATTAACAGAAGCATTGTGTCCAGATCACGGGAGGTGGTTGTTCTGCTCTATTCTGCTATGATCAGGCCTCACTGTGTCCAGTTTTGGGCACCACGTTTTAGGAAGGATGTCGACAAGCTCAAGCGCGCCCAGAAGAGGGCGACCAGGATGGTGAGAGGGTTGGAATCCAAGTCTTCTGAGGAAAGGCTGAAAGAGTTGGGTACGTTTAGCCTGGGAAAGAGAAGGCTTAGAGGGGACATGATTGCAGTCTTCAAGTATCTGAAGGGCTGTCGTGTAGAATGATGGAGCAGGTCTATTCTCTCTTGCTCCGGATTGCAAGACTAGATCGAATGGGTGGAAATTACAAGGGAGTCGATACCGGCTAGATATCAGGAGAAACTTCCTAAGAGTGGTTGAGCAGTGGAACAGGCTGCCTCGGGAGGTGGTGGATGCTCCTTCGCTGGAAGTTTTCAGGCGGAGGCTGGGTGACCATCTTCCGGGTATGTCATGGGGCTGTCTTTCGGCTGTGCTCCTGCAGAGCGCAGGGGGCTGGACTAGATGACCTGCAAGGTCCCTTCCAACTCTAACATTCTATGATTCTAGGAGAAACAGGAAGGAAACACGATCGCATGTTTTATTGACTTCATGCCCGGCTATGCATTATGCTTTTTTCCCCGTCCCGTTATATAAAGGCAGCCGTGTTGATTGTTGAGGCTCCTGAAAGTGCCCCGCAGAGAGAGGGGCAGAAAGAGCTGGAGAGACGCGTCGGCGCGGAAGCACACAGCGGAGGCCGCGGCGCCACTGCCTTTCTCCACCAGCCTATTGTTTCGTCCCCCTTCTCTCCGGATCTCTAGGGACAACAGAGCTACTGAAGGAGGGAGAAGATAACCAGAAGTAAACAATGGCAGGACAGGCGGGCAGAATTGGCTTCCCAGGGCGTCTGCCTACAATCCGCCCCAGCTTTCTCTGCCGGTCTCTGGAGGAATTCAGTCGGCGGCGGCTTCGCGCGGGATGAATGCGACGCTGCGGCCGGGCCCTCCGACGCCGCAGCCTTACAAATAGATTTCAAAGCACAGCGTGTCGGAATACATTATTTACGGCTTTGTCAGGCAAACGGTTTCGCTTGCAAGGTTTGGGGGGGGAGGGTTGGCGGCAAACGTTTTGGGGACGGGGAGGGGTGGGAACGACACGGCGAAGGCGACGCTCCGTGCGAGCACACGGGGAAGGTGCGGAAGCTTGTCTTACAACGTTGTGTTTCGGAACTGGAGAGATAAATGCCCACCTTCTGTGAAGCCAAGGACTGAAAACGGCAGAACTCTATCAATATTTGAACGCTAGGTGTACAGACGAGCCTTGTGTATGGACTTATTTTCAGATACTTGGAAATCTTTTATGGAAACTCCTGTGTAGATCTGTGTAGATCACGGTTGCTATATTTTTTTGTTTCCACTCTCTGTGTAACGTTTCACACCCATCCCTTTTCCCCTTTCTTCTTGTAATTAGTTACTGGATTTTGAGGTCCCCCCCCCATTCTTTTTTCCAAGGTTTTTTTTTTGCAAATAATAATAATTATTGTTGTTTTTGTTGTTGTTTTTGCTGCTGCTTTTGTTGTTATTTTTATTTATTATCATCATCATCATCATCATCATCATCATCATCATCATCATTATTTAAGTCATAAAGGTAAAGGCAAAGATTTCCCTTGCTCAAAAGCCAGTCGAATCCGACTCTAGGGAGGCGGTGCTCATCTTCGTTTCCAAGCCAAAGAGCTGGCGCTGTCCGAAGACGTTTCTGTGGTCAGGTGGCCGGCATGACTAGACGCCGAGGCTCTCGGAACGCTGTTACCTTCCCACCAAAGCGGTACCTATTTATCTACTTGCAATTTCTTGCTTTCGAACTGCTAGGTTGGCAAGGAGCTGGGGCCAGAGACAGGATTTCACTCCATCACGTGGCACTCGGGTCTCGAACTGCCGAACTACTGACCTTCCAGTCTGCAGTTCAGTGTCTTAACCTCTGAGCCCCCACAGCTGCTATTTAAGTTGTACCCCACTCTATCCCACAAGTGGGCTCAGGGCAGCTTACAACATAAGATACACAAAACAATAAAAGCAGTAAAACCGATAAAACAACAGATGGCACATTAAAACAATTATGAACAAGAACCCACACCTTATATCATGTGGACAAAAAGATCCAGTGCCCAAGAAATGTTCTCCAAAACAGCAGGGCACAGGGAAGGAGTCGTGAACCGGGAAAGCCAGAATGGTTGAACGTCCATTGCCTCAACCAAGGAGGAGGAGGAGGAGATTGTATTTATCCCCCGCCCTTCACTACCCAAGGGAGTCTCAGAGCAGCTTACAAACTCCCTTCCCTTCCCCTCCCCACAACAGACACCCTTGTGAGGTAGGCAGGGCTGAGAGAGCTCTTGACAGAAACTGCTCTTTTTTCAAGGACAGCTCTTATCAGAACTGTGGCTTGCCCAAGGTCATCCAGCCAGGTGCCAGTGGAGGAGTGGGGAATCAAACCCGGTTCTCCCAGATTAGAGTCCGCGCACTTAACCACTGCACCAAACTGGCTCTCTACACCAGACTGGCTCTCAAAACCAAAAGCCTGGCGGAACAGCTCCACTTTACAGGCCCTGCAGAACTCTAGGATAGGCCCTGCGGAACTCTAGGATAGGTCCTATAGAACTCTAAGACAGGCCCTGCGGAACTCTAAGACAGGCCCTGCAGAACTCTAAGATAGGCCCTGCGGAACTCTAAGACAGGCCCTGCAGAACTCTAGGATAGGCCCTGCGGAACTCTAAGATAGGCCCTGCGGAACTCTAGGATAGGCCCTGCGGAACTCTAGGATAGGCCCTGCGGAACTCTAAGACAGGCCCTGCGGAACTCTAAGACAGGCCCTGCGGAACTCTAAGATAGGCCCTGCGGAACTCTAGGATAGGCCCTGCGGAACTCTAAGATAGGCCCTGCGGAACTCTAGGACAGGCCCTGCAGAACTCTAAGACAGGCCCTGCAGAACTCTAAGACAGGCCCTGCGGAACTCTAAGACAGGCCCTGCGGAACTCTAAGACAGGCCCTGCGGAACTCTGCAGGGCCCTGATCTTGGGCAGGGGCGCGTTCCGCCAGGTTGGGGCCGGGGCGGAAAAAGCCCTCGCCCTGATTGAAGCTAAACGGACGTCCCTCAGGTCGGGGGTCACTGGGAGGTGCCGATCGGAAGGGCGCGGAGATCTCCGGGGCTCATGCGGGGAGAGGTGGTCCCCCGCAGGTGTGATTAAAAGACAGAAACCCACCGGGCAAGGCGATGCACTCCTGATTCCGGCCCTCCCACTGGCAGTTCTGGTCCAGCGTGCAGCTCTTGCAACTCGTCTTCTTGTTGCAGACGTACGCCGGGTTATCCTTGGAGCAATTGACGTAGTCGGTGACGGGGGTCTGAAAAAGACGCGCCGACAAGTTAGGCCTTCCCCCTTCGACGGCAGGCATGAAAAGACTCCGCAAAGGAGGCAACGGTGGGGAAGAGGACCTGCGATGCCAGGTCCAGCACAGGCACCAAAAAGTCATGGAGTCATAGAATCACAGAGTCGGAAGGGACCTCCAGGGTCATCTAGTCCAACCCCCCTGCACAATGCAGGAAATTCACAAATACCGCCCCCCCACACATACCCCAGTGAACCCTGTTCCATGCCCAGAAGATGACACAAACCTTCCAAGATCCCTGGCCAAACTGGCCTGGGGAAAAATGGCTTCCTGACCAGTGTTCCCTCTAAGCTGAGTTGGTGTGAGCTAGCTCACAGTTTCTTAGCCTCTGGCTCACAGATTCTTGCCTCAGCTCAGGAAGGATGACTCCAGAGCAAACTAATATATGCAGTAGCCAGATCACTTACTCACAACTTTAATGCCATTAGCTCACAAAGCAGAATTTTAGCTCACAAGACTCCACAGCTTAGAGGGAACATTGTTCCTGACCCCAAAGTGGCAATCGGCATTTCCCTGGTCTCTCTCCCCCCAGCTGCCAAATCAACGCAGCACGATGCCCGTTCAAGCACCTGTGCTTAGCTCAGTCTTCAGATACACTACGCGGGTGGGCCAGGCAGAGAAGCCTGTGGCCTTTCCCCAGGATGGGCAGGAATACGGAAGTGGCTGCACACCCCCAAGGCAGTGGTACCCAACCTTTCTGGCATGGTGACCCGCAAGCCCAAATTCACCTGGTGTGGGGGCTCAATGATTTTTGGTGTCCTAGGCGATCTATGACCTGGGCAACCCATCTAGCCCGGCATTCCCATTTTACCAACCGGATGTTTTTGAGAAACCCACAAACGTCACATAAAGGATGCGGCTGCCCCAACTATGAACCCCAGAAGCAAGTGACATGACGACATCCACAGCCTTTGCATACGGAGGTTAACATAAGAACATCAGAGAAGCCCATGTTGGATCAGGCCAATGGCCCATCTAGTCCAACACTCTGGGTCACACAGTGGCCAAAAATACCAGGGGCCATCAGGAGGTCCAGCAGTGGGGCCAGGACGCTAGAAGCCCTCCCACTGTTGCCCCCCCCCCAAGCACCAAGAATAGAGTGCATCCCTTGCCCTAGACTGAGAGTTCCTATCTATACCCTGTGGCTAATAGCCACTGATGGACCTCTGCTCCATATGTTTATCTAGTTCCCTCTTGAAGCTCTCTGTGCTTGTAGCTGCCACCACCTCCTGTGGCAGTGAATTCCATATGTTAATCACTCTTTGGGTGAAGAAGTACTTCCTTTTATCTGTTCTAACCCGACTGCTCAGCAATTTCATAGAGTGCCCACGAGTTCTTGTCTTGTGAGAAAGGGAGAAAAGGACTTCTTTCTCAACCTGCTCAATCCCATTCATAATCTTATAAACCTCGATCATGTCACCCCTCAGCCGTCGTTTCTCCAAGCTAAAGAGCCCCCAAGCGTTTTAACCTTTCTGTTATGTTCCAGCCTCTGACCGCCCCCTCCTTCTCCGTCAATCCCTCTAATTCCCGCTAAGATTCTAAGAAACTCACTCCAGGAACTCCAGGTAGCCATCATGAACTTAATTAGTGGGATCTAGCACGTATTAGGGAATTGTCATTCTTTTAATACTGCTTTGAATGTCTTATTATATGATTAAATGTTTTTGCTGATTTTATGTAAGCCGTCCTGAGCCGGCCTAGGCTGGGGGGTGGGTGGGGGGAGCAGGGCGTAACTTTGAACAATAAATAAATAAATAAAACCATCAGGACTACTGTTCCCTCTCAGCTGAGTTAGTGTGAACCTAGTTCACAGCTTTTTTAGCCTCCGGCTCACACGTTTTTGTCTTCGCCCGGGAAGGAGGGCTCCAGAGCAAACTAATTGAAGAAGCAGCCAAACGGCTCGCTCACAGCTTTAATGCCAGGAGCTCACAAAGTAGAATTTTTGCTCACAAGACTCCACAGCTTAGAGGGAACATTGATCAGGGCAAAGTTTTACCTGATCAACACGTACATACAAATAAATAAATAAAACTGTGTTAAAAAAAGGAATAAGAACATAAGAGAAGCCAATGTTGAATCAGGCCAACGGCCCATCTAGTCCAACACTCTGTCACACCGCGGCCAAAATATACCAGGTGCCATCAGGAGGTCCAGCAGTGGGGCCAGGACACTAGAAGCCCTCCCACTGCTGCCCCCACCCCCAGCACCAAGAAGAGAGTGCATCACCTGCCCCAGACTGAGAGTTCCCATCTATACCCTGTGGCTAATAGCCACTGGTGGACTTCTGCTCCATATGTTTATCTAATTTCCTCTTGAAACTGTCCATGCTTGCAGCTGCCACGACCTCCTGTGGCAGTGAATTCCATATGTTAATCACTCTTTGGGTGAAGAGGTACTTCCTTTTATCTGTTCTAACCCGACTGCTCAGCAATTTCATGGAATGCCCACGAATTCTTGTATTGTGAGAAAGGGAGAAAAGGACTTCTTTCTCAACCTGCTCTATCCCATGCATAATCTTATAAACCTCGATCATGTCACCCCTCAGTTGTTGTTTCTCCAAGCTAAAGAGCCCCAAGCGTTTTAACCTTTCTTCATAGGGAAGGTGTTCCAACCCTTTTATCATCCTAGTTGCCCCTCTCTGCACTTTTTCCAATGCTATAATATCCTTTTTGAGATGTGGTGACCAGAACTGTACACACTATTCCAAATGAGGTCGCACCAATGATTTATACAGGAAGTAGCATGTTTTTATTTTAAGTAAAAAAAAAAAGACACGACCCTTTGTGGTTTGTGTCCTTTATAAAGTTTATATCTCCGCTGCCTGGCATTACCTTTTATGACACACACGTGGCCCGGCCCGACAAGGTCTCATTTATGTCAGATCCTGCCCTCGTAACAAATGAGTTCGAATTAAGAGGTGCGGTGTTGGTGGAAATTGCCATCGAGCCACCTCACGGGGTTTTCGAGGCAAGAGACAAGCAGAGTTAGATAAACATCTGGAGCAGAGGTCCACCAGAGTCTCTTAGCCACAGGGTATAGATAGGAACTCTCAGTCTGGGGCAGGTGATGCACTCTATTCTTGGTGCTTGGGGTGGGGGGCAGCAGTGGGAGGGGCTTCTGGTGTCCTGGCCCCACTGCTGGACCTCCTGATGGCCCCTGGTATATTTTGGCCACTGTGTGACAAGAGTGTTGGACAAGATGGGCCATTGGCCTGATCCAACATTGGCTTCTCTTATGTTCTTATGTCTGGGGCAAGGGATGCTCTGTATTCTTGGTGCCCGGGGGGGTCCAACAGTGGGAGGGCTTCTAGTGTCCTGGCCCCAATGGTGGACCTCCTGGTATTTTTGGCCACAGTATGACCCAGAGTGTTGGACTAGATGGCCCATTAGTCTGATCCAACATTGGCTTCTCTTATGTTCTTATGTTCAGAGGTGGTTTTCCTTGGGGGTCTCCCATCTAAGTACTAACCAGGGCCGAGCCTGCTTAGCTTCTCAGATCTGATGAGATTGGTCTGGCCTGGGCCATACAGGTCAAGGCAAGAGACGAACAGAGGTGGTCTCCCATTGCCTGCCTCTGCAGAGCAACCCTGCTCTTCCTCGGTGGTCTCCCATCCAAGTACTAACCAGGGCCGACCCTGCTTAGCTTCTGGGATCTGACAAGACCCAGCTAGCCAAGTTAGGGCACAGCGCTTAATAGCTTTCGAACATCATCCTGCCCATCTCTCGACTAGATTCTACTGAACCTGGAGACGTCTGTAGAACCTCTTTATTCTTCTGCTCTTCTCATGCCAGCCTCTCCTCCCTCTCCTGGGACCTTCGCCGCTGAGCTAAGGAAACACGAACTGAACCCGAGGAGCCCACTCAACAGAACAATGACTCTGACTGTCCTGATCGAGACAGCTGCAGGGACCAAGAAGAGAAGGCGGATGCGGGCACAGGAAGCTTCCAGAGGGGACTGGAGAAACGGATGGAGCAGACGTCCATCAGTAGCTATGAGCCACAAGGTATATAGATGGAACACTCTGTCTGGGACAAGCGATGCTCTGTCTTCTTGGTGCTTGGGGGGAGTGCAACAGTGGGAGGGCTTCTGGTGTCCTGGCCCCACTGCTGGACCTCCTGATGGCCCCTGGTATTTCTGGCCACTGTGTGACACAGAGTGTTGGACTGGATGGGCCATTGGCCTGATCCAACAGGGCTTCTCTGTATTCTTGGTGCTTGGCAGGCAACAGTGGGAGGGCTTCAGGAGTTCTGGCCCCACTGGTGGACGTCTTGAAGGCACCTGGGGTTTGGCCACTGTGTGACACAGAGTGTTGGACTGGATGGGCCATTGGTCTGATCCAACATGGCTTCCCTTATGTCCTTATGTCTGGGGCAGTGATGCTCTGTCTTCTTGGTGCTTGGGGGGGACAACAGTGGGAAGGCTTCTGGAATTCTGGCCCCACTGGTGGACCTTCTGATGGCCCCTGGGTTTTGGCCACTGTGTGACAAGAGTGTTGGAATGGATGGGCCATTGGTCTGATCCAACACAGGTCAACTTACGACCTTATGTCTGGGGCAGTGATGCTCTGTATTCCTGCTGCTTGGGGGGCAACAGTGGGGGGACTTCTGGAGTTCTGGCCCCACTGCTGGACCTCCTAATGGCACCTGGGTTTTGGCCACTGTGTGACACAGAGTATTGGAATGGATGGGACATTGGTCTGATCCAACACGGCTTCTCTTATGTTTTTATGTCGGGGGCAAATGATGCTCTGTATTCCTGCTGCTTCAGGGGCAACAGTAGGGGGGCTTCTAGAGTTCTGGCCCCACTGGTGGACCTCCTGATGGCATCTGGGTTTTGGCCACTGTAAAACACAAAGCGTTGGACTGGATTGGCCATTGGCCTGATCCAACATTGGCTTCTCTTATAGTCTTATACCTGGGGCAGTGATGCTCTGTATTCTTGCTGCTTGGGGGGCAACAGTGTGGGGGGGCTTCTGGAGTTCTGGCCCTGCTGGTGGACCTCCTGATGGCACCTGGTATTTTTGGCCACTGTGTGAAAGAGTGTTGGACTGGATGGGCCATTGGCCTGATCCAACATTGGATTCTCTTATGTTCTTATAGCTAGGAACTCTCCGTCTGGGGCAAGGGATGCTCTGTCTTCTTGGTGCTCGGGGGGGGGGGCAACAGTGGGAGGGCTTCTAGTGTCCTGGCCCCACTGGTGGACCTCCTGATGGCACCTGGGTTTTGCTCACTGTGTGACAGAGTGTTGGAATGGATGGTCCATTAGTCTGATCCAACACGGCTTCTCTTATGACCTTATGTCTGGGGCAGTGATGCTCTGTATCCTTGGTGCTTGGGGTGGGCAACAGTGGAGTTCTGGCCCTGCTGGTGGACCTCCTGATAGCACCTGGTTTTTGGCCACTGTGTGACCCAGAATGTTGGACTGGATGGGCCACTGGCCTAATCCAACATGGCTTCTCTGATGTTCTGGTGCTCTTAAGGACTGCAAGACCTGACAGAAGAGTGGGAGGGGTAGGCGTCTTTGAGGCGGGGAGTGGAAAAGGTTACCTGGTCTTCCGAGCAGTTGCTGTTCCTTGAGATGCACTGGTCGGTGCACCAGTGGCAGCGGTTGGTGTTTGCCGTGCAGCTGTGGCAGTCTGTGATCTGGTCACACTTCTCTTGGTCTGCAACTAGTAAAGGAGAAAAAAATAACCTGCATGACCAAATGCCAGCATTTCCCAAAAGAGCCCTAAGAGGTCTGTTGGCTCACAGCATACCATTAGGGGCAAGCGACGGGTGCCCTTGTGTTATACAAATAGAATCCCAGTAAAAAAATATAAAGTCAAAATGAGGAGGAAGGTCTTCATGTTTTCATTGCAATCCAGACACCCGAAAACAGTTAGGCCCAACTGGCCTATCAAAAATCGACTGCTTTCTGAACACAATCAGGGAGTACATGAAATTTTAGACTTGAAAGGACATAGCCATGAAGATAAACATTCAAAAAGCATAATTGGTTACAAAGGACCGTGCACCATTTGAGTAAGAGTACACTTATTGGTCAAATATGGGGGGAAAGGTGTGGTTAAGTAAACACTTAATATCTTAAGTGTTTACTTAACCTCACCTGAATAATATCGGCCAAGGAGTCTTTATACCCAAACAAAGGTGTTTTTTTTTTCTGATACGAAGCTAAAATCCTTTTCGACCCAGACGCTGCAAAGTTTTACCCGAAACGACTAAAAACCGCAAACTCTGTGCCTGTCTTCTATACCTTCCATATCTTCTATGTTGTTTTCTTGTCTGCTATTTATTTATTATTTCAATGTATACCCCGCCCTCCCCGCAAGCAAGCTCAGGGCGGCTTACACGAGTTGGTACCCTGTACCATAAAAACCATCTACAAAATTTAAAACAACTTACATCCACCAACGTTAAGCATTAAAAGCGATCCAACAATTAACAATTAAAGTGCTAGTGGATGGTCATCTTTGATGGCAATCTCTGAATGATTCAGATGGCGTACAGACAATTGTCACCGGCTTGGTGATCTTCGGCTTGGGGCGGTAGTATAACGCAATCCCCCCCCAGATCAGAGCCGACCCAAAACCACAGATGTTGGTGGTGGTGGTGTGGCGACTCCTAATGAAAAGCCTGGCGGAAGAGCTCTGTCTTGCAGGCCCTGCGGAACTGTGAAGAGGTCCCGCAGGGCCCCCGATCACTTCCAAGAGCTTGTTCCACCAGTGTAGAGCTGCCACTGAGAAGGCTAGAAAAATAACCTGTAAGAGAAAGTCCTACCATTTAGTAGGCCTTCCAACACATCCTAAAAAAAATCTGACTTAGGAGAAAAGATCTATAGAACCAGAAAAGTATGAATAATCAGAAAGGTAAAAAAAATACTTTATCTTCCCATTCGTACTACACTTGTTTTCAAGGAACGGAGGGCTACCCTGCGTGAAGCTGCAGAAGGAGACTCATAAGCAGTGTTCCCTCTAATCTGAGCTAGTGTGAGCTAGCTCGCAGTTTTTTAGCCTCCGGCTCACACATTTTTTTTTAAAAAAAAACATTTTATTATAGGATATGTTTCACATAGTTAAAATTCCGTCTTATAAATATCACATACCTTTTTTTCTTTTCTCCCCACTCCCCCCAGTACAAGGCTTCCCGCAATGCTCTTACCCCCTTATAAACTCTATTATCTAATTACCATTCACAAAATATGTCATTTCCGTTATCAAATCAGGTAACATTTCAGCAATCTTATCGTTCTTTTTCTTGTTTTCTCCTTAATAACTGTCGAAGCAAATCAATCTATTTTTAAGATCCCAGTTTTTCTCGAGATAGTCTTTAAAATCTTTCCATTCTTCAAAAAATGCTTCATCTTCTTTCGTTATTAAGCTTTCTTGTCATTTTGTCCATTTCAGCCATAAAAAGCATCTTCTTAATCCATTCCCATGTTTCAGGAATCTTTTCTTGTTTCCAGAATGGCGGCTCACACAGTTTTGTCTTAGCTCAGGAAGGAGGGCTCCAGAGCAAACTAATTTATACAGTAGCCTAATCGCTTGCTCACAGCTTTAATGCCCAGTAGCTCACAAAGCAGAATTTTTGCTCACATGACTCCACCGCTTAGAGGGAGCCTTGCTCATAAGGTCAAAAGCCTCCCCCCATACTAAGCTGCCCGCCTTGGGGTGGGAGAACGGGGCCCACTGCCTCAGCTGGGCAGCAGTGGGGAGGGTGGCATGCTCCTCCCGAGCGGCTACCAATCCTCTTGGGTGGCGAATAGGATTGCCAAGTGAACCTTAAGTAATAGCGGGGGGAGGGGAGGGGGGCAGCCCAGGGCTCTTCCTGAGAGTCCTCTCGCAGCACCGTTTATCATGCTGGGCACGTCGCCGGGCGATGCTCTGGTAATCGCCCTAAAAACTCTATGGTACCATAGAGTTTTCAGGGTGATTGCTAGATCACTGCCCGGCGATGTGCCCGGCATGATGATGTCACTTCCGGGCTACATCATTGCACCGGGCACATCGGCCTGATCTGGCCACTTCGGGGGTGGGGTTCCCCTTCCGGCCGGATCCGTACCGGCGGACTGGGTGCCCTTTTAGCGGGGAATCCCCCCCCCGGGGGGACTTGGCAGCCCGAGTGGCAAATTCCATGCAGGGACCAACACACTGATGACCGGCAGCAGCTGGGGTGAGAAACGACGGCTGAAGGGTGACATGATTGAGGTTTATAAGATTATGAATGGGATTGAGCAGGTTGAGAAAGAAGTCCTTTTCTCCCCTTCTCATGATACAAGAACTCCTTGTGGGCACTCCATGAAATTGCTGAGCAGTCGGGTTGGAACGGAGAAAAGGAAGTCCTTCTTCACCCAAAGAGTGATTAACAGATGGAATTCACTGCCACAGGAGGTGGTGGCAGCTACAAGCATGGACAGTTTCAAGAGGGAATTAGATGAACATCTGGAGCAGAAGTCCATCAGTGGCTATTAGCCACAGGGTATAGATGGGAACTCTCAGTCTGGGGCAGGTGATGTACTCTATTCTTGGTGCTGGAGGGGGCAGCAGTGGGAGGGCTTCTGGCGTCCTGGCCCCACTGCTGGACCTCCTGATGGCACCTGGTATATTTTGGCCACTGTGTGACACAGAGTGTTGGACTGGATGGGCCGTTGGCCTGATTCAACATTGGCTTCTCTTATGTTCTCATGTTCTTATGGATATGCTCGTTGCTGCAAAGTTCAGGCCCCGAACCACCACTGGTCACCTGGGCAAGAATCCACACGGGGCCTGCCGTTCCGGTGACTGGTGACAGCTTGGGAACAGTGGTCTTAAGGGGCTAGGGCTCCTGTCCCGGGCCCTGCCCTTCTCCACCAATCAGCTGGCCAGTGGAGGGGACTTTCTGGCAACAGAGCAGGCCTAGCCCGGCATCTCAGTGATGTTTGCCAGCAACGCAGCAGTATCACTTCCGGTGCATAGGGGAAGTGGCATCCTCCGCAATGCAGGACACTCAAGTATTTGGACAAAGTAGAGCTTTTGCCCAAAATGCCACAGCATCATCCCTGGAAGTGACGTCACCACATGGCTGAGATGCTGGGCTGGGCCTCCCCGCTGCTATGAAGTCCCCACATCTTCCCTCCGTTGATCTGTGGCAACCCTATGTGAGGTTATGGGTGAGGGGACATGGGGGGAGCTTGTCCCAGGTTCCGTGCCACCGCCGGGACAGCCCCGCTGCCATACGAAAAGGAAATTCCTCCGTGTCTTAAACTACTACGTCCTCAAGCGGAATTATAGGCTATGCAGCAACATCGCTACGGCATCGTAGGTGAGATTTTCGCTTCCGATTCGGGGGTGGGTTTGTTCCCCCTTTGGTATGGAGAATCATTCCATCATGCTCTGTTGAGAATGGATGAGTGGGCGTCAACGTGGCAAATGGGGTTCAATGTGGCCAAGTGCAAAGTGATGCACATTGGAGCCAAAAATCCTAAATATAAATACACGTTGATGGGGTCTGAACTGGCAGAGACGGACCAAGAGAGAGATCTTGGAGTCCTAGTGGATAACTCGCTGAAAATGTCTAGACAATGTGTAGCTGCAATAAAGAAGGCCAACGCTATGCTGGGGATTATTAGGAAGGGAATTGAAAACAAATCAGCCAGTATCATCATGCCCCTGTATAAATCATTGGTGCGACCTCATTTGGAATACTGTGTACAGTTCTGGTTGCCACATCTCAAAAAGGATATTATAGCATTGGAAAAAGTGCAGAGAAGGGCAACTAGAATGATAAAAGGGTTGGAACACCTTCCCTATGAAGAAAGGTTAAAATGCTTGGGGCTCTTTAGCTTGGAGAAACGACGGCTGAGGGGTGACATGATTGAGGTTTATAAGATTATGAATGGGATTGAGCAGGTTGAGAAAGAAGTCCTTTTCTCCCTTTCTCACAATACAAGAACTCACGGGCACTCCATGAAATGGCTGAGCAGTCGGGTTAGAACAGATAAAAGGAAGTCCTTCTTCACCCAAAGAGTGATTAACACATGGAATTCACTGCCACAGGAGGTGGTGGCAGCTGCAAGCATGGACAGTTTCAAGAGGGAATTAGATCAACATATGGAGCAGAAGTCCATCAGTGGCTATTAGCCACAGGGTATAGATGGGAACTCTCAGTCTGGGGCAGGTGATGCACTCTATTCCTGGTGCTGGAGGGGGCAGCAGTGGGAGGGCTGCTCGTGTCCTAGCCCCACTGCTGGACCTCCTGATGGCACCTGGTATATTTTGGCCGCTGTGTGACAGAGTGTTGGACTAGATGGGCCATTGGCCTGATTCAACATTGGCTTCTCTTATGTTCTTATGTTCTTATGTTCTCCCTCACGGGAAGTTTTCAAGCAGAGGCTGGACGACCACCTTTCGGGTGTGTTGTAGGGCTCTCTTTCGGCTGTGCTCCTGCAGAGTGCAGGGGGTTGGACTAGATGACCTGCAAGGTCCCTCCCGACTCTAACATTCTGTGATTCTATGTGAGCGAGATTCCCGTCTGCAGGCCCGAAATGGCACAGACCTAGCACAGGTTGACCACCTCTATGAGAACAGGGCCCAAGTGTCCCTTGCATTTTTTTTTTTTAAAAGCCAGCCATTTGTTAAACTGAGAAACTGCAGAGGCCGTTCAAAAAAGCATTTTAAACTTGCCTGTTCCCAATACAGCCTCTCTCTGCTTTCCTCTTATTTATTTCTTAAAACTTTTACACCCCGCCTCTCCTTTTGGCTCATAAGGTGGCTTATAAGTAGCTACTAAAAATTACAGATTAAAACCGAATTAAAGGCCCACATATATCCCCCACACACACACACCAAAAATGAGATGTTCAGTGGTGCCTTGCACAGCGCATGATGCTCCACATGTTGCCTTGTGCACTTCTTCCCCGTCGGGGTGCGATGCTTGCACAGCTAATTGATTAGATCAATCTATTAAAAAGCTCCCACTGTGAGTGCAAGTTTATTGGGTAGCGGATATTAAAAACGCCGTGCTTATTTTTAATAACGAGCACTTACGAAAACCGCAGGTAGCAAGTTCCCTCCTAGAGCTTTATTTTAGGCAAGGTGGAAGAAGAAGAAGGAGGAGAGGAGGAGAGAGGAGAGAGAGGATGAAGAAGAAGGAGAAGAGGATGAGGAGGAAGAAGAAGGAGGAGGAGAAGAGAGGAGGAGGAGGAGAGAGAAGGAGGAGGAGGAGGAGGAGAGAGAAGGAGAGAGAGAAGGAGAGAGAGAAGGAGAAGAGAGAGAGGAGAAGGAGGAGGAGAAGGAGAGAGGAGGAGGAGGAGGAGGAGGAGGAGAAGGAGAGAGGAGGAGGAGGAGGAGGAGGAGAGAGAGAGGAGAGAGAGGAGAGAGAGGATGAGAGAGAGAGAGAAGGAGAGAGGAGGGAGGAGGGAGAGAGAGAGAGAGAGAGAGAGGAGGAGAGAGGAGAAGAGAGAGAGAAGAGAGAAGAGAGAGGAGGAGGAGGAGGAGGAGGAGGAGATTGGATTTATACCCCGCCCTTCACTACCCAAAGGAGTCTCAGAGCGGCTTACGATCCCTTCCCCTTCCCTCCCCACAATAGACACCCTGTGAGGTAGGTGGGGGCTGAGAGCGCTCATTTGAGAACTGCCCTTAAGAAAACAGCTGTAAGAGAACTTGTGACTGACCCAAAGTCACTCCAGCAGCCGCATGTGGAGGAAAGGGGAATCAAACCAAGTTCTCCCAGATTAGAGTCCATGCACTTAACCACTACACCAAATTGGTGGTGGTGGTGGTGGTGGTTGTGGTGGGAGGAGGAGGAGGAGGAGGAGGAAGAGGAAGAGGAAGAGGAAGAGGAAGAGGAAGAGAGAAGAAGAAGAAGAAGAAGAAGAAGAAGAA
The DNA here is from genome assembly GCA_029375565.1 of Gekko gecko. Taxonomy (NCBI): domain Eukaryota; kingdom Metazoa; phylum Chordata; class Lepidosauria; order Squamata; family Gekkonidae; genus Gekko; species Gekko gecko. Next base: position 122,144,729 of record JAPDNY010000010.1, on the reverse strand, counting down.
GAAGAAGAAGAAGAAGAAGAAGAAGAGGAGGAGGAGGAGGAGGAGGAGGAGGAGGAGGAGGAGGAGGAGATTGGATTTATACCCCACCTTTCACTGCCCGAAGGAGTCTCAGAGCGGCTGACAAACTCCTTTCCCTTCCCCTCCCCACAACAGACACCCTGTGAGGTAGGTGGGGCTGAGAGAGCTCTGACTGAGAACTGCTCTTTTCCAAGAACAGCTCTTATCAGAACTTGTGACTGACCCAAGGTCACATCAGCAGGTGCAAGTGGAGGAGTGGGGAATCAAACCCGGTTCTCCCAGATTAGAGTCTGCGCTCTTAACCACTACACCAAACTACATGAACATGTGCAATAAATAAAGGAAGTACGTCAAAGAGATGTCCCTCTTTCTCACTTCCAGGAAGGAAATGCCTCAATTACCGAGATCCCCGACAAGCTGCCCATCAATGCCTTCCCTGGCGCCCAATCTTTAGAAAGTGGGCGGGGCCAGGTTGGCCTTTTACCCGGCACAGGCTTCTGATAGGTCACTGGAGACTGGCTTGGCTGTGCAGATTTTTGAAAAAGTGTTGCTTCTGTAGCAGCTGACACACCACAGCACAAGAATCTTCAATGCATGGCTGAAAGTAAGCCGCGGCAGCCATTGTATGACCAGCTCGACCTCCTGAGGCGGCCCTTTCCGGCAGCCATTTTGTGGGCGCGTCCACCGTGCTGTGTCAGAACTCCAAAGGTGCCCAGGCAACCACAAAGGTTGGAGGCGCCCTGGCTATGAGACCCTGTAGTTGGATCCAAACCAAATGGGCACTTTCTACCAGTCACCCCTTCTTGTCACGTGGGAAAGGAATTTTGTGGAAATCACCGGGCTGCAGGAAAGGCCGGGGAGTTTCATTCCGCTGACGGGAAATTTAGCACGGACCCACCCAGTGTTCCCACTAAGCTGAGTTGGTGTGAGCTAGCTCACAGATTTTTAGCTTTCAGCTCACCCATTTTTGTCTCAGCTCAGGAAGGGATGGGGCTCCAGAGCGAACTAATTTATGCAGCGGCCAAAATCTCTCGCTCACAGCTTTAATGCCAGGAGCTCACAAAGCAGAATTTTTGAACATAAGAACCTAAGAACATAAGAGAAGCCAATGTTGAATCAGGCCAATGGCCCATCTAGTCCAACACTCTGTCACACAGCGGCCAAAATATACCAGGTGCTATCAGGAGGTCCAGCAGTGGGGCCGGGACACCAGAAGCCCTCCCACTGCTGCCCCCCCCCAGCACCAAGAATAGAGTGCATCACCTGCCCCAGACCGAGAGTTCCCATCTATACCCTGTGGCTAATAGCCACTGATGGACTTCTGCTCCCTATGTTTATCTAATTCCCTCTTGAAACTGTCCATGCTTGTAGCTGCCACCACCTCCTGTGGCAGTGAATTCCATGTGTTAATCACTCTTTGGGTGAAGAAGGACTTCCTCTTATCTGTTCTAACCCGACTGCTCAGCAATTTCATGGAGTGCCCACAAGTTCTTGTATTGTATTTGCTCACATGATTCCATAGCTTAAAGGGAACATTGGACCCAACCCAACATCTGTAGGTATTCTCGCTCCCTTTAGAACTGCTTTTGTTGTTGTTTACAAAGACTGACTTACTCAAAGAATTAACGCTAATATAATCAGTTAAAGGTTTCTTTCCTGAGGTGGCAGCCGTGGTGTATCTGAAACCATTTCCCTGCGTTAACAAAGCTCTTCCAATAAAATACATTTTGCCTTCCTTTGTAGGAAAGGTACGCCACGCTTCCAATGATAAGACAGCGCCCCTTCTTTAGAGGCCCTCTCCAACGCCAGAGCAGTGTTCCCTCTAAGCTGAGTTAGTGTGAGTGAGCTGACAGCTTTTTTAGCCTCCGGCTCACAGATTTTTGTCTTCGCTCAGGAAAGGACGGCTCCAGAGCAAACTAATTCATGCAGCAGCCAAATCGCTCGCTCACAACTTGAATACCCATAGCTCACAAAGTAGAATTTTTGCTCACAGGACTCACAGCTTAGAGGGAGCATTGCTCCAGTTGTTCCGGGTGGTGAAAACCAGGGAGGAGTCTGAGGCACTCCAAAGGGATCTGTCGAGGATGGGTGAGTGGGTGTCAACGTGGCAAATGGGGTTCAATGTGGCCAAGTGCAAAGTGATGCACATTGGAGCCAAAAATCCTAAATATAAATACACGTTGATGGGGTCTGAACTGGCAGAGATGGACCAAGAGAGAGATCTTGGAGTCGTAGTGGATAACTCGCTGAAAATGTCTAGACAGTGTGTAGCTGCAATAAAGAAGGCCAACGCTATGCTGGGGGTTATTAGGAAGGGAATTGAAAACAAATCAGCCAGTATCATCATGCCCCTGTATAAATCATTGGTGTGACCTCATTTGGAATACTGTGTACAGTTCTGGTCACCACATCTCAAAAAGGATATTATAGCATTGAAAAAAGTGCAGAGAAGGGCAACTAGAATGATAAAAGGGTTGGAACACCTTCCCTATGAAGAAAGGTTAAAATGCTTGGGGCTCTTTAGCTTGGAGAAACGACGGCTGAGGGGTGACATGATCGAGGTTTATAAGATTATGAATGGGATTGAGCAGGTTGAGAAAGAAGTACTTTTCTCCCTTTCTCACAATACAAGAACTCGTGGGCACTCCATGAAATTGCTGAGCAGTCGGGTTAGAACAGATAAAAAGAAATACTTCTTCACCCAAAGAGTGATTAACATATGGAATTCACTGCCACAGGAGGTGGTGGCAGCTACAAGCATGGACAGTTTCAAGAGGGAATTGGAGAAACATCTGGAGCAGAGGTCCATCAGTGGCTATTAGCCACAGGGTATAGATGGGAACTCTCAGTCTGGGGCAGGTGATGCACTCTATTCTTGGTGCTGGAGGGGGCAGCTGTGGGAGGGCTTCTGGTGTCCTGGCCCCACTGCTGGACCTCCTGATGGCACCTGGTATATTTTGGCCTCTGTGTGACACAGAGTGTTGGACTAGATGGGCCATTGGCCTGATTCAACATTGGCTTCTCTTATGTTCTTATTCCTTTTTTAACAGTTTTATTTATTTATTTATTATCGCATTTCTACCCCACCCTCCCCGCAAGCGGGCTCAGGGTGGCCTACAATAGGGGCACCATGTGCCAACAGATAAAACAGCCTAAAAACAAGACGAAACCATCACCATTAAAATGCTCGGTGGTTACGCTCAGAAACTAACAGGATGAAATCACATGAACAAGATGGACTCCCCCAACTCTTACATATCCATAAGGGGTTAAAACCCATAGTTGTTACTCGGCCCCATCCAGTTTGAGTCCAGCGGCACCTTTAAGATCAACAAAGTTTTATTCTGGATATCAGCCTTCGGGGGCAGGCTGTAGAAGTGTGCATGCGCTCAAAAGCTGAACACCCAGAATTCAACTCTGCTGGTTTTAAAGGTGCCCACTGGGCTCAAACTTTGTTCTGTTGCTTCAGACCAACATGAATCTATCTTCGTGGAAGTGTGAGGACATTGTTTCTATAGGAGAGGCCCGTACTTTCCCGTATCACAACTGGCCAGCTTGTCCGGCATCGTGTGTGGGGGAAGTAGGAGGGCCTTGTCTCTACAGAAGAGGCCTGCATAGATATGTGTCTCTCCATGGAAGGCCATGTGTCGAAAGGGAGAGGACAAAGTGAGAGAGATAGGAGGGATCAGAGGGCAGCTCCCACGTTAAGACAAAGAGAGGCATCCCAGTCAAGGAGATAACACTTTTACGCACTCAGATATCTTCAGGCAGACAGGACGGCATTATCTCCCACTGAGGGCCCTCCCCTCCCTACACCTCACCCTTTCCGGGCTCCAACCCCCAATTCTCCGGGACTTTCCCGGCCCAGAGTTGGCAACCCTAAACACGGGTCCGTAGCTACAGTGGAGCACTGGAGATCCGCCCCCTCAAATGTCAGGCACGCCCCACAACAGCTGCTGCCCCTTCCCCCCTCCTGCGACATTAAAAGGGCCCTCCAGCTGATCGGCGGAGCACGTGGCCCGCGGATCCGCCGGAGAGCCCTTTAAAGTTTGTGGCCGCCCCTCTCCCCCCCTCCAAGATTTAAAGGGGCCTTCCAGCGGATCAGCAGAGGTGAGAGAGAGGGGCGGCTACTAGCTGCATGCCTTCCCCTGAACTCCAGAGTGGCAAATTCGCTGCTTGGGAGTTCAAGCGCAGGCAGCTCCCGCTTGAAAAACAGCATCCAAATTGCCGCTTGGAGTTCAGGGGAAGGCATGCCACCGCCCCTCCCCTCTCTTCTCTCCCTCCCTCCTCCCCCTCCCCAGCTGTTCCACAAAATTGCCCTTCCGCGCCACAATTTCTGGCTACGGGGCTGCCTAAACAACAGACAGTCAATGGACCACTTCTGACCAGCACGCCAAGCCTTCCAAGATCTCAGTCCCAGGAAATGATCTTGCTTAAGCCATGGTGATATCCCCAAGAGCGTGAAACAGAACCGTGGAATGAGACAGCCTTATAGGTTCTCCCGGGGCCAAATGATGGGAGATGAAAGAGGAAACTGATTTTTCCTCTTTACATCGGGACCACACAGCTTAGCATTCACACAAGAATAAAAGAACATGAAAGACACGGCAGACTTGGCCAGCCTGAAAAATCAGCCGTGGCTGAACATAGCCTAACCCAAACAGGACACAGTATCTTGTTCCAAGACACTGAAAGGCTGGACAACACTTCCAATTACCATGTCAGATTACACAGGGGAAGCCATTGAAATTCATAAACATAAACACAATTTCAACAGGAAAGAAGAGAGTTTAAAAATAAACAGGGCATGGTTTCCTGTCCTGAAAAACACAAAAGGCTCTGCAGCTGGCAATAGCACTACAAGATAAGTTTCAATAGCCATTCCACACACAAAAGAACCTCCTCAGGAAACAGGAAACCTCCTCGGAAAACAATCCATAGACAAAAGAACCTCCTCAGGAAAGCTCCTCCATTAGCATGTTCATAGCCTGGAGAACCACTACAAGATAATGACTCAGCCCTACCCCACCTTCCAGGGTAGATATAAATACCTGCCTACCATTTTTCTGCTCAGCTTGACACAGAGAGTACTCCATCTTTCTGTGTTATACCTCTGAGGATGCCAGTCACAGCCGCTGGCGAAACGTCAGGTCCTACAATGCCAAGACCACGGCCAGACAAGATCTATAGCAACTAATGAACTCTGGCCGTGAAAGCCTTCGACAACATTGCATTGTGAAGAAAGCTAATGCAATCTTAGGATGCATTAGCAGAAGCCTTGTGTCCAGATCACGGGAGGTGGTCGTTCCGCTGTATTCTGCTATGGTCAGGCCCCACCTGGAGTACTGTGTCCAGTTTTGGGCACCACATTTTCGGAAGGATGTTGACAAACTCGAGCGGGTCCAGAGGAGGGCGACCAGGATGGTGAGAGGGTTGGAGTCCAAGTCTTATGAGGAAAGGCTGAGGGAGTTGGGTATGTTTAGCCTGGGAAAGAGAAGGTTTAGAGGGGACACGATTGCAGTCTTCAAGTATTTGAAGGGCTGTCATGTAAAAGATGGAGCGGATCTATTCTCTCTTGCTCCGGATTGCAAGACTAGATCTAATGGGTGGAAATTACAAGGGAGTCGGTACCGGCTTAATATCAGGAGAAACTTCCTGACTGTCAGAGTGGTTGAGCAGTGGAACAGTCTGCCTCGGGAGGTGGTGGATGCTCCTTCGCTGGACATTTTCAAGAGGAGACTGGACAACCATCTTTTGGGTATGTTGTAGGTATGTAGGGGTTTCGGCTACGCTCCTGCAGAGTGCAGGAGGTTGGACTAGATGGCCTGCAAGGTCCCTTCCAACTCTAACATTCTATGATTCTATGATTCTATGAACATAATGAAAGAGGAAACTTTAGAATTCGGGGGCAAACCAAATCATCTCTCATCTTCTGTGCCAGAGAGCACCGCCTTGGGATTTGCATGCACACACGAACGTCTGAGCTCAAGTACGCTCCAGTATGTACTTGGTCAGTCAAACACTCCTTCTTATCATAGGCTTACTATCAGAGGCTCAGAGGCAGAGCATCTGTGTGGCGCGCAGAAGGTCCCGGGTTCGATCCCCGGCGTTTCCATTTAGAAAGGGCCAGGCAATACACAAAAATGGCAGAACTTCAGAATAATGTCCAAGTGGTACAAAACTCCCCAACGAATACCACACATCTCAAGTAACTCAGACCCTTTGTGTTGGAGGGGATGCAAAGAAGTAGGCAGTTACATACATTGCTGGTACGATTGCCCTGTAGTAGCATCCTTCTGGGACAAAATAATAGAAGAAATAAGGATCATAACTGAACGTGAGATAGATAAATCCCCGGAAGCACTACTTCTAAACCTCAGAGAGGAAACCGCCCTATCCACTACACAAAGGAAAAGAAACAGCTGATTATTATTGGCAGCCAAAACCACAATAGCATCTACATGGAAACCCACAAACAATCTAAACGTCACCCTCTGGTATAAAAAAAACTTTGGAACATATACGTAATGGGGAAAACCTCAGACACTCTGAAACGAAACAAATCTAAAGCTGAACACGATGATATTACGAGTTTACGGTCTCCCATATTAGCACATCTAACCACTAAAGGAACAATGCCTGATGTCATAAATACTCTTCACCTCCTTTAGTAATCTCGAAAGGTATTATAGACATACTGTACGGAAAGCGTGTAATGGAAAGTATCACGCTTTAGACCTTTTAGATTAGACTCTAAGCTCTCCTGTCATGAGCTTTGACTTGTAAGACATTGGAAAACAGCATCCTTAGACTAGACTACATAGAGCTATATTTACTTGTATGTATAAAATAATATATGCAGGCTATATGTACACGCCTATCCTGTTGTTAGGAGCTGCGGTGGCTCAAGTGGTTAAGACGCTGAACTGCAGGCTGTGGAAGGTCGGTAGTTCAGCAGTTCGAGACCTGGGTGCTGCATGACGGGGTGAGCTCCCGTCTCTGGTTCCAGCTCCTGCCAAAGTAGCAGTTCGAAAGCAAGAAACTGCAAGTAGATAAATAGGTACCACTTCGGTGGGAAGGTAACAGTGTTCCGTGCGCCTCGGCGTCGAGTCATGCCGGCCACATGACCACGGAAACATCTTCGGACAGCGCTGGCTCGTCGGCTTTGAAACGGAGATGAGCACCGCAACCCTAGAGTAAGATTCGACTGGCTTTCGAGCAAGGGAACCTTTACCTTTACCTATCCTGTTCTTAATCTTATTGTTAATGTAAAATAAATAAAACCATTGGGGGGGGAGGGGAGGACCAGGCAGCCGGTCACGGGAAGGACCCCGACTTGAGACCCTGGAGAGCTGCCACCAGTCTGGGTAGATAATACTGACTATGATAGACCAGCGGTCCGAGTAAGTATAAGGCAACGTCATATCCTCAGCAGGGAAGCGTACGCGGCACCTACCTGACGGGGAAGGGCATTCCTCGATTATCTTTTGTTGCTGGTACTTTGTGGCCGTTCCCCACGGGAGGCACTGCTGGACGGAGCTGTTCCACACGCACCGGATCCCGGGGCCTGCCTGCCAGCAGGCGGTTTCATTGCTGTACGCCTCACAGCTCTCCGGCGTGTACCTCACGATGTCGCTCAACAGCAGGCTGTTGAAGCCCCCGAATATGTACATGACGCTGACCAAAAGGAAGAAAAGAAGAATGAGTAGATCTGTGGGTTATGGGTTACTCAAGATACGCAGCACCCGGATCGAGATGGCCTCGGTTCGCCCGATCTCGTCAGATCATGGAAGCTGAGCAGGGTCGGCCCTGGTTAGTTTGGGAATGGGAGACCATCGAGGAAGTCCTTCTTCACCTAAAAGGTAAGGAACACGTGGAATCCACTACCGCAGGAAGTGGGGGCAGCTACAAGCATAGACAGCTTCAAGATGGGACTGGATCAGGCCCGTAGCCAGGATTTTTAATTCGGGGGGGGCCTTTAAATAGGTCAGGGGGCACCCCCTGCACACACCCCCAAGGGAGCGGCTAGGCTGGATGGGAAGTTGGGGGGCCTTGGCGGTAAGTCAGGGGGCGGGCCCCGAGATGCCCCGCTGTAGCTACGGGCGTGGATTAGATAAACATATGGGGCAAAGGTCCATCAGTGGCTCTTAATCACAAGGTATAGATTGAATACCATTTTGGGGGCAGTGATGCTCTGTATTCTGAATTCAGTGGCTGTTAGCCACAAGGTATAGATGAAATACTATGTCTAGGGCAGTGATGCTCGGTATTCTCGGTGCTTGGCGGCAACAGTGGGAGGTATTCTAGAGTTCTGGCCCCACTGCTGGACCTCCTGATGGCGCCTGGGTTTTGGCCGCTGTGTGACACAGAGTGTTGGAGTGGATGGGCCATTGGCCTGATCCAACATGGCTTCTCTGTATTCTTGGTGCTTGGGGGGCAACAGTGGGAGGGCTTCTGGATTTCTGACCCCGCTGGTGGACCTCCTGATGGCCCCTGGGTTTTGGCCACTGTGTGACACAGAGTTGGACTCGATGGGCCATTGGCTTGAGCCAACATGGCTTTTCTTACGTTCTTAAGCCCAGGGTTGCTCTGCAGAGACAGGCGATGGCAAACCACCTCTGTTCATCTCTTGCCCTGACCTGAATGGCCCAGGCTGGCCCGATCTCATAAGATCTCAGAAGCTAAGCATGGTTGGCCCTGGTCAGCACTTGGATGGGAGACCAACAAGGAAGTCCAGGGTTGCTACACAGAGGCAGGCCATGGCAAACCCACCTCTGTTCATCTCTTGCCTTGAAAACCCTATTAGGGCCTCCCTAAAAGAAGCTGCAACTTTGACAGTACTGTCTACCACTGAGGTATGCAGCAGAGGCTACGTGTCGCTGACTCGCCCCCACTGATTCTTCGGAAATGCTTAGCCAGGCGCAGAAGAAGAAGAAGAAGAAGAAGAAGAAGAAGAAGAAGAAGAAGAAGAAGAAGAAGAAGAAGAAGAAGAAGAAGAAGAAGATGATGACGACATTGGATTTATACCCCACCTTTCACTCGTGAGTTAGGCGGGGCTGAGAGAGCTCTTGACAGAAACTGCTCTTGAGAGAACAGCTCTGAGAGAATTGTAACAGAGGAAGAAGAAGAAAAAGAAGAGGAGGAGGAGATAATTGGATTTATACCCCACCCTTCACTACCCAAGGGAGTCTCAGAGCGGCTTACAAACTCCTTTTCCTTCCCCGCCCCACAACAGACGCCCCGTGAGAGAGGTGGGGCTGAGAGAGCTCTTGACAGAAACTGCTCTTGAAGAGGAGAAGGAGGAGAAAGAGGAGGAGGAGGAGGAGATTGGATTTATACCCCACCCTTCACTACCCAAGGGAGTCTCAGAGCGGCTTACAAACTCCCTTCTCTGCCCCACAACAGACACCTCATGAGGTAGGCGGGGCTGAGAGAGCTCTGACAGAAACTGCTCTTGAGAGAACAGCTCTGAGGGAACTGTGACAGAGGAAGAAGAAGAAGAAGAGGAAGAAGAGAAGAGGAGGAAGAGGAGGAGGAGGAGGAGGAGGAGGAGGAAGGAGGAAGAAGAAGAAGAAGAAGAAGAAGAAGAAGAAGAAGAAGAAGAAGAAGAAGAAGAAGAAGAAGAAGAAGAAGAAGAAGAAGAAGAAGAAGAAGAAGAAGAAGAAGAAGAAATTGGATTTATACTTCGCCCTTCACTCGGAGTCTCAGAACGGCTTACAAACTCCTTTTCCTCCTCCTCCCCACAACAGACACCCCGTGAGGTAGGCGGGGCTGAGAGAGCTCTTTGGAGAGAACTGGTCCTGAGAGAACAGCTCTGAGAGAATTCATGACTGATCCAAGGTCATCCAGCAGTGGAGGAGTGGGGAATCAAACCCGGTTCTCCCAGATTAGAGAAATTAGGTGGCAGGGAAGGAAGCAGAGGGAGAAGAGTGACTGCAGGGGAGCGAGGAGGAGGGAAATGGCAGATGGAGGGAGAAGAGAACTGGACAAGGAAGGGAAGCAGGGAAAGAGAAGAGGGTGCCGGGCCCCGTAAGGAAGAGGGAAAGAGAAAGCTCAAGACGAGGGACTAGAAGGGGAAAATAAAAGATTCCCCTCCCCAGCGAGGCCTCATGGGATTCCCAGTTGTTATGCATTTATAGAGTGTGTGGATTGGCGCTGAGCAGCCGGAGAATCTCATGATCCTCATGTAATTCTTTGAAATGTATTTCTTTTCTTCATGGCAACCACCTGCAAACCGGGGTCTTCTGAAGTCTTTTAAGAGAGGGAAGGGAAGCTAGCTGGTCCTCAAATAGCGACAGGTGTGAATTCACCATGTGGGGCACTCCTGTCCACGTTCCCCCGGGCTTTACCCAAACAGTCCCGTCCCCCCCCGTACCCCAATTTCTGGCATTTCCATTTGTTATTCCCGGGGCAAACGCTTTACACTGGAGTGCAGAAGGAGCCTTAGGGAACCACAAATAATACTCAGGGGTGCATACTTTACATTAGGGCTCCCTCTAAGCTGAGTTAGTGTGAGCTAGCTCACAGTTTTTTAGCCTCCGGCTCACACATTTTTGCCTTAGCTCAGGAAGGGATGGCTCCAGAGCAGACTAATTTATGCAGCAGCCAAATCGCTCACTCACAGCTTTAATGCCAGTAGCTCACAAAGTAGAAATTTTGCTCACAAGGCTCCACAGCTTAGAGGGAACATTGCTTTACATCAGGGGTCCCCAAATTTTTTGAGCATGCAGACTTCTCTGGAAATCTGACAGAGGGCGGTGGGCGCTGCCCCAAAATGACTGCCACAGGAGGAGAGGAGAGAGGAGAGGAGGAGGAGAGGAGAGGAGAAGGAAGAGGAAGAGGAAGAGGAAGAGGAAGAGGAAGAGGAAGAAGAGAAGAGGAAGAGGAGAGGAGAGGAGAGGAGAGGAGAGGAGAGGAGAGGAGAGGAGGAGAGGAGAGGAGAGGAGAGGAGAGAGAGAAGAGGAGGAGGAGGAGGAGATTGGATTTATACCCCACCCTTCACTACCCAAAGGAGTCTCAGAAGCGGCCTTCAGTCTCCTTTCCCTTCCCCTCCCCACAACAGACACCCTGTGAGGTTGGTGGGGCTGAGAGAGCTCTCTCGAGAACTGCCGTTGGGAGAACAGCTCAGAGAGAACTTGTGACTGACCCAAAGTCACACCAACAGCTGCATGCAGAGGACCGGGGAATCAAACCCGGTTCTCCCAGATTAGAGTCCCTGCTCTTAACCACTACCACCAAACTGGAAGAGCCAACCACGAAATGTCAGGGAGTTAGGTTCTGCATAACTCTGATTGCAGCTCTTCAACATTTTATGCAGAAGCTCTGCCCAACGGGATGGATGCAATTAAAACACTTTCTTGCTCACGCACAAAAAGGCATAATGAAATAGGTAAGGAAAAATTCCCCTGGCAGCATCTGGCAGATCTCCAGTGGCCAGTCAGAAGCTCTGTTGGGCCCACCCCCTCGGTGGGCACCAGGAAACGTGTCAGGGGACGCCGTGGTGGCCATGGGCACCAAGTTGGAGACCTCTGCTTTACAAGATGTATTCGGCGTGCAAACCTCCCATTTTCTTGAGGCACAATTTTGAAAAAAGTGCAGAGACCACGGAATAATTTAGCTGAGCATTGCCTGCACTGAATGACCACCTTAAAGGCCCTGCTGACAGAACTTAAGGAGTATGAAAAGAATGCATGTGTAAAACAAAATTCTAGCAGAACGGATCGAACGAAGGACAGTCGGTTGAAGTCAAGCGCAGTGCAGCAGACAGGAGAAAAGGGTTCACAAAGGGGCTAGCGGTAACAGCAACAAAGGGAAGCAGCGGATCTCTTTCACCCGGGAGAAGATTTAAGACAGAAGCCCTCGGAAAAGCGATAAAAGAGCGGCGTTATGATAGGAGGTACATTAGCCAGCGAATGGGGTGGAAAGAATCGAGTTGGAGACTGTTGTTCGAAGCGAGAGGAGGAGGAAGGCGAAACCCAATGAGCTAAACAATCATGTTTCAAAACTAATAAAAGTGTGTCTGTGCAATTAACCCAGGGAGCTCATTACCAAGGGAGGAGAATAGAAAGAAAATTAGAATCACTGGGATTTAAAAAAAAAAGTGTGCAAAAGGCCAGATTCGAGAAAGGTGAGGCACAGAAGTGCGACACGGGGCCAGGAAATTGAAGAGAAGAGCATCGAAGCTCACATGTCTATGGCTGCGCACACCTGTCTGGCACGGACCGCTAGCGTCTCCATCGAAGACGCTGCAGACGACAGATGTGCGATCTATACAAGAAACCTGCCACGTTTTTAAGCAGCCCTCGAACACTGGGTGAGGACCATCTGGTCGTGCACAGAAGCCGTTCTGGCACCGGCAGGCTCCCGGGAGCAATTCCGCCTTGGAAGTCTCCACAAACTGCTTTGAATGGCCGTCGCGTGGAATGCACTACGCCCTCTAAGCTGAGTCAGTGTGGGCTAGCTCACAGTTTCTTAGCCTCGGGCTCACACATTTTTGTCTTGGCTCAGGAAGGAGCAAACTAATTTATGCAGTAGCCAGATCGCTCGCTCACAACTTTGATGCCCGTAGCTCACAAAAGCAGAATTTTTGCTCACAAGGCTCCACAGCTTAGAGGCAGCATTGGTGGTGGTGCACAGCGGTGCCAAGTCACGGCCAGCTCCAGAGGGTTTTTAAAGGCAAGAGATGAGCCTGCAGTGTGATGCGGCTGCGGAGAAAGCCAATGCAATCTTAGGATGCATTGGCAGAAGCATTCTGTCCAGATCACGGGAGGTGGTCGTCCCGCTCTATTCTGCTACAGTCAGGCCTCACCCGAAGTCCTGTGTCCAGTTTTGGGCACCACATTTTAGGAAGGATGTCGACAAGCTCGAGCGTATCCAGAAGAGGGCGACCAGGATGGTGGGAGGGTTGGAATCCAAGTCTTACGAGGAAAGGCTGAAAGAGTTGGGTCTGTTTAGCCTGGGAAAGAGAAGACTTAGAGGGGACACGATGGCAGTCTTCAAGTATTTGAAGGGCTGTCATGTAGATGATGGAGCAGATCTATTCTCTCTTGCTCCGGATTGAAAGACTAGATCTAACAGGTGGAAATGACAAGGGAGTGGTTACCGGCTAGATATCAGGAGAAACTTCCTCACTGTAAGAGTGGTTGAGCAGTGAAACAGTCTGCCTCGGGAGGTGGTGGATGCTCCTTCCCTGGACATTTTCAAGCAGAGGCTGGATGACCATCTTTCGGGTATGTTGTAGGGCTCTCTTTTGGCTGTGCTCCTGCAGAGTGCAGGGGGTTGGACTAGATGACCTACAAGGCCCCTTCCAACTCTAACCATATGATTCTATGAGATGTTCAGAGAGGCAGTTCGCCATTGCCTGTCTTTGCATAGAGACCCTGGACTTCTTTGGCAGTCTCCTTGTTCAGGTACTGACGGGGGTTGACCTGGCTTAGCTTCTGGAATCTGACAAAATTGGGCTGGCCCAGGCTACCCAGGTCGGAGCAACAACGAAGCGACATCAAATCACAACTGACTAACGGCAACCCCGTCTTTCCCCAAGGAAATGCGCAGATGTCGGCAACACTGGCATCATATTCACAGTTTTGTTCGGAGGAGAAATTTCAGGCACACAGCCAAGTGTGGGGGAGTGCCAGACCAGGATCTGAGAGCCCCGAGTTCAAATCCCCGCTTGGCCACAGGAGCCTGCTGGGTGACCCTGGGCCAGTCCTACACTCTCGGCTTAGCCTACCTTGCAGGGTTCTTTTGAGGATAAAATGGAAGAGAAAGAGAACAATGTAAGCCCCTTTTGGGGTTCCCCACTGAGGTATAAATGAAGCAAGTAACAATAATAAATAGACTCTAGACCTCATCCGACATTTAGAAATTTAGTGGTGGGAAATGCCTGACAAATGAAACAACTTTGGGTTGAAAGAGCTGTCCAGTCGCGGGCGGCCAACTTGCGGTGACCCCACAGAGTTTTCAAAGCAAGAGGTCACCTGCTTCGGCATCACAGCCCTGGATTTCCTTGGTGGCCTCCCGTCCGAGGACCAACCGGGGCCGACCCTGCTTAGCTTCCGAGATCGGATGAGATTGGGCTAGCCTCGGCCATCCAGGCCAGGGTATGATAATTGTATGCCATCGAGTCACAGCCTATAGATTTATTTATATCTTCAACTGATTTATTTATTTATAGCTTCGATTTATGGAGACCCTGTAGAGTTTTCAAGTCGAGAGACGTTCAGAGGAGACTCGGTAAATTGCACTAAGCCTCTGCATCCCAAAGCCAGGGGGCAACATCAGGGGAAGGCCTCGGCCTATCTGCCCCGTTGCTGACCCTCCAGAGGAACTGGTTGGCCACTGTGTGAGACGGGAGGCTGGACTAGATGGACCCTCACTGGTCTGACCCAGCAGGGCTCTTCTGAGGTTCTTCTCAGGGGAAGGCCTCGGCCTCTCTGCCCTGTTGTTGGCCCTCCAGAGGAACTGACTGGCCCCTGTGTGAGATGGGAGGCTAGACTGGATGGACCCTCCCTGGTCTGATCCAGCAGGGCTCTTTCTGATGTTCTTATCAGGGGAAGGCCTTGGCCTCTCTGCCCTGTTGTTGGCCCACCAGAGGAACTGGTTGGCCACTGTGTGAGACGGGAGGCTGGACTGGATGGCCCTCATTGGTCTAACCCAGCAGGGCTCTTCTGATGTTCTTATCAAGGGAAGGCCTCGGCCTCTCTGCTCTGTTGGTGGCCGTCTAGAGGAACTGGGTGGCCCCTGTGTGAGACAGGAGGCTGGACTAGATGGACCTTCACTGGTCTGATCCAGCAGGGCTCTTCTGATGTTCTTATCAGGGGAAGGCCTCAGCCTCCCTGCCCTGTTGTTGGCCCTCCAGAGGAACTGGCTGGCCACTGAGTGAGACAGGAGGCCGGACTAGATGGACCCTCACTGGCCTGGTACAACAGGGCTCTTCTGATGTTCTTATAGGGGAAGGCCTTGGCCTCTCCGCCCTGTTGTTGGCCCTCCAGAGGAATTGGTTGGCCCCTGTGTGAGACAGGATGCTGGACTAGATGGACCCCCACTGGTCTGATCCAGCAAGGCTCTCCTTACATTCTTATCAGGGGAAGGCCTCGGCCTCTCTGCCCTGTTGTTGACCCTCCAGAGGAACTGGCTGGCCACTGAGTGAGACAGGAGGCTGGACTAGATGGACCCTCACTGGCCTGGTACAACAGGGCTCTTCTGATGTTCTTGTAGGGGAAGGCCTTGGCCTCTCCGCCCTGTTGTTGGCCCTCCAGAGGAATTGGTTGGCCCCTGTGTGAGACAGGATGCTGGACTAGATGGACCCTCACTGGTCTGCTCCAGCAGGGCTCATCTTACGTTCTTATCAAGAGAAGGCCTCAGCCTCTCTGCCCTGTTGTTGGCCCTCCAGAGGAACTGGCTGGCCACTGAGTGAGACAGGAGGCTGGACTAGATGGACCCTCACTGGCCTGGTACAACAGGGCTCTTCTGATGTTCTTGTAGGGGAAGGCCTTGGCCTCTCCGCCCTGTTGTTGGCCCTCCAGAGGAATTGGTTGGCCCCTGTGTGAGACAGGATGCTGGACTAGATGGACCCTCACTGGTCTGCTCCAGCAGGGCTCATCTTACATTCTTATCAAGAGAAGGCCTCAGCCTCTCTGCCCTGTTGTTGGCCCTCCAGAGGAACTGGCTGGCCCCTGTTTGAGACAGGATGCTGGACTAGATGGACCCTCACTGGTCTGCTCCAGCAGGGCTCATCTTACATTCTTATCAAGAGAAGGCCTCAGCCTCTCTGCCCTGTTGTTGGCCCTCCAGAGGAACTGGCTGGGCACTGTGTGAGACAGGAGGTTGGACTAGATGGACCACTGGCCTTGTCCAACAGGGCTCTTCTGATGTTCTTGTAGGGAAAGGCCTTGGCCTCTCTGCCCTGTTGTTGGCCCTCCAGAGGACCTAGTTGGCCACTATGTGAGACAGGAGGCTGAACTAGATGGACCCTCACTGGTCTGATCCAGCAGGGCTCTCCTTACATTCTTATCAGGGGAAGGCCTCGGCCTCTCTGCCCTGTTGTAGGCCCTCCAGAGGAACTGGTTGAGGCCACCATGTGAGACGGGATGCTGGACTAGGTGGACCCTCAGTGGTCTGACCCAGCAGGGCTCTTCTGAGGTTCTTATGAGAGCAGAAGCAGCACTGACACAACCAGATATGCCACAACCTCTGCAAGCATCCCTGGAAAATCTCAGCGTCCCCACCATGAAGTCGAACCTGGCAGACAGATGCTTCCCCTTCTCCCCTTCCCCTCAACGCCTTTTGCAAAACTCACCGGAACTCCTTGGTGCACTTACTTGTTGTTCAGCACAGCGGAATGTCCAAACCTGTTGACGTCGTGGGGGAGATCGGGTCGAGGGAGCACAGACCAACGATCGCAAGCTGGAAGGAAAGCGAGCCTCATTTCAGAAAGGTTCTTTTCCCGGCACACTAATGGGCATTTTTAAGGCAGGCAATCTTCTTTGCTTATTTCCATAAGAAAATTTATGGGGATACAGGAACCATGTCAATGAGGAACAGATCTGCTTGCTATTCCAAGAAGCGCATAAATGTTGAAAGTGCTGCAGAATGCACAAGTCCGGGCGCCATTTCTTAAGGACACCCAACATTATGCAACTGCAGGGATTTTGACTCTTCTCCAACATGCCTGCAGCATTATTTTTTTAAAATCAGCCTGACCTCTGGGAAAGACGTTTGGGCACGAGACAGCACTGTTAAATCCAGAACATCCAATGTTCACCCAGTTGCATGCAATGCTCCCCAGATCCTCAAGTTGATTTATTTAGTTCACTGATGTTTTACCATTCTTCCCAATGGGAACTCAAAGCAGCTTACGCAGTTGTTCTCCTGCCCATTTGACCCCCACAACAACCCAGTGAGGTTGAGCCACAGTATGGGATTACTTTTTACTAGAGAAATGTACGGTCTTCTTTGACGAGAGCCATAATGAGAGGGAACTGTACAATCCATCGGAAAAACGGTCACTATTTTTAGAGAGAAAAGACCTCTTGATATAAAGTCAAAAAGCAGTCACCACTCCCTCCATAGTCAAAGATCGGTACTTAGTCAGCTCAGTTCTTTTCTTTAAATTGCCTCCCGAAACAAAATATCTATGTATTTAGCACTACTCAACTAAATAGTATAAGGGCACATTAAAATGTATAATTAAACTGTTTTTTTAGAATGCTACACTTAATGTAGCTCACCAAGTTGACAATGATTATACTGCTCTGTAAAACATTTGAAAATTTTAATAAAAATAACAACAACCCAGCAAGGTGGGTCAGGCTGAAGATGCACAACTGGCTCAAGGCACCAGAAGAAGAAAAAGGAGGAGGAGGAGGAGGAGATTGGATTTATACCCCACCCTTCACTCAGAGTCTCAGAGTGCCTTGCAATCTCCTTTCCCTTCCCCCCCCCCCACAACAGACACCCTGTGAGGTAGGTGGGGCTGAGAGAGGTCTTTCCAGAACTGCCCTTGAGAGAACAGCTCTGAGAGAACTTGCGACCGACCCAAGGTCACCCAGCAGTTGCATGTGGAGGTGTGGGGAATCAAACCCAGTCCTCCCAGATTAGAGTCCGCGCATTTAACCACTACACCAAACAGGCTCCTCTACACTAAACCAGCTCCTCCAGAGGAGGAGGAGATTGGATCTATACCCTGCCCTTCACTTGGGAGTCTCAGAGCGCCTTACAAACTCCTTTCCCTTCCCCTCCCCACAACAGACACCCTGTGAGGTAGGTGGGGCTGAGAGAGCTCTTTCGAGGACTGCTCCCGAACCAAACTGGCTCTAAATAAACCTCCCCAGCTGGGAAACGGTACGGAGGCAAATTCAGGAGCGGATTTAATGTGCTATCTAAAACAGAAGACTGTTTTTTCCTTCTTTCTCCCACTGACCTAATATTGAAGGACACTGTTTGACATCGGCTTTCCTGGATTCACGGGCTAACGTCTGCCCCACTGCTACGAAGAAGCGGAACCAAATGCAAAGCTATCTCAAATAACCAAAACCAACATGCTCGGAAGACAGGGATCAACTCACAATCCTCAAGTTTAATAAATGGGAGTCTTTGCGGCTAATGTCTCAACAGGCTCCCTGTCTAAAAACATCAGGCCTTCCCCTTCCTCATTGTTCAGCATTTTGGGGGTGAGAGGAGAATACACGGCCTGACTTCAGTCCTTTCCAGACATCAGAGCCAGTCTGGCGTAGGGGTTCGGAACACGGACTCTAATCTGGGAGAACCGGGTTTGATTCCCTTGCTTCTCCACATGCAGCTGCTGGTGAGACCTTGGGACAGTTGCAAGTTCTCTCAGAGCTGTTCTCTCAAGGGCAGTCCTCGAAAGAGCTCTCTCAGCTCTGCCTACTAGTGGGAAGGGAAAGGAGATTGTGAGCTGCTCTGAGACTCCTTTGGGTAGTGAAGGGCACAGTATATATCCAATCATGATCACTGCCATCTCCTCCTCCTCTTCCTCCTCTTCTTCATGGGATATGGGGTTAAACTATATTTATAGAGTCCAGTAAGACCACACAGCGTAGCATTCAGACAAGAATAAAAGAACATGAAAGATACTGGGCCAACCTGAAAAATTAGCAGTGGTTGAACATAGCCTAACCCAAACAGGACACAGCATTTGGTTCCAAGACACTGAAAGGCTGGACAACACTTCCAATTACCACGTCAGATTACACAGGGAAGCCACTGAAATTCATAAACATTAACACAACTTCAACAGGAAAGAACAGAGTTTAAAAATGAATAGGGCATGGTTTCCTGTCCTGAAAAACACAAAAGGCTCTACAGCTGACAATAGCACTACAGCTAAGATTAGAGTCTCAATAGCCATTCCACACACAAAAGAACCTCCTCAGGAAACAGGAAACCTCCTCAGGAAACAATCCATAGACAAAAGGACCTCCTCAGGAAAGCTTCTCCATTGGCATGTTCATAGCCTGGAGGACTACTACAAGATAATGACTCAGCCCTACCCCACCTTCCAGGGTAGATATAAATTACCTGCCTACCATTTTTCTTCTCGCCTTGACACAGAGTTTATTAGCATGTTTCACAGCCTGGGGAACTCCTACATGATAATGATTCAGCCCTACCCCACCTTCCTGAGTAGCTATAAATTACCTGCCTACCATTTTTCTGGACACAGAGAGTACTCCATCTTTCTGGACCTTCCAGGCCAGACATCCCAGAAAACCTACAGCAACTTCAGTAAGACCGACCAAGATTTTCAAGGCATAAGCTTTCGAGGGTCAAAACTCCCTTTGTCAGGAACCCCAGAAATCCTGTTGGCCTGTAAGGTTCTACTGGACTCAAATCTAGTTGTTCTTCTGCAGACCAGCACAGCTACTCTCAAAAACTATCATCATGGGGGTTAAAAAGGGGGAACTAGAAAAGGGGAGGGGGGAGAATCAAACTGTTCCAGAACATTCTAGTATTGCGGAGGCAGCGGGAAAATGGATTCCAGGTTCCAAAACCCACAGGAAGATCCGGTTCAGAATCACACCAAACCACTTGTCCTAGCCAGAGCGCAGAAATCCAAAACCACAGGATGAGCCTCCAAATATATGAGGCTGGATTATGGTTTAGAGCGACTTTTATCTTCTGCCTTCAGTGCATCGGGCTTCATAAAGGTTTTGCTGAATTTGTTCTATATTTGTGCTGATGACCTGTGGGAGCTGCCTCAACATTCCTTCCTGTTTCCATAGGCTACAAGCAGCTCGAACTACAGCCTATCAGTTCTGAGATCACATGAGACTACAGTTAACAGAAAAGAACGTTTACAGACCCACTTCAACTCATGGCCATCAGTTCTGGCTCACTAGCTAAAAAGTTTCACAACTCAGAAATGATGGCGAACTTTCGCCAAGATTCCTCAACCCCAGTCTTGCACAATGTCCGAAATGAGTCAGAGAAGCAAAGCCGTCAATTCACTGAATATTCAGAAAAGGGAAATGCTTCTAGGATTCAATCCTATTACAATTAGTGAGCACAATTTGCCGAATATTCGGAAAAGGGGAGAAAAGGGAAATGCTTCTGGGATTCTCTCCTATTACAATTAGTGAGCACAATCTGCCGAATATTCAGAAAAGAGCAGAAAACGGAAATGCTTCTGGGATTCTCTCCTATTACAATTCTTAGTGAGCGCACCTATTTGGTGTTCCATTTCAATGCCTTGCAATGCAACAGAGACCAAAAAAAAGGCCCCAGGGATCAGAGAAAGAACCAAGGAACAAACAAAACTTGTGGGATATGATCACCCATTGCAAACGCCAAGCTTAACTCTAAGGGAACCGGGCCAGGGCCCAAGTGGGGAGGACATAACCCCTCTGGCCCAAGAATGCTTTTAAGTGTTTCCCGTGGTGGCTCATCTTTTGTCCTCTTCTCTTTAATTCCCTCCTTGGGGGAAGGCAAAACATACTATTCATAATTACATTTCAATCTGAGAGCAAAACAGGCTCTTGGCCCCTGCAGGGTTCATGTTTTGTATCCGCACTTAAGTTCAAACCAGCCAGTGCCAGGGAAAGGGGTGATAGAGCGGGTCAGAGAGGGCAGGATTTATGTCAGTGAGTCATACCATAACAGACCACCACTGCACACACACCCCCGGGAAGCGCTATCCCAAAATATGCACCCCAAAACACTCCCAGCCCCTCATTTGCTCAGCTATTCTGTGGCCAACTTTGTGGCAGATGCCGGCCCTTAATTTAACACTTCTGCACCCTCCTTTTCTTCACTGATTCCCTCCTATGGCAAAGATGATTCCTTCCCACCCATACTGTCCCTCTATTCACCCGGTTGCCCAGGATTACATTTCTCGACAGCACACGCTATCGTGATCTCCCTCCCTGTCAAAATCTATCACTATGCATTAACCTGAGAAAACAAAACAATGGAAAGTGAATGAAACAATAATTAAATTTTGAGCAACTTGGTTAAGTTCAAAAAAGGTCCCGGGGGGGGGCTGAGCAGTTTGAGAGGGGCCTCAACTATAATTTAGACTGAGGGTCTCTACCCTGCAGGTTGCTCTAACTGCTAGCAGAGATTCTACCGAGGAAGGGGGGTTTGCGAAGGGATTTTTCAGTTCACTGGGATAGGATTTCATTTCTTGCTGAATTGCTCACTGGACAAATGTACCATTCCAATTTTTGCAAGAAGATCTATGAGGGAACAGCGCCAGAAGACATCAAGGCAAGGGTCTTTTTCTTTCTTTCTTTTCCCTTTTTTTTCAGTTAATCCAGCAAGCTGAGGGTTATGCAGGGCCGCCAAGAAACATATTTTTCTAGATTAGCATGAATACTCGGAACATTTCATTGTCTGCTCTCCCTTCTCCCTCTTTAGCTGGAAATCAGGCTAAGAGGGGGGAAAGCTAATGGCTCTGAAATTGCTAAGAATTATTTCCTGCCTGACCTTTGAATTCAGCCAACTTTAGATTTACAACAAAGGGATCCACAAGAATTTATTATTATGCACCAGGGAAAGAAAGGCTTGCGTTTTTAATACAACATACCCGTTTGCAGAAAAGCAGCTTCAGTATTTTCATACGCATCATAATAGGAGAGGGTGATGCAGTTAACAACAGCATTACCGTGAAGGGCCTCTGATCACTTTCAAGAGATGCTTAGCAGTTTTAAAAGCATGCATTAGTCCAGAAAGACAAGACACTGAAGTTCTCCAGCAGAAAAGGATTAATAAGAGCGATTGCTGCGCTAGGACTTTTGGGCAAAATGAATCGTTCAAGGAGGCTGAGAATTAAGGCAAGGTTTCCATGAAGCAAGAGACTGAGGAAAATAAGATATTGATTTTATTCCTTGTGTGTACAAACCGCTCCCCGTCCTGTTTAAAGCCTAGAAAGCTTACAAACATCGGTTTGTTTAATGCTGCCCTCTTCTGGCCAACCGAAGTATCACAGGTTTATGATCGGAACAAAGTTCGAGTCCAGCTGCACCTTTAAGACCAACAATGTTTTATTCCAGGTATAAGCTTCCATGTGCATGCATCCTTCTTCAGATACATTTCTGATCCGTCAAATTAGGTTCCCCCACAGGCAGCCTTGAAGCATGGCATGAACGAAATGGATAGAGTCACAGCCAACAGATCACAAGCACTGAAAACAAGAAGCTGTGATATGAAACACAAAAAAACTTAATGTGAAATATCTCAATAAAGTATTTTCTAGAATAAGCGAAGTCACGTTTTCTTAAATATTTATCTTGTCACGACACTTTCCTATATAAGAATTTTTGCCAAAATGTTTATCTTGTCATAACACTTTCATATATGTAGACAATAAATCCAAGTATAAATATTCCTATGCAATAAATGAAATCTATTCAAACCAAAAGATCCAGTCCAGAAAAAGTCCAGACCAAGTTATAATAAAGTACCAGTCCAAAAGGTATCCAGTCCTGGAAGGCGTTCAGTCCTGGGACGAGATATCTGGACTATTCTTAGCTCGTTTCTTGTATTATAACCTTTCTTCAGCCGAAATTCACTAGTGGACTGATATGAGAGGTCAGGAGAAATCCCATATTCACAACATTGTAAGTAGACTTTCACGTGGCCTTTGTTGAGCCTGGTGTTTTGCATCATCTATTAAGACTAGTGGATATCCCCTTGTGTTTGTAGGGGATATCCACTAGCCTTAACAGATGAAGCAAAACATCGGACTCAGCAAAGACCACGTGAAGATCTATTTGCAATCTGGTGAATATGAGATTTTCCCCTGACCTCTCATATCAGTCCACTAATGAATTTCGGCTGAATAAAAGTTATAATACCAGAAACGAGCTAAGAATAATCCGGATACCTCGTCCCAAGATTCAACACCTTTGCCTAGGATGGACACCTTCCAGGATTCGACAGCTTTTGGACTGATACTTTAATATTACTTGGACTGGACTCTTTCTGGACTGGATCTTTTGGTTTGAATATATTTCATTTATTGTACAGGGATACTTATACTTGGATTTATTGCCTACATATATGTAAGTGTTATGACAAGATAAGTGTTTTGCAAAAATTATTTTATATGAAAGTATGACAAGATCAATATTTAGATAGGAAAACGAGACTTTTCACTTATTCTAGAAAATATTTTACTGAGACATTCCACATTAAAGTTTTTTTGCATTCATATCACAGCTTCTTGTTCTCAGTGCTTTTCAATCATGGCATGGCACAGAAGACAGAAGCAGGCAGGCAAGAAGCACACGAGTGTGCCAGAACTGTCCAGACTGTTCTTTCAAGGCTTAGGAAGGAAATGTATAACCCAGGTCATGTTTCACAACAGCTATCCATCTCACCCTTCTTGGCAAGTACAGCAAATGGTTTCCTTTTGGCGGGAACTATCTCTGATCTGCATGACCTCTTGCTGCATTTTATGGCTCTCTTCCCTGGGAATGCAAGCGGCTGTCAGAGTCCCAGGAACTGCCTAGCGAGCTTCAAAGCACCTTACATCTCCTGATCACGAGAACCTGATCACCCGTACCAACCAGGACAAGCTGGAGTGTCTCCCAGCACAAAGGTCTGGCCCTCTCACATGCAGGGTGCCATGTCAAGCAGGCCACTCTCACCAAAGCAGATCCAATTAGCCCTGAAATTGACTAGCAACCCACCCAACCAAGGGGCTCATCCCTGGATATGGTTTTTCAAGGATAACCCTTACTGTCATTCTTCCTGCTTTCCCGGCTTTCTGCAAAATATGCAAAACTAAACTACGCAAGAGGGCTTTTCTACACAGGCAACGATTCACACAGTTACTCGGATAAATTATTAGGGACTGCAGTCTATACTACTGCGTGTAGCTTACTAAAACTAGGATCCCAATATGTCATTTTTGCATCATTTAACGTGTCACGCTGACACACCTTGGCTTCAGTTCTGTTTTTTAGATTTCTGATTGGTTCCACGACCCTTAGTTTATCGTAGTGTTTACTGAATGTCCCCTCCTGTTGATTGTATTGACTCTGCTGTATCTGCTGTAACCCGTCTTGAGTTCCAGCAAGAAAGGCGGACTACAAATAACATAAAAAGAAAAGTTCTCAGACAAGAGTGCCATCACATTCAGGTGGGTAGCCATGTCGGTCTGAAGCAACAGAACAAGTTTGAGCCCAGTGGCACCTTTAAGAATGACAAAAGTTTCATCCCGAGTATAAGCGAGAACTGTGCAGTCGTCACTACACATCACTCGGTTCTCGCTTACACCCAGAACTAAACTTTGTTGATCTTAAAGGTGCCACTGGACTCAACCTTTTGCTCTCACATCTGTTTGTTAACCCTTTTATTATCTGTATGTTAATTTGCTGCCCTCCACAGGTCTTACCAACTTCTTCAATTCAGTCTCAGCTATACTTATCGCTCAGTTACTTCTGCATCTTTAATTAGCCCTTCCTGGCAACTAACCCCCTCCCCCACCTGTTTGGTGTAGTGGTTAAGTGCGCGGACTCTTACCTGGGAGAACTGGGGTTGATTCCCCACTCCTCCAGTTGCACCTGCTGATGTGACCTTGGGTCAGTCACAAGCTCTGGCACAGCTGTTCTCTCAAGGACAGTTTCTGTCAGAAGTTCTCTCAGCCCCACCTACTTCACATGGTGTCTGTTGTGGGGAGGGGAAGGGAAAGGAGTTTGTAAGCTGCTCTGAGATGCCTTTGGGCAGTGAAGGGCGGGGTATAGATCAATCTCCTCCTAATCTTCTTCTTCTTCTTCTTCTTCTCCTCCTCCTCCTTCTCCTTCTTCTTCTTCTTCTTCTTCTTCTATATATCAGGCTTGAGGAAGTCTTATTTCAATGTATCTGAATAAGTGTGCATGCGCACGAAGGCTTATACCCAGAATTAAACTTTGAGAGTGCCGTTGGTTATTCTATATCGCTTCCGCGATATTCCTGCTTCAGTTTTTTCCTCCTGGCTACAAACTCTGCAAAAAGTACTCTGAAATGATATTGGTACCAACGGGGTAAGAGGATGGCCCTATGAATACCAAATCGTGACAGCTGCTGGATGGGGACATCTACGGGACATATCCTCCTTAGTGAAGGAGTATCGTTGCTTTATAACATTTTTGATATACCACCTTGTTATATAGAGAGATTGAAACTAGTGAGCACTTAATTTTTTTTAATTGACCGTCTGTTTTTATTGTTTTATATGCAGGTAGAAATACAATAATAAATAAAAATAAAATAAATAAAAAAGCAAACTGGAAGCAAGAAGGCTTGGGGGAAATAGGAATTGCCCGCCAATGGGTACCCAACTGGAAAATCTGAGCCACACCAAGCCAGAAGTCCAAAACTCATATTGTCACCGCCTAACGTGAGAGTAACCAGGGACTGGCTGTTACCATTTTAGGTAGCTCTGTTTCTGCCTTTGGGGGAGGGACTGTGGCTCGGGGCAGAGCCTCTGCTTGGCATGCCGAAGGTCCCAGGTTCAATCCACGGCATCTCTAGGTTAAAGGATGAGGCGGTAAGTGATGTAAAAGATCTTTAACTGAGACTCTGGAGAGCGGCTGCCGGTCTGAGCGGGCAAGACTAACCTGTAGGGAGCAACAATCTAAGGCAGCTCCAGGTGTTCTGCCTCGAGCGCGACTGGCCTTTTAAGGCCAACAGATCCAAGAACAAAATAGCAGAACAGTGACCTCTGCTGGAGGTGGTGGGAATTTCTATGTCTAGATTCAGTTCAAACGACAAACACGGTACTGCTTCGGGTGACAGTGGGAGAAGGTGGAAGAAGGGAGAGTAATTAAAATTGTGGAATTCACTGCCAGAGGATGTAGTGATGGCCACAGGAACAGACAACTTTAAAAGGGGATTTGACTGATTGATTGACTTTTTAAAATAAATTTATTTATTAAATTATCAGTGAACAGCATAAAATGAGCAAGCAACATACAAAGCTTAACCATAATAGGTAATCAGCCATATAATGCAACGTAGCTTAAAGTAATTAAATGTTATCTAGACCTTGATCAAGAGATTTTTATATCTATAACTGATTGATTTATAATTTCAATTTATATACCACCCTTCCCTGAGTTCACAGGCCTCGGGGGTGGTTGACAACGACAGAAAAATTCAATATAAAAACAAGAATAAAACTATTAACTTAAAAGTTAAAAGAACTTCAAACGGTACCAAAGTACTTGCAGTATGTGTTACTGTCCTGCAAGTGGGAGAAAGCAAGATGGAGGGGGGGCACGCTAGATAAAGTGGTACCAATTACTGTCCTCAGGGCTTTTTTTGTAGAAAAAGCCCAGCAGGAACTCATTAGCATAATAGGCCACACCCCCAACAGCAGAAACTCATTAGCATATTAGACCACACACCCATGTCACCAGAAGTGTGGTCATCCGGCCACACCCACCTTTTGCTTCTTATTCTGTTTACCTTGTTTGTTATCAAAACCCAGGGCTTTTTTTTTGTAGCAGGGACTCCTTTGCATGTTAGGCCACACACCCCTCATGTAGCCAATCCTAATCAGTTTCTGCTGTTGGGTGTGGCCTGTTATGCTAATGAGTTCCTGCTGGGCGTGGCCAACCCGGGAGCCAGTCGGAACTCCATTCCTGTGCGTTCCTGCCCAGAAATAGCCCTGGCTGTCCTCAACCAAAAACCTGGTGGAACATCTCTGCCTTACATGCCCTGTGGAACCGCATAAAGTCCTGCAGGATAAAGATGTTACTTGGCAGAGAGTCCCACCAAGAAGGAGCTGGTCAAGGACAGCTGGACGTCTTTAGGGCTAGGGACCACCAGTAAATTATTTCCAGCAGAGCGCAGAGCTCTTTGGGGAACATACCAGAGCAGGCAGTCCCGAAGATATGGGGGACATGGAGGACAGGTCTATCAGTAGCTACTAGCCATGGTGACTAACGGGAACTTCCGTGTTCAGATGCAATCAGTTTCTGAATCCCAGAACCAGGAGGCAACATCAGGGGAAAGGCCTCGGCCTCTCTGCCCTGTCGCTGGCCATCCACAGTTGGCCCCTGTGTGAGACAGGAGGCTGGACTAGATGGACCATCACTGGTCTGATCCAGCTGGACTCTTCTGAGGTTCTTATCAGGGGAAGGCCTCGGCCTCTATGCCCTACTATTGGCCCTCCAGGGGAACTGGCTGGCTGTCAGGTTCAAAAGCAAGTAAATCCAGGCATTCTTCAGGTAAAGAAAAGCTTTATTGGAATACAGTGCTGTAACCCACAGTAATACTGTTATTGGCAGGAATGGCGGCATAAGCTGCTCAGGCATTGATATAGTATGATGCAAAGGCACAACTAGCAAATGAACTTTTAGCACGCGCGCGGGAAACTCCCGGTGGGAGGCTTACTTAATAGTTGGGAGAACCTCTCCCCCCACCACTCGGTTCCACGGGACTGGAAAATTCCCTTAGACTAAAAAGCGCTCCTGAGCCTCCTTTCAAGGCCACCGTGATAAGACGGAGCGGCAGGGAACCAGTCTCCCACGTTGCAGCTGGCAGTGCTACGCAAGCGCATAAGCGAAAGACAAGACACTAAACACAGAACAATGAACTCAGTGTGAAAGGGAATTCAAACTTTTGATCTCTGACACTGGCCACTGTGTGAGCCAGAATGCTGGACTAGATGGACCACTGGTCTGATCCAGCAGGGCTCTTCTGAGGTTCTTATCAGGGGAAGGCCTTGGCCTCTGTGCCCTGTTGTTGGCCCTCCAGAGGAACTGGTTGGCCACTGCGTGAGACAGGATGCTGGACTAGATGGACCCTCCCTGGTCTGATCCAGCAGGGCTCTTCTGATGTTCTTATCAGGGGAAGGCCTCGGCCTCTGTGCCCTGTTGTTGGCCCTCCAGACGAACTGGCTGGCCACTGAGTGAGACAGGATGCTGGACTAGATGGACCACGGGTCTGATCCAGCAGGGCTCTTCTGATGTTCTTATCAGGGGAAGGCATTGGCCCTCCAGAGGAACTGGTTGGCCACTGTCTGAGAAGGCCTCTGGCCCTCCAGAGGAACTGGTTAGCCCCTTTGAGAGACAGGATGCTGGACTAGATGGACCCTCCCTGGTCTGACCCAGCAGGGCTCTTCTTGTGTTCTTAAGAGCAGAAAAGTGGGAAAGGATGACCAGAGGAACCCCTTCTGAAGCATTAACAGAGATCCTGCACCAAAGTATCCAGACCGCTAACTGAGTCCCCAGTCAGAACAACATTTTGTATTCATGCACCAGCTTTCGTGAGCGACGAGGTTCAATTCCACATCTGGAAAGTGCTTACCTATATCGTATGCCATGAAATCGGAAGAAAAGCATTTGGCGCCGTGGCTCATTGATGTGTCGTTGTGGGTGTTCCCTCCAAAGACCAGCATGGTTCCACTAATAATCACAGCGGAATGCAAGTATCGGGAAAACTTGCTGTCTTTAAGAATCGTCCTGCAGAAATTTAAAAGGGGGGGAGGGAATGAGTTTCAAACACTACCGTCTCCTAAACCACACAGGATGAACTGCATCACTGGACGTTTTCAGGCGGAGACTGGACAACCATCTTTCAGGTATGTAGGGCTCTCTTTTGGCCCTGCTCCTGCAGAGTGCAGGGGGTTGGACTAGATGACCTGCAAGGTCCCTTCCAACTCTAAATATTCTATGATTCTATGATTCTATCTGAAAGGGGCTAAGCCTCTGGGAGGCAAACAGAAAGATCGGAGTCTGACCCCATTTCAGAGATAACTCCGCACAAGATTGTAAAGGCCTCTGGATCGACCTCCAAGCTGCTTAAAACCACCAGCTGGCCCAACTAAGCCCTTACCCGTAAAAGTTTTTAGCCATAAGGACATTTGTCCCTACGAGACACGAGGCCTACCGAGTGTCCTGCCATGTCAGGGGGTCCCCAACTTTTTCGAGCCTGCGGGCACATTTGGAATTCTGACACAGCACGGTCGCCGCAAAATGGCCGCCACGGGAGGCGGAGCCAGACACAAAATGAGTGCCATAGTTTAACTTCCGCCACACAGTGCAGAGCCTTGGGATGTGGTGGCAGCTGTTGCCGAAGCAACATTTTAAAAAACAACAGCACAACCAATCATATCGCCAGTAGTCAGTCAGATGCCTTCCTAGCCCCGCCCACTTCCTGAAAACACTCGTGCAGGCACCAGAAAAGCTGTCAACGGACGCAGGGGCACCCACAGACATCACATTAGGAACCCCTCTCCTATGTCCATGTCTCACACAGCTGCTCAAATTCTTTCAACGCTTTTGTGTATGGGTTTTAATACAATATGTTGTCGGAGGCTTTCACGGCCAGAGTTCATTAGCAGTTGTAGATTTTTCCGGGCTGCGTGGCCGTGGTCTTGGCATTGTAGGACCTGATGTTTTCGCCAGCAGCTGTGACTGGCATCCTCAGAGGTATGACACAGAAAGATGGAGTACTCTCTGTGTCAAGGTGAAAAGAAAAATGGTAGGCAGGTAATTTATATCTACCCTGGAAGGTGGGGTACGGCTGAGCCATTCTCTTGTAGGAGTTACCCAGGCTGTGAAACATGCTAATGGAGTACTCTCTGTTTCAAGGTGAGCAGAAAAATGGTATTCAGGTAATTTATATCTACCCTGGAAGGTGGGGTAGGGCTGAGACATTATCTTGTAGTAGTTCTCCAGGCTATGAACCTGAGGAGGTTCTTTTGTCTATGGATTGTTTCCTGAGGAGGTTTCCTGTTTCCTGAGGAGGTTCTTTTGTGTGTGGAATGGCTATTGAAACTCTAATCTTATCTGTAGTGCTATTGTCAGCTGTAGAGCATTTTGTGTTTTTCAGGATAGGAAACCGTGCCCTATTTATTTTTAAACTCTCTTCTTTCCTGTTGAAATTGCATTAATGTTTATGAATTTCAATGGCTTCCCTGTGTAATCTGACATGGCAATTGGATGTGTTGTCCGGCCTTTCAGTGTCTTGGAACCAAATGCTGTGTCCTGTTTGGGTTAGGCTATGTTCAGCCACTGCTGATTTTTCAGGTTGGCCCAGTCTGCAGTGTCTTTCATGTTCTTTTATTCTTGTCTGGATGCAGTGCAGAAAATGTTTTTTTGGGGGGGATGGGTGCCCACCATGAAGTTGGTCCCCTGGTCAGATCTCTTAGCAGGATTGTTTCTCTGGCTCAAGAATGGACACTGGATCCTACCTAAGTTTTGGCTTGCCTGCAGGCCCTACTAGACAACATGGCTGACGGCACCAGTGTCAGAATCAGTTGCTGCATAATCTCCGCAAAATGGGATGGGAGTGACCTAAAGAGCATTAAAGGCAGGTGGGGGAGATGAACTGTGCTACAACCAGTGCTTCCCCCCCATCCCCCAAACTGCACTCCTAGCATGGGTCCAACGTCAGAAGTGTCACCTGTCATGAGAAAAACATCTGGCTGGGAAGTAAGGGGTCTGGGCAACAGAGAGGTTTACCCACCCTCTTCCACTCACCCCTAACATGCTTTAAATCACCCATCATAGAACCATAGAATCAAAGAATGTTAGAGTTGGAAAGGACCTTGTAGGTCATCTAGTCCAACCCCCTGCACTCTGCAGGAGCAGAGCCGAAAGATAGCCCTCTATACCTACAACATACCTGATAGATGGTCGCCCAGCCTCTGCTTGAAAACGTCCAGCGAAGGAGCATCCACCACCTCCCCAGGCAGATTGTTCCACTGCTCAACCACTCTGACAGTTAGGAAGTTTCTCCTGATATCTAGCTGGTAACGACTCCCTTGTCATTTCCACCCATTAGATCTAGTCTTGCAATTCGGAGCAAGAGAGAATAGATCTGCTCCATCTTTTACATGACAGCCCTTCAGATATTGGAAGACTGCAATCATGTCCCCTCTCAGCCTTCTCTTTCCCAGGCTAAACATACCCAACTCTTTTAGCCTTTCCTAATAAGACCTGGATTCCAACCCTCTCACCATCCTGGTCGCCCTCTTCTGGACATGCTCCTGCTTGTCAACATTCTTTCTAAAGTGTGGTACCCAAAACTGGACACAGTACTCCAGGTGAGGCCTGACCATCATGCGTACTTTAGCCCTAAGAGCCCACTTTAAATATTATACAAATATGAACAGGGAACCTGCAAGGACTCGCAGCGGGGTGCCTCATTTTCCCTTGTATCTCCCCTCCCTACGCTATCTTTACTTTTCCTCCTCCTGGAAACCCCCAGAGCTTCCCACCCTTTCCCTCCGCCTCTCCCACCCAACAAACCTATCTTCTATCACTCCCATCAATCTTGGCTATATTTATTACTTATTAGAATGGGGAACCCAAAGCAGCTTATATCATTCTCCTCTCCTCCATATTATTCTCACAACAACCCCATGTGGTAGGGTTAGGCTGGAAAAAAAATTTGAGTGGTCCAAGCTCACCGAGTGAGCTTCCACAGCAAAGTGATGATTCGAACCTGGATCTCCAAGATCCTAGTCTGAAATTCTAACCACTACAGCACACTTGTTTTCGTGGGATGGCTGCTGTTGAACAGTGGCAAGCAACCAGTCCTGCAAGCTGCATGGTATCAAGTCACCTGGTGGTTGCCACAGGGCGTGGCCCTCACTAGTCCCTTCTCAAAGGCCAAAGCAGCCCTGGAAAGGGCTCTGCCCCTCCCCTTGCCCTTTACTGACAGAAACCAAGGCTTGAACACTGGCAATACTGTTGTGGTTGCCTAGCAACAGACAATGAAAGGATCTGTTTCTTAAAAGTACAGGCATTGTTACCATCTGTAGGGGTTAGCTCTCCCCCATTGTTTCGTTGGGTGTTTTTTTTTTTTTAAGATTTCAGATTTTTCTGCAAACCCGGGACTTTTCCCAGGTTTGTAGAAAGATCTGTCTTGTTCATCCATGGTGCCAGTCTGTGAATTTAAGTATCCACGAATTTGGCCATGATGAGAATTAGATATATTGATGGTGAGGATAAACGTGTATCCAATTTTTTTAAAAGACATATTTACCCTTCTGTTACAAACTGAAATGCATAAGCCCCGTCTGCTTTAAAATCCACTTTTTTACAAGCTGATAGTCTGACGGTTAAGAACACATCTTATAAAATGTTTTTGTTATCCCCGCACACACCTCTAAGCATTAAAAAACGCCAGTTCATGCAACAGTTTTCCCCAAACGTTCTTAGCCCGCCGTGTAGAGGGGGGCTCGCAGCGTCTCTCTGTTTACAAGCTACATCTAATTCTCAGTGTGGTCAACGTGTTCCAAAGTGTTTATCTCTAGTGGGCAGACGCTTTCAGGCCCCGACCACGACTGAGAAAAAGGTTCAAAAGTCCATAGCCACAACATTCATTCCCGCAACCGTGCTCTCCCACCGAGACGTTTCCAATTTTATCTTCCGATTTAATTCAGTTCGAAACAGACTCACCCCAACTCAAGCGCCACTAGTCTTCAGTTGGTCATTTCAGGCTACAAGCTCTGGATTTAAAAAAAGAATCTCTCCCCCCCCGCCCCGATATCTCGATATACACCTACCAAGTGTGACTGTTAATTTCAAACTTGTACAAATCGTCCGTCAGCCTGTACTTGTTTGCGGTGAATGCCTTGTAACCACCGTGGGTGTAGATGGACTTGGTGCTCGGGTCGTACACACTGCTGTGGCCGTATCCTCCTTGCACTAAGGCGCCTTCCGTCTGTAAAATACTCCACGTGTTTGTGGCTAAGAGAGAAAGACGGGAAAGTAAGAAATATTCGCGCTCAACCATCGGAGGAGTTCCACAATCCCACACCAGCGACCTTCTCTCAACGGATACAGGGGTGGAATCCTGCTGATACGTTCCAGCAGTAGGTTAGATGAACCCTTCCCCTGATGCAAGACAGTCACAGAAACCGTACAGCTGGAAGAGCCCTCAAGGGTCATCTATCCCAGCTCCCTGCACAAGGCAAGAAATTCATAACCACATTGCTCATAAGAACGTAAGAACATAAGAGAAGCCCATGTTGGATCAGGCCAATGGCTCATCTAGTCCAACACTCTGTCACACAGCGGCCAAAATATACCAGGTGCCCTCAGGAGGTCCAGCAGTGGGGCCAGGACACTAGAAGCCCCTCCCACTGCTGCCCTCTCCAGCACCAAGAACAGAGTGCATCACCTGCCCCAGACCGAGAGTTCCCATCTATACCCTGTGGCTAATAGCCACTGATGGACTTCTGCTCCATATGTTTATCTAATTCCCTCTTGAAGCCGTCCATGCTTGCAGCTGCCACCACCTCCTGTGGCAGTTTCCCCCAGCGTTTCCTGCTCTATCCCCAGAGGAAGGCAAAAAGCTCCAGGATCCCTGGGCCAATCTGGCCAGGAGAAAAATTCCTTCCTCACCCCAAATTGGCGACTGGCATGACCCTGGGCCAGTAAGAAAGGACCACGAGAACTGAGCACTGCCTCATCCCTTCCTGCCCTCCCTCTTTCAGTCTACTGAATTCAGAAAATCAGCCTTGTATCTCTTTTGCGGGATGCTTGTGAGATGACTTGCAAAGTACTGCTTATATCAGGGGTGTCAAACCTGCGGCCCGGGGGCCAAATCACGCCCCCGGAGGGCTTCTATCAGGCCCACGGTGGAACTGGCTGTCTTCTGCTTCTCCTGTCCAGTTCTGCTGCTGCTGCTGCGTCATTGTAGGTTTGCAGCTCACAGATACAAACCTGAACAGCAGACTCAACATTGCAACAGCACAGACATTTTGATGCAGTAATCCAGAGCAAGAGGTGTCAGTGATCAGACACTGTTCAGTAAACAAAATATCGCAAGAGTGCTGATGTTTCAAGCACGTTTTTATTTTAAGTTAAGAAAAAACCCTTTATGTTTGTGTCCTTTATAAAGTTTCTATCTCTGCTACCGGGCATTGAATTTTATGACACACACGTGGCCCGGCCCAACAAGGTCTCATTTACGTCAGATCCGGCCCTCGTAACGAATGAGTTCGACACCCCTGCTCTAGCCTCTGCTTAAAAACCTCCAAAGAAGGAGAGCTCACCACCTCCCGAGGAAGCCAGTATGTAGTGAGGGCCACGGGAATAAACAGCTTGAAAAGGGGATTAGATAGATTCATGGACGGTAAGTCTATCGACGGCTGCTAGTCATGGTGACTGAGGGGAACCTCCACATTCAGAGACACTAATCCTCTGAATCCCAGGCCCAGGAGGCAACATCCAAGGGAAGGCCTCGGCCTCTATGCCCCATTTATGCTTGGAGAAATGACGGCTGAGGGGTAAGATGATCGAGGTTTATAAGATTATGAATGGGATAGAGCAGGCAGAGAAAGAAGTATCTTTCTCCCTTTCTCACAATACAAGAACTCGTGGGCAATCCATGAAATTGCTGAGCAATCAGGTTAGAGCGGATAAAAGGAAGTCCTTCTTCACCCAAAGAGGGATTAACGCACATGGAATTCACTGCCACAGGAGGTGGTGGCGGCTACAAGCATGGACAGCTTCAAGAGGGAACTGGATAAACATATGGAGCAGAGGTCCATCAGTGGCTATTAGCCACAGGGTATAGATGGGAACTCTGGAGCAAGGGATGCTCTGTATTCTTGGTACTTGGGGGGCAGCAGTGGAAGGGCTTCTAGTGTCCTGGCCCCACTGCTGGACCTCCTGATGGCACCTGGTATTTTGGGCCACTGTGTGACAGAGTGTTGGACTGGATGGGCCATTGGCCTGATCCAACATTGGCTTCTCTCTTATGTTCTTATTGTTGGCCCCCCAGAGGAACAGGCTGGCCCCTGTGAGAGACAGGATGCTGGACTAGATGGACCCTCACTGGTCTGACCCAGCAGGGCTCTTCTTACATTCTTATCAGGGGAAGGCCTTGGCCTCTCTGCCCTGTTGCTGGCCCTCCAGAGGAACTGGTTGGCCCCTGTGAGAGACAGGATGCTGGACGAGATGGACCCCTGGTCTGATCCAGCAGGGCTCTTCTGAGGTTCCAACAGGGCAGAGAGGCCGAGACCTTCCCCTGATGTTGCCTCCTGGCTCTGGGATTCAGAGGGATTACTGCCCCTGAATGTGGGGGTTCCCCTCAGCCATCATGGCCAGTAGCCACTGATAGACGTATCCTCCGTGAATCTGTCTAATCCTCTTTTAAAGCTATCTATGCCTGTGGCCATCGCTACATCCTCCGGCAGCGAATTCCACCTTTCCATCACTCACTGTGTAAAGTAGTGTATCCTTTTGTCCGCCCTGAATCTACTGCCCATCAGCTTTGTGAGATGCCCTCGAATTCTAGTTTTTTTGAGAAAGGGGGGAGAGTTCTCTTTGCCAGCTTTCTCCACCATCCATGTATGGCACCAAATATAAAAGTGCAGAGAAGGGCAACTAGAATGATAAAAGGGTTGGAACACTTTCCCTATGAAGAAAGGTTAAAACACTTGGGGCTCTTTAGCTTGGAGAAACGACGGCTGAGGAGTGACATGACCGAGGTTTATAAGATTATGAATGGGATTGAGCAGGTTGAGAAAGGGGTACTTTTCTCACAAGACAAGAACTCATGGACACTCCATGAGGTTTATAAGATGAAGCCTGGGATAGAGCAGCTCTTTCTCACCATACAAGAACTCGTGGGCACTCCATGAAATTGCTGAGCAGTCGGCTTAGAACAGATAAAAGGAAGTCCTTCTTCACCCAAAGAGTGATTAACACATGGAATTCACTGCCACAGGAGGTAGTGGCAGCTGCAAGCATGGACAGTTTCAAGAGGGAATTAGATAAACATATGGAGCAGAAGTCCATCAGTGGCTATTAGATCTAGATCTAGGTCTAGATGGGAACTCTCAGTCTGGGGCAGGTGATGCTCTGTATTCTTGGTGCTGGAGGGGGGAAACAGTGGGAGGGCTTCTGGTGTCCTGGCCCCACTGCTGGACCTTCTGATGGCACCTGGTATATTTTGGCTGCTGTGTGACACAGAGTGTTGGACTAGATGGGCCACTGGCCTGATCCAACATTGGCTTCTCTTATGTTCTTATGTAAGCCTACAGAAGAGGAGACGCAAGCCAAGGTAAACATGATGTACGCTAACAGGCAGTGCCATTAGAGGCGCCAAGGAGTTTGGGGACAGCATGAGGCCAAGACGCCGCGCCTGCTTGTCTCAGACGTTCCCCTTTATGAAAGACAGATCGAGAGGCGCCATCCAAAGAACACCTACCCAGATGGTATTCCTGCACGCTGCTTATGTAACCGTAGAGAGAACAGTGCCCAAAGATGACCAGCATCACCACGTTGCCGTCGTCCCTCGTGACGATGTGTGCCGAATGGCCAACGACGGCATACTGCTCTTTGGCTTTGGGGAACTCTTGAACCCAGGACTGGTTGGCAATGTGGAAGACCCACAGTTCGTTCGTTACGTTCCCCGTTTCGTCTATCTTGCCTCCATACATGTAGATTTTATTCTGGGGGGGGAAGAGTGAATTAAAATGTGACCCAGCCCTGGAACACACAAGAGAATGAAGTGCAGCAGCAAACGCAAGATACAGTTGTGCATACACGCAAATTGTACAGAAGAAGGAGAAGAGATTGGATTTTATACCCCGCCTTTCACTTGGAGTCTCAGAGCGGCTTACAATCTTCTTTCCCTCCCCCTCCCCACAACAGACACCCTGTGAGGTAGGTGGGGCTGAGAGAGCTCTTTCCAGAACGGCTCCTGAGAGAACAGCTCTGACAGAACTATGGCTTGCCCAAGGTCATCCAGTAGCTGCGAGTGGAGGAGTGGGAAATCAATCCTGGTTGTCCCAGATTATCCACACACAGAAGAAGAAGAAGAAGAAGAAGAAGAAGAAGAAGAAGAAGAAGAAGTTAAGAAGAAGAAGAAGACAGAAGAAGAAGAAGAAGAAGAAGAAGAAGAAGAAGAAGAAGAAGAAGAAGAAGAAGAAGAAGAAGAAGAAGAAGAAGAAGAAGAAGAAGAAGAAGAAGAAGAAGAAGAGGAGGAGGAGGAGGAGGAGGAGGAGGAGGAGGAGGAGGAGGAGGAGAAGAGGAGGAGGAGGAGGAGGAGGAGGAGGAGGAGGAGGAGGAGGAGGAGGAGGAGGAGGAGATGATTGGATTTATACCTCGCCCTTCACTACCCAAAGGAGTCTCAGAGCGGCTTACAAACTCCTTCCCCTTCCCCTCCCCACAACAGACACCCTGTGAGGTCAGCGGGACTGAGAGAGCTATGACAGAAACTGCTCTTTCAAAAAAAACTCTGACGGAACTATGGCTTGCCCAAGGTCATCCATCAGCTGCATGTAGAGGAGTGGGGAATCGGTCTTATGGGGGAAAGTCGGAGCCCGCAGTTGGGGGGAGGGAGAAGAGCAGAAATTGCTGCCAACCTTCTCACTGAGGAAGCACCCTCAAGCTGTCAGAACTGCCGTGGGTGGATACAAGCTCCTGTTTCTTAAGAGCTACACAGGAAGAATTTCGGCAGACCTAGTCCCCATAGACAGCCCCTCACACACCATTCTTCGTAGAGGAGGGGGCTGTGACTCAGGGGTAGAGTATCTGCTTGGCATGCAGAAAGTCCCAGGTTCAATCCCTGGCATCTCCAGCCACGAAAAATGATCGGGTAGAAGGCAATGTGAAAGACCTCAGCCTGAGACCCTGGAGAGCTGTAAAGAGGGGCTGTGGCTCAGTGGCAGAGCCTCTGCTTGGCATGCGGAAGGCCCCAGGTTCAATCCCCGGCATCTCCAGTTACAGGATCAGGTAGAGGGTGATGAGAAAGACCTCTAACATGAAACCCTGGAGAGCCTCTCCTAATCTGAGTAGACAATATTGACCTTGATGGACCAAAGGTCTGATCCTTTATAAGGCAGCTGCCTGTGTGTTTCAATTCTGGGGAGGTGCTACGGCTCAGTGGTAGAGCCTCTGCTTGGCACCCACAAAGTCCCAGGTTCAGTCCCCGGCAACGCTCCCTGTAAGCTGTGGAGTCTTGTGAGCAAAGATTCTGCTTTGTGAGCCAATGGCATTAAAGTTGTGAGCGAGCGATTTGGCAGCCGCATACCTTAGATTGCTCTGGAGCCATCCCTCCCTGAGCTAAGACAAAAATGTGTGAGCGGGAGGCTAAAAAAATGTGAGCCAGCTCACACTCACTCAGCTTAGAGGGAACGCTGCCTGCGGCTTACCTTTCCCAGATTACCTCACCCCGGTTACGTCGCTCTTTTATGTTAGCAAGACTCAATGTTTTACCCTCAGCGGTATCGTCTGGGAGGTCTGCCAACGCTCCCGATCAAGAAAGACTTTGTCCGTGTAAAGGACGGCACCTCGGAACGGGAGCCCATGTTCTACTTCATTGTGATTTTTATGGGGAAGTGCGGGGCTGTATAATTAAACCTATTGTGTCTAACTTTCACGGTCTATCTGAGGCGAAGTTAGTATCTCTTTTACGATCTGACCGATGTTCCCACATGGCAAGTTCAGCTGCGAGGTACCTCTTTGGCTGACGTAACAAACAGGGAGCAAAGTCTAGCTTTTCTACGTAAGGATTGATGGTTTTTATAATTGAAATTCTCTGTAAATTGGCCATGTGGTACCTTTCTTTTCTTTTTATGCCAATAAAGGTATTGAGATTGAATTGGATAGTTAAAAGGCTCAAGGTAGTAGGTGATGGAAAGACTCCACCTGGGACCCTGGAGAGCTGTAAAGAGGGGCCATGGCTCAGTGGTAGAGCCTCTGCTCGGCATGCAGAAGGTCCCAGGTTCAATCCCCGGCATCACCTGTTAAAAGGAACAGGGCAGAATGTGATGGGAAAGACCTCTGCCTGAGACCCTGGAGAGCTGTAAAGAGGGCTGTGGCTCAGTAGAGCCTCTGCTTGGCATGCAGAAGGTCCCAGGTTCAATCCCTGGCATCTCCAGTTAAAAGGACAAGGCAGTAGGTGATGGGAAAGACCTCCACCTGAGACCCTGGTCAGCTGTCAAGAGGGGCTGTGGCTCAGTGGCTGAGCATCTGCTTGACATGCAGAAGGTCCCAAGTTCAATCCCCGGCATCTCCAGTTAAAAAGGACCAGGTAGTAGGTGATGTGAAAGACTTCCGCCTGAGACCCTGGAGAGCCGCTGCCGGCCTGAGTTGACAATACTGACCTTAATGGACCAAGGATCTGATTCAGTAGAAGGGCAGACTCACGTATCAATCCTGTAAACACTTAAAAGTTGTCTGCCGACCTTGACCTCCTGTCTGGCCTAACAGGGATGGGAACTGCTGCCACAGCCTTGCATGGTGTGTCTAAAGCTTCTCCAGGGAGACAGAGACAGAAGACAGAGCCAGACAGAGGCAGAGCCAGAACACAAAGGTGCATAGAAGCACAATATCAAGAAGAAAACCACCTACTTCATGCAGGGCCACCGAATGTCCGTATCTGATCACGACGGCGTTCGCACTGCTATTCAGAGGCAGCCATTCTTTGGTCACGAGGTCGTATCTGTGGAGCGGAGGGTGGCAAAATATAGGGATGTGTACTTTGGCACTTGAGAACGCAGCTGGTATTGACACGTCTTGATACATGAGGCAGAACATGGAAAACCAAGGACAGACGATATGTAAACTAAATGTAATATGTTATATTAGGAAGAAGGCCTGTTGTGACAGTAAAGACAACTTGCTAACCAAGCCACTGGGCTGCGGCTCCCCCGGGGCTCCCCTACCCGTTCGAGGCCCCAGGGGGCCAGGCTGCCTGGGCTCGCCTCCTCCCCAAACCCCACCGTTGGGCCGGGGTGAGCAGGGCGAGGTGGCGCGGGGGGGTCCATAGGCCTGTCCACGGCTGGCGAGTGAGCAGGGAGAGGTGATGTGGAGGCCTCTGGAGGCGTTCCCCACCCATCCGGCTTGGTGAGGGCTGCAACGGTGGCAGGTTTGCACAGAGCCCCCGCGCTGGAGCACCTCCCCTTGGGCCTCCCCCTGCGTTAGAGATCCCGGGGGGACCAGGCCGCCCGGCCTTGCCTCTTCCCTGAACCCCACTGTCAGTGGAGGTCCCGGTGGGCAAGAGCAAGAGGTGGCGCGGGGGCCTCCGGAGGCCAGTCCCCACCCAGCCGGCTCGGGGTTGAGTGGGGAGAGGTGAAGGTGGGGGCCTCCGGAGGCATTTCCCTGCCCATCCGGCTTGGTGAGGATGGCGGCGGCGGCAGGCTCGGGCAGGCCACTGGCTGTGGCTCCCGTCGGGTCTCCGCCCCCCTTGGAGACCCCAGGGGGCCAGGCGGCCCTGGTCTCGCCTCCTCCCCGGACCTCACTATCGGTGGAGACCCCGGCGGGCCAGGGCGAGTGGAGAGAAGTGGAGCGGGGGCCTCCAGAGGCCTGTCTGTGCCCAGAAAGCAGGCGAGCCGGAGAGGTGATGCGGGGGCCTCCGGAGGCCTTTCCCTGCCCGCCTGCCTCGGTGAGGACAGCGGCAGGAGGCTCGGGGAGCCCCCCTGCTGGAGTGCCTGTCCCGTCCGTCATCCGGCCACACGCAGCCCAGGCAGCTTTCAAGCAAGGGAGACCTTTACCTTTACTTTACCAAGATGGGTGGCTGATTCTCAGGACGTCCTGGGAGAGGATCCCTGGCGGGAGGGTCAAGCAAAGCTGGGTTCAGGCTCCCAGGGTAAAGCGTTCCGACAGTAAGAGCACGATTACGTGAGATCGCCCCACCCACGAAACGTGATCCCTTTCAAGCCTTGAAAAAGAAAATAACTGTACGCTTTACTCACGCCAAAACCATCTGGGCATCCGTATGATTGAACATGTAACCGCCAACCACCCACATGACGTCGTCCTGGGCCACGGCTTTATGGGATGCTCTGGGAAGTTTGGGGACGTGGAATTCCTCCCGTGTCCAAAACGACTTGTTGGCTGGGACTGGGATTGAGCAGTCGGTACCTAGAAGGGAAAAGATGTCATCAAGCATCCATAGCACAAAATTCTACTTTTATTGTTAAACATACAAAATGTGATATGGATGTGTACGCTTTTGAATGCATATTTACAACGAAGAAGGAAAAGAAGGAGAAGAAGAAGAAGAGGAGGAGGAGAAGGAGAAGAAGAAGGAGGAGAAGAAGAAGAAGGAGAAGAAGAAGAAGGAGACAAAGGAGAAGAAGGAGGAGGAGAAGAAGGAGAAGAAGGAAAAGGAAGAGGAGGAGGAGCAGGAGAAGAAGAAGAAG
This sequence comes from Gekko gecko, assembly GCA_029375565.1. Classification (NCBI taxonomy): domain Eukaryota; kingdom Metazoa; phylum Chordata; class Lepidosauria; order Squamata; family Gekkonidae; genus Gekko; species Gekko gecko. Next base: position 122,103,643 of record JAPDNY010000010.1, on the reverse strand, counting down.
AAGAGGACGAGGAGATTGGATTTATACCCAGCCCTTCACTTGGAGTCTCAGAGTGGCTTACAGACTCCTTTCCCTTCCCCTCCCCACAACAGACACACCCTGTGAGGTAGGCGGGGCTGAGAGAGCTCTGACAGAGACTGCTCTTTTCCAAGAACAGCTCTTGTCAGAACTATGGCTTGCCCGAGGCCACACCAGCAGCTGCATGTGGGACCAAAAGAAATACTACTTTACACAGAGAGCAATTTAAAAGGTGGAATTCGCTGTCAGAGGATGTAGTGATGGCCATTGGCATATATGGCCTTAAAAGAGGAGTAGACAGGTCAATGCAGGACAGGCCTATCCGTGGCTACTAGCCATGGTGACCAAAAGAAACCTCCATGTTCAGAAGCAGTCAGCCTCTGAAACCCAGTGTTGGAAAGATGAAGGCCTCGGCCTCTCTGCCCTGTTGTCGGCCCACCAGAATAACTAACTAGATGGACCCTCCCTGGTCTGATCCAGCAGGGCTCTTCTTAGGCTCTAATGAAGGCCTTGGCCACCATGCCCTGTTGTTGGCCCTCCAGAGGAACTGGCTGGCCACTGTGTGAGACAGGGGGCTGGACTAGATGGACCCCTGGTCTCATCCAGCAGGGCTCTTCTTAGGCTTTAATGAAGGTCTCGGCCACCAGGCTCCTGTTGTTGGCCCTCCAGAGGAACTGGCTGGCCTCTGTGTGAGACAGGATGCTGGACTGGATGGACCCCTGGTCTGATCCAGCAGGGCTCTACTTAGGCTTTAATGAAGGCCTCGGCCTCCATGCCTTGTTGTTGTCCCTCCAGAGGAACTGGCTGGCCACTGTGTGAGACGGGATGCTGGACTAGATGGACCCCTGGTCTGATCCAGCAGGGCTCTTCTTAGGCTCTAATGAAGGCCTCGGCCTCTCTGCCCTGTTGTCGGCCCTCCAGAAGAACTGGTTGGCCACTGTGTGAGGCAGGATGCTGGACTAGATGGACCCTCTCTGGTCTGATCCAGCAGGGCTCCTCTGAGGTTCTTATCAGGGGAAGGCCTCGGCCTCCATGCTTTGTTGTTGGCCCTCCAGAGGGACTGGCTGGCCACTGTGTGAGACGGGATGCTAGACTAGATGGACCCCTGGTCTGATCCAGCAGGGCTCTTCTTAGGCTCTTATGAAGGCCTCGGCCTCTCTGTCCTGTTGTTGGCCCTCCAGAGGAACTGGTTGGCCGTTGTGTGAGGCAGGATGCTGGACTAGATGGACCACTGGTCTGACCCAGCAGGGCTCTTCTGAAGTTCTTAAGCCCTCCCCACCCACCCCGGTTCTCCCAGATCAAAGAGCCCCCTCTTGGATGCACGCCTTAACCGGGGGGGGGGGGTTATCCTGTGTGTCAGTGGTGCTAAGAGCAACACCGTGAGGCGTTTACGCTCTGTCAAGAGGCTAAATTCTTAGCAGAGTCACTCTAGGCAGAATGGTCACCACTGAGACACCAGACCTAAGAAAGAGGGCTGATCCATTTGAAATGCGGTGTTGGGGGGAGAGTTTTACGGACACCGTGGACCTCTGAAAAGACAAATCATTGGGTTCTAGATCAAATCGAGCCGGAACTCTCCCTAGAAGCTAAAAGGACTATGCTGAGGCTATTGTACTTTGGTCACATGATGAAAAGAGGAGTCACTGGGAAAAGACCATCATGCTGGGAAGATGAAGAAGGAGAAGAAGAGACTGGATTTATACCCTGCCCTTCACTCGGAGTCTCAGAGGGGCTTACAAACTCCTTTCCCTTCCCCTCCCCACAACAGACATCCTGTGAGGTAGGTGGGGCTGAGAGAGCTCTGACAGAAACTGCTCTTTTTCCAGAACAGCTATGGCTTGCCCAAAGGTCATTCAGCAGGTAAAAGTGGAGGAGTGGGGAATCAAACCCGGTTGTCCCAGATTAGAGTCCGCGCACTGAACCAGAAGAAGAAGGAGGAGGAGGAAAAGGAGATTGGATTCATACCCCGTCCTTCACTCAGAGGGGTTTACAAACTCCTTTCCCTTCCCCTCCCCACAACACACACCCTGTGAGGTAGGTGGAGCTGAGAGAGCTCTTTCAAGGACTGCCCTTGAGAGAACAGCTCTGAGAGAACGGGGACTGACCCAAGGACACACCAGCAGCTGCATGCGGAGGAGTCGGGACTCAAACCCAGTTCTCCCAGATTAGAGTCCGCGCTCCTAACCACTACACCAAACTGGATCTCTAATGCATAACTAATGACTAATGCATTAGGACATAGAATCGGAAGGGACCTCCGGGGTCATCTAGTCCAACCCCCGGCACAATGCAGGAAATCCATAAAGAGTTCCCGCACACATACACCCCCAGTGACCCCTTCCTCCATGCCCAGAAGATGACAAAAAAACCCTCCAGGATCCCTGCCCAAATTGGCCTGGAGGAAAACGGCTTCCTGACCCCAAAGCGGTGATCGACATTTCCCTGGGCATGTAAGAAAGGGCCATGAGAACTAAGCTCTGATGCAACCCTTCCTGTCCTTTCTTCTCCCGATCTGCCTAAGTTCACAGAATTACTAGAGGGCTAATAATTAGAGGGCTAATAATTAGAGGGCTGGGATCAGCAGAAAGAAACTGAAGAACAGCACGAGGATTAACATGACACGTTAAGTGGTACAGAAATTAACTGAGGCTAAAACATGTAGACAGGAACTAACCCTTTTAATACCTTTGGGGTGCCATTTTTGAACAAGGGCCAGAGAGACGGAGGGAGGCTGCTTGTCACAGGAACACACGGAACTGACTTATACTGAATCAGACGACAGGCAGTTCGGTGTCGTGGTTAAGTGCACGGGCTCTAATCTGGGAGAACCAGGTTTGATTCCCCACTCCTCCGCTTGCAGCTGCTGGATGACCTTGGGCAAGCCACAGTTCTGGCACAGCTGTCCTTGAAAAAGAGCTTTTTCTGTCAGAGCTCTCTCAGCCCCACCTGCCTCACAGGATGTCTGTTGCGGGGAGGGGAAGGAAGGAGAGTGTAGGCCGTTCTGAGACTCTGAGTGAAGGCCAGGGTATAAATCCAATCTCCCCCTCCTCCTCCCCCTCCTCTTTTTCTTTTTCTTCTTCTTCTTCTTTTGCTTTCACATCATCGACTGCTCTAAGCCAGTCAAGCAAATCATTAGCAGCCAGGTCTCTAACACTTAGTGGTTTCCAGGGCATGAATTTCTAACTGGCACAGATTTATTTTATTTTATTTATTAATCCAATCTGTACCCTGCCCTCCCCACAAAGCAGCCTCAGGGAGGCTCACAATCAATATATAAATAACAATTAAAACAACATAAAATCATCTAGAAACAATTCAAGGTATAACTAATTCATGAAGTGCTGGTGATGGTTAATTAGTGGTTTGGGATGGCTGACTTTAAGAATATACACAGAGGTCTAACAGTCATTCTGCCAGTTTGGTGTCGTGGTGAAGTGCGCGGACTCTAATCTGGGAGAACCGGATTTGATTCCCCACGCCTCCACTTGCAGCTGCTGGATGACCTTGGGCAAGCCATAGTTCTGATAAGAGCTGTTCTTGAAAAAGAGCCATTTCTGTCAGAGCTCTCTCAGCCCCGCCTACCTCACAGGGTGTCTGTTGTGGGGAGGGGAAGGGAAAGGAGATTGTAAGCTGCTCTGAGACTCCTTCGGGTAGTGAAGGGCGGAGTATAAATCCAATCTCTTCTTCTGCTGCTGCTCTTGATCTTCCTGCGGCACAAGCTAGGTGTCAGAACCAAGGGGCCAGGGCTCTATAGTGGTGGCGGATCCCCAGCTGAAAGCCTGGCGGAAGAGCTCCGTCTTGCAGGCCCTGCAGAACTGTAACAGATCCCACAGGGCCCTGATCCCCTCCGGGAGCTCAATTCCACCAGTGTAAGGCCGCCACTGAGAAAGCCCTGGCCCTGGCGGTGTCAAGATGCGTTGCCGAGTTGGTCTCTCTGTAGCAGCAGAAAAGGGCAAGAGTCTGGGAGGGCCTTCAAGACTACCACGATTGGTGGCGGGGGGGGGAGCTTTCGTGGGTCGTGACTCACCAAAGCTCCTCCCCTGCCACCCATCGTGATAGTCTTGAAGGCGCTCATGGACTCTTGCTCTTTTTAACTGGCACGCAGACGCAAAACGCCCCCAAACCCCAGCCTCTCAGGTGTGCGATGTTAAGCCGGGGAGTCCTAAATCGCAGTGGGGGCGGACCCACCTTGCCAGCCGGAGCGACACTCGCACCCTTGGGTGCTGTTCCCACTGCAGTGCCCTCTCTCCGGGAAGCCGCAGTCGTCGGGGCAGTGGGGAACGTCGCAGGCGTCCCCCTTCCACTGCTTCGGGCACTCGCACGCCACCACGTCGCTGCCGTTGCTGGGCCTGCACTGCCCCCGGCCCGAACAGTCCTGGGGACACACGTTGATGCTGAAAAGAACCAGACAAGAGTCAGAACGTCTCGCCTCTGGTTTAGGAGACAGAGAGAAAGGCTGGTGCTGAAACGTATTTAATTTATTTACGCATGGCATTTCTAGTCCACCTTCGTTGCTTGGACTCAAGGTGGAAGATGCGGAATGAGTCGGCCAGGGTCCCCTCTAAGCTGAGTGTGAGCTAGGTCACAGGTTTTTAGCCTCCGGCTCACACATTGTTTTGTTATGAATGGGATTGAGCAGGTTGAGAAAGAGGTACTTTTCTCCCTTTTTCACAATACAAGAACTCGTGGGCACTCCATGAAATTGCTGAGCAGTCGGGTTAGAGTGGATAAAAGGAAGTCCGTCTTCACCCAAAGAGTGATTAACATATGGAATTCACTGCTACAGGAGGTGGTGGCAGCTGCAAGCATGGACAGTTTCAAGAGGGAATTAGATAAACATATGGAGCAGAGGTCCATCAGTGACTATTAGCCACGGGGTATAGCTAGGAACTCTCAGTCTGGGGCAGGTGATGCACTCTATTCTTGGTGCTGGAGGGGGCAGCAGTGGGAGGGCTTTTGGTGTCCTGGCCCCACTGCTGGACCTCCTGATGGCACCTGGTATATTTTGGCCGCTGTGTGACAGAGTGTTGGAGTGGATGGGCCATTGGCCTGATTCAACAATGGCTTCTCTTATGTTCTTATATCTTAGCTCAGGAAGGACAGCTCCAAGCAGTGTTCCCTCTAAGCTGAGTGAGTGTGAGTTAGCTCACAGTCTTTTAGCCTCTGGCTCACACATTGTTTTGTCTTAGATCAGGAAGGACGGCTCCAGAGCAGTGTTCCCTCTAAGCTGAGTTAGTGTGAGCTAACTCACTGATTTTTAGCCTCCGGCTCACACATTGTTTTGTCTTAGATCAGGAAGGACGGCTCCAGAGCGGTATTCCCTCTAAGCTAAGTTAGTGTGAGCTAGCTCACTGTTTTTTAGCCACCGGCTCACCCATTTTGTTTTCGCTCAGGAAGGACGGCTCCAGAGCAAACTAATTTATGCAGTAGCCAAATCTCTCACTCACAACTTTGGCGCCAGGAGCTCACAAAGTAGAATTTTTGCTCACAGGACTCCACAGCTTAGAGGAAGCATTGCTCTAGAGCAAACTAATTGATGCAGCAGCCAAATCGCTCGCTCAGAACTTTAATGCCAGTAGCTCACAAGAACAGCTCTGAGAGAACTGTGACTGGGCCAAGGTCACCCAGCTGACTGCATGCGGAGGAGTGGGGGAATCAAACTCGGTTCTCCCAGATTAGAGTCTGTGCTCTTAACTACCATGCCAAATTGGCTTACAGTAGAGTGGGGAGTCTTCCTGACCTCACCCGGCAGGCCGTTCCATAAGGCAGGGGCCATTACCAAGAAGTCACGTTTATGGGCAGTTGTTGATTTTTGCCCATTTGCAGGCTTGCCCCTGCAGAAGTCCTCCACTTGCCCCTGCAGAATTCCTCCACTTGCACCTGCTGGATGACCTTGGGCAAGCCGTAGTTCTGATAAGAGCTGTTCTTGAAAAACAGCAGTTTCTGTCAAGAGCTCTCTCAGCCCCACCTGCCTCCCAGGGTGTCTATTGTGGGGCGGGGAAGGGAAAGAAGTTTGTAAGCCGCTCTGAGACACTTTTGGGTAGTGAAGGGCAGGGTATAAATCCAATCCAATCCAATCTCTTCTTCTTCTTCTTGCTCCGATGAGCGAGGCGGTCGTGGCGGTGCATAGGGGAGAAGGCGGTCTCATCGAAAATTGCAATATCCAGAAGCTGGTCGGAGAACACTTCAATCTACCAGCACATTCCATCAAGGACTTAAAGGTCACCATAGTTCAATAGAAATATGTCAAAACCAAAATCCAACAGGAAGCTGCTGAATTGGAATGTGTATGTAAATTTGACTCTGTCAGACTTGGATTGAATAGGGACTTTGGATGGTTATCTCATTACCAGAAGTAACTGCCTCTCAGGTATTCCATTCAGATTCATCAATAGAAGGAAGGGGGTCACACTCAACATGGATTGCACATTTCAGCCTTTTCCATGACTTTTGCAGCCGCTTTGCATCTACATGGCACTTTCTGCATCCTCTCCCCCCCTCCCCTTAACCACCTCTACATCTCTGGCCAGTTTCTTCATACCCTCCACGCATCTGACGAAGAGCTCTGTGTTTCTCGAAAGCTTATGCTGGCAATAAAGTGTGTTAGTCTTAAAGGTGCTACTGAGCTTTTTACTATAAAAAGTTGTGTTCACAAGTCAGCACAGCAAAAGGCCGTGTTTTCTCCGGCTTGCAAACTGCATTTCCGGAGAGGAGGGAACGCTAAGGCTTTCTGGATTATCTCACGCTGAGATGTTTTCACACAGGTAGCGCGGGGCGGGTGGAGCATAGAGAAAGGAGCCGTGGCCATGGCTGGGATCAGGGGCTTTACGGGAATACCGGTTTATAAAGCAAGCAGGAGCCAATGGGGTAGCAAGGTTTGACGATGGACTCAGCCACAGGGCGCTTTTGCCGAGCCGAGGAACTTCGGCCAGCCCTGCTTGACAGGAACGCTGCAATCCCATTCATCAGCCTGTTGAGAATTCAGACAGGCAGGGCTCAGCTGCTGTATCCGCCCGTTTTGGCAATGCACTTGGGCAGTGACACTGGGTGCAATACTAACTGTGGCCACAAGATGGTAGTGCAGTTTTTAAGATGAGAGGAGGAAGAAGAAGAAGGAAGAGGAAGAGGAAGAAGAGGAGGAGGAGATTAGATTTATATCCCACCATTCACTCCCCAAAGGAGTCTCAGAGCAGCTTACAAACTCCTTTCCCTTCCCCTCCCCACAACAGACACCCTGTGAGGTAGGTGGGGCTGAGATACCTCTTTCAACAACTGCTCTTTTTCAAGAACAACTGTGCCAGAACTAAGGCTTGCCCAAGGTCATCCAGCAGCTGCAAGTTGGAGGAGTGGGATAATCAAACCTGGTTCTCCCAGATTAGACTCCGCGCACTTAACCACTACACCAAAGAAGAAGAAGAGGAGGAGGAGGAGGAGGAGGTTGGATTTATCCCCCGCCCTTCACTACCCAAAGGAGTCTCAGAGCAGCTTACAAACTCCTTTCCCCTCCCCTCCCCACAACGGACACCCTGTGAGGCAGGTGGGGCTGAGAGAGCTCTGACAGAAACGGCTCTTTTTCAAGGACAGCTCTGACAGCACTATGGCATCCAACAGGTGCAAGTGGAGGAGTGGGGAATCAAACCCGGTTCTCCCAGATCAGAGTCCGCCCACTTAACCACTACACCAAACTGGCGAACGCTGCAGCGGGGTAACTTTTTATTTCCATGTGCTCTCTCGCCGCTTCCAGAGAAAGGGCCCTTAAAGGTTAGGGTACAGAATTAGAAACTGCTTTTTGAAAAAGGGGATTTTGGAGGCAGCTGGCCTACGGGGGCTCGGGAGCTAGCGTACCGTAAGGACTGCCTTCATCCATAGGAACTTCCCTGTCTGCTCCGGTCATCCTCAAAGGGCCCGGCTTTGAGGCCGGATGAGCAGCAACCCGAGAAAGGGCTGCCTTGGCCCTGATAGCCAACCTCTGGATCTCTCCCTCCCAGGAAGAGCCGTCTGTCTCCGTCTACCGTTGTCTTTGCTGGCAGGTGGAGACTTCTTGGTTTGGTTTGGTTTGATTTGGTTTGGTTTGGTTTGGTTTGGTTTGGTTTGGCATCCCTCCAAAAACTGCTAGCTGCCCTCCTCTCTGATTGTGCTGCGTTGTTTATATGTTTTTATTGAAGTGCTTTAAACGTTTTATTGTCGGATCTTTGCAAGTATCATGAAAGCGTCAAGCTGCTGTTTCGTACGCAAACGTTAGCTTGTTTGCCTAATTAGAGCCAATGAGCTGCAAAGTAGATTGAGAGCCGTTGTGGTGTGGCAGTTGGGACCGCAGACTCCGATCTGGGAGGACCGGCTTTGATTCCCCACTCCTCCACATGCAGCTGCTGGGTGACCTTGGGTCAGTCACAGTTCTCCCAGAGCTGTTCTCTCACGAGCAGTTCACAGGGCGTCTGTTGTGGGGAAGGGAAGGGAAAGGAGACTGTAAGCCGCCCTGAGACTCCTTCAGGTAGCAAAGGGTGGGGTTTAAATCCAATCTCTTCTTCTTCTTCTCTTCTTCTTCTTCCCATCAGAAAGGGTGAGGTCTTATTCTTAATGAGAATGACCATTGGCCAATCAATATACTGGAGATGGTACATGCTATTTGGCACGTACGTCGGCTTATTTATTATATTTAAGAATCGCCCCGCCCTTGCTACTGCAGGGCTCTGGCCATTGTACAACCAGAGATAAAACAAGATAAAATTAATTAAAACATTAGTACAACATTTGGGGGGGGAACCTCCTTTCCTTTGTTCTTGCTCAACAACACACAAGAGACTACCCGCAGACAAACAAGGTGGAAGAGGAGGAGGAGGAGGAGGAGGAAGAGGAAGAAGGAAGAGGAGGAGGAGGAGGAGGAGGAAGTTGAGTTAGACTTTATTGGTTTTTCTTCCCATGTAACCTTTCCCTGGGGGCTGTGGTGGCTCAAGTGGTTAAAACGCTGAGCTGCAGACTGGAAGGTTGGTAGTTCAGCACTTCGAGACCTGAGTGCTACATGACGGAGTGAGCTCCCGTCTCTGGCCCCAGCTCCTGCCAACGTAGCAGTTCGAAAGCAAGAAATTGCAGGTAGATAAACAGGTACCGCTTTGGTGGGAAGGTAACAGCGTTCCGTGCGCCTCGGCGTCTAATCATGCCGGCCACATGAACACAAAAATGTCTTTGGACAGCGCTGGTTCTTCGGCTTGGAAACGGAGATGAGCACCGCATCCCTAGAGTCGGATTCGACTGGCTCTTGACCAAGGGAAACCTTTGCCCTTTACTTTACCTAACCCTTCCCTAATTTTCTAGTACACTTTTCTTAGAAGTTACACACATACATGTTTCTGCCGAATGCTGAAACCAAAGCCATTTCTTCTAAGAAATTTAGGCTGTGGTCACACAAACTAAATAATCCACTTTCAGTCCACTTCCCAGTTGGATTTTGCCAGTTCACACGGCAAAATCCAGTTGGAAAAGTGCACTGAAAGTAGATTTAAAGTAGATTGTTTAGCGTGTGTGACCACAACCAGAGTGACCTTTTAGACATAGGACTTCCCATCTGCAAAGAAATGTTGACACTCTATGTCTACACACAGATGTCTTGTGGTATCCGAAATAGTAACGTCTTTAATATATCATAAAGACTAATAGCATAAATAGGCTTCCGTCTGCAAGACCTGGCCAAGGTCCTTCCTGCATTGGCCTGCCACTCTGGATTTTCTCAGTGTTCAGGGTCGAAGCAATTTAAGTCCAGGGCAAAACAGCATCCAAATAACCTGGGACAACAGCAGGCTGAAACCGGGCCTGACCCACTTAAAGGAAAGTAATGTAATGCAGAATGGGTGGGGGGAGCCCGGAATAAAAAGAAGGTTGAACTCGATTTTAGTGCAGAATGGGGGGAGACTGGATTTAAAAAGAAGGTTGAACTTCATAGAATCATAGAATGTTAGAGTTGGAAGGGACCTTGCAGGCCATCTAGTCCAACCCCCTGCACTCTGCAGAGGCATAGCCGAAAGATAGCCCTACATACCTACAACATACCCAAAAGATGGTCGTCCAGCCTCCGCTTGAAAATGTCCAGCGAAGGAGCATCCACCACCTCCCGAGGCAGACTGTTCCACTGCTCAACCACTCTTACAGTCAGGAAGTTTCTCCTGATATTAAGCCGGTAACGACTCCCTTGTCATTTCCACCCATTAGATCTAGTCTTGCAATCCGGAGCAAGAGAGAATAGATCCGCTCCATCTTCTACATGACAGCCCTTCAAATACTTGAAGACTGCAATCATGTCCCCTCTAAACCTTCTCTTTCCCAGGCTAAACATACCCAACTCCCTCAGCCTGTCCTTATAAGACTTGGACTCCAACCCTCTCACCATCCTGGTCGCCCTCCTCTGGACCCGCTCGAGTTTGTCAACATCCTTCCGAAAATGTGGTGCCCAAAACTGGACACAGGACTCCAGGTGGGGCCTGACCATAGCAGAATAGAGCGGAATGACCACCTCCCGTGATCTGGACACAAGGCTTCTGCTAATGCATCCTAAGATTGCATTCGCTTTCTTCGCAACCGCATCACACTGCAGGCTCATGTTTAGCTTGTGATCAACCATAACACCTAGATCCCTCTCACATGTGCTGCTGTCAAACTTGATTTTAATGCAGAATTCCCTGGAGGACATTGCGGTGAACATGGATTTAAAGAAGGAGTGTGGAAAGGGCCATTGGCTGTTAACGACAGGATCTTTTGGAATCGTTAATTCATAAAGTCGCCATGAGTCAGAAGCAGCTTGACCGCACTTAACACACAACCCACAAGACACTGCAGACTATTTGCTGCAGACACACGCAGACTATTTTCATATTCTGTCTCTTAACACACAGAGAGATCTGGGAAACCTTTCTGCACCGGTTCCACGGAGCAGCTCCGACTTACTTGTAGGTGATGTTAAACCCTGTCAAGTTGTAAGCGGCATCGCTGAAGAAATGCAGGAGGGCGTAGCCGGAGGTGGCCACAACTTCTGGGACCGTCTCGTTGCTCTCTCTCTCCGGTACGATGAGGCCACTGGAAGAAGACGTGATGTTGCAGTAAGAGGGCAGATTTCAGCACACACCCCAAAATGCACAAAGAAAATACTCAAGAGCTGAAAACACAAGCTTAAGAAGTTCTGTGCAGCTGCGATGGAGGCCCTTACCAGAAGCCCAGAAAAAATGTACAAGAAGAAGATCACACAGCAATGCACAATGCCAAAAGAAAAAGCTGTGCGCGCTGAAGTTGCAAAACTGCTAATATATTGAAGGAGAACCAAAAGATACAAAACTATTACAAAATACTGTGTATACAACAATATGAAACAAGAGTCCTTCGATAAAATATATCAAATACTAAATAATTCCAAGAGTGGTTTGTTCAAACAGTTCCATGATGTCATTCGTTCCACAGTGATTTATTCCAATGAAGGTTCCGGATATCGATAACTTTGTCTCGATATTCTTCTTCAAGACGTAATAACTACTGCATATTTTTCATGAGCATATTTTTCAGTAGCATCTGAGGCATAGATATATCGACAGTAATTTCCTATACCAAAAGTATATTATTCATACAGATGGCCAACCAGTCAAAATTTTGGGGGGGAGGTTACTCCGTAACATAAACAAGCTGATATTGCCTCTCACATGTTAAAGTCACACATTAAAGTGCAACACCTGTGTTGTTTTAGACATTTTACGTCATCTGCTATGCAATTCTGTGCGCCAACAGTTTCCACAAAATTCTGTCACTAAAACAGAACTCTCACTGGCTTGGGTGGACCATTGAAGATTCCACCTCTGAAACGTTCGACAGTTTTTCATTGTGTACCCAGGGGTCCCCAACCTTTTCCAGCCTGCAGGCACCTTTGGAATTCTGACACCGTGTGATGGGCGCAATCACAAAATGGCTGCCATAAAACGGATGCCACGGGAGGTGGAGGCAGCCACAAAATGGCCGCTGCGGCTGACCTTCAGCCACAGAGTGAAGATCCTTCTGCTATGGTGCCAGGTGCTGCCGAAGCAAAACGTTTAAAAATCTGCACACAGTCAATCAATATTTCCAGTGGCCCATCGGAAGCCTTGGTGGGCAAAAGCCCCAGCTGGTCCCGCCCACTTTCTGAAAACACTTGGGGGGCACAAGAAAAGTGTTGACGGGCACCACGGTACCTATGGGCACCACGACGAGGACCCTAATGTAGGCCAAAGATAGGGACGCCAGGCCCCCCAATGGGGGAGGGACTGCCCTGCTCCCCGGCTCCACTTCTTCACCACTGGGCAGCTAGCTGGGGGTGGGGGGACTCACTGCATAAAACGGGGAGGAACACCCAACGTTTTAGCAGTGTGCCTATGTGACTTCAACGTGACCTGGAAGTAACACGGGCATTTCAGGGATGTTGGAGTGACACTCTGGTTTCTGGGCAAAAACTCTATGGTATCACTCTATGACCAAGCCCTATGAGGAAAGGCTGAGAGATCCTATGGCAGAGACTCCCTGCTCCTGGTAAACCCGCTCCCATCCCCTGCCGACTGTCCGGAGGGACCTGTCAACCCTATCCAAAGATGACGATTGTTGTCATTTGAGAGAAGGAGAAAGGTAACGGTTCTAAAACTTTGTATATTCTCAACGGAAGCAAAAAACCCAACCAAGACCAGTCCCAAAAGAAGATCCATGATTTACTTTCTCCATTTATATCATATCCGAAAAAGGTAGTTTACTGCAAACAAAATGCGTAAGAATAACAAGACGGGCCCTCGGGTCTGCTCTGCACATTTCCCCAAGCACGGAGATACATGACTAAACATAAAATGCTCCTCGTTATACGAGAGACAGCTAGACGTGACGAGGAATTCATCTGTCGCTTTTCACGTGTCCCGTGCGCTCATGCAGAAAGCGGAAAAGGGCCATCTTTTCCGAAACCACTGAATGGGGTGGGGGCTAAATTCTAGCCCCCTTCCTTGCCTCCCTTACTATGTGGGTGCTCCGTTGACCAAAGAATCTCTCTTTCGGCCTGGTCCCAACACGAGAGAGGCGAGCCAGATCACAAGATGTGATAGTCCCGCTGGACACGTTACTGGTTAGACCACACCTGGAGTATTGTGACTGTGTGCGGTTCTGGAGACCTCCCTTCAAAAAGGATGTGGGCAGAACGGAGCGGGTGCAGAGGTGGGCAACAAGGATGATCGGGGGCCCGGAGACCAAGCCCTGTGAGGAAAGGCCGAGGGACTTCGGACTGTTCAGTCTGGAGAACAGGAGGTTGAGAGGGGACACAATGGCTCTCTTTAGGTATCTGAAAGGCCATCACTTAAAGGAGGGTGGAGAGCTGTTCCTGTGGGCGGCAGACGACAGGACTTGCAATCAATGTTCCCTCTAAGCTGAGTTGGTGTGAGCTAGCTCACAGTTTTTTAGCCTCCAGCTCACACATTTTTGCCATCGCTCAGGAAGGATGACTCCAGGGCAAACTGACTTATGCCGTAGCCAAATCGCTTGCTCACAACTTTGATGCCAGTAGCTCACAAAGTAGATTTTTTGCTCACAAGACTCCATAGCTTAGAGGAACATTGCTTGCAATCACAGGTTTAAATTCAGGGTGGAAAGGTACCAACTGGATATAAGTAATGAGCTCCCAGAGGAGCTCCCAGAGGAGATCTGGGCCCTGCGGGATCTTGTGCACTTCCGCAGGGCCTGCAAAACGGAGTTCTTCCGCCAGGCCTTCAACTAGGAGCCGCCCACCACTACCACCAGTGACCACTATCAACATCTGTGGCGGAGGCGGCCTGCAATGAGATCGAGCCAATCCACCTAGGAGCCTGTACTCGCCTGAGCCGGCATGATAGGTTGTGCCATTTTGGCTATTTATTAAGAACATAAGAGAAGCCAATGTTGGATCAGGCCAATGGCCCATCTAATCCAACACTCTGTGTCACACAGTGGCCAAAATTACCAGGTGCCATCAGGAGGTCCAGCAGTGGGGCCAGGACACTAGAAACCCTCCCACTGCTGCCCCCTCCAGCACCAAGAATAGAGAGCATCACCTGCCCCAGACTGAGAGTTCCCGTCTATACCCCGTGGCTAATAGCCACTGATGGACTTCTGCTCCATATGTTAATTTAATTCCCTCTTGAAACTGTCCATGCTTGTAGCTGCCACCACCTCCTGTGGCAGTGAATTCCAGGTGTTAATCACTCTTTGGGTGAAGAAGGACTTCCTTTTATCTGTTCTAACCCGACTGCTCAGCAATTTCATGGAGTGCCCACGAGTTCTTGTATTGTGAGAAAGGGAGAAAAGTACTTCTTTCTCAACTTGCTCAATTCCATTCATAATCTTATAAACCTCGATCATGTCACCCCCTCAGCTGTTGTTTCTCCAAGCTGAAGAGCCCCAAGCATTTTAACCTTTCTTCATAGGGAAGGTGTTCCAACCCTTTTATCATTCTAGTTGCCCTTCTCTGCACTTTTTCCAATGCTATAATATCCTTTTTGAGATGTGACTGCACTTTAATCGAAACTGCTGAATGTTTAAGTGTTTGAATGTTTTAATAAGTGTTAAATGCCTTAATGTTTTAAAAGTTTTAACTGTATATGAACCTCGGCACTTTGTGCCAGGCAATGTGAGCCGCCCTACACCCGCTTGCGAGGAAGGGCGGGTTATAAATATAATAAATAAATAAATAAAACTCCCATCAAGTTTTATAACAACATCATCTCACGGGACTCTGTGCCTGACGACTTATCCGGATCTTTTGTAAATACCCGGGACTTGCGCCAATGGGTGTTTCACGAGGATGCTCTTTTAGACAAAAGGTGAATACTCCAGTCAAAATCTGCACCCTGGCATCACAGGATTGAAAAAGATCATTTAAGGGCCTCCTGTTTGTCAGACGTTGCGGTCCACAGTTTAAGAGCGGCATTTACCTCCCTTCGCTTTCAATCCCTGCCCACTGAAGTGCCGCTTGGAAGGTACGCCATCAAACCACTGGAAAAATGTATATGTGTTTGTGGTAGTGCAGTGGAAGATCTATCCCACTATATTATGGTTTGTCCTTTATATTCAGGCCTAAGAAGCAGATGTCTATCTGGAAATTTAAGCCAACTTTGCAACTTAGAAGAAGAAGAAGAAGAAGAGATTGGATTTAGACCCTGCCCTTCACTACCCAAGGGAGACTCAGAGCGACTTACAAACTCCTTTCCCTTCCCCTCCCCACAACAGACACCCTGGGAGGTAGGTGGGGCTGAGAGAGCTCTTGACAGAAACTGCTCTTTTTCAAGGACAGCTCTTATCAGAACTATGGCTTGCCCAAGGTCATCCAGCCAGGTGCAAGTGGAGGAGTGGGGGAATCAAACCCAGTTCTCCCAGGTTAGACTCCACGCACTTAACCACTACACCAAACTGGCTCTCATGATAATGAAAAGTTGCTTTTCCTCTTGTCGGATACGTATCCCCTGGTTACTTGCAAGGCAGCGCTTTTCGTGCTTGCAGCCAGAAAAGTTAGACCCAAGGCTGTTTCCCAGAGCTACAGAAGTGGTAGCATAGCTTTTATGATTTTAAAACTTTGATTGTTTCATTTGTTCAAATGCTATACGGTCTTATTCTGAAGGCTTTGTTTTTAGAACCGTACTTTTGAACCCTAAATTTATATTTTGTGTTTATATTTTATATTGTAACGGCCAATGGCCTGTCAGGTAGCCCTGTCACGGGGATGGAATTTGGAGGGAGTACCAGCGTTACTGTTCCTACTGTCTGTATGTTATCATTTGTATGACCTTGTAGACACTCCAGCTGCAGGAATTCCTGGGCTGGGAAATAACGGCTTTTAGATTGCTAGCTTCTCCCGCTTGCTTAGCCCGCGTGCGTGAACTATACTCATTGGCTTCGGCTTATTCAGGGGTGTTTGATTGTAGTGTAATTTAGGTGGCCCTGCTGTTCCCGGGCATTCCTGACACAAGTTGTACACGTGTCTTTAGTCCTGATGCACCAATAAACAGTTTTCTTCTACTGAAGCCCTGTTGTTGTGTGACCTGACTATATACAATTAACTTACTTACTACTACTACTACTACTACCACCAACTGGATAGGGGTGTGTGTGTGTTTTTACAGTATACACGAAACTGCCTTATACTGAAATCAGACCCTTGGTCCATCAAAGACGCTGGTTACCCAGACCGGCAGGAGCTCTCCAAGGTCTCAGGCTGGTCTTTCACATCGTCTATTGCTAAATCCTTTAACTGGAGATGCCAGAAACTGAACCCAGGACCTTCTGCATGCCAAGCAGATGCTCTACCGCTGAGCCACGGCCCCTCCCCCAAGTAAAACTTCAGCAGTGGAATCGTCTGCCTGGGGAGGTGGGTGAGCTCCCCCCTCACTGGCAGTCTTCAAGCCACGGCCGAACGAACCCTTGTCAGGGATGCCCTAGACTGGTCCTGCATTGAGCAGGGGGTTGGACTAGATGGTCTCTAGATGCCCTCTATGGCGGCTACCAAGTCTATGATTCTATGAAAGGCACTTGAAACGCACCAAGGTTAAGATGGGCAGAGGCAGGATTTAGCGTCCCTCAACCTTGTCCTCAATTTCAGGTGAAAGGTAAAAAAAAAAAATGATCCTTATTTTCCTTTTAGTATGTAGATGAGCCCCTTGTGTATGTAGATGAAGAAGAAGAAGAAGAGGAGAGAAGAAGAGACTGGATTTACACCCCAGCCTTCACTCGGAATCTCAGAGCGGCTTACAAACTCCTTTCCCTTCCCCTCCCCACAACCTGTGAGGTAGGTGGGGCTGAGAGAGCTATGACAGAAACTGCTCTTTTCCAAGGACAGCTGTGCCAGAACTATGGCTTGCCCAAGGTCATCCAGCCAGGTGCAAGTGGAGGAGTGAGGAATCAAACCCGGTTCTCCCAGATTAGAGTCCGCGCATTTAGCCACTACACCAAACTGGCTGTCCTTTTACCACTAAACCAAACTGTCTTTTACCGCTACACCAAACTGGCTGTCTTTTACCAAAGGAGACCAATGCGCCATCTAGACCAGCTCCTGTTCTGATCGGTGGTGCTACTCAAAGGTCTCCAGGCAGGGAAACTCAGTTTGGTGCAGTGGTTAAAAGCGCAGACTCTAATCTGGGAAAGCTGGGTTGGATTCCCCACTCCTCCGTGTGCAGCTGCTGGTGTGACCTTGGGTCAGTCACAAGTTCTCTCAGAGCTGTCCTCTCATGAGCAGTTCTCTCACTCAGCCCTCTCCTACCTCACAGGGTGTCTGCTGTGAGGAGGGAAAGGAGATTGTAAGCCGCTCTGAGACTCTTTGGGTAGTGAAGGATGGGGTATACATGCAATCTCCTCCTCTTCTTCTTCATTTCCAATCCCTCCTAACTGGAGATGGCAAGCATGGGACTTGGGGCCTTCTGTATGCAAAGCCCGTCTTCTGTCCCTGAGTCACGGCCCCTACCCAGATCTGATAAGGTTCACCCCATCATGCCCAGCCTGACCCAGGGATTCAAAAATGCAAAGGAACAAACGAGCCAGAAAACGCGGCTTCCATCCCACTTTCAAATAACTGGCCCTGGGCTGCCTTCCAGTCCCGGCATCTGAAGGAGTCGATCAAGATTACAAAAGCCATCTGATGTTACTGTGATCGGGAGACGCGATATTAGTATTTATAAGCCACCGCCGTACCGAGGAGACGGGGATGGCTAATGAATTCATTTATTTATGGTTCACGCTCACGGCTTATCTGAAAGCACCAACATAATTATCGGGAAACAAGACGTCCGGAGCTCAGCGGCATTACGCCGTGGTGGAATTTGCACCGTGTAAATAGCAGCACACAGAGCTGGAATTTAATAAAGTCTTCAGTTCTGCTAATACTTTAACATGTCTAAATTTCCTTCTGAAATTCAAACCCATTATTGCGAGTAATGGTAGCCTGTCATTTATAAAAAAAAAAAAAAAGAAAAATTAGGAAGAACTTCCCGACAGTCAGAGTGGTTCCTCAGTGGAACGGGCTTCCTCGGGAGGTGGTGGGCTCTCCTTCTTGGGAAGTTTCCAAGCAGAGGCTAGGTAGCCATCTGACAGCAATGCTGATCCTGTGATCTCAGGCAGATCATGAGAAGGGAGGGCAGGGAGGGTTGCATCAGTGCTTAGTTCTCATGGCTCTTTCTTACACACCCAGGGAAATGCCAATCACCACTCTGGGGTCAGAAAGCAACTTTCTTTTAGGCCAGTTTGGCCGGGGATCCCGGATGGGTTTTTCCCATCTTCTGGGCATGGAGCAGGGGTCACTGGGGGTGTGGTGGGGAGGTATTTGTGAATTCCCTGCACTGTGTGTCACAGGCTGGGGTGCCAGTCAAAGGGAGTCCAGGACAGGCCAAGGTCAGGAGCCAAGAAGACAGTGCAAAGTCCAAAAGGCCAAGCCAGGGTCAGGAGCCAGAAACACAGAGCCAAGTCCAAAATCACTAACCAGAAGTGTAAGTCCAAAGCCAAACTGGGGTCAGGAACCAGGAACACAGAGCCAAGTCCAAAGCCGGGGATCCAAAGGTCTAGGTGCAAGAGCCAAACTGGAGTGGATACAAGCAGCATGAAACTGACTGGTTGCTTCCACGAAGAGCACTGCCCAGAGTGTGGAGTTAAAAGCTGCTACCCGTTAGCCAGCTGCACGATCGGCCAGGCTCCTGTTAGAACTCTGGGCTAGCTAAGCATCTCCCCTGTAGCCTGGCCTCTCTTCTCCTGGTTGCTAAGTTTTGCCGCAGTCGCTCCCTTAAATAAGTCACATGTGGGGGTGAGTCAGGAGGACTTTCTGCTTGCAGTTCTTCCTCTGTATCTGGGCCAGGTGTGAAGGCTGCTGTTACAGGCACTTGCCTGCTCTCCCCCTCTGCTGCTTCAGAGAGGCCAGCTGTGGTTTCAGCAGGCTCTGTCAGCTCATCCTCATCCATGCCCATGACACTGTGCAGGGGGTTGGACCAATGCGCCTTCTGAGCTGTGGATTCTTATGAGCAAAAAAATCTACTTTGTGAGCTACTGGCGTTAAAGTTGTGGGTGAGCGATTTGGCTACTGCATGAATCAGTCTGCTCTGGAGCCCTCCTTCTAGGGCTAAGACAAAAATGTGTGAGCCAGAGGCTAAAAAACTGTGAGCTAGCTCACACTAACTCAACTTAGAGGGAACACTGAGGAGAAGAAGAAGAAGAAGAAGAAGAAGAAGAAGAAGAAGAAGAAGAAGAAGAAGAAGAAGAAGAAGAAGAAGAAGAAGAAGAAGAAGAAGAAGAAGAAGAAGAAGAAGAGGAGGAGTTGGATTTATACCCCGCCCTTCACTTTGAGTCTCAGAGCGGCTTACAAACTCCTTTCCCTTCCCCTCCCCACAACAGGCACCCGGTGAGGTAGGCAGGGCTGAGAGAGCTCTGACACAAACTGCTCTTTTTCAAGAGCAGCAGTGCCAGAGCTTGTGACTGACCCAAGGTCACATCAGCAGGTGCAAGTGGAGGAGTGGGGAATCAAACCCGGTTCTCCCAGATTAGAGTCCACACACTTAACCACGACACCAAACTGGCTCTCACTGGGTTGGACTAGATGACCCTGGAGGTCCCTTCCAACTCTATGATTCTCTACGATTCACGGTTTCAATCCAGACCTACAAACTTGCTTATAGTACAAACAGGGGAAGGGGAACTCCCATTAAACACGCAGCTAGGCAGCCGCATGTGAACCCATCAGCAAGATCTGAAGACTAATCCAGGGCACATTTTAAATGTTTACTTCACACCTACTTCTCACCAGGTATGGGCCGGCAGGGTTCACCCGCCATAGGGACATTCCTTTCCATTCAAGAAGAAGAAGAAGAGATTGGAATTATGCTCCTGCCCTTCACTACCCAAAGGTGTCTCAGAGCAGCTTACAGACTCCCTTCCCTTCCCCTCCCCACAACAGACACCCTGTGAGGTAGGTGGGGCTAAGAGAGCTCTGACAGAAACGGCTCTTTTTCAAGGACAGCTCTTATCAGAACTACGGCTTGCCCAAGGTCATCCAGCAGGTGCAAGTGGAGGAGTGGGGGAATCAAACCCGGCTCTCCCAGATTAAAGTCTGCACACTTAACCACCACAGAAGAAGGAGGAGGAGGAGGAGATTGGACTTATACCCCGCCCTTCACTACCCAAAGGAGTCTCAGAGCAGCTCACAAACTCCCTTCCCTTCCCCTCCCCACCACAGACACCCTGTGAGGTGGGTGGGGCCGAGAGAGCTCTGACAGAAACTGATCTTTTTCAAGAACAGCTCTTATCAGAACTATGGTTCGCCCAAGGTCATCCAGCAGGTGCAAGTGGAGGAGTGGGGGAATCAAACCTGGTTCTTCCAGATTATGGTCTGTGCACTTAACCTCTACACCAACTGCCAGCCTGTGGCGCGAGGAGAAGGCAAGGAAAGGAACTTTCTCAAGAGCTTATCTGCTCCTTTGCCTGAAGCCAAACTGCAAAGCACGGGAGAGAAGGAGCCCCGAAGGCCAATTTCAAAGGCATCGTTTTCTCTCTGTCTTTCTGTATCCTCCCCTGACTTACATTGGAAGCAGAACATGCGTTCCTGTAAGAGGTTTGACTAGAAGAGGGGTTCCCCCAACCTTTCTGGGCCCGTGGGCACCTTTGGGGTTCTGACACGGGGTGGTGGGTGGAGCCAAAAAGTGTCTGCCGTGGAAGGCGGAGCCAGCCAGAAAATGGCTGCCAAATGGGGGGGGGGAAGAGGGGTGATTTAAACAACACACTGGGACAGAGAGGCGTGAAGAGAATAAATCCAGCATTCTGGAGGCAGCTGCAGCTGAAGTACTGTCTTAACCTGCCCAGCCAATCAGATCTCTAATGTCCAATCAGAAGCCCGGCTGGCCACGAGCTCTACATAGTCCCGCCCACGAGCTCTACATAGTCCCGCCCACGAGCTCTACCTAGTCCCGCCCACGAGCTCTACCTAGTCCCGCCCACGAGCTCTACCTAGTCCCGCCCACGAGCTCTACATAATCTCGCCCACGAGCTCTACATAGTCCCGCCCACGAGCTCTACATAGTCCCACCCACTTGCTAAGAACATTCGGTGGACACCAGGGGAGGTGTCGGCGGGTGCTGGGCTGCCCGACGGCGCTGTGTTGGGGACCCCCGGACTAGGATATGGTCAAGTCAGGCGACAGGACATTCGCCAGGACGTTCTTGTCCCTCGGTATATTCCATTAATAGAGGATAAGTTGACAAATATATTAAAAGGAAAAATGGAAGAAGAATTTATGGGACCCTGGAGGGCGTTTTATGCCTGGTTAAAATTTAAGTGTGGAGAAAAATAAGATTAAGTGAGGAATAATAAGAATGAGAGATGAAACAGCAGCGAAACTGTAATGAGAATATATATGCATGCGAGAATGCTAAATTGGAACTCTGAATGTCTTTTTGTAATTTTCTTTTCCTCCTTCCTTTCCCCTTCCCTACTTTCTTTATATAAACTAACAAAATTCTTTAACATGTATATATATATATATATATATATATACACATATATATATATTCCATTATTGCATTGGAGACCCCCTACAATCGTGGCCACTGCCTTCCAACCTAGGCTTAGAAAGAGACCCTGGAGAACTTCTTGCTGGAGGAAACAGAGGAACTTCCAACCCCCTGGTAAGAGCTGCCCACAACAAGGAGGGGCACGCTTTGAGGAAGGAGGAATTATTACAATCCTCCCTGCCCACTGTCTACATAGGTTCCCTCCTGCAACACCTCAGCGGCCAAAGTGACACAGCTCAGTGCCTATTCAACACATGATACATTCAGGTGCTCTGTTCCAATTGGGCTGGTCAAGACCTGCCATCTTGGGAAAGCGAAGTCACTCCACCTGTTATTTTCAGAGATGTGGACTAAGAGCCACATTGGGGGGGAACATGAAACTGGTAGCATATGGATGATGGGGCAGCCAGAAGACCCCTGCCTTTCAGAACCCCAGAGGAGGAGGAGGAGATTGGATTTATACCCCGCCCTTCACTACCCAAAGGAGTCTCAGAGCATCTTACAAACTCCTTTCCCTTCCCCTCCCCACAACAGACACCCTGTGAGATAGAAGAAGAAGGAAAGATTGGATTTATACCCCGCCCTTCACTACCCAAAGGTGTCTCAGAGCAGCTTATAAACTCCCTTCCCTTCCCCTCCCCACAACAGACACCCTGTGAGGTAGAAGAAGAAGAAGAGATTGGATTTATACCCCGCCCTTCACTCCCTTCCCTTCCCCTCCCCACAACAGACACCCTGTGAGGTAGAAAAAAGAAGAAGAGATTGGATTTATACCCCGCCCTTCACTACCCAAAGGAGTCTCCGAGCGGCTTATAAACTCCCTTCCCTTCCCCTCCCTACAACAGACACTCTGTGAGGTAGAAGAAGAAGAAGAGATTGGATTTATACCCCGCCCTTCACTACCCGAAGGTGTCTCAGAGCGGCTTGTAAACTCCCTTCCCTTCCCCTCCCCACAACAGACACCCTGTGAGGTAGGTGGGGCTCAGAGAGCTCTCTCAAGAACTGCCCTTGAGAGAAGAAAAAGAAGGGATTTGATTTATACCCCGCCCTTCACTACCCAAAGGAGTCTCCGAGCGGCTTATAAACTCCCTTCCCCTCCCTACAACAGACACCCTGTGAGGTAGAAGAAGAAGGAGAGATTGGATTTATACCCTGCCCTTCACTACCCAAAGGTGTCTCAGAGCATCTTACAAACTCCTTTCCCTTCCCCTCCCCACAACAGACACCCTGTGAGATAGAAGAAGAAGGAAAGATTGGATTTATACCCCGCCCTTCACTACCCAAAGGTGTCTCAGAGCAGCTTATAAACTCCCTTCCTTCCCCTCCCCACAACAGACACCCTGTGAGGTAGAAGAAGAAGAAGAGATTGGATTTATACCCCGCCCTTCACTCCCTTCCCTTCCCCTCCCCACAACAGACACCCTGTGAGGTAGAAAAAGAAGAAGAGATTGGATTTATACCCCGCCCTTCACTACCCAAAGGAGTCTCCGAGCGGCTTATAAACTCCCTTCCCTTCCCCTCCCTACAACAGACACTCTGTGAGGTAGAAGAAGAAGAAGAGATTGGATTTATACCCCGCCCTTCACTACCCGAAGGTGTCTCAGAGCGGCTTGTAAACTCCCTTCCCTTCCCCTCCCCACAACAGACACCCTGTGAGGTAGGTGGGGCTCAGAGAGCTCTCTCAAGAACTGCCCTTGAGAGAAGAAAAAGAAGGGATTTGATTTATACCCCGCCCTTCACTACCCAAAGGAGTCTCCGAGCGGCTTATAAACTCCCTTCCCCTCCCTACAACAGACACCCTGTGAGGTAGAAGAAGAAGAAGAGATTGGATTTATACCCCACCCTTCACTACCCGAAGGAGTCTCAGAGCAGCTTACAAACTCCTTTTCCTCCCCCTCCCCACAACAGACACCCTGTGAGGTAGGTGCGGCTGAGAGAGCTATGACAAAAACTGCTCTTTTTCAAGAACAGCTGTGCCAGAGCTTGTGACTGACCCAAGGTCACATCAGCAGGTACAAGTGGAGGAGTGGGGGAATCAAACCCAGTTCTCCCAGATTAGAGTCCGTCCACTTAACCACTACACCAAACTGGCTCTGAAAAGATACACACACCATGAAACTATTGTTTCAGAGAGTAGCCATGTTGATTCGCAGTAGGACAACTAGATCTGAGTCCAACAGCATCTAGAGACCAACGAGATTTTCGGCGTATGAGCTCTCGAAAGCTCATGCCCCGAAAATCTTGTCGGTCTCTTACGGTGCCACTGGACTCAAATCTAGTTGAGCTATCGTGACCCCCAAGGGAGCGCTGACGTTCGAAAGCTCGTACCCTGAAAATCCGTCGGTCTCTTAGGCTGCTATTGGACTCAAATCTAGTTGGACCATTGTGACACTAATGTTCGCTCAAGGGAGTTCTGCCTTTCAAAAGGCCGTGCCCTGAACTCCGTCAGTCTCTAAAGCACTATTGAACTTGAATCTAGTTGAACTACTGTGACTTCAAAGGGAGTGCTGACTTAAACATAACATAAGAACATAAGAGAAGCCAATGTTGAATCAGGCCAATGGCCCATCTAGTCCAACACTCTGTCACACAGCGGCCAAAATATACCAGGTGCCATCAGGAGGTCCAGCAGTGGGGCCAGGACACCAGAAGCCCTCCCACTGCTGCCCCCTCCAGCACCAGGAATAGAGTGCATCACCTGCCCCAGACTGAGAGTTCCCATCTATACCCCGTGGCTAATAGCCACTGATGGACTTCTGCTCCAGATGTTTATCTAATTCCCTCTTGAAACTGTCCATGCTTGCAGCTGCCACCACCTCCTGTGGCAGTGAATTCCATCTGTTAATCACTCTTTGGGCGAAGAAGTATTTCCTTTTATCTCTTCTAACCCGACTGCTCAGCAATTTCATGGAGTGCCCACGAGTTCTTGTATTGTGAGAAAGGGAGAAAAGTACTTCTTTCTCAACTTGCTCAATCCCATTCATAATCTTATAAACCTCGATCATGTCGCCCCTCAGCCGTCGTTTCTCCAAGCTAAAGAGCCCCAAGCATTTTAACCTTTCTTCATAGGGAAGGTGTTCCAACCCTTATCATTCTAGTTGCCCTTCTCTGCACTTTTTCCAATGCTGTAATATCCTTTTTGAGATGTGGTGACCAGAACTGTACACAGTATTCCAATGATTTATACAGGGGCATTATGATACTGATACAGAGGCATTATGATACTGAAAAAGCTCGAACCCCGAAAATCTTGTCGGTCTCTGGGATGCTATTGGGCTTGAATCTTTTTGAACTATTTTGACATTAATATTCGGTACAAAAAATGTTGCACAGTGGGACAGCTTCCAGAGAGGCCTGTAAGCAGAAAGGACACAAATATCCAGAGCTTCAGGACAACAGCTGGCCCCAAAAACTATTCTCAATTCCCAGGAACCCAAACAGAATATTAGAAACCAATTTCAGATCATAAGGCTAGGCAGAGGAATGGGAAGACATGTTACTAGAGCTCTCGTTCCTACCCCGCTGGACAATTTAATGTAACTGGAGAGCCAGTTTAGGGTAGTGGTGAAGTGCACGGACTCTAATCTGGGAGAACCGGGTTTGATCCCCCACTCCTCCACTTGCACCTGCTGGATGACCTTGGGCAAGCCATAGTTCTGGCACAGCTGTTCTTGAAAAACAGCAGTTTCTGCCAGAGCTCTCTCAGCCTCACAGGGTGTCTGTTGTGGGGAGGGGAAGGGGAAGGGAGCTCGTAAGCCGCTCGGAGACTCCTTTGGTAGTGAAGGGCGGGGTATAAATCCAATCTCCTCTCCTCCTCCTCCTCCTAATCTGAATATAGATTTTTCTGGTTAGAAATACCCCTTGAAGCCGACACCCGCATAGGTGCCGAGTTCTCACGCCAAGTTCTCCATCCCTAGGGTGAGGCTGTTTAGCTGCTCGGTGCGGCATACATCTGGAGGCATATCAAGGAAATAATTTTGCGCTAAAAGCCTCCCGGGGACTCAGGTTCTTAAAGCCTAATGACGCATACGCAGCACTTCACACCCGTCACTCTAAAGTCAATGTTTCATCACGGCGTAATGTCAAGTGAGCCCCATTGTTCACCAGGGGCCAACTAACAATGACACTTTGTCCTCCCATCACAGTGGAGACCTATTAAAACATCTCCAGTGTCTTAAAGGAGCGGTTCATAGACAAATCCATTGTCTTAGAGGAGTTAACCGGTACAGTGCCAATGCCGCTTTTGCTAGTATAAATGAGTTTGCGTTCTAGCAAGGAGTCAAAGCCTGGGCCAAACAGCTTGGCTAGTCATATCTTACTATCGTAAATGGTGGCCATGATCCCATGGGACCAAGCCGCAACTAAGTGATAGGGAAAGCCATGAGGTGCCAGTAGCTATTTCCTGTGCAGCATGGACTGATAATGCCAAGACCACGGACACACAACCCAGAAAATCTACAGCAACTAAGGAATAGCCCTTGGTTTGCAAGACCTGAACCAGACTGTTAACAACAAGACGTTTTGAAGGACATTAATTCAATGGTTGCCATAGGTCAGAGGTGACTTGACGGCACTTACCACATAACATACAATGTGCTGCCTCCGGCAGAGATTAGAATAGTAAAACATAGAGAAGAAGAAGAAGAAGAAGAAGAAGAAGAAGAAGAAGAAGAAGAAGAAGAAGAAGAAGAAGAAGAAGAAGAAGAAGAAGAAGAAGAAGAAGAAGAAGAAGAAGAAGAAGAAGAAGAAGAAGAAGAAGAAGAAGAAGAAGAAGAAGAAGAAGAAGAAGAAGAAGAAGAAGAGATTGGATTTATACCCCTCCCTTCACTGCCCAAGGGCGTCTCAGAGCGGCTTACAAACTCCTTTCCCTTCCCCTCCCCACAACAGACACCCTGTCAGGTAGGTGGGGCTGAGAGAACATAGCAAGTTATACTGTACCTTTAAATATATAAAGAATTGTCAGCTGGTTAGGAGTAGCCTTTCTGATTGGTTTTACACAGCCGCCTTTTCCTCTGATACATTTACCTGGGAGAAACTGTTTATTGCTCTCCACCTTTTAGTTTGCTTGTGATCTTGGCTAGCAGATGGGAGAGATTCAGCTCCTTTTACTGCTGGAATCACTCAAAAGACTCAGGCCTTTAAAGCTCATAACAGCTAATGAAAAGGAAATGTGAGTAAACCTGAACCTTTGGATGCCTGAGAGTTGAATAAAGTTGATTCCAAATGAGTGAGACTGTTGGGAATTTCAGACAGATGATATAATCCAGAAGAGGAATGGTTCCCAAACGGTTTCTGGTCTGGCATTTCAGACAGAACCGTTTTAGAACCGGTTCCCTACCGGAATATATTTGTAATTTCACACAGAATCACTTCTGTCCCGTTCAGGAAACGGGGCTGAAGCGTTTTACCTGTCAACCACTTCCAAGTAGTTGTCAGTTTCTTCTCCCGGATCCGATACGCTTTTTTCCCCGCCTTTTTTCACCCACACGGGCGATCTCTGGCTTTTTTTAAAAAAAAAATGTTCGTTTTAGAGCGCTATAACGCTATAGCGCAATAGCATTATAGCAACCCCATTGGAATGCCTGGAGAGTTGTTTTATAGCACTATAGGGCTATAGCACTCTAAAGCGAACATTTTTTTTTTAAAGGCATGGCAGGAAACGGCGGGAAAACAAAGCGGTGCAGTCTGAATTGCCAAACCACTTCTGATTCAGCTCTTTTCCGGTCAGGGAAAGCCATGTGTGAAATGGCAGCCCTGTACCGGTTTACTTCAAGACGAATCAGAAATGGCTTCAATCCGGCAGAATCTCGGTAATGTGAAATTCCCTTGTGTGTTAAATACTCAGCCGTTCTTAAGAGCCAGTTCAGGCTGCCGGGAACAGCATATAGAACAAAATGCCTTTGGCAGAATCCTGCATCAGACACCAGACAAGTCTAAAACGGGGAAAGTTTCAGTATCACAGGCACCAGCTGTGATCAAAGTCAACCCACCTGAGAGATGACGTACGCAAGAAAAAAATCAGGAACATAGACTTTAAAATGCCAATCACAGCCGTGACGGTTTGAAAAGTTGAACCAATTGTTTGGGTCGCTCCATCAACCCGAGAGCACCCCGCATTTAACCCTTGCCCTCAGCTCAATTAAGCCAACTGTGTGGTGTCAGGAAGGCAGGTGTCAAAATGAAGACGTTAAAGCGGTTAAAGCGGTTACCACCTGGCACCGAAGCAGATGGCAAAAAAAGCTATTTTGACATATCAAAATGAGATTTCCCTCAGGCCCCCGATTCCCGTTGTCGCGAGCGGTTTCGAAACAAAGCCTTTTTAACCGGCTTAAGAGGCCAATTAAAACCTCATTCGTTTGAGGGGAATTAAACGTCATGCTCACTCTATCTTTACAGACGCCACTGCAATCCCACAGTCGGCATCTGCAAGGTTTCTGTCGGCAGCTGGATAACAAATGGCCCACGCGACTTCCACAGCTCCGGCGCCATTACTGGACAAACAACCGAGCTTCAGGCGCTTCCCTAAAACACTTGAGGATGATCAGGTTAGGGCCAAAGGGCATTTCGGGCCCAAACCTAAAAATGCAATTTGTACGCTTTGAACAGTCGAAAGGGTCAGAGAGTCCATCGGGCCAAGGGGGAAAAAAACGGCTTCGGGAATCCAGGGCACGGCCTCCCGTTGACACTCATCTGGCACCTCTCCGACTGTCGTGCGGGCAGCAGGCCAAACCGCCCCAAGCTTTTAATTGAACTTTAATCCCATCCCGTTTTTAACTGGCTGTTTCATGGCCCACGACGTCCCGCTGAAGTACTCTCTGACTGCGGCTCCCTGCTACGACTGCTGCCGGAGGACAATAGCTCTGGAACGACTTGTTGCTGTTTTACATCCCCTTTATTGCCGTCGTTAACTTATGGCTTTTTACAGTTTTATGTATCACGCTCTTGTTTAAACTTGGTTAGCTGCCCTGGGCAGGCCCTCCGGAGAGACGGCCCGTGAATGCCCCAAATAAATGGAGGGACGAAGAAAAAAATGGTGCAGAGGGGAAAGAATTCTTTAATCTGAATAACAAAAAAACCCGAATAAATAGCGCAAGCAAATAAAATACGCCAGGGATCCCCAACGTGGTGCCCACGGGTGCCTTCTAACACCTTTCCTGGTGCCCACCAAGGGTTTTCAGAAAGCGGGGACAGAGGTGAGCTTTCGCACCGAAGGGCTTCTGAATGGGCACTGGAGATCAGATGGACTGCATGGATTTTTTTTTTAATTGCCTTGTCAGCAACTGCCACCACAGCACAAGGATCTTCACAGCGAGACTGAGAGTAAGCTTGTGAGTACGCAAGAAAACGTTTTCAAACGATGTGTTCACTTAAAAGGGCGTCTTGTCATGCAGAGCTTCTTGCCTCAAATGTCAAAGAGTTACTATTAGGCATAACGTCAGTCCCTGACATTTTTTGGTCTGGCTGGCTCCGCCTCCTGAGGCAGCCATTTTGTGTTGGTCTCCGCCTCCTGCGGCAGCCATTTTGTGTTGGTCTCCGCCTCCTCTGGCAGCCATTTTGTGGTTCCGCCCACCGCCCTCTGTCAGAATTCCAAAGGTGCCCCCTTCAGCCTCAAAAAAGTTGTGGAACCCTGAAAATAAGTAAGTACTTTCCTTCTGTTAAATGGAATTTTCGACCAACAGATTTCCCCAAGTTCTTCCTTCCAAGTCAGCAAGTTGTTACCCTAACCAACCAGAAATTACCAACTGAATTCATATGGGATTTGTTCATTAATGGTGATGCTTTCCTCTGGCACAAGGAATCTTCTGTTGAGCAAAGAAAGCCTTGCACCAGCGGAAGGTGGCTTTGCACTAGAAACAAGCAGCGCCGTTCGTTGAACAGACCCCTGGGATCTAATCCTGTCCTTTGTGCTGCTATAGTGAACGTCATGAGCCCGGAAGTATTTACGACCACTTTGGAATGAACGTATTCAACAAAGACAATGCAAAGTTTATCTGGCCGGGGCTGATGGAAAACACCCTTCTTGTTGGCGCAGGCATCACAAAAGCAGCAAAATCCAATCACATTAGAAAGAGCAATTTATTTAAAACATACACAACAAGGAAACTGGTATTTTGAGAACGCCACTTTGCTACTGTGACAGAGATACTGGCTAGGATCTGGCCAAAAAGTATCCCCGCCATCGCCGGAATAACTGGCCCCACTCTCGGTTATCACCTTTAACGCCCAGCTCCCAAGAGAGCGCATTAAGAACTGCATTAAACGAACACAACATACCAGTTAATTGCATACTCGGTTCTGGGCCTTACCTGAAAGCTGCCAGCAACGGGGCGTAAATCGAATCCCCGTCGTACACGTATAAGTGGTCCCAACTGCACTCTGTCGCAAAATGATTGAAGCGGAGCCTGAGGATTGTGTTCGGCCTGCAGAAACGAGACGTGCGGGGCGTTATCGGACTGGACGATGGCAAAGTACCGGTCTCCTTCCAAAGCAAAGGTTTCCGGGATCTGTCTTAGCTGTGCGTTGATACTAGATTCTTGTTAATGTGACGACTGCATCCCACGTGTGATGAGTGAATCCACCACCATTGTTTTTACGTCGCGGTCATTTCTTTGGAGCGTGTCCCCAAATGAAACAAACATGTTACTTAACTGCAGGGCTCTTTTTGTAGCAGGAACTCCTTTGCATATTAGGCGACACACCTCTGATGTAGCCAATCCTCCAGGAGCTTACAGAGCTCTTCTTACAGGGGCTACTGTAAGCTCTTGGAGGATTGGCTACATTAGGTGTGCTCAGGTCTTTTTGTAGCAGGAACGCCTTTGCATATTAGGCGACACACCCCTAATGTAGCCAATCCTCCAGGAGCTTACAGAGCTCTTCTTACAGGGGCTACTGTAAGCTCTGGGAGGATGGGCTACATTAGGGGTGTGTCGCCTAATATGCAAAGGAGTTCCCGCTACAAAAAGAGCCTGGCTTAACTGTAACATTTGTTCTTTGAATGGTTACCTGGTGCATTCACATGGATGACCTTGGTGCAGAGCTGCAGTTCAGAAACTTCCAGAGCTAGCGAGTT
Source organism: Gekko gecko (assembly GCA_029375565.1). Taxonomy (NCBI): domain Eukaryota; kingdom Metazoa; phylum Chordata; class Lepidosauria; order Squamata; family Gekkonidae; genus Gekko; species Gekko gecko. Next base: position 122,073,010 of record JAPDNY010000010.1, on the reverse strand, counting down.
TCAGAAGCACAGCTCCATGCAGGCACAAGAAGAAGAAGAAGAGGAGGAGGAGGTTGGATTTATACCCTGCCCTTCACTACCTGGGAGCTGCGGTGGCTCAAGTGGTTAGGACACTGAACTGCAAGCTGTGGAAGGTCAGTAGTTCAGCAGTTCAAGACCCGGGTGCCGCAAGACAGAGTGAGCGCCCGTCTCTAGTTCCAGTTCCTGCCAACCTAGCAGTTCGAAAGCAAGAAATTGCAAGTAGATAAATAGGTACCACTTCGGTGGGAAGGTAACAGCGTTCCGTGCACATTGGTGTTTAGTCATGCCGGCCACATGACCACGGAAACGTCTTCGGACAGCGCTGGCTCTTCGGCTTTGAAACGGAGATGAGCACCGCAACCCTAGAGTCGGATTCGACTGGCTTTCGAGCAAGGGAACCTTTACCTTTACCTTCACTACCTGAAGGAGTCTCAGAGCAGCTCGCCAACTCCTTTCCCTTCCCCTCCCCACAACAGACACCCTGTGAGGGAGGTGGGGCTGAGAGAGAGCTCTGAGAGAACTGCTCTTCAGAGAGCAGCTCCGAGAGAACTTGTGACTGACCCAAGGTCATCCAGCAGCTGCAATAATCAAAAACTGGAGGCAGAATCCGCATGCCGGTGACTCCACACTCAGTCCAACACCTATAGTTAATCTGGGAATCCAGCCTTAGAGGAAGAACATATGATCAGAGCCAATCACATGGGCTTGTTTTTTGCAGATCAGCGCCATTTCAGACTTCAGGAAGGGGAGGCAGGCTGCTTGAATGTTGCGCCCTGCATTAAAAGCTCTTTATAGATGCAAAAGTAACACCTCGGGAGGAAGGATCGAGGGGAACATCTGAAATGACTAGGCTTAGAATGAAAGTATAAATGAGGCCTCCCAAAATCCAATCATATGCCAAATGACATTTCACTGATGATAATTTCTGGTCCAGGAGGTGCCTTTCAATAGCTGTTCAATCCAAGCCAAAGTGTCCTCAGCAAGATTCTCCCTTTACAAAGGATCTGAAATTACCCTCAGTGAAATATAATTTGGCATGAGGCCTCATTTATACCTCCTATGCCTAGTAATTTCACTCTGGAACAATTCTTTCTGGTCCCTTTTGTATCCCTGCAGGGCTATTTCTGGGCCGGAACACACAGGAACGGCGTTCTGGTTGGCTCCCGAGTTGGCCACGCCCAGCAGGAACTCATTAGCATAACAGGCCACACCCAACAGCAGAAACTCATTAGGATTGGCCTAACATGCAAAGGAGTCCCTGCTCCAAAAAAAAGCCCTGGGGTTTTGACAACAAACAAGGTAAACGGAATAAGAAGCAAGAGGTGGGTGTGGCTGGATGACCACACTTCTGGTAACACGGGGGTGTGGCCCAATATGCTAATGAGCTGTGCTGTCGGGGGTGTGGTCTATTATGCTAATGAGTTCCTGCTGGGCTTTTTCTACCAAAAAAAGCCCTGGTATTATGTATTATGGTATAGGCTAGTTTGCTCCTCGTTGTGTTTGACCTCTGAAGAAGGCCCTAACAGGCCGAAAAGCGTCAGGCCACGACCACTGGCCCTTGTGCAGATATGATTTTGGAATTCTTAACATGAGGCGCGATTGGACCCCTCTATGCTTTTTGATTCTTTACAAATAAATACGCGAATTCTTACATATTATTTATACATTAAAGTCTGAATTGTTGGCCCTCTATTCTATTTTGCAACCCAGTTTTCTTGGGCTTCAACCCATTCATTCATACCCTCAAACGGCACCACGGTTTCCACATCTGTAAACTACTGCAGCAAATATATACGGCTGATGGTGAACGTCCTTAGAGGAACGGACAACAAACGTGCCACTCCTTTACAAAAGAAAAAGAAAACCCTTCCAAAAAAAGGCCAGTGGAAGCAGCCAGGGAGGGAGGAGTTCGATCATCAATGCCATTAACAGCAGCTCCTTTTCACAGCTCAAACGACCCCTGCTAAATGGCTGCCGGTTCCTTTGAAGGCCTGCCTGAATCAATGGGAATCTGGGACAACATCAGAGGAGCCGACGCTTCTTCTGCAAGGGGGACGGGGATGGACTTTTCGTGCAGCGGAGGAAACTTTGTCAGCTGCAGCCTCTCTCCCCTTTGGCATGATGAGAATAATTGGGACGGCTGGGCTGCGAGCCAAGCATTTGAACTTGAAAAGGAACGCTAGCCAACGCTTCCAGAGCAGCAGCTTAAAGCCCTGGCGTGCCCAGTCAACACACCGCCCTGCATTTGACTGTCTGCCACCACCTCTGCATACATACAGCCAGGGGTCATTTCCTGTCGGAGCACCCCGGAGCAGCACTCCGGCAGGAAGGAGCCCAGGCCCCGTGCCCCCCCCACCCACGGAGATGCTCAGGGAGGAGGAGATTTAAATGTCTGGGTTCCCTTGCCCTCCCCATCTCCAGGTGCCCCACAGGCAGGGAACCCAGGCAGGGAACCCAGGCATGACTGCCTCCCTGCCCTCCCGATCTCCAGCCAACCTGCTGCAGTGGGCTGGCTGGAGACGGGGAGCACAGGGAGGCAGACATGCCTGCCTTTCCCCCTGGGGCTCTCCGCTTTTGCAGAGAGACTCGGGGAGGGCAGGATTTAAACTCATTTGCATAACTCATTTTAAACATGCCTGGCCTTTGTAAGGGGGTGTGGCATATGCAAATGAGTTGTGCAAATGAGCTCCTGCACCTCTTTTTCTAGGAAATGACCCCTGCATACAGCTCTTTCCCAGCACCACAGCCTGGAGAAGGAGGAGGAATGTCTGCTGGTGATGTTTTGACTAGAACTCCTCGATTAACAACTCTATTTGCTACAGCCCAAGAAGAGAGCTGAACACTATCAGGTAACAGGAACAGGTAACAGGAAGTGGATGCGATCTTTGGATGGTCCACCAACTGCTCCTCCACTAGATAAGTTACTGTAGAAAATCTGTATAGAGCTGTGACCAGAACTCTCACAGCCGCTCGATTAGCTACTCTAGTTACTACAGCCCAGGAAGAGAGCTGAACAGAGCTGAACACTACAGGTAACAGAGCCAGGTTGGTGTAGTTGTCAAGAGCGTTTGATTCCCCACGCCTCCACATGCAGCTGCTGGTGTGAACTTGGGTCAGTCACAAGTTTTCTCAGAGCTGTTCTCTCAGGAGCAGTCCTCTAAAGAGCTCTCTCAGCCCCACTGACCTCATAGTGTGTCTGTTGTGGGGAGGGGAAGGGAAAGGAGATTGTCAGCTGCTCTGAGACTACTTTGGATAGTGAAGGGTGGAGTATAAATCCAATCGCTTCTTCTTCTTCTAACAGGAAGTGGATGTGATCTTTGGATGGGGCGTGGTCCACCTCCATTAGATAAGTTATCATAAAAAATCTATATAGAGCTTTGACCTGAACACTCTCAGCCACTCGATTAGCTACTCTAATTCCTACAGCCCAAGAAGAGAGCTGAACGCTAACAGGTAAGAGGAACTGGACTTGATCTTTGGATGGGCCGTGGTCCACCAGGCGCACTTCCATCAGATAAGTTACTGTAGAAAATCTATATAGAACATTTCGACCCCACCCTTCCTCCAAGAAGCTCAGAGCAGCATCCATGATGCCTCCTTCCCCATTTTATGCTCTGAACAACCCTTCAAGGTAGGTTAGGCTAAGAGAGACACACACAGACAGGATGTCTGGCCGTAGGTCTCCCAGTGAGCTTCGCAGTGGAGTGGGGATTTGAACCCACATCTTCCCCAGTCCCGCTCTTGACATGCCAACCACTATACCGCACTGGCTCACAACATCGTTACCCTCTACATTGTCATGATAAATTTGGCATTTCAGTAGTTGAAGAGAAGGAAGAAGAGATTAGATTTATACCCCCCCCTTTACTTGGTGCCTCAGAGCAGTTTACAATCTCCTTTCCCTTCCCCTCCCCACAACAGACACCCTGGGAGGTAGGTGGGGCTGAGAGAGCTCTTTCGAGGACTGCTCCTGAGAGAACAGCTCTGAGAGAACTTGTGACTGACCCAAGGTCACCCAGCAGCTGCAAGTGGACGAGTGGGGAATCGAACCCGGTTCTCCCAGATTAGAGTCTGCACTCCTAACCACTAAACCAAGATGGCTGTAGTTCAACCTCCCATCCAGGAAACTTTAACGCTTTAACCTGAATGTTAACACTATCACGTGCACAGGATGATGCACGGATGATTAACCGTATGCCAAAAGAACACAAACCCCCGGTTCTGCCCCATAGAAATCGAGGCGTTTGCTACTCACATTCCTTCGATAAGCCACGTACACTGTGTTTTGTATTTATAGTTTCCGGGTCCATCTGTTACATATCCCGAAGGTCCGGTGAGCCTGCGAAGAGAAACGGACAATGTAGCACCCCTCTGTGATTAAGCACTACCGGAACCGCAGCTTCTACTTGAAATCTGTTCACAAAGTGCCCTCGTAATCGTCCTTCTCTCTGGAAGGGTTTTCGCCCATTTAAACCTTTTAAAGAAGAACCCCGCTCCGCATGCACACGCAAACACTTTTTTTTTTTTTTGAAAATTTCTCCATTAGCACCATTACGTGCATAAAGGTGCGTCACTTGACCCAAGGTTCCGATACAGCAACGGCACTGTCAGGAGGGAAGGCCACACAGTACAGCCCAATCTGGGAAGCTAAGCAGGGTCAGCCGTGGTTAGTACTTGGAAGAGAGACCTCCAAGGAAGATTCTGCAGAGGAAGGCAACGGCCAACCGCCTCTGCTTCTCCCTTGCCTGTGCTGGGGTTGCCATAAGTTTGGATGGGAGACCACCAAGGAAGACTCTGCAGAGGAAGGCAGTGGTCAACCACCTCTGCTTCTCCCTTGCCTTGAAAGCCCCTGGCTGGGGTCGCCATAAGTCTCGGATGGGAGACCACCAAGGAAGACTCTGCAGAGGAAGGCAATGGCCAACCACCTCTGCTTCTCCCTTGCCTTGAAAGCCCCTTGCTGGGGTCACCATAAGTCTTGGATGGGAGACCACCAAGGAAGACGTTGCGGAGGAAGGCAATGGCCGACCACCTCTGCTTCTCCCTTGTCTTGGAAGTCCCTTGCTGGGGTCACCATAAGTCTTGGAAAGGAGACCACCAAGGAAGACTATGCAGAGGAAGGCAATGGCCAACCACCTCTGCTTCTCCCTTGCCTTGAAAGCCCCTTGCTGGGTTCACCATAAGTCTTGGATGGGAGACCACCAAGGAAGACTCTGCAGAGGAAGGCAATGGCCAGCCACCTCTGCTTCTCCCTTGCCTTGAAAGTCCTGTGCTGGGGTTGCCATAAGTCTTCAACAGGAGACCACCAAGGAAGACTTTGCAGAGGAAGGCACTGGCCAACCACCTCTGCTTCTCCCTTGCCTTGAAAGTCCTGTGCTGGGGTTGCCATAAGTCTTCAACAGGAGACCACCAAGGAAGACGTTGCGGAGGAAGGCAATGGCCGACCACCTCTGCTTCTCCCTTGTCTTGGAAGTCCCTTGCTGGGGTCACCATAAGTCTTGGAAAGGAGACCACCAAGGAAGACTATGCAGAGGAAGGCAATGGCCAACCACCTCTGCTTCTCCCTTGCCTTGAAAGTCCTGTGCTGGGGTTGCCATAAGTCTTCAACAGGAGACCACCAAGGAAGACGTTGCGGAGGAAGGCAATGGCCGACCACCTCTGCTTCTCCCTTGTCTTGGAAGTCCCTTGCTGGGGTCACCATAAGTCTTGGAAAGGAGACCACCAAGGAAGACTATGCAGAGGAAGGCAATGGCCGACCACCTCTGCTTCTCCCTTGCCTTGAAAGCCCCTTGCTGGGGTCACCATAAGTCTTGGATGGGAGACCACCAAGGAAGACTCTGCAGAGGAAGGCAATGGCCAGCCACCTCTGCTTCTCCCTTGCCTGGAAAGCCCCTTGCTGGAGTCACCATAAGTCTTGGATGGGAGACCACCAAGGAAGACTCTGCAGAGGAAGGCAATGGCCAGCCACCTCTGCTTCTCCCTTGCCTGGAAAGCCCCTTGCTGGAGTCACCATAAGTCTTGGATGGGAGACCACCAAGGAAGACTCTGCAGAGGAAGGGAATGGCCAGCCACCTCTGCTTCTCCCTTGCCTGGAAAGCCCCTGGCTGGGATCACCATAAGTCTTGGATGGGAGACCACCAAGGAAGACTCTGCAGAGGAAGACAATGGCCAACCACCTCTGCTTCTCACTTGCCTCGAAAGCCCCTTGCTGGGGTCGCCATAAGTCTTGGAAGGGAGACCACCAAGGAAGACTCTGCAGAGGAAGGCACTGGCCAACCACCTCTGCTTCTCCCTTGCCTTCAAAGCCCCATGCTGGGGTTGCCATAAGTCGACACGCAATGTCACCATCATCATATACAAGAAGTTAGCAGCTCTTTATACAGTGGGCATTGTTTGCTTGTTGTTTAATTGTACACAAAAAGAGCCAGCTTTCTCACACTGTAACGCAACACATCAACACAGCATCCTTAATGGGGGGGGATCAGACGCATTCCTACAACACGCCCTTGAGTGATCAGCCCCACTTCCACAATCCACCCAAGTCCCGATGTGTGTTTGCCGGCACTTCAGCCTAAACTAGATGGCTGCCGCCAAGTTGATTTTTTAAAAAAGAAAACTAAAACGCTTTGCAGCGGAATTAAACTGATAACGAGGTAGAGTTGTCCCCATTTTTCTTCATAACGTATTGTTAACATTTTCTACCGCATTCCCCATTCACTACGTACGAGTGTGAAAGTTGGATAACGAAGAAAGCTGAAAGGAAGAATGCTGATTCATTTGAAATGTGGTGTTGGGGGAGAGTTTCGGAAGAAGTCTCGGAAGAAGACGTGAGCCCTGACCAGAGGTGTGAAGGCCCGGGGAAAAAACGGGAAAATTCAGGCGAAAAAACGTGTTTTTCCCCATTTTTTCCCCTGAAGCCTTTTCCCCCCGAAAAATTGGAAAAACTGAAAGAAGAAAAAAGAAATTGATTACGGAACGTGATAACGACAGACACCACAGAGTAGCTGCAGAAGCAGAAACTGAAACTGATAATTACAGCTCAGAAAATGATTCTGATTAAATGTCACGCCCATTCGTTGAGACTGAGTCCCATGCTCCCTTCTACACACTTCCCCCCACCTTCAATTCTTTTTATGAGAATCAGCTGTTTTATTTTTATTTAATACTGTGGAGAGGAAATGTGAATAATTGTTACTTCTGGATTTTTAAAAAATTGTTTTGTGGAGGGTTTTTTTGTCTGTTCCATATAAACTAGTAAACAGTTCAGAAGAAGAAGAAGAGAAAGAGATTGGATTTATACCCCGCCCTTCACTACCCGAAGGAGTCTCAGAGCGGCTTACAATCTCCTTTCCCTTCCCCTCCCCACAACAGACACCCTGTGAGGTAGAAGAAGAAGAGGAGATTGGATTTATACCCCACCCTTCACTACCCAAGGGAGTCTCAGAGCGCCTTACAAACTCCTTTCCCTTCCCCTCCCCACAACAGACACCCTGTGAGGTAGAAGAAGAAGAAGAAGAAGAGATTGGATTTATACCCCGCCCTTCACTACCCAAAGGAGTCTCAGAGCGGCTTACAATCTCCCTTTCCCTTCCCCTCCCCACAACAGACACACTGTGAGGCAAAAGAAGAAGAAGAGATTGGATTTGTACCCCGCCCTTCACTACCCAAAGGAGTCTCAGAGCGGCTTACAATCTCCTTTCCCTTCCCCTCCCCACAACAGACACCCTGTGAGGTAGAAGAAGAAGAAGAAGAGATTGGATTTATACCCCGCCCTTCACTACCCAAAGGAGTCTCAGAGCGGCTTACAATCTCCTTTCCCTTCCCCTCCCCACAACAGACACCCTGTGAGTGAGGTAGAAGAAGAAGAAGAAGAAGAGATTGGATTTATACCCCCGCCCTTCACTACCCAAAGGAGTCTCAGAGCGGCTTACAATCTCCTTTCCCTTCCCCTCCCCACAACAGACACACTGTGAGGCAAAAGAAGAAGAGAGAGATTGGATTTATACCCCGCCCTTCACTACCCAAGGGAGTCTCAGAGCGGCTTACAAACTCCTTCCCCTTCCCCGCCCCACAACAGACACCCTGTGAGGTAGGTGGGGCTGAGAGAGCTCTTGACCGAAACCGCTCTTTTTTCAAGAACAGCTGTGCCAGAACTATGGCTTGTCCAAGGTCATCCAGCAGCTGCGAGTGGAGGAGTGGGGAATCAAACCGGGTTCTCCCAGATTAGAGTCTCCATCCCTAACCACTACACTAAACTGGTTCTCCTACACCAAACTGGATTTAAATGCTATGGCCCGCTCACCCAAAACTTGCCTTGGAGTTCAAGCTTACTTCTTCCCTCTCCTCTCCCAGAGCCTCCTGGGAATCCCCCCACCAGTTTGTTGGCCTCACCTGGCAACCTTCGCTTAGAAGGGGCCATGGATAAGCGTCACCTGATGGTGTCAGCAACGGAATGTGCATGAATTGTCAAATGGCGCAGCTGCTGCTCTGTGACAGCTTCTGGCGCTAATGGAACCCAAATATCAGACTGCGAGTACCGCCCCTCATGGGATTGGGGTGAAAGGTGCAAAAATAAAAAGGCGACATCTGGGAGTCTGGCCAACTCTTCTAGACAAGCAGCTACAAATTTCAACCTCTCGCTTCCATTTCAGTGGGCTTATTACCGCAGGGCTGATATGGAAATTCTTCATCACAAAGATTTAGAGGGGAATACGGTTGTCTCGTTTAGCCGGAACAGCAGAGGTTGGATTTCAACAGCCCCGAATGATTCAAAATGCAAACTTCCCTCCCCGCACAGGGGCTAAGGTGTCTAATTTTGGCTCGCTTTCTTCTAAAGCTTGACCTTTCGAGAGCCGCGTTATGTCTCAGAAATCTAAACTGTGCAAAGAGCACCGCGTATCAATTCAGCCGGCGCCGTGCTGGTAATTGATAGCAAACATACGCATCTCGGTAGCTCAAACAAACAGCAAAAGAGGCTCGTGCAATCTGCCCTGCTCCCAAACAACTTTACACAGAAATCGTTACAAAAGACCTACTCAGGAAGCAATTGCGGCAGCTTTCGTGGCACAAATAGCACCACGGAATCACGGAATGTCTCCCACACTGCTGGTGAGACAGGGGAAGGGGGGGGTCATCAAGTGTTTCGGTGCCAAGACAACTTCTAAGCAGACCTCCTCTGTCCTGGCTATAAAGAGGTAGGCAAGATTTCCCTAGATATTAAAAGTTTTCCTACACTTTAACATCAGCCCATAAATGATTTACTCACCCTGGTAACCTTTAGACCGCGCTTCACTGAGCAAAGCAACCAAATCTACCCATGCTTTAAAAAAAATATATACAGGAGCAAAATGGACATTTATCAGAACAAAATGAGAAAGGTCACAGCCAGAACCGTGACTCAGCGTCATTCCAGGATCCTAGGACAGACTCTCAAAACTGAAAAACGTCAGTGTCGCCCAGGGCACATTTCAGAGCACTCAAGTACAAGCGTATGTCACCTCTAAACAGACCGGTTTCCGTTCACCGAGTCTGTTCGGCTAAGAGGTTGGAGGAATGAACACAGTCACAGCTACACATAACCAAGGCTCCCTTCTAAGCTACGGAGACTTGCAAGCCAAAATTCTACTTCGTGAGCTACTGGCATTCAAGTTGTGAGTGAGCAACTTGGCTGCTGCATAGATTAAGTCTGCTCTGGAGCCATACCTTCCTGAGTTAAGACAGAAATCTGTGTGAGCTGGAGGCTAAAAATCCGCGAGCTAGCTCACACTAACTCAGCTTAGAGGGAACACTGCGATCACACTCAGTGATTTGGGAGTCCCAAAGGGTTTCACATCATCTCCAGAGTTTTCCTTTAGACAGCTTCTTTTAAAGTCATGTTTACTAATGGACCTAGACAAGGGGTCTGTGGCGTGCCGCTTATTGGGGGGACTGTTTTTACTTTAAATCATACTCTGTATATATAAACTTGGTAATTTTCTGCTGTCACCAGGAATTTAAAAATTCCAAAAATCTCTCTCTGCTGGTAATATGACCCAGGGTCTGGGCACTTCAGAGGACTATGTGGCCCTGAGGAAGGATTGTACTGATTTCTGAGATATGTTTAAACAAAAATTGATTTATTGAATAAAGAACAAAATAGGTTTCTGCTTATTTGGAACAGTTACAGGGAAAAGGAACTTGTAAATATAACTGGCAAAGTGTCACGCACACAGTCTCTCAGACACCAAGATTCCACGCTGACAGGCTTCTTTCTCTCATATATGTAGCCACACAGGCTGAGCTCTTTGTCTTAGGCACACAAGATGAAACATTTGTCTGACCACACAGTTTAGACACTACTTGTTTTTTTGCCATATGGACTCCCTCACAAAACTTTTAGAGTCACACAGACTCTCTTCATAGCTCTTCCACACTTCACTTTCCAAAGTCACATGCACAGAACTCTCCGCCATATCACTAAAGTGCCTCCAAGACACGCATACCCAAAATCCTCTCAGACACCCCTCCTCCCACACGCTCAGTCAGCAGCCAATCAAATCACACTTGTCACCCTCTATCCCTCTCCTTACAGAACTGCACTCAAACTCAACATTTAAAGACACACACACACACACACACACACAAACATGGAATCATTACAGGGTTCCCCACATGACACTCAATGAAACCTTTCCCTGTGCCCATGAACAAACTTCAGCTCTACTTATGCATCTTGGCTCTGAGTGGCCATTCTGAACAACTGCCCCCCCCCAATCCTCTCTTTTCCTGTAAGCAGGGCTTGAGGAGATTTTATTCCACTGTATCTGATGAAGTGTGCATGCATATGAAAGCTCATACCCAGAATTAAACTTGGTTGGTCTCAAAGGCGCCACTGGACTCAAACTTTGTTCCACTACTTTAGACCAACATGGCGACCCCACCTGAATCTATCTTCACTGTGATGTGATCAGGGGAAGATCACAACGAACACTTATCTATTCAATTATTCATTATTTATTAGATATATATCAAGCCCTCCCTGCCATTTGGCGGGCTCAGGGTGGTTAAGAGAAGAAGAAGACATTGGATTTATACCCCGCCCTTCACTGCCCAAAGGTGTCTCAGAGCGGCTTACAAACTCCTTCCCCTTCCCCTCCCCACAACAGACGCCCTGTGAGGTAGGTGGGGCTGAGAGGACTTCTGACAGAAACTGTCCTTGAGAGATCAGCTGTGCCAGAACTTGTGACTGACCCAAGGTCACATCAGCAGGTGCAAGTGGAGAAGTGGGGAATCAAACCCGGTTCTCCCAGATAAGAGTCCGCGCACTTAACCACCACACCAAACTGGCTCTCCCTTCCCTTCCCCTCCCCACAACAGACACTCCTCCACTTGCACCTGCTGGATGACCTTGGGCAAGCCATAGTTCTGGCACAGCTGTCCTTGAAAAAGAGCAGTTCCTGTCAGAGCTCTCTGAGCCCCACCTCCCTCACAGGGTGTCTGTTGTGGGAAGGGGAAGGGAAAGAAGTTTGTAAGCCACTCTGAGAAACCTTCGGGTAGTGAAGGGTGGGGTATAAATCCAATCCCCTCTTCTTCTTTTTCTTCTTCTCACTGCAAGCGTGAAAAGCCGCTCAAAGGCAAAGTGTTCCTTCCTGATTTCTTAGTCGACAAAACGAGATTTCTGCTTGGGATACAAAGGCTAACGGCACAGAGGCAGATGGGCGCACAACAAGGTAAATTGCGCTAATGACATACTGCCTGCCTAATTATCATCAGCCGCTCCCCAACTGCAGTTAATGCCGTCGATAAGCCCCTCATAACTGCCACCATCTGACAGATCCGCGTTATGGGGCTGCCCGCACGGGACACACACACCAGCTATTTCGACGAGCGCGAGAAAGTCATGTCGTCGCAGGGGTCATGTTACATCCGGCAACGGCCCCCTCGCCTCTGCGGTGAAAAATGGTACCTGGTGATGGACAAAGGAGGCTGAGATTGGGAAAGGCGGCCACGGAGGAACTAGAAGACGATTCTGAAGTGTTAAGGATGTGTCGCCGGCAACCGAGGTAAAGAGAATTTATACTACAGTATTCCAGATTTACTAGGCATGGGTGTGAAAGTTGGACAAGGAAGAAAGGTGGAAGGAAGGAAGTAGGTTCTTTTGAAACCTGGTGTGGGAAGAGAGTTTTATTGATATTGTGGACTGCCAAAAAAGACAAATCAGTGGGTTCTAGATCAAATCAAGCCTGGACTCCCCCTAGAAGCCAACATGACTAAACTGATGAAGAAAGGTTAAAACACTTGGGGCTCTTTAGCTTGGAGAAACGACGGCTGAGGAGGGGTGACATGATCGAGGTTTATAAGATTATGAATGGGATTGAGCAGGTTGAGAAAGAAGGACTTTTCTCCCTTTCTCACAAGACAAGAACTCGTGGGCACTCCATGAAATTGCTGAGCAGTCGGGTTAGAACAGATAAAAGGAAATACTTCTTCACCCAAAGAGTGATTAACATATGGAATTCACTGCCACAGGAGGTGGTGGCAGCCGCAAGCATGGACAGTTTCAAGAGGGAATTAGAGCAGAAGTCCATCAGTGGCTATTAGCCACAGGGTATAGATGGGAACTCTCAGTCTGGGGCAGGTGATGCACTCTATTCTTGGTGCTGGAGGGGGCAGCAGTGGGAGGGCTTCTAGTGCCCTGGCCCCACTGCTGGACCTCCTGAAGGCACCTGGTATATTTTGGCCGCTGTGCGACAGAGTGTTGGACTAGATGGGCCAATGGCCTGATTCAACATTGGCTTCTCTTATGTTCTTATGTTGATAGATGCTCCTTCGCTGGATGTTTTCAACCAGAGACTGGACGACCATCTTTTGGGTATGTTGTAGGTATGTAGGTATGCAGGGTGATCTTTCGGCTATGCTCCTGCAGAGTGCAGGGTGTTGGACTAGATGACCTCCAAGGTCCCTTCCATCTACCATTCTATGATTCTATGAGGCTATTGTACTTTGGTCAGAAGAAGAAGAGGAGGAGGAGAGAGGAGATTGGATTTATACCCCGCCCTTCACTTCAGAGTCTCAGAGCGGCTTACAAACATCTCCTTTCCCTTCCCCTCCCTACAACAGATACCCGGTGAGGTCGCTGGGGCTGAGGGAACTCTGACAGAAACTGCTCTTTTTCAAGGACAGCTGTGCCAGAGCTTGTGACTGACCCAAGGTCACACCAGCAGGTGCAAGTGGAGGAGTGGGGAATCAAACCCGGTTCTCCCAGATTAGACTCTGCGCACTTAACCACTACACCAAACTGGCTGTAGAGATTGGATGTATACCCCACCCTTCACTACTGGAAGGAGTCGCAGAGCAGCTTACAATCTCCTATCTCTTCCCTCCCCACAGACACCCTGTGAGGTGGTGAGGGGGCTTGAGAGAACTGCCTTTGAGAGACTAGCTCTTGAGGAAACTTATGGCTGACCCAAGGTCACACCAGCAGCTGCATGTGGAGGAGTGGGGAATCCAACCCAGTTCTCCCAGATTAGAGTCCGCGCACTTAAACACTGCACCAAACTGGCTCTCCAATCTGAGAAGATGAGAACCACTGGAGGAGACAATAACACTGGGAAAAGTTGAAGGCGGTAGGAAAAGATGACGACCCACCATGAAATGGATTGACTCGATCAAGGAAACCCTCAGTTTGCAAGACCTGAACAAAGCTATTAATGATAAGACACTTTGGAGGTCATTAATTCATAGGGTCCCTGTTCACAGAGGGGCTGCGGAGGGAGGTGTGCAGAATAAACTCAGTTTACATCAGATGACCCTGGATGATTTTCAAATTGCTTCCCTAGTAGCAGAAAACCACATGAATAACACCACTGGCATGTATCGATCCCGGTAGATTAACTATATTCTATCTGTAGCAGCACAGAGAAGAAGAAGAAGAGAAAGAAGAGAAAGAAGAAGAAGAGGAGGTGGAAGAAGAAGAGGAAGAAGAAGAGGAGGCGGAGGAGGAAGAAGAAGAGGATGAAGAAGAAGAAGAAGAAGAGGAGGAGGAGGAAGAAGAAGAAGAGGAGGAGGAGGAGGAGATTGGATTTATAGCGCCAAGCCTGTCACTGCCCAAAGCCGCAGTGGCTTAGAATGGCTATCCACCACAAGCTCGCTGTTGGCCCAATTGCCCCTCCCCACACACAGACAGCGCCCGGTTGTGAAGGGGGCAGGGCTGGGGCTGAGGAGAGCTGCTGACAGGAAAGCTGCTCTTGTTTCAAGAACAGCTGTGCCAGAACGGATGGCTTGCCCAAGGATCATGCCACGGACCAGGGTGCAAGTGGAGGAGTGAGGGACAGAATCCAAACCGGGCAGGTTCTCCCAGATTAGCAGTCCCCTGCACTTCTGAGACCTACTACACCAAACTGACGTAAGAAACTACCACCCCCAAAAGAGCCACCTGGGATTAACTCGCCATGGTTATGTAGGGCAATACTAAAGTATATCTCAGCGTTAGCGCCTTGAGGCTAGGCCAGTCTTGTCAGATCTTGGATGGTAAGCAGGGTCACGGCCCTGGAGAGTACTTGGCTGGGAGGCCACCAAGGAAGTCCAGGGTTGCTACGCAGAGGCAGGCAACGGCCGAGCCGCCTCTGTCCAGCCTTTGCCTTGAAAATCCCACAGGGTCACCATAAATCCGCTGTGACTTGTCATAAGCACGTAAGAAGATAAGAGAAGCCAATGTTGGATCAGGCCGACGGCCCATCCAGTCCAACACTCTGTGTCACACCGTGGCCAAAAAAACGCTTTCCACCACCAAACTGTTCTAGAACACAGCCAACTGTATTTACTTGAAAGGAACACGATCCTGAATGTAAAAAAAAAAAAAATCCCTCATATTTACTCGACAGGAAGACGACCCTAAGACACCCCCCACCCCCATGTTCACAGAATCATAGCGTTGGAAGGGATCTCCACGGTCATCTAGTCCAACCCCCGGCACAATGTCATACACACAAAAGGAATTACTGGACATAGCTGCAACTTGCATGTGAATGTAAGAAGACTCCCTCTTTTCATGGCATATGAGGGGAAAGAAACAGTCCTGCGTTTGCGTAACTTGCCAAAAATACAAAATATTTAATTGGTGTACATAGCTTGAACTTGTCTGCAAATTCAAAATAACACCCTCTTTTTCTTGACAGGGCACGTGGCATGAAACCGAGCCTTTCTTTCGGGGAGACTTCATCTGAAGCACAAAGGGAATGGATAAGTAGACAACCAGACTGAAACAAACAACCGAAAGGTCATAGGACCACAATGTGATTACTGGAGCACTAAAGATAACGGGGAATACAAAACATATCCAGAAAGACTTCCTTGACAGCATGTAATATCGCAGTTCGAGTACATAATTACAAATAAACTACAATTTCCTGCCTATAGGACAAGTGGCACGCCATAGGTCTCGCGCAATCTGCCAGAGATACACATTTATTTGTATTAATTCCAGCTCTACAGTTTCAGGAAAGACCTCTTGTGGCGTCCTCGCTTATAGGGGAAACAGGTTTTACCTTTAAACACTCCCTGAGTACATTAACTTGGTAGTTTTATGCTGACAGCAGGAATTAAAAATTCCAAATCTCTCTCTGTTGGTAGTATGACCCAGGGTCTGGGCACTTCAGAGGACTATGTGGCCCTGAGGAAGTACTGTACTGATTTCTGGGATAAGTTTAAACAAAAATTGATTTATTGAATAAAGAACAAAATAGGCTTCTGGTTATTTTGAACAGCTGCTGAAGAAAGGAACTTGTAAATATAACTGGCAAAGCTTGGTGCCACAAAGAGTCTCTCAAACTCCAAACTCGACTCTGACAGGCTTATACACTCATATATATCGCCACGCAGGCTAGTCTCTTTGTTTTATTCACACTGAATGGAATCAACTCTCTTAATCACACAGACTAAACTGTTGGTCTTCTTCACTCAGAAATAGACTCAGAATTTCCATAGTCACACAGACCATGTTCTCTCGTCAAGTTTCACACACAGCATCCTCAAACACACACACACAAACAGAATCCTCTCAGACACCCCTCCTCCCACACTCTCAGTCAGCAGCCAATCAAATCACACTTGTCACCCTCTATCACTCTTCTCATATTACTGCAGTCAAACTAAATATTTAAAGGAACACACACCAAAACATAGGATCATTACACCTCTGTTTATAGGTAGCGACCATTACAAAACACCCAGAGAGAGTGACTGTCACCAGTAATACTGTTATCTTCTCGAGCGCGCCACCTTGGTGGCCCTGAAAGAGCAGAGAAATGGGATATAAATGCTACAAATTAATTAATTCATTAAATAGTACACGACTATGCAGGGTAACAGCTGGAGTGGAGACTGGTGGATTTCAGAGATGCAATGAAAATTGACAGAGACAACGCCATAGCGAATCTGTCGCTTTAACCCAGCACAAAGATAAGCCCAACTGGGGGAGGGGGCTCATTTTAATTATGTTTTCTCAGAAGCAGGCAGGATGGCATTAACGGTGTATTTTTGCTGGGTAAAAATCAATTGAGCGGCAGAGGTAATTCAGCAGAGAAATTAGAACAAAGAGACTTCTGGTCTACTCGTTGTCGTAGGGTAAAGTAACGAGAGGAGGGGTCAGCCCGAACTAGGTCAAGACAGCCTTTACCAAAGGAACATTGCATGCTTAATTACATTTAAACCTTTATTAATCGGCATGAGGAAGTTAGTTTCAGGTGGGTAGCTGTGTTGATCTGCTGTAGAAGAACATGATTTGAATCCAGTGGCAACTGTGAAGACCCACAAGCTTTCCAGGATATATCAGGGGTGACAAAACCGCAGTCCGGGAGCCACATGCGGCTCTTTCACACATATTGTGCGGCTCCCAGTAGGGCAGCTGGGGAAGAGAAGGGGAGCCATGCTTTCCCTCCCTCCCATCTATTTACTTTCTTTGTTTCGCTCTCTCCCTCCCTTTCTTTCCACCTCTTTCCTTCTTTCTTTCCACCTCTCTCTCTCTCTCTCTCTAGACAAATAAATATCATTAGCAAACAAATAAATATCATTAGACAAACAAATATCATTACCAATATCTGTTTTTACCCCTTTTGTTTTCATGCTTTGGCAGTCTCCTTTAATGTTAATAAAAAGCAAATGTGCATATTTTAGAAATAAAAAACGTGTGTAATATTTGTTCGTGTCTTGCGGCTCTCAAACACCTGATGTTTATTCTATGTGGCTCTTATACTAAGTAAGGTTGGCCACCCCTGGCTTATATCCTGGAAAGCTTGTGGGTCTTCATGGTTGCTACAGGAGGACTTGAATCTTGCTCCGTACAACAAAGTAAAGAAGGAGGAGGAGGAGGAGAAGGAGAAGGAGAAGGAGGAGAAGAAGAAGAAGAAGAAGAAGAAGAAGAAGAAGAAGAAGAAGGAGGAGGAGGAGGAGGAGGAAGAGGAAGAGGAAGAGGAAGAGGAAGAGGAAGAAGAGGAGGAGGAGGAGATTAGATTTATACCCTGCCCTTCACTACCCAAGGGAGTCCCAGAGCGGCTTACAAACTCCCTTCACTTCCCCTCCCTACAACAGACACCTTGTAAGGTAGATGGGGCTGAGAGAGCTCTTGACAGAAACTGCGCTTTTTGAAGAACAGCTCTTATCAGAACTATGGCTTGCCCAAGGTCATCCAGCCAGGTGCAAGTGGAGGAACGGGAAGTGGTACTTTTGGCCACTGTGTGACAGAGTGTTGGACTGGATGGACCATTGGTCCGATCCAACATTGGCTTGCAATCACACAGCAACTTGAAGGTTCCAGACCAGGTCCTCCTTGCTACGGCCTTACCAGCTGGTCACCACCCTACCGAGGTCCTTCCTGCATCTCCCCCGGGTGGGATCACAGAACTATAGAACCGAAGTCATCGAAAGACCACCTAGTTGGACCCTTGCACAATCAGCCAGTCTGTAACATCTTCCCAATCAATTTAAGGCAGGGGGGGTCCCCAACTTTGTTGAACTGATGGGCATCTGTGGAATTTGGAGAACGGCTACCGGGCGCCAGCGGAAAACAGCTGTCATAGGGAGGCTGGGCCTCCTTGCAAAATGCTGGGACGTTCCACAGTGGAGGTGGCTGTTTCCTTATTAGGAAGGGAACTGAAAACAAATCAGCCAACATCATCATGCCCCTGTATGAATCGATGGTGTGACCTCATTTGGAGAACTGTGTGCAGTTCTGGTCACCACACCTCAAAAAGGATATTTTTGTTGTTGTTCAGTCGCACAGTCGAGTCCCTGACTCTTCGTGACCCCACAGACTACATTACGCCAGGCCCTCCTGTCTTCCATAGTGCTCCGGAGTTTGCTTAATTTTATGTTTGTTGCCTTGATAACACTGCCTAAAAGGGTTGGAACACTTTCCCTATGAAGAAAATTTAAAGCATTTGAGGCTCTTTAGCTTGGAGAAACGACGGCTGAGGGGTGACATGATCGAGGTTTACAAGACTATGCATGGGATAGCGCAGGCGGAGAAAGAAGTACTTTTCTCCCTTTCTCACAATACAAGAACTCATGGGCACTCCATGAAATTGCTGAGCGGTCGGGTTAGAGCAGATAAAAGGAAGTCCTTCTTCACCCAAAGAGTGATTCACACATGGAATTCACTGCCACAGGAGGGGGCGGCAGCTACAAGCATGGACAGTTTCAAGAGGGAATTAGATAAACATATGGAGAAGAGATCCACCAGTGGCTATTAGCCACAAGGTATACATAGGACCACTGTTACCTTCCCACCGAAACGGTACCTGTTTTTCTACTTGCAATTTCTTGCTTTCGAACTGCTCAGTTGGCAGGAGCTGGGGCCAGAGACGGGAGCTCACTCCGTCACGCGGCACTCGGGTCTCGAACTGCTGAACTACCGACCTTCCAGCCTGCAGTTCAGCGGCGTCTAGTCATGCTGGCCACATAACCACGGAAACGTCTTCAGACAGTGCTGGCTCTTCGGCTTGGAAATGGAGATGAGCACCATACTATGGAGTCAGATTCGACTGGCTTTCGAGGAAGAGAAAAACCTTTACCTTTACCTTATAGATCGGAACTTTCTGTCTGGGGCAAGTGATGCTCTGTATTCTTGGTGCTTGGGTTTGGGGGGGCAGCAGTGGGCGGGCTTCTAGTGTCCTGGCCCCACTGCTGGACCTCCTGATGGCCCCTGGTATTTTTGGCCACTGTGTGACAGAGTGTTGGACTGGATGGACCATTGGCCTGATCCAACATTGGCTTCTCTTATGTTCTTATGAACTAATGTTTGTTGCAACTGCAGTGGGAATACCTTATGGGCTTATCCAGAACACTTTTTATCATCCGCTGTATCGGAAGTTAGGTATAAGAAGAGCCCCTATTCTTAAAGGCTGTGCACATGTTCATTAAAAGAGATCCACGGAGCATATGTTTTCTAGCTGCAGATTTTATAAGGCAGCTCGTGAGGAGACCATTACTCCATTATTGAATAAGATTCTCGGTTTTACTAAAAAGGCTAAGCTCGATTATCTCTTTTATGTGACAAGAACCCTAGGATTATGCGCCACGCAGCCACATTCTGTGTTTTGATACTTAGTCTACAAAAACTGTATCGTAATCAGGTTAAAGTTTTATTGGATCACGTTTCAGCCTATAAACCTTGTTTATTGTGTAAACTATAAAACTGATTATATGTTTGGTCGACTGACCATAACCATGAAGACGTGAACGCCTCCTGTTCAAATGGAAGAGAGAAAATTCAGGACTGGCCCTTAGCTTTATAGAAGAGATGCTTGGAGGAAGAAACAGGCGGGAAACAGAAATTTTATGAAGAAGAAGAAGGAGGAGGAAGAGGAGGAGGAGGAGATTGGATTTATACCTCAACCTTCACTACCCAAAGGAGTCTCAAAGTGGCTTACAATCTCCTTTCCCTTCCCCTCCCCACAACAGACACCCTGTGAGGTAGGTGGGGCTGAGAGAGCTCTGACAGAAACTGCTCTTTTTCAAGAACAGCTGTGCCAGAACTATGGCTTGCCCAAGGTCATTCAGCAGCTGCGAGTGGAGGAGTGGGGAATCAAACCCGGTTCTCCCAGATTAGAGTCCGCGCACTTAACCACGACACCAAACTGGCTAAAAGGGAACCATGGGACCCTTTGGGAGCCCTGATCGCCCATCGGAACCAGTGACCACTGATCTAAGACCACACATTATTTTTCAAAAAGGCCCTCCATGAATTATGATAAAAGCTGGAAAAATTCCAGGCATCAGGCTACCGGGTGCCTAAAAATGAACGTTTATCGATATATTGAAATAGTTATATTCTTCCTCTCCCTCGTGGCTCAACCGGGCTTGAGACACGGCTGCACACAAAAGTCTGGATTTTGCTTTACTGCCATGGTTACGACGATAGCTGTCACTAAGAGCTCAGCATGACTGCGTAGGGAGGAGCTTCTGTGGGTAACCTCGCTCATTCATTTACCGCTCCTTATTAAGCGTGCCTCGCTTTCCCCCGTGGGAGATGTCCTGTGGAAGCCCTTCAGTCGCCTTTAAATGAAAGCGCGCAGAGATCCGACAACTTTGTGATTGTTTTTTTTGCAAACAAGACGGGCAAAGCACGGTGGAAGGAAACAGAAATGGGAAGCGAGGCCTCCGCTCCTGCTTTCAGATGCCCGCAGAAAACCCTACTCGCCCTGGCTTGCTTCACAGATCCCTCTAAATTTAAACTGAAGAATGCCACTTCCACCACTTCTTCCCACCAGCTGAAGAATGCCACCTTTCAATGATCGGGAAAAGATTTCCAGCCATTAGAACCGTAGAGCTGGAAGGGACCTCCAGGGTCATCTAGTCCAATCCCCTGCCCAAGGCAGGAAATCCACAAATACCGCCCCCCCACCACCACACACACACATCCAGTGACCCTTGCGCCATGCCCAGAAGATGACAAAAAACCCTCCAGGATCTCCAGCCAAACTGGCCTGGAGAAAAATAGCTTCCTGACCCCAAAATGGTGATCAGCATCTCCTTGGGTCTGTAAGAAAGGGCCATGAGAACTAGACCCTGAGTCATCCCTTCCTGCCCCCCCTCGTGATGAAGAAGAGAGAAGAGATTGGATTTATACCCCGCCCTTCACTACCCAAAGATGTCTCAGAGCGGCTGACAAACTCCTTTCCCTTCCCCTCCCCACAACAGACACCCTGTGAGGTAGAAGAAGAAGAAGAGATTGATTTATACCCCGCCCTTCACTACCCAAAGGTGTCTCAGAGCGGCTTACAAACTCCTTTCCCTTCCCTCCCCACAACAGACACCCTGTGAGGTAGAAGAAGAAGAAGAGATTGATTTATACCCCGCCCTTCACTACCCAAAGGTGTCTCAGAGCGGCTTACAAACTCCTTTCCCTTCCCCTCCCCACAACAGACACCCTGTGAGGTCGGTGGGGCTGAGAGAGCTCTCTCGAGAACTGCCCTTGAGAGAAGAAGAAGAGATTGGATGTATACCCCACCCTTCACTACCCAAAGGTGTCTCAGAGAGGCTTACAAACACCTTTCCCTTCCCCTCCCCACAACAGACACCCTGCGAGGTAGAAGAAGAAGAAGAAGAAGAAGAAGAAGAGATTGGATTTATACCCTGCCCTTCACTACCCAAGGGAGTCTCAGAGCGGTTTACAAACTCCTTTCCCTTCCCCTCCCCACAACAGACACCCTGAAGAAGAAGAAGAAGAAGAAGAAGAAGAAGAAGAAGAAGAAGAAGAAGAAGAAGAAGAAGAAGAAGAAGAAGAAGAAGAAGAAGAAGAAGAAGAAGAAGAAGAAGAAGAAGAAGAAGAAGAAGAGGAGGAGGAGGAGGAGGAGGAGGAGGAGATTGGATTTATACCCTGCCCTTCACTACCCAAGGGAGTCTCAGAGTGGTTTACAAACTCCTTTCCTTTCCCCTCCCCACAACAGACACCCTGTGAGGTAGAAGAAGAAGAAGAAGAGATTGGATTTATACCCCGCCCTTCACTACCCAAAGGTGTCTCAGAGCAGCTTACAGACTCCTTTTCCTTCCCCTCCCCACAACAGACACCCTGTGAGGTAGGTGGGGCTGAAAGAGCTCTTGACAGAAACTGCTCTTTTTCAAGAACAGCTCTTATCAGAACTATGGCTTGCCCAAGGTCATCCAGCCAGGTGCAAGTGGAGGAGTGGGGAATCAAACCTGGTTCTCCCAGATTAGAGTCCGCGAACGTAACCAGTACACCAAACTGCCTCAGTTCACACAATCAGCACTGCTGTCAGACAGCCGTCTCACCTCTACTTGAAAACCTCCAGAGGAAGAGAGCCCACCACCTCCCGAGGAAGCCTGTTACATCGAGGAACCGCTCTAACAGTTCTGCAGGGCCTGTAAAACGGAGTTCTTCCAGCAGGTTTTTAGAGCCGCTGCCACCACTGAACATCATTAACAACTTGTTGCGGAAGGAGAGGAAGCCCCGTCGTCTCTGGAACCCACAATATCAGCCTGCGCCAGCCGCCTGAAAGACACCTGGAGCAGACTTAGGAACTAGTTATGGGAACGAAGAACTAATATGGTCGCCAGCTTCGATTCAGCAACTACATTATTAGCATTTCTGTATTATTGCTAACTGGTCTTAAACGTTTTAATTGTGTTATTGGTAATATGTTGATTTTATGGAAGCCACACAGAACCAGCCTTGGCTGGGGGGCAGGGCATAAATTTGAGAAATAAATAAATAGCTGTCAGGAAGTTCTTCCCCATGTTTCGCGGAAAACCCTTCTGATTTATAAGCCTTTAGGGTTGATCAACATGAGCCTGCAGTGTGACGCAGCTGCGAAGAAAGCTAATGCAATCTTAGGATGCATTAACAGAAGCCTTGTGTCCAGATCACAGGAGGTGGTCGTTCCGCTCTATTCTGCTATGGTCAGGCCTCCCCTGGAGTCCTGTGTCCAGTTTTGGGCAACACATTTTAGGAAGGATGTTGACAAGCTCGAGCGTGTCCAGAAGAGGGCGACCAGGATGGTGAGAGGGTTGGGATCCAAGTCTTATGAGGAAAGGCTGAAAGAGTTGGGTATGTTTAGCCTGGGAAAGAGAAGGCTCAGAGGGGACACGATGGCCGTCTTCAAGTATTTGAAGGGCTGTCATGTAGAAGCTAGAGCAGATCTATTCTCTCTTGCCTCGGATTGCAAGACTAGATCGAATGGGTGGAAATTACAAAGGAGTCGTTACCGGCTAGATATCAGGAGAAACCTCCTAACTGTAAGAGTGGTTGAGCAGTGGAACAGTCTGCCTCGGGAGGTGGTGGATGCTCCTTCGCTGGACATTTTCAAGTGGAGGCTGGACGACCATCTTTCGGGTATATTGTAGGTATGTAGGGCTATCTTTCGGCTACGCTCCTGCAGAGTGCAGGGGTTGGACTAGATGACCTGCAAGGTCCCTTCCAACTCTGACATTCTATGATTCTATAGGGCACATCGGTCAGTCACCCTCAATTATTTGCAAGCAACCAGTCACTGTGAAGTTGGGAACCAGAATGCAGTACTGAAACTGGGGAGATCAGGCTTCGAATCCACCGTTCAGCCCTGAAACCCACCGAGTGACAGTCATTCTCTGTCTGTCCAAGCTACTTCAGAGAAAAAACAGAAGGAAGAACCATAATTGCCACTCCGAGCTCCTTACAGGAAGTGCCGGGTAAAATTAGAACCAAGGATGGTCACCCGACAGACACTGGCATAATTCCATCTCCTGTCTTAACACCAGTGAGGATGCCCACTGTCAGTGCCAGCCCAGAATGTGTCATATGTTTTAAATAAATAAGGGAAATGTTTCTCCCGCTCCCAAGATAAGAGGACTCGAGGGCATCTAATGAAGCTGATGGGCGGTAGGTTCAGGATGGACAAAAGGAAACACCACTTTACACAGAGAGTGATTAAAAGGTGGGATTCGCTGCCGGAGGATGTAGTGATGGCCACAGGAATTAACAGCCTAAAAAGGGGATTAGATACATTGATGGAAAATAAGTCTATGAGTGGCTACTAGTCATGGTGACTGAGGGGAACCTCCACGTTCAGAGGCACTAAGCCTCTGAATCTCAGAGCCAGGAGGCAACATCAGGGGAAGGCCTCGGCCTCTCTGCCCTGTTGCTGGCCCTTCAGAGGAACTGGTTGGCCACTGTGTGAGACAGGATGCTGGACTAGATGGACCCTCCCTGGTCTGACCCAGCAGGGCTCTTCTGAGGTTCTTATCAGGGGAAGGCCTCAGCCTCTGTGCCCTGTTGTTGGCCCTCCAGAGGAACTGGTTGAGGCCACTGTGTGAGATAAGAGGCTGGACTGGATGGACCCTCACTCGTCTGATCCAGCAGGGCTCTCCTGAAGTTCTTATCAGGGGAAGGCCTCGGCCTCTCTGCCCTATTGCTGGCCCTCCAGAAGAACTGGTTGGCCACTGTGAAAGACAGGAGGCTGGACTGGATGGACCCTCACTGGTTTGACCCACCAGGGCTTTTCTAATGTTCTTATCAGGGGAAAGCCTCAGCCTCCATGCCCTGTTGCTGGCCCTCCAGAGGAACTGGTTGGCCACCATGTGAGACAGAAGGCTGGACTGGATGGACTGTCACTTTTCTGATCCAGCAGGGCTCTTCTGAGGTTCTTCTCAGGGGAAGGCCTCGGCCTCTCTCCCCCGTTGTTGGCCATCCAGGGGAACTGGTTGGCCACCATGTGAGACAGGATGCTGGACTAGATGGACCCTCACTGGTCCGATTCAGCGGGGCCCTTCTGATGTTCTTATGTTCTAAGGCATCTTGCTATACACTGTACCTTGCTCCCAGTTACAGTTGCCAATTCCTGTTCAAGAAACTCCTGGCAATTTGGGGGAGGGGGGGGTTACCTGGGAGAAGGCAGAGTTTGGGGCGGGAGCTCACGCTCAGACAGGATGCCGTATGTTCACCTTCTGCAGACGCCATTTCTTCCCGGGGATCTGATCTCTGGAGATCAGCTGTCATTCCAGAAGAATGCCAGGCTCCACGTGGAAGTCGGCGACTCTATGCTCCCTTCATTTACTCTCTGGAAACTCACGTGCAGCCACGCAAAAAGGAAAACTAGTCATCACCCCCCCCCCCAAAAAAATATCGGGCACCAACATTATATACTATTTCAACCATTATAACAGATCTAAATAAAGTTTAGAAGGTTTAAAAAGACAACATGGGGGTCATTTGTAGACAAAACTATTTTTTTTTTATTTTCATGTTAGATTATCTGTAGTAAAAAACAAAACAAAAGATTCCTTCAGTTGGGTAAAACTTGGAAGTGTATAATAACTCATATGGGGGGAAAAAATGGCTGTAACTATTATGAACTCGTACTGTGGCTTGTATTTATTGTAATGCTTATTGAGAGTATAATAAAAAGTTTTTACAAAGTGGTCCTTAGGTACTTGGCTGTATATTACTGTCATGATCGGGGCTGTGTAAGCAAGGCCTAGCAGGCCCCGGGAGCCTGAGTAGCGGTGAGAGGAGGCTTGGCCTACAACTCCCAGAAGCCCCTGAGAGGTTTTGGTGCCAATTTTAGCCAATCACAGAGAAAGGGGACTTATAATAAAAGAGCTGGTACAGAAGAAGAGTTGTTCTTTCTTCCAAGGGAGCAGGGCCAGAAGGAAGGCTGCTGCGGGGAAGAGACCCCTCATCCTGAGAGAAAGGGTGAGCAGACTGCGGCCCACTTGAGACAGTGAGCTAGGGACAATAAGTTTAGTCACGTTAGGGCATTTGGTTTCTTTTCCCTTCACTCACTTATCGTTAACCGTTCTTGCACCTTGATTGTTTCCCATATTGGGCTGACCTCCTGTAAAAACAAACCTTTTATTTGCTGTTCATTCTGCCCGGTCCTCACGCCTATTATTTGGCCAAATAAGGGAGGTCTGAAGGTCTTGGGAGGGTGCTCTGGGGCCTTCTCAAGGGAACCTAAAACCAGAGTGGTGGCAGCGTCAGGCGACACCCCATCCGAGCCATGACAATGACCCATTCATCTTGAGACATCAAATCATGTGGGGCTTTGCCATATTAGAAAAGGAAGGGAGAGAGAGGGCTACTGCCTCAGGAAACCCCCCTTCCCCCAAAATAATAATAACCAAAATTTCTACAGTGTGAAGGAGATAAGGAGAGGAAAGGGAGGGAGCGTTCCATGTGGAGAAGACGAGGCGCTTTGTGTCTTTCTTTTTTCTGTAATCTTTGTTCTATATTTCAAACGTTCTCGGCATCGCCCCCTCGCTCATAAGCAGCCGGAACAAATGGATTGCCTTCTGACACCGCAGCCACGTACCAGATTTAGAAATGTACAATTTGCCAAAAACGGAAGCATCTCAGAATGCACAAACTGGTACGTGACCTGGATTAGGTCGCACCGGCGTGCTTTCCAAAGCAGGCCGGGGTCCAAAGCGAGGTGTGTGATACGCGGGGGGGCTTTTTTTTGCTCTCCCTGCCCGGTAGGAGCCCCTCGTGATGTTCCTGCCCGCCCCCAAAAAAATCTCTCTGAAAGCACTTTCCACACACACGCAAATAATTCTGGGCAATCACAGCGGCGCTTCGGCAGCAGTAGAGTGCGACCTGGACAAATCTCCACATTTAACAATCTCATTGGAAAAGGATGCCACAGGGAGACGGCAATTTTGCTTCGCTACGTGGATTTAAGGAGACCTGATTCCCCGGTGTGACCTCAATACACAAGCAAACGGCCGTGCCCAAGCCGGTAGAGACTGAAAGCACCATTTGCGGTGATGCAGCGACAGAACACTGTTCTCTACACACCTAAGCACTCAGCCAATCGCCCCACGGGAAGGTTTAGAGACCAGACGAAAAGCACAGGAGCGCCAAGACAGAACATCGACCCAAGCCGTTGGGTGGGGAGCTGATTTTCCTGTTCCCTCTCCAGCCAAGCTCACTACCTGACAAAGAAGACAAGTTCCTTCCCAGGTGCAAATATGACAGGAAGACCCACACAGCAGCCTTCCAGTTACCCCAAAAGAATCTTTACAGCGGTCACCCGACAGTCTTGCTCTAATTCAGGGGTGTCGAGCTCATTTGTTAAGAGGGCCGCATCTGGTATAAATGAGACCTTGTCGGGCCGGGCCATGTGTGTGTCATAAAACTTAACGCCAGGTAGCGGAGATATAAGCTTTATAAAGGACGCAAACACAAAGGGGTTTTTTTGTTACCTAAAATAAAAGCATGCTTAAAAGATCAGCACTCTTATAATATTTTGTTTATTTAACAGTGTCCAGGGCTATTTTTGGGCAGGAACGCACAGAAGCGGCGTTCCGGCTGGCTCCCAAGTTGGCCACGCCCAGCAGGAACTCATTAGCATAACAGGCCACACCCAACAGCAGAAACTCATTAGGACTGGCTACATTAGGGGTGTGTGGCCTAACATGCAAAGGAATTCCTGCTCCAAAAAGAGCCCTGGGTTTTGACAACAAACAAGGTAAACAGAATAAGCAGCAGAAGGTACGAATGTGGCTGGATGACCGCACTTCTGGTAACATGGGGTGTGTGGCCTAATATGCTAATGAGCTGTGCTGTCAGGGGGTGGCCTAATCAGCTAAGGAGTTTCTGCTGTTGGGTGTGGCCTATTATGTTAATGAGTCCCTGCTGGGCTTTTTCGACAAAAAAGAGCCCTGACGGTGTCGCATAAGAGTCTTAGAGCGGCTTACGAACTCCCTTCCCCTCCCCTCCCCAAGACAGACACCCTGTGAGGTAGGTGGGGCTGAGAGAGCTCTGACAGAAACTGCTCTTTTTCAAGGACAGCTCTGACAGAGCTAGGGCTTGCCCAAGGTCACAGCAGCAGGTGCATGTGGAGGAGTGGGGAATCAAACTCAGTTCTCCCAGATTAGAGTCCGCGCACTTAACCACTACACCAAACGGGCTCTCGTAATGCCAGGGAGCGGAGATATAAACTTTATAAAGGACACAAACACAAAGGGTTTTTTTCCTTAACTTAAAATAAAAACATGCTTAAAACATCAGCACTCTTGCGATATTTTGTTTACTGAACAGAGTCTGATGACTGACACCTCTTGCTCTGGATTATGGCATCAAAATGCCTGTGCCGTTGCAATGTTGAGGATGCTGTTCAGGTGTGTATATCTGTAAGCTGAAAACCTACAATGACGCAGCAGCAGCAGAACTGGAAAAAGAAGAAGACAGCCAGTTCCACTGCGGGCCTGATAGAAGCCCTCCGGGGGCCTCGTCTGGCCCCTGGGCCACATGTTTGAGACCCCTGATATAAGCAGTACTTTGCAAGTCATCTCACAAGCATCCCATCAAAGAGATAAGACAAGGACTTGCAGGGACCAAATAGAGTTTACATCCAAATACACCGTCTCTAGCCCGTTTTGATGATCAGTTATCCCAGGACACCAGTTTGACGTTCAATGCAGTTTCTGACTTGTGCACATAATTCTGTAAAGGTGTTTACACAACTGCGAGGACTACCCCAAAAGCAGCTGGGACAGTTAAGGGCTGGAGGGAGAGGAATCAGGAGACACCCACGTCCCCTTTCTGCCGTGATGGGTGAAACAGATGCAACAGCTGAGGCACCAGAACGGCAGAAGTGCTGGGAAGCCACGGCAACCAGAGATGCAGTTGCCCCGGCAACCACTTACCTTTGGCTTCCAGTCTGAATGGACCGTTTTTTTCCAGGGCTCCATGCTACGAAGGGTTTTCCCACGGAAGGGGCAAGTTCTAAAGGGACTTTGGGCCACCACACTGGGACACAGCAAGGAACAGTCATCAGACTGTTTGAGGGAAGGGGCCATGGCTCAGAGTCAGAGCCTCTGCTTGGCCCGCAGAGGGTCCCAGGTTCGATCCCCGGCATTTCCGGTTAAAAGGACCGAGCAGTGGGTGATGGGGAAAAGCTCCGCCTGAGACCCTGGAGAGCTGCTACCACTCTGAATATTTCAATTTTTTTTTAATTTAGTTCAGTTTCTATCCGGCCCTTATTATTTATTTATTTATTATTACTTCAAATTTGTACCTCTCCCTCCCTGCCTAGGTGGGCTGAGGGCAGGTTACAGCATTAGTAAGGTAAAGGTAAAGATTCCCTTGCTTGAAAGCCAGTCGAATCCGACTCTAGGGTTGCGGTGCTCATCTCCGTCTCAAAGCTGAAGAGCCAGCGCTGTCCGAAGACGTTTCCGTGGTCATGTGGCCGGCATGACTAAACACCAAGGTGCACGGAACGCTGTTACCTTCCCACCGAAGTGGTACCTATTTAACTACTTGCAATTTCTTGCTTTCGAACTGCTAGGTTGGCAGGAGCTGCAACTAGAGACAGGCGCTCACCCCGTCAAGCGGCACTCTTGGGTCTTGAACTGCTGAACTACTGACCTTCCACAGCCTGCAGTTCGGTGTCTTAACTCACTTGAGCCACCGCAGCGTTAGTACAGAACAATAAAATCAAGATTAAAACTATAAATTTAACCCTTAAGCGATGGTGATCAAACCACATCACAACTATTACAATGGTGCCCTGGTGGTGGAAGAAGAAGAAGAGGAGGAGGAGGAGGAGGAGATTGGATTTATACCCCCGCCCTTCACTACTCAAAGGAGTCTCAGAGCGGCTTACAAACACCTTTCCCTTCCCTCCCCACAACAGACACCCTGTGAGGTAGGTGGGGCTGAGAGAGCTCTTGACAGAAACTGCGCTTTTTCAAGAACAGCTCTTATCAGAACTATGGCTTGCCCAAGGTCATCCAGCCAGGTGCAAGTGGAGGAGTGGGGAATCAAACCTGGTTCTCCCAGATTAGAGTCCGTGCACTTAACCACTACACCAAACTGACTGGATGGTCTCTCTCTGTGAGTGCATTCAGGAGGGGAGCCAGTCTGGTGTAGTGGTTAAGTGCGCGATCTGGAAGAACCAGGTTTGATTCCCACTCCTCCACTTGTAGCTGCTGGATGACCTTGGGCAAGCCATAGTTCCGACAGAGCTGACCTTGAAAGGTAGTTCTCGAAGAGCTATCTCAGCCCCACTGACCTGACAGGGTGTCCATTGTGGGGAGGGAAGAGAAAGGAGTTTGTCAGCCGCTCTCAGACTCAAGTGAAGGGTGGGGTATAAATCCAATCTCCTCCTCCTCCTCTGTTCTTCTTCTTCGACTTAGAACTCCACAGTTGGTTCCATCACAGGCGGGGCACGTGACAGAAATATGGGGAACATAAACCAGGTGAGGTGAAGGACGAAAGCACCCGCTTGGAATGCAGAAGGGTCCCTGGCTCAACCTCGGTATCCACAGTTCCCTCTAAGCTGCGCTAGGGTGCTGGCACGCAACATTTCAGAGGCCAGCTTGACGGATTTCTGCTATGGCTCACAAACAACAGAGGACGGGGCACCTCCTTCCAGTGCCCTTAGAACTGGACCCCTTGGTCCAATCTTTTTGAAACTGGGGAGAGGGGCTTAGGGGAAGGCGCCAACAGTTTTAAAAAGCCAACCTGGCAGTAGGTGCTGTGAAAGACCTCTTGCCTGAGACCCTGCAGAGCTTCTGCCAGTCTATGTGGCTTTGATGGACCAAGGATTTTGATTCGGTATAAAAGGCAGCTTCCGACGACATGTGGGTTTCGCTGCTTCCAATCCCTCTCTCTCCGCCAACAACACCCTGGCGGCGTGTCAGTGAGCCACCGGGCCTGCAAATGTTCTTTGCTCAATGCCAGGTTGCTGTCCAAGAGAAGGCCATCTGTTACCCTGGATTTAATCACGGACGAGAAGGCTGACCTGGCACTCATCGCCAAGAACAGACTGGATGAGGTGGGATGAGTCCATTTCCCCTCCAACTGTTGTCCTTTGGGATATCAGCATCAGGGAGAGGGGTGTCATGGCATCCAGGCCTGCAATCTGAGGTTCATTTCTCCTCTTTGGTGTAGTGGTGAAGTGCGCGGACTCTAATCTGGGAGAACCGGGTTTGATTCCCCCACTCCTCCACTTGCACCTGCTGATGTGACCTTGGGTCAGTCACAAGCTCTGGCACAGCTGTTCCTGAAAGAGCAGTTTGTGTCAAGAGCTCTCTCAGCCCCACCTACCTCACAGAGTGTCTGTTGTGGGGAGGGGAAGGGAAAGGAGTTTGTAAGCCGCTCTGAGACTCCAAGTGAAGGGCGGGGTATAAATCCAATCTCTTCTCTTCTCTCTTCTTCTTTAGGCCAACCTTTGCATGCAGCTCCATGGCTACATTACCGGAATGGGCTCTATCTGGGGACTGTCTTTACAGATGTTTTGGAAGTTACAACTGGCGCAAAAGCCAGCTGCAAGACTGCCAAGTGAGACACATTAGAGTGAAGGGCCTATACGTGGTGCCCATGGACAGTTTGGAGGGGGACGAAGAAGAGGAGATTGGATTTATACCCCGCCCTTCACTACCCAAAGGAGTCTCAGAGCGGCTTACAAACTCCTTTCCCACCCCCTCCCCACAACAGACACCCTGGGAGGTAGGTGAGGCTGAGAGAGCCGGCACTGTCCAAAACCTTTTCCATGGTCATGTGGCCAGCATGACGAGGTGCACGGAACGCTTGTTGCCTTCCCACTGAAGTGGTATCTATTTAGATAAAGGTAAAGGTTCCCTTGCTCGAAAGCCAGTCAAATCCGATTCTAGGGTTGCGGTGCTCATCTCCATTTCAAAGCCGAAGAGCCAGCGCTGTCCGAAGACGTTTCCGTGGTCATGTGGCCGGCACGACTAAACACCAAGGCGCACTCAACGCTGTTGCCTTCCCACTGAAGTGGTACTTATTTACCTACTTGGAGTTTCTTGCTTTCGAACTGCTAGGCTGGCCAGGAGTCCTTTCACCTAGCTTGCCCTAACTTAACGATTTTATGTCAGTGCTGCTTTAATTGGACGGCAGCACTAATTGGCCTTTGCATCATTTATATGCTGCCTCTTTTAGAAGGTGACGTCTGTTTACTTTTTTTGTTTTGTTAAACAACTGCTGCTTGTTTCTAACATTTTTTACTTTGGATTTCTATACTGTAAAGTGCAAGGCTTGTGTAGTCTGCAGAAGTAAGCTTGCCTGAGGACAGAGACAGCAAATTAGATGCTAAGGGGCTCCTTTCCCCATATGTACCCCAAAGAGCACTACAGCCAGGGTCACAAAAAAGACTGCCCCTCCCGGGTCCCAATGATGCCAGGCTAGCTACAACCAGGGCCGGGGCTTTTTCGGTGGCGGCTCCACACTGGTGTAATGAGCTCCCGGAGGAGATCGGGGCCCTGCGAGACCTTTTACAGTTCTACAGGGCTTGTAAGACAGAGCTCTTCCACCAGGCCTTCAACCAAGGAGCTCCCACCACTATCAACAACGACTGAAATTAACAGAGCCCTGGCCCTTGACTCGCTATCGACAGCCTGTGCCTGCCGATTATATCTGGGAAAGATCGCTGAGCCGAACATCTCGATAATCCACTGAATGCACTCCTATGGTACCGCCATCGCTGTGAAATGCAACCAATGTTGCTAGCACTTTATGACACTGTACTGTTTTATAATGAACTGTTTTTAGATGTTTCATGGTAAAAGAAAGGTTAAAGCGCTTGGGGCACTGTTGAGGCGTCATGATCGAGGTTTATAAGATTATGAATGGGATAGAGCAGGTCGAGAAAGAGGTACTTTTCTGCCTTTCTCACAAGACAAGAACTCGTGGGCACTCCGTGAAATTGCTGAGCGGTCAGGTTAGAACGGATAAAAGGAAGTCCTTCTTCACCCAAAGAGTGATCAACACATGGAATTCGCTGCCACAGGTGGTGGTGGCGGCTACAAGCATGGACAGTTTCAAGAGGGAATTAGATAAACATCAGTGGTCCATCAGTGGCTCCTAGCCACAAGGTATAGATAGGGACTCTCGGTCTCGGGGCAAGTGATGCTCTGTATTCTTAGTGCTTGGGGTGGGGGCAACAATGGGAGGGCTTCTAGTGTCCTGGCCCCACTGCTGGACTTCCTGATGGCCCCTGGTATTTTTGGCCACCAGGTGACAGAGTGCTGGACTGGATGGGCTATTGGCCTGATCCAACACTGGCTTCTCTTATGTTCTTATGTTATTTATGTATTTACTTTCACGTAAGCCACCCTTAGCCTGCTGTGACTAGGAGGGCAGGGTATAAATTGGATAATTTATCTTCATTATCTTCCTCCTCAAGAAACAATCCATAAACAAAAGAACCTCCTCAGGAAAGCTCCATACCCTGGAGAACTCCTACAAGATAATGACTTAGCCCTACCCCACCTTCCAGGGTAGATATAAATGACCTGCCTACCATTTTTCTGCTCACCTTGACACAAAGAGTCCTCCATCTTTCCGTGTTATACCTCTGAGGATGCCAGTCACAGCTGCTGGCGAAACGTCAGGTCCTACAATGCCAGGATCACGGCCACACAACCCGGAAAATCTACAGCAACTAACGAACTCTAGCCGTGAAAGCCTTCGATAACAAACTGTTATCTGTTTCATCGCATTTGGATTTTAATGTTGTAATTGTTATATGGTTTTATGATCATTATACTTTTTATTGCTGTTTTTATCCTATTGTAAGCCGCCCTGAGCCGGGCCATGGCTGGGAGGGCGTGGTAAGTAAAGGTAAAGGTTCCCTTGCTCGAAAGCCAGTCGAATCCGACTCTAGGGTTGCAGTGCTCATCTCCGTTTCAAAGCCGAAGAGCCAGCGCTGTCCGAAGATGTTTCCATGGTCATGTGACCGGCATGACTAAACACCAAGGCGCACGGAACGCTGTTACCTTCCCACTGAAGTGGTACCTATTTATCTACTTGCAATTTCTTGCTTTCGAACGGGCTATAAATTTAATAAATAAATAAATAGCTCTGTCAGAGCTGTTCTCGCAAGGGCGGTTCTCAAAAGAGCTCTCTCGGCCCCACCTCCCTCGCAGGGTGTCTGTTGTGGGGAGGGGACGGGAAAGGAGTTTGTAAGCCGCTCTGAGACTCCTTTGGGTAGTGAAGGGCAGGGGAAAGGAGTCTGTAAGTGGCTCTGAGACTCCGAGTGAAGGGTGGGGTATGAATCCCGTCTCTTCTTCTTCTTCTCTTCCTCTTCTCTGACATCTTGTTTGGATTGTTGCCGTCAACTTGCAGCCGCTTTCTGGCCACCTCTGGTGGGGATTTCAAGGCAAGAAACATTCGGAGGTGGTTTTGCCTGCCTCTGCTTGGCAACCCCGGTGCTCCATCCCAATATCACAGGGGGGAAACAGCAGGGCGGGTGTGTCTCGGGATTTTCTCAGATCCCAAAGAACGCTAACGGCAGGCAGGGGGACCTCAGGCGACCTGCAAGGAAATATCACTGAGCATATTACGAAGCGGCGTCAGGAGAGGAAGCCTGCAAGAGCCGTGATGCATGAAGCAGGTTCTTCTATTTCACCAACCCCAATGTTGGTTTTATTCTAAAAATTTATGCGCCTTGCCTGTCCCCACCCCCACCCCGAGCCGAGAGCTATTTCGCCAAGAAATCCAACACGGCACGTAATAAACGATCGCCGCTACAAACGGACAAGCGATGTCTTGTTTGCAACCCTTACATGAATTCAGAAGAAATGCACCTTTCTGCACCCCTTTTCAGGGAAATGATTCCAGAATTTGGGAGCAGTCAGCCAGTGAGCTCCGGTTCTAACCACACGGACACACACATGCACACTTGGTCAAAGAAGCTACGCCACCTTAGCTCGCTGTCCCGACCCTAACTGACTTCCGGGCTCATTTTTGTCCTGGCGCTCCAGGCACCTCTGTGCACCGCCGGACGTTCGCTAACGACTCCATCCTGCCCGACGATTCTATGCAGCTTGCCCTTTTCGACACCGGAGGGACTCTAAGAGAACGAATCTTTCCTTTTTGTTTTGCTGACGTGAAAGCGGCCGCTACATCGAGTAATATCGCTGCTTATCTACAAAACAAACTCTGCTTCGGTTTCCCTCCCCGCCCCCCGGCCGCCAAACCACCCCGCCTTTCTAGCTCTAGACTGGCATTGCCAAGGCTACATGAAAGGGAGGCCGACGTAGTCCCGCTTGTGACTCATCCGTGGTACAGAGACACAATTCAGCTTTTTAACTACTGGAACGTCCCCGTCCCCGTCCCCGTCCCCCATCTGAAGGAGACAGAATGCTTCTCGGGAGCTCCCTGACCCCAACAGACGCGTCGCGGCTTGGCGTCCGGCGCAAGGGCTGTCAGCTGACTTATCTGTGGCTGAAACTGGTAATCGAGATATCCACGCTGGGTGCCGTGGCACTGAGGTTACGCGTTCGTGGCATTCTCTCTCTCCAAGTCACAAGACCGCCAAATAATTAAGGAAGCCATATGGGAGATTGAAGGTCAAAGAAGAAGGGGACGGCAAAGGATGAGATGGTTAGACGGTGTCATCGATGCAACGAACATGAAATTGAGCAAACTTCAGCGGACAGCGGAAGACAGGAGGGCCTGGCGTAAACTGGTCCACGGGGTCGCGAAGAGTCGGACTCGACTGTGCGACTGAACAACAACATATGGGAGATTTTAAAAAAGACACCTTTCTTGGATAGGTTACGCCCATGTGGGCTCAAGGAGACTGAAGGAACGGATGATGTACTTCTGTCTTGTGGACTTCGCCAGGATTTACGTGCCTGTCGCCTTGATCCTATACTGCGATCCCTGGAAGGCAAAATCTGAGTAAAGATTATGAACCTTCTAGCCTCAAACAGGGCTGACTTCATCGAAGCGGTGGCAAACTTCCTCCCCCGTGCGTATAGGAGGAGAAGTCTTTTCTTCCGTTAATTAACGGTTTGGTCTTTCTTTTCTGTATCCCTGAGCTAAGACTGCTGCCGTTGTGCCAATAAAAGTTTGCAATATAGCTGAATTAAGGAAGTGCGCAGCAAGCATTTCCAGGGTGCAGGGCAGTGCCTTCTAGGTGACTGCTGCATATGGGGGAATCACAGATTCATAGAGTTGGGAAGGGTCCTCCAGGGTCATCTAGTCCAACCCCCTGCACAAGGCAGGAAATTCACAAACACCTCCCTCCCCCCCACAACCCCAGTGACCCCCGTTTCATGCCCAGATGATGACAAAAAACCTCCAGGACCCCCAGCCAAACTGGCCTGGAGAAAAATTGCCTCCTGACCAATGCTCCCTCTAAGCTGTGGAGTCTTGTGAGCAAAAATTCTACTTTGTGAGCTCCTGGCATTAAAGTTGTGAGCGAGCGATTTGGCCACTGCATAAATTAGTTGGCTCTGGAGCCATCCCTCCTGAGCTGAGACAAAAAATTGTGTGAGCTGGAGGCTAAAAAACTGTGAGCTGGCTCACACTAACTCACCTTAGGGGGAACACTGTTCCTGACCCAAAAGTGGCAATCGTCACTTCCCCGGGAATGTGTAAGAAAAGATCACAAGACCTAAGCACTGAGGCAACCCTTCCTGCCCTCCCTTCTCATGTCGCTTGCACTTCAGAGTTGGACTGTGTTTGCTGTGAGTCCAAATACGGCCATGCAGCAAGTAGTGGGGAACTGACGAATACAATCAGGAAGAGCGAGAGCGGCACAGCTGCTTGTGGGAAACCAGTCACAGTGACAGAGAGTCCCTGCAGAGAGTCTCAGAAAGGTAGCCTTGTTGCTCTGTAGTGGAAGAGCTAGAACTGAGTACAGCAAAACCTCAGAGACCAAAATGATTTTCAGGGTATAAGCGTTCGAGAGTCAAAGGCATCCGATGGAGGGAACTTTTACCTCTTGGAAAAGCTCGTATCCTGAAGAGCTTGTTGACTTCCTACACGTGTCCTCAAGTAACTGCAGACAACCAAACTCTCACGTTACAAAGGTCCTTCCCGCACTTGGACCTCCCCCCTGGTTTTATCAGAGTTCAGCTCTCAACACTATACCTTGCAAACATGCACCCGTTTATCCCGGGACAAGTGTGGGGTGAATCCGGGGTGACTTCAATGTTATGCAGAAACAAAAACTACCCCGAGATAATTCCAAGGGTGAACCCGAGTGTAGTGTAGAATAGAAGTTTGGGGACAGGGCTGAACCGGGATTTATGATGTTGCTTTTCCCCTAGGCTGAAGAAGGAGGCGTATGGGAAGCACATTCCAAACACGACAACTGGACACACAACTGAAAAGATGCTGAGGGTAGACGCGTTACTGCTCGACACAAAAGACAAGCTCCTCTGCAAGGAAGTGTGTGTGTAAAGTGCCATCAAGTTGCAGCCACAGGGTTTTCAAGGCAGGAGACATTCAGAGGAGGGTCGCCACTGCCTGGACTTCCTTGGTGGTCTCCAATCCAAGCACTAACCAGGGCCGACCTAGCTTAGCTTCTGAGGGCTAACTAGATTAGGCGAGCCTGGATTTCCTTGGTAGTCTCCCATCCAACTACCAACCGGGGCCAACCCTGCTTAGCTTATGAGTTCTGGAGAACCGGGTTTGATTCCCCAGTCCTCCACACGCAGCCAGCTGGGTGACCTTGGTCAGTCACCTCTCTCTCTCAGAGCTGTTCTCTCAAGACCAGTTAAGAGACTGCAAAAACACCGCCCTGCTTTAAATCCAGCACCTTATCCGTGCTAATAAAATATAAGCACATGGGCTCCTGATAGATATTTCGGCTCCTGCTTTTCTATTTCAATGGCTTCCACATTTCCCATTTCAACGCCCTCCAAATATTCCTGCTGTTCTCAGCCCTCCCGAGCACATACAAAAGACACCTCTACGAGCGTTCATTTTGCCAATGCAATTCTTTTTCCAAAGAAGGATTACTACAGGAATGCCTGACCGCTTATCACTCCGACGGAGAACCGGCTTGCCTCACGCTTTCCTTGACTTATTGTACTTACAGATTGAGGCAAACATCTGATAGCAAAATAAAACCTATTACTGCCTCGGAAAGGAGCCGCTTTAAGTTATTCTTTCTGCAAAACGCCCGATAGATAAAATAAATAAATAAATCACCGAGGACCGGCAAAGCACAGGCCAGATTTAGCTGGCGATAAATGAAGAATCGGCCTGCCCCTGGCTCACCCCGTAAAGTCAAGAATATTTACTGTCTGTGTACGCGGTAGCCATTCTGCCGTTTACAGGGAATTAAATATCACTCGTGAGCACCTGGGCGTCGTATAAAGTCATGTTCGCTGAGCAAATGCTTACTCTCTCAGCAGTCTTTGAATAGCTCCATTTGCAGACTCAATTTCGCCCGTGTGCCAGAAACAATTATCTCCACTGGCCCTCCGTTTGCAAGACCTGAGCAGGGCTGTTGACGTGAGGACGTTTTGGAGGTTGTTCATTCAGAGGGTCGGCCGCTGAGCCGGAAGCAACGTGAGGGCACTTAGCACATTATCTCCGTGACTAACCGTGGCGGCCGTGTCCAGCACTACAAACGTTGCTAGATATTCCTAAGGGCAAATAAAAGGGTGGTCACCAGACAAGGAAATGACACGTTCAATTTCTTTTTTCCTCTATGGTCCCACAGCGTTCCCTCTAAGCCAGTGGTTCACAGCCTCCCTAATGCCGCGACCCTTTAATACAGTTCCTCACGTTGTGGTGACCCCATAAAATTATTTTCGTTGCTACTTCATAACTGTAATTTTGCTACTGTTATGAATCGTAGTGTAAATTTCTGATATGCAGGATGTATTTTCATTGTTACAGATTGAACATAATTAAAGCATGGTGATTAATCACAAAGACAATATGTAATTATATATTGTGAAACATTTATTTCTGTGTTGTTGTTCAGTCGCACAGTCGAGTCCGACTCTTCGCGACCCCATGGACCAGATCACGCCAGGCCCTCCTGTCTTCCGCTGTCCGCTGAAGTTTGCTCAATTTCATGTTCGTTGCGTCGATGACACTGTCTAACCATCTCACCCTTTGTCGTCCCCTTCTTCTTTGACCTTCCATCTTTCCCAGCATCAGGGTCTTCTCCAGTGAATGCTTCCTTCTCATTTGGTGGCCAAATTATTTGAGCTTCATCTTCAGTCTCTGGCCTTCCAGGGAACAATCAGGGTTGATTTCTTTTAGGATTGAATGATTTGATCTCCTTGCAGTCCAAGGGACTCTCAAGAGTCTTCTCCAGCACCATAGTTCAAAAGAATCTATTCTTCGGTGCTCGGCCTTCCTTATGGTCCAACTCTCGCAGCCATACATTACTACGGGGAATACCATTGCTTTGACCATGCGGACTTTTGTTGGCAAGGTGATGTCTCTGCTTTTTATCATGCTGTTTAGGTTTGCCATCACTTTCCTCCCCAGGAGCAGGCGTCTTTTAATTTCATGGCTGCAGTCACCATCTGCAGTGATCTGGGATCCCAGGAACGTGAAGTCTGTCACTACTTCTACGACTTCCCCTTCTATTTGCCAAGGATTGATGAGGCCAGATGCCATGATCTTAGTTTTTTTGATGTTGAACTTCAAGCCCACTTTTGCACTCTCCTCTTTCATCCTGAGCAAGAGGCTCTTTAGGTCCTCTTCGCTTTCTGCCATCAGAGTTTACAAATAAATGAAATTTTATCTTGAAGCATGGTGTTCATGAAATATGTGTTTTCCGATGGTCTTAGGCGACCCCTGTGAAAGGGTCGTTCGACCCCCCCCCAAAGGGGTCGCGACCCACAGGCTGAGAACCGCTACTCTAAGCTGAGTCAGTGTGAGCTAGCTCATAGTTTTCTAGCCCCCAGTTCGGGAATTTCTGCCGCATGTTTGACACCCCTGGTCTAACCTACCTCATAGGGTTGTTGTGACAATAAAACAGAGAGGAGAACCACCTAAGCTGCTTTGGGCCGCCACTGGGGAGAAAGGTGAGATTCAGATGAAGTAAATAAAAATTAATTCCTTATTCGTGTCTTATTCATGAATTCATCCAAAAACACTGAGGAGAGTTTGAAACCCTAACCCTTAACCTGATAACCCTACCCTAACAACCCGAACCCGGATTTCTCATTTGCCGGAAGTGCTTTCTGCAAGCTTCGGCTCTTTACCGTCTTAATTTCTGGTGAGTGCCCCTTGGGCCCAGGGCTGGAAAGAAAAAAAGAAATCGCTGGGAAACCTGAAGCAACACACAAAAGAACCTGAAATCAGCATTTTCCAGGTCAGGCATTACACTAGGGGTGTCAAACCCAGAGGGCTTCCATCCGGCCCGCAGTGGAACTGGCCGTCTCCTGCTTCCAGTTCTGCTGCTGCATCATAGCTTGGTTCACCAGACTCTCTCAATCGTTCAGCCAGTTCATGTTTTAACCTGGGTCCTAGACTTAGAACTCTGAGCAAGAGATTTCTGTCTTGAATGTCAATAAATCAAAAGTAGGTTTGCAGCTTTACAGATACACACACACCTGAACGGCAGACTCAAGACTGCAACAGCACAGACATTTTGATGCAATAATTCAGAGCAAGAGGTGTCAGTGATCAGACACTGCTAAATAAACAAAATATTGCAAGACTGCTAATGTTTTACGCCTGTTTTTAATTTAATTAAAAAAAAAACCCCTTTGTGTTATGTGTCCTTTATAAAGTTTCTATCTCCGGCATTACATCCTAATGACACACACCTGGCCCGGCCCAACAAGGTCTCATTTACATCAGATCCAGCCCTCATAACAAATGAGTTTGACACGCCTGCATTAAACATTGAGGAAAAGGGCATTTCTGCCTCAGTGCCTTGAACCCTGGGGAAAGCCTTTCAGACGAAGCGTCCGCCTGTTTTAGAGAACAAATTCAGACAGCGCAAGGCTGCCAGTAAGCAATGCAACCATACTCAGATTTTAACTAAGAACTTTGGGCTAGCCTTAAGACTAGGGTTACCAACTCCGAGCTGGAAGATTCCTGGAGATTTGGAGGGGTGGAGCCTGGAGGGGGGTGGAGCCTGGGGAGGGGACGAACCTCATCAGGGTATATTGCTATACAGTCCACCTTCAGTTTGGTATTGTGGTTAAGTGTGCGGACTCTAATCTGGAAGAACGCGGTTCGATTCCCCACTCTTCCACTTGCACCTGCTGGATGACCTTGGGCAAGCCATATTTCTGTCAGAGATGGCCTTAAAAAAGAGCAGTTTCTGTCAGAGCTCTCTCAGCCCTGCCTACCTCACAGGGTGTCTGTTGTGGGGAGGGGAAGGGAAAGGAGTTTGTAAGCCGCTCTGAGACTCCTTCGGGTAGTGAAGGGCGGGGTATAAATCCAATCTCTTCTTCTTCTACCTCACAGCGTGTCTGTTGTGGGGAGGGGAAGGGAGAGGAGTTTGTAAGCCGCTCTGAGACTCCTTCGGGTAGTGAAGGGCGGGGTATAAATCCAATCTCTTCTTCTTCTTCTACCTCACAGGGTGTCTGTTGTGGGGAGGGGAAGGGAAAGGAGTTTGTCAGCCGCTCTCAGACTCCTCTGGGTAGTGAAGGGCGGGGTATAAATCCAATCTCTTCTTCTTCTACCTCACAGAGTGTCTGTTGTGGGGAGGGGAAGGGAGAGGAGTTTGTAAGCCGCTCTGAGACTCCTTCGGGTAGTGAAGGACGGGGTATAAATCCAATCTCTTCTTCTTCTTCTACCTCACGGGGTGTCTGTTGTGGGGAAGGGAAGGGAGAGGAGTTTGTAAGCCGCTCTGAGACTCCTTCAGGTAGTGAAGGGCGGGGTATAAATCCAATCTCTTCTTCTTCTACCTCACAGAGTGTCTGTTGTGGGGAGGGGAAGGGAGAGGAGTTTGTAAGCCGCTCTGAGACTCCTTCGGGTAGTGAAGGACGGGGTATAAATCCAATCTCTTCTTCTTCTACCTCACAGGGTGTCTGTTGTGGGGAGGGGAAGGGAAAGGAGTTTGTAAGCCGCTCTGAGACTCCTTTGGGTAATGAAGGGCGGGGTATAAATCCAATCTCTTCTTTCTTCTTCTACCTCACGGGGTGTCTGTTGTGGGGAAGGGAAGGGAGAGGAGTTTGTAAGCCGCTCTGAGACTCCTTCAGGTAGTGAAGGGCGGGGTATAAATCCAATCTCTTCTTCTTCTACCTCACAGAGTGTCTGTTGTGGGGAGGGGAAGGGAGAGGAGTTTGTAAGCCGCTCTGAGACTCCTTCGGGTAGTGAAGGACGGGGTATAAATCCAATCTCTTCTTCTTCTTCTACCTCACAGGGTGTCTGTTGTGGGGAGGGGAAGGGAGAGGAGTTTGTAAGGCGCTCTGAGACTCCTTTGGGTAGTAAAGGGCGGGGTATAAATCCAATCTCCTCTTCTTCTTCTACCTCACAGGGTGTCTGTTGTGGGGAGGGGAAGGGAAAGGAGTTTGTAAGCCGCTCTGAGACTCCTTTGGGTAGTGAAGGGCGGGGTATAAATCCAATCTCTTCTTCTTCTACCTCACAGGGTGTCTGTTGTGGGGAGGGGAAGGGAAAGGAGTTTGTAAGCCGCTCTGAGACTCCTTTGGGTAATGAAGGGCGGGGTATAAATCCAATCTCTTCTTCTTCTTCTACCTCACGGGGTGTCTGTTGTGGGGAAGGGAAGGGAGAGGAGTTTGTAAGCCGCTCTGAGACTCCTTCAGGTAGTGAAGGACGGGGTATAAATCCAAATCTCTTCTTCTTCCTCCTCTTCTTCTTCTTCTTCTGAGGCGGCCATTTTCTCCAAGGGGGATTGATTGCTGTCATCTGGAGATGAATTATCATTCCAGGAGATCTCCAGGCCCCACCTGGAGGGTGGCAACCCTGTCTACGATGCCCATCCCAGGTGTTATAAGACACCAACACGGAAAAACTGTCAAATGCAAAAAAAAAAGGGAGTGCTGAATGAATAAATGTCCTCAGTTCTGCAGCCATGTTTAAAGAGATTTGAGATGAGGATCAAACATTACGCTAAAGCGACTTCAAGGGACAGGCTGTGGCTCCATGGCGGAGCATCTGCTTGGCATGCAGAAGGTCCCAGGTTCAATCCCCAGCATCTCCAGTTAAATAAGGACCAGGCAGCAGGTGATGGGAAAGACCTCAGCCTGAGACCCTGGAGAGCTGTAAAGAGGGGCTGTGGCTCTGGGGTAGAGCATCTGCTTGGCATGCAGAAGGTCCCAGGTTCAGTCCCCAGCATCTCCAGTTAAATAAGGACCAGGCAGTAAGTGATGGGAAAGACCTCAGCCCGAGACCCTGGAGAGCTGTAAAGAGGGGCCGTGGCTCAGGGGTAGAGCATCTGCTTGGCATGCGGAAGGTCCCAGGTTCAGTCCCCGGCATCTCCAGTTAAAAGGATCAGGCAGGAGGTGATGGGAAAGTCGTCTGCCTGGGGAGCTGCTGCCGGTCTGAGTAGACAATACTGATGTTGAGCCAGTTTGGTGTAGTGGTGAAGTGTGCGGAATCTGGGAGAACCAGGTTTGATTCCCCACTCCTCCACTTGCAGCTGCTGGTGGGACCTTGAGTCAGTCACAAGTTCTTTCAGAGCTGTTCTCTCAAGGGCAGTCCTCAAAAGAGCTCTCTCAGCCCCGCCAACCTCACAGGGTGTCTGTTGTGGGTAGAGGAAGGGAAGGCAATTGTAAGCCGCTCTGAGACTCCGAGTGAAGGGCGGGGCATAAATCCAATCTCCTCCTCCTCCTCCTCCTCCTCCTCCTTCTTCTTGATGGTCTGATTCGTTAGAAGGCAGCTTCATGTATTCGTGCGACTGGCCCACAGGAAGCCCGACACTGAACCGTATTTAGTTAGGATGAATTCTTATTTCAGACACGTTGCCAGTTTCCAGAATAGCTCCTTGCACATCTCTGGGCACCTGGCAACAGGGGGAGATCCGAAGCGGCAACCGCTGACAGGTTGCCTTTGTAGTCCAGCGAGTACAAATGGGAACAACTTCCAGAGCTATTTTAAGCCGGCCTTTCGCTCAGCACGCACTGCCATCAGTATCTCGGTGTACAAGTACATCTTCCTGTGACAATAAAGGAAACCGGAGTCTTTCAAAAGCATGCCATAGGCACACCTGCGGCGCCTTCGCCTGATGCACTTAAGCCACTCCCCAGCCCTTTTCTGTCCCCGCTCCTTTATTTGAGACCTACACTGGGCACCAAGGAAGCTGAGTCAGGCCACGCGGCGGCAGAGCTAGATTCTAGAAGCCTCGTGTGAGCAGGCAGAGCCTCAGCGTGGCACGCAGAAGGTCCCAGGTTCACTCCCAGGTGACTCTGGCTAAAGGGACCAGGCAGGAGATGACGGGAAAGACCTCTGCCTGAGACCCTGGGGAGCGGCTGCCAGTCTGAGCGGACAATCCTGACCTTGACGATCCAATGATAAGAACGTAAGAACGTAAGAGAAGCCAATGTTGGATCAGGCCAATGGCCCATCCACTCCAACACTCTGTCACACAGTGGACAAAAAGACCAGGAGGTCCACCAGTGGGGCCAGGACACTAGAAGCCCTCCCACTGTTGACCCCCTCCCCAAGCCCTGAGAATACAGAGCATCACTTGCCCAAGAGTCCCTATCTAGACCTTGTGGCTAATAGCCACCGATAGACCTCTGCTCCATATGTTTATCCAATACCCTCTTGAAGCCGTCCATGCTTGTAGCTGCCACCACCTCCATCCTTGAAGCCGTCCATGCTTGTAGCTGCCACCACTTCCTGTGGCAGTGAATTCCATGTGTTAATCACTCTTTGGGTGAAGAAGGACTTCCTTTTCTCCGTTCCAACCCGACTGCTCAACAACTTCATGGAGTGCCCACGAGTTCTTGCATTGTGAGAAAGGGAGAAAAGGACTTCTTTCTC
The DNA here is from genome assembly GCA_029375565.1 of Gekko gecko. Lineage (NCBI taxonomy): Eukaryota > Metazoa > Chordata > Lepidosauria > Squamata > Gekkonidae > Gekko > Gekko gecko. The sequence goes on along the minus strand of JAPDNY010000010.1, from coordinate 122,028,387 downwards.
GACCTGCTCTATCCCATGCATAATCTTATAAATCTCTTATAAATCATCTGACGCAATAGAAGGCAGATTCATGCACGAAAGTTGGGGTGATGGCAAGCCATGGCACAACAGAAGAGCATGCGGAAGGTCCCAGGTTCAATCCCTGGCATCCCCCTTTAACAGGACCAAATAGGAGGCTGATGCGAAAGACAGACCTCTGCCTGAGACCCTGGAGAGCCGCTGCCAATCCGAGTAGACAACACTAACTGTGATGGCCCACCGGTCTGGTTCAGGAAAAGGCAGCTTCACGCGATACTTGCAAATGGCTTGCAGAGATGTGGCTGTACCCGGGCCACCATCCCTTGTTTTATTTTGCCAGGGATGAGGTCGGGACGTGGTTTCGCACCTCGTGGAAACAGGGTGCTCTTCCACAACAATGGAGACGGTTAGGATGAGGCCAACTGAAGAGAAGAAGAAGAAGAGATTGGATTTATACCCCGCCCTTCACTACCCAAAGGAGTCTCAGAGCAGCTCACAAACTCCTTTCCCTTCCCCTCCCCACAACAGATGCCCTGTGAGGTCGGTGGGGCTGAGAGAACTCTGACAGAAACTGCTCTTTTTCAAGGACAGCTGTGCCAGAGCTTGTGACTGACCCAAAGTCACATCAGCAGGTGAAAGTGGAGGAGTGGGGAATCAAACCCAGTTCTCCCAGATTAGAGTCCGCGCACTTAACCACTACAGAAGGAGGAGGAGGAGGAGGAGGAGATTGGATTTATACCCCCACCCTTCACTTGGAGTCTCAGAGCAGCTTACAATCTCCTTTCCCTTCCCCTCCCCACAACAGACCCACTGTGAGGTAGGTGGGGCTGAGAGAGCTCTGACAGAAACTGCTCTTTTCCAAGAACAGCTGTGCCAGAACTATGGCTTGCCCAAGGTCATCCAGCAGGTGCAAGTGGAGGAGTGGGGGAATCAAACCCGGTTCTCCCAGATTATAGTCTGTGTACTTAGCCACAGAAGAATAAGAATAAGAATAAGAAGAAGAAGAAGAAGAAGAAGAAGAAGAAGAAGAAGAAGAAGAAGAAGAAGAAGAAGAAGAAGAAGAAGAAGAAGAAGAAGAAGAAGAAGAAGAGAAGAAGAAGAAGAAGAGGAGGAGGAGGAGGGAGGAGGAGGAGGAGGAGGAGGTTGGATTTATACCCCCTGTCCTTCACTACCCAAAGGTGTCTCAGAGCAGCTTAGAAACTCCTTTCTCTTCCCCTCCGCACAACAGACACCCTGTGAGGTAGGCAGGGCTGAGAGAGCTCTTGACGGAAACTGCTCTTTTTCAAGAACAGCTCTGAAGGAGCATGTGACTGACCCAAGATCATACCAGCAGCTGCCTGTGAAGGAGTGGGGGAATCAAACCCGGTTCTCCCAGGCTAGAGTTCGCGCACTTAACCTCTACACCAAACTGGCTTATCGACTGGGAAGGTGGCCAGTGGGAACGAAGATTTCCTCATCGCTGGTGCCCAGGTTGGTGAATTCCCCTCCACTCACCTAGGTAATGAGGGCTTACCTGGCCCCTTCCCACCTTTCTTTTGGAAGAAATGGGACAGCCACTTGTTTCCAGATAGCCTGTCGGGGGACAAGAATAGTCTGGACGCTCCTTGATGCTGGCTCTGCTCTCAATTGTGTGCCATTCCACCGCGGTTAATTCTGCTGTCTTTATTGTACTGCTATTTATTTTACTTCAGAGCCAGTTTGGTGTCGTGGTGAAAGTGCACGGACTGTAATCTGGGAGAACCGGGTTTGATTCCCCCGCTCCGCCACTCGCAGCTGCTGGATGACCTTGGGCAAGCCGTAGTTCTGGCACAGCTGTTCTCAAAAGAAGAGCAGTTTCTGTCAGAGCTCTCTCAGCCCCACCTCCGTCACAGGGGGTCTGTTGTGGGGAGGGGAAGGGAGAGAAGTTTGTAAGATGTTCTGAGACTACAAATGAAGGGCGGGGTATAAATCCAATCTCCTCCTCCTCCTCCTCCTAAAAACATAAGAGACAAGCCAATGTTGGATCAGGCCAACGGCCCATCCAGTCCAACACTCTGGGTCACACTGTGGCCAAAAATACCAGGTGCCATCAGGAGGTCCAGCAGTGGGGCCAGGACACCAGAAGCCCTCCCACTGTTGACAGCCCCCCCCAAGCACCAATCCAATCACTTCCACCTCCATCTCCTCCTCCTCTTCTCTTCGCCTGCTTCTTCTTCTTCTTCATTTTGTTGCCCATTTGTCGCACTGAGACTCCAGGGAATTTGCAGCATCCAGAAAACAATTCCATGAGACGACATAAAACGTCCGCGAAGCAACGGGACTATATTTACAGAATTGGAACACAGCGGAAGCCCTGTGCCTTTTAACTTCTCGTTGCGATTGGCAGTGGGGGGGGGTTTTCCGACACTGCTGACTGCTGCCTTTGCTATGGGGAAGCAGAAGAGTGGGACAGAAACGCTTCAATCAAGCAGGCGCAAGATAGATAATTCAGGCCGCACGCCGCTAAAGAAGAAAATCTAAATGAATCTCTCTTCCCTGCCACCAGGAAAGGTCAAGAGCCGCCTGAACTGATAAGACCCCGGATGCTTCGAGATTTTCTTCCCCGCCACTGCAAAGCAAAGTCTCAAACGTAGTGAAACTGTGTTTGCAAAACTGCAGGTCAGGTAAAGGTAAAGGCTTCCCTTGCTCGAAAGCCAGTCGAATCCGACTCTAGGGGTGCGGTGCTCATCTCCGTTTCCAAGCCAAAGAGCCAGCTCTGTCCGAAGACTTTTCCATGGTCATGTGGCCGGCATGACTAGACACCAAGGCTCACAGAATGCTGTTGCCTTCCCACCGAAGCGGTACCTATTTATCTACTTGCAATTTTTTGCTTTCAAACTGCTAGGTTGGCAGGAGCCGGACGATGGGAGCTCACTCCGTCACGTGGCACTCGGGTCTCGAACTGCTGAACTACCAGCCTTCCGGTCTGCAGTTCAGCGTCTTAACCACTTCAGCCATAGCAGCCCTTAAAAAATTGCGGTCAGAGGCCATTAAAGACCTGATCCAACTCAAAGACTTGATCTGCACCTGATCCAACTCAAAGTTATAAACTGTTGATTAAAATCTTCAGTTGATCCTATCACCCCAAAATAATCCACAATATGGTTCTCATCAGTAACGGACCGCCCGAACTTGGAGTCCCAGGGGCATCTTTAAGACCAACAAAGTTTTATTCAAGATGTAAGCTTCTGTGTGCACGCACACTTCTGGACTCCAATTCTGTCCGGCCGCTTCAGACCAAACACGGCGACCTGACGAACAATTGCTTCTTCAAATCATTAGCATTCATGTCCCCCCACGCACACACATACCTAAGGCCCTCAAATTTAGAGTCCAGTTAGGCACCTTTAAGAACGTAAGAACATAAGAGAAGCCAATGTTGAATCAGGCCAATGGCCCATCTAGTCCAACGCTCTGTCACACAGCGGCCAAAATATACCAGGTGCTACCAGGAGGTCCAGCAGTGGGGCCAGGACACTAGAAGCCCTCCCACTGGACCCCCACCCCAAGCACCAAGAATACAGAGGATCCTTTGCCCCAGACCAAGAGTTCCTGTCTGTACCTTGTGGCTAATAGCCTCTGATGGACCTCTGCTCCACATGTCTATCCATAAGAGCATAAGAGAAGCCAATGTTGGATCAGGCCAATGGCCCATCTAGTCCAACACTCTATCACACAGCGGCCAAAATATACCAGGTGCTACCAGGAGGTCCATCAGTGGGGCCAGGACACTAGAAGCCCTCCCACTGTTGACCCCCACTCCAAGCACCAAGAATACAGAGCATCCCTAGCCCCAGACCAAGAGTTCCTGTCTGTACCTTGTGGCTAATAGCCTCTGATGGACCTCTGCTCCACATGTCTATCCATAAGAGCATAAGAGAAGCCAATGTTGGATCAGGCCAATGGCCCATCCAGTACAACACTCTGTCACACAGTGGCCAAAAATACCAGGGGCCACCAGGAGGTCCAGCAGTGGGGCCAGGACACTAGCAGCCCTCCCACTGCCGCCCCCTCCCTGCTAATAGCCAAACATCTGACATTTATTCTATGTGGCTCTTATGTCGAGCAAGTTTTGACCACCCCTGGTCTGAAGCAACAGAACAAAGTTTGGGTCAAGACCAACAAAATTTTAATTCTGTGTATAAGTTTCCATGTGCATGCACACTTCTTCAGATACTAGAAGACTCCTGATGATGATTAACTGTGGGTGTCATGCATGCTACAACATACACACGTTTTTATCTGGCAGTCTAAATTAGCCACAAATTCGTTGCTGCCAAATGATTCTAAAAACCCGACAAGATTTCTGAATTGTTACCGCTTGATAGAGAAAATAAGTTTAGAAATAATTGTAACAGAATAAGAGAGATATTAATGGGGTTGGAGTGCGAGTCTTGTTTGGGGGGGGGAGGGAAATTAGAGAAATGGGTATGTAGGCTGGTTGAAAATGTTTGAACATGTGATATCCAATATAATTGTATTTACTAAAAATAAAAACCCGACAAGCAGGTCAACAGAGTACTCTTGACAAAACCACTCTGAGAAAGATCTTATCTGATGCCTGCTGGAAGAAATGCCAACGAGAGAAAGCTGGATTTCTTAACACAAAAGTAGCAAACACCACTCAGGACATATCAGAGGGGATTTCCAGTCCAACACTTTCTTCTTCGAGGCGTTACTCCTCGGAACTACACCTTCATAAATATTTCAGACACGGAGCCGAAAGAACCCTCCCTTCACCCAGAAACTAGAACTCATTCGCTTCCGGCTTCCCGAAGAAGAAAAGCAATTTGTAGGATTGCAAAGATGACAAATCACAGTCAGGCTGCTAATACAGCTACACAGAGACGCTCGAGATTGGCTCCAACAGATCTGTCGGCATTAGTGGAGGCATTTTTCCTCCGGCGGAAGGAGACGGTTCCTGCTGTAAGAGGCTCTGAGCCTTCCACTGGCGGAAAGCGTCGCTGCTAGCCAGCAACCGACCTGCGAGGTCTGACCTTTGTCGTTTGACAGACGTGCTTCAGATAAGCCGTCTGGGCAAACCTGACAATATCCCCTGGAAAGTAGGACAGTGCAATGCCCCACATGGCAGAGAGAATACAACAGCTTTCTTGCGAAGCCACCTAGCAGGTTGAGGGCTGCAATTTCCTGCTCACAGCTCGTACTCTCAACCGATACCTAACAGCTTAAACGGGAAGTGCTCCTGGGGCAGATGCAGAAGTAGGTGTGCTGAACCCAACAAGACACGGCGAATCCAGGAAGGTTGGCGATGCCGGCTGCTTGCGTCCAGCAATACCTCCGCCTCCCTCTTCTGCCCACTTCTGCCGGCATTCGGGGGACATGTCTGGCGGCTGGAATCATGACTTCCACCTAGGGCTGCCGACTCCAATTAGGGAAGTTCCTACAGCCAGTGTGAGTGTAGAAGGAGAAGAAGAGATTGGATTTATGCCCTGCCCTTCACTACCCGAAGGAGTCTCAGAGCGGCTGACAAACTCTTTCCCCTTCCCCTCCATACAACAGACACACTAGGAGGTAGGCAGGCCTGAGAGAGCTCTCTTGAGGACTGCCCTTGAGAGAACAGCTGTGAAAAAAATTACAACTGACCCAGGGTCACACCAGCAGCTGCATGAACATAAGAACATAAGAGAAGCCAATGTTGAATCAGGCCAATGGCCCATCTAGTCCAACACTCTGTCACACAGCGGCCAAAATATACCAGGGGCCATCAGGAGGTCCAGCAGTGGGGCCAGGACACCAGAAGCCCTCCCACTGCTGCCTCCCCAGCACCAAGAATAGAGTGCATCACCTGCCCCAGACTGAGAGTTCCCACCTATACCCTGTGGCTAAGAGCCACTGATGGACTTCTGCTCCAAATGTTTATCTAATTCACTGTTGAAACTGTCCATGCTTGTAGCTGCCACCACCTTCTGTGGCAGTGAATTCCATATGTTAACCACTCCACTCATGTGGAGGCATGGGGAATCAAACCCAGTTCTCCCAGATTAGAGTCCGTGCTCCTAACCGCTAAACGAAACTGACTCCAGAGCTCCCTCTAAGTTGAGTTAGTGTGAGCTAGCTCACGGTTTCTTAGCCTCCGGCTCATGCATTTTTGCCTTCGCTCAGGAAGGAGGGCTCCAGAGCAAACTAATTTATGTGGAAGCCAAATCGCTCGCTCACCACTTTAAAGCTAGTAGCTCATGAAGTAGAATTTCTGCTCACAAGACTCCATAGCTTAGAGGGGGCATTGACTGGCGGGAAGTCCTTCTTCACCCAAAGGGTGATTAACACATGGAATTCACTGCCACAGGAGGTGGTGGCAGCTACAAGCATGGACAGTTTCAAGAGGGAATTAGATAAACATCTGGAGCAGAAGTCAATCAGTGGCTATTAACCACAAGGTACAGATAGGAACTCTCAGTCTGGGGCAGGTGATGCACTCTATTCTTGATGCTGGGGGGGGCAGCAGTGGGAGGGCTTCTAGTGTCCTGGCCCCACTGCTGGACCTCCTGGTAGCCCCTGGTATTTTTCTCTGCTTCCCTCCCTCCCCACCTCAAGCCTACCCAGGGAGGGGGACACTGGCTGGGGAAAGGAAGATCGATCAGGGAGGCATGCCTCCCGTTCGCTTCCCCAGCTGCCCTGCTGGGTTTGGCCACCCCTGGAGCTGGGAAAGACTGAAGGCCAAAGAAGAAGGGGATGGCAAAGGATGAGATGGTTGGACAGTGTTATCGATGCAACGGACATGAAATTGAGCAAACTCCGGAGCACGACGGGAGAAAGGAGGGCCTGGCGGGATGTGGACCATGAGGTCGCAAAGAGCCGGACTCAACTGTGTGACTGAACGACAAAAAGCTCTAGGCTGATCCTGCACTGAGCAGGGGGATGGACTAGATGGCCTCTTTGGCCCCTTCCAACTCTGTGATTCTATGTGAATAAAATGGAGGTGAAGAGAATGATGGAAGAAGAAGAAGAAGAGAAGAAGAGACTGGATTTATACCCTGCCCTTCACTACCCAAGGGAGTCTCAGAGCGGCTTACAAACTCCTTTCCTTTCCCCTCCCCACAACAGACGCCCTGTGAGGTAGAAGAAGAAGAAGAAGAGATTGGATTTATACCCCGCCCTTCACTACCCAAAGGAGAGAGCGGCTTACAAACTCCTTCCCCTTCCCACAACAGACACTCTGTGAGGTAGGTGGAGCTGAGAGAGCTCTCTTGAGGGCTGCCCCTGAGAGAACAGCTCTGAGAGAAGAAGAAGAAGAGGAAAAGAGATTGGATTCATACCCCGCCCTTCACTACCCAAGGGAGTCTCGGAGCAGCTTACAAACTCCTTTCCCTTCCCCTCCCCACAACAGACACCCTGTGAGGTAGGCGGGGATGAGAGAGCTCTGACAGGACCCACTCTTTCAGGAACAGCTGTGCCAGAGCTTGTGACTGACCCAAGGTCACATCAGCAGGTGCAAGTAGAGCAGTGGGGGAATCAAACCCGGTTCTCCCAGATTAGAGTCCGCGCACTTAACCACTACACCAAACTGGCTCTCCCAGCCATGTTGGGACCCCATTAGGGTGAAAGGTGGGATAAAAATAAAGTGGGGTGTCGAACCTGGGGAGGGCCGGGGAAGAAGCCACCCTCCAGAGCAGCCATTTGCTACAGAGTGGTATTTTTGGCCTCTGTGTGACAGAGTGTTGGACTGGATGGGCCATTGGCCTGATTCAACATTGGCTTCTCTTATGTTCTTATGTACAGAGGACCTGATCTCTGTAGCCTGGAGATGTTGTGATTCTGGGAGACCTCCAGGCCTCACCTGGAGGGTTGGCAACCCTGCTCCCACCCCCGGAACATGACCGCAGACCTGCAGCGGAAAGAGATCCTGCAAACGGGGTCTGAAGAGAAGCAGCCGCTGAAGTCTTTTTGACGTGCTTCTACTTGGGGGGGGGAGAAGTGCACGAAAATTAGCGGCCTAACCGGAGACGTTGGCGGCAGGGCTCCTAATTAGCAGCCGGGAAAGGGATGATTAATAACCCCTCTCAGACAGGCAAAATCCATTCCCAAACTGCAGGTAACAAGCTCATTATTTAAACCAACTCGCTCTCTGGCCTTTAACTGACTACGGATAATCTTGCCCGCTGACAAAAAGTTCAAGGAGAAGCGTCTTTCTGAAAAGCCCGGAGACGGTGGCGCAGGGCTTAAGAACTTTCCGCTCCGGCAAACAGAAAAACCATCAATCATTGTGAAAAGGAAAGGCCAAGTTAACGGGGTCTTTTTGTTTCATGTATGGCATACTTCCTATCCAAGACGGCGGCAGAGCCAAAAGAACGCTTTATATTTGGAAGGGCGCCGAAGACCGGCATTTACACACACAAACGTACCAACGTCACGGCTCAGTAAAAAATAAGATGATGTCGTCTTCGGGCTAGGCCTGAAAGTACCAAACAGGACAAAATAGTGACTCACACATCCTCTTTCTGTGTTTATTGTTTATGGGTCTCATGGGAAAGGGGGAGTTCCAGCACCTTCCAGAGGGACGGGAGAGTTCCGGCACCTTCCAGAGGGACGGGGGAGTTCCGGCACCTTCCAGAGGGACGGGGGAGTTCCGGCACCTTCCAGAGGGACGGGGGAGTTCCGGCACCTTCCAGAGGGACGGGGGAGTTCCGGCACCTTCCAGAGGGACGGGGAGTTCCGGCACCTTCCAGAGGGACGGGGAGTTCCGGCACCTTCCAGAGGGACGGGGAGTTCCGGCACCTTCCAGAGGGACGGGGAGTTCCGGCACCTTCCAGAGGGACGGGGAGTTCCGGCACCTTCCAGAGGGACCGGGGAGTTCCGGCACCTTCCAGAGGGACGGGGAGTTCCGGCACCTTCCAGAGGGACGGGGAGTTCCGGCACCTTCCAGAGGGACGGGGAAGTTCCGGCACCTTCCAGAGGGACGGGGAGTTCCGGCACCTTCCAGAGGGACGGGGAGTTCCGGCACCTTCCGGTGGTTCCCAGATTCTGGTACAGGGACGGGAGCTACCTGAGTTTCCTCCTCGGCACAAGGGAATGTGAAAAGAGAATGGGAGGGTCTGTGCTGCATTCCTCTTATTTGCTCAGAGGTAAACCTCAAACATTCTTTTCTTTTTATCAAGTTGCAGGAGTCTAAGATGGCATCCCCAGCACAGCACGTGCCGATATAATGCCACCTTACTGAGCCAGACCTGCATGGCCCAAGCTGGCTCAATCAAAGGAGGGTTGGAGTGGAGCAGGTTAGTATTTGAGGTCGGACTGGGAGACCACCAAGGAATCCCCAAGTCGCTAGGCAAAGGCAGGCAATGGAAAACCCATCTCTGAACATCTCTTGCCTTGAAAACATAACAATATCAGAGAAGCCACTGTTGAATCAGGCCAATGGCCCATCCAGTCCAACACTCTGAGTCACACAGTGGCCAAAAATACCAGCGGCCATCAGGAGGTCCAGCAGTGGGGCCAGGACACTAGAAGCCCTCCCACTGTTGACCCCACCAAAGCACCAAGAATACAGAGCCTCACTTGCCCCAGACTTAAGAACATAAGAGAAGCCGTTGTTGGATCAGGCCAATGGCCCATCCAGTCCAACACGCTGTCACACAGTGGTCAAAAATACCAGGTGCCATCAGGAGGTCCAGCAGTGGGGCCAGGACATGAGAAGCCCTCCCAGTGTTGACCCCTCCAAGGCACGAAGAATACAGAGCATCACCTGCCCCAGACTTAAGAACATAAGAGAAGCCGATGTTGGATCAGGCCAATGGCCCATCCAGTCCAATACTCTGTGTCACACAGTGGCCAAAAATACCAGGGGCCATCAGGAGGTCCACCAGTGGGGCCAGGACACCAGAAGCCCTCCCACTGTTGACCCCCCCCAAGGCACCAAGAATACAGAGCCGCACTTGCTCCAGACTTAAGAACATAAGAGAAGCCATTGTTGGATCAAGCCAATGGCCCATCCAGTCCAACACTCTGTCACACATTGGCCAAAAATACCAGGGGACAACAGGAGGTCCACCAGTGGGGCCAGGACACTAGAAGCCCTCCCACAGTTGACCCCCCCCAAGCACCAAGAAGAAAGACCTTGGCCTTTCTTGGGAACTTCTGTACCGTCGTGCCAGGGGAAAACTGGAGGTAAGCGGGGGACACTGCTTGTCTTCTTGTCTTGAGAACCTGTCTTCTCATAATGTGACTAAAGGATAATTCCATTCAGGTTTGGTGTATTAATTATATACACTAGGTTATGATCCAGATAAACTGAATCACTGAAGGCTTGAAGTCTATTACTCCCCGCCATACACACACCCCAAAAAATAACCAACATTATTTAGAAAAAGTTAATTTAATGCTTTCCCAATAGCAATCAACTAAACTGTGTAATATCAAAACTATTAATCATAGAATCGTAGAGATGGAAGGGTCCTCCGGGGTCATCTAGTCCAACGCTATGCTGGGGATTATTAGGAAGGGAATTGAAAACAAATCAGCCAGTATCATCACGCCCTGTATAAATCATTGGTGCAACCTCATTTGGAATACTATGTACAGTTCTGGTCACCACATCTAAAAAAGGATATTATAGCATTGGATAAAGTGCATAGAAGGGCAACTAGAATGATAAAAGGGTTGGAACACTTTCCCTATGAAGAAAGGTTAAAACGCTTGGGGCTCTTCAGCTTGGAGAAACGACAGCTGAGGGGTGACATGATCGAGGTTTATAAGATTATGAATGGGATTGAGCAGGTTGAGAAAGAAGTACTTTTCTCCTTTTCTCACAATACAAGAACTCGTGGGCACTCCATGAAATTGCTGAGCAGTTGGGTTAGAACGGATAAAAGGAAATACTTCTTCACCCAAAGAGTGATTAACACATGGAATTCACTGCAGCTACAAGCATGGACAGTTTCAAGAGGGAATTAGATAAACATCTGGAGCAGAGGTCCATCGGTGGTTATTAGCCACAAGGTATAGATGGGAACACTCGGTCTGGGGCAACTGATTGCTCTTTATTCTTGGTGCTTGGGGAGGGGCAGCAGTGGGAGGGCTTCTAGTGTCCTGGCCCCACTGCTGGACCTCCTGATGGCACCTGGTATATTTTGGCCGCTGTGTGACAGAGTGTTGGACTAGATGGACCATTGGCCTGATTCAACATTGGCTTCTCTTATGTTCTTGTGTTCTTAACCCCCAGCACAATGCAGGAAATCCACAAATACCTCCCCCAAACACATGCTCGGTAACCCCTTTTCCACGCCCAGAAAATGACAAAAAAACCCTCCAGGATCTCCAGCCAAACTGTTTCGTAGACGTTCTAATAAAACTGTTTCGTAGACGTTCTAATAAAACTACTCAGTCATATCTTTGACCCCCCTAATCCTATTACTAGACTGAGCGGAGTAAATAAAACCCAACAAGGCATGAAGCCGGGTTTTATTTTCCTTTTGTCACGTATCAATGGTAACAGAGTCAGTGAGAGACAGACGTTTTCGGATAGAAATATCAGTGTTGTGAAGCTTCCTTGTAAATTGCTTCATTGCTTTCAGGAGACAGAGACCCGCACAACTGCTTGTGACATTTCAGGAGCAAAAACAAACAACGACGTATATTTCACATCTAATTCCGAGCATCACCCAATAGTATGGATTCAAACAGGAGGTTTTTCCCCCCACATGTGAGGGATAACCCACGGGTCCGCAGAATAATCTCAGAAATAAAAACAAACATGGGAGTGATTAAACCCACCCACCAGTGTTCCCTCTAAGCTGAGTCAGTGCGAGTTAGCTCACAGCTTTTTAGCCTCCGGCTCACACATTTTTGTCTGCGCTCGGGAAGGATGGCTCCAGGGCAAGACTAATTCATGCGGCAGCCAAATCGCTCGCTCACAACTTCAATGCCAGTAGCTCACAAAGTAGAATTTTTGCTCACAAGACTCCACGGCTTAGAGGGGGCATCGCCACCCACCCCAAATGAAAGAAAAACGAGGTCTCCACAATGCTACACTGCAGGATTTCACCCACAATTTGAGGGGCTGCCTAGCATCTCCAGAAAACAATGCCACAGTGGGTGGTGTCAGAGGCAGCCAGTTGAACAAAGGCGAGGGCAAAGACAGGGGATGAGGTGGAAGGAGAGAGAGTGAGAGAGAGAGGTGGCAGAAATATAGGAGGAAGAAGATGATATTGGATTTATGCCCCGCCCTTCACTACCCAAAGGAGTCTCAGAGCACCTTTCCCTTCCCTTCCCGCCAACAGACACCCTGTGAGGTAGGCGGGGCTGAGAGAGCTCTCTCGAGAACTGCCCTTGAGAGAAAAGCTCTGAAAGAACTTGTGACTGTCCCAAGGTCACACCAGCAGCTGCATGTGGAGGAGTGGGGGATCAAACCCGGTTCTCCCAGATTAGAGTCCGCACTCCTAACCACTACACAAAACTGGCGATAACTAGTACACCAAACAAAGCGACAATAGCCGGGGAGAGGGGAATCTCCGCATCCCTGTAACTTACAGACAGGTCCCCAGCTTGTAAACTGGAGAGCAGCTGGATTCGAATGCAGGAGCGCCTTAGAGACCGACAAGATTTTGGGGCTTTGAGCTTTCAAGAGTCAGATTCAAGTTGGAATAGAGATCTCGGAGTCCTTACAGCCCAGGTCAGACGGTGGGAAGGGTGTTGCAGAGAAGGAACTCAGGAGGATGCAAAGATACAATGTACATTGCCATCAGCTTGATTAGAGCAGGGGGGAAACGCTTAGCGGCAGGCAGGGCTCTTTTTGTAGCGGGAATTCCTTTGCATATTAGGCAACACCCCCCCCAATATAGCCAATCCTCCAAGAGCTTACAGTAGCCCCTGTAAGAAGAGCTCTGTAAGCTCTTAGGGGATTGGCTGCATTAGGGGTGTGTCACCTAGTATGCAAAGGAGTTCCTGCTACAAAAAGAGCCCTGGGGGCAGGAAATTAGCATCTGCAGTGGGATAAGAACCCTCCGTCCCTATTTAGCCCTGAGGGCTCCATTGTTCCGACCTTGGGAATTAATTCAAGTAAACTGAAGAATCCGCATTCCTGGAGGTGTGAAATACCAGATTCTAATTCAGACTCAAAGCCATTATTTGCAAATGCTCTAGCATAAAAGTGAACGAAGACAAGAGCTCGGAGCAAGGACATGGAAAAAACTCTGAGAAAAAAACAGGAAATGCGTGATGCACGTTATCAGATGGGAGATTTACAGAATTGGTTTTGCAACCCCACAATACGGAAGCTTGCTGGGGTGACGGAGGAAGAAATGGAGATAAACACGCTGTTCCAACCGTGGGGCACTTCATTAAAGGAAGGCTACCGGCCTTCTTAAATGGGATTGCGAAGTTAATTTCACGGCCATCAGGCCGCACAATAAGGGGCAGAAGCCGAATCTGAAAATGAAATGCCATCAGCAACGACGCACGTCCTTCTGACTTACAGAACAAACTCTTGAGTCCGGGGGCGCCTTTAAGACCAACCAGTTTAATTCAATACAATAACAAAAGAGACTAGATTAAAGCCATAACCTCATTTACTGCAGCCTGGAAGGTTGGTAGTTCAGCAATTCGAGACCCGAGTGCCGCATGACGGAGTGAGCTCCCGTCTCTGGCCCCGGCTCCTGCCAACCTAGCAGTTCGAAAGCAAGAAATTGCAAGTAGATAAATAGGTTCCACTTCGGTGGGAAGGTAACAGCGTTCCGTGCGCCTCGGCGTCTAGTCATGCTGGCCACGTGACCGCAGAAACGTCTTCGGACAGCGCTGGCTCTTTGGCTTGGAAACAGAGATGAGCCCCGCACCCCTAGAGTCGGATTCGACTGGCTTCCGAGCAAGGGAAACCTTGTGCATGCACACCTCTTCGGATCTGAAGGAAGTCTGCACGCACACGAAAGCTTATGCCCCAGAATTAAATTTTGTTGGTCTTAAACCAACGCAATCTTTTTTTCCCTTTGTGTTTGTGTCCTTTATAAAGTTTCTATCTCCGCTACCTGGCATTACAGTTTATGACACACACCTGGCCCGGCCGGACAAGGTCTCATTTATGTCAGATCCGGCCCTCGTAAGAAATGAGTTCGACACCCCTGAGGCTAGGGCCTACTAAACCATGAGAAGCGATCGTCTGCTGTCCAAGGTTTTAAGTATACGTACACAAGACTACAGCCCTACGCTGGACAGCTCTAAACCCACTCCCTGGTTCAGTATTCAGTTGCGAATGAGAATTCAGATCCGCATCCACTGAGAAGACCCAACCGTCTATCCTCGCCGGTGAGTGTTGACGTAGGAGGTGGTGGTTTTAATTCTTGTTCGACACCGAATACAGAGCCAAGAGACCTGTCCTTTAACCAAACTGGGAGGCGTTTAGAAAGACTCCCATTAGCAGTGCAGAGAGAAGAGGAAACGATCTTATCATCTACAGTTCTGAGTTTGTACGCTCTCTAAAGGTAATCTCTAGATCTTCAGAGAGAGCAGCGGGGTTCATGAAGCAACTTCACGAGACGGATCCTGCTAATAAAAACTTCGATAAGTTTCGCAGTTAGAGGAGTAGAATTCACAGGTTTCCCTTGCCTTTCCGGAAGAGCGAACATGAAATTATTTGTCCCGGGAGGTGCCTGTTAAGGAACTAAAAAGGGGAAGGGCCGTGGCCCACTGGGAGAGCACCTGCTTGGCATGCAGAAGGTCCCAGGTTCAACCCTCGGCATCTCCAGTTAAAAGGATCAGGTAGGAGGTGATGTGAAAGACCTCTGCCTGGGACACTGAAGAGCTGTCAAGAGGGGCTATGGCTCAGTGGTAGAGCATCTGCTTGGCATGCAGAAGGTCCCAGGTTCAACCCTCAGCATCTCCAGTTAAAAGGATCAGGTAGGAGGTGATGTGAAAGACCTCTGCCTGAGACACTGAAGAGCTGTCAAGAGGGGCTATGGCTCAGCGGTAGAGCATCTGCTTGGCATGCAGAAGGTCCCAGGTTCAACCCTCGGCATCTCCAGTTAAAAGGATCAGGTAGGAGGTGATGTGAAAGACCTCTGCCTGAGACACTGAAGAGCTGTCAAGAGGGGCTATGGCTCAGTGGTAGAGCATCTGCTTGGCATGCAGAAGGTCCCAGGTTCAACCCTCGGCATCTCCAGTTAAAAGGATCAGGTAGGAGGTGATGTGAAAGACCTCTGCCTGAGACACTGAAGAGCTGTCAAGAGGGGCCGTGGCTCAGTGGCAGAGCCTCTGCTTGGCATGCAGAAGGTCCCAGGTTCAATCCCCGGCATCTCCAGTTAAAAGGATCAGGTAGGAGATGATGTGAAAGACCTCAGCCTGAGACCCTGGAGAGCGGCTGCCAGTCAGAGTAGACAATTCAGTATCAGGCAGCTTCATGTGTTCATTATTCGGCTTAAGCTCGCAAAGCTGCTACTTATGTTACGTAGTGCCCCAGTTTAAACCAGCATAAAGCCCCACGAGAAAGACATTTTCCTATACCAGCATCACACAACATAAATTGTATGGAACAGAAGGAGGCGGGTAGACTCCTGGACTGTACCACTTTGGACTGTAGGACTTTGGACCTGCAACAGAGTTCACCTCCTGGAAGGGGCCTCAGTTCGGTGGCAGAGCATCTGCTCAGCATGCAGAAGGTCCCCGGTTCAATCCCCGGCATCTCCAGTTGAAAAGGACCAGGCGGTGGACAATATGACTTCTGGAGAGAAGTCGGAGCCCAAATATTTTTAATTACAGGTTGTGCTCTACAACTACAACCCTCCTTGTTCCTTCTTAATCAGTGGAGCCATCCTGTTCCCAATGGACTTATGAGAGAGCTAATAGAATTATGTCTTGCGGCTGCTAGGAATGTTATTGCATATTACTGGCAATTGAAGAAGACCCTGCTATTGGACGACTGGTACCTGAAATTGTGGGACTTTTTTCTACAGGACAAAGTCTCCACCGGTATCCTTCGATCTGAAAACCCACCCGTTCCTGACAACCTCCAGGAAAAATGGATGCCCCTCTTAGAAGCGTCGCAACACACAAAATCAACACCTCTCTGCTTGCTCAGCACAAACACCAGGATTGTTCTTTTAAATTTTTTTAAAAAGTACGATAAACTAAACTGAAACTTGTCGGCCCCATGTGTAGCTCTCTAGCCTGTGAAAAGGCTCAGACCTCTGTTGTGTTAGTTAAGCCCCACCGCGTTGCCTCTGAAAAATGTCCTCTATCATTAACAGCCTGGCTCAGGTCATGCTTTGATACCTGCAGACGGGGAAGACGTCTGTGTCCTGCACGGCTGGCAGAGAAGCCGTCCCCTCCGTCCCCCGAATTCCTCTCCCTTGACTGTCATTGAAACGACCCTCTAAATCAGAAGTTTCCCCTTTTGTCCTACAAGGCAGCTCAGCCAAGAAATCAGGATTTTCATCCATTCATTACAGGAAACGCTGTAATGAAACGCCAGATCTGCTACTAAACGCGAAAAATATATTTGCAAATACGTAAACGATAAGAATTGCAGAACGATGTGTACCGATAACAAAATACCCTTAACGGGGAACAATGCTGCAAAACATACAACAAGTGAAATCACACCAAGAGAAAGTGTCGTCAAATGAATCAGAAAGCGCAGAAAACGTAAGTCATGTCACAGCTGGAACTGAAACTCAGTGGTATTTCATGAGCGTCGTAGTCAGAAGAGTCTAAATCAAGAAGAGTCACGTGAGGATTCCGGAGATAAAACACTTCGTTTCAATAAGCTTCTTCAGCAAAACTAACACAGCTTTCAACACTAGAAAATCATTATTATATAAGAACCTGAAAGGTGATATCATTCCACGAATAGTCGTTTGTCTAACAGTACTCTTATATGTACAGGTCAAGGTTTCTCTTGCTCGAAAGCTAGTCGACTCCGACTCTAGGGGGTGGCGCTCATCTCCATTTCCAAGCCAAAGAGCCAGCACTGTCCGAAAACATTTCCGTGGTCAGGAGGCTGGCATGACTAGAAGCCGAGGTGCACGGAACACTGTTACCTTCCCGACAAAGCGGTACCTATTTATCTACTTGCAATTTCTTGCTTTCAAACTGCAGGAGCCGGGGCCAGAGACAGGAGCTCGCTCCGTCACATGGCACTCAGGTCTCGAACTGCTGAACTACAGACCTTCCAGTCTGCAGCTCCGCGTCTTAACCTCTGAGCTACCGCGGCCCCATTCTTATATGGGCACCATCCAGTTATTAAAGCTGAAAATCAATCAGGAATTTTGCTAAGGCTGGTATAGCCTCCGAGAACCAGAACATTTCAAAGGCCTCAGCCGTCCTTCGCCCTGAATGTTAAATGTCAGTTTCTCTCCGAACAGAGAAATTTGGCTGCCGTCTCTCTTGGGGAAGCAAAGAGAGAACTGATAGGTTCGCCCGCAAGTTCTGTTCGATTTGAGTCCCGTAGAACCTCAGAGACCAAGAAGAGTTACAGGGCGTAAGTTTTCGAGAGTCAAACATCTCTGCCCTCTGAAAGTACCTTTTAAGTCCGGGCTCCTTCAAGCTGGTATTTCTTCGCACAACCAAAGACCCTGGCCTAGGGCAGCTCATAATTCACAAGCAACGATACACATTGGAGGAGGCAATTCAAAGCGCCCTCACTCTGACATTAAGACACTGTTTTTTATTTCACAGTTTTTGGTCAAAAGACAAAGAATTATAAGCATACTGTTATCAGATCCAGGCAGCTGTCAACAAACTTAGCAGTTCGAAAGCAAGAAATGGCAAGTAAATAAATAGGCACCACTTCGGTGGGAAAGTAACAGCGTTCCATGCGCCTTGGTGTTTAGTCATGCCGGCCACATGACCACGGAAATGTCTTTGGACAGCGCTGGCTCTTCGGCTTTGAAACAGAGATGAGCACCGCAACCCTAGAGTCGGATTCGACTGGCTTTCGAGCAAGGGAACTTTTACTTTTTTACCCTTTTCCAAATTAAAAAAGTATGCATGCGCACAAGATCTCTGTAAAGTACTGGGTTCGCCACATGGAAGACTCGAACTACGACATGCGTTCAGATGCGTTTATTGTACTTCACACACTAGACAAGGAAAACGGCCCTGCAAGGCCAACTATATACACCCCAAGCGGCACACCCATGTCCCCATTGGAAGGTTTGAATTTCCCGCCAAGGTTCTATTGGTGGACTCCAGGACCAATCCTAGGTCCCCTTTGTGTTTGGGGACTAGGGTTCCCAAGTACTTACCGTGTGGGAGCGGGGGACGCATGCTCCCCGGTTGGACCAGTCCTCCCTATAACGCACCATGCCGTCACCAGGAAGTGACGCCAGGCGACGCTCTGGCAATGGGGCTGAAAACTCGATGGTACCATCAAGTTTCCAGCCGCATTGCCTAGCGTCACTTCCTGGCGACGGCATCGTGCATGCGTCTTTCCTTCCCACGGGGATGGTCCTGCCAGGACGTATCCATCCCCCGCCAAAATACGGTAAGTTCTTGGCAAGCCTATTGGGGACTAGGCTCCTGCTTAGCCACAAAACCCTGGTGGCAGTCCACGTACATAACAAGCTCATACCCTGAATAAACCTTTGTTGTTCTTAAAGGTGTCAATGGACTCTAAGTTTGTTGAAGGCTTTCATAGCCAGAGTTCATCAGCTGTTGTAGATTTTCCGGATTTTCTGGCCGTGGTCTTGGCATTGTAGGACCTGACTTTTTGCCAGTAGCTGTGACTGGCATCCTCAGAGGTATAACACAGAAAGACGGAGTACTCTCTTGTGTCAAGGTGAGAAGAAAAAAATGGTAGGCAGGTAATTTGTATCTACTCAGGAAGTTGGGGTAGGGCTGAGTCATTATCATGTAGGAGTTCCCCAGGCTGTGAAACATGCTAATGGAGTGCTCTCTGTGTCAAGGTGAGAATAAAAATGGTAGGCAGGTAATTTATATCTACTCAGGAAGGTGGGGCAGGGCTGAGTCATTATCATGTAAGAGTTCCCCAGGCTGTGAAACATGATAATGGAGTACTCTCTGTGTCAAGGTGAGAAGAAAAAGGGTAGGCAGGTAATTTATATCTACTCAGGAAGGTGGGGTAGGGCTGAGTCATTATCTTGTAGGAGTTCCCCAGGCTGTGAAACATGATAATGGAGTACTCTCTGTGTCAAGGTGAGAAGAAAAAAATGGTAGGCAGGTAATTTATATCTACTCAGGAAGGTGGGGTAGGGCTGAGCCATTATCTTGTAGGAGTTCACCAGGCTGTGAAACATGATAATGGAGTGCTCTCTGTGTCAAGGTGAGAAGAAAAATGATAGGCAGGTAATTTATATCTACTCAGGAAGATGGGGTAGGGCTGAGTGATTATCATGTGAGAGTTCCCCAGGCTGTAAAACATGATAATGGAGGAGCTTTCCTTTTTTCTCACCTTGTCACAGAGAGTACTCCATCTTTCTGTGGTTTATCTCTGAGGATGCCAGTCAGAGCTACTGGAGAAACGTCAGGTCCACAATGCCAAGACGACAGCCACACAACCCGGAAAATCTACAACAGCTAAGAGACTCTAAGTTTGTCATACTGTTATCAGTTATGTACACCAACCACACAGCGTGCTTTACGACATGAGAGTAGGTGCCGGCCAAGTGTTTACAGTGGAACAAGCCGGCGAAGGTACCCACGCGACAGGTTTAAAGAGAATGTACTAAAGGCTTGCCAAAGGTAAATATCTTTGCTAGCTTTGCCAGCCCGTTCCAATATTTGCGTCGTGCGCTTATGGCACACCGACGCCCAGAAAGAATAACATGGACCAATTATGATTCCTTTTACAAGTACTACTCTGTTTGGAGTGGCTTCTTAGCCAAAACACAGCCTGTTTAAGTGGCTCTTCACAGAGCTGAATTCTCTCTCTGGGAGCTGGGTTCCAATAACCACAGTCATTCCCCGCAACTGTGAAGGACCTCTGCAGTTCACCCGCCTCACACACAACGATTTAATTGCAAAGTAACCTCGAGATAAACTCTACCAGATAACGCACGCTCATTTTCGAGAATGACTCACCGTTGCCATTATTGAAGGTCGAAGAAGAAAAATCCTAAATATAAATACACGTTGATGGGGTCTGAACTGGCAGAGACGAACCAAGAGAGAGATCTTGGAGTCGTAGTGGATAACTCAATGAAAATGTCTAGACAGTGTGTAGCTGCAATAAAGAAGGCCAATGCTATGCTGGGGATTATTAGGAAGGGAATTCATTTGGAATACTGTGTCACCACACCTCAGAAAGGATATTATAGCATTGGAAAAATGCAGAGAAGGGCAACTAGAATGATCAAAGGGTTGGAACACCTTCCCTATGAAGAAAGGGTAAAACGCTTGGGGCTCTTTAGCTTGGAGAAATGACGGCTGAGGGGTGACATGATCGAGGTTTATAAGGTTATGAATAGGATTGAGCAGGTTGAGAAAGAAGGAATTTTCTCCCTTTCTCACAATACAAGAACTCGTGGGCACTCCATGAAATTGCTGAGCAGTCGGGTTAGAACAGATAAAAGGAAATACTTCTTCACCCGAAGAGTGATTAACCTATGGAATTCACTGCCACAGGAGGTGGTGGCAGCTACAAGCATGGACAGTTTCAAGAGGGAATTAGATAAACATGTGGAGCAGAAGTCCATCAGTGGCTATTAGCCACGGGGTATAGATGGGAACTCTCAGTCTGGGGCAGGTGATGCACTGTATTCTTGGTGCTTGGGGGGGCAGCAGTGGGAGGGCTTCTAGTGTCCTAGCCCTACTGCTGGACCTCCTGATGGCACCTGGTATATTTTGGCCGCTGTGTGACAGAGTGTTGGACTAGATGGGCCATTGGCCTGATTCAACATTGGCTTCTCTTATGTTCTTATGTTCTTAAGAAGGGGACGGCAAAGGATGAGACGGTCGGATAGTGTTATCGATGCGACGGATGTGAAACTGAGCAAACTCCGGAGCACGATGGAAGACGGGAGGGCCTGGCAGGAGGTGGTCCATGGGGTCACGGAGAGTCGGACTCGACTTGTGTGACTGAACAACAACAACAACTTGTTGTTATTAGTTGTCTAATCAGAGTCTAGTGGGCACCTTTCAGACCGACCAAGTTTTATTCTGGGTAATAAGCTTTCGTGTGCATGCACACTTTTTAAGATATCTTTCAGGTGAATCTGCACACAAAAGCTTATATCCAGAATTAAACTTTGCTGGTCTGAAAGGCGCCTTGACTGGACTCAGATTTTGCTCTGCGGCTTCAGACCAACACGGCTACCGCACCTGAATTAGCTGTATTGGTGTGGTTTTGTGTAGAGGCTAAGTGTGCAGACTCTAATCTGGGAGAACCGGGTTTGATTCCCCCACTCCTCCACTTGCACCTGCTGATGTGACCTTGGGTCAGTCACAAGTTCTGACAAGAGCGGTCCTTGAAAAAGAGCAATTTCTGCCAGAGCTCCCTCAGCCCCCACCTACCTCACAGGGTGTCTGTTGTGGGGAAGGGAAGAAAAAGGAGTTTGTAAGCCACTCTGAGACTCCTTTGGGTAGTGAAGGGCGGGGTATAAATCCAATCTCTTCTCCTTCTTCATCTTTTCTCTTTTCTACCGGCCATCCTGATGTTTCGACTAGCCATTTCAGCGCGTCACAAGCTCTGGCACAGCTGTTCTTGAAAAAGAGCAGTTTCTGTCAGAGCTCTCTCAGCCCCGTCTACCTCACAGGCAATACTCCCTCTGAGCTGTGAAGTCTTGTGAGCGAAAATTCTATTTTGTGAGCTCCTGGCACTAAAGTTGTGAGCAAGTGATTTAGCTACTGCATAAATTAGTTTGCTCTGGAGCCATCCCCTTCCTGAGCGAAGGCAAAAATGGGTGAGCCGGAGGCTAAGAAACTGTGAGCTAGCTCACACTAACTCAGCTTAGAGGGAACATTGCTCACAGGGTGTCTGTGGTGGGGAGGGGAAGGGAAAGGAGTTTGTAAGCCGCTCTGAGACTCCTTTGGGTAGTGAAGGGCGGGGGGAAAATCCAATCTCTTCTCTTCTTCTTCTCTATAGTGCTTGCCTACATGGTACTTGGCAAGCAAATGGTTTCCTGCCCCAAACAGTTTACAATCTCAGCTCGGGTCCTGCAAGGGGTAGTCAGGCTGAGGAAATGGAGTACGACCAACCAATTTCTTCATGTGGACAACCCATAACAATGGTCCCTCTAAGCTGTGGAGTCTTGTGAGCAAAAATTCTACTTTGTGAGCGACCGGCATTAAAGTTGTGAGCGAGCCAATTGGCTACTGCATAAATTAGTCTGCTCTGGAGCCATCCTTCCTGAGCTGAGACGAAAATGCGTGAGCCGGAGGCTAAGAAACTGTGAGTTAGCTCACACTGACTCAGCTTAGAGGGAACACTGGCCACACCCCCTTTGGATTCACTTCAGCCATGATGAGGGTTGAAGGGTTCAGCCCACAGCCTCACAGGGGGAGCAGGGATGTGGGGCCACTACGTCAAGGAATATACGTTATATAAATAGAAAGAAAGCTGCGGCCTTCTATTCTCGAAACAATCCATATGCAAAAGAACCTCCTCAGGAAACAGCCAATCCATATGCAAAAGAACCTCCTCAGGAAACAGCCAATCCATATGCAAAAGAACCTCCTCAGGAAACAGCCAATCCATATGCAAAAGAACCTCCTCAGGAAACAGCCAATCCATATGCAGAAGAACCTCCTCAGGAAATAGCCAATCCATATGCAAAAGAACCTCCTCAGGAAAGCTCCTATCTTCACAGCCTGGGAAACTGCCACAAGACAATTGACTCAGCCCTACCCCACCTTCCTGAGTAGATATAAATTACCTGCCTACCTTTTTTCTTCTCACCTTGACACAGAGAGTACTCCATCTTTCTGTGTTATACCGCTGAGGATGCCAGTCACAGCTGCTGGCGAAACGTCAGGTCCTACAATGCCAAGACCACGGCCACACAACTCGGAAAATCTACAACAGCTACTGCGGCCTTCTGTTCACAAGACCTGAGCGAGGCGGTTAAGGACAGGACATTTTGGAGGTGGTTCATCCACAGGGTCACCATCAGTCAGAAGTGACTTAACTGAACATTCCGCACACAGAAGAAAGGTCAGGGAGAGTCTTCCAAGGTACAAGACAAACCTAAAGGAGGCAACAACAAAGCAGCTACGGCTGTCACCTACAGGTCACAACTTAATGCACAAATCCTCTGTGACACATGAACACATGAAGATGCCTTATAGTGAATCAGACCATGGGTTAGTATTGTCTATTCCAGGGGTGTCGAACTCATTTGTTACGAGGGCCAGATCTGACATAAATGAGACCTCGTTTGGCCGGGCCATGTGTGTGTCATAAAATGTAACGCCAGGTAGCGGAGATATAAACTTTATAAAGGACACGAACACAAAGCCGGTTGGTTTGTTTTTACTTAAAATAAAAACACTTTTAAAACATTAGCACTCTTGCAATATTTTGTTCATTTAACAGTGTCTGATCACTGACACCTCTTGCTCTGAATGACTGCCTCAAAATGTCTGTGCTGTTGCAGTCTTGAGTGTGCCGTTCAGGGGTGTTTCTGTAAGCTGCAAACCTACGATGACGCAGCAGCAGCAGAACTGGAAGAAGCAGCAGAAGACAGCCAAGTTCCGCTGCGGGCCTGGTAGAAGCCCTCCGGGGCCCTAATCCAGCCCCTGGGCCACATGTTTAACACCCCTGATCTATTCTGACTGGCAGCAGTTTCTCCAGGGCCTCAGGCAGAGAGGTTGTTCACATGACCTACTACTTGAGCCTCTTATTTGGAGATGCCGGGAATTGAACCTGGGACCTTCTGAATGCCACATGGATGCTCTGCCGCTGAGCCACGGCCCCTACCATACAGCGTCTCCTGGATAAGGATATTTCTCGTTCCTGGACCCTGGCTGCCAGGCCTTTCTTTGCTTACAGGCAGCCACCCAGTTTTAAACATCTTCTCATAAAGAACCACAAATCATCCAACAAAGAAACACAAACCCGGGAACCAAAACCTGTAACATCCCTAGATGCCTACTTCGTCCCCATACGCGCTCTGACAATACTGTTATGGGATCTAATGATACCAGCTTCACCATATAACGTTCACCCACTTGCGTGTCACCCAATTTAACGTAAGCCGTTGTGTGCCTACAGTACCCTTTTACTGGCTACAGTGGACAGATGTGCCAGTCACTGGTTGAAAAAAAAATCAACCAACACAAATCAGACACAAGGAATCACAACCTCCAGAAACCAGTGGGTGGACATTTTAATCACCTTGGACATCACCATTACAGACCTGAAAGTCACTGTGCTACAATTAAAAAAAAAAAATCAAAGGGAACATTCAACGTGAAAGTGCTAAATTAGAAGTCATCAACAAATTCTGGGAGATTCCTGTAGTGGGGTTTGGGGAGGAAAGGAACCTCAGTGGGGCATAACGCCATAGAGTCACCCCTCCAAAGCAGCCATTGTCTCCAGGGGAACGGATCTCTGTTGTCTGGGAGACCGGTTCTAATCCCAGGAGATCTCCAGACTCGACTTGGAGGCTTGGAAGCTCACTGCGCGACAACTGCATTTCAGAGCACAGCATACCACATAATACATAATTCCTAACCCGAGAGTAACAAATGGACCCATCTCCACCATACTCTGAAAATGCAGAAGAAGCCATTGCATTCTGTAGACTTCCAGCTTGTGTGTCCTTTTACCAAAGGAAAAGAACACGAGGAACAGGAAAGAAGGGAGACAGAAAAAATAGTTCCAAGCACACAAGATTTCAAGTCACGTGCAGCTGGTGAAAAGGAGAAACAGGACTATAAAATGCTTCACTGATGTCTGTCTCCACGTTTTACAGTGAATGCCAGCGAGATGAGGTCTTAACATTATGACCGGAAATTCTGCTTCTCCCCATTATTGATCCTAATAATGGTATTTCATGGATTTTGTTCTTGGTTTGGGCATTTTGCTGCTTTGTGAGATGCACAAGTTCATGAGTTTTGGTGGTTTGGGGTGGAAAAAAGTATTATTATTTATTATTCCCAAAATATACATCCTGCCTTTCTGCCTTTATAAGGACCACCAAGGTGCTGACAACATTTCTCCAGGCGACAGCCCGATGCGAGAGATGTAAAAATTTCTGGAGATTATGAAGCCACTTGGAAAACACAGGGGAGGGTGTTTGAAAAAGAAAAGAAAAAGAAATTGTGAGTGGGGGAATCGAAATAAAAGCAACGCCTTCCTCTCCACCCTAAGCATTTTAATTGATTTAATAACGTAAAAGGCATCACCTATAACTTAATCAGCATGCAAAATTGTACCACTTGGCAGATTTATGGACTTTAAAAGCACTAACGTCTTCGTTTTCTGCAAGCAAAATCGCCAGTATACCGAACACCTGAGACAGCGTTGCAAACTGCTACAACCTAGAGAACCTTAGCACGCGTATCTTAATCGTAGCCATCACACAGGTAGCAAAAAATTAAGCCTTGAAGGAGAGAACAATATGTAGTAAGCTAAAGAAAGGGTGCTGTTTGGGCAGTGAGGCTCTCACAGTCGCGACAGGCAGGCAGGCCTACGAGTGCATCAGATAAAAAGGGTTATAAAGTTTAACTTGGTAGCACTGAACACATTGAAGTCTTTAATATGTATTATCATTCAGAATATTATACCATAGATTCAGGGCTGGGTAGCCACGTTGGTCTGAAGCAACAGAAAAAGGTTTGAGTCCAGTGGCAAGAAGAAGAAGAGGAAGAGGAAGAAGAAGAGGAAGACGAGGAAGAAGAAGAGGAGGAAGAAGAAGAAGAGGAAGAAGAAGAAGAGGAAGAAAAGGAAGAGGAAGAAGAAGAAGAGGAAGAAGAAGAAGACAAAGAGGAAGAAGAAGAAGAGGAGGAAGAGGAGGAGGAGGCTGGATTTATACCCCACCCTTCTCAGTGCGGCTTATAAACTCCTTTCCCTTCCCCTCCCCACAACAGACACCCTGTGAGCAATGCTCCCTCTAAGCTGTGGAGTCTTGTGAGCACAAATTCTACTTTGTGAGCTACTGGTATTAAAGTTGTGAGCAAGCGATCTGGCCACTGCATAAATTAGTTTGCTCTGGAGACCCATCCTTCCTGAGCTAAGACAAAAATGTGTGAGCCGGAGGCTAAAACATTGTGAGCTAGCTCACACTGACTCAGCTTAGAGGGAACACTGCCTGTGAGGTGGGTGGGCCTGAGAGAGCTCTTTGCAGGACTGCCCTTGAGAGAACAGCTCTGAGAGAACTTGTGACTGACCCATGGTCACACCAGCAGCTGCATGTGGAGGAGTGGGGAAATCAAACCCGGTTCTCCCAGGTTAGAGTCCGCACACTTAACCACTACACCAAACTGGATTCACTATGCCAAACTGGATTCTGGATTCACCAGACTGCTGTGCCACCTACTAGGTTAGCCAGATTCCAGTGCAGGGCTGCGGTCACACACACTAAACAATCTACTTTCAGCGCACTTTCCAACTGGATTTTATTGTGTGAACTGGCAAAATCCAGCTGGAAAGTGCACGGAAAGTGGATTGAACGTGGATGATTTAGTGTGCATGTGACCGCAGCCCAGGAGCACCTTAGCGAACCACAAGATTGTGGAGGTATACGGTTTCAGGAGTGAAAGCTTCCTTCGTCAGAGATGCTTTGGCTCTCGAAAGCTTCTACCCGAAAATTCACATTGGTCTCTCAGGTGCTACTGCGCTCGAAATCTAGATGCTCTATGGCAGACCAACACGGCTCCCTTCTGACACGACCCACTGGGCTGGGAATCTGCAGCAGTTAAGTGACAGTAAGCAGGAGAGAAGAGTCACCGAGCCATGCTCCCTTCTAAGCTGTGGAGTCTTGTGAGCAAAAAGTCTACTTTCTGAGCTGCTGGCCTTAAAGTTGTGAGCGAGCTATTTGGCCGCTGCATAAATTAATCTGCTCTGGAGCCATCCTTTCTGAGCTAGGGCAAAAATGTGTGAGCCGGAGGCTAAAAAACTGTCAGCCGGCTCACACTAACTCAGCTGAGAGGGAACACTGGTCCCAAGGACCACACCCATTCCCTAACATGATCACTTGTTTTATTCTGGCTTACGCTGAAGTAGTCCTGGAGCCAAACTCAACACGACGGCAACACAGCTCTGTCCCATGGCTGCCAATGCCACCTTAGAAGCAGTTTTAGTTCTTTAACAATTGCTGCACGGCCCCAATCCAGACTGGGCACGTGGTACAGTGCCCCTCGAAGCTCTTATCGTTGTCCTCCCCCCAATGCCCATTCCGGTGCCGAAACAGGATTGGGGCCAATCCGGCTTGGCAGCCTCCAGGTGTGGCCTGCAGAACTGCTAGAATTACTACTTATCTCCGGACAACACAAATAAGTTCCCCGGGGGGAGAAAATGGATGCTTTGGAGGGTGGGCTCAATGCTTGCTGAGGTTCCTCCCCAAGCTCCAACCCCCAAAATCTCCAGGTCTTTCCCAGTTTACAGTTGGCAACTCCACGGCCAATCCAGATCAGGGCCTCATGGCTAGGGCCTTCTTAGTAGCGGCTCTATACCGGTGGAATGAACTCCCGGAAGACATGAGGGCCCTGCGGGACCTTTTACAGTTCCGCAGGGCCTGCAAAACAGAGCTCTTCCACCGGGCCTTCGATTAGAAGCGGTGGCTCAAGTGGTTAAGATGCTGAACTGCAGGCTGTCGAAGGTCAGTAGTTCAGCAGTTCGAGACCCGAGTGCCACATGACGGAGTGAGCTCCCGTCTCTAGTTCCAGCTCCTGCCAACCTAGCAGTTCAAAAGTAAGACACTGCAAGTAGATAAATAGGTACCATTTCGGTGGGAAGGTAACAGCGTTCCGTGCGCCTTGGTGTTTAGTCATGCCAGCCACATGACCACAGAAACATCTTCGGACAGCGCTGGCTCTTCGGCTTTGAAACGGAGATGAGCACCGCAACCCTAGAGTCGGATTCGACTGGCTTTCGAGCAAGGGCGACCTTTACCTTTTACCTTACCAACAACATTGAACTGGGATAAGGCCCTTCATGACAGCAACAGCAACTGCCTGCGACGTCAACAGGTACATCCTCTGGCCATACTTTTTGCTTTATTTGTTACCTCATGGCCTATAGCGACCGCCACTAGCACTTTAACTGTATTTATTTGCGACTTGCTATTTGCAACATGTATGAATTTTAAGGTGTTTTGTATATATTGAATTGTTGTTTTACTGTATTTTAACTTTTGTTGTTTTACTGTATTTCACCTTTTGTTGTTTTACTGTATTTCACCTTTTGTTGTTTTACTGTATTTCACCTTTTGTTGTTTTACTGTATTTTACCTTTTGTTGTTTTACTGTATTTCACCTTTTGTTGTTTTACTGTATTTCACCTTTTGTTGTTTTACTGTATTTCACCTTTTGTTGTTTTACTGTATTTTGTCGTTTTACTGTGTTTTACTGTATTTTGTCGTTTTACTGTATTTTACCTTTTGTCGTTTTACTGTATTTTACCTTTTGTCGTTTTACTGTATTTTACCTTTTGTCGTTTTACTGTATTCTAACTTTTGTCGTTTTACTGTACTTTACCTTTTAATGTAAGCCACCCTGAGCCCGCTTTGGCGGGAAGGACAGGATACAAATTGAATTGAATTAATTAATTAAAGAACAACAACTGCTTCTAAAATGGCATCGGCAGCCACGGGACGAACCTGTGGCCGCCGTCACATTTAGTTTGGCTTGAAGCGTCAATGGTTTCCCAGACAAACAAGAACCAATAATACTGTAAACTATCCACTCACGGGCACATCCCCAGAGTGAGATCTCAGGAATATCCACACTGAAACAAACTCAGCTAAACGTTGGCATGGCGGAGTGAAACTCCACGTGTAGGATCGAGGAATCCTTCCAAGATAGGTTACAGCCCTTAAGGGGATCTCAGGAAAGGGGTACAAGGAACCGAGTGGCTTGAACCTCAGCTGGCAGACACAAGTCTTTCTCTCTGGCTGCGGCGCATTCCTGGACTTGGCAAACACACAGGAGGGATTCACCAGCTGAGCTCTGGATCAGCACAAAGGCCTTTGCTCTCAGAGACTCAGCCAGAAGAGGCTGCCTTGCGCCGCAGATGAGTGCTGAGTGTATTCAATAATCTGAAGAGGATCCGCCGGAGAGGCACAAAGGAATCGCGCATTTGCAATCTCTTGCTTTGAACTGGGGCGTTTCTAGCTTCCGTTTGTTCTTCTGCCAACTTTTTAACCTGCAAAACAGACTCCGGGTAGAAACTTTAAAAAACGAAGGCGGATGTTACTCACCATGTAATTCCGCCCAAACCAGAAATCCTCGTTAAATCTCTGGCCGAATAATGATATCCCAGAGCTAAGACGAGGCCTCACTGCCGTACTATTACCTCAGAAATGGAAGACAGATGAGATCCCCACAATTAAGCGATGTTTTTTAAAGATTACGAGACTTCGTAGGGATGGATAAAACCTCAGACCAGTTGGTAATCGCAGACAATTCTGCCTATCAGTCGTGTTCTCTAGGAAAATGGTATTGTTTCTTTCACTACATTTCAAATAACTCCACAGGTGAGAATGTACTCCCTAAGAAGTATTTTGCACTTTTCGTTATATTATCATCCTGAAGGCACGAAGCTCCCCTTTCAACTTTTTTTGATGTTGCTGTTAGCTAGTTTATTATGTTATTGTTATCAACTTACTGTTTATAATACTGTATGTAAAGTAAAGGTAAAGGTAAAGGTCTCCCTTGCTCGAAAGCCAGTCGAATCCGACTCTAGGGTTGCGGTGCTCATCTCCGTTTCAAAGCCGAAGAGCCAGCGCTGTCCGAAGACGTTTCCGTGGTCATGTGGCCGGCATGACTAAACACCGAGGCGCACGGAATGCTGTTACCTTCCCACCGAAGTGGTACTTATTTATCTACTTGCAATTTCTTGCTTTCAAACTGCTAGGCTGGCAGGAGCTGGAACTAGAGACGGGAGCTCACTCCGTCTTGCGGCACCCAGGTCTTGAACTGCTGAACTACTGACCTTCCACAGCCTGCAGTTCAGCGTCTTAACCGCTTGAGCCACCGCAGACCCCCAATACTGTATGTACCTTTTCTTAAATTAAATAAAAATATATATTTAAAAAAATTAAAAAATGAAGGGGAAAAGTGTACAGCAGTGGTTCCCTACCTTTTTGAGCCCGCAGGCAGCTTTTGAATTCTGACATGGGGTGGTGGACGCAACCACAAAATGGCCACTACGGGAAGTCGAGCCAACCACACACACACATCAGGTCTGTAGCCGCTGGGTGGGGCATTTGGGGGGGGCAATGCCCCCCCCAGAGATGAGTGCTGCCCCCTCAGACAAAAAAAATCAGGAAAAGATTTTTTTAACGTAAGCTGTGTGGGGGTGTTCCAAAATGACCCCAGGCACAGTCGGGGAAGCTTCAGTCTCATTTCTCCCCCCAGGCCAAAAAATGCATAGGTTTTTTAAAAATGCAATAAAATAAAATTGCAAAATGCAAAATAGAGTGAGTCGGAGATGTCCCTCCTCCCTGGCTTACACAGAAAAGCAGCCCAGAATCGAGTCTCTCCAATCAAAAGGACTAGAGGAGGACAACTATGTTGTGTATGTTATATTGATATTTATACTGTTTTATCTATTGCTTTTTTATGTAAGCTGCCCTGAGCCTGCCTCGGCGGGGAGGGTGGGGTAAAAATCAAATTAATAAATAATAAATAAATACTAGAGGTCGCAGTGCAGCCGGAACTGCTACTTCTGCTATTGCAAGAGGAGCAGCAGGTGCGGCTGGGTGTGCCCCCCTCCCCGGATTTCCCCACACCCATGGGCACCACATCAGGGAACCCTGGTGCACAGTACATGAAAACACACAATGCGGCTTAGGCTTATACTGCTGATTGTGTCCAGGGCACAGGTAACAGAACCAGAGCTGACTTGAGAAAATTCTGTGCTCTTGGTCAACCTGTGTGTCATGATTTGTGTAGGACTGGGAGACAAGGCCTAGAGGCCTGTGTGGGACTGGAAAGCTGACACAGCCTACAATCCCCATAATGCTTAGTGTCAGTTGTAACCAATCGGTGTCCAGGGATTGTGTGAGGGGATGGTAACTTAAGCTTTGTGGGCCGTGGAACTGTGTTCTTTTCTTTTCTGCGGTCTTCCCTCTCACAGTTAAACTGAGGGGACAGACTGGTCTAAGAGAAAGATCCTTGACTTGGGACAGAATGAGTACAGGCACAGGCCTGGTATAAAAGGCTGTGGGCCTTGAAATAGTAACCAGTAAGAGAAATAGGTAGTTGTGTTAGATTTATTTTGCCTTTGAACACTGTTATATATTTTAAAGCACCTTGTCTTGTTTTCCTTGCCCCAGTACCGTATTAATAAACCCTTCGTTTAATTGTTCTCTGCCTGGTCATCATGCCTATGTTTCTCGGCTTAAAAGGGGCATTTTGGTTGGGCTTGGGAGGGTACTCTGGGCCTTCTTGAGGGACCCTAAATCCAGAGTGGTGGCAGCTGAAGGTGGCAACCCACAGGGGGTCAATGACACTGTGGTTTACGAACCAAAACGGTATAACAAACACATCACACCGACCAAAGTCTTCTACCACAAAGAAAACAGCCTACTGGACCATTAGATGCACACAACTAGAGGAAAACAGGAACGATTTCTTTCTTTTTTTTTAAAAATGTCATGACTGTATTTTGCTTATAGTTTTCATTCTTGTCTGGTCTTGGAGAAAGCCTTCTGCCGTGCCAAAAACAATGCGTGCACGAGCATTACTCATTGCAAATGAAGTCTAAGATAACGCCCATATTTCAATAACCCTCTGGAATTGTTGGTGCTCTTGTAGCACGTATTAAGCAACGCTTTAATAAACTCTCACATTTTCACGTCCTGATGTTTAAACGACGGCATTATTTGCTGGTATGAGTTAAGATTTCCCATTAGCTGCTGGAGATGTTAGATTTTATTGCACTAATGATCTGCCATCATGTTCTGGGATCAGAATCTGGCTCTCAACGCTTTTTCCCCCCAGCCAATGAACCCCCACAATATTCATACGTAACCATTCCTTCAACTTAATTGTTGTGTGTTTTTAAAAAAGATCTTAACTTTCTTTTAAAATACTCCAGAACTACGGAGTGCTAAACAGCCTCCGTAGAAGTAGCTGCATCTCCTCTACAGATTTCCCTCACTTGTGAAGAGGGCCACCAGGTACAAAGCAATCAGTTTAAAGAGAGCTACAGATCGATACTAGTAAAGGTAAAGGTTTCCCTTGCTCGAAAGCCAGTCGAATCCGACTCTAGCGATGCGGTGTTCATCTCCGTTTCCAAGCCGAAGAGCCAGCACTGTCCAAAGACGTTTCCATGGTCATGTGGCTGGCATGACTAGACACCGAGGCACACGGAACGCTGTTATCTTCCCAACCCACCGAAGCGGTACCTATTTATCGACTTGCAATTTCTTTCTTTCGAACTGCTAGGTTGGCAGGAGCTACGGCCAGAGATGGGAGCTCACTCCGTCATGTGGCACTTGGGTCTCGAACTGCTGAACTACCGACCTTCCGGTCTGCAGTTCAGCATCTTAACCCCTTGAGCCACCGCAGCCCCTTAGATCAATACTAAAGGTAAAGGTAAAGGTTCCCCTGCTCGAAAGCCAGTCGAATCCGACTCTAGGGTTGCGGTGCTCATCTCCGTTTCAAAGCCGAAGAACCAGCGCTGTCCAAAGACATTTCCGTGGTCATGTGGCCGGCATGACTAAACACCAAGGCGCACGGAACGCTGTTCCCTTCCCACCGAAGTGGTACCTATTTATCAACTTGCAATTTCTTGCTTTCGAACTGCTAGGTTGGCAGGAGCTGAAACTAGAGACGGGAGCTCACTCCGTCTTGTGGCACTCTCAGGTCTTGAACTGCTGAACTACTGACCTTCCACAGCCTGCAGTTCAGCGACTTAACCACTTGAGCCGCCGCAGCTCCAGATCAATACTACAGGAGCTCAAAAATGTACCACGCCAAATTCAGTGGGACCTACTAAGTGAGCACAGGAGTGCATCTCGAGGCATGCAATGGCACACAATTGTTGTTTTTGCCATCAAGTCACAGCTGACTTCTGGTGACCCCTGTGAGGTTTTCAAGGCAAGAGACGATCAGAAGGGAGGTTGGCCATTGCCTCCCTCTGCACAGAAACCCTGGACTTCCTCGGTGGTCTCCCATCCAAGTACTAACAAGGGCTTGGTGCTGGGGGGGAGGGCAGCAGTGGGAGGGCTTCTGGTGTCCTGGCCCCACTGCTGGACTTCCTGATGGCGCCTGGTATTTTTGGCCGCTGTGTGACAGAGTGTTGGACTAGATGGGCCATTGGCCTGATTCAACATGGGCTTCTCTTATGTTTTTATGAATTGGGTAAACATATGGAGCAGAGGTCCATCAGTGGCTATCAGTCATAAGGTATGGGTAAGAACTCTCGTTCTGGGGCAAGTGATGCCCTGCATTCTTGGTGCTGGGGGGGAGGGCAACAGTGGGAGGGCTTCTAGTGTCCTGGTCCCACTACTGGACCTCCTGATGGCCCCTGGTATTTTTGGCCGCTGTGTGACAGATGGGCCATTGGTCTGATCCAACATTGGCTTCTCTTATGTTTTTATGAATTGGATCAACATCTGGAGCAGAGGACCATCAGTAGCTATTAACCACAAGGTATGGGTAGGAACTCTCATTCTGGGGCAAGTGATGCACTCTATTCTTGGTGCTTGGGGGGCAACAGTGGGGAGGGGCTTCTAGTGTCCTGGCCCCACTGCTGGACCTCCTGGTGGCACCTGGTATTTTTGGCCGCTGTGTGACACAGAGTGTTGGACTGGATGGGCCACTGGCCTGATCCAACACTGGCTTTTCTCTTAGGTTCTTATGAGTTCTGGTCCCGCTGATGGACCTCCTGATGGCACCTGGTATTTTTGGCCGCCGTGTGACACAGAGTGTTGGACTGGATGGGCCACTGGCCTGCTCCAACATTGGCTTCTCTTAGGTTCCTATGTTGACCCAGCTTAGCTTTTGAAATATGATGAGATTTGGCTAGCCCGGGGCTATCCAGGTCAGGCATATAAACACAAGCAGATCATCCGAAAGAAACACGTTGACTTGCGTTCGACTTCTTGCAAGTTGCACGCCAACGAAACATTTCATTACGCAATAGGGATGAAGAAAACACACACACAGAAAGACCTGACTTCACACAAAGATATGTGTGTGGCAACAGATGACACCCCCGATTCTTTCGAGCAGGAAGCTGGATCTTCAACGGGAGAGTAAACCAGAACTTGCACTGGGTGCCAGCTGTTGCATCACACAGTACCAAAAAAGGAACGTTTTCCATACGGCCAGGACAATGCTGAGAGAATGAAATCGGCGACACGGCTAAAATTAAACCACAAACGCACACAATTCACTCACTTCTCCGATTCTCTTCCCCCTTCCTCAGCCAGCGTTTCCCGTGCAGATAAGACGACCCGCCGGGTTCTAAACGCCGCTGCACAGACTTGAAGACCCGATGAGGAACTCTGAGTTCTACAGGAACGGCAGGGCTGTGACTTCAAGCCACCCTTTAAATCGCTTTGCCATCCTTTCATGAATAGTACACCGGGGTTGGGGGGCGGGGGGGTTGCTATTTTGAGCTTGGCTTCTGATTCACTTTACATCAGCAGTCAAGTCCAAGATGACTATGCCAACACTCCCTTGGAGACGGCACATTTGGTATGAAAGGGAGACCCGGATGTCCGCTTCATTGGAAATGCACGCTTTGGACCAGTGTTGAGAGCCAGTTTGGTGTCATGGTGAAGTTCGCGGACTCTAATCTGGGAGAACCGGGTTTGATTCCCCCACTCCTCCACTTGCAGCTGCTGATGTGACCCTGGGTCAGTCACAAGCTGTGGCACAGCTGTTCTCTCAAGGACAGTTTCTGTCAGAAGTTCTCTCAGCCCCACCCTACCTCACAGGGTGTCTGTTGTGGGGAGGGGAAGGGAAAGGAGCTTGTAAGCCGCTCTGAGACGCCTTTGGGTAGTGAAGGGCAGGGTATAAATCCAATCTCTTCTTCTACCTCACAGGGTGTCTGTCGTGGGGAGGGGAAGGGAAGGGAGTTTATAAGCCACTCTGAGACTCCTTTGGGTAGTGAAGGGCAGGGTATAAATCCAATCTCTTCTCTTCTTCTACCTCACAGGGTGTCTGTCGTGGGGAGGGGAAGGGAAGGGAGTTTATAAGCCGCTCTGAGACGCCTTTGGGCAGTAAAGGGCAGGGTATAAATCCAATCTCTTCTTCTACCTCACAGGGTGCCTGCTGTTGGGAGGGGAAGGGAAGGGAGTTTGTCAGCCACTCTGAGACGCCTTTGGGCAGTGAAGGGCAGGGTATAAATCCAATCTCTTCTTCTTCTTCTACCTCACAGGGTGTCTGTTGTGGGGAGGGGAAGGGAAAGGAGCTTGTAAGCTGCTCTGAGACTCCAAGAAGAAGAAGAAGAAGAGTGAAGTGAAGAAGAAGAAGAAGTGAAGGGCGGGGTATAAATCCAATCTCTCTTCTCTTCTTCCCTCTAAGCTGACTTAGTGTGAGCCAGCTCACCGTTTTTTAGCCTCCGGCTCACAGATTTTTGTCTGTGGCTCAGGAAGGAGGGCTCCAGAGCAAACTAACTGCTGCAGCAGCCAAGCTACTCGCTCGAAACTTTAATGCCAGCGGCTCACAAAGTAGAATTTTTGCTCACAAGACTCCGCAGCTTAGAGGGAGCGTTGCTTTGGACCGCCATAATTAGCCACAACTCCCCACTGTGCGCTTAAGTGCGTGTCTGGAGACAAGCGGCTTTCCTTCGCACCTGCAGGGGTCAAAAGTTTAAATGCTTAGGGACGTGCCTTTCTCCATACAGCGCGACCTGCCTCCAACTCCCAAGTCCTTTATGTTCACCAGTTTGGTGTAGTGGTTAAGTGCGTGGATTCTTATCTGGGAGAACCGGGTTTGATTCCCCACTCCTCCACTTACTCCTGCTGGTGTGACCTTGGGTCAGTCACAAGCTCTGGCACAGCTGTTCTCTCAAGGACAGTTTCTGTCAGAAGTTCTCTCAGCCCCACCTGCCTCACAGGGTGTCTGTTGTGGGGAGGGGAAGGGAAAGAGTTTGTAAGCCGCTCTGAGACGCCTTGGGACAGTGAAGGGCGGGGTATAAATCCAATCTCTTCTTCTTCTTCTTCTTCTACCTCACAGGGTGTCTGTTGTGGGGAGGGGAAGGGAAGGGAGTTTGTAAGCCGCTCTGAGACGCCTTTGGGCAGTGAAGGGCGGGGTATAAATCCAATCTCTTCTTCTTCTTCTACCTCACAGGGTGTCTGTTGTGGGGAGGGGAAGGGAAAGGAGTTTGTAAGCCGCTCTGAGACGCTTTGGGGCAGTGAAGGGCGGGGTATAAATCCAAACTCTTCTTCTTCTTCTTCTTCACGGGAAAAGGGCAAAAATCAGGGAACACGTCAGCAGCCCTTCTTCTAACTTTCCAGCGCCGGCG
Source organism: Gekko gecko (assembly GCA_029375565.1). Classification (NCBI taxonomy): domain Eukaryota; kingdom Metazoa; phylum Chordata; class Lepidosauria; order Squamata; family Gekkonidae; genus Gekko; species Gekko gecko. The sequence goes on along the minus strand of JAPDNY010000010.1, from coordinate 121,991,864 downwards.
CCGCTGCAATACGAGGGGAAAAAACCCCAAATGCACAATAACAAAACAGTCAATATGCACGCAAGTCCTGGCAGCAGAACCGCGTCATGAAGAAAAATGAAAACTGCAAAGCTGAAAGCATCCTAAGTGGGTACTTCAGTTACTCAGCTGCGTTAGTCACGAACGAGAGAGACGCCAGCCATTAAAACCTGTTTCCGTAAGTGTGGCAAAATGCCCCCCCCCCGCCTCAGAATCACAGGTTTACGTTGGCAATAATCACATCTGCATGCTGAAAGGGTTCGGGAAGTTACAAAGAGCCCCTTTTTTTGCAGGCTAGCAGGTACATAAGGAGAAAGACAGGTGGAGATGAGTCATTTCCCAAGCACAAAGCCATCCAGAGCCATAAATATGCAGATGGCCCCAGCCCGGAATGGATGAAGACAGCCAGGGTTCCACATAGACTAGTCACATTCGAGCCGAGCAACTAAAGGGGCAGAACAAGTCTTCCAGATGCAAGGACCCCGCAGGGGGAGAGAGCGAAGCGGAGATTAGTTAACCCCGGAACATGAGGGAGAAACTTCTCCATCTTACTGCAAGCCATTCTAAGCAGGCTTCATCTCGAACACATGTTTCCAAAAAAAGAGAAGCCCCCAATATTACAAACTACGGTTGCCAGTTCCAAGTTGGGAAATTCCTGGAGATCTCAGGGGTGGAACCTGGGGACAGACCTCACTGGGGTATAATGCTGTAGAGTCCACCCTCAAAAGGGACTGGTTTCTCCAGGGGAGACTGACCTCTGGAGTCTGGAGATCAGCTGCAATTCCAGACCACCTCCAGGCCCTACCTAAGGACATCAGATGGGCCCTGCTGGATCAAACTAGTGGTCCATCTAGTCCAGGCATCCCATTTCACAGAGTGGCGAACCAGTTCCTCTGCATGGCCAGCAACAGGGCACAGAGGCCAAAGCCTTCATAAGAACATCAGAAGAGCCCTGCTGGATCAGACCAGTGGTCCATCTAGTCCAGCATCCTGTCTCACACAGGGGCCAACCAGTTCCTTTGGAGGGCCAACAACAGGGCAGAGAGGTCAAGGCCTTCCCCTGATTGGAACATCAGAAGAACCCTGCTGGGTCAGACCAGTGAGGGTCCATCTAGTCCAGCATCCTGTCTCACACAGGGGCCAGTCAGTTCCTCTGCATGGCCAACAACAGGGCACAGAGGCCGAGGCCTTCATAAGAACATAAGAAGAGCCCTGCTGGATCAGATCAGTGGTCCATCTAGTCCAGCATCCCGTCTCACACAGGGGCCAACCAGTTCCTCTGCATGGCCGACAACAGGGCACAGAGGCTAAGGCATTCATAAGAACATCAGAAGAGCCCTGCTGGATCAGACCAGTGAGGGTCCATCTAGTCCAGCATCCTGTCTCACACAGGGGCCAAGAAGTTCCTCTGGAGGGCCAACAACAGGGCAGAGAGGCCAAGGCCTTTCCCTGAGAAGAACCTCAGAAGAGCCCTGCTGGGTCAGACCAGTGAGGGTCCCTCTAGTCCAGCATCCTGTCTCACACAGTGGTCAATCAGTTCCTCTGGAGGGTCAGCCACAGGGCAGAGAGGCTGAGGCCTTCCCCTGATGTTGCGTCCTGTCTCGAGGATTCAGGGCTCAGCATCTCTGAATGTGGAGGTTCCCCTCAGCCACCACAGCGAATAGACAGACTTATCCCCCATGAATCTATCTAATCCCCTTTTAAAGCTGGCAATGGATGATTTCTAAACGCTTGCAGCTATAAAAATGAGATGGCCTACCCTAATATAATCTTACCCTCAGAATTAAACTTTGTTGTTCTTAAAGGGGCCACTGGATTCAGACATTTGTTCGGTGGCTTCAGACCAACAATGGCGACCCACCTAAATCTAATTTAACATTAGTTGGGGCCACGTGCAGGGTTAAGGTTTAGAAGACTGCATGTTATCTCTTTTTATCCTGGCTCCATCCGAGCTGGTCACGGGCCTGTGTGCACTCGACATCTTCTTATTAAACACCTTTCCGTTTTGAACGCTCGTAGCTTCTGTGCGGACATTGAACCCAATCCAGTCACCCTTATCAAGGAGAAGCGAGAGGAAGGGGAAACAGGCCACCCTTCCGTCCCCATAGTTCCCCATCCCCAAGATGTGGCGAGATCAGAATTATTCAAGAGGGCTTTTTGCACAGGTAAACAGAAGTGTATTGAAGAAGAAGGTGAAGAGATTGGATTTATACCCCGCCCTTCACTGCCCAAAGGCGTCTCAGAGTGGCTTACAAACCCCTTTCCCTTCCCCTCCCCACAACAGACACCCTGTGAGGTAGTAGAAGAAGAGATTGGATTTATACCCAGCCCTTCACTGCCCAAAGGCGTCTCAGAGTGGCCTACAAACCCCTTTCCCCTCCCCTCCCCATAACAGACACCCTGTGAGGTAGGCGGGGCTGAGAGAGCTCTTTCGAGGATTGCTCCTGAGAGGACAGCTCCCAGAGAACTTGTCACTGACCAAAGGAGGAGTGGGGAATCAAACCGGGTTCTCCCAGATTAGAGCCTGCCCACTTAACCACGACACCAAACTGGCTCTCTGTAATGAAATGATCCAAAATCTGCCTAGGTAAAGGGACAGAGACCCTGTATTGCTTCCTAAACACTGTAGGTATGCCTAAGACTCGGCCGTTTCTCCACCACTTAAGAAGAAGAGAAGAGATTGGATTTATCCCCTGCCCTTCACTGCCCAAAGGTGTCTCAGAGCGGCTTACAGACTCCCTTCCCTTCCCTCCCCACAACAGACACCCTGTGAGGAAGAAGAAGAGATTGGATTTATACCCCACCCTTCACTACCCAAAGGTGTCTCAGAGCGGCTTACAGACTCCTTTCCCTTCCCCTCCCCACAACAGACACCCTGTGAGGAAGAAGAAGAAGAGATTGGATTTATCCCCCGCCCTTCACTACCCAAAGGAGTCTCAGAGCGGCTTACAGACTCCTTTCCCTTCACCTCCCCACAACAGACACCCTGTGAGGTAGAAGAAGAAGAGATTGGATTTATACCCCGCCCTTCACTACCCAAAGGAGTCTCAGAGCGGCTTACAGACTCCTTTCCCTTCCCCTCCCCACAACAGACACCCTGTGAGGAAGAAGAAGAAGAAAAGATTGGATTTATACCCCGCCCTTCACTACCCAAAGGAGTCTCAGAGCGGCTTACAAACTCCCCTCCCTTCCCCTCCCCAGAACAGACACCCTGTGAGGTAAGTGGGGCTGAGAGGGCTCTTGACAGAAACTGCTCTTTTTAAAGAACAGCTCTTATCAGAACTACAGCTTGCTCAAGGTCATCCAGCCAGATGCAAGTGGAGGAGTGGGGGAATCAAACCTGCTTCTCCCAGATTAGAGTCTGTGCACTTAACCACAACACCAAACTTAATATATCACATCTAAAAGCTCATGCTTTGCTTCAGCTCTGTTTGAGATTTCTGTTTTGCGTCTAGATTTCTGTAGTCCGAACCCTATTGAATTACTCACTGGGCGTCCCATCCCGTGGAGTGTCCTTGATTTACACTAGTAATCAGTGTTCCCTCTAAGCTGAGTTATTGTGAGCTGGCTCACAGTTCTTTAGCCTATGGCTCACACATTTTTGTCTTCGCTCGGGAAGGGATGGCTCCAGAGCAGACCAATTTATGCAGCAGCCAAATGGCTCGCTCACAACTTTAATACCGATAGCTCACAAAGTAGAATTTTTGCTCACAGGACTCCACAGCTTAGAGGGAACATTGCTAGTAATCTACCTTGAGTTTCAAAGAGAAAGGTAGAGTATAAAAATGGTATAAAATGATTGCTCTCTTTATTTGAACGGCTGTCACTTAGAGAAGGAGGGCAGGGAGCTGCAGAGGAGAGGACTCAGAAGAATGGGTTGAAATTAAGGGCGGGAAGGTACCGGCTGGCTCTTAGGACAAGCATTTCTACAGCCAGAGTTGTGCAACGGTGGAACCAGCTGCCCGGGGAGGTGGTGAGCTCCCCCTCACTGACCGTCTTTAAGCAGCGGCTGGACAAACACTTGTCCGGGACGCTCTAGGCCAGGGGTGTCGAACTCATTTGTTACGAGGGCTGGATCTGATATAAATGAGGCCTTGTCGGGCCGGGCCGTGTGTGTGTCATAAAATGCAATGCCCGGTAGCGGAGATATACACTTTATAAAGGACACCAACAACAAAGAGGGGGCTGTTTACTTAAAATAAAAACATCCTTAAAACATCAGCACTCTTGCGATATTTTGTTTATTTAACCGTGTCTGATCACTGACACCTCTTGCTTTGGATTATTGCATCAAAATGTCTGTGCTGCTGCAATCTTGAGTCCGCCGTTCAGGTGTGTGTCTGTAAGCGGCAAACCTACTTTTGATTTATTGATATTCAAGACAGAAATCTCATGCTCAGAGTTGTAAGTCTAGGATCCGGGAGGAAACATGAACTGGCTGAGCGATTGAGAGAGTCTGACAAAGAAAGCTATGATGCAGCAGCAGCCGCAGAGCTGGAAGCAGGAGATGGCCAGTTCTGCTGCGGGCCTGAGGGAAGCCCTCTGGGTTTGACACCCCTGGTTTAATGCCTGACCTGGAAAATGCCAAGTCCGAGTTCTTTTGTGTGTTGCTTCAGGTTCCCAAGCGATCGCACCTCATGTCAGAAGACCAAAATCTTACACACCAGAGGCCCATGGACCTGACCTAACGCATTTCACTTTGGAAGTAGAAGAAGAGAAAATATTGGATTTATACCCCGCCCTTCACTACCTAAAGGCGTCTCAGAGCGGCCTACAGACTCCCTTCCCTTCACCAACCCCACAACAGACACACTGTGAGGCAGGTGGGGCTGAGAGAGCTCTTGACAGTAACGGCCCTTTTTCAAGAACAGCTCGTCAGAACTACGGCTTGCCCAAGGTCATCCAGCAGGTGCAAGTGGAGGAGTGGGGGAATCACACCTGGTTCTCCCAGATTAGAGCCAAATTCAAATCAGCACTCTGCCATGAAGTTTTACAGGGGGACCACGAGCCGTTCACTGTCTCTCAGCCTCACCTACCTCCCAGGCAATGTTCCCTCTAAGTTGTGGAGTCTTGTGAGCAAAAATTCTACTTTATGAGCTACTGGCATTAAATGTGTGAGGGAGCAATTTGGCTACTGCATAAATTAGTTTGCTCTGGAGCCCTCCTTCCTGAGCGAAGGCAAAAATCTGTGAGCCGGAGGCTCAAGAACTCTGAGCTAGCTCACACTAACTCATCTTAGAGGGAACACTGCTCCCAGGTAGCTTACTTTTGAGTTCCCAGTGGGGAGAAAAGTGAGGTATAACTATCCAAATAAAAATGGTTGGCCAAGGTCATCCAGCCAGGTGCAAGTGGAGGAGTGGGGAATCAAACCCAGTTCTCCCAGATTAGAGTCCGCGCACTTAACCACTGCACCAAACTGGCAGCTCTGACAGAACTATGGCTTGCCCAAGGTCATCTAGCCAGATGCAAGTGGAGGAGTGGGGAATCAAACCCGGTTCTCCCAGATTAGAGTCCACACACTTAACCACTACACCAAACTGGCTCTTTAAGCAGTATGTTTTTAAGAAGAATACAGGTACTGTTTAATTATTCATTTTAGTATACATATTTAAATTTCACATTTTTTAAATTTCTTTACAGCAATTCTTTTCTGGCCCACCTTGTATCCACATGGCATAACTGCATCATCCTATCGTATTATGATATAAGCCAATTTGTTCCTCGTTGGGTTTGACCTCCAAAGAAAGGCCTACACGGGCCGAAACGCGTCAGGTCAAGTCCATTGGCCCTCGTGTGTGAGATTTTGGTATTTTTACATGAGGTAAAATTTACATTTAAAAAAAATTTCTTTGCTAATAAATACATAAGGACATAAGAACCTGAGAGAAGCCAATGTTGGATCAGGCCAATGGCCCATCCAGTCCAACACTCTGTCACACAGCGGCCAAAATATACCAGGTGCCATCAGGAGGTCCAGCAGTGAGGCTGGACATGTATTTTTATTATTATATACATTAAGTTACTATTGTTGGCCCTCTATTCTGTTTGAATTACCTCATCAGGTTCAGGTTCCCAGGTTTTAGGGTTAAGCCCCCTCCGTCTTTTGTGTCCCTAGATTACCCATTAGTGGCCACAGACCCTTCCTACCCACCTAAAAGCTAAGCTTGAACCTGTGAATACAGCAGGGAATGCCTTTACCCGCCAGCACACAGGCATGCTAATGTAGACATCTTGCCATGCCCTTTAACACCAGCCTTGAAGGAAGAGAGCACAGCCCTCGTGAGTCAACTGAATCCGCCGCTTCGGATATGACCTTCACTTACAGCATAATTAATCTCACGGCATTTTCTGGGCAAGCAAATGTATTGCGATGGCGTTTCATAAGCCAGAGACGACTACGACAGACGACAAGATGGGGACGGTCATTAGTAATATATTGACATATATTCTGGGGCAAGTGATGCTCTGTCTTCTCGGTGCTTGGGGGCGAGGCAACAGTGGGAAGGGCTTCTGGAGTTCTGGCCCTGCTGGTAGACCTCCTGATGGCACCTGGGTTTCGGCCACTGTGTGACACAGAGTGTTGGACTGGAAGGGCCATTGTCCTGATCCAGCACGGCTTCTCTTATGTTCTTATGTCGGGGGCAGTGATGCTCTGTATCCTTGGTGATTGGCGGGCCAGGTGGGAGGGCTTTGGGAGTCCTGGCCCCACTGGTGGACCTCCTTGTCCACTGTGTGACACAGAGTGTTGAACTGGATGGGCCACTGGCCTGATCCAACATGGCTTCTCTTGTGTTCTTATGTCTGGGGCAGTGATGCTCTGTAACCTTGGTGCTTGGGGGGCCATGGTGGGAAGGGCTTTGGGAGTCCTGGCCCCACTGGTGGACCTCCTTTAGCTACTGTGTGACACAGAGTGTTGGACTGGATGGGCCACTGGCCTGATCCAACATGGCTTCTCTTATGTTCTTATGTCTGGGGCAGTGATGCTCTGTATCCTTGGTGATTGGGGGGCCACAGTGGGAGGGCTTTGGGAGTCCTGGCCCCACTGGTAGACCTCCTTTGGCTACTGTGTGACACAGAGTGTTGGACTGGATGGGCCACTGGCCTGATCCAACATGGCTTCTCTTATGTTCTTATGTACATAAATGCAGAATGACGTATTTCAGTGACCCCAGAGCAGAACTGAACAGAGGCCCACATAAACAGAGACCATCAAGAGTTACAGGGTATTAGCTTTCGAGAGTCAAAGCTCGGAGCTTTGACTCTCAAAAGTGTATACCCTGAAACTCTTCTTGGCTTCTAAGATGCTACTGGACTCAAACCTAACTGGTTCTACTCCAGACCAGCATGAAATGATCCACATACACAAAGAGGCTTTCCCCAGTTTCCCCTGTTTCGTACTTTTAAAGCGATTTTGGCCTGCCGTGACCGCCTGGTACTTCCAGAAACGCCCCCCAGACTTGACCTGACCAATAACAACATCTGTGCCTCCTGCCAGCGATTGGCACAAGGGAACCAGGCCTTTAACCCCACCTTGGGCGCCTTCACACTTTGCATCTGAACACCACAACCACCCGGGCACACCGTCCGGCTTTGCTTTCACCCACGCGCGGAAGTGTCTTCCTTCCACCCAGCCGGGCCCGTTTCACAGAAGCCTGGCCGGCGCCCTGCCTCTTTGCTCAGAGGAGGAGAATTCAGTCTCCGGACCCAACTCCAGACTCTTCCCTTTTCTCCTAGACTGATGAATCACGGATCTCTTTCATTATTCATGAAGGCAGCCCAATCAATCACCTGGCCCGTCTGGGCCCCGGGGCAAATTACCCCATAACGAAAGCATGCTCAAGAGATGACGGCCCGGCCTCTCCCTAGACATATTTCAAGAAAGACATTCCCCGGCCTCTTAAAAAAAATTATTACTTACCTCCCTCCAATTTAAATCCGGCGCATTAAAACAGCAAAGCAAATTCATCCACGGAACTGCTTTCGGAAGCCTTTTCGCTATATCCTTAGACCGCCGGTTCCCAAAGTGGGCAAAACCGCCCCCTGGGGGGAGCTGGAACGATCCAGACGGGCAGTAGGAGACTTGGGTGCAACTGGGGGGCATTGAATAAAAATAAGGGGATGGTGGAAGCATTAAGAGAGAAGAGCCCAGGACCTATCTAAAGCCGCCTTTTCCTGCCTTCTCCTGGTCTGCCCTGGGATCAGGGAGGGAGGGGGAGGTGGAGAGGGGTCCCACAGCCAATCACAGCCATGAGTTTGCAAACTGCAAATGCACGTCCACCCTTGTAAGACTGGTGTTGCTGCTGGGCTATTGTGTGGTGGTCGCTGCCGGCCTCTGGCTTCAGGCCAACGACATCTTTCTTTACGTACAACAACATCTTTCTTTACTATGTGCAAAATTTGTCACTGCATCTGTTTGCTTGGAAAAGAGCAATTTCTGTCAAGAGCTCTCTCAGCCCCACCCACCTCCCTTGGGTAGTGAAGGGCGGGGTATAAACCCAGCTGTCTCCTCCTTCCTCTTCCTCCTCTTCCTCTTCCAGTTTGGTGTAGTGGTTAAGTGCGCGGACTCTAATCTGGGAGAACCAGGTTTGATTCCCCCACTCCTCCACTTGCACCTGCTGGATGACCTTGGGCAAGCCATAGTTCTGGCACAGCTGTTCTTGAAAAAGAGCAGTTTCTCTCAGAGCTCTCTCAGCCCCACCTACCTCACAGGGTGTCTGTTGTAGGGAGGGGAAGAGGAAGGAGTTTGTAAACTGCTCTGAGACTCCTTCGGGTAGTGAAGGGCAGGGTATAAATCCAATCTCTCTCTCTCTCTCTCTCTCTCTCTCTCTCTCTCTCTCTCTCGTAGATTTCCAGGGGGGTGCTGAGTAAACTTTTTTTCTGAAAAGGGGGCGGTAGGCCAAATAAGTTTGGGAACCTGTGCCTTAGACTAAACATCCCCCTACTGCTCTGATGGCATCAACTATAGGTAAAGGTAAAAGTTTCCCTTGCTTGAATGTCAGTCGAATCTGACTCTAGGGTTGCATTTTCTGTAGATTTTCCGGGTCGTCTGGCCGTGGTCTTGGCATTGTAGGACCTGACATTTTGTCAGCAGATGTGACTGGCATCCGCAGAGGTATAACACAGAAAGATGGAGTACCCTCTGTGTCAAGGTGAGAAGAAAAATGGTAGGCTGGTAATTTCTATCTACTCGGGAAGGTGGGGTAGGGCTGAGTCATTATCATGTAGGAGTTCCACAGGCTGTGAAACATGCTAATGGAGTCTGTGTCAAGGTGAGAAGAAAAAAATGGTAGGCAGGTAATTTATATCTATTCAGGAAGGTGGGGTAGGGCTGAGTTATTATCATGTAAGAGTTCCCCAGGCTGTGAAACATGATAATGGAGTAGTCTCTGTGTCAAGGTGACACAGAGAGACAGAGAGTACTCCATCTTTCTGTGTTATACCTCTGAGGATGCCAGTCACAGCTACTGGCGAAACGTCAGGTCCTACAATGCCAAGACCCCATGGCCACACAACCCAGAAAATCTACAGCAACTAAAGGAAGCTTTGGTTATCAAAAGCTTATCCCTGGATATTCTTATTGGTCTTTAAGGGGCATTGGACTTGCTTTTCAACGGCAGGCCAACATAGCCGCCCGTCTGAAACGAGGCTTGTACCGGTGGATGGTGGCACAGGAGAAGGACCTGGATTCCGGAAACCACAATCAACAGCCTAAAGAACACCAAGTTCTGCAGGGACAACTAAAACCAACACTGCGAGCAGCGTTCCCTCTAAGCTGAGTTAATGTGAGCAGGCTCACCGCTTTTTAGCCTCCGGCTCACACATTTTTGTCTTCGCTCGGGAAGGAACGGCTCCGGAGGAAACTGATTTACGCAGCAGCCAAATGGCTCGCTCACGACTTTGATGCCGGTAGCTCACAAAATAGAATTTTTTTGCTCACAAGACTCCACAGCGTAGAGGGAGCGTTGGGTGTGAGCTGACGGTGTGAGCCGAGAACTGTGGATAGTGGCTGCCACCATTTATGGACAGTAACAGCTACCAACGGTTACCGGCACTTTATTATGGTTTGAGAATCGTTTCGATCGTCATCTACGCTTTTAATGTAATTACCTGTTTTACGTAAGCCGCCCTGAGCCGGCTTAGGCTGGGTGGGGTAAAAAATTCAAATAAATAAATAAACAAGCAAACTCTTGCTAGGTGCCCCAGGACTCGAACCTGGCTCTCCTACTGCAGACCATTACAGCTACCCACCTGGAACTACATAAGAACATAAGAGAAGCCAATGTTGAATCAGGCCAATGGCCCATCTTGTCCAACACTCTGTCACACAGCAGCCAAAATATACCAGGTGCCATCAGGAGGTCCAGCAGTGGGGCCAGGACACTGGAAGCCCTCCCACTGCTGCCCCCTCCAGCACCAAGAATAGAGTGCATCACCTGCCCCAGACTGAGAGTTCCCATCTATACCCTGTGGCTAATAGCCACTGATGGACTTCTGCTCCAGATGTTTATCTAATTCCCTCTTGAAACTGTCCATGCTTGTAGCTGCCACCACGTCCTGCAGCAGTGAATTCCATACGTTAATCACTCTTTGGGTGAAGAAGTATTTCCTTTTATCTGTTCTAACCCGACTGCTCAGCAATTCTAATTCTGGCCCCTCTTTGTCAGGTGAGCCCCGGCAGGACGGCCCTCCGAGCCTGAGCCAAACGGAAGCAGCAGGAAACCGCCGTCCTGCCGCTCGCCTCTGGCGGGCCGAAACCACCACCGGGCGGAGAAGCTCCGGGACAGAGAGAGCGAATCGGCTCTTTCGGGGCACCGGCGTGCCACAAATTAGTCACCGGTGCCCGTGGGTAGTCAGGCTACTAAAAATGCTTATGGATTAGCAATCTGTGTGGGCTTAATGAAGTGGGCGGCCGTAACCAGGACAACGCACGGCGCTCCGTCCCTCCCGACGGGCCACCCCACGGGTTTCCTATCAACCCAGTTCGTGGGGCGCCCGCACCGAACGAACCGGTAAAATGCACAGCCCCAGATCTGCTCCGTAGGAACAGGTGTGCCTCGCTACTGCCAAGCTGCCCGGTTCCTTCACGCGACGCCATCCCACGTAGCTGCCTATCCGCCTTCAACAAAGAAACCCTTAAGCCCAAATATCTGGAGGCCTCAATTCCAAAAGGATGCGGACAGAACGGAGCGGGTGCAGAGGAGAGCGACGAGGATGATCGGGGGCCTGGAAACCAAGAAGCCCCGCAAGGAAAGGCCGAGGGACTTGGGAAGGTTCAGTCTGGAGAAGAGGAGGTTGAAGGGGGACCTGACGGCTCTCTTGAAGGATTTGGAGGGCTGTGTCACTTGGAGGAGGGTGGGGAGCTGTTCCTGTCGGCAGCAGAGGAGAGGACGCGCAAGAATGGGTTTTAATTAAGGGTTCGGAAGGCACCGGCTGGGTCTTAGGGAAAACTTTTTGACAGTCAGGGTTGTGCCGCGGTGGAATCGGCTGCCTCGGGAGGTGGTGAGCTCCCCTTCGCGGGCAGTCAGTTTTTAAGCAGCGGCTGGACAGACACTTGACGGGGTTGCTCTAGGCCAGAGGTTCCCAAACTTATTTGGCCTACGCTCCATTTCGGGGGGGGGGATTTATTCAGCGCCCCCCTGGAAATCTACCTTCTAGAAGTGGACAAAAAGATGCACGGACCCATTTGCACATAGTAAAGAAAGAGGTCGTTGTGACTGCAATGTTCCCTCTAAGCTGTGGAATCCTGTGAGCAAGAATTCTACCCTGTGAGCTACGGGCATTAAAGTTGTGAGCGAGCCTAAAGTTGTGGCAGCTGCCTGAATTAGTTTCCTCTGGAGCCGTCCCTTCCTGAGCTAGGACGAAAATCTGTGAGCCGGAGGCTAAAAAACTGTGCGCTGGCTCACACTAATTCAGCTTAGAGGGAACACTGGTTGTGAGTAAAGAAAGATGTCGTGGGCCTGAAGCCAGAGGCCGGCAGCGACCACCACACAACAGCCCAGCAGCAACACCAGCCTTACAAGGCTGGACGTGAGTTTGCAGTTTGCAAATGCATGGCTGTGATTGGCATCACATCCATCAGCCAGTGTCATCATGCCCCTATATAAATCATTGGTGCGACCTCATTTGGAATACTGTGTACAGTTCTAGTCACCACATCTCAAAAAGGATATTATAGCATTGGAAAAAGTGCAGAGAAGGGCAACTAGAATGATAAAAGGGTTGGAACACCTTCCCTATGAAGAAAGGTTAAAATGCTTGGGGCTCTTCAGCTTGGAGAAACGACGGCTGAGGGGTGACATGATCGAGGTTTATAAGATTATGCATGGGATTGAGCAGGTTGAAGAAAAGAAAGTACTTTTCTCCCTTTCTCACAAGACAAGAACTTGTGGGCACTCCATGAAATTGCTGAGCAGTCGGGTTAGAACAGATAAAAGGAAATCCTTCTTCACCCAAAGAGTGATTAACACATGGAATTCACTGCAACAGGAGGTGGTGGCAGCTGCAAGCATGGACAGTTTCAAGAGGGAATTAGATAAACATATGGAGCAGAAGGCCATCAGTGGCTATTAGCCACAGGGTATAGATGGGAACTCTCAGTCTGGGGCAGGTGATGCACTCTATTCTTGGTGCTGGAGGGGGCAGCAGTGGGAGGGCTTCTGGTGTCCTGGTCCCACTGCTGGACCTCCTGATGGCACCTGGTATTTTTGGCCACTGTGTGACAGAGTGTTGGACTAGATGGGCCATTGGCCTGAGTCATCATTGGCTTCTCTTATGTTCTTATGGCTGTGGGGACCCCTCTCCCCCTGATCCCAGGGAAGACCAGGAGAAGGCAGGAAAAGGTGGCTTCAGTAAGATCCTGGACTCTTGTTTCTTTATGCTTCCACCGCCCCTTTATTTTTATTCAACGCCCCCCGATTGCACCCAAGGCTCCTGCCGCCCACCTGGATCGTTCCAGCGCCCCCCCCCAGGGGGCGGTATGGCCCACTTTGGGAACCAGTGCTCTAGGCTGATCCTGCACTGAGCAGGGGTTGGACTAGATGGCCTCCATGGCCCCTTCCAACTCTGTGATTCTAGGATTCTAGCTGTTTTGTGCACACTGTTCCTGCTCACACTTTTCCCAAGCCTAGCAGCTAGCAGATTCGGTACCCCTCTTTCCTCAGGGCACCTAACGAACCTTTGCCTTCCTTATACCAGCCTACGCGTGACCCTCCCCGGGGAAATCCGCACCCACCACCTCCATCAAACCAGCCCCACGCCACTACCTGAGAGCAAGCTGTTCAGGGAAGTCCCAAAAGGGCTTCCCAGACTACAATCCTGATTGTGGCTCAAGGTCGCAGTAGAATATTCTCATGCCCATCTTGGCCAAGGTCCTGCCTCCAAAACCGGCCAGAGTACAGAAAGCCTAATCCCACTCTTCCACCGTAATCTCTCCTGTGCCCTATTCGTGTCACGGCACCTGGAAATCCGTGAGCCGCAAGGACAAACGTCACAAAGTGGCTGGCAGGGAGAGCTGGGAAGTCCCTGGATTTTTCGCTCTCTGCTCACGCCCTGTCAGCACCAACCTTTACCCCGTTCATAACGTAGCTCTGATACAGCATTTCAGACCACTCCAGACACATTCCCCCTTACAAATCCTTACAGTAACTCCGTAGGACGGGTCGATATTGTTGTGCCATATTGCTGACGGAGTGCCAGGTGGGGAAGAGATCAGAGCTTCTGTTCGGCCACCTGGTGAATCCGTGGCGGGCGGGGGGAAAGAATCCCGATTCGTGGTTCAGTTCCCTGTGCCATAATGCGATACAAACGGCCAAGACTTTAGCAAATGGTTTCCCTGGTTTCTTTCCTGACTTTGCAAAACCGCCACGTCCAAGGCTCCCTCTAAGCTGTGGAGACTTGTGAGCAAAAGGTCTAGTCTCTGGTCTACTGGCATTAAAGTTCTGAGCGAGCCATTTGGCTGCTGCGTAAATTAAGTCAATTTAAGTTGCCATAATGCCCCTGTATCAATCATTGGTGCGACCTTATTTGGAATACTGTGTACAGTTCTGGTCGCCACATCTCAAAAAGGATATTATAGCATTGGAAAAAGTGCAGAGGAGGGCAACTAGAATGATAAAAGGGTTGGAACACCTTCCCTATGAAGAAAGGTTAAAACGCTGGGGGCTCTTCAGCTTGGAGAAACGACGGCTGAGGGGTGACATGATCGAGGTTTATAAGATTATGAATGGGATTGAGCAGGTTGAGAAAGAAGTACTTTTCTCCCTTTCTCACAATACAAGAACTTGTGAGCACCTCATGAAATTGCTGAGTAGTCCGGTTAGAACAGATAAAAGGAAGTCCTTCTTCACCCAAAGAGGGATTAACACATGGAACTCACTGCCACAGGAGGTGGTGGCAGCAACAAGCATGGACAGTTTCAAGAGGGAATTAGAGAAACATATGGAGCAGAAGTCCATCAGTGGCTATTAGCCACAGGGTATAGATGGGAACTCTCAGTCTGGGGCAGGTGCTGCACTCTATTCTTGATGCTGGAGGGGGCAGCAGTGGGAGGGCTTCTAGTGTCCTGGCCCCACTGCTGGACCTCCTGATGGCACCTGGTATATTTTGGCTGCTGGCTGACAGAGTGTTGGATTAGATGGGCCATTGGCCTGATTCGACATTGGCTTCTCTTATGTTCTTATGTAAGTCTGCTCTGGAGCCGTCCTTCCTGAGCCAAAGACGAAAACGTGCGAGCCGGAGGCTCAAACACTTTGAGCTAGCTCACACTAACTCAGCTTAGGGGGAACACTGGCCACATCTAACAAAACCCCTGCAGAAAGCAGACTCGAAACTGAGTAAATATTTACTGGGGCAGCGGACACGGACTTTAACTCTCGCAGGGACTGAGATTAACCTTCAACCCGACGAAAGAAATAAACAGGAACTTCGTCCTTGCTGCTCCCGTCCCTCCCCGCCCTCGACGGCACGCCACACCAGATATAATTTCCCAAGATAGTAAGTCCAAGTTGTAAAAACTTACAGGTGGTTTTCAGGCCTGATGGTTAGGCTGCGACTGATGATCCGTTCTTAGATGAAGCCTATCATTATACAGATGTCGTGCTTCAGGTGATTACTGCAGCCCGACCAGAGTTATTACATCGCGCTACCCTCCTTTTCCTTCAAAACTGGCTTCCAAAAGAGCACGGGGGTGGGGTTAAAAAGCCCACAACACAAGGTTCCCTCTAAGCTGTGGAGTCTTGTGAGCAAAAATTCTACTTTGTGAGCTCCTGGCATTAAAGTTGTGAGCGAGCGATTTGGCTTCTGCATAAATTAGTTTACTCTGGAGCCATCCTTCCCGAGCAAAGACAAAAAGGTGTGAGCCAGAGGCTAAAAAACTGTGAGTTGGCTCACACTAACTCAGCTTAGAGGGAACACTGAACACGAGCAACGTTCAATGCAAACACTCCATGGGGAGAAAGTCGTTTTATTCCTTGCTAATATTTGCAGGGTGAGGCCTTGGCTACCGGTGCAGCTCTTGGCTCTGCGTACAGAAGGTCCCGAGTTCAAGTCCCCAGCCGCCCTCCCCTCAAAAACAGGTGACGCAAAAGATCTCGACGACCCCAAACCCCAGACAGACAGTACTGTGCGACAAGGCTCAATGGACTGACCCGGTATAAAGCAGCTTTATATGTTCTTATAGTTATTCATTTATTTATTAAAGTTTTATCCCGTTGCCCCTGCTGAGGCGGGCTCTGGGCAGCTTACGATGTGTACCAATAAATGAATACATTGAGACTCCACGAAATTAAACCAAAAATCACCATATATAAAACCATAACTACTCCAGTATAAATACAATAGAAGATGGCAGCGTTCTCTTGTCAACTGGATGGTCGCCTACTCCTAACCCAGGCTGCCAGTCATCAGGCTGGCAGTGATAAGAACATAAGAGAAGCCAACGTTGAATCAGGCCAATGGCCCATCTAGTCCAACACTCTGCCACACAGCGGCCAAAATATACCAGGTGCCATCAGGAGGTCCAGCAGTGGGGCCAGGACACCAGAAGCCCTCCCACTGCTGCCCCCCCCCAAGCACCAAGAATACAGAGCATCACCTGCCCCAGACTGAGAGTTCCCATCTATACCTTGTGGCTAAGAGCCACTGATGGACTTCTGCTCCATATGTTTATCCAATTCCCTCTTGAAACTGTCCATGCTTGTAGCTGCCACCGCCTCCTGTGGCAGTGAATTCCGTGTGTTAATCCCTCTTTGGGTGAAGAAGTACTTCCTTTTATCTGTTCTAACCCGACTGCTCAGCAATTTCATGGAGTGCCCACGAGTTCTTGTATGGTGAGAAAGGGAGAAAAGTACTTCTTTCTCAACCTGCTCAATCCCATTCATAATCTTATAAACCTCGATCATGTCACCCCTCAGCCGTCGTTTCTCCAAGCTAAAGAGCCCCAAGCGTTTTAACCTTTCTTCATAGGGAAGGTGTTCCAACCCTTTTATCATTCTAGTTGCCCTTCTCTGCACTTTATCCAATGCTATAATATCCTTTTTGAGATGTGGCGACCAGAACTGTACACAGTATTCCAAATGAGATCGCACCAATGATTTATACAGGGGCATTATGTTGTTGGTGTTAGGGCCAGGATGTCAAAGGCGGCGCCCGAACTGAAAGCCTGGTGGAAGAGCTCCATTTTACAGGCCCCTGCAGAACTGCAAAAGGTCCCGCAGGGCCCTGATGTCCTCCGGGAGCTCATTTCACCAGGAAGGGGCCACCACAGAAAAGGCCCCAGCCCTCGTCGCGGCCAGCCTGGCTTCTTTAGGGGCTGGGAGAACCAGGTGATTTTGGGATCCTGATCTCAGTGCTCTCTGGGGGACATGTGGGGAAAGATGGTCCCTTAGGTAGACAGGTCCCTGACCACATAAAATTGGACAGAAAGGGGCCACAGCTCCATGGCCAGAGCACCTGCTCGGCGTGCAGATGATCCCAGGTTCCGTCCCTGGCATACCTAGTCAGGAGGGCCAAGCAGGAGGAAATGTTAAAGATGACTACCTACGAACCGATCCCTGGAGAGCCGTGGCCAATCAGAGAAAACAGCTGGCCGTGAGAGACCGAGAGCCTGAAACGCCTTTGCCAAGGGGGGAGCGGGAAATGAAGATCAGAGTAATAGTACCGCGACTCAACAAGACAATGACAACATAAGAGACGTTTTACAAAGGGTTGCCAACTCCAGGTTGGGAAATTCCTGACAGATTTGGGGGCGGAGCCTGGGGAGGCCGGGGTTTGGGAAGGGGCCTTAGACTGAGTATAACGCCACAGAGTCCACCTCTAGAACATGCATTTCCTCTAAGGAGACTGATCTTTGAAGTATTAGTAAAGGTAAAGGTTCCCTTGCTCGAAAGCCAGTCGAATCCGACTCTAGGGTTGCGGTGCTCATCTCCGTTTCAAAGCCGAAGAGCCAGCGCTGTCCAAAGACCTTTCCGTGGTCATGTGGCCGGCATGACTACACACCAAGGCGCACGGAACGCTGTTACCTTCCCACCGAAGTGGTCCCTATTTATCTACTTGCAATTTCTTGCTTTCGAACTGCTAGGTTGGCAGGAGCTGGAACTAGAGACGGGAGCTCACTCCGTCATGCGGCACTCTCGGGTCTCGAACTGCTGAACTACTGACCTTCCACAGCCTGCAGTTCAATGTCTTAACCACTTGAGCCACCGCAGCTCCGCTAAGGTAAAGGTTCCCTTGCTCGAAAGCCAGTCGAATCCGACTCTAGGGTTGCGGTGCTCATCTCCGTTTCCAAGCCGAAGAGCCAGCGCTGTCCGAAGACGTTTCCGTGGTCATGTGGCCGGCATGACTACACACCAAGGCGCACGGAACGCTGTTACCTTCCCACTGAAGTGGTACCTATTTATCTACTTGCAATTTCTTGCTTTCGAACTGCTAGGTTGGCAGGAGCTGGAACTAGAGACGGGAGCTCACTCCGTCATGCGGCACTCTCGGGTCTCGAACTGCTGAACTACTGACCTTCCACAGCCTGCAGTTCAGCGTCTTAACCACTTGAGCCACCGCAGCTCCTTTGAAGTATTAGGAACAGTCATAATCCCAGCCGTTCTCCAGCCATCAGCTGGAAGTTGGCAATTTGAGGTGGGACACAGCTTGGGGAAGGCGGGGTTTGTGAATAGGAGGGATCTCAGCAGGATATAATAGAAACACAGAAGGGGTCTCCAATGTCATGCGACCTCATTTGGAAAACTGTGTACAGTTCTGGTCGCAACATCTCAAAAAGGATATTATAGCATTGGAAAAAGTGCAGAGAAGGGCAACTAGAATGATAAAAGGGTTGGAACACCTTCCCTATGAAGAAAGGTTAAAATGCTTGGGGCTCTTTAGCTTGGAGAAACGACGGCTGAGGGGTCACATGATCGAGGTTTATAAGATTATGAATGGGACTGAGCAGGTTGAGAAAGAAGGACTTTTCTCCCTTTCTCACCATACAAGAACTCGTGGGCACTCCATGAAATTGCTGAGCAGTCGGGTTAGAACAGATAAAAGGAAATACTTCTTCACCCAAAGAGTGATTAACACATGGAATTCACTGCCACAGGAGGTGGTGGCAGCTGCAAGCATGGACAGTTTCAAGAGGGAATTAGATAAACATATGGAGCTGAAGTCCATCAGTGGCTATTAGCCACAGGGTACAGATGGGAACTCTCAGTCTGGGGCAGGTGATGCACTCTATTCTTGGTGCCGGAGGGGGCAGCAGTGGGAGGGCTTCTAGTTTCCTGGCCCCACTGCTGGGCCTCCTGATGGCACCTGGTATATTTTGGCCGCTGTGTGACAGAGTGTTGGACTAGATGGGCCATTGGCCTGATTCATCATTGGCTTCTCTTATGTTCTTATGTCATCTAGTCCAACGCCCCAGACAATGCAGGAAATTCACAAATACTTCCCCCAGACACACACACCCAGTGGCCACTGTTCCATGCCCAGAAGATGGCAAAAAACCTCCCGGATCACCAGCCAAACTGCCCTGGAGCAAAATAGCTTCCGGACCACAAAGTGGCGATCGGCATTTCCCTGCGTGTGTAAAGAAAGGGCCACAAGAACTAAGCACTGATGCAACCCTTCCTGCCCTCCTTTCTCATGATCTGCTTAAGTCCACAGAATCAGCATTGCTGTCAGATGGCCGTCTAGCCTCCGTTTGAACATCTCCCAAGAAGGAGAGCCCACCACCTCCCGAGGAAGCCTGTTCCACTGAGGAACCGCTCTGACTGTTGGGAAGTTCTTCCTAATGTTTAGCCGAAAACTCTTCTGATCTAATTTCAACCCGTTGGTTCTGGTCCAACCTTCTGGGGCAACAGAAAACAACTCTGCCCCATCTTCTATACAACAGCCCTTCAAGTATTTGAAGATGGTTATCATATCACCTCTCAATTGTCTCCTCTCCAGGCTAAAGGTACACAACTCCTTCAACCTTTCCTCCTAGGACTTGGGTCTCCAGACCCCTCGCCATCTTCGCTGCCCTCCTCTGGACACGTTCCGGCTTGCCTGTATCCTTCTTAAATTTTGGTGCCCAAAATGGAACACTCTGAAACCCTGCTTAGCTTATGAGAACCACAGGAAGCTGAGCTAGCCAGGACCACCCAAGCCATTTCCTCCAGGAGACCTGATATGGATCGTCTGGAGACCAGTTGTAATAGCTGAAGAACTCCAGGTGCTTATTGTATTTATTTATTTATTTCCATTTATTAATCGCCTCTCCCCACAGTTGCGGAGCTCTAGGCGATGTACAAAGTTCTAAAAGCAGAAAAGCATAAAGCCATACCCGAGAACATACAGTAATTCAAAACAAGTGGCGAAAATTTTGTGGCTCCCTCCCATGTCTGGTCAAGTGGGTGCCTCACACATTTGGGGGGATGGAGTAAGCTCTATAAGGAGTAGGGGTCCAAGTAGGGTGCCAGACAGTGTACCCTCTAAGCTGAGTCAGTGTGAGCTAGCTCACAATTCTTTAGCCTCCGGCTCACACATTTTTGTGTTATCTCAGGAAGGATGGCTCCAGATTTAGATAGTACCAATTTATACAGTAGCCAAATTGCTCGCTCACAGCTTTAACTCTGGTAGAAAGCAGATTTTTTTGCTCACAAGCTTAGAGGGAACATTGCCAGCCAAGATGTCAATTTGGGGTGAGGCCGTGGCAGCTAAGGCAGATCTAAGGTAGCGTTTCCCCCCCCTTCTAAAGCAACCATTTCCTCCAGGGGGACTGATCTTGGTCATCTCCAGGTGCTGCCTGGAAGCTGGCAATACTAAGGGGAGGGCCAGACCTGTAGATTTGAGGGACAGAGCCTGGGGAGGGCAGGGTTTGGGGCGTGGAGGGACTTCAGCAGGGTATAATGCCAGAGAGTCCACTGGCCAAAGCAGCCATTGTCTCCAGGAGAACTGATCTTGGTCACCTGGACATCCGTTTTAATAGCTGGAGATCTCCAGGTGCCAAAAGGAGGTTGGCTTATGTTAATTTGGGGCTGTGCAGTGGCAGCTAAAGTAGAGCTAGGGCAGATCTCAGGTAGAGACCCCCCCCCCCTCTTCCAAAGCGGCCATTTTTTCCAAGGGAACTGATCTTGGTCATCTCCAGGTGCTGCCCGGAGGTTGGCTTGGGTTGATCTGGAGCTATGCAGTGGCAGCTAACGTAGAGCTAAGGCAGATCTAAGGTAGGGTGTGTCCCCCCTTCCAAAGCAGCCCTTTCCTCCAGGGGAACTGATCTTGGTCATCTCCAGGGGCTGCCCGGAGGTTAGCTCGTGTTGATTCGGAGCTATGCGGTGGCAGCTAAGGTAGAGTCCCCCCCCCTTCCAAAGCAGCCATTTCTTCCAAGGGAACTGATCTTGGTCAAATCCAGGTGAGGTCTGGAGGTTGGCTTGTGTTGATTTAGGGCTATGCAGTGGCAGCTAAGGTAGAGCTAAGGCAGATCTAAGGTAGAGTCCCCCCCTCTTCCAAAGCAGCCATTTCCTCCAGGATAACTGATCTTGGTCATCTCCAGGTGAGGCCTGGAGATTGGCTCGTGTTGATTTGGGGCTATGCAGTGGCAGCTAAAGGCAGAGCTAAGGCAGATCTCAGGTAGGGTCGTCGTCATCCCCTTCCAAAGCAGCCCTTTCCTCCAGGGGGACTGATCTTGGTCATCTCCAGGTGAGGCCTGGAGGTTGGCTCGGGTTGATTTGGGGCTACGCAGTGGCAGCGAAGGCAGATAGATCTCAGGCGTGTTCCCGTCCCACGTCCCCCTTTCCAAAGCAGCCCTTTCCTCCGGGGGGTGGGGGCCCGGATCCCTGCCGCCTGGAGCCGGACTGCAAAGGCAGGGGACGCCCCGGCCCCGCCTGGAGGTTGGCAACCCCGCTTTCCCGAGCCCCGCCGGCCGTCCCGACTCACCGGAAGCGCCCCCCGCAGTGCTGGCACTGGTCGCCCACCCAGCCGGGCTGGCACTCGCACTGGCCGGTGCCGGGCTGGCAGCGCCCCCCGTTGGCGCAGGGCTTGCTGCACTCCTTCGCCTCGGCCGGCGGGGAGGAGGAGGAGGACGAGGCGGCCGCCGGGGCCAGCAGGAGGGCGGAGGCGCCCAGCAGCAGCGGCAGGAGGAGGAGCGGCAAGGCGGCGGCGGCGGCGGCGCCCGTCACCCTCGTCCGCCCGCCCGGCTCCATCGCCCCCGCTCGACGCTGCTGCCCGGGCGGCTCGCAGAGGCTCGGCGGGTCAGTGCGCCGCGGCTGGCGAACGGACGGTGGCCGGCGAGGGCTCCGGCTCTGGCGCGGCCTCCCGGGAGCGACGGTGGCCGCGGAGGCTCATTCCCGCTCCTCCTCCTCCTCCGAGCTCCGCTTTCCTTTCCTCCCCGCCCCCTCGCCGACGGCTGTCGCGCCGCTTGGGCGCGTCCGCCGCTGATGACGTCGGACTCCGAGCAAAGGACGGGAAATAGAGAGCAGCCAGAGCGGAACGAGAGGAGCCGTCGCGCCTGCCTGTCTGTCCGCAGCCGGAAAACCATAGAGGGGGAAGGGAGGGGAAATGTGCCTGTATCCACGGCAACCGCCGGCGCGGGCGGGGGAAGGGGGCGTGGCCTGCGGGGATGCCGGGTTGCTGACGTCACGCCCCGCCCCGCCCCTGAAAGCCTCCCGCGCGGTGTTCCCTCTAAGCTGAGCGAGTGTGCGCCAGCTCACAGTTTTTCAGCCTCCAGTTCACAGATGTTTGTCTCAGTTCAGGAAGGGACTCCAGAGCCAACTCATTGATGCAAAAGCCGAATTGCTCACTCGCAGTTTAGCGGCAGGAGCTCACAAAGTAGAATTTTTGCTCACATGACTCCGCAGTTTAGAGGGAGCATTCCTCCCGTGGCTGCAGAGGAAGCAGAAGTTCAACTGGTGCAGCCCTTTCGGCCTGTCCCCACTGATGTGGTTGCCAACTGCCTGGAGGAGGAGAAGGAGGTGGGGAAACCACCCTGCCCTTTTCATACAGGGGTAATGGAATATGATTTCCCAGGTGGTCTTCTTTGGACGGGGCGGGTATTGGGATGGGAGGGCCGCCAAGGAAGCCCAGGGCTGCTAGGCAGAGGCAGGCCAAGGGCAAAACCACCTCTGGGCATCTCTCGCCTTGAAAGCCCCAGGAGGGGTTGCCGGAAGTCAGTTGTGATTTTGTGCTGCCAACCACCAGGCAGGCCTGTTGAAAGGAAGCGAACAACCGTGAATGTATAGTGCCCCCCCCCAAAAAAAAAGTTCTTCATAGACTTGTAAATTCTTTTTTCAGTATTCAGTTTTTGTTGTTGTTCTTGTTGTTGTTGTTATTAATTACACTTTTATCCCACCCCATGAACGGGCTCAGGGCGGCTTACAATAGGGTTTTTTAAAGGAAGCATAAAAGCATAAAACAACATAAAAACAGGATAAAACAATCAACGTTAATGGACTCAATAGGTACAATCAAAATTTAACAAGATGGAATCAAATAGTTACAATCCAAAAGGAAGCCAAAGCATAAAACAGCATAAAAACAGGATAAAACAATCAACGTTAAAGTGCTCTATAGTTACAATCAAAATTGAACAAGATGGAATCAAATTTGCAAGATGGATTCCCCAGTATCTTCTTCTTCTTCTTCTTGTTCAGTATGATGATGTTGTTGTTGTTGTTCAGTCGCACAAGTTGAGTCCAACTCTTCGCGACCCCATGGACCACGTCACGCCAGGCCCTCCTGTCTTCTGCCGTCCTCCAGAATTTGCTCACTTTCATGTTCGTTGCATCGATAACACCGTCTAACCATCTCGTCCTTTGCCATCCCCTTCTTTGACCTTCAGTCTTTCCCAGCGTCAGGGTCTTCTCCAGGGAATGCTCCCTTCTCATTGGGTGGCCAAAGTATTTGAGCTTCAGCTTCAGTCTCTGGCCTTCCAGGGAACAGTCAGGGTGGATTTCTTAGGTGGGGCTGAGAGAGCTCTTGACAGAAACTGCTCTTTTTTCAAGAACAGCTCTTGTCAGAACTATGGCTTGCCCAAGGTCAGCCAGCCAGG
Organism: Gekko gecko; assembly: GCA_029375565.1. Classification (NCBI taxonomy): domain Eukaryota; kingdom Metazoa; phylum Chordata; class Lepidosauria; order Squamata; family Gekkonidae; genus Gekko; species Gekko gecko. The sequence continues at coordinate 121,968,340 of JAPDNY010000010.1, read as the reverse complement.
TGCAAGTGGAGGAGTGGGGAATCAAACCCAGTTCTCCCAGATTAGAGTCCACGCACTTAACCACTACACCAAAATAAACAAACTGAATTGTGGGCCAACTCTGCCCATGTATCTATCCAGGAAATACGATTACAGGACCCAACGGCATCAACTACACAACCTCTGGCTCTTACAGCCACTCATCCTCCAACGTGATACGTGCTATCGTGTGCCAACAAAAGCCCCTCTGCTCTGTACATCGGACAAACCAGCCAGCCCCTTTGCAAAAGAATAAATGGACACGAATCTGACATCAATAATGGTGATATCCAGAAACCAGTCAGAGAACACTTCAATCTACCAGGACATTCCATCAAGGGCTTAAAGGTCACCATAGTTCAACAGAAATATGTCAAAACCAAAATCCAACCGGAAGCTGCTGAATTGGAATGCGTATGTAAATCTGACTCAGTCAGACTTGGATTGAATAGAGACTTTGGATGGTTATCTCGTTACCAGAAGTAACTGCCTCTCAGGTATTCCATTCAGATTCATGAATAGAAGGGAGGGGGTCACACCCAGCATGGATTGCGCATTTCAGCCTTTTCTGTGACTCTTGGAGCTGCTTTGCATTTGTTGTTGTTCAGACGCACAGTCAAATCCGACTCTTCGCCACCCTACAGACATCATGCCAGGCCCTCCTGTTCTCCGTCATCCTCCGGAGTTTGCTCAACTTCATGTTCGTTGCGTTGATATCACTGTCTGACCACCTCATCCTTTGCCGTCCCCTTCTTCTTTGACCTTCAGTCTTTCCCAGCATCGGGGTCTTCTTCTCCAGGGAGGGCTCCCTTCTCCTTTGGTGGCCGAAGTATTTCAGCTTCAGCTTCAGGATCTGGCCTTCCAGGGAACAGTCAGGGTTGATTTCTTTTAGGATTGACTGATTGGATCTCCTGGCAGTCCAAGGGACTCTCAAGAGTCTTCTCCAGCACCATAGTTCAAAAGAATCTTTGTGTTTACATGGCACTTTCTGCACCCTCTCCCCCCCTCCCCTTACCACCTATATATCTCTGGCCAGTCTCTTCCTACCCCTTCATGCATCTGACAAAGAGAGCCGTGTTTCTTGAAAGCTTGTGCTGCCATAAAGGCTGTCAGTCTTAAAGGTGCTACTGAGCTTTTTACTATCACAAAGAGAGAGGATACTTTCCTCCAGTTCTGTTGGCAACCCCTGGAGGTGGGCTTATCCCCCTACTGCAGATGCAACGGGGGTCCTTCGCCTCTGGGGATTTTGCCTGTCAAGGCAGCTCTTAACACTGCAAGTACCGGGTGCAGCTAGCTTGGGGGCGAGGTAGCTGATTTCTGTTTTCTTCTGGCTGTGATTTACTAAAGGCAAGGGGAAAAAAATAAGCAAACAGGGTGCAGGTCCCCAACACCAAATGTGAACAGAAAGGAAAAACAGTGGTCAAGAAAATTAGTATAAATATTGTGATTGTGATGATGATTGTGATATCTTTACCCTGCTTTTCTGCCCAGCAGAGACCCAAACCGGTGTATGAGGTCACTCTTTCCTCCCTGTTGCATCCATTTAAATAGACAGATGAGAGCCAATTTGTTGTAGTGGTTAAGTGCGCGGACTCTTATCTGGGAGAACCGGGTTTGATTCCCCACTCCTCCACTTGCACCTGCTGATGTGACCTTGGGTCAGTCACAAGCTCTGGCACAGCTGTTCTTGAAAAAAGAGCAGTCTCTGTCAAGAGAGCTCTCTCAGCCCCACTTACCTCCCAGGGTGTCTGTTGTGGGGAAGGGAAGGGAAAGGAGTTTGTAAGCCAATCTGAGACTCTGTTAGGTAGTTAAGGGCATGGACTCTAATCTGGGAGAACCGGGTTTGATTCCCCACTCCTCCACTTGCACCTGCTGATGTGACCTTGGGTCAGTCACAAGCTCTGTCAGAGTTGTTCTTGAAAAAGAGCAGTTTATCTCAGAGCTCTCTCAGCCCCCGCCTACCTCACAGGGTGTCTGTTGTGGGGAGAGGAAGGGAGAGAAGTTTGTAAGCTGCTCTGAGACACTTTTGGGTAGTGAAGGGCGGGGTATAAATCCAATCTCTTCTTCTTTTTCAGATGCCCTTGTGCCAGCTCCGGCATCCTCCCTCAGCGCCTCTCCTGCTCTCCAGGTTTGGCGCTGCCAGCCGCTCGCCTTGATAATTGTTTCCTGCCGACAACACCTGCTCCCTTTCCAGAGCCCCGGGGGACTGAGCAACACCTCCAGCAACAACGACAGGATAATTTGAGCAGAACGGCTCCCCAACTCCACCCCCCCACAGGAATGCTGCTGGAATTATTTCACTTCAGAAATGATGACCCTGGCCCTGGGAAAAGCCATGCCGGAGCGGAGCTTTCAGGTTGGTTTTCTGTAGCGGTGTAATGTTTCCTCCAGGGGCTGCGGTGGTTCAAGTGGTTAAGACACTGAACTGCAGGCCAGAAGGTTGGTAGTTCAGCTGTTCGAGACCCGAGTGCCGCATGACGGAGTGAGCTCCTGCCAACCTAGTTCGAGAAAATACACAGCCACCCAAAGTTCATTGTAAATGACAGAGAATTAGACATCAACTTATTGCGCAAATAGTAATGAAAAGACGACAGTTACAGCAGTGATGGTAAGGTAACATGACCTAACACTTGGTGAACTCAAAATTAGAAGAAGAAGAAGAAGAGATTGGATTTACACCCCGCCCTTCACTACCCAAAGGTGTCTCAGAGCGGCTTACAAACTCCCTTCCCTTCCCCTCCCCATAGCAGACACCCTTGTGAGGTAGGTGGGGCTGAGAGAGCTCTCTTGACAGAAACTGCTCTTTTTTCAAGAACAGCTCTGAAGGAACTATGGCTTGCCCAAGGTCATCCAGCAGGTGCAAGTGAAGGAATGGGGAATCAAACCCAGTTCTCCCAGATTAGAGTCCGCGCACTTAACCACTACGCCAAACTGGCTCTCCAGTTAAAGAAATAGTACTCAAATGATTTGTGTACGACCTTATTTTCCTAGACAGTTATGTAGAAGGCGTATACTGTTTACTGCTAATGTATATAATAGTTTGAGGTATGTTGGGTTGGGTTGTGCGATTGTGTGTCAGATGTGTAAACTTGGTGTCTACGATGTCATTTATTGATTGCGCATTAACTGAATGTGAATGAGATTCAGATATGTCGGATTGTTAGGTCGTATGTCAGCTGCAGTTAAGTCGTCTGTGAAAGGCTCCCAGTTCGAGACCCGAGAGTGCCGCATGACGAAGTGAGCTCCCGTCTCTAGTTCCAGCTCCTGCCAACCTAGCCGTTCGAAAGCAAGAAATTGCAAGTAGATAAATAGGTACCACTTCGGTGGGAAGGTAACAGCGTTCCGTGCGCCTTGGTGTTTAGTCATGCCGGCCACATGACCACGGAAACGTCTTCGGACAGCGCTGGCTCTTCGGCCTTGAAACGGAGATGAGCACCGCAACCCTAGAGTCGGATTCGACTGGCTTTCGAGCAAGGGAACCTTTACTTTTACCTAATCTTTTCCATAACGAAGAGGTCCCGAATTTTACCCTTTTGAAGTAAATTAGAATATAAATGTCTAGTCGGCTACCTCGATCTCATCGAATCTTGGAAGCTAAACAGGGTCAGCCCTGTTTGGTACTTGGATGGGAGACCAAGAAGGACGTCCCGGGTTGCCACATGGAGACAGGGAATGGCAAATCACCTCTGTTTCTCTCTTGCTTTGAAAACCCTGTGGGGTCACCATAAGTCAGTCACAACTTGGCAGCCCTTTACACAGACTCTCTCTCTCTCACTCACACATACTCACATGCCCAAGGTCACAGCACACTGGAGATTTATAGTCTAGGGCGCAGAAGCACCTCGAGCCGGTCCTGACTGCAGCCTTACATTCTCAGCCTTACTATATACCCTCTCTGGTGTAGTGGTTTAGTGTAGTGGTTAAGTGCGCGGACTCTAACCTGGGAGAACCGGGTTTGATTCCCCACTCCTCCACTTGCACCTGCTGATGTGTCCTTGGGTCAGTCACAAGTTCTGGCACTGCTATCCTTGAAAAAGAGCCGTTTCTGTCAGAGCTCTCTCAGCCCCACCGACCTCACGGTGGTGTCTGTTGTGGGGTGGGGAAGGGAAAGGAGTTTGTAAGCCGCTCTGAGACTCCGAGTGAAGGGCAGGGTATAAATCCAATCTCCTCCTCCTCCTCCTCCTCCTCCTCTTCTTCTTCTTCTACCACTACCCACTTTCCCTCCCTATCCTTCCAATATAATTTATATCCAGGAATCACCGTATCAAGGTCTTTTTTTTTTTTTTAAGGAGGTGCTGGAACTCTCAAGAGGGAAATGAAGTTTTCAGTCTGTAAACTCAAGCACTTTTAAACGTTTCTAAAAGAATTCTGTCAAAGAGGTTCCAGAACTCTATTCCAGCATTTTCCCCCAGAAAAAAAAAAGCCCTGACTGTGTCCCACTGATTTCCCTCATCCCACTTAGTTTCTGAAAAGCCCACACTCAGGGCCGGCCCCAGGTGTTTTTGCACACTAGGCAAGGACACCTTCTGGCGCCCCCCCCCCACCGTGATCTTTCCTTGGCAAGGGCCAAGGAAGGGAAGGAGGTTTAAACCCCCTTCCCTTCCATCTGAGCGCGGGCTTGCCGGGTGCCCCACAGCTGCAGGGCATGCCGGCAAGCCAGGGAAGAGGCAGGGGTTTAACCCCCGTCTCTTCCTTCTGAGCGCCGGCAAGCCAGGGAAGGGGCGGGGACTTTTGGCAGGGGCGGGGGCAGGGGGCTTTTGGCAGGAGCCAAGCAAGGGAAGGGGCGGGGGTTTAAACCCCCATCTCTTCCGTCTCAGTGCTGGGTTGCCTGCGTGCCCTGCAGTTGCGGGGTGCGCTGGCAAGCCAGGGAAGAGGTGGGGGTTTAAACCCCCGTCTCTTCCGTCTGAAGCGCCCCGCAGGTGCAAGGCGCACCGGCAAGCCAGGGAAGGGGAAGGGGGTTTTGGCAGGGGCGGGGGGCTTTTGGTACCCCTAAGGGCCGGCATGCTCTAGGCAAATGCCTAGTTTGCCTAGTGAGTGAGCCGGCCCTGCCCACAATGTCTGTGTTCCCCTCCGACACTAAGCATTCCCGCTCCCCAGTTTTACCTCCATTTGTATATAAACATCTATAATTTCCCAGCCCTGCCACCTTACTCCTGCAGCCTCTAGACCAGGGCTGTCAAACATGCGGCCCGGGGGCCGGATCAGGCCCCCAGAAGACTTCTATCAGGCCCGCCAAGGGACTGGCCGTCTCCTGCTCCTTCCTCCAGTTCTGCCGCTGCTGTTGCGTCACAGCTCGCTTTCCCAGACCCTCTCAATCGCTCAGGTGAGATAGATCGGCGAGCTTCTGCTCCCTGCACTGGGCTGAGGCTCCTCCCCCTCCTCCCAGATTGCAACAGCACAGACATTTTGATGCAGTAATTCAGAGCAAGGGGTGTCAGTTATCAGAGACTGTTAAATAAACAGAATATTGCAAGAATGCAAACGTTTCAAGCATGTTATTTGAAGTTAAAAAAAATCTTTGTGTTTGTGTCCTTTATAAAGTTTATATCTCCGCTATCTGGCATTACATTTTATGGCGCACACACCTGGCCCGGCCCAACAAGGTCTCAGTTATGTCAGATCTGCCCCTTCATAACGAATGAGTTCAACACCCCTCCTCTAGACCTTGTCAGGCAGTCATGTCACCCCTGGCCACCAGTGAGGAATGGGGGGTTAGGGTTGCCAGTTCCAGGTTGGGAAAGTCCTGGAGATTTGGGGATGGAGCCTGGAGAGGACAGGGACCTCAGTGGGGGATACAGTCCCACAGAGCATCCTCCAAAGCATCCATTTTTCCCATGGGAACCTATTTTCTATCGTCTAGAGATGAGCTGTAATTCCATGGGTTCCCCAAGTGCCACCTGGAGCCTGGCACCTATGTGGGTGAAAAGGAAGGTATAGGGGTAGGGTTGCCATCCCCCCCAATGGGGCTGGGGGTTCCCCTGCTTTTGGGGGGGCAGTCCACCCCCAAAGAGCCTCAATGTGCCTGGCACAATGACATCACCCGGAGGTAGGGTTGCCAGGTCCCCCGGGAGGGCAAAGGTTCCCCCGCTAAAAGGGTCCCCGATCCGCCAGTCTGGATCAGGCCGGCGGGGGGAACCACACCCCCGGTTCGGGCCGACGTGCCTGGCACAGTGCCGTCACCCGAAAGTGACGTCATCACGTTGGGCACGTCACCGGCTGACGCTCTAGCAATCACCCTGAAAACTCTATGGTACCATAGAGTTTTCCAGGCTGATTGCTAGAGCGTCAGCCGGCGACGAGTCCAACGTGATGACGTCACTTCCGGGTGATGTCATCCCAGTGCATGCGCGCCGCCCCGGGACCAAGTCTCCCCCGGTATTATAGGTGAGTGGCTTGGCAGCCCTACCCAGAGGTGACATCATCGCGCCAGGCACATTGCACGGGGGACGCTCTAGCATTTGGCTAAAAACTCTGTGGTGACCATAGATCTGCTATTACAACTGATCTCCGGGCGTAAGAACATAAGAGCCCTGCTGGATCAGATCAGTGGTCCGTCCAGTTCAGCATCCCGTCTCACAAGGTGGCCAACCAGTGAGCCAGTTTGGTGTAGTGGTTAAGTGCGCGGATAATCTGGGAGAACCGGGTTTGATTCCCCACTCCTCCACTTGCACCTGCTGATGTGACTTTGGGTCAGTCACAAGCTCTGGCACAGCTGTCCTTGAGAAAGAGCAGTTTCTGTCAAGAGCTCTCTCAGCCCCACCTATCTCCCAGGGTGTCTGTTGTGGGGAGGGGAAGGGAAGGGAGTTTGTAAGCCGCTCTGAGACTCCTTTGAGCAGTGAAAGGCAGGGTATAAATCCAATCTCCTCCTCCTCCTCCTCTTCTTCCTCTTCCTCTTCCTCTTCCTCTTCTTCTTCCTGCCCTTTTCGGTGTCTGTCCTCTTCAGGGCTCTTTTTTAAAAACGGATGAAAATGTCCTCTTTTGGGGTTGGAAAGTTAGGAATATTCCCAGTTCGGAGCAATTAGTACCACCTAAATAGTAGGGGGGTCTTTAAAATGAGATTTGCGAAAGCAGTCACTTGTTTGAAGCAGTCATTCAGGAAATATGTCCTCTTTTTCCTTTTCGAAAATACGGTAACCCTATAACAAACCAATCAGTAAACCATGGTCAGTCTTCAGTGTCAATCAGGGAAAAGACCCTTTTAATCAGCCCCCCCAAGAAAATATATCTATAAAGGCACAAGTTACTTTGCTGGCTTCCTCCATCAATATACTGTATAATCCCTCCCTCTGTCTGCAGGCGGTGTCGGAGATGAAAAAAGCTGTGCCGTCTGTGTGCATCTGTCGGATTATGCGCCCGATCACACTTCAAGGTGACAGCGAAGGCCTCATTTTCGCAGCAAGGGGTCAGATGCCCACGATGGGGCTGCAGGAGATCTCATTTGCTCTTGGAAACATTGATGCCCTGCCCTTTAATTTACAATCTCCACCGAGACGAAAAAGACCGCAATGCAAAAATGGAAAGAGGCGATTAAAAGGCATTAAGTTGCTAATGAAATAAGACAGCGGATCAAAATAAAGAGGAACAGCGGCAGGGCCTCCCGGCAGCCACGCATCCTCTCCGGAACGGGTCTGTCTTCTTTTGTGGCTGGAACCCTGAGGAGGCAGCCGGGCTGCCAACCTCCAGGCGTACCCTGGAGTTCCCCCAGTGTTACAAACGATCTCGAGACGACAGTGATCAGTTCCCCTGGAGGAAATGGCTGCTTTGGAGGGTCGGTTTTATAGCATTCCACCCTGCTGGGGTCCGCTCCCGTCCTCAAAACCCAGGCTCCACCCCCAAATCTCCAGGAATTTGCCAAGCCAGAATTGGCAACTCTAATTAAGGGGTTAGGGTGGTTGTTTTTTCACTCACCTCCAGTCTATGGCCAAGCGTACCGTTTTCTTTCCCCACCTCCCTTCCTGTTTTGCTCTGTTGTCCTGAACATCCAGCCTGACAAAGAACTCTGTGGAACTCAAAAGCTTGTGTAGAATCTGAAAGGTCCTAATAAATGAAAAGGGATGCCACTGCCAGAGCGGGTATAGGCAGAGCTATTTTGGGGCAGGAACGCACAGGAACAGAGTTCCGGCTGGCTCCCGAGTTGGCCACGCCCAGCAGGAACTCATTAGCATAATAGGCCACACCCAACAGCAGAAACTCATTAGGATTGGCTACATGAGGGGTGCATGGCCTAACATGCAAAGGGGTTCCTGCTCCAACAAAAGCCCTGGGTTTTGGCAACAAGCAAGGTAAACAGAATAAGAAGCAAAAGGTGGGTGTGGCAGGATGACCACACTTCTGGTAACATGGGGGTGTGACCTAATATGCTAATGAGCTGTGCTTTCAGGGGTGTGGCCTAATACAATAATGAGTTTCTGCAGTTGGGTGTGGCCTGTTATGCTAATGAGTTCCCGCTGGGCTTTTTCTAGGAAAAAAGCCCCAGGTACAGGTATCTTTCACAGTGTCTCCTGACACTCTTTGCACTTCTTTGGCTGGAGACGCAACTCAGGGCGGCTGTCTCAAGTACAAATCTTCAGCCATTGCACCCAGCTTAGCCCACCTAGGGTTGCCAACCCCCCAGGTGGGGCCTGGAGGTTCCCTGGAATCACAGCTGCTCTCCCGACGACAGGGATCAGTCCCACCCCCTTGAGAAAACGGCTGTTTTGGAAGGTGGACTTTGTGGCATTGTACCCTATTGAGGTCTCTCTCCTCCCCAAACCCTGCCCCCCTCAGGCTCTACCCTCAAATCTCCAGGGATTTCCGAACCTGGAGTTGGCAACCCTGCCTAGGCTTCCCAATCACTTACCTTGTGCCGGCGGGGGACGGATACATCCTGGCAGGACCATCCACGGGGGAAGGAAAGACGCGCCACACAATGCCATCGCCAGGAAGTGACGCCAGAGACGCTCTGGCAATGTGGCTGGAAACTCGATGGTACCATCAAGTTTTCAGCCCCATTGCCAGAGCGTCTCCTGGCATCACTTCCTGGCAACAGCATGGTGCGTTACAGGAGGAATGGTCCGGCCGGGGAGCATGTTTCCCCCGCTCCCACGCGGTAAGTACTTGGGAACCCTAACCCTGCCACTGATGGCAATACACTCAAAAGGGTATAACTCGCCCTGACCTGGATAAGAACATAAGAGAAGCCAATGTTGAATCAGGCCAATGGCCCATCTAGTCCAACACTCTGTGTCACACAGCAGCCAAAAATACCAGGTGCCATCAGGAGGTCCAGCCTTGGGGCCAGTGGGATAGCCCAGGCAAGTCCCATCTTGTCAGATCTCGGAAGCCGAGCAGGGTCGACTCGATGAGCAATGCTCCCTCTAAGCCATGGAGTCCTGTGAGCAAAAATTCCACTTTGTGAGCTCCTGGCATTAAAGTTGTGAGTGAGCCATTTGGCTGACTGACATCAATTAGTGTGCTCTGGAGCCAGCCTTCCTGAGCAAAGACAAAAATGTGTGAGCCAGAGGCTAAAAAACTGTGTGCTCGCTCACTCTGACTCAGCTTAGAGGGAAGTACTTGGATGGGAGACCTCCTCAGAATACCAGAAGCGGGAGGCGGGGGCAGGCCCTCTTCGGCCACCTCTCTGAATATCCTCCAGGCCTCCCAGTAGGGGTCAGTCACCAGAGGTCACCATGACTTCCAGGTGCACACACACACTCCCATGCATGCACTTATGGAAAATACAGAAAAAGGGTACGACTCTGCTTAGACTTGTAATGTCATTGACCTAAATCACCTAGATCAAAGTGGGCAGCTGTTACGTATGGTGCATAGCATGTAATAATGCCTGAGCTTCAACTCTTAAACCATCCAAGGCTGGTATTGTAGAATGCACGTTCTGATTGGCTGCTCTGCACAGTAGACCAATCAGAGCATAAGAAAGGTTCTGGAGGGAACTAAAATAATTGGTCCTTATGTAAGCGTTGTGATTGGTTATTAACACGCTAGGTGGTGTGGTTATACTTGCCTGGAAAGTTTAAAAGAGAGCTTCCTGCTCTCCTGTTTTCGTGTTGGTTTTTCTGTCATGTTCAAATAAAGCTGAACTCACTTGTTAAGAGCCGGCTGAAGTGTCATAGTTAACAGCAGCCCTGTTGGTCTGAAGCAACAGAACAGAGTTCGAGTCCAGCCAGGCACCTTTAGAATACAAAGTTTTATTCGAAGTGTGAGCTTTCATGTGCACATCCAACTAAATCATCTAGGAGTCCCTACAATGACACCGCAGCTTCAACGAGCATCCTCCCCTCCGCCAAACCCAGCCCTCCCTCAAAGACCACCCCCGAATCTCCAGGAACTTCCAAAGCTTGGTTGTCAGCCTTAGTCAGGTGCCGGCCAGACCTGATCTGGAGAGGAGGGGTTCTGCGTCTGCCAGTGTGGGAGAGAGCTAGTCTGGTGTAGTGGTTTAAGTGCGCGGACTCTAATCTGGGAGAACCGGGTTTGAGTCCCCACTCCTCCACTTGCAGCTGCTGGATGACCTTGGGCAAGCCGTAGTTCTGATAAGAGCTGTCCTTGAAAAAGAGCTGTTTCTGTTGGAGCTCTCTCAGCCCCACGTACCTCACAGGGTGTCTGTTGTGGGGAGGGGAAGGGAAAGGAGTTTGTAAGCCCCTCTGAGCCTCCAAGTGAAGGGCGGGGTATAAATCCAATCTCTTCTTCTTCTTCTTTTACTTCTTCTTCTTCCTCTGTCCTGTCGTCCCCTCACTCCTCAGACTCCCTTCAGTACTGAATGGGGACCACCCGGCAGACCTTCCTGAGGCTGTGTGAGATTCCTTCCTCCTGTGGACCTTTCGATAACTCCCCGTTCGGGTTGCCTTAGCAACCACATCAGATGGCGAGGCCTCCTCCTCCTCATGTTCCGCTTGTGGGGCTGTCGTGTCAGAGGCCGCCCAAGGCCCAACCGGCGGCCTCGTGGAAACAAGCCCGCACATGAAATACTTCTCGGTCTGCGGGATTACCACCAGACAAGCTGGCAGCCTGCAGCAAGCCGGGTGTCCGCTTAACAATGAGCTGTCATCAAACACCTTTGCGGATAACGATGGAGCTGCGGATTTCCGATGGTTCGGCGCCCCAGGCGCTGCGCCTGTCTCAGAGGTGGCTGCTCCAAATTCCCTCCACGGGCAGGAAGCTAATCTCTCATCTTCTCTATCACAATCTCCTCCTGCCCATCTCCATCCCAGAAGGGTTTGGTGTCGTGATTCAGTGCGTGGACTCTAATCTGGGAAGAACCGGGTTCGATTCCCCTCTCCTCCACTTGCACCCGCTGGATGACCTTGGGCAAGCCATAGTTCTGGCACAGCTGTCCTTGAAAAACAATACTTTCTGTCAGAGCTCTCTCATCCCTGCCACCCTCGCAGGGTGCCTGTTGTGGGGAAGGGAAGGGAAAGGAGTTTGTGAGCTGCTCTGAGACTCTCCAGGTAGTGAAGGGCAGGGGGTAGAAATCCAGTCTCCTCCTCCTAATCCTCCTCCTTCGTCTAATATAGCAGAGTTTGCCCAGTCATAGAAGCGTGATACTGAGTGCAGTAAACCGATCCCCCGAGAAGAATATTGAAAAAAAGGTAGGCTTATGTTTATTCAAGTAGTTCACATTCAGGTTTGCAGTCCAAAGGAGTGACAGGAGCCTAATCTAAAAAGCACTTTCCCTCTCGCAAAGGGCCAGTTTGTCCGGCATCATGTGTGTTGGAGTAGAAGAGTATTGGGGTGGGGGTTGTGAATATGGTGTGTGTTTGTGTCCTTGTGAGCCTGGAAGTCATGGTGACTTCTAGCGTCCCCTAGTGGGGCCAGGACATTTTCAGAGAGGTGGCTTGATCGCCCGCTTCTGCATCCCGGCCAGTGTTCCCGCTAAGCCGAGTTAGTGTGAGCTAGCTCACAGTTTTTGAGCCTCCGGCTCACACACTTTTGTCTTAGCCCAGCAAGGATACCTCCAGAGCAAACGAATTTATTCAGTGGCCAAACCGCTCGCTCACAACTTTATTGCCAGTAGCTCACAAAGTAGAATTTTTGCTCATGGGACTCTACAGTTTAGAGGGAACATTGATCCCAGCCCTAGTATTCCTTGGAGGTCTCCCTTCCAAGTACTTACCAGGGTCGGCCCTGCTTAGCTTCTAGAGATCAGACAAGATCAGGCTTGCCTGGGCTATCCAGGCCAGGGCCAGAGTCTAAGAGTATTATATCTACAAGACAGACCTGCAGAGACATGTGTCTCCGTGGAAGGCCATGTGCCAGGAATGAGGTGAAAGGACAAAGGGATAGAGAGGGGGAGTCGGGGGGCAGCTCCCAGGTTAAGATAAAGAGAGGCATCCCGCTCAAGGACATAACACCTATACACACTTACAGTAGCGCCTCCTAGTGTCCAGGCACGCTGCACCACTCACTCCAACAGGTTCACCGTCAGCCCTGCCTCTGCGTAGCGACCCCGGACTTCTGTGGTGGTCTCCCATCCAAGGACCAACCAGGACTGACCCTGCTTAGCTTTTTGAGCTCTGACGAGATCAGTCTAGCCTGGGCCATCCAGGTCAGGACACACACCGACCAAATAGTTTTCTTTTCTTGACGATACTTGTCAAGATTGGATCTTTGCCATGGGCTCCTTTGAGTCCCCTTGAGAAGGAATGTGAGCTATAAATCTTATGTCCTGAAGCTGGAATCTGTCCTATCTTTTCCTATGTTAAGCTTCAGACATAAAATGGGATTGTAATCTGTCACATTCCCATTGGTCGGTTTCTGTGAAACCTTGTAAATATCCAATCACAACTGTATATAGCATTTTGGAGGGAACAGGCCTCATTGGTCTTTATCCCAGCATTGTTATTGGATGTTAACTTATTTATGGGCGTGGCTTTGACAGCCCGGATCATTTAAAAAGGGGCTGTGCTCCACTATATTCTCATTCTCTCTCTCTCTCTGTTGTTGAGTTGAGTTTGCTGTTACAATACAGCTGAAATCACTTTGCTGAAATCTAGCCTTGTTGAGTTGCATACTTAACAATAAAGATCTGTAGTAAACACACAGATGCACAAATATGTGGAGAGGCAAAAGACAGAGGCTGCCCTTTCCCTCAGTTTTGGCTTGGGGAACTCCTCCGGTGACCCAGTGGCCCCTTGTACCCACGTCTTTAAAGGCCCTCCGTTGCTTTTGGTCACACGACGAAAACATCATGTTTTGGGGAAGCTGGATTATGTACCCAAGGACTTTCGCAACCGCTGTGCAAGCACGTGGACTGAGTCAGGCCGTGGGCCACCCACCACTTCGGCAAGTGCCGTCCGTTGTCATGACAGAAGACAATCCTCGTACACTGGAGACGGCCCCAGGCAAATACCTGGCTAGCCCTTTTCAGCTCCGCTGCTTCCATGCCCACTTTCCTAGGCGTAGGTTTCTCCCGAGCTCTTTTCTCCGACCCTGCCCAATCTATTTCCAGCACCTGCACTGAAGACATTGGCAGCCGGAGAACCTTCTGTGACATCGGGGCAGTTCAGCCAATCAGAAGGCAGCGTCTTTTCCCAGCTCCAAACCTGCTTCAGGCCGCCAAGCTAAGGCACACCATGACCCTGCGATGGGCTGTGTGTGCCGCCGGGAGGTTGCCTTCTGCAATGAAGCTGGGAACAGAGGGCAGAGTGGGCGAAGCCGGGAACAGAGGAGAGTTCCACCTCCATCCCGTGACTCAGCTCTTCTCCATCCACACCAGCCCTGCACGAGCTGAACCCAAACCCACGGTCGCATTGGCCGTCGCCCTGCTGGGCTTGTGGAACGGCTTGTGGTCTTTTGTGGCCTGTACGAGCTGGTTCGGCCCGATTCCAAAATCATTCTTGGAAGTGGGGGGGGAGCGGGGGAGAGAACAGGAGAGACAGGCCAGAAGTGAGTAAGCCTTGCTGCCTTTCCTCAAACGACGCTGAGCAAACCAAAGTACAGGCCTGCTTTCGTCCCCTTCACACACACCCCACCACCTCCAGTTGCCATAGTAATAGAGAGCCCCGGGCTGGGATTCCGGATCAATCCACGAAGACAATTTGCGGTCGACCCACTGACGTCAATGAAGCCGTGCCGGAGCGGGCGGCTTTGGGACTTTTGTCCTGCTGACCTCACATTCTGTGATGCTAAGCAGCCCCAGGGCGAAGGAGACCACAAGAACTAGGTTGAAGGAAAGGACTTTGCAATTTTCTCTCTCTCTTCTCCCGCCGTTCTCACCCCCGGTTGTCTTTCCTTCGGTCCAGATTTAGACCAGAAAGCCCTCTCCGGGTTGCCATCTCCGGGTTGGGAATTCCCTGGAAATATCAGGGTGGAACCTGGGGAAGGCGGAGTTTTTGGAGGGAAGGGAGTTCGAACGGGGTACAATGCCACAGAGTCCGCCCTCCAAAGCAGCTGTTTTCTCCAGGGGAACTGACCTCCGTTAGTCTGAAGATCAGTTGTAATTCTGAGAGATCTCCAGGTTCCACCTGGAGGCTGGGAACCGTGTGACCTTAGAACACAAAAATGGTGTGTCTGTGTGTGTGTGTGTGTGTGATGGCAGGTTTATGTGCTTGGCTTTGTCTCTTGAAGAGAGAAGAAGAGAAGAGATTGGATTTATACCCCACCCTTCACTACCCAAGGGAGTCACAAGAGTGACTTACAATCTCCTTTCCCTTCCCTCCCCACAACAGACACCCCGTGAGCTAGAAGAAGAAGAAGAAGAAGAAGAAGAGACTGGATTTATACCCCCGCCCTTCACGACCCAAGGGAGTCTCAGAGCGGCTTACAAACTCCTTTCCCTTCCCCTCCCCACAACAGACACCCTGTGAGGTAGGCGGGGCTGAGAGAGCTCTGACAGAAACTGCTCTTTTTCAAGAACAGCTCTTATCAGAACTATGGCTTGCCCAAGGTCATCCAGCAGCTGCAAGTGGAGGAGTGGGGAATCAAACCCGGTTCTCCCAGATTAGAGTCCACACAGTTGTAAATCACTCTCCACTTATAGGGTGCCCTATAAGGAAATATTGCTTTACACAGAGAAGAAGCAGAAAAAGAAAAAAAGATTAGATTTATGCCCCGCCCTTCACTACCCAAGGGAGTCTCAGAGCAGCTTACAAACTCCTTTCCCTTCCCCTCCCCACAACAGACACCCTGTGAGGTAAGCGGGGCTGAGAGAGCTCTTGACAGAAACTGCTCTTTTTTTCAAGAACAGCTCTTGTCAGAACTACGGCTTTCCCAAGGTCATTCAGCCAGGTGCTAGTGGAGGAGTGGGGAATCAAACCCGGTTCTCCCAGATTAGAGTCCACACACTTAACCACTACACCAAACTGGCTCTCAAGAGAGAGTGATTCAAATGTGGAATTCACTGCCAGAGGATGTAGTGATGGCCACAGGAATAAGCAGCTTTAAAAGGGGATTAGATAGATTCATGAAAGATCAGTCTATCAATGGCTACTAGTCATGGTGGCTGAGGGGAACCTCCACATTCAGGCGAAGGCCTCGGTCTCTCTGCCCTGTTGTTGGCCCTCCAGAGGAACTGGCTGGCCCCTGTGTGAGACGGGAGGCTGGACTGGATGGACCACTGGGCTGATCCAGCAGTGCTCTTCTGATGTTCTTCTCAGGGGAAGGCCTCGGCCTCTCTGCCCTGTTGTTAGCCCTCTAGGGGAACTGGCTGGCCACTGCGTGAGACAGGAGGCTGGACTAGATGGACTCTCCCTGGTCTAATCCAGCAGGGCTCTTCTGAGGTTCTTCTCAGGGGAAGGCCTCGGCCTCTCTACCCTGTTGTTGGCCCTCCAGAGGAACTGATTGGCCACTGTGTGAGACAGGAGGCTGGACTAGGTGGATCACTGGTCTGACCCACAGGACTCTTCTGATGTTCTTCTCAGGGGAAGGCCTCGGCCTCTCTGCCCTGTTGTTGGCCATACAGAGGACCTGGTTGGCCACTGTGTGAGACAGGAGGTTGGACTAGATGGACTCTCCCTGCTCTGATCCAGCAGGGCTCTTCTGATGCTCTTCTCAGGGGAAGGCCTCGGCCTCTCTGCCCTGTTGTTGGCCCTCCAGAGGAACTGGTTGGCCCCTGTGTGAGGCAGGAGGCTGGACTGGATGGACTCTCACTGGTCTGATCCAGCAAGGATCTTCTTAGGTTCTTAATTACTATTGTATTTTGTTTTAAGGATCTCTTTGTAGACACACCTGAGCATCGAGTGGTGGCAGAAAGTGCCTTCTCATGCTCTCTGCAAGCCAGAGCTGACACATGAGACGGCCTTATCTCAGGGTCGGCCCTCGGCCTATCAAGATCAGTCTCCTCTGACTAGCAGAAGCGTCCCAGGGTCTCACATGGAGAGCTTTCGTATCACCAGCCATCTGATCCTTCTGACTGGAGATGCCGGGGATTGAACCTGGGGCCTTCTGCGTGCCAAGCAGATGCTCTGCCAGAGTCACACAGCTCCTGTAGGTAATGAATGCATGAAGCAAGGTAGGCCCTCGGTCTATCAAGATCAGTGTCCTCTGACTGGCAACAGCTTTCCAGGGTCTCATATGGAGATCTTTCATATCACCCACCACCTGATCCTGTTAATGGAAGAAGAGGAGGAGGAGGAGGAGAAGAGATTGGATATACACCCCGTCCTTCACTCAGAGTCTCAGAGCAGCTTACAAACTCCTTTCCCTTCCCCTCCCCACAACAGACAACCTGTGCAGTAGGTGGCGCTGAGAGAGCTCTGACAGAAACTGCTCTTATTCAAGAACAGCTCTGACAGAACTATGGCTTGCCCAAGGTCATCCAGCAGCCGCAAGTGGAGGAGTGGGGAATCAAACCCGGTTCTCCCGGATTAGAGTCCGTGCACTTAACCACTACACCAAACTGGTTCTCAGGGATTGAACCTGGGACCTTCTGCATGCCAAGCAGATGCTTGAAAACTAAGCCATTGTCCCACGCCTGGGCAGCATTTCTCAGGGGCCCCTTATAACCTGAGGGATACCGATAAAGCTTCCTCGATAGATAGGAACTCTCAGTCTGGGGCAGGTGATGCTCTGTATTCTTGGTGCTTGGGGGGGGCAACAGTGGGAGGGCTTCTAGTGTCCTGGCCCCACTGGTGGACCTCCAATGGCACCTGGTATTTTTGGCCACTGTGTGACAGAGTGTTGGACTAGATGGGCCGTTGGCCTGATCCAACATTGGCTTCTCTTGTGTTCTTACATTTGTGCAAAAACAGACTGCAGGCCACAGAGCCCCAATATTACCTCCTCTAGCTGGTATCAGGTCTCCGGGATCTCTTTGTTCTGATGTGTGTGTAGACAAGACTCTTTTCTACCACCACTCTGGGCGGCTCGTCTGGCATCAACCAGAGCCAGGGCCTTTTCCATTGTGGCTCCAGCTAGGCTTGCCAGGTGCCCCAGGGGGGGCGGGGAAACCCCTTTCGATGGATCTCCTACCCACTGGCTCGGATTGGGCCGCCGAGGGGAACCCCACCCTCAAAATGCTGGGATCGCTTAGACGTGCCTGGCATGATGACATCACCCGGAGGTGACGTCATTGTGCCAGGCACGTTGTGGGGGGACGCTCTATCATTCGAGGGGAAACTCTATGGTTTCCACTCGAATCATAGTGGTCCCACCCCCAACGTGCCTGACGCAATGGCGTCCCTTCTGGGCAATGTCATCGCAGCGCACGCACACGCCAAAGATCCCTAGGAAGGGGCCCGGGACTTCCCCGCTAAAGGATAAGTCGGATTTGGCAATCTAAGCTCGGATTTTCCGGAAGGGGCTCCCTGGAGAGGTGAAAGGGAGAATCACAGAATCATAGAATGTTAGAGTTGGAAGGGACCTTGCAGGTCATCTAGTCCAACTCCCTGCTCTCTGCAGGAGCAGGGCCAAAAGATAGCCCTACATACCTACAACATACCCAGAAGGTGGTCGTCCAGCCTCCGCTTGAAAACGTCCAGGGAAGGAGCATCCACCACCTCCCGAGGCAGTCTGTTCCACTGCTCAACCACTCTTACAGTTCGGATGTTTCTCCTGATATCTAGCCGGTATCGACTCCCTTGTGATTTCCACCCATTTGATCTAGTCTTGCAATCCGGAGCAAGAGAGAATAGATTTGCTCCATCTTCTACATGACAGCCCTTCAAATACTTTAAGACTGCAATCATGTCTGCAACCCACTCCAAGAAAACCCCGTGGACGGTAACAAAAGGCTAAAAACAAAATAGCCAACCCCAAATCTCTCCGTCCCTCCTTAAAAGATGCCCGCCGTTCAAAAGCCCTGGGAAACTCAATTCCTTTGGCCACCCAATGAGAAGGGAGCGTTCAGTGGAGAAGTCCCTGATGCTGGGTGTAAAGTACTGGGTTCAGATGTGTGATTTCAGCTCATAGTTTGTTTTCAGCTCAATGCAAAGACCAACTAGCTGGTCCCAAAGTTGGCTTATATCCGTGCAGCACACCACACCCACAAACACCCCATTCCCCGTGATAGGTTATTTACAGTGTCCGTGTTCCCTATAGGTCTGCTCTAGGATCCGGGAGAACCGATTGGTCCGCCTCAGGATCCTCCGTGGCTATTGTTTACCCTCCTGAAGGTGCGCTAGACCACATGGTCTTGCTAGCGCAGATGTGCTCCTTAGTAGCAGTCCGTATCGATACACAACTCCGGGAAAGACTGAAGGTCAAAGAAGAAGGGGACGGATCAGTTTTGGAAGCAGGAGCAGGTACCCGACAAATGGGAATGGATAAAAAAAATTATTTTTATGATTGAAATGGACAAGCTGACAAGAAAACTTCATGGAAAAGAAGACAAAGAATTTTTAGCAGATTGGAAAGATTTTAAAGGTTATTTAGAACTTAACTGGGATGTGAAAAACAGATTGCTATGTTTTGATAGTTATTCATAATAGAGGTATTGTAAGAAAAGGGATTGTAATAGAAAGGTTACCTAATTGTGAAATATAGAAAAGGAAAATATTGGAAATTATGTATTGAATATTGAAAATGAATTGAATGTAAGTGAATATTGATAGAAATGTTAATGGGGGTGGAGCATTATTGGAAGCCAGAGGAGGGGGGATAAAAAATGTTTAGAAAAGGATAAGAACTGGTTGTTGAATATGGAACATGTTATTATATCCTGTTAATAAATTTTCTTTAAAAAAAGAAGAAGAAGAAGGGGACAGCAAAGGACGAGATGGTCAGACAGGGTTATGGATGCAACAAACATGAAATTGAGCAAACTCCGGAGCATGGCGGAAGACAGGAGGGCCTGGCGTGAGGTGGTCCGTGGGGTTGCAGAGAGTCGGACTCGACTGTGCGACTGAACAACAGCAACAATTTCAATTCTGGTCTTTTAACATAAAATGTTTTCAAGGATTATTGTCGAGTCGCCACCAGTCACCAGGAAAGGAAGGATATCGACACATAAAGCCCATCCAACTCACAAAGCCCCACAGATAAGAACATAAGAACGTAAGAGAAGCCAATGTTGAATCAGGCCAACGGCCCATCTAGTCCAATACTCTGTCACACAGCGGCCAAAATACACCAGGTGCCATCAGGAGGTCCAGCAGTGGGGCCAGGACACCAGAAGCCCTCCCACTGCTGCCCCCCCCCAGCACCAAGAACAGAGTGCATCACCTGCCCCAGACTGAGAATTCCCATCTATACCCTGTGGCTAATAGCCACTGATGGACTTCTGCTCCATATGCTAATTCCAATATCTGGGACTGCTGCACCGGAGAGCGGATTGCGTTGCAGCCGCCCAGGTGCCTTGCCAACAGTGTTGATTATCAGGCGCTCCAATAAACCCAAGACAGATTCCCTCATTAAAAAGACCGGCTCGACTGTCAGCGCCAGGCTCACGCTTCGTCACTCAGTGCCGGGGGGGGGGGCTGCCGAGGAGACGGAGGTTTCGGGACCGCAGCGCCGGGCCCATCTTGACGGTTCTGACAAGGGGCACCGAATGCGTGGAGTGAAAGAATCTCAGCAAAGAGCCAGCGTGTGCCTGAGGAACAAAGCACGGGACGCTCGGCTGCTGTGTCTTGAAAAATGGCTTCCACACTAGCAAGGTTTGCCAGCTACGGTCACCAGCTCCTGGCTGGAGGATTCCTGGAGATTTGGGGGAAGTGCCTGAGAAGGGCAGAGCTTGAAGGGGGAGGGATCGCAGTTTTGGAGCAGGAGGAGGAGGAGGAGTTGAATTTATACCCCACCCTTCACTACCCGAAGGAGCAGTTTACAATCTCCGTCCTCTTCCCCTCCCCACAACAGACACCCTGTGAGGTCGGTGGGGCTGAGAGAGCTCTCTCGAGAAATGCCCTTGAGAGAACAGCTCCGAAAGAGCTTGTGACTGACCCAGGGTCACAACCATGTCGTGGGTCCAGGCAGGGCCGGCCCCGGCTTTTTTGCAGACTAGGTGAGGATACCTTCTGGCATGCGCCCCCCTCCCCTTGCGCCCACCAATTTTCAAACAGAAATGCATTTTAGGATCCATCTTGAAAATGCCAACAGATGGGGGGGGAAGATCTGCATGCCATGTACAACTCCCTGGGCACATCTGTTCCTCACCGAACACCTCAAAAGCCTCATGTCTTAATTCTGAGAAGCCTGAAGGAACAGGAATCTTTTCTTCTGCCTCTAAATAAAGCTTGACGTGCTCCCTGGGAGATAACCTTGCAGAGCATCTCTGCCTTTAGAAGCTGCCCAAGCTGTGTCTGCAGAAGATGGAGTGCTAAACACTTGGATGGGAGACCTCCTTGGAATACCAGCAGTCAGGAGGCGGGGGCAGGCTTGATTCAGCCACCTCTCTGAATAGCCTCCAGGCCCCCAGTAGGGGTCAGTCACCAGAGGGGCATCTTGGGGCCCAGCCCCTGACTTACTGCCAAGCCCCCCCCCGAATTCCCATCAAGCCCAGGCCCCCCAACTTCCAATTTTTTATTTTATTTGTGACGTTCCTTTGGAGGTGTGTGTGGGTGTCTGTGCGGAGTGGCCTCCCCCACTTATTTAAAGGCCTCCTGAATTAAAAAATCCTGGCTACGGGCCTGGGTCACCATAACTTCCAGGGGCACACACACACATATATGGAAAAAAAAAAGCAGTGGGAGGGCTTCTGGTGCCCTGGCCCCACTGCTGGACCTCCTGATGGCACCTGGTATATTTTGGCCGCTGTGTGACAGAGTGTTGGACTAGATGGGCCATTGGCCTGATTCAACATTGGCTTCTCTTATGTTCTTATGTTCTTAAAAATCCCCCCAAAAACCCGAAACATAAGAAGAGCCCTGCTGGAGCAGACCTGTGGTGTACCTAGGCCAGCATCCTTCCTGTCTCACAGAGTGGCCAACCAGTTCATCTGGTGGTCCAACAACAGTGTTTCCTGGCACTGGGCTTCAGAGGTTTACTGCCCTTGAATGTGGAGGTTCCCTTTCGTCACCATGGTTAGTAGCCCCTGACTACTACACTACCTCATGGTTATATGATCAACCGTGGTCTCACCTTTTTAAAAAGCTCTGTTTGACTGCAAGGGGGCACAGGGAAGAAAATGGTCCGGCTGAGGCTGACTCCTCCTCAGATGAGGAGGAGGCAGGGAGCAACTCAGCCTCCTCTAGAGTCATCCCAGAGGAAGAACCCTCAGCTGTACCTGAGGAGGAGGAAGAGTCCCCGGCAGCCCCACAGGAGGTGCAGCCAGAAGGAGAGACCATCCCTGAGCCTGGGCCAGCAACCCCAGCTGCAGACACCCCAGGGCCAGACTCCCCGCCTAGTTCCCCTGAGTGCCCCAGACGTAGGGCACGCCAGAGGCTGACTTTGCAGGAACGAAGGAGAAGTGCCAGGCTGCAGCTCCAGCAACGTCAAGGAGAGGCGTGGTAAACCTCTGCAGATTCGACTCCAAAGGGAAGAAGGATCTGTTTAAAACCCCTTGGTGCACCTGCTCCAGCACAGCACAGCTCTGAGTGTGCAAGCAGCTGCTCCTTGCCTTTGGAAACCTGCATCCTTGAAATGACTTGACGGCTATCGGACCTTTGGCTTTCTCACTGACTTCGATTCCAGCTTGTGTTTCCAGCTTCTAGCTTATCAGCTCGGTGGCTCCCAGCCAAAGTCAGCACACATTCTCCATAAGAAACTTGCAATCATTGTTTTTCATATTCTCGGTAATTATTAAAAGTCGTACCAATGTGTTAATACAGCATTTTTGCTTTTTTAAAAGATTCATAAGTACAGATAACTTTGTATGGTGTCTGAAGATATAAAATAATTAGTTTGCCAGAATTAATGAGCCCTATCAAGGAGAGAGCTAGCTGGAAGGCGATTTTGAACACCTGTAAATATGGGAGTGGCGCACTGATTATCAGCTCCTTCTTAGAAGAGGTTCTTTGCAGTAACTTGCTGCTGTTTTGTTAAGAAACAGTGCACTGACCCAAGTAATTGCACTCCTTTCATTCTCTATGTATAGCCATCAGGCGCTGTTCTCACATTCTGTTCCATGGGTAAATGGGAACAATTAAAAGCTAGTTGTGCTTTTACTAAAAAGATAAAACGGAAGTAATGTTTTCACTTCTTAAGTGTACCGCAAACAGACCAAAAGTGCTGTTGGGGCACCGCTTGCCAGGAGATTAATAACGTGAGATAACAAAGGAGGAGGAAGAAGAAGGAGAAGGAGAAGGAGAAGGAGAAGAAGAAGAAGAGGAGGAGGAGGAGGAGGAGGAGGAGGAGGAGACTGGGTTTATACCCCGCCCTTCACTACCCGAAGGAGTCTCAGAGCAGTTTACAATCTCCTTTCCCTTCCTCTCCCCACAACAGACACCCTGTGAGGTAGATGGGGCTGAGAGAGCTCTTTTGAGGACTGCTCTTGACAGAACAGCTCTGAGAGAACTTGTGGCTGACCCAAGGTCATACCAGCAGCTGCATGTGGAAGCATGGGGACTCAGCTCCGGCTCTCCCAGATTAAAGTCCCAGATTAAAAAGATAAAATGGAAGTAATATTTTCACTTGTAAACTATACCGCAAACAAGCCAAAAGTACTGTTGAGGGGTACCTGTTGCCAGGAGATTAATAACCTGAGATAACAAAGGAAGGAAGGAAGGAAGAAGAAGAAGAGGAGGGGGAGGGGGGAGGAGGAGACTGGGTTTATACCTTGCCCTTCACTACCCAAAGGAGTCTCAGAGCAGTTTACAATCTCCTTTCCCTTCCCCTCCCCTCCCTGTGAGGTAGACGGGGCTGAGAGAGCTCTTTCAAGGACTGCCCTTGAGGGAACAGCTCTGAGAGAACTTGTGGCTGACCCAAGGTCACACCAGCGGCTGAGTATGGAGGAGTGGGGACTCAAACCCGGCTCTCCCAGATTAAAGTCCACGCTTCTAACCACTACACCAAACTGGCTCTCAAAGACAGCTAGATACTAGGCAGAGCCTGGGGAGGGTGCAGTTTGGGGAGGGGGGTAGAGTTGCCAACCTCCAGGTGGTGCAAACCAAAGAGAGAGATCACGGGACGGAAGTTGAGAAGAAGCAAACAAACGTGATGTATTATGCCAAAAAAGTCTCCAAAGACTAGAAATTTCTTTTTCCAGTATTCAGTTTACTGGGAGCAATTCAGACGCCATCAACACCAACAAACCATGCATATTATATCTCGTTTCGTATAACTTGATCAAAGTGGGTAGTGTTGAAATTAATGGATTGATTGATTAATTAATTAATGGATCTGATGAGTGTTACTATGGGATATGAACAGGGCCAGCTTGCCCACTAGGTGAGTTAGGTGCTCGCCTAGAACGCACCCCCCGCGAAAAGCCCCCTGCCTCTTCCCTGGCTTGCTTGGGCGCCCCGCAGCCACAGAGCACCCAAGCAAGCCGGTGCTGGGAGGGAAGGGAAGGGGGTTAAAACTCCCACCCCTTCCCTGGCTTGCTTGGGTGTCCCACAGCCGCGGAGTGCCCAAGCATGCCGCCACTGGAAGGGAAGGGAAGGGGGTTAAAACCCCCGCCCCTTCCCTGGCTTTCCTGGGCCCCCGCAGCTGTGGAGCGCCCAGGAAAGCCAGCGTTCCACCGCCCCCCGCGTCTCCAGACCCCACCAGGAGGTTGGCATCCCCGCTGGGGTGGGCACCCTAGGCTGTCCTGCCTAGGGCGCCCAGACACCTGGGGCCGGCCCTGGATATGAATAGAGTGTTTGCCAAATGGATTAATATTATATAGTCAGGGCTCTTTTTGTAGCAGGAACTCCTTTGCATATTAGGCCACACACCCCTAATGTAGCCAATCCTCCAAGAGCTTACAGTAGGCCCTGCAAGTAGAGCTCTGTAAGCTCTTGGGGGATTGGCTGCATTAGGGGTGTGTCGCGGCCAGGGCTCTTTTCATAGCAGGAACTCCTTTGCATATTAGGCCACCACCCCCCAATGTAGCCAATCCCCCAAGAGCTTACAGTAGGCCCTGCAAGAAGAGCTCTGTAAGCTCTTGGGGGATTGGCTACATTAGGGGTGTGTCGCGGCCAGGGCTCTTTTCATAGCAGGAACTCCTTTGCATATTAGGCCACACACCCTAATGTAGCCAATCCTCCAAGAGCTTACAGTAGGCCCTGCAAGAAGAGCTCTGTAAGCTCTTGGGGGATTGGCTACATTAGGGGTGTGTCGCGGCCAGGGCTCTTTTCATAGCAGGAACTCCTTTGCATATTAGGCCACACACCCCCTAATGTAGCCAATCCCCCAAGAGCTTACAGAGCTCTTCTTACAGGGGCTACTCTAAGCTCTTGGAGGACTGGCTACATTAGGGGGGGTGTCACCTAATATGCAAAGGAGTTCCTGCTACAAAAAGAGCCCTGTAGTATTTCAACGCCACCCACTTTGATAAAGTTATACACGAAATGAGATATAATATGCATGGTTCGTTGGTGTTGACGGCGTCTAAATTGCTTCCAGGAAACTGAATATTGGAAAAAAGAAATTTCTAGTCTTTAGAGACTTTTTTGGCATAATACGACACGGTTGTTTGCTTCTTCTCAGCCTCCAGGTGGTGGCCAGAGATGTCCTGGGAAGACAGCTCACCTGCAGGCCACAGAGGTCAGTTCCCTTGAAGAAAACGGGCCACTTTGGAAGGCAGGCAAAATTTGTCAGGATGGTGAAAACGAAGGCTGACTGTGAAGAGCTCCGAGAGGACTTCCACAAACTGGGTGGGTTGGGCGACCGTGTGGCAAAGGAAGCTCAGTGTTGGTAAGTGTCGGGTGATTCACGCTGGGATGAAAAACCGCAAC
Source organism: Gekko gecko (assembly GCA_029375565.1). Lineage (NCBI taxonomy): Eukaryota > Metazoa > Chordata > Lepidosauria > Squamata > Gekkonidae > Gekko > Gekko gecko. The sequence continues at coordinate 121,943,141 of JAPDNY010000010.1, read as the reverse complement.
TCTCAAGTACAGGCGAATGGGGTCCAGACTTGCTGAGGCTCTGGTAGTTCGAAATGGGCTCCCGCGTCTCAATGGCCTTTCCTTTGGTATGTAGTAGACAAGCCCCAACACTAGATGGTGCTGTGCTGTTTTCTAAGAGGCTGATAGCAAAAAAATTAGTATTTGCCTGTGTGCCTGGAAGTCATGACTCAAGTGGTTAAGACGCTGAACTGCAGGCTGTGGAAGGTCAGTAGTTCAGCGGTTCGAGACCCAAGAGTGCCGCATGACGGAGTGAGCTCCCGTCTCTAGTTCCAACTCCTGCCAGTTCGAAAGCAAGAAATTGCAAGTAGATAAATAGGTACCGCTTCAGTGAGAAGGTAACAGCGTTCCGTGCACCTTGGTGTTTAGTCATGCTGGCCACATGACCACGGAAACGACTTCGGACAGCGCTGGCTCTTCGGCTTTGAAACGGAGATGAGCACCGCAACCCTAGAGTCGGATTCGACTGGCTTTCGAGCAAGGGAACCTTTACCTTTACCTTACCTGGAAGTCATGGCTGACTTCCGGCGACCCCTAGTGGAGCTTGGATGTTTCAGAGAGACGGCTTGCTATTGCCTGCCTCTGTGTCCCCGCCCTGGTATTCCTTGGAGGTCTCTCAAGTACTAGCTTAGCTTTTGAGCTAAACACGGTATGAAAACAACTGGTGTAAACAGCTCAGCCCCATGGGCCCAGAGGCTATTTCTTGGCTTCCTTTATCTCCCACCTCCCCAAAGTCACTTACACAGTCCTCCTTGCACTGTTCTCCTCTCCTCCATTTTATCCTCACAACAACCCTGTGAGGTAGGTGAGGCTACGAGTTTGCGACTGGCCCACCCAACCCGACACAGTGAGCTTCCAGGGCAATGGAGACTTGAACGCTGGTCACCCAGCTCATAGTCCGACATGGTAACCTCTACAGCAGAGCCAGTTTCATGTAGTGGTTAAGAGCGCGGACTCTAATCTGGGAGTCTTGATTCCTCACTCCTCCACTTCCAGCTGCCGGGTGACCGTGGGTCAGTCACAAGTTCTCTCAGAGCTGTTCTCTCAAGGACAGTCTTCAAAGAGCTCTCTCAGTCCCACTTGCCTCACAGGGTGTCTGTTGTATGGAGGGGAAGGGAAAGGAGATTGTAAGCTGCTCTGAGACTCCATCGGGTAGTGAAGGGTGGGGTATAAATCCAATCTCCTCTTCTTCTTCTTCTTCTTCTTCTTCCTCCACATGCAGCTGCTGGTGTGACCTTGGGTCAGTCACAAGTTCTCTCAGAGCTGTTCTCTCAAGGGCAGTCTTCAAAGAGCTCTCTCAGCCCCAGCTACCACATAGGGTGTCTGTTGTAGGGAGGGGATGGGAAAGGAGACTGTAAGCTGCTCTGAGACTCCTTCGGGCAGTGAAGGGCGGGGTATAAATCCAATCTCCTCCTCCTCCTCTTCTTCTTCCTCTTCTTCCTCTCCTTCCTCTTCTTCTTCCAGTTTGGTGTAGTGGTTAAGTACGCGGACCGTAATCTGGGAGAACCGGGTTTGATTCCCCATTCCTCCACTTGCACCTGCTGGATGACCTTGGGCAAGCCACAGTTCTGGCACAGCTGTTCTTGAAAAAGAGCTGTTTCTGCCAGAGCTCTCTCAGCCCCGCCTACCTCACAGGGTGTCTGTTGTGGGGAGGGGAAGGGAAGGGAGTTTGTAAGCCGCTCTGGGACTCCATCAGGTAGTGAAGGAGGGTGGGGTATAAATCCAATCTCCTCTTCTTCTTCTTCTTCTTCTTCTTCTTCTTCTTCTCCTCCTCCTCCTCCTCCTCCTCCTCCTCCTCCTCTTCCTCTTCTTCATCACGTTGTCCCCTTAGATTCTCCCTCTCCCAGGCAGCTTTGCCTTCACCCCTCAGCTGGACCCCACAAAGTCTCACATCAGTTGTTTCCGGCTCGGATTTGGGTACCTTTTGGGCTAGAAAAAGAGCAAGTGGTCTCCCCCACCCCAACACAGGCTTTGCCATCCTCCTGGGCTTTTGCTGCCTCCTTGTGCTGACAGAAGAACCAACATCCTTCCAAGGAGGAATTGCCTGGAGCGGAGGAGCTCTCGCAACTGCAAAACCTGGCAGGGCTCCAGAGTCCAGCCGGTGGGGAATTCTGCCAGCAGAGCCTTGCTGAAGTATAAACAGCACTGGGGGGGGGGGAGGCAGGAATCCTATTCCCTCCCCCCATCCCCAGCCTTGCTTTTGTGAGAACCAGCATGGTGTCGCAGTTAAGAGCGGCGAACTCCAGTCTGGTTTGATCTCCCACTTCTCCTCCACATGTGGCCAGCTGGGTGGCCCTGGGCCAGTCCCAGTTCTCTCAGAGCTCTCTCAGCCCCACCTACCAGCTAGTTTGGTCTAGTGGTTAAGTGCACGGACTCTAATCCGGGAGAATCGGTTTGATTCCCCCACTCCTCCACTTGCACCTGCTGGATGACCTCGGGCAAGTCGTAGTTCTGATAAGAGCTGTTCTTGAAAAAGGGCAGTTTCTGTCAGAGCTCTCTCTCAGCCCCACCTACCTCACAGGGGGTGTCTGTTGTGGGGAGGGGAAGGGAAAGGAGTTTGTAAGCCGCTCTGAGACTCCGAGTGAAGGGTGGAGTATAAATCCAATCTCCTCCTCCTTCTCTTCCTCCTCCTCCTCCTCTTCTTCTTCTGGTTAAGTGCACGGACTGTAATCTGGGAGAACCGGGTTTGATTCCCCACTCCTCCACTTGCACCTACTGGATGACCTTGGGCAAGCCATAGTTCTGGCACAGCTGTTCTCGAAAAAGAGCAGTTTCTGTCAGAGTTCTCTCAGCCCCGCCTTCCTCACAAGGGTGTCTGTTGTGGGGAGGGGAAGGGAAAGGAGTTTGTAAGCCGCTCTGAGACTCCCTTAGGTAGTGAAGGACAGGGTATAAATCCAATCTCTTCTTCTTCTCTTCTTCTTCTACCTCACAGGGTACCTGTTGTGGGGAGAGGAAGGGAAAGGAGATTGTAAATTGCCTTGCGACTCCTTAGAATAGAGAAAAGGTGGGTATAAAAACCTTCTCTTCTACAGCCAGTTGGGTGTAGTGGTTAGGAGCGTGAACTCTAATCTGGGAGAACCGGGTTTGATCCCCCACTCCTCCACACACAGCTGCTGGTGTGACCTTGGGTCAGCCACAAGTTCTCTCAGAGCTGTTCTCTCACAAACCATCCTCGAAAGAGCTTTCTCAGCCTCACAGCCTCTGTTGTGGGGAGGGGAAAGGGAATGGTGTTTGTAAGCGGCTTTGAGACTCCTTCAGGTAGTGAAGGGCGGGGTATAAATCCAATCTCGGCTTCTGCTTTTGTGGGAGGTACAGGTTTTAGTGTTGGACTAGGACCTGTGGTGACCTGGGCTGCCTACTCCTGGAGATTTGGAGCAGAGCCCAGAATGGTGTGGTTTGGGGGAGGCGAGGAAGGGTTGCCAACCTCCAGGCAATCTCCCAGAATTACAAGTGATCTCCACACAACAGACATCAGTTCCGCTGAAGAAAATGGCTACTTTGGAGGGTGGAACTCTGTGGCATTACACTCCCAAATATCCAGGAATTTCCCAACCTGGAGATGGCGACCTTAGCAAAGGCCACAGAGTCCACCCTCCAAAGCAGCCATTTTCTGCAGGGGAACAGATCTCTGTCATCTGGAGCTGAGTTGTAATTCTACGAGATCTCCAGACCTCTCCTGGAAGTTGGCAGCCCTAGCCCATCTAGCCTGTCTGCTCTGCGGAAGAGGCTCATGCAGCCACCAGGCTGGAAGGCTGAGGCCATCTGGGATACGGCGGCCCAGAGGGGGGAAAGTGAGGTTTGTATGCCAAGGAAGGCCAAGAAGAAAGTGAGGATTCTAAGCAAAGGGATTTCCAGGGCACGCTCCAGAAGTATATTATTACAAGCAGGGGACCTGCAAGGGCTTGCGGGGGACATCTCATTCCCCCTCCCCCACTACTTCCTGTTTCACTTCCCGGAAAGCCGACCAGCCTCTCCCTATTTCCAGCTTTCATCTTGCCTTCCCACCCGTCGACCTGCCTTTACCTGCTTCCCCCACCCCACCCGCATGTTCAGCTCTTGATTCTTCCCTCCCCCTGTCAGCCTCTCCCTTGGAGAATTCTGGTCAAGTTGCGCCGTGCCGGCTGCCCAGGCTAGTCCCAGTTGTACAGCAGGGAACCTGCAAGGATTCGTGGGGAGGGGGTGCTTCACTCTCCCCTGTATCCCATTCCCAACGGTGTTTCCTCTTTTCCTCCTTCCGGCAGCCCCCATATCCTCATCTTTCCCTGCTTCCTTATTGCCTTCCACCCACTATCCAGACTACCTTTTATCTCCCTCCATCTTCAGTTCTATTCATTACATATTGTCCTAATGTATACCCTGTCTTTCTCTACAACGGGGACCCAAAGCAGTGTACGTCATTCTACTTACCTCCATTTTATCCTTGCAACAACCCAGAGAGGAAGATCAGGATGAGAGAGAGGGACTGGTCCAAGGTCATAAAATGAGCTTCCATTCATCATGGATCTCTCAGATCCTAGTCTGAAACTTTAGCAATACATTACACAATACCAACATTTTGGGTGAGAGGGTGGTCTTGAACAGTAACAAGCAGCCACACCAGGGTAAGTCATGCAAGCTGCACAGTTGCCAGGTAGTTGCTGACAGGCATGGCCCAGCGAGTCCTCCCTCAAAGGTCAAAACAGCCCCGGGAAAGGCCCTCCAGATCCTTCCTTTTACTTACAGAAACCAAGGCTTGAAGGCTGGCAATACTGTCGTGTCATCGCTGAACAATCTCAACTGGGATCTCCGTTCTTAAAGATACAGGAACTACTTCTATTATTGTGGGGTTAAGGAAGGCCGAGCGCCGAAGAATAGATGCTTTCAAATTATGGTGCTGGAGAAGACTCTTGAGAGTTCTTTGGACTGCAAGGAGATCAAATCAGTCAGTCTTAATCAACCCTGACTGTTCCCTGGAAGGCCAGAGACTGAAGCTGAAGCTCAAATTCTTTGGCCACCCAATGAGAAGGGAGCACTCCCTGGAGAAGACCCTGATGCTGGGAATGACTGAAGGTCAAAGAAGAAGGGGATGGCAAAGGATGAGATGGTCAGACAGTGTCACCAATGCAACGGACATGAAATTGAGCAAACTCTGGAGGACTGTGGAAGACTCTTCATATCTGGGTTTCCCCTCCAAGTTTATAGAAAGATCCATCTTGTCTGTTCGTGGTTCCAGTCCCTGTATTTAAGTATCCACAGACCTAGCCATGCTGAGAACTGAATCTTGATGATATATTCTCTGCCTTTCAGCAAAAAGCAGTCCAAAAACCTAAACCATATCAGTCTAAGTACCAATCTCCATTTTAATATGTTGTCGAAGGCTTTCACGGCAGGAGTTCACGAGCTGTTGTAGATTTTCCGGGCTGTATGGCCATGGTCTTGGCACTGTAGGACCTGACGTTTCGCCAGCAGCTGTGACTGGTATCCTCAGAGGTGTAACACAGATAGATGGAGTACTTGACACAGAGAGTACTCCATCTTTCTGTGTTATGCCTCTGAGGATGCCAGTCACAGCTGCCGGCAAAAGTCAGGTCCTACATTGCCAAGACCACGGCTATACAGCCCGGAAAATCTACAACAACTAATCTCCATTTTTCCCAACCCATCATGATATTTTAAAGCCACAGACTTCTGAGATGTTTTATGTTCTTTCTAATGTGCTCATTATCATGAAAAACAGAATCCTTGCTTCCCAACCTTATCCTCTTTTACATTTCTTTTTAAAAAATGTCCCCCAGATCCACATAAAATCCACACTCATCACCTTGACTGACTGCTCCAAAACCGGTTTCCTCTGTTAAGCGGTTTTGGCAATAACTCAAATGGAAAGCCTCTGGTAACAATCAATATATAATTTCTCCTTCTAGAGCAGGAAATGTGTGTACATTCCCCCATAGCACGCTTTGCCTCTCTCTCAGTGAACAATAGAGTTATATTTAATGCCTTATCTTATCCAGTTTCCTGACTAACCCTTTGCTTCAGGAAAAGATAATTCCCTTGTCTGCCGTTCTGTTTTGGATGTCTTATTTTGTACAGGGAAACAGAGATTTCGGGGGGCTCCTCGAATCACACAAATAAAACCTTTGTCTCTTGCAGAACAATGAATGTTGAATGCGTCATTTAAATAGGAAGGATTCCACGCTCGCCTTGCACGGAGAATACGAAAACCGAATGACTGGTTACCATTTGATGGGGTGGGGGAGGTGTTCTTTGGGAGCGGCAGAATGGCACAGCTGCAGAAATTATCTTGTCATTGATCACAAAGATGAACATTAGCAGCCTAAAACAGGGGGGGAAGAGAGGTGATGAAGGGGTTAGCACTTAAACACAACTACTGTCGGAATGAACGGTTGTGCTTTTTTTTTCTTTGAGCAGAGAGCTCCTTAAGGAGGAAATTTGTGAGGGGGTGGGTCGGGTCAGGGCTTATATGATCCCCTAAACGTTAAACCTCACAAAACTTCTGATGAGGGAACAGGCAGGTTGGCTATTTGTACGGCTTTACCAACTTCCAGGTGGTAAGGACATAAGAACATAAGAGAAGCCAATGTTGAATCAGGTCAATGGCCCACCCAGTCCAACACTCTGTCACACAGTGGCCAAAAATACCAGGGGCCATCAGGAGGTCCAGCAGTGGGGCCAGGACACCAGAAGCCCTCCCACTGCTGCCCCCTCCAGCACCAAGAATAGAGTGCATCACCTGCCCCAGACTGAGAGTTCCCATCTATACCCTGTGGCTAATAGCCACTGATGGACTTCTGCTCCATATGTTTATCTAATTCCCTCTTGAAACTGTCCACGCTTGTAGCTGCCACCACCTCCTGTGGCAGTGAATTCCATGTGTTAATCACTCTTTGGGTGTAGCTGCCACCACCTCCTGCGGCAGTGAATTCCATGTGTGAATCACTCTTTGGGCGAAGAAGTAGCCGGAGATCTCTCACTATTACAACCAATACTCCTTGTAAGGTGTGGAGTCTTGTGAGCAAAAATTCTACTTTTGTGAGCTACTGGCATTAAAGTTGTGAGCCGAGCGATTTGGCTCCTGCATAAATTAGTTGGCTCTGGAGCCCTCGCACAAAAAGGTGTGAGCCAGAGGCTAAAAGAAACCTGTGAGCTAGCGCACACTGACTCAGCTTAGAGGGAACACTGATTACAACTGATTTCCAGGTGACAGAGATCAGTTCGCCAGAGAACACAGCTGGTTTGGGAAGTTGGACTCTATGGCATTATGCCCCCAAACCCCGCCCTCCTTAGTCTCCACCCCCAAATCTCCAGGTATCCCTCAACCTGGAGCTGGCAACCGTGGCTATTTAAGTGATAAGTTACTCCATGAATTATTGTCAAATCAAAAAGGATGTGGACAGAATGGAGCGGGGGCAGAGGAGAGCGATGAGGATGACCGGGGGCCTGAAGACCAAAAAGCCCTGTGAGGAAAGGCTGAGGGACTTCTTGGGAAGGTTCAGTCTGGAGAAGAGAAGGTCGAGGGGGGACGTGATGGCTCTCTTGAAGGATTTGAAGAAGGGCTGTCACTTCGAAGAGGGCAGGGAGCTGTTCCTGTGGGCAGCAGAGGAGAGGACTCGCAACAATGGGTTTCTGTCAGAGCCAGTTTGGTGTAGTGATTAAATGTGCAGACTCTAATCTGGGAGAACCGGGTTGGATTCCTCATGCCTCCACTTGCACCTGCTGGATGACCTTGGGCAAGCCATAGTTCTGTCAGAGCTGTTCTCTCACAAGCAGTCCTCAAAAGAGCTCTCTCAGCCCCCACCTGCCTCACAGGGGTGTCTGTTGTGGGGAGGGGAAGGGAAAGGAGTTTGTCAGCCGCTCTGAGACTCCTTCGGGTAGTGAATTCAGTCCCTCCTCCTCTCCCCTTCTGAGCCTGGAGATCTCCTGCAATTATAACTGCTCTCCAGATAACAAGAGATCTATTCCCCTGGAGAATTAATAATAATAATTATTGTGTGGCATTGTGTGTGGTATAGCCAGGAGATCCAAAGATCGTCTGGCAGCTTTAAGTTCTAACTCTTTGAGCGTTGGTGAACTAGACTTATGGGGGGGCTGAGAGAATTCTGAGAGGTGTGACTGACCCAGTGTCACCAGCCGGCTTCATGTGGAGGAGTGCGGAATTGAACCCGGTTCGCCACTCTTAACCATGGCGTCCCACTGTTCCCCTGGGGAAAGTGGCTGCTTTGGAGGGAGGACTCCATCCCTCCCTGCCCCAAATTCCACCCTCCCCAAGTTCCATCCCCGCCCAAATTTCCAGGAGTTTCCCAACCTAGAGTTGACACGACAATCCTACCTTTCCTGCTCTCTCCCCACCAAGCTCAGGACAGACGCATTGTCTTAACAGTCCCTTTGAATCAGGGGTGTCAAACACGCTGCCCGGGGGCTGGATTAGGCCCCCCAGAGGGCTTCTCTCAGGCCCGCAATGGAACTTGGCTGTCTTCTGCTGCTTCTTCCGGTTCTGCTGCTGCTGCTGCGTCATCGTAGGTTTGCAGCTGACAGAGACACACCTGAACAGCAGACTCAAGAGGGAAATTCACATTACCGAGATTCTGCCGGATTGAAGCTGTTTCTGATTCGTCTTGAAGTAAACCGGTACAGGGCTGCCATTTCACACATGGCTTTCCCTGACCGGAAAAGAGCCGAATCAGAAGCGGTTTGGCAATTCAGACTGCACCGCTTTGTTTTCCCGCCGTTTCCTGACGCGCCTTTTTTTAAAAAATGTTTGCTTTAGAGCGCTATAGCACTATAGTGCTATAAAACAACTCTGCAGGCATTCCAATGGGGTTGCTATGTTGCTATTGCGCTATACCGCAATATAACGTTAAAAAAAAAAAGCCGGAGATCGCCCGCGCAGGCGAAAAAAGGTGGGGAAAAAGCATATCGGATCCGGGAGAAGAAACTGACGACTACTTGGAAGCGGTTGACAGGTAAAACACTTCAGCCCCGTTTCCTGAACGGGACAGAAGAGATACTGGGTGCGTTCAGACGCGCCGTTTGAGCCGTTTTCAGCACGGCTCAGAAACGGCTTTTCCCTGCGCGTTCACACGCCCAACATCTGCCCACCGTCCCCAGCCGTCGCTTTCTGGAGCAAACCCCCTTTGAAATGGAGTATTTTGGCACCACTTACCCAAGCGGTGTTTTCCATGATTCTCCGTTTCAAGCCGCACTTTTCCCTGTCTGATCGCTCCATCCAGCCACTTCCGGGTGCTTCAACCCCCTCCCCTCTGGGAAGCTGCCTCCAGCTTCCGGTTTTAGTCCTCCATTTTTTTCCCCCTTACCGGTGTGCGCTTGAGCGGAGCTCCGCACTTAGGTTAAAAAAAGAAAAGGTTCACTGGTGCCTAGTTTAGGCATTTAGAGGAGTCCGGGATCTCGGGGAGGCCATTTTTAAAAGGACTCTTCCTTTAAACTTTAAAGGGACCTGTTGAGCTCGCTCTTCTTCGCACCGGCCAAACTTCCTGTTCGGGAGAGGGCTGCCTGTGCGCATGCTCAAAGGAGAGGGGGAAACCCCTCCCACCTGCAGGAGGACGGCGGGGCGCTCGGAAGGAGGAGGTGAGTCTGAGCGCGATTCTCCAGTTTAAAAAAAAAGCGCATCGTGCCGGAGCAGTTTAAACCGCTCCAGCACGCTGTCTAAACGCACCCTATGTGTGAAATCACAAATATATTCCGGTAGGGAACCGGTTCTAAAACGGTTCTGTCTGAAATGCCAGACCAGAAACCGTTTGGGAACCGTTCCTCTTCCGGATTATATCATCTGTCTGAAATTCCTCAAGATTACAACAGCACAGCACAGATATTTTGAGGCAATCCTTCAGAGCAAGAGGTGTCCGCTATCAGACACTATTAAATGAACAAAGTATTGCAAGAGTGCTGATGTTTGAAGCATGTATTTTTATTTTAAGCTAAAAAAAACCCCTTTGTGATTGTGTCCTTTGTAAAGTTTATATCTCTGCTACCTGGCTGTTGTGTACTGGGTTCAATGCATAGCGAAGACAGACACTCAGCGATTATCAGCTCATCGTTTACTTGCACGCACACGACAACAACAACCCGCAACCGGCCGAACTGGCCAGCTATATACAGTCCCAGGGTGACACCCACAGGGTTTAAACTTCCGCCACAGTTCCTATAGGTGCTAATTTGGAGTCTCGGGATCCTAGTCCCTATTGTTCTTTGGAGCCAAGCTCCGGTTGCACACCGCTGACGCCTAGTGGCGGTCAGCGGACATAACACTGGCATTACATTTTATGACACACATGTGGCCCGGCCCAATAAGGTCTAGTTTATGTCAGATCCGACCCTCATAATAAATGAGTTCGACACCCCTGGTATAAATTTTACCCTGGTTCTTGCTGGTATCGTTTCGAGGAAAGTGGTGAATAAGTAGCTTACGGTTGAGCCCCAAAGCGTCTGTTTTGCTGTCCGTGCGCACCATAACTGCGCTGTTTCTGCACTTACGTAGAATTACAGGAGGTGGTGGCAGCTACAAGCATGGACAGTTTCAAGAGGGAATTAGATAAACATACGGAGCAGAAGTCCATCAGTGGCTCTTAGCCACAGGGTATGGATGGGAACTCTCAGTCTGGGGCAGGTGATGCACTCTATTCTTGGTGCTGGAGGGGGCAGCAGTGGGAGGGCTTCTGGTGTCCTGGCCCCACTGCTGGACCTCCTGAGGGCACCTGGTATATTTTGGCCGCTGTGTGACAGAGTGTTGGACTGGATGGGCCATTGGCCTGATTCAACATTGGCTTCTCTTATGTTCTTATGTTCTTATGTTCTTATGTACAGCCGTCCCTACAGGCCTACGAATAGGTTCCCGGGGCTGATTGTTTCCGCTAATTGCACGGTTATTCAATGTTGAGGGCTACCCGTTGCCCCACAAACTGGCCCAGGATTGATGGGAGGGAAGACGGTTCCTCCATGCCTCACCCAGCACATCCCCACAGCTCCCAAACCATAATGCCACGAACTCGGAAACAGCCCCTGCGGGCCGGAAGATACACGGCTCAGTCTTAAAGCCGTAAATGTTTTATTAAAATGCGGCCCGCAGGTGTTCATGTAGCTCGTTTCCATGTCAAGGGGGGGAAGATGCAGGAACAGAAATCGAACCCGATGCAAATCCCCGGAGGAATTTGTTTCATCCCAGCAACCAGATATCAGCGGTGTGTGCCTAAGAAAGTCTTTAATAGTTTTTCTACCTGTCACAGGATTCCCCCCCCCCAAAAAAAAGCTGTTTTCCTTCGCCTCTGGTTGAATTTTTCACTGCCTGATAAAACACTGAACACGGAGCAAAACATGCACACCTCCAAAAAGGAGAATGTAATCGAGGCTCTAATGACTGTTGCCAGCTCTGGGTGTGGAAAGGCCTGGAGATTTGGGAGGCGGAGCCTGAGGAGGGCGGGGTTTGGGGAGGGGCGGGGCCCCAGCAGCGTACAGTCCCATAAAGTCCACCCTCCAAAGCAGCCATCTTCTCCAGGGGCACTGATCTCTATTGCTTGGAGATCAATTGCAATAGCGGGAGAACTCCAGGTGCCACCTGGAGGCTGGTAACCATTCGGCCACAAATAAGCGGAAGTCAGGCAGGCCAGACAAGTTGGGGGGTGGGGGTGGGTCAGCTAGTGTGGCACACATGTCCTTCTTCCGCCAGTTTGGTGTAGTGCTTAAGAGCGCAGTCTCTAATCTGGGAGAACTGGGTTTGATTCCCCACTCCTCCACATGCAGCTGCTGGTGTGACCTTGGGTCAGTCACAAGCAATGCTCCCTCTAAGCTGTGGAGTCTTGTGAGCAGAAATTCTGCCTTGTGAGCTACTGGCATTAAAGCTGTGAGCGAGCAGTTTGGCCGCTGCATAAATTAGTTTGCTCTGGAGTCATCCTTCCTGGGCGAAGACAAAAATGTGTGAGCCGGAGGCTAAGAAACTGTGAGCTAGCTCACACTAACTCAGCTTAGAGGGAAAACTGGTCACAAGTTCTCTCAGAGCTGTTCTCTCAAGGGCAGTTCTCGAAAGAGCTCTCTCAGCCCCACTTACTTCGCAGGGTGTCTGTTGTGGGGAGGGGAAGGGAAAGGAGATTGTAAGTCGCTCTGAGACTTTGAGTAAAGGACAGGGAATAAATCCAATCTTTTCTTCTCCTTCTTCTTCTTCTTCTTCTTCTTCTTCTTCTTCTTCTTCTTCTTCTTCTTCTTCTTCTTCTTCTTCTTCTTCTTCTTCTTCTTCTTATCTGAAGGTGCAACAGAGACTTTTTATGAACTAAGACATGACAAAGTTTGAGCCCGGGGCGCCTTTAAGACCAACGAAGTTTAATTCGGGGTATAAGCGTCTGTATGTACGTGTCCCTGCAGAAATGCGAATCTGAAGAACTGCGTACCTGAAGCGGTGTGCATGCACACTTAAGCAAGAAGTGTGGATCTGAAGAAGATGTGTACCTGAAGCCGTGTGCGTGGACACGAAAGTTTGTACCCACTGTTATGTATTCATCCAAGACCAAACACGCGGTTGGGCTCGCATGTGGTCAAGGGAACGCACGGAGCTTCGACCCGGAGGAACGATAGACCCTAGGGTCCTGAAACGGACCAATAAGAGCGCCCGGACCCGAGACGGGCGCTATGGGAGATGGTACACCGTAAACAGCTAATCACAGGGGTGTGGTTGTTTTGGGGCCATTTAAGCAGGGCTTCGGTCCCGCTACTCGGTCTTTAGTCTTCACTAATTTCCTAATAAACTATGAGCCGATTCACTCAACACATCTACGAACCCAGTACTTTACACCCAGAATTAAACCTTGTTGGCCTTAAAGGTGCCCCTGGGACTCAAACTTCATTCTGCTGTTTCGGACCAATGCGGCGACCCAACCTGGACCTAAGCCAGGAAATGACAATGGGAGCAGAGTCCAGCAGCACCTCAGAGAACTCCAGTTTTGAGCCTTGAAACTCCCTTTTCTTCCGGTCTGAGGCCAAGGCCGCGTTCCAAGACGTTCCTGTCTTCTCAGAAGCTCCTCAAGGTCAGCCATGCATTGCAGCAAGAGCGTGTACTTAACCCAGATTCGGCAGAGGCGGGTCGGAGGAGAACTGGGTCAGGAAGCAGCAGGAGTACTGCGTAATTACCCGCGAGCTGCTTTCTTTTATCGGCGCTCTTGTGATGTGCTTGGCTTCCCTTTCAAGCCGGGCTTTTTCTGAAAGGGAGGCAGGGAGGCCTGGTCAGAAGCAAATGCTTCTAAGATGCCCCTCCCTGGTTAAACCCTGGCGCTGCTTAGCCTTGCCAGCCTCCAGGTGGGGTCTGGAGATCTCCCAGCCAGATATTACACAGGCAAAACATTGTTGGGGGGAATGGAGTGTTGGGGGAATGCCTCCACTCCTTAACATTTGTGGGAATTAGTGGAACAATGGTTTCTGGTGTTAGAATACTTGACGGGCAACGGCACGTTAAAAGAAGGGGTGCGGTCAAAGCAATATTAGAGTGCTTTCGCACATTCTTGAACTGACAGTATTATCAGGTTAATTATTTCTGCAGTGCTATTCTTTCCTTTGTTTAGTTCTTGGTAATTGTAATTGAAGAACATGAGAACATAAGAGAAGCCAATGTTGGATCAGGCCAGTGGCCCATCCAGTCCAACACTCTGTGTCACACAGTGGCCAGAAATACCAGGTGCCATCAGGAGGTCCAGCAGTGGGGCCAGGACACCAGAAGCCCTCCCAAAGTTACCCCCCCCAGGCACCAGAGAATACTTGCCCCAGACTGAGAGTTCCCATCTATACCTTGTGGTTAATAGCCACTGATGGACTTCTGCTCCATATGTTTATCTAATTCCCTCTTATAAGAACATAAGAGAAGCCAATGTTGGATCAGGCCAATGGCCCATCCAGTCCAACACTCTGTGTCACACAGTGGCCAAAAATACCAGGTGCCATCAGGAGGTCCAGCAGTGGGGCCAGGACACTAGAAGCCCTCCCACTCTTGCCCCCCCCGAGCACCAAGAAGACAGAGCATCACTTGCCCCAGACTGAGAGTTCCTGTCTATACTTCGTGGCTAATAGCCACTGAGGGACCTCTGCTCCATATGTTTATCTAATTCCCTCTTGAAGCCATCCATGCTTGTAGCCGCCGCCTCCTCCTGTGGCAGTGAATTCCACATGTGAATCACTCTTTGGGTGAAGAAGTCCTTCCTTTTATCCGTTCTAATCCGACCACTCAGCAATTTCACTGAGGGCCCACGAGTTCTTGTCTTGTGAGAAAGGGAGAAAAGTACCTCTTTCTCAGCCTGCTCTGTCCCATGCATAATCTTGTAAACCTTGATTTACCTATAAAACGTATAATACATGTTTGTAATCTGCTTGCTAAGGTAAAATTAAAAAGAATGTTTTAAAAAAGGACCTTTTGAGAGTTTGACTTTAAAGGCACAGGGAGGTCACCCAGGGAAAAATGAAATCCCGTCTTGGTTATAATAGTTAGACCCCATTTTTTTCCCTTTTGCACCTTGCCACACGTGGCATTACAAGAGAAGAAGAAGAAGAAGAAGAAGAAGAGGAGGAGATTGGATTTATACCCCGCCCTTCACTACCCAAAGATGTCTCAGAGCAGCTTACAAACTCCCTTCCCTTCCCCTCCCCACAACAGACACCCTGTGAGGTAGGCGGGGCTGAGAGAGCTCTGACAGAAACTGCTCTTTTTCAAGAACAGCTCTCATCAGAACTATGGCTTGCTCAAGGTCATCCAGCAGCAGGTGCAAGTGGAGGAGTATTATGAACTAATAATTCAGCAAAAAAGCATTCTTAGAAATGCACCACAAAACACGGGCAGCTCGAATCCTGTGAAACACCTTTGAACGTAAAATGGGCCAACGGCTTGTAAAAAAACTTCCAAGGACAGCCCCCTCACTGCCTTAGGGAGCTCACTAGGGTTTCCAACTCCAGACAGGCCCTGGAGAGCTCCCGGAATTACAACTGATCCCCGGACTACAGAAATCAGTTCCCCTGGAGAAAATGGCTGCTTTGTAGCGTTGACTCCAGGGCATTCTACCCCACTGAAGCCCCTCCCCTCCCCAAACCCCACCCTCCCCAGGCTCCACCCCCAAATACCCAGGAATTCCCCGACCCTATTGGTAACTGCGGGAATTCAAGGACTGCCGTCTCCCAAGTAGATCTACCTGGGCATTGATCGTCCTCAGACTTCCCTTTCCACGTGCCTCCTCCGTCTGAAATTGGAGGCCCTCTCGCTAGCAGCGCCAACGTTTACAAGAATGATCTCCCAGCACTGACCCGGATAGCCCAGGCAAGCCCAGTCTTGTTGGATCTCAGAAACTAAGCAGGGTCGACCGTGGTACTTGGATGGGAGACCTCCAAGGAATACCAGGACTGGGATGCGGAGGCAGGCAAGAGCAAGCCGCCTCTCTGAGACGTCCAAGTCCCACTAGGGGTCTCCGGAAGTAAACATGGCTTTCAAGGCATACACACACTGATAAGTATGACGCTTAGGCAGTTCTCAACAAAAGCGATCCGGCTTTTAATAAGTGGTCCAGCAGCTCAGAACAGATCGGAACAGACAACCAACATAGAGTAAAAAGGCTCTTATTTAAACAGTGCGGGCTAGCATTGCCACGCCCATATTCAGGTTAACAACCAATAGCATTTCAGAGATAACATCTAATCAATTTGCTTGTTTGGCGTCGTGGTTAAGTGCGCGGACACTAATCTGGGAGAACTGGGTTTGATTCCCCACTCCTCCACTTGCACCTGGCTGGATGACCTTGGGCAAGCCATAGTTCTGGCACAGCTGTTCTCGAAAAAGAGCCGTTTCTGTCAGAGCTCTCTCAGCCCCACCGACTTCACAGGGTGTCTGTTGTGGGGAGGGGAAGGGAAAGGAGTTTGTAAGCCGCCCTGAGACACCTTTGGGTAGTGAAGGGCGGGGTATAAATCCGATCTCTTCTCTTCTTCTTCTTCCCTCCAGCACAATCCTTGTCCCTCGATTGGCTTGCTACACAGAGTAGCCAATCAGGCATTGCCATTCAGGATACCAGCATGTCAATGGGATGAAATCCAAGCTCAGGACATAACACACACATACAAATATTCACTTTTTTTTTTTTTAAAAAAAGAATGTTCTCTCAAGGGTATCTGCCTGGTGTTACCCTCATTGCATCCCAATGTTTCCTAAAGATTATTCTTTTCGGGTCTGGATCTGTCCCGGGTGTCGGTTAAACTGTTTTCATGGGCTCTTTAACTGCTATGATGCTGATTATAATGTGCTTTTTTAATTATGTGGTAACTGTTCTTTATTATGATTGGGAATTTGTGGATGCCATTAGCTGGGGTTCATTTTCTGTAATGGCCGTGCTTTTATGTTGTACCTTGTCTTTTTTTAATTATAACTTGCCCCAGAGATCCATTTTCAGGTGGAAGGGTGGGATGTAAGTGTTCTTCATACGAATGATGTGCGGGCATTTATACTTTACAATACTTTGGAGTAGAACCTGGAATTCACTTGGGCTGCCTCTGCTTGTAAGTATTTTACAGGTTTGGAGGAACAGACAAGTCCCCATTTCCCTTGCGTCCTGGTATTGGGATATTCAGTTAATATAGCAGAGGTTGCCCCGTCACAGAAGTGTGGTATTGAGTGCAGCAAATAAATCTCCCAAGAGGCAACCCTAGTTTATCACAGGTACCTAGGGGTGCCATCCTCCAGGTGGGAACAGGGGAAAAAGGAGGGGAACCAGCGTACAAGAAATGGTACAAAACACAAGAGACCGCCGGCTGAAATCACTTAAAGTGAACAAAAATATACATATAAAAATATTTAATGCCGAGGTCACTAACAGTATAACTAGATGAAGCCTAGGTATAGACAAAAGACATAGACATAGACAAAAGAACCTCCTCAGGAAAGCTCCTCTATTAGCATGTTCATAGCCTGGGGAACTCCTACAGGATAATGACTCAGCCCTACCCCACCTTCCTGAGTAGATGTAAATTATCTGCCTACCATTTTTCTTCTCTCTCTCTCTCTTTTTTTTAAACAGATTTTATTAGGATATACAATACTTCACGGCTTGGTCCAAATAATATACACCATATCCTTTTGCAGAACTCCTCTTTCCCCCCTGTTGGCTCCCAGCATTGTTTCCACCATTTAAACAAAACCAAATACATGTTAATTTCTTGTTATCATGCAAATTCTACAGGTAAACCAATTTACTTATTTATAACTACTGTAAACACTGGTTAACTGTATACAATTGTTACATCTTTAGTAGTTTCCCAAACTAAAAATACTATCCTTCATTTCCCAGTACTTCTGTATATATTCTTTAAAGTCGCTCTAGTCTGCCAAAAAGGTTTCTGCTTCTAGGTTGTTAAGCTTTCTACCATTTTTCTTCTCACCTGGACACAGAGAGTACTCCATCTTTCTGTGTTATACCTCTAAGGATGCCAGTCACAGCTACTGGCGAAAAGTCAGGTCCTACAACGCCAAGACCACGGCCACACAACCCCGGAAAATCCACAGCAGCTAATGAACTCCGGCTGTGAAAGCCTTCGACAACATATTTTAAAAATAATTTTGTCAAAGAGGTTCCGGAACTCTGGTCCGGTGCGTTCCCCCAGGAAAAAAAAGAAAAGAAAAAGCCCTGCCAGGAATAAAACCTTGTTGGCCTTAAAAAGTCCACCTGGACACCAACTTTGTTCTACCCGACAGGGTTGTTGTGAGGCTAAAACGGAAGGAGAGGAGCAGCGTTCCCCCCAAGCTGAGTTAGGGTGAGCTAGCTCACAGTTCTTCAACCCCCAGCTCACACATTTTTGTCTTGGCTCAGGAAGGAGGGCTCCAGAGCAAACGAATTTATGCAGCAGCCAAATTGCTGGCTCACAACTTTAATGCCGGTAGCTCACAAAGTAGAATTTTTGCTCTCCAGACTCTGTAGCTTAGAGGGAGCATTGGAGGGGAGAACGACGACAGCTGCTCTGGGTCCCCCTTGGGGTAGAGACTCAGGGCAAAAATTAATGCATTAAATAAATAAATGGCCAAACTCCTCCCCCCCGTCTCCCGGGCAGTTGGCAACGCAGCATCTCGCCACACCCTGCAGCCTCCAACCCATTGCACAGGGGGGAAAAAAACCATCTCAAGGGGAGGCTTGATAACCCAAGGCAGGAAGCAGGGGCTGGGGGGAGATGCTCGGGGGACCCCCCCCAACTGGGCGCAAGCGGTGCTTGGGAGGGGAGGGGGCTCCCTCCAGCGCCTCCCCACTCTGCAGGCCAGGGGCGGTTGCTAGGGAAGGCCGGGCAGCTCCGCGTCCGCCGGGGCCGTCGCCTAGTCACGGTTGCTAGGGGGCGTTCCCTGGAGCCCTCCCTCCCTCCGCCCTCAGAGAACAGCTGGGCCTGCCGGGCTGTACCATTGTGACAGACCATAAAGGGGGAGAGAGGAGGAGAAAAAGCCCAGGAAAGGCGCCCGTTGGGTGGCAGGATACCAAATCCGGTGCAGGGAGAAACCAAAAATAAAGATGTGTAAAGAGAACGGGGAGAGGGAGGGATCAGGCCGGCCCTTGCACGCGGCAGCTTTGCCCGGCGTGTCCCCCCCTCCAGCTGTCGGGCGGTTGGTTCGGCCCGCTCCCTCCCGGCCTGCCCCGCTGCGCCCCTCCCTCCCCCGTCGGCCGGCCAGTCGCGCCGGGAAGGGGCCGAGGCGAGGCCAGGCGGACGGAGCGGCTCCCCGGCCGGGCGGCGGGACTGGAGGGAGGGACGATGGCGCTGCTCCCCCCAACGCGGAACCCCCTGCCGCCCACCCCGGCCCGGAGGGGCCGCGCCAAGGCCAGGCCCGGCGCCAGGTGAGGGAGGGAGGGGCAGGAGGGAGGGGGCATGCGCACTGCGCGGGGGGTTGGATCCTTCCGGGGGGGTTGGATCCGGCCTGGGGGTCTGGGAGGAGCAGGGGGGCTGTATGAGAGGGGTGAAAGCCGAGATGGGGGATGGCTTCGGTTTCTGCAGGGGCCATAGTCATTGCTGCCAATCTCCCGGTGGGGCCTGGAGGTCTCCCGGTGGGACCAGGAGGTCTCCCGGTGGGACCAGGAGGTCTCCCTGGAATCCCCACTGATCTGCAGGGATCAGGACCCCTGGAGAGAAAAGAAATGGCTGCCCTGGAGGGAGGGCTGGATATCATTGTCAGTGTTCCCTCTAAGCTGTGGAGTCCTGTGAGCAAAAATTCTACTTTGTGAGCTCATGGCGTTCCAGGTTGTGAGCGAGCAATGTGAGTCCTGCATAAGTTTGCTCTGGAGCCATTCTTCCTGAGCCAAGACAAAAATGTGTAAGCTGGGGGTTAAAGAACTGTGAGCCAGCTCACACTCACTCAGCTTGGAGGGAGGGCTGCTTTCTCTCCTCCGTTTTAGCCTCACTCCGTTTTAGCCTCACAACAACCCCGTCGGGTGGTGAGCCAGAGATTTGGCTGCTGCCTAAATTAGTTTGCTCTGGAGCCTTCCTTCCTGAGCTCAGACAAAAATGTGTGAGCCGGAGGCTAAAAAACTGTGATCTAGCTCACACTCACTCAGCTTAGAGGGAACACTGGTCATTGTGCCCCGCTGAGGTTCCTCCTGTCTCCAGAGCCTGCCCTCCTCCCAGGCTCCACTCTACCCCCAGAACCTCCAGGAATTTGGGAACCCGGAGTGGGCACCCCTTCCCCTGAGGCTGTGCCCCAGTAAATCTCCCGGGATTTCCCAAATCCAGGGTTAGAAATCATAGAGCTGGAAGGAACCTCCGGGGTCATCTAGTCCACCCCCTTTGCACAATGCAGGAAATTCCACAAATATCTCCCTCCCCCACACCTTCCTCCTCAATGACTCCTTGTTCCATGCCCAGAAGAGGACAAAGAAACCTCCAGGCAACTGCAGTTGGCAACTGGAGTGGCAGGCGAAGGGGAAGAGTGGGTTATCTCCAGGACAAATAGGGGGGGGGTTAATAGAGATGGGGAGGGTGCAGGTATAATCCCATGCAAAATTGTGGAGGGGGCGTTATCTCCAATGGTACCTCGAAGCTGTGGAGTCCTGGAGCAAAAAAATTCTGCTTTGTGAGTAACTGGCATTCAAGTTGTGAGCGAGGGATTTGGCCTACTGCGTAGCTTTGTCTGCTCTGGAGCCATCTCTTCCTGAGCGAAGACAGAAGTGTGTGAGCTGGAGGCTAAAAACCTGTCACCTAGCTCACACTAACTCAGCTTAGAGGGAGCACGGGTTCTCTCCTGTCATAGAACCCAGAAATTACTGATAAGGGGTGTTTTCGCCTGGCTGTTCTAATAGTTTGGATGTCTTGAACTCTCCCTCCCTTTGGTATTTTTTCAAATATGTTTTTTTTAAAAAATATATATATATATTTTTAAATGGGGGGGTCTTAGTTCTAGGCCCCCGGTGTCTGGTGACCAGCCGGCCTTGCAATACTTTGGACACCATAAAAGGGAGTTTCCAGTGTAAAGGCCCTTAAAACTGAGACGTGTTGAGAGACTTCCTTCTTTTCTTCTCTATCGCCTTATGGTAATTTCTTGGTAACATTCCTCCGTGCAGGTGGACAAAAGGTAACTGCACCCCTCAGGCGCAATTCCCGTTGTCATGAAAGAGCAGGAGTTTAAGAATGTCAGCAGGTTACGCAGAATGAAGCAAGCAGAATGAAGCAAGAGGCCGGCTGTTTCACCTTGCCTGATTTCTGTCATATGGGTTTGACTCCCCTTTGGATACCAGCTTGGGCTTTGCGGCTCTGTACAGGTGTTCACTGTCTTAACAAAAACTCGGGCCCTCCCCGCCCATTGTAGGTGTTCAGGCTACCGAAGCGAGTGCGTGGTCCGTGTACTTTCCTTGATTAGATATGAATTTTGCACAGTTCTTTCCCTCCCTGTATTACTTGCATTTCGCTTCCTGCTTGCTGTTTCTCCGGTGCCCTCCTACATAAAACATCTGCGTGGTGAGGATCCGCTCACGGGTGTCGTTAAGAGCCGGGGATTCTGATCTGGAGAGCCCGGTTTGATTCCCCACCCCTCTGCGTGCAACCAGCTGGGTGACCTTGGGCCAGTCACAAGTTCTCTCGGAGCTCTCTCAGCCCCACCTCCCTCGCAGGGTGTCTGTTGCGGGGAGAGGAGGGGAAAGGAGATTGTAAGTAGCTCTTGAGACTCCCCAAGTGAAGGGTGGGGTGTAAATCCTGTTCCTCCTCCTCCTCTGTGGATCAGAACTTGGTTCTGATCCACAGAAGCTTCTGCTGGGATAAAATGTTGGCCTTGAAGGTGCCACAAGGTTCCTGTTTATATTTAGGGGGCTTGGGGGGCGCGTGGTGGAGGGATACCAGCATTTGAGTCAGAGGAAGAGGCAGAGGGTGGGATGTCTGACATATGGGAGGGGAGGCCCTTTCTGTGGGTCTCGTCCGTCCCGTTTTGGGGAGCTTGATGCATTCAGCAGTTACAGGAACGCGGGAAGCTTCCTTATTCTGAGTCAGACTTTGGCCTGTCTAGTTCAATACCTTCTACTCAGACGGTATCACCCAGTCCTTTTAAATGGAGATGCCGGGGATGGAATGTAGGACCTTCTGTGTGCCAAGCAGAATTAAACTTTAGTTGCTGTAGATTTTCCGGGTCGTGTGGCCGTGGTCTTGGCATCGTAGGACCTGACGTTTCGCCAGCAGCTGTGACTGGCATCCTCAGAGGTATCACACAGAAAGATGGAGTACTCTCTGTGTCAAGGTGAGCGGAAAAATGGTAGGCAGGTAATTTGTATCTACCGTGGAAGGTGGGGTAGGGCTGAGTCATTATCTTGAAGTGATTCTCCAGGCTATGAACCTGCTAATGGAGGAGCTTTCCTGAGGAGGTTCTTTTGTCTAGGGATAGTTTCCTGAGGAGGTTTCCTGGTTCCTGAGGAGGTTCTTTTGTGTGTGGAATGGAATTAAACTTTGTTGATCTTAAAAGGTGCCACTGGACTCAAACGTTGTTCCCCCCTCCAACAGTTCGGTTGGGTGAAGGCCACCAAACCTGGGCTTGCATATTAACTACCCCCCCCCATTTCCGGCCAAAGACAGCTCAAGCATGTGAACAAGGTGGCTGGTTAACATAAGAACATCAGAGAAGCCACTGTTGGATCAGGCCAGTGGCCCATCCAGTCTAACACTCTGTGTCACGCAGTGGCCAAAATATCGGGCCATCAGGAGGTCCCTCAGTGGGGCCAGGACACCAGAAGCCCTCCCACTGTTGCCCCCCTGCCAAGCACCGAGAATACAGAGCATCCCTTGCCCCAGACATAAGAACATCAGAGAAGCCGATGTTGGATCAGACCAACGGCCCATCCAGTCCAACACTCTGTCACACAATGGCCAAAAACACCAGGTGCCATCAGCAGTGGGGCCAGCACACTAGAAGCCTTCCCACTGTTGACCCCCCCCAAGCACCAAGAATACAGAGCATCACTTGCCCTAGACTGAGAATCTCTATCTATACCTTGTGGCTAATAGCCACTGATGGACCTCTGCTCCATATCTTTATGAAGCCATCCATGCTTGTAGCCACCACCACATCCTGTGGCGGTTGCGGTCTGCTCCAAACCTTGTTCCGATGGCCCTGCATCTTCCCGAGGCCCCGCCCTTCCATCACAGGAACACCTGGGCTTGGAGACACTGCCGGAGATAAGAGTGAGGTGTGACGGGAGGGATAGATCTGGGATGAGTGATTTATCAGGGCACGGGAGAAAGAGTGGGCGGGCACTAAGGCATCTGTGTCGGGTAGGAGAAATGCATCCTCGCAGCTCCAGTTCCGCCTTCCGAACTGGCGGGTTTGCAGTTTACAAGGAGGGGCAGTCACTAACCGAGGGGTGCTGAGCTTAAGTTACGGTGGGGAAAATTGGGGGGGAGGCTTTGGAGGTGGGAACGCCCTAGTAGTCTCTAGGGATGTTTTGAACGGGAAAGATGCCAAGGGCCAGAAAGAAAAGAAAACCGGCCTGCCTCTCTAGGAATTTACTGCCAGCCCGTAGGCGCCGAAATTGTTTTTCCACCAAACCATATTAGGAGATCTGCAGAAGATACGACTTGAGGGGGTGGTAGAAAAACCTGCTTTTTTATATAAGGTGGCCGGGGAGGGGGGGGGACCCACCGAAAGGTAGCGTAAAGCATGCTGGAGACGTTTACTTTGGAGGAGGAATTGCTTGCTTGCATCCCTGCCGGTCTCCGTTGGCGCATTCTCTGCCATGGTCTAGAGCAGCCGATTTCAGAGACGGGACTGGGGACGGGAATATTGGACGAGGGGGGCTTTGACTCTCGAAATCTAATGCCCTAGAATCTTGTCGGCTTTCGGGGTGCCGCTGGGCTTGAATCCGGCCACGTTTGAAACGCTAAAGCCCTGCATCTGCTGGCGAGAGAGACAGCCCGGGGCCTTGCGCAGCAAAGACAATGCGACCGAACCATTTATAGAGCACAGACGAGAAATCGGTCCCACCTCCGCGCTAGAAGACACTGTTGTGGCCATTGTCACTCTTTTGTCCCTATTGCTTTGGGGTCCGTCCCCGTCCCCCCCACTTCTCCACATGCATTTTGCTCCCTCTGGGACTACTAGAGAGAGCAAAACACATTTTTTTTTAGGGGGGGAGGCGGAAAACCCTGAAGCAATTAGGACAAAAGAGGGACAGAAATGGCAGTGCGGAAACCGTGACTTGAGGTCCTGGGAGATAGGCGAAAATAGGTTCTGGCGGTGCTGCGTCAAGCCCTTTTCCTTTTTTTCTTTTTCTTTGAAGGAACGCACGGCAGGCACAAGATGCTAATTCCTCCAGGGTGTGTGTGTGTGTGTGTGGCACAGTGTTGCACGCGGTCTGCGCATGCCTCGGGAGCACACAAAGAACAGGGGCCTTTCTGTTTGCGGTGTCGTTACATGGCCGCCCGCGTGAAGGTTAAATTCCTTTTTTTCCATGCACAGCGGCAAATTAAATTAGTCACGAGCGTATTGGCGGGGGGACGGGGGGACGACAGGATGGCAAGGAAGGAAAATAATCCAGGAGGAGGAATTTGTTGTAGAGCTTTACGGCCCCAGGGGGAAACACCCTTTGCAAATATCCCAGGTAATTCAGGTCAAATGCAGGCATTTGGTTGTGTGTTCTGGCGTGCTTTTTTTGGTTTTGAAAAGGGAGCCGAGGGAGGGAGTGACCTTGGAACCAGAGGCCCTCGTTTCAGTCGGAGAGCCGTCTTGGGGATTTTGCTCTTTAGAAACATCTGTAAGCTCCGAATTCCGGCCCATGCCTGTACAGTGCTGTTAACACGCCCTCTTCAGATGTCAGCTGCTCGTGTTCCCTTTCCAGCAATCCTTGGCATTCCATTCCTTTTTTCTCACCCTCTAACTTAACGGTCCTGTTTCCATTTGGATAGAGCAGGAAGGGGAGAGGCGGTTGCCTCTTTTGCAGCAAATTGACTTCCCGGATTACTAAATGGACGGGGAGGAGCAGTATCTTCACTCTGCGATAAGGGGAGAGGCTGGGTTGTGAGGGTAAAATGGAGGAGAGGGGATATAAGACATTGGGGACAAAGGTAGGGTATAAATGAATTAAATAAACAAATATCTCTAGATAATTGGGGGGGGGTGTCTGTTCAACTCTTTCGAAGCTCATGAGCCAGTCCAGGGTGCATGGCAAGTCGGTGCCTACTTCCAAAATCCTTAAAATGCCCAGTAGCACCTTTAGGACGATCAAACTTTATTGTAGCGTAAGCTTTTGAGAAACACAGGTCTCTTCGTCAGATGCATCGGACGAAGAGGGCTGTGCTTCTCGAAAGCTTACGCTACAATAAAGTTTGTTAGCCCTAAAAGCGCTCCTGGGCTTTTTACTGTTACATAAGAACGTAAGAGAAGCCGGTGTTGGATCAGGCCAACGGCCCATCCAGGCCAACAGTCTGTCACACAGTGGCCAAAAATACCCGGTGCCCCCAGGAGGTCCAGCAGTGGGGCCAGGACACTAGAAGCCCTCCCACTCTTGCCTCCCCCAGTACCAAGAATACAGAGCATCACTTGCCCCAGACTGAGAGTTCCTAGCTATAAGAACATAAGAGAAGCCAATGTTGGATCAAGCCACTGGCCCATCCAGTCGAACACTCTGTGTCACACAGCGGCCAAAAATACCAGGGGCCATCAGGAGGTCCACCAGTGGGGCCAGGACACTAGAAGCCCTCCCGTTGTTGCCTCCCCCGCAAGCACCAAGAATAGAGTGCATCACTTGCCCCAGACGGATAGTTCCTATCTATACCTTGTGGCTAATAGCCACCGATGGACCTCTGCTCCATATGTTTATCTAATTCCCTCTTGAAGCCGTCCATGCTTGTAGCCGCCACCCCGTCCTGTGGCAGTGAATTCCATATGTTAATCACTCTTTGGGTGAAGGAGGACTTCCTTTTATCTGTTCTAACCCGACTGCTCAGCAATTTCATGGAGTGCCCACGAGTTCTTGTCTTGTGAGAAAAGGAGAAAAGTACCTCTTTCTCTACCTGCTCCATCCCATTCATAATCTTATAAACCTCGATCATGTCACCCCTCAGCCGTTGTTTCTCCAAGCTAAAGAGCCCCAAGCGCTTGAACTTTTCTTCCTAGGGAAAGTGTGCTGACCCTTTTAGCATTCTAGTTGCCCTTTCCTGCGCTTTTTCCAGCAACAGACTTAACGCGGCTAACTCCTCTGGATCTGTGTTCCAAAAACCTTGGCTCCGTGTTGGCGGAAAGAGGAAACAACGTTATGTCAGTGAACTTCAGATAAACCACCATTACCCTACCGAAAGTGCGGCTCCTACCAAGTACACAGTGAACGTTTTTCTTCCTCAAAATGACTAATTGAGCAAGGCACGTAGTCCAAAGACTTCCACCAGAGCAGCTTAGGGTTCCTGGGGTGCCCCTGTTGTCAGTCTCTTCAAGTGTATCCCAGCAACTGTACCTCCATTTCGCTTCTTCCCTCTTAGAGAAGAAGAAGAAGAAGAGATTGGATTTATACCCCACCCTTCACTGCCCAAAGACGTCTCAGAGTGGCTTACAAACTCCCTTCCCTTCCCCTCCCCACAGCAGACACCCTGCAAGGTCGGTGGGGCTGAGAGAGCTCTGACAGAAACTGCACTTTCGCAGGAACAGCTCTGACAGAACGATGGCTTGCCCAAGGTCATCCAGCAGCTGCAAGTGGAGGAGTGGGGAATCAAACCCGGTCCTCCCAGATTAGAGTCCGCACACTTAACCACTACACCAAACTTGGCACTACACCAAACTGGCTTTGGCCTGCACCAGTAAGCTCAGGTTGGAGCATTTGGCCTCGATCAGTCCGCTGTATGTCCCGCTGCCTAGTCTAAAGCTGTGAAACCGCCTTATACTGAATCTGACCCTTGATCCATCAAAGTCCTGTCTACTTATGGAGGATAGATTTACCAGGGGCTTCTGGCCACGGTGACTAAAGGGAACCTCCATGTTCAGAGGCAGTTACCCTTGGAATCTCAGTGCCAGGAGGCAATATCAGGGGAAGGCCTCACTGCCCTGTTGTTGGCCCTCCAGAGGAACTGGTTGGCCAGTGTGTGAGACTGGAGGCTGGGCTAGAGGGACCCTCCCTGGCAGCCCCGTAGCTATGGAATTCTTTGGGAGGGGGCCTCGGTGGGGCCCGCCAGCTAATTAAATGAAACTACAGTGCAGGTGGTAAGTTGGAGCACTTTGGGGGCAGCCCAGGAGGGAGGGGGCCCCCAGAGGAAACACGAGGGGGCCAGGCCCCGTGGGCCCCATGTTAGCTACGGGCCAGCTCCCTGGTCTGATCCAGCAGGGCTCTTCTGAGGTTCTTATCAGGGGAAGGCCTTGGCCTCTCTGCCCTGTTGATGGCCCTGAAGAGGAACTGGTTGGCCACATTGTGAGAAAGGAGGCTGAACTAGATGGACTCGCACTGGTCTGACCCAGCAGGGCTCTTCTGATGTTCTTATCAGGGGAAGGCCTCGGCCTCTCTGCCCTGTTGTTGGCTGGCCAGAAGAACTGGGTGGCCCCTGTGTGAGGCAGGATGCTGGGCTAGATGGACCCTCCCTGCTCTGCTCCAGCAGGGCTCTTCTGATGTCCTTACTCAGATCGGCAGGGGCTCTCTCGAGTCTCAGCTAGAGGGAGGTCACATCACCAACAGCCGGACCGTTTAATTAGAGGTGCCGGGGACTGAACCTGTCACCTTCTCCATGCCAAGCAGTTACTCTACCGCTGAGCCACAGCCCTTCCCCAACACCACTGTATGCCTTGCGGTCTTTCCCGTAGGGACCCTTTGCCCTTGTGGAACAGCTGGTCTGGTGCTGGGGTCTGAGACCCCACTGAATCGTCCCATTCAAAGGCTCTCTTCTCCTCCTTCTCCTCCTCCCCGGCGATTTCACAGCCTCTAAAAGGCTTTTTGTAAATCCGTCGGCGCTCAATAGGACAGAGCAGCTTAACCTCCATCCACTCTGTTTTTATCTCACTTCCCAAAAACCGGCAATATGAGCCAGCACCAAGGATGTCTCCGCTGCCAGCTGTTTCTGCCCGACAGCTATCAGCTCCGCGGGCTGTCTGCCCTTTGCCACACAGGCCTGGCACTCCGTTGTTCTCGGGAGTATCAGGTGATCCTTTCCCCAGGAGGCATGACGACTATAAAACCATCTGCGACTGGGCTTGTCTGGACGGCGGGGGGGGGTAGATCAGGTATTGCCCGCTTCCCACCTTTACCTCTCATGTGAATAGCTCCAAGGTTGTATTGCCAGGGGCTGTCTGGAAGTTTCTGCAACATGGCTGCTGCGGGTGAAACGTTCCAGAAGCAAGTCTGGTGACAGTTCTGGTCACCACACCTCAGAAAGGATATTATAGCATTGGGAAAAGTGCAGAGGAGGGCAGCTAGAATGATAAAAGGGTTGGAACACTTTCCCTGTGACGAAAGATTAAAGCGCTTGGGGCTCTTTAGCCTGGAGGAACGACGGCTGAGGGGTGACATGATCGAGGTTTATAAGATTATGCCTGGGGTAGAGCAGGTCGAGAAAGAGGTACTTTTCTCCCTTTCTCACAAGACTAGAACTTGTGGGCACTCCATGAAATTGCTGAGCGGTCGGGTTGGAAGGGATAAAAGGAAGACCGTCTTCATCCAAAGAGTGATTTGCACATGGAATTCACTGCCCCAGGAGGTGGTGGCAGCTACAAGCATGGACAGCTTCAAGAGGGAATTGGAGAAGCGTATGGAGCAGAGGTCCACCAGTGGCTCTTAGCCACAAGTTATGGGTAGGAACTGTCGTTCTGGGGCTAGTGATGCCCTGTATTCTTGGTGCTTGGGTTGGGGGGCAGCAGTGGGAGGGCTTCTGGTGTCCTGGCGGTGGACCTCCTGCTGGCCCCTGCTATTTTTGGCTACTGTGTGACAGAGTGTTGGACTGGATGGGCCATTGGCCTGATCCAACATTGGCTTCTCTTATGTTCTTATGTGTTTTGTCGTGATTTTGGTGCTGCCTGTGTTTTGGTGCATTACAGCCACATTGCTGCCTCTCTTCCCTTCCCCCAGTTATCCTCACTCTGATTACCCCCACAACGGTATTGAACAACTGTGTGTAAGTGTCTGCTTGGACCCTATGAAGTTCCCTTCCAGCGACTCAGACTCGTGGTCCATCGAAGTCAGTATTGTCTACTCTGGCTGGCAGCAGCTCTCCAAGGACCTGATCATTTTAACTAGTGCCTGATCCTTTTAACTAGAGAAGCCAGGGATTGAACCTGGGACCTTCTGCATGCCAAGCAGATGCTCTACCACTGAGCCACGGCCCCTCTTTACAGCTCTCCAGGGTCTCAGGCAGGGGCCTTTCCCATCACCTATTGCCTTGTCCTTTTAACTGGAGATGCCGGGGATTGAACCTGGGACCTTCTGTGTGCCAAGCAGATGCTCTACCACTGAGGCACAGCCCTTCTTTACAGCTCTCCAGGGTCTCAGGCAGAGGTCTTTCACATCACCTCCTACCCTGGTCCTTTTAACTGGAGATGCCGGGGATTGAACCTGGGACCTCCTGCATGCCAAGCACAGGCTCTACCACTGAGCCACAGCCTCTCTTTACAGCTGACCAGGGTCTCAGGCGGAGGTCTTTCCCATCACCTACTGCCTTGTCCTTTTAACTGGAGGCGCCTGGGATTGAACCTGGGACTTTCTGCATGACAAGCAGATGCTCTACCACTAAGTTACAGCCCCATTTCATGACTCTCCAGGGTCTCAGGCGGAGGTCTTTCCCATCACTTCCTGCCTGGTCCTTTTTAACTGGAGGCGCCTGGGATTGAACCTGGGACTTTCTGCATGACAAGCAGATGCTCTACCACTAAGTTACAGCCCCATTTCATGACTCTCCAGGGTCTCAGGCGGAGGTCTTTCCCATCACTTCCTGCCTGGTCCTTTTTAACTGGAGGTGCCTGGGATTGAACCTGGGACCTTCTGCATGCCAAGCAGATGCTCTGCCACTGAGCCACAGCCCCTCTCCAAAACCTGGCTGAGTGGGCCCGCATTTCTCATCCCCAAAGCATCCGTTTTGCTTTTCCTCCTTGCAGTAAAGTGTTGACAGTAAAACAAGCAACTTATATCTTCCTCCTTCTCCTCCTCAGTAGCAGCCCCTGTTGCTGAGAATATTTTAACCCTTCTTCTTCGGACAAGAGGTCCCCCATGTCCTGAGAGCCAAACGGGTATTCTGGCTCTCCTGGTGGAATGGTGGTAGCTGGAATGATGGGGCCTCTAGCAATGTGCTCTGGAGTCCTTGCTCTGCTTGGCTGGAGGTCCTCACGAGTGAACTCTTCCGGGCTTCCCCCACAGGATGCTGTGCTCTCCATAAACAGGAAAAAGCAGGCCGATGACTCCACCGTCTTTTGTTTGCACAAGAGTATCAGCTTATCTGGCTGGATGACAGAACTTTTCGGTCAGGGAAGACCGAGCGGCCCAGCTGGTGTTTGCTTAAAGCTTCCCCGACTCGGATGAGTAGCGTAGTTTGTCTTAATCGTGATTTGATTAAGTTCGGTGTAGGAGTGCAGACTCTGGTCTGGGAGAACCGGGTTTGATTCCCCCACTCCTCCACATGCAGCGGCTGGTGTGACCTCGGGTCATTCACAAGTTCTCTCAGAGCTGTCCTCTCACGGGCGGTCCTCTCGGAAGAGCTCTCCCAGCCCCACCTACCTCACAGGCAGTGTTCCCTCTAAGCTGTGAAGTCTTGTGAGCAAAAATTCTATTTTGTGAGCTACTGGCCTTAAAGTTGCGAGCGAGCGGTTCGGCTACTGCATCCTTCCTGAGCTAAGACAAAAGTGTGTGAGCTGGAGGCTAAAAAACTGTGAGCTAGCTCACACTCACTCAGCTTAGAGGGAACACTGCTCACAGGGTGCCTGTTGTGAGGAGGGGAAGGTAAAAGGAGATCGTATATCTCTCTGAGACTCCTTCGGGTAGTAAAGGGTAGGGTATAAATCCAATCTCTTCTTCTTCTTGATGCCTTGATCATGGCTAGAGGGGCTGTGACTCAGTGAAAGAGCATGCGTAGAGTCCCAGGTTCAGTCCCCAGCACCTCCAGTTAAAAAGGATCAGGCAGGAGGTGAACCGGGTTTGATTCCCCCACTCCTCCACATGCAGCTGCTGGTGTGACCTTGGGTCAGTCACAAGTTCTCTCAGAGCTGTTCTCTCAAGGGCAATCCTTGAGAGAGTTCTCTCAGCCCCACCTACCTCACAGGGTGTCTGTTGTAGGGAGGGGAAGGGGAAGGAGATTGTAAGCTGCTCTGAGACGCCTTCGGGTAGTGAAGGGTAGAGTATAAATCCAATCTCTTCTTCTTGATGCCTTGATCATGGTTAGAGGGGCTGTGGCTCAGTGGAAGAGCATGTGTAGAGTCCCCGGTTCAGTCCCCAGCACCTCCAGTTAAAAGCAACGGGTGATGTGAAAGACCTCTGCCTGAGACTTTGGAGAGGTTGGACTAGATGGTCTGTACAGCCCCTTCCAGCTCTGTGATTCTATGAGCGCTGCTGCCAGTCTGAGTAGGCAATACCGACCTTGATGGGCTGGAGGTCTTGATTCAATACAAGGCAACTTGACTTCATGAGATTGCCGGTGGAATGAAAGTGAAAGTCTGGGGAGTATCTGAGTTTGATCTTGAGAGGGAGGGCAGGAAGGGTTGCCTCCAGTGCTTAGTTCTCGTGGCCCTTTCTTACCCGCCCAGGGACATGCTGATCACCACTTTGTGGCCAGGAAGCAATTTTTCTCCAGGCCAGTTTGACCGGGGATCCTGGAGGTTATATGCCATCTTCTGGGCATGGAACAGGGGTCACTGGGAGTGTGGTGTGGAGGGGGAGATTCATGAATTTCCTGCACTGTGCGGGGGGTTGGACTAGATGTCCCTGGAGGTCCCTTCCCCGATCTATGATTCTATGATTCTAATGGCTGGAAATCTTTCCCCTCTCCTGGAAGGGTTTTTGTCATCTTCTGGGCATGGAACAGCGGTCACTGGGGGTGTGGGGGGAGGTATTTGTGAATTTCCTGCCTTGTGTTGGGGGGTTGGACTAGATGACCCTGAAGGTCCCTTCCAGCTGTACGATTCTAATGGCTGGAAATCTTTCCCCTATCCTGGAGGGTTTCTTGTGTCATCTTCTGGGCGTGGAACAGCAGTCACTGCGGGTGTGGGGGGAGGTATTTGTGAATTTCCTGCCTGGTGTCGGGGGTTGGACTAGATGACCCTGAAGGTCCCTTCCAGCTGTATGATTCTAATGGCTGGAAATCTTTCCCCTATCCTGGAGGGTTTTTTGTGTCATCTTCTGGGCATGGAACAGTGGTCACTGGGGGTGTGGGGGGAGGTGTTTGTGAATTTCCTGCCTGGTGTCGGGGGTTGGACTAGGTGACCCCGGAGGTCCCTTCCAGCTCTTATGATTCCATGAACTATTGTTCAGGTTGAGGTGGGTATGATGCAAAGCCTACAAGTTGCACACGGTCTCCAAGTGTCTTGCTGGATCTTGGGGAACGTTAGAGATGTCCTTTCTGCTACCCGTGAGAAGGAAGACCGGGATTGTTTGGACGAGTTCCATGCAACGGTAGTTCAAATAGAGCAGGTGTGGATAGAATATTTTCAGCCCGAGGGCCAGATTGGTATCTGCCTGCGTTTGGAGGTTCTGAGTTGGATGGTGGCTCTTCCTGTTTCCGCTGCCAGTAATCTTGAGTTGCTTCTGTTGGTACCTTTGGTTGAGCCGATAGTGCAAAAGAACCACCGAGAGGCCACTGCCTTGTGCAAGTGGGGCTGTGGCTTAGTGGAAGAGCCTCTGCTTGGCATGCGGAAGGTCCCAGGTTCGATTCCCAGCATCTAAGGAAATGTTCGCTTTTGGGGAGTTCTCTTTTCATAGCGTTGGTGTTTCTGCAATACGGAGAAGAAAGGTACTTTGGCTCATCTAGGTATCGCAATTTCAGTGAGGACATAAGAACATAAGAGAAGCCAATGTTGAATCAGGCCAATGGCCCATCTAGTCCAACACTCTGTCACACAGCGGCCAAAATATACCAGGTGCCATCAGGAAGTCCAGCAGTGGGGCCAGGACACTAGAAGCCCTCCCACTGCTGCCCCCTCCAGCACCAAGAATAGAGTGCATCGCCTGCCCCAGACTGAGAGTTCCCATCTATACCCTGTGGCTAATAGCCACTGATGGACCTTTGCTCCATATGTTTATCTAATTCCCTCTTGAAACTGTCCATGCTTGCAGCTGCCACCACCTCCTGTGGCAGTGAATTCCATATGTTAATCACTCTTTGGGTGAAGGAGGATTTCCTTTTATCTGTTCTAACCCAACTGCTCAGCAATTTCATGGAGTGCCCACGAGTTCTTGTCTGGTGAGAAAGGGAGAAAAGTCCTTCTTTCTCAACTTGCTCAATCCCATTCATAATCTTATAAACCTCAATCATGTCACCCCTCAGCCGTCGTTTCTCCAAGCTGAAGAGCCCCAAGCGTTTTAACCTTTCTTCATAGGGAAGGTGTTCCAACCCGTTTATCATTCTAGTTGCCCTTCTCTGCACTTTTTCCAATGCTATAATATCCTTTTTGAGATGTAGTGACCAGAACTGTACACAGTATTCCAAATGAAGTCACACCAATGATTTATACAGGAGAGATAGTGAGGAGAGATAGTGATGGATTACCTCAGTCCTTGAGAAAAAGGAGCTCACAAATAGACGGAGGAGGAGGAGAAGGAGGAGGATTATTTATACCCCGCCCTTGACTTGGAGTCCCAGAGCGGCTTACAAACTCCTTTATGGTGGACCAAGGGTCCGATGCAGCATAGGTAAAGGTGAAGGTTCCCTTGCTCGAAAGCCAGTCGAATCCGACTCTAGGGTTGCGGTGCTCATCTCCGTTTCAAAGCCGAAGAGCCAGCGCAGTCCAAAGACGTTTCCGTGGTCATGTGGCCGGCATGACTAAACACCAAGGCGCACGGAACGCTGTTACCTTCCCACCAAAGTGGTACCTATTTATCTACTTGCAATTTCTTGCTTTTGAACTGCTAGGTTGGCAGGAGCTGGAACTCAGTATAAAGCGGCTTCATAAGAACGTAAGAACATAAGAGAAGCCAGTGTTGGATCAGGCCGATGGCCCATCCAGTCCAACACTCTTGCGTCACACAGCCAGTTTGGTGTAGTGGTTAAGTGCGTGGACTCTAATCTGTTTATTGGTATATCATGACTAAAGATGCATACACAGCTCGTGTCAGGAATGGCTGTGGATAATGGAGGCCAGTGACTTTACAGTACATTCAAACAACCCCCTGGTCTAAAAGAAGCCAATGATTATAATTCGCGTGGGCAGGCAAAGCAAGCAAGCATAAGAGAAAAACAATTTAAAAGCTGTTGATTCCCAACGTAGTGCCTAGCAGCCTGAGAACACCACAAGGTCATACATATGATAACAAGCGGACAGTGAAAAGAACTGTTGAGAAACCCAGAGTAGAAAGTACTCCCCTACATTCCAGATACATGACAGGGCTACCTGAGAATGGGTCATAATTGAATGGCGAGGCCGCCGTGGGCTTCACTGGGCGGGCCTCTTGTCTTTGTTGTTTCATGGGCCCGCGGGCCTTCCCCCTGATGTCCTGGTGGTGCACCTGGGAGGAAATGACCTGGGGCTGGTTAAGGGCAAAGCCTTGACTATCCAGGCTATTGACGACCTGCAGGCCATCCGGGCGCGGTGGCCTGGGGTCATTATAGTGTGGTCGGCAATGATTCCCAGGAGGGTATGGCGCGATGCCTTGAGCCCAGTGGGGATTGACCGTGCACGCCGGAAGGCCAACAGGGATATTAAGAAAGTTCTGGATGCTGGGTTAGGCCACTTTCTGGCCCATCCACGCATCCATCCCGAATGCACAGAGCTTTATAGGCCAGACGGGGTACACCTGTCAGAGAGAGGGAACGACATTCTTTTAGAGGATCTACGGCAAGGGCTACAAGAGGCATTAGGTCTCTCGGTGGGGGCATCAGCCTAAGCTGAGGCTTGACCTTGGCTGTGGCAGGATTGGGCCTGATAAATGAGTTGCGGCCAACGGGAGCACCAATTAATTACTGCATGCGATAGGAGTTTGGCCAACTTTGCCTTTGGGTTGGGCGACCCGGGGAAAAGGATGGTGAACTGCCTGGGGACTGCGTGGATTGATCAGCCGCTTAAGTTCCGCGACTTGGGGCTGGATCTCCAGGGCATGTCTTGCATGGTGACCGCCAGCGGAGAGCCACATAGGTTGGCCCAAGCTGGGGTGGGTGGCTCCGCGTCCTACGACTGGGGAAGGGTCAACGTGACCCTTGGCCCGGATCGTGCCGCTTAATATTTTGCCCTTGCCGTTATTTCAACTGTGAATTTAATAAAGTGGCCCATAGTTCATCCCACTGTTTTGTGTCTGACTCTTTATTCCAAATATGGGGGCAATAAGGTACAGTATCTTTTAATACCTTTTGCCACCACCTATGAACCAGACCCTTGGTCCATCAAGGCCAGTGTTGTTTACTCAGACCGGCAGCAGCTCTCGGGTCTCAGGCAGACGCCTTTCCCATCACCTCCCGCCTGGCCCTTTTTTAATTGGAGATGCCGGGGATTGAACCTGGGACCTTCTGCATGCTAAGCAGAGGCTCTACCACTGAGCCACGGCCTCTCTTTACAGCTCTCTGGGGTCTCAGGCAGGGGTCTTTCCCATCACCTCGTTCCTTGTCCTTTTTACCTGGAGATGCTGAGGATAGAGCAGGTAGAGAAAGAGGTCCTTTTCTCCCTTTCTCACAACACAAGAACTCGTGGGCACTCCATGAGATTGCTGAGCGGTCGGGTTAGAACGGATAAAAGGAAGTCCTCCTTCACCCAGAAGAGTGAGGAACACGTGGAATTCACTGCCACAGGCGGTTACAAGCATGGACGGCTCCAAGAGGGAATTAGATAAGCATCTGGAGCAGAGGTCCATCAGTGGCTATTAGCCACAAGGTATAGATGGGAACTCTCAGTCTGGGGCAAGGGATGCTCTGTATTTTTGGTGCTCCGGGGGTCAACAGTGGGAGGGTTTCTAGTGTTCTGGCCCCACTGCTGGACCTCCTGATGTCACCTGGTATTTTTGGCCACTGTGTGACAGAGTGTTGGACCTGATGGGCCATTGGCCTGATTCAACATTGGCTTCTCTTATGTTCTTATGTAACAGTAAAAAGCCCGGTAGCGCCTTTAGGCTTCTCTTATGTTCTTAACCTGGGACCTCCTGCATGCAAAGAAGATGTTCTTCCACTGATCCGCGGCCCCTCCCCAAACTGTCGACCATTGGCTTTTCTTTCAGTAATGTCACTTCCCTGGCATGCTGGTGCTTTGTGCTTCCTCTGTTGACCTCTTTGATATTTAAGAGGCTCCATTGTACTTTTCAATTCTTAATGAATGTGGGGGGAGGAGGGGGGGAGAAACTCCAACCTTTCAGCGGCAAGGGGTTTTTGCCAGCAAGCTGAACCTTCGAAGACAGTGGTCAGCTCTGATGGTTCTTGCGTGTCAAGACTTGCCCGTTCAGCCACCTGCGGTGTTTTTAAGATTAAAGATTTATGGTCTGCCAAGGAGCTGGAGTTGCATTGTCTCCTGCCCCGAGGGAACGGAGCAGAGTTCAGGTTTCTTGGCTTTCAAGTTTGGAAAGAAACAGTGCCTTCGGACGCTGTAGGCGAAGTCCAGAGCTCGGCACCTGCCTGTCAGTGCTATTCTGGAGGTGTCTGGCATTGGTGTTTGGGGAGGGACGGGTTTCGAAGCCAAGCGGCGACCTTTCTGGGTTTTCAAACGGCAACCTGGTATTTTGGGAACAGCCGCTTTGCTCCCTGAGACCTGCCTTTCTTGCGCCAACTGAAAGGAGGTTTTATTTTCAGCAGGAGCCAAAATCGTGGAAAGAGAGTTGACCCAGTTCCCTCGGCCCGCCGGAGGAGTTCACGCAGAGAGCTTAGCGAGAGCCCTAGGAACCGAAAATTTTTTTGCACAGCGTGGGAAAACCAAACCGGTGGCTTCCGCTCAGCTTCTGCGAGCGCCGCTATCGGGACAGCTAGTTGAGCATTGCCAGGTCCGGAGGTCGTTCGGCCGGGCCGGGCTTCGTGGGCTGTCCCTTGGAGTCTTCTTTTTTCTTCAGAACGCCACTCCCAACCAGTGTTCCCTCTAAGCTGAGTTAGTGTGAGCTGGCTCACAGTTTTTTAGCCTCCGGCTCACCCATTTTGCTCCGGAAGGGATGGCTCCAGAGCAAAACACTGTAGCCAAATCGCTCGCTCACAGCTTTAATGCCAGTAGCTCACAAAGCAGAATTTTTGCTCACAAGAGTCCACAGCTTAGAGGGAGCATTGTTCCTAACGGTCTTCTTCTGTTTTTCAGCTGCAGCCGCCTCCGCCAAATCCAGAGCATTCTGATGCAGAGCAGCAAATCCCAGCCGGACGGAATACTTTGCATTTTAGGTAATTTCTTTTTGTTGGTAACGTAAGAAGGCGGTTGTGCCAGGGGTTAATTGCAACTGGGGGACAGGTCCAGCACTAGCTAGCTCCAGAGTCCCGGGGGAGCTTCAGAAACTTCTGTTACGAAAAGAAGTATTCAAGGAACTTGCAAATGCTTTGAGGAATGTCCATTAACAGCTAGAGTATGCCAAGGAGTTACATGCAAAATGCATGGAATGAAGGTTACAAGGAAGCAGCGTTCCCTGGGCTCTGGAGATCTGCCATAGTTTATGAGAGCCAGTTTGGTGTAGTGGTTAAGTGCGCGGACTCTGATCTGGGAGAACGGGGTTTGATTCCCCATTCCTCCACTTGCAGCTGCTGGGTGACCTCGGGTCAGTCACAAGTTCTGTCAGAGCTGTCCTTGAAAGGGCAGTTTCTGTCAGAGCTCTCTCAGCCCCACCTACCTCACAGGGTGTCTGTTGTGGGGAGGGGAAGGGAAAGGAGTTTGTAAGCCGCTCTAAGACCCCGAGTGAAGGGCGGGGTATAAATCCAATCTCCTCTTCTCTCCTTCTTCTTTATGGATACATACATTTGTGGCTGAGCAAAAAGGCATTAAGATTGGCTGGTCCCCGGGGACCTTTACTGGAATGTGTCAAGGAATTGTGGGGATGGTAGGAGGTAGAGAGAAGGTTACTTAGTATGATAACCAGCACTGCTCGTCATAGAATCATAGCGTCACAGAGCTGGAAGGTGTCAAGGTCTGGAGCGCAGGCAGAGGGAAGTCCGAGTTCAGTCCGGGGTCCGGAGCCAGAAGGGCGAAGCAGGAGCTGAGAGCGACAGTCCAAATCGCAAACCAGGAGCAGGGTCGATCAAGCCGGGGGTCAGGAGCCAGAAGTAGGTAGCAGGAACAGGGTCTCGGAACCAGGGGGTGGAGAGTGGCAAGGCGTCGCGGAGTAATGACGAGTTTGCGTCCACAAACGAAGCCGGCTTAGCCTGAAACTAAATAGCCCTCTGCTGCTGTTTACAATTAGTGCCACGGCACCGGCGGCTCAGCTTCTGTTAATACTCAGGAGTGACATCTCGCCTGTTTCTCAGCTGAGCGGTGTGCCGTCTTGCTGCTAAGTCTCGCCGGAGCCTGTTTCGCAAGCGAGCCACCCCTGGGGGCGAATCGGGAGGGCTGCCCTATCTGTGTCTGCTGCTCGTTGGCCGTCTCTGAGCCAGGTGCTGGTGCAGGCTGTGGCGGTAAATTGCTGATTTCTGCAGCTTCAGAGGAGCCAGCTGTGGGTTCAGGTGGAGTGGGCAACGGCCCTTCCTCTGCACCCATAACATACTTTGTTAGTTGCTGTAGATTTTCTGGGGTTGCTGTAAGTTTTCTGGGGTTGCTGTAGATTTCCCGGGTTGTGTGTCCGTGGTCTTGGCATTGTAGGACCTGACGTTTCGCCAGTAACTGTGACTGGCATCCTCAGGGGTATAACACAGAAAGATGGAGTACTCTCTGTGTCAAGGTGAGCAGAAAAATGGTAGACAGGAAATTTATATCTACCCTGGAAGGTGGGGTAGGGCTGAGTCATTATCTTGTAGGAGTTCCCCAGGCTGTGAAACATGCTAATGGAGGAGCTTTCCTGAGGAGGTTCTTTTGTCTGTGGATTGTTTCCTGAGGAGGTTTCCTGTCTCCTGAGGAGGCTCTTTTGTGTGTGGACTGGCTATTGAAACTCTAATCTTATCTGTAGTGCTGTTGTCAGCTGTGGAGCATTTTGTGTTTTTCAGGACAGGAAACCATGCCCTGTTTATTTTTAAACTCTCTTCTTTCCTGTTGAGATTGTGTTTATGTTTATGAATTTCAACGGCTTCCCTGTGTAATCTGACACGGTAATTGGAAGTGTTGTCCAGCCTTTCAGTATCTTGGAACCAAATGCTGTGTCCTGTTTGGGTTAGGCTACATTCAGCCACTGCTGATTTTTCAGGATGGCCAAGTCTGTCTGCAGTGTCTTTCGTGGATTGCTTACAGCAATCCAGAGCTGCTTCATAGCGATCCAAAAAATAACTGCGGCAGCGTCCTGTTTCTCAAGAATCGCCGTATATGTGCAACCTTCAGTTCTTAAAGAACTTCACCAAAGCTGTCTCAAGAGTTGGGTGCTTCACTGACCGGAACGTAGCCTCTTCCTGCAAAAATCTTAAAAGTGGGGGGTTGGCATTTTATAAAAATTGGCTTTGGGGGATGCAGGGGCCTGATTTGGATAAAAGTTGCACCATGAGGGGAGCAGTTGGTGTTATCTGAAAAAGCCCTGGAGAGGTTAAGAACATCAGAGAAGCCAATGTTGGATCAGGCCAACGGCCCAGCCAGTCCAACACTCTGTCACACAGTGGCCAAAAATACCAGGGGCCATCAGGAAGGTCCAGCCATGCGGCCAGGACACTAGAAGCCCTCCCACTGTTGACCCCTCCCAAGCATTAAGAATACAGAGCATCACTTGCCCCAGCCTGAGAGTTCCTATCTATAAGAACATAAGAGAAGCCCATGTTGGATCAGGCCAACGGCCCAACCAGTCCAACACTCTTGTCACACAGTGGCCAAAAATGCCAGGGGCCATCAGGAGGTCTAGCAATGGGGCCAGGACACTAGAAGCCCCTCCCCACTGTTGCCCCCCCCAAGCAGCAAGAAGACAGAGCATCCCTTGCCCTAGACCGAGAGTTCCTACCTATACCTTGTGCCTAATAGCCACTGATGGACTTCTGCTCCAGATGTTTAATTCACTCTTGCAGCCATCCATGCTTGTAGCCACCACCACCTCCTGTGGCAGTGAATTCCATGTGTTAATCACTCTTTGAATGAAGAAGGACTTCCGTTTATCTGCTCTAACCCGATTGCTCAGCAATTTCATGGCGTGCCCACGAGTTCTTGTATTGTGAGGCAGCGAGAAAAGGACTTCTTTCTCAACCTGCTCTATCCCAGGCATAATCTTATAAACCTCGATCATGGTCCAGGCTCTATTTGCACAGTTGAGGGAACCTATAAGTTCGCTGTGTACTCTTGTGCTTCCTGAACCAGAGCAAATGGCAGCCCCCAAGGCCTGTTTCAGGTCAGAAAAATGGGTGGGAGGGAAGGCCGGGTAACTGAATGGAAAAGAATGCCGGGGCCTCCAAGCACTTCACTTGCTTTGGTCCTCGGTTGCTAAAAGACTGCTTTATGGAAGTAGAGTCCTGACCTGGATAGCCCATCCTAGCCCGATCTCGGCAGATCTCAGAAGGAAAGCAGGGTTGGCCCTGGTCAGTATTCGGATTCCTTTGGACCTCCAAGGAATACCAGGGCTATAGCATGGAGGCAGGCAATTGCAAACCACGTCTGAACATCTCTTGCCTTCAGAAACCCTACATGGTTGCCCTAAGTCAGCTGGAACTTGACGGGGAAAACAAAGGAAGTAGAAACGGAGTGATCCTTTCCGAGTTCTCAAAGCTGGGGTAACGCAGATGGCTTCCCGACAGAGAGGGTACCAATTTGTGCCTCAATGCCGGAAGCTCGGTGTTGTATTTCTGTGACGAGGGAGAGATGGTTTGGGCCGCATTGAGCGAATTCATGTTCGAACCCAAGTCTTGGGGGAAAAGAGAAACTTCCCAGTTCTGTATTTTGGCTCGGTTTGGCAGGCGAAGAGATTTATAATGCAGGCTTATTGCCGGGCGGAATTGTAAAACGGTCATTGAGGACATGGAATGCGGAAAGGTTTCAGAGGAGGTGAAGACGTGAAGGACAGAACGGGAGAGCCTGCACTGTATAATAGCTAATCTTACGGGCCGCAGGGGAGATGTCTTTGCAGCTGAGAAATGTGCATATATGCAGACGCATACACTAAGGGGCTACTTGCAGATGTTTGGGGAGAGAAGGCCGTTGATTTTGCAAAACCTCACTGAAGCAGCCTGCCTGACTCTCTCCGGCCTCGTGCGGTCGGGGTCCCCAGTTCTAGACAGTTGACCCGCGATGAGTAATGTGGTTGGCTTCCCTGCCAAGAGTTCTGGCTTCCTCAGCGCATTCCTCAGCCCCAGAGAAGAGGCCTGGTTATGCTCAAGGCCAGAAAGCGCGGTGGGAAGACAGTCCGCTGTTCAGAGATCCGGCTTGGCCTGATTCGAGGATCCTGTTGCCCTCTGCCTTCCGGGGCTTTCCGTTTAGCCTCTTGCACATTGACCAGTGCCTGTGAGAAGCTATACCCTTTACCTAGGCCTTCTGGGAAGTCAGGTTTTCCATCGGCGCATGACATTGTGTGGCGGTCACCGCTAGAGAAGCGATGTCAGAGTTTGCAGCTTAGACGCCAAGTCTTAGCAATACATCCCCCCAATATTTCCACTTGTCTCGTAGTGTCGTAGTGTAAGGACATAAGAGAAGCCAATGTTGGATCAAACCGATGGCCCATTTAGTCCAACACTCTGTCACACAGTGGCCAAAAATTCCAGGGGCCATCAGGAGGTCCAGCAGTGAGGCCAGGACACTAGAAGCCCTCCCACTGCTGCCCCCCTGCCCAAGCATCAAGAAGACAGAGCATCACTAGCCCTAGAACGAGAGTTCCTGCCCATACCTTGTGGCTAAGAGCCACTGATGGGCCTCTGCTCCATATAAGAACATAAGAGAAGCCAATGTTGGATCAGGCCGATGGCCCATCCAGTCCAACACTCTGTGTCACACAGTGACCAAATTACCAGGGGCCATCAGGAGGTCCAGCAGTGGGGCCAGGACACTAGAAGCCCTCCAACTGCTGCCCCCCCCAAGCACCAAGAATACAGAGCATCCCTTGCCCCAGACTGAGAGTTCCTATCTGTACCTTGTGGCTAATAGCCACTGGTAGACCTCTGCTCCAGATGTTTATCCAGTTTCCTCTTGAAGCCGTCCATGCTTGTAGCTTCCACCACCTCCTGTGGCAGTGAATTCCAGGTGTTAATCACTCTTTGGGTGAAGAAGGACTTCCTTTTATCCATCCTAATCTGACCACTCAGCAGTTTCATTAAGAACATGAGAACATAAGAGAAGCCGATGTTGAATCAGGCCAATGGCCCATCTAGTCCGACATTCTGTGTCACACAGTGGCCAAAAATGCCCACGAGTTCTTGTACTGTGAGAAAGGGAGAAAAGGACTTCTTTCTCTACCTGCTCTATCCCATGCATGAGTTGTGTCATGAATTATGGCAAATTAATTACCAAAGGATCGTAGTAAAGTAGCATCTGAATAGCATCCTGAATAAAGGAAGGAATAGCGGAAGCCACAGCCCTCCGTTTGCAAAGCCTGGGAATAGCGGTTAACGATTGGACGTTTTGGGGGACATTAATTCATGGGGTCGCCATAAGTCGGAAGAAGAAGAAGAAATTGGATTTATACCTCAGCCTTCACTGCCCAAAGGAGTCTCAGAGTGTCTTACAAACTCCTTTCCCTTCCTCTCCCCACAATGAGACACCCTGTGATGTCCGTGCAGCTGAGAGAGCCCTTTCGAGGACTCCTCTTGAGAGAACAGCTCTGAGAGAACTTGTGACTGGCCCAAGGTCACACCAGCAGCTGCATGTGGCAGAGTGGGGAATCAAACCCGGTTCTCCCAGATTTAGAGTCCACGAGTTTAAGCTTTCAAAACTCACAGGTGGGCTTGAGTAAAAGTACCGCCTTCTCTCTTCCCTCCTTCCTAGAAATTCATATGCAGCAAACGGTGGCAGAAGGTAGCAACGGATTCACTGTCTCCTCCCCCCACACACAAATTCTCCAGTTGTTCTTGGCACTGCCCTGTAGCTTTCAGATATTTCCATGTCGGAAGGAATTCACGCTGCCATCTGGAACGGATGTTAAAAGCTCATGGCCTGCGGATGAAAATCCACATGGTTGTCACTCCGGCTAGGCTAGTAGATATGCATCTGGATCGGGGAAGATACATTCAGGGGACTTTTTGGCAGCGTCCCCTGGACCTGAGGGTGTGAAAATTAAAAAGAGCAGCTATGTGCAAGATGGGAGGAATTGCTGAATGTTATGGTTTTAACGGGAGTGTAATTAAAACAGAGCGATGCTGGCAACATTGGGGGGGGGCGAATTGGTGCATACAGAGAGAGAGCCGTGCTGATTTATAACCGTGTTGTCTTGATAGATGGCTTCAAATTACAGGCTCACGGACAGTTAATCCAATCCAAACACAATATATACCATGAGATGGCAACCAATATAAACAGACTGAGCGGTCGGGTTAGAACAGATAAAAGGAAGTACTTCTTCACCCAAAGAGTGATTAACACATGGAATTCACTGCCACAGGAGGTGGTGGCAGCTACAAGCATGGACAGTTTCAAGAGGGAATTAGATAAACATCTGGAGCAGAAGTCCATCAGTGGCTATGAGCCACAGGGTATGGATGGGAACTCTCAGTCTGGGGCAGGTGATGCACTCTATTCTTGGTGCTTGGGGGGGGCAGCAGTGGGAGGGCTTCTAGTGTCCTGGCCCCACTGCTGGACTTCCTGATGGCCCCTGGTATTTTGGCCACTGTGTGACACAGAGTGTTGGACTGGATGGGCCATCGGCCTGGTCCAACATTGGCCTCTCTTATGTTCTTATATGGAGCAGAGGTCTATCGGTGGCTATTAGCCACAAGGTATAGATAGGGACCCTCAGTCTGGGGCAAGGGATGCTCTGTCTTCTTGGTGCTCGGGGGGGGGCAACAGTGGGAGGGCTTCTATTGTCCTGGCCCCACTGCTGGACCTCCTGATGGCACCTGGTATATTTTGGCCACTGTATGACACAGAGTGTTGGACTGGATGGGCCTTTGGCCTGGTCCCACATGGGCTTCCCTTATGTTCTAGACTCTTCTTCAAAGTTACTAATGAGTCATACACTGGTGCTCAGTGTAACTTATATGATCCTTCTCGTTTGTATCGATACAACAAATACAACAAAGTACAACATAGCCCAGTAACCAATAGTAACAAACCACAGCCTGTACTTTTGTTCCGTACTGCTTTGTGAAAGATTTTGCAGCATATCCTTTTGCTCAGTACAGCTTGCGGAAGATTCCGACGGG
Source organism: Gekko gecko (assembly GCA_029375565.1). Lineage (NCBI taxonomy): Eukaryota > Metazoa > Chordata > Lepidosauria > Squamata > Gekkonidae > Gekko > Gekko gecko. Next base: position 121,899,209 of record JAPDNY010000010.1, on the reverse strand, counting down.
GTCCCGGTTTTACTTTCAGCCCTTTTCTTTATATTTATGAAAGAATCCTTACTGTATACAATATAAAAAGTATAAAAGAGTACAAAAGAGTCACAAAACACTCAGCAACCCCACAATGGAGATCCAAATAATCTCTTATTGATCATTTACTCAACACTTAAAGATGGTGACACTACTGTGACTTGGGGATTTCATGTCATGAATTTTAAAAATTGCCTCTGGGGTAGGGATACAATTTCCCGGGTGGAGGATGGGGAATTGCCCGCTTTCGTGGACTCTTGGGAGGAAGTTTTCCCCCATCCTCAACGCTGTTTGCGATGCGCTGATGTTACTGGAAGTGATATCGGTGACATCGGGGGGGGGGGAACACTGCTTGTTGAGCAAAACTATGGTTGGAGGACATTTTTTAAAAAAAAATATTTATTTATTTCGATTTATACCTTGCCCTTGGGCGGTCCGATTCGACTGGCAAGGAACCTTACTGTTTTACGTGCCCTTCCCATCAGGGCAGCTTACATAAAATGCATATATAAATACAATTAAAAACAAACATAAAACATCCATAAACAATCAGTATCCATTTTCAAAAGTACCAGAAACAATTCAAGGGCAGAGCAGAGATTCCTAAATCCAGCCGTAGAAGACGAAGAAGAAGACGAGGAAGAGGAAGAGATTGGATTTATACCCCGGCCTTCACTTGGAGTCTCAGAGCGGCTTACAAACTCCTTTCCCTTCCCCTCCCCACAACAGACACCCTGTGAAGCAGGTGGGGCTGAGAGAGCTCTTTCCAGAACTGCCCTTGAGAGAACAGCTCCGAAAGAAGAAGAGCTGGATTTATACCCCGCCCTTCACTTGGAGCAGCTTACAAACTCCTTTCCCTTCCCCTCCCCACAACAGACACTGGGAGGTAGGCGGGGCTGAGAGAGCTCTGACACAAACTGCTCTTTCTTCAAGGACAGCTCTTATCAGAACTATGGCTTGTCCAAGGTCATCCAGCCAGGTGCAAGTGGAGGAGTGGGGAATCAAACCTGGCTCTCCCGGATTAGAGTCTGTGCACTTTACCCCTACACCAAACTGGCTCCGTACCACTACTTAGGTGGTAGTCCTGGTAGTACTCTCAAATTGGCTCAATTTGATCGAGTAACTTATGCGGCGAGGTAGACCGGAAGTGGTAAAAAGTGGTAAAACCAGAGTGCAGGATCACTCCTCAGTGTTTAAGACAGCCCCTAATCAAAAGCCTGGTGGAAGAGCTCTGTCTTACAGGCCCTGCGGAACAGTAAAAGGTTCTGCAGGGCCATGATCTTCTCCAAGAGCTCATTCCACCCATACAGAGCTGCCACCAAGAAGACCCTGACCCTGATTATTGCCAGTCTAGCATCTTTGGGGCCTGGGAGGGCCAGCCGGTTTTGGGCTCCCGAGTGCAGTGCTCTCTGGGGGACAGATGGGAAAGGCAGTCCCCCAGGTATGCCGGACCCTGGCCATAAAGGGCTTTAAAGGTCAAAAACAGCACCTTGAAGCGGATCTGATATGCCACTCGCAGCCGGTGCAATGCTTTCAGCACAAGCTGGATGTGCTCCCACATCAACAGCCTGGCTACAGCATTTTGCACCAGCTGCAGCTTCCGGATTTGGGACGAGGGCAACCCCGTGTCGAGAGCGTTACCGTCGTTTACCATAGAGTCTTGCCCAAAAAGCAGAGCGTCACTCCCGACATCGGCGATGCACTGACGTCACTTCTGGGTGATGTCAGCATGTCGTGTGACGTCCCCAACCCCAAACATCGCCCCCACATCCCCTTGCCGGCATGACAAAAGGGACCTGGCAACCCTTCTCTGGGTAGTAGTAGTAGTAGTAATAGAATCATAGAATCTTAGAGTTGGAAGGGACCTTGCAGGTCATCTAGTCCAACCCCCTGCCCTCTGCAGGAGCAGAGCCGAAAGATAGCCCTACATACCTACAACAGACCCGAAAGGTGGCCGTCCAGCCTCCGCTTGAAAATGTCCAGGGAAGGAGCATCCACCCCCTCCCGAGGCAGACTTGTTCCACTGCTCAACCACTCTTACAGTTAGGAAGTTCCTCCTGATATGTAGCCGGTAACGACTCCCTTGTAATTTCCACCCATTAGATCCACCCATTAGATCTAGTCTTCGTAAGTAGTAGTAGTAACATTTATTGTGTAGCCATTGGCCATTACAATTTTAAACAATATACAAATGAGACAACTTACTGCACTGCGATTTGAATTAGATTTAAAATGTAACAACCTCTACAAATCTGCACATTCAGTATTTAAATCCATTAAAATCTTAAATATAGATACCCATCTCTGGAAACGCATAGTAAAGGTAAAGGTTCCCCTTGCTCGAAAGCCAGTCGATTCCGACTCTAGGGCTGCGGTGCTCATCTCTGTTTCACAGCCGAAGAGCCAGCGCTGTCCAAAGATGTTTCCGTGGTCATGTGGCCGGCATGACTAAACACCAAGGCGCACGGAATGCTGTTACCTTTCCACCGAACTGGTACCTATTTATCTACTTGCAATTTCTTGCTTTCGAACTGCTAGGTTGGCAGGAGCCGGGACCAGAGACGGGAGCTCATTCCGTCATGCGGCACACAGCCTCAAACGTTGCCGTTTTACATGGCCACTTTTACAGTTCAATTTCATTTTTCTCCGCTCTTGACCCTGATTTTACGAGCCGCTCCGGCGAAGAGTGCTACCCTACAGGAAACTGTCGGGTCTGCATCTGACAGCCAGAGATATTAATTGATCGCTGTCTCTGGGGAGGAAAAACCAGCCTGCAGGCGTGTGAATGGAAGCCGTTGCAGTGTGTAAATACCCTACTTTGCACGACTAGATTCATTCCGACAGGTACCCCAGCGGCCTAGTTCAGTTGCCGTGGTTTCCTTTGCACCCTGGCCTGGTCCCTGCACGGAAATCTGGCTTTGTTGGCAGCTTTTGAGCTGTATCCCAGCCTAACCCTGTGCGAACTGAACGGTCGTACCGGAAGCCGGGGAGCTGGAACAGCAGCCAGTTCCAGCCAGTTGGGGGGGGTGTTTCAGATGTTGACTGCAATTGGAACCTGTACAGCTTTTAACTCTTGCTCGGGAAAGCACAGGCTCGATAGGGCCTCATGAAATGTTATAGCCGTGGGTGTGACACATTTCTGAGATTTTTGCGCGGCTGAAACACGTTTATGGGCGTCGTTTCTCTTAACGACAGGCCACGGTATTCTGCCCCATATCGGACTGCTGCAGTTCAGGTTAGCTTCTCCCAGAGGAGGGGAAAGGAACGTTGTCTGTCTCCCATCCCAGAGGAGAATGCGTGTACCGAACTCTCTGCTAGTTTGGTGTAGTGGTTGGGAGCGTGGACTCCAATCTGGGAGAACCGGGTTTGATTCCCCCACTCCTCCACATGCAGCTGCTGGTGTGACTTTGGGTCAGTCACGAGTTCTCTCAGAGCGGTTGTCTCAAGGGCAGTCCTCGAAAGAGCTCTCTGAGCCCCACCCGCCTCACAGGGTGTCTGTTGTGGGGAGGGGAAGGGAAAGGAGTTTGTCAGCCGCTCTGAGACTCCATTGGGTAGAGAAGGGCGGGGTATAAATCCAATCTCCTCCTCCTCTTCTCCTTCCTCTTCTCCTTCCTCTTCTCCTTCCTCTTCTCCTTATCCTCCTCCTCCTCCTCCTCCTCCTCCTTCTTCTTCTTCTTCTTCTTCTTCTTCGCTGTGGAGTCTTGTGAGCAAAAATTCTACTTTGTGAGCTACTGGCATTAAAGTGGTGAGCGAGCGATTCGGCTACTGCATGAATTAGTTTGTTCCGGAACCGTTCTTCCTGAGCTAAGACAAAAATGTGTGAGCCGGAGGCTAAAAAACTGTGAGCTAGCTCGCATTAACTCAGCTTAGAGGGTAACACCAATGCCAGTTTAATTTCAGTCACCCTGTGGTGTCAGTGGCCGCCAAAGCAATGGTTTAAAAATATCTGTGCTGCCAATCCAATCTCCAGGAGCCAGTTTTTCTCAGCAAAAGCCCCACCTGACCCTGCCTCCTTTCTAAAGACATCTGGCAGGTTCTAGAAAAGCTGCCAGCAGGCATCTTGGTGCCCACGGGCACCGCGTTGGGGACCTCTGCTCTAAAGGCTGACTGTCCTTGTTTTCGCTTTTGCCTTCTTCGGGAAGGACCTTTCGTTGTCTGCTGCCTTCTGGAAGTTTGGCGTAGTGGTTAGGAACGCAGGCTCTAGTCTGGGAGAACCGGGTTTGATTCCCCACTCCTCCACATGCAGCTGCTGGCGTGACCTTGGGTCGGTCACAAGTTCTCTGAGCTGTCCTCTCAGGAGCAGTCCTCAAAAGAGCTCTCTCAGCCCCACCTACCTCACAAGGTGTCTGTTGTGGGGAGGGGGAAGGAAAGGCGATTGTAAGCCATGCTGAGACTCCTTCGGGTAGCGAAGGGCGGGGTATAAATCCAATCTGTTCCTTTTCCTCCTCCACATGAAGCTGCTGGTGTGACCTTGAGTCAGTCATACGTCCTTTCAGAGCTGTTCTCTCAGGAGCAGTCCTCGAAAGAGCTCTCTCAGCCCCACCTACCTCACAAGCAGTGTTCCCACTAAGCTGAGTTGGTGTGAGCTAGCTCACAGCTTTTTAGCCTCTGGCTCACAGATTTTTGTCTCAGCTCAGGAAGGAGGGCTCCAGAACAAACTAATTTATGCAGTAGCCAAATCACTTGCTCACAACTTTAATGCCATTAGCTGGCAAAGCAGAATTTTTGCTCACAAGACTCCACAGCTTAGAGGGAACATTGCTCACAAGGGTGTCTGCTGTGGGGAGGGGAAGGGAAAGAAGATTTTAGGTCGCTCTGAGACTCCTTTGGGTAGTGAATGGCAGGGTATTAATTCCAACCCCTCTTCCTCCTGAAATTTGGAACTTTGTCCAATCGTGGCCAGACAACCGTCACATTTCAGATTTAGGATTAAATTACTCACTGAGGATGAGTAAGAATCCACGCCCCCATCCCAGCAAGTTAGCCTGGAACGAAAGCTTTCCTTTGAGGCCCAAACCGCATGCTTGGAGCGTGTGGTCAAGCAGGCTGGTCAAAGTTTGCTGAGCCTAGCAACTTCTGTTGGGTTTGTTTGGAAACCAGGCGTCCAGAGGCACCCGAGAGACCAATAAACATTTATTTCAGTTTAAACTTTGGTGAGTCCAAAGCTCGCTTTTGTCTGACGAAGCGACGTCTTACTCGTGAAAGTGTGTGTTAAGTGCCATCAAGTAGCCTCCAGCGTACAGAGACCCTTTGGATTAATGACGTTGAAAACATCGTTCACAGCCTTGTTCGCGTCTTGTAAACGGAGGGCCGTGGCCCGGCCGATCGCCAGGAGTTTGTGGCTTGTGGGGCAATTTTTAATTTTTTTTTTTTTGGCAGGGTTGGAGGCAGTGTTCCCTCTAAGCTGGGTGAGTGTGAGCCAGCTCACAGTTTTTTAGCCTCCGGCTCACACATTTTTGTCTCCACTCAGGAAGGATGAACATAAGAACATAAGAGAAGCCAATGTTGAATCAGGCTGATGGCCCATCGAAGTCCAACACTCTGTCACACAGCAGCCATAATATACCAGGTGCCATCAGGAGGTCCAGCAGTGGGGCCAGGACACTAGAAGCCTTCCCACTGCTGCCCCTCCCAGCACCAAGAATAGAGTGCATCACCTGCCCCAGACTGAGAGTTCCCATCTATACCCTGTGGCTAATAGCCACTGATGGACTTCTGCCCCATATGTTTATTTAATTCCCTCTTGAAACTGTCCATGCTTATAGCTGCCACCACCTCCTGTGGCAGTGAGTTCCATGTGTTAATCACTCTTTGGGTGAAGAAGGACTTCCTTTTATCTGTTCTAACCCGACCGCTCAGCAATTTCATTGAGTGCCCACGAGTTCTTGTATTGTGAGCAGGGGTCTTTTCGTAGAAAAACAGCTGCAGGAGCTCATTAGCATATGGTATGCTAACGAGCTATTAGGCTATTAGCATATGCCATGCCGCCTGACATCACCGGAAGTGATGCCAGAAGGGGAAGCAAAAGGGGGGAAGCATCTTCAAAAGCCTTCCCTTCCCTTCCCCAGCTAGTCTGGGTGGGGGAGCTAAGAGAGAAGGAGTTTAAAGTTTAAACTCCTTCTCATGAGAGTTGGGACACAGAAGGAGGAAAGAGGGAAAGAAAGAGAGAGAGAAGGAAAGAAGGAAAGAGGGAAAGAAAGAGAAGGAAAGAAGGAGGGAACGAAAAAGAGGGAAGAAGGAGGGAAACAGGGAAAGGAGAAGAGAAGAAGGTGGGAAAGAAAGAAAGAGAGAAGGGAAGAAGGAGGGAAAGAGGAAAAGGAGAGAAGGAAAGGAAGAAATGAAAGAAATTTGGCAGCAATTTGGCCCCATTATATCCTATGGGCCATTGAAGTCAATGGTGAAAACATAGGGTATATTCTGGGGGCTGGAGGGGAGGGGGTTTGAGGGAGAGGCTCCAAACTCACAGGGTAGCTTATGGAGCCTCTCCCCAAGATACCCACCACGTTTCAAGAACATTGGACCAGGGGGTCCAATTCTATGGGCCCCCAAACAGGTTGCCCCCATTCCCTCCATTGTTCTCTATGATGGGAAGAAAAGTTACTTTTTTCCCACCATAGAGAACAATGGAGGGAATAGGGGCAACCTGTTTGGGGGCCCATAGAATTGGACCCCTTGATTCAATGTTCTTGAAACTTGGTGAATACCTTGGGGAGAGGCTCCATCAGCTACCCTGTGAGTTTGGAGCATCTCCCTCAAACCCTCTCCCCTCCAGCCCCCAGAATATACCCTATGTTTTCACCATTGACTTCAATGGCCCATAGGATATAATGGAGCTGAAATTTACATTCGGCTGCCTGAAAGACTCCCCGGGACGCTGGCTGGGGGTGGGGCTTGGCTCTTGAGCTCCCGGAGCTGTGCTCCGGTGCGCTCCCCCCAAAAAAGACCCCTGATTGTGAGAAAGGGAGAAAAGGACTTCTTTCTCAACCTGCTCTATCCCATGCATAAACCTGCTCTATCCCATGCACCAGAGGTCACCGTGACTTCCAGGTGCACACCCCGTCAGTCACCAGATGTCACTGTGACTTCCAGGTGCACATACACTCACACATGAAAAATACCAAAAAATACCCCCCCAAAAAATGTTAACAGAATGGCTTGCAGTACCGGTCTGTACACATTAGGGCTTGATAACATTCTTTTTGAGGAAAAACAACATTATAACCTCAAAGAGATCATTGCCACCACGGAACAGGGATTATTAATTTGCTATTTGGGGCAATATATTCATGTTACGTTTAAGAAACGTTTTGTGAATTGGTTTGTTATCCCTGGATTAGGGGACCAATTTCATACTGTCCCAGAGGCTTCTGTAAGATGTTATTTAGGTTAATCTTTTTTATCCACCCAACAGGATTTAGTGGTCAGTCTAGAAGACCCTGGCACAGATGCTCAGTTTTGTAGTTCTCACGCTGTGGGTTTGTGGCTTCGTCTTCCGAAAGAGCTGCGAAACTCCCCCCAAAAGCTTCAAATTAAATCCCGATGTAAGAATGCATACTGTGTGCCTTCTAAAAATGGAACCTGCATCTACCGCCGAGTTTTGAATGTGTATTAAGGTTATAACAGCCGGCAAGAATGAACTTCAAAAGCCACGATTAAGATCATAAGAGGAGCCCTGCTGGATCAGACCAGTGAGGGTTCATCTAGTCCAGCATCCCGTCTCACCCAGTGGCCAACCAGTTCCTCTGGAGGGCCAAGCAACAGGGCAATAGAGGCTGAGGCCTTCTCCTGATAAGAGCATCAGAAGAGCCCTGCTGGATCAGACCAGTGAGGGTCCATCTAGTCCAGCAATCCGTCTCACCCAGTGGCCAAACAGTTCCTCTGGAGGGCCAGCAACAGGGCAATAGAGGCTGAGGCCTTCTCCTGATAAGAGCATCAGAAGAGCCCTGCTGGATCAGACCAGTGAGGGTCCATCTAGTCCAGCAATCCGTCTCACCCAGTGGCCAACCAGTTCCTCTGGAGGGCCAGCAACAGGGCAATAGAGGCTGAGGCCTTCTCCTGATAAGAGCATCAGAAGAGCCCTGCTGGATCAGACCAGTGAGGGTCCAGCTAGTCCAGCATCCTGTCTTCTCACACAGGGGCCACTCAGTTTCTCTGGAGGGCCAACAACAGGGCAGAGAGGCTGAGGCCTTCCCACAATAAGAATATCAAAAGAGCCCTGCTGGATCAGACCAGCGAGGGTCCAGCTAGTCCAACCTCCCATCTCACACAGGGGCCACCCAGTTCCTCTGGAGGGGTCAACAACAGGGCAATAGAGGCTGAGGCTTTCCCCTGATAAGAGCATCAGAAGAGCCCTGCTGGATCAGACCATTGAGGGTCCATCTAGTCCAGCATCCTGTCTCACACAGTGGCCACCCAGTTCCTCTGGAGGGCCAACAACAGGGCAAAGAGGCCGAAGCCTTCCCCTGAGAAGAACATCAGTAGAGCCCTGCTGGATCAGACCAGTGAGGTCCATCTAGTCCAGGATCCTGTCTCATACAGGGGCCACCCTCTGGAGGGCCAACAACAGGGCAATAGAGGCTGAGGCCTTCCCCTGATAAGAGCATCTGAAGAGCCCTGATGGATCAAACCAGTGAGGGTCCATCTAGTCCAGCATCCTGTCTCACACAGTGGCCACCCAGTTCCTCTGGAGGGCCAGCAACAGGGCATAGAGGCCGAGGTCTTTCCCTGATCTGAGGTTGCCTCCTGACTCTGGAATTTAGGGGAGTAGTGCCTCTGAATGTGGAGGTTCCCCTCAGTCACCATGGCTAGTAGCCACTGATAGACTCATCCTCCCGTGATTAAATCATCTCTTTCTGACTAGCGGTTTAGCTCAGTCTGATTTAAATCAAATCCAGCCCTCATGGATGACCTTTTAATTATTGGCGGTACTCTGGTGGCCAGTACCACAACCTTGACTGCCCTTTGGAAGACACGGGGAGCCAGAGGTGATTCGTCTCCTCTTTCCGCCCCCCCCCCCAAAAGGGTGGTGGGATGGAATCTTAACCAAGGGGAATAATACTTCAGACTTCTGCCTCCTCTCTCGCCCGTCTTTATGCTTTTTCTATGCTTCTGCAAGAGTCACAGAAGGGAATTATCCCCCCCTCCCCCAGAAAAGGCTGTGACTGTCATCTGGCTCCCTCAATCTGTAGCTGCATTGTGCAAACTTGCAAGTTATTAGTTGAAAATCTGTTTGCTCTCTGCTGCAGTGACTCAGGGTTTTGTGTGCCATCGTTCTTATGAGCCAATGCTTAATCATAAACACCGCCATGGGGGGAGGACTTGGGCCTCTGGATTAGTCTGAAGGAGCCCTAATTGTCAGAATATTATTCGGAAGAAGGAGAAGAAGAAGAGGAGGAGGAGAAGATTGGATTCATACCCCGCCCTTCAATCCCCAAAGGAGTCTCCGAGCAGCCTACCAACTCCTTTCCCTTCCCCTCCCCACAACAGACACCCTGTGAGGTAGAAGAAGAAGAAGAGATTGGATTTATACCCTTCCCTTCACTCCCCAAAGGAGCCTCCGAGCGGCTGACAAATTCCTTCCCCTTCCCCTCCCCAGAACAGACACCCTGTGAGGTAGAAGAAGAAGAAGAGATTGGATTTATACCCCGCCCTTCAATCCCCAAAGGAGTCTCTGAGCGGCCTACCAACTCCTTCCCCTTCCCCTCCCCACAACAGACACCCTGTGAGGTAGAAGAAGAAGAAGAGATTGGATTTATACCCCGCCCTTCACTTCCCAAAGGAGTCTCAGAGCGGCTGACAAACTCCTTTCCCTTCCCCTCCCCACAACAGACACCCTGTGAGGTAGAAGAAGAAGAAGAGATTGGATTTATACCCTTCCCTTCACTCCCCAAAGGAGCCTCCGGCGAGCTGACAAATTCCTTCCCCTTCCCCTCCCCAGAACAGACACCCTGTGAGGTAGAAGAAGAAGAAGAGATTGGATTTATACCCTGCCCTTCACTCCCCAAAGGAGTCTCCGAGCGGCCTACCAACTCCTTTCCCTTCCCCTCCCCACAACAGACACCCTGTGAGGTAGTAGAAGAAGAAGAAGAGATTGGATTTATACCCTGCCCTTCACTCCCCAAAGGAGCCTCCGAGCGGCTGACAAATTCCTTTCCCTTCCCCTCCCCACAACAGACACCCTGTGAGGTAGAAGAAGAAGAAGAGATTGGATTTATACCCTGCCCTTCACTCCCCAAAGGAGTCTCCGAGCAGTTTACAAACTCCTTTCCCTTCCCCTCCCCACAACAGACACCCTGTGAGGTAGAAGAAGAAGAAGAGATTGGATTTATACCCCGCCCTTCAATCCCCAAAGGAGTCTCTGAGCGGCCTACCAACTCCTTTCCCTTCCTCTCCCCACAACAGACACCCTGTGAGCAATGCTCCCTCTAAGCTGTGGAGTCTTGTGAGCAAAAATTCTGCTTTGTGAGCTACTGGCATTAAAGCTGTGAGCAGGCAATTTGTCTGCTGCATAAATCAGTTGGCTCTGGAGCCGTCCTTCCCGAGCGAAGACAAAATTGTGTGAGCCGGAAGCTAAAAAACTGTGAGCTAGCTCACACTAACTCAGCCTAGAGGGAACACTGCCTGTGAGGTCGGTGGGGCTGAGAGAGCTCTGACAGAAACGGCTCTTCTTCAAGGACAGCTGTGCCAGAACTGTGGCTTGCCCAAGGTCATCCAGCAGCTGCAAGTGGAGGAGTGGGGGAATCAAACCCGGTTCTCCCAGATTAGAGTCCGCGCACTTAACCACGACACAAAACTGGAGAGGGAGTGAGAAGGTGCACAAGATGTCATTTCTAAGGAATTAATACGAGGACGCACTGCTGTGCCCCACGAATTTTGCAATCTGCCGCTATCTCCTTCCGACCCCCAAATCCGGGGAATTAGATCTCTGATCAGATGGACAGCAAATGTTTAACTGTGAAGGTTATATAGATAGCAGAACAATGAGGCCAGTTCATGGGCCGTGCATCCAAGCGTTTGATCACAGGAATGAGTAAACTGACCCAGCCCTCGGTCAGTGGGATGAGAGCACGTTGTAAGGAAGGCGTTGCCAGGGTCTCTCGGGCTTGAACCCGCAGGCTTGGGACTTGAAGCCGAGTCTTAGCCTAGGCGAACTACCCAAGATGGTGTGTGTGCCGGCCTCAGAGCTGCCCTTGGGCACGGCGGGGAAGATTGGGTTTGCATCCTCTAGCAATAACATCCAGATTGCGAGATGTCGTAGTCCCGCTGTACACTATGTTGGTCAGGCCGCACCTGGAGTATTGTGTGTGCAATTCTGGAGGCCTCACGTCCAAAAGAACGTGGACAGAATGGGGTGGGTGCAGAGGAGAGCGACGAGGATGATCGGAGGCCTGGAGACCAAGAAACCCTAGGAGGAAAGGCCGAGGGACTTGGGAATGTTGAGTTTGGAGAAGAGGAGATTGAGGGGGAACCGGGTGGCTCTCTTGAAGTATTTGAAGGGCCATCACTCGGAGGAGGGCAGGGAGCTGTTCCTGGTGGCGGCAGAGGAGAGGACTCTCAAGCGTGGGTTTAAATTAAGGGACGGAGAGAGGATGATCCGGGGCCTGGAGACCAAGAAACCCTAGGAGGAAAGGCCGAGGGACTTCTTGGGAATGTTGAGTTTGGAGAAGAGGAGGTTGAGGGGGAACCGGGTGGCTCTCTTGAAGTATTTGAAGGGCCGTCACTCGGAGGAGGGCAGGGAGCTGTTCCTGGTGGCGGCAGAGGAGAGGACTCTCAAGCGTGGGTTTAAATTAAGGGACGGAGAGTACCGGCTGGATATTAGGGTAACCTTTTTGACAGACTTCTGCAAGAGTGGGATCAGCTGCCTGGGGAGGTGGTGAGCTCCCCCTCACTGGCCATCTTCACACAGCGTCTGGACAAACAGGGTTGCTCCGGGCTGGTCCTGCATTGAGCCAGGGGGTTGGACTAGGTGGCCCGGATGGCCCCTTCCAACTCTGTGATTCTGTGATTCGTCAGCCCCTGGGATTGTCGGGCAGCATGGAGCCGCTGGATTGGCCACACTTAGACTTAGTGACTTGTGAAACTTTGGCCATCTGGCTCGGTCCTGAGAAGCATCTTCCGCTGGCACCGTGACCAGCTCCTAGCTCATCTTGGGGACCCTGGATTGGAAGACACAATCCCCTGCCTAGGCCCAGCTCACGGGGGCCATACCCAAATCTTGATCATGTGCTAAACAGGAAGGGAAGGTGCAGGGTGTGTGTTGGCAGGGTGTTTTGTGGAATGGTCACATAAAAAGCCCTGTTCCTGGGAGCCTGTTTGGTGTAGTGGTTAGGAGCGCTGACTCTAACCTGGGAGAACCGGGTTTGATTCCCCACTCCTCCCCATGCAGCTGCTGGTGTGACCTTGGGTCAGTCATAAGTTCTCTCAGAGCTGTTCTCTCAAGGGCAGTTCTCAGCGAGCTCTCTCAGCCCCACCTACCTCACAGGGTGTCTGTTGTGGGGAGGGAGAGGGAAAAGAGTTTGTAAGCCGCTCTGAGACTCTGAGAGGAAGGGCAGGGTATAAATCCAGCTCTCCCTTCTCCTCGAAGGGCAAGGGTATAAATCCAGTCTCCTCCTCCTCCTGTTCTTCTTTTTCCTTCTCCTCTTCTTGTTCTTGTTCTTCTTCCTCTGCTTCTTGTTCTTCTTCTTCCGTTCCCCTTCTCCTCTTCTTGTTCTTCTTCTTCTTCCTCCTCCTCCTCCTCCTCCTCCCACCTGCCTTTCCTCAGTGAATGAGGCACACATGCAACGGGGTCTCCAAGGTTGAAGTTTGGGTCTGTCCTAGGGTTGCCAGTTCTGGGATGGAGAAGACATGGAGATTTTGGGGCTAGAGGCAGAGGAGGGTGGGGTTCGGGGAGGGGAGAGACGTCAGTGGGGTAGAATGTCATTGAATCCACCCTCCGGAGCGGCCATTTTCTCCAGGTGGAACTGAACTTTATCACCTAGAGGTCAATTGTGATAGCAGGAGATCTCCAGCCACCAGCTGGAAGTGTGGCAACCGTAGTCAGTTCAGCCGTATATGTGGCATTCTCTTAACAGAGGGTGATTGGGCAGATAACACAGGGGGCTTCATGGGAAAGGTGCGATGGCCATTGAATCGTTAGCGTCTACAAATCACATTGACAGAGCCAGTTTGGTGCGGAGAGCCAGTTTGGTGAAGTGGTTAAGTGCGTGGACTCTCATCTGGGAGAATTACAGGCCAGTCAGTCTGACATCGATACCGGGTAAGTTGGTGGAAACTGTTATTAAGGAAAGAATTAGTAGGCACATTGATGAACAAAAACTATTGAGGCAGACTCAGCATGGGTTCTGTAAAGGAAGATCTTGTCTCACTAACCTGTGTTTTTTGAGGGAGTGAACAAACATGTGGACAAGGGGGACCCAATAGATATTATTTACCTTGACTTCCGGAAAGCTTTTGATACAGTTCCTCATCAAAGGCTCCTAAGTAAGCTCAATAGTCATGGGATAAAAGGACAAGTCCTCTTGTGGATCAAAAACTGGCTTATAAATAGGAAACAGAGAGTGAGTATAAATGGGAAACTTTCTCAGTGGAGGGTGGTAAGCAGTGGGGTACCACAGGGATCAGTACTCGGTCCGATGCTTTTTAACTTGTTTATTAACGATTTGGAATTGGGAGTAAGCAGTGATGTGGCTAAATTTGCAGATGACACGAAGTTGTTCCGGGTGGTGAAAACCAGGGAGGATTGTGAGGCACTCCAAAGGGATCTGTTGAGGATGGGTGAGTGGGCGTCAACGTGGCAAATGGGGTTCAATGTGGCCAAGTGCAAAGTGATGCACATTGGAGCCAAAAATCCTAAATATAAATACACGTTGATGGGGTCTGATCTGGCAGAGACGGACCAAGAGAGAGATCTTGGAGTCGTAGTGGATAACTCGCTGAAAATGTCTACACAATGTGTAGCTGCAATAAAGAAGGCCAACGCTATGCTGGGGATTATTAGGAAGGGAATTGATAACAAATCAGCCAGTATCATCATGCCCCTGTATAAATCATTGGTGCGACCTCATTTGGAATACTGTGTACAGTTCTGGTCACCACATCTCAAAAAGGATATTATAGCATTGGAAAAAGTGCAGAGAAGGGCAACTAGAATGATAAAAGGGTTGGAACACCTTCCCTATGAAGAAAGGTTAAAATGCTTGGGGCTCTTTAGCTTGGAGAAACGACGGCTGAGGGGTGACATGATCGAGGTTTATAAGATTATGAATGGGATTGAGCAGGTTGAGAAAGAAGTACTTTTCTCCCTTTCTCACAATACAAGAACTCGTGGGCACTCTATGAAATTGCTGAGCAGTCGGGTTAAAACAGATAAAAGGAAATACTTCTTCACCCAAAGAGTGATTAACATATGGAATTCACTGCCACAGGAGGTCGTGGCAGCTGCAAGCATGGACAGTTTCAAGAGGAAATTAGATAAACATATGGAGCAGAAGTCCACCAGTGGCTATTAGCCACAGGGTATGGATGGGAACTCTCAGTCTGGGGCAGGTGATGCACTTATTCTTGGTGCTGGAGGGGGCAGCAGTGGGAGGGCTTCTGGTGCCCTGGCCCCACTGCTGGACCTTCGGATGGCACCTGGTATATTTTGGCCGCTGTGTGACAGAGTGTTGGACTAGATGGGCCATTGGCCTGATTCAACATTGGCTTCTCTTATGTTCTTATGTTCTTATGTTCTTAACCAGGTTTGATTCCCCCACTCCTCCACTTGCGCCTGCTGGTGTGACCTTGGGTCTGTCACAAGTTCTGTCAGAGCTGTTCTTGAAAAAGAGCAGTTTCTGTCAGAAGTTCTCTCAGCCCCACCGACCTCACAGGGTGTCTGTTGTGGGGAGGGGAAGGGAAAGGAGTTTGTAAGCCGCTCTGAGACTCCTTTGGGCAATGAAGGGCGGGGTATAAATCCAAACTCCTCCTACTACTCCTCTTTTTTCTTCTTCTTCTTCTTCTTCTTCTTGTTTATTCATTTACACGGTATCTGGCCTGTTTGCCTTTCCCAGGGCCACCAAGACAGCTAAAGATATAAAACATGCCTCTGAGGGAGGAATCCCTTTTTAAAACTGTTACAGTCAACGCACACACCCTTGAACACACATCCTTAAAACAATTAAAATACATATAAAACATTTAAAAAACGCAATAAAAACATTGGTTAGGAAGGAGGGGCTGTTGAGGGAATGCCAAACGAAACAAAATGTCCGCTGGTGGAAACTGTAACAGAAGAGGACAGTTTGGTGGAGTGGTTGAGTGCGCAGACTCTAATCTGGGAGAACCGGGTTTGATTCCCCACTCCTCCGCTTGCACCTGGCTGGTATGACCTTGGGCAAGCCATAGTTCTGATAAGAGCCGTCCTTGAAAAAGAGCCATTTCTGTCAGAGCTCTCTCAGCCCCACCTACCTCGCAGAGTGTTTTTTGTGGGGAGGGGAAGGGAAGGGAGTTTGTCAACCGCTCTGAGACTCCTTTGGGTAGTGAAGGGCGAGGTATAAATCCAATCTCTTCTCTCTTGTTCTACCTCCCAGGGTGTCTGTTGTGGGGAAGGGAAGGGAGTTTGTGAGCCGCTCTGAGTCTCCTTTGGGTAGTGAAGGGCAAGGTATAAATCCAATCTCTTCTTCTTCTTCTTCTACCTCCCAGGGCGTCTGTTGTGGGGAGGGGAAGGGAAGGGAGTTTGTCAGCCGCTCTGAGACTCCTTTGGGTAGTGAAGGGCAGGGTATAAATCCAATCTCTTCTTCTTCTTCTACCTCCCAGGGTGTCTGTTGTGGGGAGGGGAAGGGAAGGGAGTTTGTCAGCCGCTCTGAGACTCCTTTGGGTAGTGAAGGGCGGGGGTATAAATCCAATCTCTTCTTCTTCTTCTTCTACCTCACAGGGTGTCTGTTGTGGGGAGGGGAAGGGAAGGGAGTTTGTCAGCCGCTCTGAGACTCCTTCGGGTAGTGAAGGGCAGGGTATAAATCCAATCTCTTCTTCTTCTTCTCTTCTTCAGATGAGTCTCCCTGGGGAGAAAGTTCCAGAACTTTGGTGTCATGGGAAAGGGGGGTGGCGTTTTTGGCTGTTGCAGTTGCTCACTTCTTCAGTGATTCACGAAAGCTCCTCCCCTGCCACATTATTTTGTTAGTCTTTAGGGTGCTATGGGATTCTTGCTCTTTCCTACCGGCCATCCTGATGTTTTGACTAGCCGTTTCAGCGCATTCTCTCTCTCTCTCTCTCCCAAATCTCACTGTTGCGTATCTTCCGTAGGAATCGATAGCCGATACAACGAAGGCTGCCGGGAACTGGCGAACTATCTTCTCTTTGGCTTCTATAACCAGAACAACAACGAGTTTGAAAAGTCGGGGTTTCCCGAAGAGGTCTTGGACGGTAAGTGTGTCACCGTGCACAGTTCTGAATCCATGATCTATTTCGGCCCTTTCTTTGAATTTCTCACTGTGTACCCGAACCGGGCTATATGTAGCGTCCCACGCGGGGTGATTTTCTGTAACGTCCACGTGGAACCCAGTGGCCATCTTCTTCACTTGGATTCCACAAGCAATGCTCCCTCTAAGCTGCGGGGTCTTGTGAACAAAAATTCTACTGTGTGAGCTCCTGGCATTAAAGCTGTGAGCGAGCGATTTGGCTAATGCATAAATTAGTTTGCGCTGGAGCCCCATCCTTCGCGAGCTAAGACAAAAATCTGTGAGCTGGAGGCTAAAAAAACTGTGAGCCAGCTCACACCAACTCAGCTTAGGGGGAACACTGTCCACAAGTATTATTATTATTATTATTATTATTATTATTATTATTATTATTATTATTATTATTATTTGCTCCCAAGCTGAATTAGCTGAATTAGTATGACTCCATGTGGTTTTCCAGATAAGAGACATTGCGGACTCTAATCTGGGAGAACCGGGTTTGATTCCCCACTCCTCCACTTGCAGCTGTTGATGTGGCCTTGGGTCAGTCACAAGTTCTTCCCGAGTTGTTAACTCGCGAACAGTTCTCTCAGAGCTCTCTCAGCCCCACCTGCCTCACAGGCAGTGCTCCCTCTAAGCTGTGGGGTCCCGTTAGCAAAAACTCTACTTTGTGAGCTCCTGGCATTAAAGTTATGAGCGGGCGATTTGGCTGCTGCATAAATTAGTTCGCGCTGGAGCCCTCCTTCCTGAGCTAAGACAGAAAAGTGTGAGCCGGAGGCTAAAAAGCTGTGAGCTAGCTCACACTGACTCAGCTTAGAGGGAGCACTGATCACAGGGTGTCTGTTATGGGGAGGGGAAGGGCTTATAAGCCACTCTGAGACGCCTTCAGGTAGTGAAGGGTGGGGTATAAATCCAGTCTCTTCTTCTTCTTCGTTGCCCGCCTCTGCATAGTGACTGTGGACTATGTGAGAGCCAGTTTGGTGTGAGTGGTTAAGTCCGCGGACTCTAATCTGGGAGAACCGGGTTTGATTCTTCCACTTCTCCACTTGCACCTGCTGATGTGACCTTGGGTCAGTCACAAGCTCTGGCACAGCTGTTCTCTCAAGGGCAGTTTCTGTCAGAAGTTCTCTCAGCCCCACTGACCTCACAGGGTGTCTGTTGTGGGGAGGGGAAGGGAAAGGAGTTTGTAAGCCTCTCTGAGACTCCAAGTGAAGGGCGGGGTATAAATCCAATCTCCTCCTCCTCCTCTTCTTCTTCTTCTTCTTCTTCTTCTTCTTCTTCTTCTTCTTCTTCTTCTTCTTCTTCTTCTTCTTCTTCTTCTCTGCCTTGATCCTTGGTGGTCTCCCATCCAAATACTAGCCAGAGGCAACCCTATTTAGCCTGGGAGATCTGACAGGATCAGGCCAGCCTGAGCTAACTAGATCAGGGCTACGAGTATCATACTGCAGCTGTATTTCATAGTGTTGGATTTACTGGGCGGAAGGAAGTGTGAAATCTGGGAGGCCCATGTTCGGTGTAATGATTAAGCACGTGGACTCTGATCTGGGAGAACTGGGTTTGATTCCCCACTCCTCCACTCGCACCTGCTGGATGACCTTGGGCAAGCCGTAGTTCTGGCACAGCTGTCCTTGAAAAAGAGCCGTTTTTGTCAGAGCTCTCTCAGCCCCGCCTACCTTACAGGCAATGCTCCCTCTGAGCTGCGGAGTCTTGTGAGCAGAAATTCTACTCTGTGAGCTACTGGCGTTAAATTGTGAGCGAGCCATTTGGCGACTGCATAAATGAGTTTGTCCTTGCTGTCTTTTTGTAGATGTGATCCTCTTAATAAAGCCGGACAGCGTCCATCTGTACTGCAACCCCGTCAACTACAGCTACCTGTTGCCCTACGTGGCTGTTTGGAGAAACCTGCATTTCCATTGCCTGACTGAAAACGAGGTGAGTGAAGGCGCGGCTGATGGGATGCATCTCAGAAAAATGATCCGGGGCTGGGACAGTTCTGGTTTCCTGTGCAGGATCTGGCCTTTGGGAATCGATGTGTCTGTTAAGGTTATCATCAGAATGTAAGAACATCAGAAGACCTCTGCTGGATTTGACTGGTGGTCCATCTAGTCCAGCATCCTGTCTCATACAGTGGCCAGCTAGTTCCTCTGGAGGGCCAATAACAGGGCAGAGAGGCCGAGGCCTTCCCCTGACAAGAACATCAGAAGAGCCCTGCTGGGTCAGACCAATGAGGGTCCATCCAGTCCAGCATCCTGTCTCACACAGGGGCCAACCATTTCCTCCAGAGTTCTGACAACGGGGCATAAGAGACTGAGGCCTTCCCCTGATTTTGCCTCCTAGATCTGGAATTCAGAGGTTGATTGCCTCTGAACATGGAGGTTCCCTTTAATCACCATGGCTAGTAGCCACTGATAGACCTGTCCTACTGAACCTGTTCAATCCCCTTTTAGAGCCATCCTTGCCTGTGGCCATCACCGCATCTTCTGGCAGCGAATCCCACATTTAATCACTCTCTGTCTTCTCTGTTGTTGTTCAGTCGCACAGTCGAGTCCGACTCTTCGCGACCCCATGGACCAGATTACGCCAGGCCCTCCTGTCTTCCGCTGTCCGCTGAAGTCTGCTCAATTTCATGTTCGTTGCATCGATGACACTGTCTAACCATCTCATCCTTTGCCGTCCCCTTCTTCTTTGACCTTCAATCTTTCCCAGCATCAGGGTCTTCTCCAGTGAATGCTCCCTTCTCATTTGGTGGCCAAAGTATTTGAGCTTCAGCTTCAGGATCTGGCCTTCAAGGGAACAGTCAGGGTTGATTTCTTTTAGGATTGACTGATTTGATCTCCTTGCAGTCCAAGGGACTCTCAAGAGTCTTCTCCAGCACCATAGTTCAAAAGAATCTATTCTTCGGCGCTCAGCCTTCCTTATAGTCCAACTCTCGCAGCCATACATTACTACGGGGAATACCATTGCTTTGACCATGCGGACTTTTGTTGGCAAGGTGATGTCTCTGCTTTTTATCATGCTGTTTAGGTTTGCCATCGCTTTCCTCCCAAGGAGCAGGTGTCTTTTAATTTCATGGCTGCAGTCATTGTCTGCAGTGATCTGGGATCCTAGGAACGTGAAGTCTGTCACTACTTCTACGACTTCCCCTTCTATTTGCCAAGGAGTGATGGGGCCAGATGCCATGATCTTAGTTTTTTTGATGTTGAGCTTCAAGCCCACTTTTGCGCTCTCCTCTTTCATTCTGAGCAAGAGGCTCTTTAGGTCCTCTTCACTTTCTGCCATCAGAGTGGTATCGTCTGCATATCTGAGGTTATTGATCTTTTCCCCAGCAATCTTAACTCCAGCTTGTGATTCATCCAGGCCAGCATTTCGCATGATGTACTCTGCATATAAATTAAATAAGCAAGGTGACAATATACATCCTTGTCGTACTCCTTTTCCTATGCTAAACCAATCAGTTGTTCCATATCCGGTTCTAACTGTTGCTTCTTGACCCTTATACAGGTTTCTCAGGAGACAGGTGAGGTGGTCTGGTACTCCCATCTCTTTAAGAACCTGCCATAATTTATTGTGATCCACACAATCAAAGGCTTTAGCATAGTCAATGAAGCAGAAGTAGATGTTTTTCTGGTACTCTCTTGCTTTCTGCATAATCCAGCGAATGTTGGCAATTTGATCTCTAGTTCCTCTACCTCTTCGAAACCCAGCTTGTACTTCTGGTAGTTCTCTATCCACGTACTGTTGGAGCCTAGCTTGTAGGATTTTGAGCATGACCTTGCTAGCGTGTGAAATGAGTGCAATTGTGCGATAGTTTGAACATTCTTTGACGTTGCCCTTCTTTGGGATTGGAATGTAAACTGACCTTTTCCAATCCTGTGGCCACTGTTGTGTTTTCCAAATTTGTTGGCAAATTGAGTGCAGCACTTTAACAGCATCTTCTTTTAAGACTTTGAATAACTCAGCTGGGATACCATCACCTTGATCACGCTTGGTCTGAGTTCTCTGCTGTGGCCTGTCCGTCCTGGGTGGCCCTCCACGGCATAGCCCACAGCCTCATCGAACCACGCAAGCCCCCTCGCCACGACAAGGCAGTGATCCATGAGGGAGCTGTCTTCTCTGCCACAACGCAAATCTAAGAAAGCCTAAAGAAGGTTTGCCTGGGCCCAATCGCATGCATGCTTGCTTGGACTTTTATCACACGATTGCAGCCTTAATTTACTTCATATCGTTATGTCATGATGTTATTTAGAAAACAAGGCGTGTCAAGTCCTGAGCTAGTACTTATTGTGGCATGTGCTGCTTGTGAGAATAACGACCCCTGAATAGAAAAGTAATTTCAGAGGGTTAGCTGTGTTGGTCTTCAGTAAAACAGTTAGCTTTGAGTCCTGCAGCATCTTAGATTCCAACAAGAATTTCAGGGTCGAAGGTTTCGAGAGTCAAAGCTCCCTTCGTATAAGAATCCTGTGTCCCTTTTCAGCCCTGGGCGAGGTCCCTTGTTCCGAACTTGTGAATTAGTTCCAGTTCAGCAATCTCACCTTGCAGTTTCCCTTTGAAACTTGTTTGTTTGAGGACTGCCACTCTTAGGTCAGCAATGGAGAGAGTCTATGCTAAATTGTCTTGGCTGTATCTGATGCCCGTGTCACGGTTTTCAAACTGGTCTTCGACGCTGGCTCCAGGCGATGCCCCCAAATGAGCTCGGTGACTTGCAGGGATGGCCACAAACGGAACCCAGTGGAATATGCTACTGCCTCGGTGGCTACATCAAAAGTCCCGGTTGGGTTTGTAAGAGAAACTCTGACATAAAGTATCTGCCAGGGGAAAGCCCAATGTGCATTTCAGTGAGTGTTCTCACCCTGGGACAAAACATTTGTGTGTTTTGCCAACCAATTAGTTCTCTAAGGCGGGGCTCAACAGGTCTCAGGTCACCGTGATACCCAGGGCTTTTTTTTGTAGGAAAAGGCCCAGCAAGCACTCATTAGCATAATAGATGACACCCAGCAGCAGACGCTCATTAACATATTAGGCCACGCCCATGACAGGACAGCTCATTAACATATTAGGTCACACCCCCGTGTTACCAGAAGTGTGGTCATCCAGCCACACCCACTTTTTACTTCTTATTCTGTTTACCTTGTTTGTTGTCAAAACCCCAGGGCTTTTTTTGGAGCAGGAACTCCTTTGCATGTTAGGCCACACACCCCTAAGGTAGCCAAATCCTAAAGAGTTTCTGCGGTTGGGTGTGGCCTCTCATGCTAATGAGTTCCTGCTAGGCGTGGCCAACTCGGGAGCCAGCTGGAACTCCGTTCCTGTTCATTCCTGTCCAAAAATAGCCCTGGTGACGCCTAGAAATTACATTGTGGTGCCTAATATCTAGCATCGTGTTCATCATAATGTCTGTTCTGCAGTTCTCAGTGCATTAAGTTCTCCTCGTTGCTTGTTCGAGTGGTGGAAGACGAATTCACTTCTCAACCAGTTACTTCCTTGTTGTTTTGCCATAACGTCACAACTCATTTATGGCAATCCTGTGGGATTCTCAAGGCAAGACACGTTCGGAGGTGGTTTGCCATCACCTGCCTTTGCGTTGCAACCCCGGACTTCCTTGGTGGTCTCCCATCCAAGGTGAGCCCCGACCTCGATAGCCCAGGCGAGCCCGATCTCATTAGATCTCGGAAGCTAAGCAGGGTCAACTCTGGCAAGTACTTGGATGGGAGACCTCCTTGGAATACCAGAGGCGGGAGGCAGGGGCAGGCTTTATCCAGCCACCTCTCTGAATATCCTCCAAGCCCCCAGTCACCAGAGGTTGCCATGACGCACTCACATGTACACACATGCACATATAAAAAAATACAGAAAAAATACTCCCCCCCCCCCAAAAAAAAAAAGACCAGCAAGGTTTAATTCTGAGTATAAGCTTTCATGTGCATGCAGACTTCTTCAAATAGGTTTAGGATTTGATTTTGCGATAGCAATAGTTAGAACATCTGGTCGTTAAAATACAAAACCTTTAGGCCCTGTCTCCGAAGTTTTTGGACTAGATGCTTAGGACCAAAGGAGCTTTGTCAAGACCTGCTGCAAAGAGTCGCTGCATGCAGCCACTAGGGGTTAATACAATCTTGAGAATAATTCCGGTTACTTGCGGAATCGGAGAGGGAAGGATTGTGAGGCGCTCCACGTACACACGGGGTTCATGTCAGGTTCAAAAGCAAGTAGATCCAAGCATTCTTAAAGTAAAGAAGGGCTTTATTGGAATACAGTGCTAAAACCCACAGCAAGATGGTTATTGTTAGGAATGGCGGGATGTACGGTTCAGGCATGGTTATAGTATGATGCAAGCATGCGACTAGCAAATGAACTTTAAGCGCGCGCGCGGGAAACTCCCGGCGGGAGGATTACTTAATGATCGGGAGACTGCTCCCCCCACCCCTCGGCTTCACAGGACTGGAAAATTCTCATAGACTCAAGAATAGCCCAAAGCCCACATTCAAGGCCACAGTGATAACACCGAGCAGTAGAGGCGAAGCTCCCACGTTACAGCTAGCATACCTATGCATGCGCAGAAGCAGGGACAAGATAGGGAACACAGAACAATGGACTCAGTGTGAAACATGAATGAATGAGCCATTACTGACAGTTCAACAGCTGGACTTTTAAGAGGATTCTGCCGCTCACAACAGCAGATGGGAAACCTCTGCGTGCCGAGCACCAGGTGTGCGTACAGGCACTGCCGGATCGTGGGACTGGTCGTTCTCGTAACCCTTCTTGACTTTGAAGAAGGGAGGCTTGATGGAACTGAATCAAACGAAGAACCCGTGTTATCATTTGGGGCGCTTTCCCCTTTGAAGCTTGGCACTTCCGGATTGAGAACGATTTATTGGCGCCAGGTTCATTAGCCAAAAGATCTGTCAGCGCTCGGAGTGCCGGGAAGCTACCATCTAGTGCTTGCGCGTTGTTTTGCCTCTCAGATCCGTCTTGCTTGTCCAGATTATCCAGCGATTCAGCGGTGTCTCTCTTGCAGCTGTGCAAAGCTGTTCCTTTAGCTGTGCCGCCAGAGAGTGAGCAAGGAACAGTATCGGCTTGGGCACGTCGGCCGCTCTGCGCCTCTTGAGGGAGCACTTACCCTCTAGCGCAGCCCCCCCCCCAACCTTTTTGGAGCCCACAGGCAGCTTTGGAATCTAAGCACAGTGGGGTGGGCGCAGCCACAAAAATGACTGCCCCAGCTTACCTTCGGTCGTGCAGTGAAGATCCTTGCGCCATGGTGGCAGCGGCTGTCAAAGCAGCATTTTTTTAAAAAAAAATATGCACAGCCAATCAGAAGTCTTTCTGGGCAAAAGCTCCACCTGGGCCCGCCCAGTTTTTAAAAACACTCGACGGGCACCAGGAAAGGTGTCTGTGGGCACCGTGTCGGGGAACCTTTTTCTAGCAGCTCATTGCCTAATCCAGGCATGTCAAACGTGAAGCCCTACGCGGCCCGTGAGCAACTGATGCAAGGGAACAGGAGGTGGTGGCAGCTACAAGCATGGGCGGCTTCAAGGGGGAATTGGATAAACATACGGAGCAGAAGTCCATCAGTGACTGTTAGCCATAGGGTATAGATGGGAACTCTCAGTCTGGGGCAGGTGATGCACTCTATCCTTGGTGCTGGAAGGGGCAGCAGTGGGAGGGCTTCTAGTGTCCTGGCCCCACTGCTGGACCTCCTGATGGCATCTGGTATATTTTGGCCGCTGTGTGACAGAGTGTTGGACTAGATGGGCCATTGGCCTGATTCAGCATTGGCTTCTCTTATGTTCTTATGTCTGGGGCAAGGGATGCTCTGTATTCTTGGTGCCTGGGGGAGCAACAGTGGGAGGGCTTCTAGTGTCCCGGCCCCACTGCTGTACCTCCTGATGGCGCCTGGTGTTTTTGGCCACTATGCGACACAGAGTGTTGAACCGGATGGGCCATCGGCCTGATCCAACACTGGCTTCTCTTATGTTCTTTACGAGTGCTGGGGGAGAGTGGGCGGAGCCACTTCGTTTTGGCTTCAGCACGGCAGAAGAACCTCGCTTGCAGCAGTCAAGCATCGTGGGAGCATCTGCCCAGTTCTGCCTATGTGGCTTTTCCTTTGGACCCCTCTCTCACCCCATGGGATCTTGCAGTTAGGATATATCATCTCGGAGCTTACCAGCTGCTGTCCTTTATACAGTTTCTATTTCTGGTATCTGGCGTTAACATTTTATGGTACACAGGGCCTGGCCCAACAAAGTGACACTTATGCCAAATCCGGTCCTTGTAACGAAGAGAGTTTGACAGTTCTGGCATAAAATGTCTACGAGACTAAGTGGACCTAAGCGATGCGAGATGGTTGTATGCAGGGCTCTTTTTGTAGCAGGAACTCCTTTGCATATTAGGCGACACACCCCCTAATGTAGCCAATCCTCCGAGAGCTTACAGTAGACCCTGTAAGAAGAGCTCTGTAAGCTCTTGGGGGATTGGCTACATTAGGGGTGTGTCGCCCAGGGCTCTTTTCATAGCAGGAACTCCTTTGCATATTAGGCCACACACCCCCTAATGTAGCCAATCCTCCAAGAGCTTACAGTAGACCCTGTAAGAAGAGCTCTGTAAGCTCTTGGGGGATTGGCTACATTAGGGTGTGTCGCCCAGGGCTCTTTTCATAGCAGGAACTCCTTTGCATATTAGGCCACACCCCCTAATGTAGCCAATCCTCCGAGAGCTTACAGTAGACCCTGTAAGAAGAGCTCTGTAAGCTCTTGGGGATTGGCTACATTAGGGGTGTGTCGCCCAGGGCTCTTTTCATAGCAGGAACTCCTTTGCATATTAGGCCACACACCCCCTAATGTAGCCAATCCTCCGAGAGCTTACAGTAGACCCTGTAAGAAGAGCTCTGTAAGCTCTTGGGGGATTGGCTACATTAGGGGTGTGTCGCCCAGGGCTCTTTTCATAGCAGGAACTCCTTTGCATATTAGGCCACACACCCCTTAATGTAGCCAATCCTCCAAGAGCTTACAGTAGACCCTGTAAGAAGAGCTCTGTAAGCTCTTGGGGGATTGGCTACATTAGGGGTGTGTCGCCCAGGGCTCTTTTCATAGCAGGAACTCCTTTGCATATTAGGCCACACACCCCTAATGTAGCCAATCCTCCGAGAGCTTACAGTAGACCCTGTAAGAAGAGCTCTGTAAGCTCTTGGGGGATTGGCTACATTAGGGGTGTGTCGCCCAGGGCTCTTTTCATAGCAGGAACTCCTTTGCATATTAGGCCACACACCCCCTAATGTAGCCAATCCTCCAAGAGCTTACAGTAGACGCTGTAAGAAGAGCTCTGTAAGCTCTTGGGGGATTGGCTACATTAGGGGTGTGTCGCCCAGGGCTCTTTTCATAGCAGGAACTCCTTTGCATATTAGGCCACACACCCCCTGATGTAGCCAATCCTCCGAGGGCTTATAGTAGCCCCTGTAAAAAGAGCTCTATAAACTCTTGGAGGATTGGCTATATTAGGGGGGGTGTCGCCTAATATGCAAAGGAGTTCCTGCTACAAAAAAGAGACCTGGTTGTCTGCCTAATCCTGGTCTAATAGGAAGACTTTGTGCAGCATTGTGCACAGTCATCGCTAGGTTTTGGAAAGATGACAGAAGACCTACCGTATCCGATTGGTTTTTGAAAGTTCAGGGGCTTTGTATAATGGGCCAATTAGCAGACTCCCATGTTACCAGATGAACCTGACCCCTCTACCTTGACCTTTGTTAAAATTTGGTTTCCCAGTTCTAGAGTACTTTGCTTCTCAAAAGGAATTTGAACCCATTCTTGAAACTATTAACGTTGCGTATTTAGTTTGACCTTTGTCAATTCTATATATATATAGTTCTAAAAAAAAGATGGTGGGTGAACGTGGCAGGGAGGAACGTCACCGACAGGCCCTGAAAGTAACCCTAACAAAGCCGGCGGCACAGAAGATGTTGCCGGAATACCTGATAGAGAAGGATGCTGTCACCATGGAAACGGTGAGGATTATGTAGGCCAAGTTGGGGGGGGGGTGCTGCCGGTTTGCCTTTGCACAGAACCAGAGTCTTTCTTTTAGGTCCTGGGGGTGGGCACACGCCTTTTCACGTGCGACTGATTTCCATTAACGTTCCTCTGGACATCCTGCCGTCGCTTCTCATCAGTGAAGGGAAGTAGCTCTTTGGTTCAGTTCAGCAGAGTTCCCGCCTGTCAAGTAGACCAGGCAGTCAGTCGGAAAAAATCATCTTCCGTGGTTCTTCGGTCTTGGAAAGGCTTCTAATTTGCCTTTGGAGGCCCATCTGTGTCGAGTGGATTTGTTGTAATGCTGAATGTCTGCTTAATCCTTGGGAAAGTGTTCTTCCCATGTGTGTGTGTGCATGCACACGCGTGCCCTGTGAAAAATGCTGTCCAGTCACAGCTGACTTCTGGTGACCTTGTAGGGTTTTGAAGGCAAGAGATGAACACTCTGCATACTCCGGAATTCTCTGGTGGTTGCCCACCCAAATACTATTAGTATTATTATTGTTCTTGTTGTTATCGTACGGCATTGTGTGTAGAATAGCCAGGAGATCCTAAGATTGTCTGGCACTCAGAAGTTCTAGCTCTTTTAGCGTTATTCACCACTAGGTGGTGAGCTAGACTTGTTTTTAAGGCTTGCTTTTGGCCCACCCAAATACTATTGTTGTTGTTATCATACGGCATTGTGTGTAGAATAGCCAGGAGATCCTAAGATTGTCTGGCACTCAAGAGTGCTAGCTCTTTTAGTGCTATTCACCAGTAGGTGGTGAGGTAGACTTGTTTTTAAGTCTTGTTTTTGGCCCACCCAAATACTATTGTTGTTGTTGTTGTTATCATACGGCATTGTGTGTAGAATAGCCAGGAGATCCTAAGATTGTCTGGCACTCAGGAGTTCTAGCTCTTTTAGCGTTATTGACCAGTAGGTGGTGAGCTAGACTTGTTTTTAAGGCTTTCTTTTGGCCCACCTAAATACTATTATTGTTGTTATTATCGTACAGCATTGTGTGTAGAATAGCCAGGAGATCCTAAGATTGTCTGGCACTCAGGAGTGCTAGCTCTTTTAGTGTTATTCACCACTAGGTGGAGCACTAGACTTGTTTTTAAGGCAAGAGTTGTTTCAGAGGTGATTTGCCATTGCCTGCCTCTGCGTCAGGCCCCTGGTATTTCTTGGAGGTCTCCCATCCAAATACTAGCTACAGCCGACGCTGCTTAGCTTCCGAGATCTGGTGAGATCGAGCTACCCTGGGACATTCAGTTCAGGGCATCCAAATATTAACTAAGGCTGACCCCACTTAGCTTCCAAGTACAGTATCTTAAAAACAGCGGTTTTGCATATCTTTTCTATGCACTTGCTGTCCACCTTGCATGACCCAGATTGATTTGGACACTGAGTATCCATTTTGTCAGATGATGGCACTTCCTCCAATGCCTGGAGCCTCCTGATGTGAGAGGAAAATGGCCCACTTTAATAATAATCCCTATTATGCTAATGAGTTCCTGCTGGGCGTGGCCAACTCAGGCGCCAGCCGGAACGCTGTTCCTGTGCGTTCCTGCCCAGAAATAGCCCCTGGAGTTTTCATGTCTCATGAAAGGGCCTCCCCTGCCACAAATTTTGTTCGTCTCTAAGGTGCTCCTGGACCCTTGCTCTTTTCTGCCGCTACAGGCAGACTGACACGACTGCCCGTCTTGATCTGTTTTTGGCAATGCCCACCTCACAAGAGCTCTTTGTTTTCTTAAGTCTCTTACTTTAATTGGAGGTCACCAGTTACCCACATTGACGTCTTGCAAATGGGCAGGCCGTGCCTTTATTCTATGGGGCTTTGTTTGGAAGGCATGCGAGAAATTACTAGGACTGATCTTTTTGTTACGTCTCACTAAATAGGCACGGCCATATTTTTGAGCCAGGGCTGGTCTTTGAAGCAGGGGTGTTCCTCGCTGCCCCCTAACTCCTCGAGGAAGGGGCCGTGGCTCAGTGCCAGAGCATCTGCTCGGCATGCAGAAGGTCCCAGGGTTCAGTCCCTGGCATCTCCAGTTGAAAGGATCAGGAAGGAGGCGACGTGAAAGACCCCTGCCTGAGGCCTCTGAATCAGAGCAGGCAATCCTGAGCTGTATAGTTAGTGGCCTGACTCAGGATAAGTTAGCGAGTTGCTATTGGGTGAGTGAGAAGCAGCAGTATATAGAGTGAGTTGTGGTTTGTGTGTGTTGGTTGTATGACGTTTTCGATACACAACTTTGGGACTTAGGAAGAAGCAGAATAGTTTGGATTTATACCCCGCCCTTCGTTACTTGAAGGAGTCTCAGAGCGGTTTATAATCTCCTTTCCCTTCCCCTCCCCACAACAGACACCCTGTGAGGTGGGTGGGGCCGAGAGAGCTCTTTTGAGAACTACCTTGAGACAATAGCTCTGAGAGAACTTGTGACTGACCCAAGGCGACACCAGCAGCTGCGTGTGGAGGAGTGGGGGGATCAAACTCGGTTCTCCCAGATTAGAACCCATGCTCTTAACCACTACACCAAACTGGCTCTTAACAGATGGACTGAATAATTTAGCTTGTACTAGAAATTATGTGGTGGCCTTTTCTCACAAGGACCTCTTGGGATTTCTGCACTATCTGAGTTAAATCAATAGCGGTGCAAGTTGACTATCATAAAGCGTAGGCTTCCTAGATGGGCCGGTGTTAAGATACTGAGTCGACGGCTGCATACATTTCTCGATATGCGCATCAGAAAACTGAGCGACAGGCCTGTATTTATTGTTCCTTCTAATTTTTTCCTCCCTACTGAACACAGCATTCACATCCCGAGCAGAATGTAACTGCTGTGATCTTAAAGTGTACACCATATATAACTTAACATCAAATAAAGCTCCAAAGTATTCCAGTTCTCAAGCTATTCTTATTATTTAAGCTATTCTTATTATTTAAATATATTGTTCAGAGCAATGAATACACAGCAAGGTAAAGAATTTGAAGGAAACTTTACAATCCCGGAATAGACTTCACAATTCCAAAGCGGAGAAAAGACTTCACACGCATTTAGATGAGAGAATGCCGACAGAGCAAGGCTAAGCGTGTTCCTCATGAGTAAGGACAAATAAGGCAGTTTGGAGACATTGTTCTGAGGGAGTTCCCGTTGCTCTAAAACAAGGCAGTCTTTGGAGGCAGTACTTTCTGGGAGAACCCGTCAGTCCTGATGAAGGGATCGATAACCCATTGGGCAATCCAGAGAGTGGGGTTTTGTTTGTCTCTAGTCTTAAGGACTGGATTTACTTGCTTTATGGACATTGGTGCTTTTCCAGTTTGGTGTTGTGAAGTCTTTTCCCCACTTTGGAATCGTGAAGTCTATTCTGGGATTGTAACGT
Organism: Gekko gecko; assembly: GCA_029375565.1. Taxonomy (NCBI): domain Eukaryota; kingdom Metazoa; phylum Chordata; class Lepidosauria; order Squamata; family Gekkonidae; genus Gekko; species Gekko gecko. The sequence continues at coordinate 121,869,387 of JAPDNY010000010.1, read as the reverse complement.
TTCCTTCAAATCCCTGACCTGTCTGTGCACTGATTGCTTTGAACACTATATTTAAATAATCAGAATAACTTAATAAGAATAGCTTAAGAACTGGAATACTTTGGAGCTTTATTTGATGTTAAGTTATATATGGTCTACGCTAATTCATCAGTTTACTTAAATTGTTGTAAGTAATCTTAAAGTGGGCGATGGGGCCGTGCAAGTCCCTGCATGGCTCCAGACTGCTGCGGAGCGGGGCTTCCGGAGTTAATGAACGACCGCTCACACTCACAGCTTAGAGGGAACACTGCCCGTGTCTTGTTTTCGCTAGACCGGTAAGATCCCCTATTTAGCAGAAGGCTTTAGTAATTAAATAGCTCTTGCACTGGCAGTCGCGGAATCTGACAATGCCACTGGTGCAGTCCTGCTGCTGCGGAAACCCCGTGGAAATCCCCCGAATCTTTGTAGAACAGTTGATTTATAAATATTTTTCTGTTGTCTCATCAGTATGAAGATGAGGAAGCTGCAGAGGAGTTTAAGATCTCCAGCTTCGTCGACATGGTTCGCGACTGCAGTCGGATCGGCATCCCCTTCAGCTCACAAGGTGAGTGGTTTTTAAAAACGTGGAGAAATCCTTCAGGTACCCTCCAGAACAAGCAAACACGGCTGGGCCTGTGCCTACAGATGTGTATCTGAACTGGTGTGTGGAACGGTTCAGGCGAGGTCTCCATGTTGGCCCGAAGCCACAGAACAGAGTTTAAGTCCAGCGGCACCTTTAAGACCAGCAAAGTTGAATTCTGGGTATCAGCTTCCGTGTGCATGCGCAGGTCATCAGATACGGTGCACACACAAGCTTATACCCAGAATGACACTTTGTTGGTCCTCAAGGTGCCACTGGATTCAAACTTGGTTCAGTGTGTGGAATGTGACTGTTGCATCTGGACTAAGATGACCCAGGTTCAAAGCTATGGACATTTATTTCTGTTCTGTGTACATTAAGAACATAAGAACGTAAGAGAGGCCAGTGTTGGATCAGGCCAACGGCCCATCGAGTCCAACGCTGTTGTCACACAGTGGCCAAAAATACCAGGTGCCATCAAGAGGACACTAGAAGCTCTCCCACTGTTGACCCCCCCCAAGCACCAAGAATACATAGCATCACTTGTCCCAGAATCCCTATCTATATCTTGTGGCTAATAGCCACTGATGGACCTCTGCTCCAGATGTTTATCCAGTTCCCTCTTCAAGCCGTCCATGCTTGTAGCTGCCACCACTTCCATCCTTGAAGCCATCCACCCTCTTGAAGCCGTCCATGCTTGTAGCTGCCACCACATGAATTCCATGTGTTAATCACTCTTTGGGTGAAGAAGGACTTCCTTTTATCCGTTCTAATCCAACCACTCAGCAATTTCATGGAGTGCCCACGAGTTCTTGTATTGTGAGAAAGGGAGAAAAGAACTTCTTTCTCTACGTGCTCTATCCCATGCATAATCGTATAAACCTCGATCATGTCACCCCTCAGCTGTCGTTTCTCCATTGGTGGTCTGCCTTTCTTGCTGGATCTCAAGGGGGATTACACTGAGTGAGTCAATGCAATCAACGAGATGGGGCATTCATTAAACAATGCAATAAGATTACAGTTGTGGAACCAATCAGAGATCTAAAAAACAGGTCTGAAGCACAGTGTAAGTAATAACATAACATATTAAACGATGCAAAATTACACAATAGGATACAGCCCACAGCAAACTATATACAGTTCCCCCATAGTCCCCCCATGATTAATCCAAGTAACTTTGTTAATCAGTTAGCGCTCTGCAAGTCTATCGCCTGCACAGAAAAGCCCTCTAGAATAATTCAGTTTTCCATTGTTTTCAGAAAGCCAGGACTGCACGATGTTAGGCCAGCCACAATCTTTCAACCTCACCTACATCTAAGGATTGTTAGAAAAAAGGAAGGGGGGGGAAACAAGGTAAAAATGAATCCAGAAAACTGCTTTGCCTTGCCAAGTGAGAGCTGGAGTTTTACCATGGCTGATACGAATCTGGTTTCCGTTTGTAACACAGATATGCATAAAGGAAGTCACATCCCCTGTAATGATTCCATGTTTTGGGGTGTGTGTTCCTGTAAATGTTTAGTTTGACTGCAGTACTGTAAGGAGAGTGATTGAGGGTGACAAGTGTGATTTGATTGGCTGCTGACTGAGAGTGTGGGAGGAGGGGTGTCTATGAGAGAATTCTGTGTGTGAAGTTTGAAGAGAGAACATAGTCTGTGTGACTATGCAATTCTGAGTCTAGTTCTGTGGGAATAAGACCAACAGTTAGTCTGTGTGACTAAGAGAGTTGATTCTGTTCTATGTGGATAAAACAAAGAGACTAGCCTGTGTGGCGATATATATGAGAGAGTATACTGAGTGTATAAGCCTGACAGAGTGGAGTTTGGGGTTTGAGAGACTGTAGAACCAAACTTTGCCAGTTATATTTACAAGTTCCTTTCGTCAGCAACTGTTCAAAATAATCAGAAACCTATTTTGTTCTTTATTAAATAAATCAATTTTTGTTTAAACTTATCCCAGAAAATCAGAATAGTCCTTCCTCTGGGTCACATAGTCCTCTGAAGTGCCCAGATCACTGGGTCGTTCTACCAAAAGAGAGAGATTTGGAATTTTTAATTCCTGGTGGCAGCAGAAAACTACCAAGTTTATGTACACAGAGAGTGTTTAAAGGTAAAACCCATTTCCCCTATAAGAAAGGACTATGCTCAAAAGGGGGCAGATTTTTAAGCAGTAGTTGAGAGGGGTAGGAAAATGCCTAGGAATGACAGGAGAGACAGATAACAAGTGCATTTACCGTTTCAATTGTGGACCTGAAAGACTAGATCCTTGTTGAGCAGAGGATTATGGGGTATTTTGCAGAAAAACACATGTGAACGGTGCGGGTTGTTGTTCATCTTGCCAAGTAGATCCCCCAGGGGGCCAGATGACAAGCGGAGTAATGAAGCCAAGCAGGTGTTCCCAAAAACACACACAGCCTTGTTTTCAAAGAATTGTGCAGGTGGCATAAGCTCTGATTAGTCTGATTACTTTATTGTTGCAGGTAAATATAGTGGCTGGCTAGCAAGCTCAGCCACAGTTTGGGGGCCTCTGTTTGGGGCAGTGTTGGTGACTCCAGAAGCAAGGGGCAGGACGGGTGGAAGAGGAGAGGGGGTTGAGGAATGAAGGCTGCCGAGTAGCTGGTGTGCTTGGAGATCGAAGTATACTAAGGAGGCATATGCAGGAACGTGGCTTCCCTATTCACTTAGGATATAAGCTGCCTTCCACCAAAGATGGACCTAGACGAGGAGTGGCCAAACTTGCTTAATGAAAGAGCCAACATAGAATAAACGTCAGACGTCTGAGAGCCGCAAGACATGGACAAATATTACACATATGTTTTTATTTTAAAAATATGCAAATTTGCTTTGCATTAACCCAAAATAAAAAGCAAAAGGGGTAGAAAAGGGTATTTATTTGTCCAATGATATTTGTTTGTTTGCTAGTGATATTTATTTGTCTAAGAGAGAGAGAGAGGTGGAAAGAAAGAATGAAAGAGGTTGATAGAAAAGAGAGAAAGAGAAAGAGAGGTGGAAAGAAAGTATGAAAGAGAAATGAAGAGAAATGAAAAGAGAGAAAGAGAAAGAGAGAAACAAACAAAACAAATAGATGGGGAGGAAGGGAGAGGAAGGAAGGGAGAAAGACAGAAAAAGAGAAAGAGAGGTGCAAAGAAAGTATGAAAGAGAAATGAAGAGAAATGAAAAGAGAAAGAGAGAAACAAACAAAACAAATAGATGGGGAGGAAGGAAGGAAGAGAGGGAGGGAAGGAAGGGAGAAAGACAGAAAAAGAGAAAGAGAGGTGGAAAGAAAGTAAATAGATGGGGGGAGGAAGGGGGAGAGAGTGAGAAAGAGAGAAAAACAAAGCAAATAGTGGGGGGAAGGAGGGAGAAAGAGAAAGGTGGAAAGGGGAGACTAATGAGGGAGGCATGTCCCCCTTTGCTTCCCCACCTGACCTGCCGGGAGCCAAACAATACGTGTGAAAGAGCCGCATGTGGCATAAAGGTCTTAAAGGTGCCATTGTGCCAAAGGTGCCAATATAAATTTGTTATAATGCTAGGAAAAGTTGAAGGCAGCAGAAGAAGAGGTAGACCCAACAGGAGATGGGTGGACTCCATCCAGGAAGCCACACCCCTCGTTTTGCAAGACCTGAGCGAGGCTATTAAGGATAAGACGTTTTGGAGGTCATTCTTTCATAAGGTCACCATAAGTCGGAAGTGATTTGATGCCATTTAATATATCCAAATACAGAGAAAAATACTCTTCTTCGGGTTCTGAGCTTTACGGGGAGTCGGAGGCACTCGAGTTTCTGGGGCCTCCCATGCCTGCAGCCTGTCAACCCAAAAAAGGCTCAGAATCAACTGGGAATCTAACACAGATCAACCTGGCTTCCACGTTCCTCTCTTTTCTGTTGCCGAAGGCTTTAATGGCCGGAGTTCATTAGCTATGGTAGATTTTTCCGGGCTGTATGGCCATGGTCTTGGCATTGTAGGACCTGACATTTCACCAGCAGCTGTGCCTGGCATCCTCAGAGGTGTAACACAGAAAACTGGCGTACTCTCTGTGTCAAGGTGAGAAGAAAAGTGGTAGGCAGGTAATTTATATCTACTCAGGAAGGTGGGGTAGGGCTGAGTCAGTTGTCTTGTAGGAGTTCCCCAGGCTGTGAAACATGCTAATGGAGGAGCTTTCCTGAGGAGGTTCTTTTGCATATGGATTGGCTGTTTTCTGAGGAAGTTCTTTTGCATATGGTTTCTTGAGGCGGTTTCCTGTTTCCTGAGGAGGTTCTTTTGCACGTGGATTGGCTGTTGAGATTATAATCTTATCTGTAGTGCTGTTGTCAGATATAGAGCCTTTTGTGTTTTTCAGGACAGGAAACCATGCCCTGTTTATTTTTAAACTCTCTTCTTCCCTGTTGAGATTGTGTTTATGTTTATGGATTTCAGTGGCTTCCCTCTTTTCGTATCTGATTTGCACTTTTGAGTTTCTGAAAGCTGCATGGATGGTTCTTTACCTTGAAGTCTTTTTTTTTTCCAACCTCCCCCCCCCTCCAAGCCTGGTTTTTTTTCCTGAAAAGAGAAGGAAGAAGGGATCAGAAAATTATTTCTGTTAATCACGTCGCATGACTAGCTGAAGACAAAAGATGTTCTGTCTTTTTAAGGAATGCTCCAAGAGAAGCCCTCTTTTTATTGCAAGGAAAAGTGGCGACGTTCTTCACGCTACGCAGGTTTCCCCTTTTAGAACAGAAAAGGCCGGGCGCCTCTGGCTTCCTACCAGGATACGAAACCTTGACTTGTTTTCCTGAGAGAGAGAGAGAGCGCTCCGATAAGCTGACGCAAGAGAGCTGCAACCCTCTTCGTTTGTAAACTTTTTTAAAAAGAAACACCACGGAAAGCAAGCCTGTCCTTACTTGATGTGCGTTTCCAGGCAAGCTGATATTCCCCCGTGGCCGGTAGCCGTTTTGAAAGTTTTGGTAGAATGCCATACACTTGGCACCTCTCCACCCCTTTCGTTTCTCAGAGCGCGCACACATTCCCTCGGCCTCAACCGGAGGCCTTTAAGGTACTCCTGAGGGAAGGACAGCTGGTTTCTGTAGCGGTGTGGGAAGCGTCTTTTGTGGTGCTGTGCAGCTAGAAGTCTGGAACGGAGCGGCAGCGTAAAATCATAGAATCACAGAGTTGGAAGGGGCTCTAGAGGCCATCTAGTCCTACCCCCTGGTCAGCCTAGAGCATCCCTGACAAGGGTTTGTCCAGCCGCTGCTTGAAGACGGCCAGGGAGGGGGGAGCTCACCACCTCCCCAGGCAGCTGGTTCCACTGTGGCACGACTCTGACCGTCAAAAAGTTCTTCCTAAGATCCAGGCGGTACCTTCCCCCCCTTAATTGAAACCCATGATTGCGAGTCCTCTCCTCTGCCGCCAACAGGAACAGCTCCCTGCCCTCCTTCCTGCCAGTTTGGTGTAGTGGTTAAGTGCGCGGATTCTAATCTGGGAGAACCGGGTTTGATTCCCCACGTCTCCACTTGCACCGGCTGGGTGACCTTGGGCAAGCCATAGTTCTGACAAGAGCTGTTCTGGAAAGAGCTCTCTCAGCCCCCACCTAATTCATAGGCTGTCTGTTGTGGGGAGGGGAAGGGAAAGGAGTTTGTAAGCTGCCTTGAAACTCTTAAGTGAAGGGCAGGGTATAAATCCAATCTCCTCCTCCTCCTCCTAAGAACATAAGAGAAGCCAATGTTGAATCAGGCCAATGGCCCATCCAGTCCAACACTCTGGGTCACACAGCGGCCAAAATATACCAGGGGCCATCAGGAGGTCCAGCAGTGGGGCCAGGACACTAGAAACCCCTCCCACTGCTGCCCCCCCAGCACCAAGAATAGAGTGCATCACCTGCCCCAGACTGAGAGTTCCCATCTATACCCTGTGGCTAATAGCCACTGATGGACACTGCCGGCTCGCCCACTAGGCGAGCTAGGTGCTCGCCTAGGGCGCTGGGAGGGAAGGGGTGCCCGTTCAAACGGGCGCCCCTTCCCTGGCTTCCCCCCCCCCGTCTTCAGCCGGTGCTGGGGCTGGGAGGGAAGGGCGCCGGTTCAAAGCCGGCGCTCCACCCCCCCCCCCGTCTCCAGCCGGCTCTGGGGCTGGGAAGGGGCAGCCGTTCAAACGGCCGCCCGTTCCCTAGCTTTCCTGAGCACGCCGCTAGTGCGGCGTGCTCAGGAAAGCCGGCGCTCCACCCCCACCCCCCCACCCCCCGGTCTCCAGGCCCCACCGGGAGACTGGCATCCCCGCGCGGTGGGCGCCCCAGGCTGTCTTGCCTAGGGCGCCCAGACACCTGGGGCCGGCCCTGCTGATGGACTTCTGCTCCATATGTTTATCTAATTCCCTCTTGAAACTGTCCATGCTTGTAGCTGCCACCCCCTCCTGTGGCAGTGAATTCCAGGTGTGAATCACTCTTTGGGTGAAGAAGGACTTCCTTTTATCTGTTCTAACCCGGCCGCTCAGCAATTTCATGGAGTGCCCACAAGTTCTTGTCTTGTGAGAAAGGGAGAAAAGGACTTCTTTCTCAACCTGCTCAATCCCATTCATAATCTTATAAACCTCGATCATGTCACCCCTCAGCCGTCGTTTCTCCAAGCTAAAGAGCCCCAAGCGTTTTAACCTTTCTTCACAGGGAAAGTGTTCCAACCCTTTTATCATTCTAGTTGCCCTTCTCTGCACTTTTTCCAATTTTATAATAGCCTCCTCCTCTTCTTCCTCCTCCTTCTCCTCCTCCTCTTCTTCTCCTCCTCCTCTTCTTCTTCTTCTTCTTCTTCTTCTTCTTCTTCTTCCTCTTCTTCCTCTTCCTCTTCTTCCTCTAAGTGACAGCCCTTCAAACACTTCAAGAGAGCAATCATGTCCCCCACCCTCCACCTCCTCTTCTCCAGGCTGAACATCCCCAAGTCCCTCCGCCTTTCCTTGTAGAGCTTCTTGGTCTCCAGGCCCCTGATCATCCTCGTTGCTCTCCTCTGCCCCCGCCCCATTCTGTCCACGTCCTTTTTGAAGTGAGGCCTCCAGAACTGCACACAAGACTCCAGGTGCGGCCGGACCAATGCCACGTACAGCGGGACTATGACATCTTGCGATTTGGATGTTATGTCTCTGTTGATACACCCCAAGATTGCATTAGCCTTTTTTGCCGCCGCATCACACCGGCTGCTCATATTTAACTTAAAGTCGGCTCGCTGCCATGAAATGAAATGTTGGTTGTGGGGGATGCTGCCGCTTTGCTTTCTATCTCCTCTGCTAGAAAATACTCTGCTTTGCTTTCTCTCTCCTTGGTTGAAAATACTGAAACTGTGCCGTTGCTTCTGTGAGAAAACAGCGTATGCGTGTTTTGCCACAGGTCACCTGCAGATCTTCGACATGTTCCTTGTTGAAAAATGGCCGATAGTGCAAGCATTTGCGTTGGAAGGAATCGGCGGTGGTGGATTCTTCACAATGAAATATGAGGTGAGGACATAATTATGGGGTAAGACGGCCGGGATGCTGCTTAACCCTGCAGTTTTCCCTCCAGGTTTCCCTGGCCAGGTGTTTCTGGAGAACTTGTGAGAAGGGCCGGGTGGGAGAGTTCATCCTCTTGTGCCCCCCCTCCCCCCCGTATATTCCTGAACTTCAGAGCTGCCTCCAGTTCTGCAGCGTTGCCTCATTTAGATACTCAAGTACCTTCTTGTATCTGGAATATTGTTCTGGCACCCCTTGGTGCACCACCTGGCTTTCGCTTCTGGCCTCCGGCATCGTCGTCTTTCGGTACGCTGCTCTTTGTAAATTGCTCTGAGTAGTTTTGAAACCGTGCATGGTGCTCTCGAGACCCCCCCACCCACCCCTTGATCAGTATCCATCCCATTTCTGGAATGCTCACCTTCTTTATTAGCTCGTTCCGAGTTCGAAAAACAGCAAAAGCAGGTGAGTTGCAGGGCTACAAGGTTTGTTGTTAACATTTGCTTGTGTTTTTTGGGGGGGATTTATACCCCGCCCTTCACTACCCAAAGGAGTCTCAGAGCGGCTTACATACTCCTTCCTTCCTCCCCACAACAGACACCCTGTGAGGTAGAAGAAGAAGAAGACATTGGATTTATACCCTGTCCTTCACTACCCAAAGGAGTCTCAGAGGGGCTTACATACTCCTTCCCTTCCCCTCCCCACAACAGACACCCTGTGAGGTAGAAAAGAAGAAGAGATTGGATTTATACCCCGCCCTTCACTACCCAGAGGTGTCCCAGAGCGGCTTACAAACTCCCTTCCCTTCCCCTCCCCACAACAGACACCCTGTGAGGCAGGTGGGACTGAGAGGGCTCTTGACAGGAATGGCTCTTTTTCAAGAACACCTCTGACAGAACTATGGCTTGCCCAAGGTCATCCAGCCAGGTGCAAGTGGAGGAGTGGGGAATCAAAGCTGGTTCTCCCACATTAGAGTCCACACACTTAACCACTACACCAAACTGGCTCTCTAGAATCATAGAATCATAGAATGTTAGAGTTGGAAGGGACCTTGCAGGTCATCTAGTCCAACCCCCTGCACTCTGCAGGAACACAGCCGAAACCCCTACATACCTACAACATGCCCAAAAGATGGTTGTCCAGTCTCCTCTTGAAAACGTCCAGCGAAGGGCCATCCACCACCTCCCGAGGCAGTCTGTTCCACTGCCACCTCCCGAGGCAGTCTGTTCCACTGACTGTTCTACACCAAACTGGTTGAATATTTGTTAAATATTTTGCCTGAAAACTGTGGGGAAAAAATGATTCTTATCTGATATTATATTTAACTACGACTGCCAGAATACTCTATGCTAAATATTGGAGGTCACCAGAGCAATGCTCCCTCTAAGCTGCGGAGTCTTGTGAGCAAGAATCCAACTTTTGTGAGCTGCTGGCATTCAAGTTGTGAGCGAGCGATCTGGCGGCTGCATCAATTAGTTTGCTCTGGAGCCCTCCTTCCTGAGCGAAGACAAAAACGGGCGAGCCAGAGGCTAAAAAACGGTGAGCTAGCTCACACTAACACAGCTTAGAGGGAACACTGCACCAGAGATACCTACGAAACCTTAAGCAAAACGCTGGAAACGGCTGAAATGGACAAATTTAACCTTAATTTTGAAAGGACAACCAGAAACCACATTTGGGAATACACGGTCAAGATTTTATAAATGGTTTGAAAGAGTATTCCAAGCAATTAACCTAGACACTTAGAGTTTGTTAAGGATTTTTGCTGTATAAATTTGATACACTTTGCAAGTGACAGTTTTTAATCTTATAAGGTGAATTATACAAATCTGTGATGGATTAGACACTAATATGTGACTTGAAAAACAAAAATCTTATGTTTTAAAAAAACCCCACACATTTGGTTGTAATCGAGCGGCCTGGAGGGGTGTCCCTGATGCGCCAAAGGGCCGAGAGACACACACAATGAAATAAATAAATTTGCAGAACTGCAGAACTGCACGGTCAAGATTTTATAAATGGTTTGAAAGAGTATTCCAAGCAATTAACCTAGACACTTAGAGTTTGTTAAGGATTTTTGCTGTATAAATTTGATACACTTTGCAAGTGACAGTTTTTAATCTTATAAGGTGAATTATACAAATCTGTGATGAATTAGACACTAATATGTGACTTGAAAAACAAAAATCTTATGTTTTTAAAAAACCCACACATTTGGTTGTAATCGAGCGGCCTGGAGGGGTGTCCCTGATGCGCCAAAGGGCAGAGACACACACACAATGAAATAAATAAATTTGCAGAACTGCCGGGTGTGTAGCAACACAGCCGTGCCACATGTTCATGGCACGATTATCCAGCCATAAATGGCGTATTGTTACTGTTCACAACTGAGAAGAGGCTGTGTGAATAGCTATCGTGTCAAAGAGCTCCAGTTTTTTTCCCAAATGCAGTGGAAAGGCCATCAGTCCCTTATTCGCACTTTCAATTAATGCTCTATATTCTGAATGTCCATTCCTGTAAGACCTTATTCACACTTTCAATTAATGCTATATATTCTCAGTGTGCATTCCTGTTGGCTTGGAGCATCTTGGCATTTGCAGGACATTTGGAAGAGCTCAGAGCCTGGTTGTTTCTGCAAATAGGAGAGGGGAAAGCCCTCCGCCCGGCGCATTCACCTTCCTCACAGAAGTCCCTCATTTTCTCTTTCAGTTAATGGACGTCAGTGTGGATCTGTGGAAAACTTACAGCAAAATGGACCCCGTTTCCTTGGAGGGTTTGCTTTATGAGGTAATGCGGCGGTGGCCTTCTTTGCCTTGTGAGTCAGTTTACAGAAAATAAACCCACAATCTGGGATGAATTCTTGCTTGAGGGGAGAGCTTGTCTCTTGCGGTTTACCAGGCTATGCTTTCTTGGGTTCCCTTCCTGGTCTTTTAACCTTCTCTGAGCCAAAATGACTTTCTGCAGAGCGCCCTTTGGGGCAGGCTTAAACTTCAGCCAACCCCAGTTTTTGGAAGCCATTTTGATAGACTTGGTTTGTCTGGAAAGGTTATTGGGCTCCTTCACTCTGTGAATGCACCTCACGGTAGTGGTCTTCAGCCTATGGGTTGGGATTCTTAGGTAGGTCACGGGCTTCTAAACGGGCAGACCATTTCCCCCTGCATCCTGCCTCTCTGTGCACGTGCTCTGAAACAATGTCAAGATGAGGTCACTCAGCAGGACAGAAGATTCTTTTCAGTGCAGGCAGGTTTAGAGACACGCCCCCTCCCCTCCAATGTTCCCTCTAAGCCGTGGAGTCTCGTGAGCAAAAATTCTACTTTGTGAGCTACTGGCATTACAGTTGTGAGCGAGCAGTTTGGCTGCTGCATAGATCAGTTTGCTTCCTGAGCGAAGACAAAAATGTGTGAGCCAGAGGCTAGAAGACTGTGAGCTAGCTCACACTAACTCAGCTTAGAGGGAACACTGCGCCCCCCCACACACACACACACAAACACACACAAAAGTGTTCCTCCTTTGCCACCTTTCTCTTTCCCTCAGCCTGGCCAGCCCTTCTTAACAGTTGGTCTTTCAGTCCCCTGTGCATGCTTGCAGTGCGGATTTCCCCTCCCCACTGGAGAGGTCACAGCTCTGGACTTCTTCCTGTTCCTGTCACGTGATTCCTTGTCACGTGATCGGAGTGGGGCCCCTGCTGCCACCGGGGTGTGAGAAGAAGAAGAAGAGATTGGATTTATACCCCGCCCTTCACTCGGAGTCTCAGAATGGCTTACAAACTCCTTTCCCTTTCCACAACCGACACCCTGTGAGGTCGGTGGGGCTGAGAGAGCTCTGACACAAACTGCTCTTTCAGAAACAGCTGTGCCAGAGCTTGTGACTGACCCAAGGTCACATCAGCAGGTGCAAGTGGAGGAGTGGGGGAATCAAACCCGGTTCTCCCAGATTAGAGTCCGTGCACTTAACCACTACACCAAACTGGCTCTCTGGAAGGGGTCTGGGTCTGGAAGGATTGAAAGCATCTCCTTACGTTCCCCTGTTTTGTACTTGCGTGTATGTGTGCACGCACAGCAGGAGAACACCAAAAGTGGTGGGCAAATTGTGTTTCTGAGAAAATTTATCAGACGTTACAGTTCTTCCCATTGGAAAACTATTTGGGGGTAAGCTCCCAAGCAACTCCAATTCAATTTATCACAGTCTTAGACCAGCAAACAATAAGAGGCAAATAAATAATAGGTAAAAGAACAGTAAAATTATAAAAATATAACAACATCTAAAAGTACAAACAGGAATCTAAAAAGTTTAAAATAGAGAGATGGTAAAAATTTATGTTAAGTTCAAAGGTTGAAAATAAATCTAGGTCTACCTGCACTTCTTTATCTCGCAACTGTAAAAATTTCACTCCGCTACCGTATGCATTTTCCGATCTTCGGATACCTGTGCACAAAATTTAGCCACTATTCGGGTTGTTTCATGGTTCGTATCGGACAGACGATAGTCACATTTAATTTTATTTGATCTGCCAGGGAAATTTCCGATCGGCGGGCTCAATGAATTTTGATCGGATTTCTTTGTGCCTGGGGCAGTTAAAGAAAATATGCTCCATTGAATCAATTTCCTTTAGAGAACAAGAACAGAGCCTATGCAGATAGGGGACTCTGTGGTTCCCTGGAATGCTAAGGCCTTCCCTGTTGCCTGTCACGGCGCTATGAATCCTGCGGTTTCTGGCACCGTTCAGAGGCAGCACGGGCCAAAAACTGCCATGACGGTCTCCTGTGCAGGCCCAGTTGGAATGAATGGGACCTGTGCCAGAGCCGGGAGGGAGATAACTGCCGGCAACTCGTCTTTTCTGTCCCCCAAAAGCCTCCCTCTGTGTTTATGTTGGCATTAGAGCCCTTGGCTTGGAACCAACCATGCAGTTACGAAAACTGAAGCGCCCTTAAATTTGATGCATTTCGTTGATAGGTATTTTTGGATTGTTGCTCACTCTTTCGAAGGCATTCTGCTCCAAGCAGCTAAACAATAATTTTAGATTTTTTTGTAAGGTTAGCTTTTTATCATGATATATGGTGGGGGGCAGGGGGAGAGGGGCTGAGTCATTCCGTCCAGGATCCAACCACGTGAATGGAACTTAAGTTTTCTTAAGGAGGGACAGGAATGTTTGCTAAGTGCCCTCTCCAACTGCGGGAAAAACCCCCCCCATTACATTGTTCCCAAAGGTCAAAATTTCAGGGGATTAAGGGGGCTCCAGTGGGAAGGCAGAATGACCAAATTTGCCACCCACTCTTAAGGAAACCAAAGGTCACTAAATGTCAGGCAGAAAGGAAAGGACTCGTGGTGGTGGTGGCTTGGGGTTATGTTCTGTAGATTGCTCTTTTACAATTTCGTTCTTGTTCAGTTTTGTTTGTGGGATGGCTGGGTGCTTTTCGTTGCTTTTGTGAATCCAGAAACCCATGCTTTCATTTCTGCATTTTATTAATCCCTAGGGTCATTTGTGTGGTAGGGGAGGACATTAGAGCGTAAGAGGTGCCCAGCTAGATCAGACCAGTGGTCCATCTAGTCCAGCATCCTATCTCACATAGTGGCCAGCCTGTTCCTCTGGAGGGCCAACAACAGGGCAGAGAGGCTGAGGTCTTCCCCTGATAAGAACCTCAGAAGAGTTCTGCTGGATCAGACCAGTGAGGGTCCCTCTAGTCCAGCATCCTGTCTCACATAGTGGCCAACCAGTTCCTCTGGAGGGCCAACAACAGGGCAGAGAGGCTGAGGCCTTCCCCTGATGAGAACATCGGAAAAGCCCTGCTGGATCAGACCAGTGAGGGTCCATCTAGCCCAGCATCCTGTCTCACACAGGGGCCAACCAGTTCTCTGGATGGCCAACAACAGGACATGGAGACTGAGGCCTTCCCCTGATAAGAATATCAGAAGAGCCCTGCTGGATCAGACCAGTGGTCCCTCCAGTCCAGCATCCTGTCTCACACAGTGGCCAACCACTTCCTTCAGATAGCCAACAATAGGGCATAGAAGCCGAGGCCCTCCACTGCTGCTGGCTCCCTGCCGTGATACTCAGAGGTTGACTGCCTCTGTATATGGAGGTTCCATTTAATCACCATAGCTAATAGACATTGACAGACCTCTCCTCCATGAATCCAGTCCTCTTTGAAAGCCATCTGTGCCAGTGGCCATCAATACCATCCACTGGCTGCGACTTCCACAATTTAGTTGCTTGTTGAATGCCTGTCCTAAATCTGTTGCCCGTCAGCTTCATCAGATGCCCCCATGGAGTGCTGTGGGGAAGAGAGAGAGGGGGTCCTTCTTCTCTTTGTTCTCCACATACAGTTTAAGTTTATGAACCTCCAAGGGGACAAAAAAATAAATTGAAAGTCCCAGATTGGCTAGTATTTCTGTGCAGGAGAGATGCTCCAGTCCCTTAACCATGTTGGTTGTCCTCTTCTGTGTGATCTTTCCAGCTCTGCAGTGTCCTTTTTGAGATACGGTGACCAGAACGGCACACAGTATTCCAAACGAGGCTTCGGCATAAGATCCATGCCAGGGCCATGACAGTATTGGCTGTTTTATTTCCCGTTCTCTTCCCAGTAATCCCTTGTGCTGATCTGTTCCTTTTCCCGCCACTGCTGCACACTGCGTTGACACTAAGGGATGGGCGTGAACCAGCTGTCGAATGAAAGTTCGTCATGAATTTTAGCAGTTCGTGGTTTGCGAACTGAAGAACCGCCATGAACTTTCAGGAATTTTGATGCAGTTCGTGGTGGTTCGTGAAGAGCAGAAAGCAGCGGGGAGCAGAAAGCAGGGGCTTAAATTTTAAGTGGCTCACGAACCGGTAGGAACTGTTTTGGTTCGCGAACCAACCTCCCGGTTTGTATTAGTTCACGGTTCGGTCCGTGGTTCAGCCGTGAACCATAAACTGAATCCAAGTGCAAAAATGCATTCGTGCCCTTTCCTGGTCGACACTGATTGCGCTATCGACTGCAGCCCCAAGATCCTTTTTCTCCTTTCCGTCTATGCCAGTTGAGACCCCATCGGCATGGATTTGAAGTCAGATCTTTCTGAGCCAGCGAGCACCACCTTAAACTTGCCTGTATCGAACTTCGTCGTTGCCCACTCGCTCGTTTTAGAGAGACCCCCCCCACCTGGGGCTTTTCAGAATTTGGTTTGATCTGTGCCAGTCTGAATAATTTGGTATCATTGGTAAATCTGGATACTAGACTGCTTCCCCCCCCCAACACCCGTAGCTACAGTGTGGCATCTCGGGCTAGGCCCCCTACTTGCTGGCAAGGCCCCCTGACTTCCCACCCAGCCCAGGGCATCATGGCCTTCTCCCCTGGATTAATTTGATTAGCCAGTGCCGCCTAAGAAATTTAAATGCCCTCTGACTTAAAATATCCTGGCTACGGGCCTGCCCCCCCCCCCCCCAGTTCCAAGCCCTTTATAAGCAAACAATTATTGCTGGTCTGACTACCGATCATTGTGGGGTTGGGCTGCTCACTTCCCTCCAGTGCGCCCTCTACGCTGTGGAGTCTTGCGAGCAAAAATTCTACTCTGTCAGCTCCTGGCATTAAAATTGTGTGCCTGTGACTCGGCCGCTGCATAAATTAGTTTGCTCTGCAGCCCTCCTTCCCGAGCGGAGACAAAAATATGTGAGCCGGAGGCTAAAACACCATGAGCTAGCTCTCACTAACTCAGCTTAGAGGGAACACTGCTCCCCTCCATTGCGAGAAGGGTCCATTTTTTCTTGATCTCTCTTGGAAGGCCTAGTATCTAATTTCTTTTTTTTAAACAGAAGATAGCTAATTTAGGTAAAAATCTATCTAACAAATGTTGGAAATGTAAACATGCTGAAGGTTCCTTTTACCATATGTGGTGGACTTGTGATAAAGCAAAAACATTTTGGACTGTAATACGTGCAGAGATGGAAAAAAAATTGAAATGTACCTTCAAGAAAGAACCGGAAATGTTTCTTTTAGATCTTAAACTAGAAGAAATAAACGTGACTAAAAGAACATTGATATGGTACATGGTAACAACTGCTAGAATGATTTATGCTCAAAATTGGAAAAATGAAAAGATTCCTGATCTCTGGGACTGGTTAAGAAAACTACTATTTATGGCAGAAATGGACAAATGGACAAGAAAACTCAACAATTTAGAAGCAGAAACTTTTTTGGCAGACTGGAATGACTTTAAAGAATATATATGGAAACATTGGGAAATGAAGGATAGCCTATTCAGCTTGGAAAATGACTAGTGATGTAACAAATGTATATAATCAATAAGTACCAATAGTAGCTGCAAATAAGTAAAATGCGTTACCTGTAGAATTGATATGATAACAGTGAATTAACATGTATTTGTTGTTATTGTTCAGTCGCACAGTCAAGTCCGACTCTTCACGACCCCATGGACCAGATTACGCCAGGCCCTCCTGTCTTATACATAATACATGTACATAATACATAATACATGTATTATGTATTGATAAAGTGGTGGAAACAATGCTGGGAGCCACCGGGGAGGGGGGAGTTTGTAGAAAAGGATATAATCTACATTATTTTGGCCATTTTGGTGTAGTGGTTAAGGGCACGGACTCCTATCTGGGAGAACCGGGTTTGATTCCCCCACTCCTCCACTTGCACCTGCTGATGTGACCTTGGGTCAGTCACAAGCTCTGGCACAGCTGTTCTCTCAAGGACAGTTTCTGTCAGAAGTTCTCTCAACCCCACCTACCTCACAGGGTGTCTGTTGTGGGGAGGGGAAGGGAAAGGAGTTTGTAAGCCGCTCTGAGACGCCTTTGGGCAGTGAAGGGCGGGGTATAAATCCAAACTCTTCTTCTTCTTCTTCTTCTACCTCACAGGGTGTCTGTTGTGGGGAGGGGAAGGGAAAGGAGTTTGTAAGCTGCTCTGAGACGCCTTTGGACAGTGAAGGGCGGGGTATAAATCCAATCTCTTCTTCTTCTTCTTCTACCTCACAGGGTGTCTGTTGTGGGGAGGAGAAGGGAAAGGAGTTTGTAAGCCGCTCTGAGACGCCTTTGGACAGTGAAGGCGGGGTATAAGTCCAAACTCTTCTTCTTCTTCTACCTCACAGGGCGTCTGTTGTGGGGAGGGGAAGGGAAAGGAGTTTGTAAGCCGCTCTGAGATGCCTTTGGACAGTGAAGGGTGGGGTATAAGTCCAAACTCTTCTTCTTCTTCTACCTCACAGGGCGTCTATTGTGGGGAGGGGAAGGGAAAGGAGTTTGTAAGCCGCTCTGAGACGCCTTTGGACAGTGAAGGCGGGGTATAAGTCCAAACTCTTCTTCTTCTTCTACCTCACAGGGCATCTGTTGTGGGGAGGGGAAGGGAAAGGAGTTTGTAAGCCGCTCTGAGATGCCTTTGGACAGTGAAGGGTGGGGTATAAGTCCAAACTCTTCTTCTTCTTCTACCTCACAGGGCGTCTGTTGTGGGGAGGGGAAGGGAAAGGAGTTTGTAAGCCGCTCTGAGACGCCTTTGGACAGTGAAGGGTGGGGTATAAGTCCAAACTCTTCTTCTTCTACCTCACAGGGCGTCTGTTGTGGGGAGGGGAAGGGAAAGGAGTTTGTAAGCCGCTCTGAGATGCCTTTGGACAGTGAAGGGCGGGATATAAGTCCAAACTCTTCTTCTTCTTCTTCTAAACTGTGAAGCATTGTATGGCCTAGTATCTAATTTCTGATGGTTCGCCCCAAGGCACTTGCTTGTTAATGCTGACTGGTTTAAGGTGGATGTGAAATGGGCCAAGGCTGACACACAGTGGCCGTTGGCAGAGTTGCCCAGAATATACGCCTGCCCTTCTGAGTGGAGCAGCGTACCTGATCCCATAGAGCTGTGCTTTCCGATCACAAGCCATTAGCACCTTACCTTCCTGCCTTTCTCCCCTTCCCCTTAGAGACCCGCAGAATTTTCGGCGTGTGAGCTTTGGTTCTCGAAAGCTTGAACCCCGAAAATTCTGCAGGTCTCCAAGGTGGTACTGGACTCAAACCTAGGTATTTCGTTCTCCGATAGCTTTAAAGCGCTGGTTCCCAAAGGGGGCCATACCACCCCCTGGGGGTGCTGGAACGATCCAGGCGGACGGTAGGAACCTTGGGTGCAATTGGGGGGCATTGAATAAAAATAAAGGGGTGGTGGAAGCATAAAGAAAGAACAGAACCTATCGAAAGCAGCCCTTTCCCGCCTTCTCCTGGTCTTCCCTGGGATCAGGGAGGGAGGGGGGATGGAGAGGGGTCCCACAGCCAATCACAGCCATGCATTTGCAAACTGCAAACGCACGTCCACCCTTGTAAGACTGGTGTTGCTGCTGGGCTATTGTGTGGTGGCCGCTGCCGGCCTCTGGCTTCAGGCCCACAACATCTTTCTTTACCATGTGCAAATTTGTCGCTGCATCTTTTTGTCCACTTCTTGAAGGTAGATTTCGGGGGAGGGGGAGACGCCGAAAAGGGGGCGGTAGGCCAAATAAGTTTGGGAGCCTCTGCTTTAAAGCTTTCTCTGTTTCTTTCCAGTTTTCAGGTTTCTTAGCTTAGCAGAGTAGCTGCATCCCTTCAGTCATGTTAGGGAAGAGAGTTACCTTTGCTTGTCCGGAATCTTGTGTGGCAGTGATTGGCTCACAGATGCTAGGCTTTTATTTATTTATTTATGTTATTAGATTTATATACCTCCTCCCCCAAATGGACTCAGGGCGGTATACAACAGTTAAATAATACAATTAAAACAGTTCTGAAATGACAATTTACACATAAAATATCATCAAATGCTGTGCAACTATAGAGGTAGTCAGATGACCAGTCAGAATCAGGCCACTGGTGGACAATTTTGCCGGAAAAAGCTGGGCCAAAACACTAGGGCCAGAGAGGTGGGGGGAGAGTTGTCTGCGGCCTCAACCAAATGCCCCGGCGGAAGAGCTCCGTCTTGCAGGCCCTGCGGAACTGCAATAGGTCCCGCAGGGCCCTGCTCTCACATGGGAGCTTGTTCCATCAGGCAGGGGCCAGGGCTGAAAAGGCCCTGGCCCTAGTCGAGGTTAGCCGGACGTCCCTGGGGCTGGGAACCACTAGCACATGTTCATTTGTGGACCTCAATGCCCTCTGGGAAGTGCCAGGATTAACGATCACTCTCTTTTCCTGGCAGGATCTGATGACTTTCGAACACCAGTGGACCAACTTTTTTGCAAATTTCGACACGGAGGTCCCTTTCATCTTGGAGCTGTCGGAGTCCCAGGCAGGAGAGGTACGTGTGTGGGTAGACGGACGTGGGAACGTCATTGTTCGCTTTCCCTTCCCTGGTTTCTGACTCTCCGTACTTCTCGCCAGAATGCAAAGGGGGAGCTGAATTATCCCATGCATAATCTTGTAAACCTCGATCACGTCACCCCTCAGCCGTCGTTTCTCCAAGCTAAAGAGCCCCAAGTGCTTTAACCTTCCTTCATTGCAGTTTCGCTCAAATCAAAATAAATCAAAATAAAGATTATTAAGCAAGAGAAATTTTACCTGAAACTGAATTCTTGGGCACTGTATCACAGAGAGGTTGGTGCCAGTTTTCCTTACGATACTTCTAGAGGGACCATAAGGTTTATTTGATCATTTCTCTTCTTTCCCCCCCCATAGCCGTTCCGAAGTTATTTCAGCCATGGAATGCTTTCGAGCCACATCACGGATAACAGGTACCTTTCTCTGTGTTCCTAGGCGCATTAGATACCACTGGCATGCAGTGTTCCCTCTCAGATAAGTTAGTGTGAGCTAGCTCACAGGTTTTTTTAGCCTCCAGCTCACACATTTTTGTCTTAGCCTCAGGAAGGCTGGGGCTCCAGAGCAAACTAATTGATGCAGCAGCCAAATCGCTCGCTCAGAACTTTAATGCCAGGGGCTCCCAAAGTAGAATTTTTGCTCACAAGACTCCACAGCTCAGGGGGAGCATTGGCAGTGACTCACAAAAGAAGCAAGCAGTGACTCCCGAGAGCTCCTCCCCTGCCACAGATTTTCTTAGTCATTAAGGCGCTCTTGGGCTCTGGCTCTTTTCTACTGTGTCAACATTTCAGGGAGAAGCTTTATTTAACCAGATGCCTTTTAAAATGAAAAGGCTGAGTTCCTCTCTGCCGAGTTTCCCGGTCCCAGGACCGAGAGGTGAAGTTGGCCTTTCTGAAGAATGTATTGGAAGTATGCAAATACTAAATAGTTAACTGAAGAATGTCCAATGTTACACAAGTATATGTATTGTAACTAATATGAGTACGGAAGAAGAACTTAGGAAACTGAATGGAACTACATGTAATGGGGGGTACAAGATAAGAGGAGTCAGAATAGGAAGCAATTCTTGTTTAGTAATTAGGGATAAGAGGAGTCAATGGATGAGCCGGAGAGCACTTTCTATTAATAAAGGGGGTGAATAATAGAATAGACAAGAGGCGGGACCCGCGATACTCGCGCGGGGGGGGGAGTATTCCGGCCGCCAAGCTTCCCCCTCCCTCTCCCCCCAAGCAGCGGCGGCGGCAGCAGTGGGCGAGGCCAGCTGGCCCGCCGAGATTCCCCCTCCCCAGCAGCAGCGGAGGGGTGGCGAGGCTGGCCAGCCCCTCAAGCCTCCCCCTCCCTCCCAAGCAACAGGGCAGCGGCGGCGGCAGGGGGGAGGCTGGCTGGCCGGCTGGCCCGCCAAGCCTCCCCTCCCTTTCAAGCAGCAGGGCGGCGGCGGCGACAGTGGCGAGGGGGGGAGGCTGGCCAGCTGGCCCGCCAAGCCTCCCCCTCCCTCCCAAGCAGCAGGGCGGCGGCGGCGGTGGGGGAGGGCGGCCGGCTGGCCCGCCAAGCTTCACCCTCCCTCCCCAGCGGCGAGGCCGGCTGGCCCGCCAAGCCTCCCCCTTCCTCCCTCCCCAGCAGCAGAGGCGAGGCCGGCTGGCCCGCCAAGCCTTCTCCCGCCCTCCCATCCCTTGACGGTGCGGCGGCAACGGCCAGTTTGTAGAGCGTTCCCTGCGCATGCGCAGGGAACACTCTTACTTTTTGAGGGATTTAGATATTCCCCTTACATTTTAAAAAACTTTTTAGATTTTTCTGCACACGTGGGGACTGCCCCACGTGCGCAGGAAAATCTCCCTGCCCCCCAGGTGCCCCCGATGTGCAGATTTAGATATCCGCACACAGGGGGCCACTTGGGAATTAGATATATAGATTGCTGGGAAATAAGATTCATACTTTGTATTATTGTTCAACCTAGCAGTTCAAAAGCAAGAAATTGCAAGTAGATAAATAGGTACCACCTTGGTGGGAAGGTAACAGCGTTCCGTGCGCCTTGGCGTTTAGTCATGCTGGCCACATGACCACGGACATGTCTTCCTACAGCGCTGGCTCTTCGGCTTTGAAACGGAGATGAGCACCGCAACCCTAGAGTCGGATTCGACTGGCTTTCGAGGAAGGGAAACCTTTCCCTTTCCCTTTATTATTGTTCACTGTATAGAAATTGATAAACTATGAATTAAAAAAAAAGGACTATCCCCCCCAAATTTAAGTGAAAATATTTTTTAAAAAGTATTTCCTCGCAAGCACGCAGCTTACCTTCAGTCACGCAGTGAAGATCCTTGCGCCGTGGTGGCAGCTACAGCCAAAGCAAGTTTTTTTTCAAAAATCTGCACAGCCAATCAGAAGCCCTGCTGCCCAAAAGCTCCACCTACTTCCTAAAAACAGTCGGCAGGTGTCAGGAAAGACGACCCCGGGCACCATGTTGGGGGGCCCTGCCGTAGCCTGTCAAGATGTTGTTTCTGTTAGGATTCCATCATCCCGCTATTCCGTTGAGCGCCTCTAAGGAGCGGTTCGTCCCCGTTTCCTGTCGATGCCTCCGTGTCCCGAAGGGTTTTGTTGCGCTGGCAGTAACGTGTTCTTAACGCTCAGTCCCAGCAGGCAGCCGTTTGTGCTCTTCGGCACTCACTCGTCGAGGGAGAACCTGAACGCCGGCAACTTCAGTTTCCCGTCGGAGGGACATCTGGTGCGCAACACGGGCCTCGGCGGGAGCACGGCCAAGCACATGGTAAGTGTCGCCTGGCGAGACTGTGTGGAACAATATTGAAAACAGCAGTGCAGTAATGCTGCCCGTCAGCAATTCTCATATCCCAAAGGCTCCCTGCATGCAAGTTTCCTATAAGGGCACGCGTGTGCCGGGGGCACCACAGACGGGGCATCTCCCCCCCCCCGGTAATCCTCAGCTGAAATGGACCCGGTGAGTACAGCCGGCAGCAGTTATGTGCTTAACAAGTACGAACATGCATGAAGCCGCCCTGTCCTGAATCCAAACCACCAGTCCATCAAGGTCTGTCTGGTCTACTCTGACTGGCAGCAGCTCTCCAGGGTCTCAGATGGAGGTCTTTCACATCACCTCCTGCCTGGTCCTTTTAAGTGGAGATGCTGGGGATTGAACCTGGGACCTTCTGCATGCCAAACAGGGGCTCTTCCACTGAGACACAGCCTTTCTTTCCAGCTCTCCAGGGTCTCAGGTGGAGGTCTTTCACATGATCACCTCCTACCTGGCCCTTTTAACTGGAGATGCTGGGGATTGAACCTGGGACCTTCTGCATGCCAAGCAGAGGCTCTTCCACTGAGCCACAGCCTCTCTTTACAGCTTTCACATCACCTCCCCCCCCGGCCTTTTTTAACTGGAGATGCCGGGGATTGAACCTGGGACCTTCTGCATGCCAAGCAGATGTTCTTCCCCTGAGCCACAGCCCCTCTTTACAGTTCTCCGGGGTCTCAGGTGGAGGTCTTTCACATTACCTACTGCCTGGTCCTTTTTTAACAGGAGATACTGGGGATTGAACCTGGGACCATCTGCATGCCAGGCAGTGGCTCTTCCACTGAGCTGTGGCCCCTCACCCTCTTGAATGTGAACTCCCCTGCAGCCCACCACCCATAGCTCTTTGACCTTGAGTAGTGCTGAATCATTGTGAAATGATGAATACATGAAGATGCCATGGTCCATCAAGGTCAATATTGCCTACTCAGATTGGCAGTGGCTCTCCAGGGTCTCAGGCGGAGGTCTTTCCCATCACCTCCTGCCTGGCCCTTATTTAACTGGAGATGCTGGGGATTGAACCTGGGACCTTCTGCATGCCAAGCAGATGCTCTGCCACTGAACCACGGCCCCTCTTTACAGCTCTCCAGGGTCTCAGTCGGAGGTCTTTACCATCACCTACTGCCTGGTCCTTTTAACTGGAGATGCCGGGGATTGAACCTGGGACCTTCTGGATACAAAGCAGAGGCTATAAGGAAAGGTTGAAGGAGCTGGGTATGTTTAGCCTGGAGAGGAGATGACTAAGAGGTGTTATGATAACCATGTTCAAACCCTTGGAGGGCTGTCATATAGAGGATGGTGCAGAGTTGTTTTCTGTTGCCCCAGAAGGTCGGAGCAAAACCAACAGATTGAAATTAAATCCGAAGAGTTTTCGGCTAAACGTTAGGAAGAACTTACTGACAGTTAGAGCGGTTCCTCAGTGGAAGAGGCTTCCTCGGGAGGTGGTGGGCTCTCCTCCTTTGGAAGAGGTTTTCAAACAGAGGCTAAATGGCTATTCAGTGCTGATTGTGTGAACTTTGGCAGGTCACGAGAAGGGAGGGCAGGAACGGTTGCCTCGGTGCTTAATTCTCGTGGCCCTTTCTTACATGCCCAGGGAAACACTGATCGCCACTTTGGGGTCAGGAAGCGATTTTTCTCCAGGACGGTTTGGCCGGGGATCCTGGAGGGTTTATTGTTTTGTTTTGTTTTTGTTTTGCCCTCTTCTGGACATAGAGCAGGGGTCACTGGGGATGGGGGAGGTATTTGGGAATTTCCTGCATTGTGCCGGGGGTTGGACTAGATGGTCCTAGAGGTCCCTTCCGACTCTATGATTTGGTGGTTACATTTTCACGCAAAGAAGAACTCTGTGATTCTGTGGTTCTTCTACTGAGCCACGGCCCCTCCCCTGGGAGGGGACCCAGATCAGAGCGCTGTGAGTTGTGGCTCAGCGCCCGAGCCTCTGCTTGGCTTGCAGAACGTCCCAGGTTCAATCTCCATCATCTCCGCCTGAGACCCTGGAGAGCTGTAAAGAGGGGCTGTGGCTCAGTGGAAGAGCCTCTGCTTGGCATGCAGGAGATCCCAGGTTCAATCCCCGGCATCTCCAGTTAAAAAGGACCAGGCAGGAAGTGATGGTGAAAGACGTCTCTGCCTGAGACCCTGGAGAGCTGTAAAGAGGGGCTGTGGCTCAGTGGCAGAGCATTTGCTTGGCATGCAGGAGGTCCCAGGTTCAGTCCCCGGCATCTCCAGTTAAAAAGGACCAGGCAGGAGGTGATGGTGAAAGACGTCTCTGCCTGAGACCCTGGAGAGCTGTAAAGAGGGGCTGTGGCTCAGTGGCAGAGCATTTGCTTGGCATGCAGGAGGTCCCAGGTTCAGTCCCCGGCATCTCCAGTTAAAAAGGACCAGGCAGCTGGTGATGCAAAAGACCTCTGCCCTATTTTCCGAGGGCAGCGCTGTCAGTCTGCAGTAGGAGTGCTAGTTTCCAGTCCAGTCCCACACTCGTCTGTTGAAGGGAGCTTTGACTTTCAAAAGCTTGTATCCTGAAAATCTTGATGATCTCTAAAGAAGAAGAGGAGGAGGTGGTGTTGGTGGTGGTGCACTCGGAGTCTCAGAGCGGCTTACAAACTCCTTTCCCTTCCCCTCCCCACAACAGACACCCTGTGAGCACTGCCGGCTCGCCCACTAGGCGAGCTAGGCGCTCGCCTAGGGCGCTGGGGTCCACAGGGGCGCCAAAGCGCCCCCGCCCCGCCCCCGTGAAGCCGGCGCTGGGAGGGAAGGGCGCCCCTTCAAACGGGCGCCCCTTTCCTGGCTTTCCTGAGCACGCCGCTACTGCGGCGTGCTCAGGAAAGCCGGCGCTCCCCCCCGTCTTCAGCTGGCGCTGGGGCTGGGAGGGAAGGGCGCCCGTTCAAACGGGCGCTCCTTCCCTGGCTTCCCCCCGTCTCCAGCCGGCGGAAGGGGTGCCCGTTCAAACGGGCGCCCCTTTCCTGGCTTTCTGAGCACGCCGCTACTGCGGCGTGCTCAGGAAAGCCGGCGCTCCCCCCCCATCTTCAGCCGGCGCTGGGGCTGGGAGGGAAGGAGCGCCCGTTCAAACGAGCGCCCCTTCCCTGGCTCCCCCCGTCTCCAGCCGGCGGAAGGGGCGCCCGTTCGAACGGGCGCCCCTTTCCTGAGCACGCCGCCGGTGCTGGGGCTGGGAGGGAAGGGGCGCCCGTTCAAAGCCGGCGCTCCACCCCCCCCGTCTCCAGCCGGCCCTGGGGCTGGGAAGGGCGGCCGTTCAAACGGCCGCCCCTTCCCTAGCTTTCCTGAGCACGCCGCTAGTGCGGCGTGCTCAGGAAAGCCGGCGCTCCACCCCCCCCCCGGTCTCCAGGCCCCACCGGGAGATTGGCATCCCCGTGGGGTGGGCGCCCCAGGCTGTCTTGCCTAGGGCGCCCAGACACCTGGGGCCGGCCCTGCCTGTGAGGCAGGAGGGGCTGAGAGAGCTCTGACAGAAACTGCTCTTTCAAGAACAGCTCTGAGAGAACTTGTGACTGACCCAAGGTCACACCAGCAGCTGCAGATGGAGGCATGGGGAATCAGACTTGGTTCTCCCAGATCAGAGTCCGCACACTTAGCCACTGCACCAAACTGGCTACCGGACTTGGATCAGCCTCTGCCTTGGAGACCCCGGAGAGCCACCGACGGTCTGAGTAGACAGTGCTAACCTCGATGGACCCAAGGCTCTGATTCCATAGAAGGCAGCTTCATAGGGGTGTCTCATAGGGTACGCTGCAGAAATGGGCATTTTCCAGAGCTCCAGGGTGGGTGGGCCCACATTCCCAAATGTCGTCGCTCTGCAAAGCACTGTAAGGTCCCTGGCGGTGTGAGAAATTGCTGACTCGCAGCACTCTTCCCCTTCCAAGGTGAACGGTCTGGCCAGCATTGCATGGGGCCATGTAGCCTAATGACCGGCAAGTGGGGTTCATGAGGATCTTGTGCACAGGTGATTTTTCTGCCACTCTGACTTCACTCCTCTAACTGTCATCCGCTTCCCCGTTTTGTGCGTTCACTGCTTCCAGGTCGTGCAGTGCGTCTCTCCCAAGGGGCCTCTGGCTTGTTCAAGGACCTATTTCTTTGGAGCTACTCACACCCCTTACCTTGGTAAGCGCTTGATCGATCGCGTCTGTGTGTGTTTGGGCTTTTGGATTGCCGGATTCCTAAGGCTTGAGGGTGGGTAGCAGTGCAGAAAGTCAGACTAAGTGATGCACCATAACAAACAAAAACTCAGGAGAACAGGTAATGCTGGAAAGCAGGGCTATTTTGGGGCAGGAACGCACAGGAACGGCGTTCCGGCTGGCTCTGGAGTTGGCCACACCCAGCAGGGACTCATTAGCATAATAGGCCGCACCCAACGAGAGAAACTCATTAGGGTTGGCTACATTAGGGGTGTGCGGCCTAACATGCAAAGGAGTTACTGCTACAAAAAAGCCCTGGCTTTTGACAACAAACAAGGTAAACAGAATACGAAGCAAAAGGTGGGTGTGGCTGGATGACCACACCTCTGGTATCATGGGGGTGTGGCCTAATATGCCAATGAGTTGTGCTGTCAGGGGTGTGGCCTAATATACTAATGAGTTTCTGCTGTTGGGTGTTGCCTTTTATACTAATGAGTTCCTGCTGGGCTTTTTCTACAAAAAAAAACCCTGCTGGAAAGTGTTGGAGTCTCTGGACTAGGTACCGCCAGGGAACCACGGATAAATAGCCAAAGTGCTCAAAGGCTTGAATGCAGCAGAGCTTGGGGCTTGGTGTGGCAACCGGCTTACAAAGCCACACGGAGTCAGCAGTCAGCTCTGAAACTAATAAGTAACATTTATTAAAGGAAATACATGGTTGAGAGTGCAGGTAAGAGATAGACAGAGACGGCCTATTCTAACTAGCTAAATGGTGTCGGATGCTGGACGCGTGTCCAGCCTCCGTGGTGCAAGGTGGAGAGAGCATGCACCTTCTTTGTTTCCGTGTGGGAGAGGAGTGTGAGAGAGAGTGAGGGAGGGTGAGAGCGGAAGCAGAGGAAATTGCCCCTGAGAGTAGCATTTTATTTCAAAGGAAAGGATCACAGAGCAGGAAGGAAAGGATGCTCTGGGTGTCCTGACCGGTGTTCCCTCTAAGCTGAGTTAGTGTGAGCTAGCTCACAGTTTTTCAGCCTCCGGCTCACACATTTTTTGTCGTAGCTCGGGAAGGGATGGCTCCAGAGCAAACTAATTTATGCAGCAGCCAAATCGCTTGCTCACAACTTTAACGCCAGGAGCTCACAACGTAGAATTTTTGCTCACAAGACTCCACAGCTTAGAGGGAACATTGGTCCTGACCTCTCTGTCTGTCTAAACTCTTTGGTGCCGCCTTCTCAAGTCCGAGGCAGGAGACAGCGCCAAGTCCTCCACTTTGAACAGAAAGGACGGGGCGGATTAGATAAATAAACTGATGGCGACGGTCAGACTTTGGTCTGCCTGTTATAGTACGGGTGCCTGAACAAACGGTGGTATAGAAACCCCTCTTGGATTCTCTTTTCGCTTCACTATTGTTAACAGAAGCGTCCCCAATGCAAACGATTTGACTTGTAGCCAGTGAAAAGGACATGGATTTTTCCCATGAACGTAAGAACATAAGAGAAGCCAATGCTGGATCAGGCCAGTGGCCCATCCAGTCCAACACTCTGTGTCACACAGTGGCCAAAAATACCAGGGGCCACCAGGAGGTCTAGCAGTGGGGCCAGGACACCAGAAGCCCTCCCACTGTTGCCCCCCCCCCCAGCACCAAGAATAGAGTGCATCACCTGCCCCAGACTGAGAGAGAGAAAGAGAGCTAATAGCCACTGATGGACTTCTGCTCCATATGTTTATCTAATTCCCTCTTGAAACTGTCCATGCTTGCAGCTGCCACCACCCCTGTGACAGTGAATTCCACATGTTAATCACTCTTTGGGTGAAGAAGGACTTCCTTTTATCTGTTCTAACCCGACTGCTCAGCAATTTCATGGAGTGCCCACGAGTTCTTGTCTTGTGAGAAAGGGAGAAAAGTACTTCTTTCTCAGCCTGCTCAATCCCATTGATAATCTTATAAACCTCGATCATGTCACCCCTCAGCCGTCGTTTCTCCAAGCTAAAGAGCCCCCAAGCGTTTTAACCTTTCTACATATGGAAGGTGTTCCAACCCTTTTATCATTCTAGTTGCCCTTCTCTGCACTTTTCCCAGTGCTATAATATCCTTTTTGAGGTGTGGTGACCAGAACTGTACACAGTATTCCAAATGAGGTCGCACCAATGATTTATACAGGGCCATGATGATGCTGATCTGTTTTCAATTCCCTTCCTAATAATCCCCAGCATAGCATTGGCCTTCTTTATTGCAATTGCACGCTGTCTAGACATTTTCATTGAGTTATCTACTACGACTCCAAGATCTCTCTCTTGGTCCGTCTCTGCCAATAGCTTGGTCACTTCTTGCCCGCTCTTAAACCTCGGAACAATTACTCCTAGCTTCGTGAGTCTCATGAATGCAAGATGGTCTTTGCAGGGCTTGAAAAGGACTGCCAGGAGAGGTGGGGAAATAGGAGTGCCGTTCGTATGGTGGAAGCCATTCCACCCCACCCCACCCCACCATGCGATTAACATTAAATGAAGGCTCACCACTAGGTCGTCCTGTCTTCTTCACTCCTTCCTGCTGTCCAGAGTGCATGCTCCTTCCCCGGTAGCTGACTCGTGAAACTTTGGGCAAAACCCACCCGCCACGCAACAAAACTCACCTGCCACACGGATAATACCTTAAGCCTTGAGTCCCGGATGCGACAGTGTTGGTTGGCGTGTTAGTATTAGGAATGAAACAGTGTGGGCACCCAGTAAAGCTGATGGGCAGTAGGTTCAGGGCAGACAAAAGGAAATACCACTTTACACGGAGAGGGATTAAAATCTGGACTTTGCTGCCAGAGGGTGTAGTGACAGCCACTGGCGCAGGCAGCTTTAAAAGAGGATTAGTCAGATTCATGGAGGACAAGTCTGCAGGTGGCGACTAGCCACAGTGGGTAAAGGGAACTTCCACTTTCAGAGGGTAGTCAGCTTCTCGATCCCAGAACCAGGAGGCCTCGGCCTCTCTGCCCTGTTGTTGGCCCTCCAGAGGAATTGGCTGGCCCCTGTGTGAGACGGGATGCTGGACTAGATGGACCCTCACTGGTCTGATCCAGCAGGGCTTTTCTGATGTTCTTACAAAGGAAAGGCCTCGGCCTCTATGCCCTGTTGTTGGCCCTCCAGAGAATTGGCTGGCCACTGTGTGAGACGGGATGCTGTATTAGATGGACCCTCTCTGGTCTGATCCAGCAGGGCTCTTCTGAGGTTCTTATCAGGGAAGGTCTTGGTCTCTCTGCCCTGTTGTTGGCCCTCCAGAGGAACTGGCTGGCCACCAGGTGAGACAGAATGCTGGACCGGATGAACCCCTGGTCTGACCCAGCAGGGCTCTTCGGAGGTTCTTATGAAGGCCTCGGCCTCTCTGCCCTGTTGTTGGCCCTCCAGAGGAACTGCTTGGCCACTGTGTGAGACGGGATGCTGGACTGGATGGACCCCTGGTCTGATCCAGCAGGTCTCTTCTGATGTTCTTATGAAGGCTTCGGCTTCTGCGCTGTTGTTGTCCCTCCAGAGGAACTGGTTGGCCACTGTGTGAGACAGGAGGCTGGACTAGATGGATCCCTGATCTGATCCAGCAGGCCTCTTCTTATGTTCTTACGTGCGTGCAATATGATGGAGTAAAGAAATAACCATGGTGCCTCACTTTCCTTTAGGCAAAGATAATGAAATGGAGAAGAAAGCTGACCAAGTGTAAGTTCTCCATGACTTGTTTTCTTTGTCTTTTCAGTCTGAAGGTCTCAGCCCGAATTTCAATCTGGGCACTCCTCACTTAGCTGTGCCACACCACATGTCTCGGGCCTAGTGTGTTCAAATGTCCCATCCCTTTCCTAACTGTGTCTGGGTTCCAAACCATCACTCGTGAACTCTTTCTTTGGCCCCTGGTGGACCTAGCTCACTTGCTTGTCCCTGCCTTTAAAATCCCGGGCTGCTGCTCTAAGTTAAGACATCTTCCTTAACAAAAAATGTATGTCAGGTGTCCTAATTCGCACTGTTTGCTTTGTTTTTTTAGGAAACTACTGTCCCAAATCTACGCTGCTGTTGTGGAGGCGGTCCTGGCTGCCATAGAGTCCTATTCTAAAACATCCAGTGCCACCAAGGTAACTATGAACTTGATCTCCGTCAACCAGGAATTGTTCTCTTTGGTTCTCAAAAGGGGCTGTGGCTCAGTGGTAGAGCATCTGTTCAGCATGCACTAGGTCCCAGGTTCAATCCCCAGCATCTCCAGTTAAAAGGACTAGACAGTAGGTGATGGGAAGGACCTCAGTCTGAGACCTTGGAGAACTGTAAATAGGGAGCTGTGGCTCAGTGGTAGAGCATCTGCTCGGCATACAGAAGGTCCCTGGTTCAATCCCCGGCATCTCCAGTTAAGAGGACCAGGCAGGCGGTGATGGGGAAGACCTCTGCCTGAGACCCTGGAGAGCTGTAAAGTGGCAGAGCATCAGCTCAGCATGAAAAAGGTCCCAGGTTCAATCCCCGGCATCTCCAGTTAAAAAGGACCAGGCCGTAGGTGATGTGAAAGACCTCTGCCTGAGACCCTGGAGAGCTGTAAAGAGGGGCTGTGGCTCAGTGGTAGAGCATCTGCTTGGCATGCAGAAGGTCCCAGGTTCAATCTCCAGCATCTCCAGTTAAAAGGACCAGGCAGGAGGTGATGTGAAAGACCTCTGCCTGAGACCCTGGAGAGCTGTAAAGAGGGGCTGTGGCTCAGTGGAAGAGCACCTGCTTGGCATGCAGAAGGTCCCAGGTTCAATCCCCGGCATCTCCAGTTAAAAGGACCAGGCAGGAGGTGATGGGGAAGACCTCTGCCTGAGACCCTGGAGAGCTGTAAAGAGGGGCTGTGGCTCAGTGGTAGAGCATCTGCTTGGCATGCAGAAGGTCCCAGGTTCAATCCCCGGCATCTCCAGTTAAAAGGACCAGGCAGGAGGTGATGTGGAAGACCTCTGCCTGAGACCCTGGAGAGCCGCTGCCAATCTGGGTAGACAATAGTGAGTTTGATGAACCAAATCTGGCTGATGTCAAAGTCCAGGGAGCAGAACTTGACTCGCAGTACCCAGGGCCTTGGGCCATCAAGGGCTGTGGCCTGTAAAGTCAACATTTTTCCCTGTGAACAATTTTAGCCTGTGAAAAGTTAAAGTGCTTGGGGCTCTTTAGCTTGGAGAAACAACAGCTGAGGGGTGACATGATCGAGGTTTATAAGAATATGCATGGGACAGAGCAGGTGGTGAAAGAGGTCCTTTTCTCCCTTTCTCACAATACAAGGACTCCTGGGCACTCCATGAAATGGCTGAGCAGTCGGGTTAGAACAGATAAAAGGAAGTCCTTCTTCACCCAAAGAGTGATTAACATGTGGAACTCACTGCCACAGGAGGTGGTGGCAGCTACAAGCATGGACAGTTTCAAGAGGGAATT